>OX438806.1:10748145-13200738 GCA_949316475.1 Hypomecis punctinalis
TTGCCATCCTGGGTGCTTCAGTTCAGCTGGAATTGATTTTATTGTTAAATAAAAATTTTATTGCTAAGTATCTATTTCGCCATCTATTTTTGGATTCTGTCCAAGGGTGACGAGCGGACTTTAATTATTATGGTTCACTATCCATCTGCCTGTCAATTGATCGTAAGTGCTCTAGAACAGTTTGCAGCGATTTAAGTGTGAAATAACTTCCACTTTAGAGAATATTATGCAGCGCAATGCCTATTAAACATTGTATTCAAGTTACAGAAAGTCATTCGAAAGTAACCCGCAAGAAACCCGTAAGGAAGAACCCGCATTGAGCCAGCGTGGTGGATATGGCCCAATCACCTTTCATGGGTAGGCCTATGTCCTGCAGTGGACTATTAAAAACACTGGTACAGTATTTGAAAGTATTAATAAATATTTTTCGCGAAAAATGGCAAAACTATCTTCCATCGTGTACAAAATTCGAATAGTTAGCTCAAATTGATGTACCTACATAAAATTTTTACATTATTATTGATTTTTCAAAAATGTCTCAACCGATTTCAATAAAATTTACATGGACTACCTCAGGAGTATGGAAGTACTACCCCCTATCGAACTAAAAAAATATTTTTTTGATTCGGTTCATAATTGGCGAAAATATCGATAATAATACACAAATAAAAAAAATACATACAGACGAACATAGAACCTCCTCCTTTTTGGAAGTCGGTTAAAAATAACTCTGAATGAGAACCAGAAATATTTATTGACCATTAGATGTTAAAGGCCAACCCTAAACAAAAAACCTAAATGTTCACTGAAAATATTTTATCTGTCTGGTTTAAAGAAGACAATTATAGAGTTATATTTTACAACAAACTTCTAGCGTTAGATTGCAGATTTCAGTTAGAAGCTCTCTTTGAGCGGTCCGCAAGAAAAGTACTTGATTGCACTTACATTTCCAATCTTCACTAGCACACACAGCTCCAAAAAGGAGCACGAAAACCAACAACATTTTCGCGGCTCGCACCGAAACCACTGACCAATCTGAATTCCGCTGGACGACCACTAACGGATGCTGCAGATAACCATGTAGGTACCTACTGAATAATCCACAGGATGTCACTGAGCTGATAATTTTTGCAACTAATATTTTTATATTCAACTCGTCTCAAATTAGAATCTACACAAACATTCAGTGATATCAACATTTTACAAGCCTTTTCATGAAGATAATTGTCGTTTTACAGTCGGCTGTGCAGATTCTGATTTGCCTCAGAAAGAGGATAAGGAACCCGCATGCTGTGTAGTTCAAGGTTTGTTGAAATTAAGAGTAAATGTTTGTTTGGTGGATTTATGAATGAAACCTTGATGTTTCTGCGATTTTTTATATTCTAGGCTTTAGTAAACCAAATTTGCAATGGAATGTGGAACACAGAAAGAAGAGGACAAAATGTGAGTTAATAATATAATGGACTGTATAAGCCTTTAATATTCCACTGCTGAAAAGACACTTACGATGTGAAATCGGGATATTACATCTAACACGATGACACAGTGCGGGTGGTGGACTGACACTTTTACACACCATCTAGGTAATTCCTTCTACGGAAAATTATGCAAGATTTTCCACGACGCAAGATTGTTCTTCACTGAAAAGCTCGTGGTGTAAAATTAAAAATCCTAAATACATTTCAAAGAACTCATGGGTAGGTAGGAAATGAAATGAAATATTTGTGTAAATAGATGCGCCTAACAATCATCGTCATTGGTACGGGGCCCAGGTTTTGAACCCACGGCCTCACGATTCCACGGTTCTCGTTCTTCTACTAGGCCACTGTACATACTTACCTAACGTATTAGCTATACCTACTGCTACATCTGCAAAGAAATATAAAAGTAGTCAACTAGCCAGTAGCCATTTCTCTAAGTTGTTCCAATACCTCCCACGAAGCCTTATCTGCACATGATTGATTGGCTGCGCTTGCGAACCTAATGCAGAGAAATCAATAATCCACGCCCAACGCGTCGACACCAGTTTTATGTAGGAAACTAGCTGTTTTCTGGGTCGGTGGTATCGAAAAGAATGCAACGTTATCTCGTACCTATTGTAATTGGAAAGTTTACTTAGAACACGGATACCGCGTTTGTGGTTGTAAATTGATAGCAATGAGTACAAGGATATGTGTCTAAAGGTCTAAACGATGAATGTATCACTTATTTGTTTACTGCCTATACAGGAATAGGATAATCCCAGTTTTGGTGAAATATGGGCCAAGCATTATCTATTCCAGTAATGAGAGATGTGAGTGTAATGAATCGGGTAAAATATGGGGTTGAAAAATACAGACAGAATTTCAGTGATTTTTAATAACATGATATCTGCACTTTTTGTAAAATCTTTTGTAATCCTGTGATATAAGTTCCTCGTCAATAAATAGATATGCAATCGATCAACTTTTTAACAACTTACAGTACAGGAATATTATTTTATTTTAGGTTTAAGTACATTGCGGTTTGAACTTTTTTTAGTAAGCACAGCTCAAGCCAATAGTGTTGTCGATGAGACTTATGTGGAATGCGACCTAATCAGAAAAGCGATTTAACTCTTATTGCACTTTGAATTTAATGTTATAATAGGAAATTTATATAGCAATTATATCGAGGTCTTTGATTTCTAACTTTCAGTATTCCCAAGTCTTGGTTGCTTTCCAAAACTAAAGCTTATCTTTCATAACTTTGCGAAGGCGTAATGAAGCTGGAAACGATTTCTCACGTTGATTGATAGCTGCTATAAAATATTTATCTCAAATAGGGTTTATACGACTTGGTTTATGTGCAGTTCTCATAATAATATCGAATGGAAATGATTAATTTCTCACCAGACTGACCTAATGAGAGGCCGAATTCGCTTAATCAAGAACGTATACTTTTGATTGAGGTATTGTGAAATGCCTGTTTTATTTATGGCTTGGCGGCAAACTACAAGCACAATAAAACAACATTATAAGTATTATAATTATGTTTTATTTTTGTCGTACGCCTTCTACAGTTGAGAAAGCGAGAAATGCAAGGTGATATGGTTGTACAAGAACAATAATGTTTTTGAGTGTAAGATGTGCATTCCTTAATATATATATTACAATCTAGGCATAGTCCAGTTAGGTAGGTCCGACTTCAATAAAGAGGCCAATCGCCGAATCCAACTCGGCTGGGCAGCGTTCGGAAAATTGCGTAGCGTCTTCTCGTCCGACATACTTCAGTGTCTCAAGTCGAAAGTTTTCGACCGGTGTGTGTTGCCAGTGATGACTTATGGCACAGAAACGTGGTCTCTCACTATGGGCCTTATTAGTAAGCTCCAAGTAGCCCAACGAGCTATGGAGAGGGCTATGCTCGGAGTCACTTTGCGGGATCGAATCAGGAATGATGACCGGTGGAGTCGAAAAGTTCTCGAGTGGAGACCACGTACCGGCAAGCGCAGCGTAGGACGTCCACCCACAAGGTGGACGGATGACCTCATTAAGACCGCGCGATCGCGCTGGATGCAAGCCGCTTCTTCTTCTTTTCGAGTCAGCGATTCGATCATAAAATTTATATGCTGTTCGACCAGTAAGAGGCCACGGAGACTGCGGCGGTGTTCAAGCCGCTTCCAACCGGTCTTATTGGAGATCCATGGGGGAGGCCTATGTCCAGCAGTGGACGTCCTTTAGCTGATGGATGGATGGATGGAATCTAGGCATGGGCTAATCAGTAATATAAATCTAACTTAAATTGCTAGGTAGGTAAGTATAATAACTAAGAATGTGTCCATCAACACTTTTCTTATTGTCTCTATTAAAGCGACACTTCGTTATTGTGTTCTTTATACGCGGCACTAGCACTATAACACTAAGACTACGAGTTTAATTTTAATACATAATATAAGAATAAATTTTATACGTAAAAGAATCCCTGGCCCTGATTCCGTGTAGTAATGTAGTTAATTAAGTCATGTTACGAGTACGTGCAAAGTTAAGGAAAATTGTCAAGTTACCTACGGTATTCTGTACATTGTACGTTGTGATCAATAGCATTTCTTGACAACTTCTCATAGATTTGTCAACTTCTTCAAGTACCTAACGTAACTTCTAGACTTCGGACATGGAAAATACCGTGAAGACGATACAAAAAAAGGCATAAAATTTAGGATGAAAAATAAAAAGAAGAACTAAAACGTTTCCCACGTAGCCCACCAAATTGGCAAGTCGAAGTGGGCAGGATATGAAGCACGGACTGCACGGAGGACTGATGATGATGACGGTCACGGTCGAAAGGACCTCGAGTGGAGACCACGTACGTACGACCACGGCCACGGACCAAGACGACCAGCGTAGGACTTCCACCTTAAAGATGTACGGATGACTTCAGCAAGACTGCGGGATTGCGCTGGATGTACGCTTCCAATCAGTCTTATTGGAGATCTAATAGGGGAGGCCTATGTTCAGCAGTAAATGTCCTTTAGCTGTTTAAATATTTTTCGCAAAAAATGACAAGACTTCCATCGTGTACAAAATTCGGATAGTTAGCTTGAATTGATGTATCTACTCGTAAGTATACAATTTTTACATTATTGATTTTTCAAAAACGGCTGAGCCGACTTCGACATGATTTAAATGGGGCCACCTCAGGAGTATACCCTTTCGAACTAAAAAGTAGCTTTTTGATTCGGTTCACAATTGGAGAAAATATTGAAGTATGTACATACAAAATAATATACATACTGACGAACATGAAACCTCCTCCTTTTTGGGAGTCGTTTTGAAAATAAAGTACCAACTGTCGAATACTTATGCTCAGTAGAATTAATTAATTACATTGATCAAATTACTCGTGTCGGTCGTGTTCCTGGCCAAACCAGCAATATATTCCGTCGGCCAATTGTTTAGTCTGGCGTATGCAAATGCTCAAATATTTGACGCCCATAATGGATACAGTTTTAATAAATAATACATGGACAAGGTTTCACCATTCACTTGTTCTCCGGATATCTGCCAGATAAGGTAAGCTATAGCTATTTCATTACATGTGATATTTTTGGATATCCACGGTCATAAGTTTATGTTTGTCTTTGCCCGGATTTTAATTTGACCACACTTTTCGTCTGTTGGTATTTCTTATGGGAGACTTTTAGCATTGCTTTAAATAGGTGCTGTGGTATTCGTTTGCATTTACAGATTTACAGTTTTTCTTATAAGTAGGTATAGTAAGCAAAGCAATCACTGAATAGTTTTTTTTTTCGGTAATGGGAGTAGAAGTGCAAAATTCACATTTAGTTTCTCTTAATTGAAATTATAAAGTATTTAGTTCTATTTCTATGTTGTATGGCTCATAGTGTGTAAAAGCTGATTTATTAGCTTTGGATTAGTAGTCGTGTGGCGATTTTAGAATATATATTTATATTGTAGCGCCTACAGAAATAGAATAGCAAAACAGGTACCTACTTTCGGCTTTAGGTCTGTTGTATGGAGTCAGTGGTTAGGTACTGTGGGTAGGTACTGTGAATAATATTTAATATTAATTATTTTCAATAAGCGCTGCCGTCTATAACCTAAAAAGCCGTTAAGCCACAAAACCAAATTTTTGGGTATCAGCAAAAAACGGGGGACTTGACAGATAAAGTACTTGAACTGTAATTTAGACAATTATTTGCAAAAACGGCTTTAAAGGTAAGCTATTATTTGTGGAATAATGATGTTTTCAAATAATTATGGAATCGTAGCGGTATTTAAGTTATGTTTTGTTGGATGACGACTTTATTGACTTGTAAAGTAGAAATAAGAATGTCAATAGCGGTGTTTTCACAATTTATATCTTCTAAACTATAAACAATATTAAAAATAATTCTTATAGTGACCGATAGAGAAATTTAAACTCTATAAGAATGTTTTTAAAAGTGAAAAATGACCACCTGTAGCTTAACGGTGTTATAGCTTGTGGACGGCAGGGCGCTGTTGTAGAAGAAGTTGAATTATAAAATGCCTTGTGAATATAGTTATTAGTTACCATCTCCGTTGTCATTTTCTTTGCTAAAATCAAGAACAATATTTTTTTCTTTTACCAGAGAGTGGTGAAACGTTCCAATACAAAATTAAAAGTAAGTCAATTTCCATGGGTATAGTCAAAGGCAAGTATAAATTATGTTGATGAAGGTGGCTCAACGCCCGCCGTGACCTCCATTGCGGCGAGTTCTGGCCTGTTATGCATTCTTGTAACTCGTACAATTTATTGAGCTATAACAATCTGAACACTTTTTGTTTTCTGTGGTGTGAGTTTTTAACTAACTCTCTAAAGCGGAGCAGGTTCTCTCGTATGTTATGTTAGGGGATATTTCTGTGGTTTCAATATTATTTTAATATTAAGAAGATAACTCTCGGAAAACACACTATTATCTACATGACTATAACAGAATACGGCTAAAACTCACGTTATAATTATACGGTCGATCTGCAAGGAATCCGACCAGTTTCGGAGTATTTAGTACTCCATCCGCGAATCCATCGAATACGCGCACGGGTGCGCGTATTCGATGGATTCGCGTTATAGTTATGATGAATACTCACGGTACTTTTAATGAAGTGATTATCTACATGTACTGTCTATTGTAAGGTCACTGATAACTTATGCACAACCAGTACATCAAGCCGTGGTGGTCTAGTGGTAATGACACCCGCCTTACAATCGTGAGGGCGTGGGTTCAAATCCAGCTCCCGTACCAATGGATTCCTTGGAATTTATGTACGGAATTCTACACCACTGGCTTTTCGGTGAAGGAAAACATCGAGAGGCAATCTGCATACGTCCGTAGAAAAAATTCGATGGCTTATGTGAATCTGCCAATACGCACTGGGCCAGCGTGGTGGTCATGACCCAATCACCCTTCGTGGGTAGGCTTACGTCCTGCAGTGGACTATTAAAAGGCTGGTACAGTACATCAAGATAGACCAGCGAATTTAAATCGCAAAAAACAATTCAGGTATTCCATATTGATAGGCAATAGATTTATTCTATCAAAAGCTGATATTTTTCCGAATTCAGGGTTGGTCCCATAGTAAAAGTTGTTCACCTTAGTGTAATGAAGTCACCCATAAGTGGTTGTGGGTTAGTTATCAGTGACCCTGTATGTAGCAGCAGTATAGCCTATTTGAATTCACTTGGACCAAACGTCCTCAATCATAGTTTCTTAAGGTTTTAACTCTATTTAAACACTCTAGTAACAATATTACTGAAAATCCTCTTATCGCGGCAGTAGGGTAAAAATGAAGAGGTGACGCAAGCATACAAGGTATCTCGGTCTTAAAATTATTTTCTATTATGAAGGCACAATTATTTAGAGAATCAATTTTGCAGAGAAAATGGCAATTAAATTATTTATATAGGCAGTTTAATGTGTTTGTTTTGGAGTTTGGTGCAAAACCTTGATAGCTTATCTATCGCAGTGTATTTATAGCATGCTTGTGGGCACCATATTGACGCTCTATGTATTTTATATATTTTTTTGTAATTATATTTTTTATTTACTTATATACCGCTTTGCTTATAAAAAACTTTATGTGTTCTAGTGATCCTGACATCGAAAAAAATATATGTTACCGTCCTTCCTTCAGCCATAGGACGTCCACCGCTGGACATAGGCCCCTGTATTCTCTATTGAGACATGTTGGAATCGGATCTGGGGGCAGGTAGTGCCCCCGCCAAGACGAGCCAAGCGAAGGGAAGCGCAAGGGCAACCTACCTTTTCTCGAAGCGGTTCGCCGATTTTTTTAAAATAAATAACTTGGGTTTCTAGTATACTAGATAAACGAAACTCTCTAGATAAAGCTTTTAGAATCTAATGGAAATCTACTACAAGAACTATTTCTATAACCGAGAATTACTTAAATAGGGAATAATTTTTTTCCTTACGCCGTAGTATTATTATATCTTCTTTGCTTACGCTCATATGAAAATTGCGAAACAGCCAGGCCGCATAATATATAGACTAGGGTGTAGAGTTTGTGGAGTAAGAACTTGTAGAGTTAAGTCCTGTGAAGTTAAAGGTGAGATCAGTGGTAGAGCGAACTGTAGAATCGTGTTGGCTCCATTTTATATGAAAATATTTTTTGTTGGATATATTATATATTATTTCACTCTCGACAACATATAACACCAGTTTTTTTGCACCATTTCAGGGTTGCTCACATAGTAAAAGTTTGTCATAATTATGACTACCTACAATGATATTCTAGAATACCGTCTTGTCTTTAGAAACGTCCGGTAGTACAGGTAGGTATTTGTTCTAAGTTTTCACCTGCAATTTCGTAACCAGTCCTTACCTTCCTGGTTTCTACTTTACGTTGGCGTTCATACTAATACTAATTGAACCTGTTTTGCATAATTTCCTTTTGGCTGTACACGACTGATATTGAATTGAATTGCAGTGCAGTTATGTCATAATCGTAATAGAATTGTTATGATAAACATCAGCGTTAGCTATTCAATAAGTCTGTGTGGTTTAGTTTTTATTGCGTTGATGGGTTACGCAATGAGAATTGCATAAAACATATTTTTGAATTCTATCAAGTCTTCGACTAAGTAGTGTCTTAAGAATTATGGCATTCTAATGTTTTAATCTCGTAATTGGGACATTAACGTAGCTAGAGATTTTTTCTAAGGGGTAGAGCAGCTATAGACCATTTGAGCCGTTTGGAGTTGAGACATTGGGTCCGTGGGGGCCGGGAGCTCATCTTTTTTTCAAAAGTCTTTCTTAGCGTCTGGTGGACGCCACGCGTGACGAAAATGCTGGTGTTTATTTGGCTCAACGTATAAGCATTGCCATTCAGCGTGGCAATGCTGCCAGCATGCTGGGCACGCTGCCAACTTGCAGTGGGCTTGAGTATTCGGATTATCTTTAGACCTTTAAGGGTCTATGGATGATCCAATTGCTAGTCATGTAGTAGTTTGTGTAGTTTTAGATTATGTCTTGTATTTAGTGGTATTTTTATAAGATCTATAGCAGCTGATCTACCCCTTATATTAAACTATCTAGGTTTTTGTGGGGAACGAAATGTCTAGTGGGACAACGCCAATCCGTGGCACCCTAACTACGCCCATGGTGTTTATTGACTTTCAAGTTTACTGGGGTAGTCACAGAAGTTTTCATGGTGGGCCACTCGTGCTCTAAGCTACCAGCATGACCATGGGCCCTGTTAATAAGTCACGAGCTCGTACTGGTAAAAGAGCAGCGTTAGACGGCCACTCAATTTATGTTTTTGAAGGACTTGATCGCGTTGGAACCAAGCTCCTGGTGATCGGTTCTATTGGAAGTCTATAAGGTCAGTTTATGTCCAGAACGTCTAACGGTTAAAAAGATGACGAAGATTATGAAGAGTTTTCAACTTCAAAATTAATTCGAATTTGATGTCATTCAGAATCATGTAGCTTGATAAATTATGCCAGTAAATATTATTAGAAATCTATAAGAGAGGAATATAACCAACCAGGAAATGTATCAATCTTGTGTTGATCGGGTGTTGGCGACAATGTTACGCCACCCTGTATACTTTTTAGGGTTTCGTACCCAAAGGATAAAAACGGGACCCTATTACTAAGACTCCGCTGTCCGTCTGTCTGTCTGTCACCAGCTTATATGTTATGAGCAGTGTTAGCTGGAAAGTTGAAATTTTCACAGGTGATGGATTTCTGTTGCCGCTATAACAACAAATACTAAAAAAATAATAAGATAATTATTTAAGGGTGATAATTATTTTATTTATTTTCCATACAACAATCCTGAATTTCACTTCATTAAAACTACCGTGAGTATTCATCATAACTATAACAGAATACGGCTAAAACTCACGTTATAATTATACGGTCGATCCGCAAGGAATCCAACCAGTTTCAGGAATACGCGCACGGGGGTGCGCGTATTCCCTGAGGATGGAGTTCTAAATACTCTGAAACTGGTTGGATTCCTTGCGGATCGATCGTATAATTATAACGTGAGTTTTAGCCGTATTCTGTTATAGTTAATCCTGAATTTTTAGCAGTTTTTCGCACTATATTAACAACGGTAACATGTCTACCTGTTGCTTGAAATATTCACAAAATTTTTAGTTTATTCACTATATTTAGTATATTCACTTCAAAAACAAACTTAAATAGAAAATGTAACATAGTTTAACTTAGACAGGTAAACTCTAAAATTTATGTTTCCAAAAATTGCATGTCCGCTAGGATACGAGTAGACTGTTGTTACTAAGAAAATTTGTACCACCATTTTACACAGTTTGTGCAATAAATTTTTACTTTACTTTAAACAATGAAAAAATATATTAAGGTGGGCTCCCATGCGGTGCGGAATCCTTCGTGCGTGAGTCCGACTCGCACTTGGCCGATTATTACATGGTCTCATTCCCCCAGGCTTGCTACATGAGTTGCTCCGCAAGGTAGGCTTATGTCAAGCAGTAAACGCCTTACGATTGAAATGATGATGACAAGTTTTTAAAACGACTCGACTTTGATATTGTCCAGAATCACGCTGCTAGCTCGGTAAATTATGCCGGTAAATATTACAAGGCGTCACTCAAAGTAATTGATTATATCGTCATTAAGGCTTATGAGGGATATTATAAGAAAATGAGGGAAACCAGAGGCTGCGATTAGCTGGGCATGCGAATAATTATGTAGCTCTGCAGGTTGCGATGTACCTGGGCCTATCTGGAACGCGGTCAGGTTGGTTCATTAGGCAAGGACCTACTTTGGTTTGCTCTGGTATTTGACTCATAAACTTACGAGATATCTACCTACCCAGCTGAAATTGATATTAGGCAGAAAATGGTAAGTACACTTCATATATACATATAATACAAACTGCATAAAAGGAGATAATCTAAATCTTGTTCAAATAGCCTAGCCTAGCATAGCCTAGACTAGCCTTTATTGTCTAGCCTTGCCTTACAAATATGAATAGCTCTATAATTTACTCTCTCTCTCTTTCTCTAGCTTTACAGAGCATATTTCTAGACGATGGACATCATTGTACTCGATACTCTAGGATATCATTGTACTCGTGATTATGACTAACTTTTACTAAGGGACTAACCCAGAAAAGGCGAAATAATTAGGCGTAAGAAATAAACATAAACATATTTATATCCAAATAACACATGTGCAGAACATAATATAATAGTACTTAATTTTAACAAAACATGTAAATTTTAATTTAGGTATAACAATGCAACAAAAAGTTTATTTTATGATTGAAGATTGATTGTTAGAAACATTTAATCAATATAACTAATCTTAGAGCAGAAATCACAATGCAGCGATATTTTGCCGTTTTCGGTGGTTAAATTGACAGACAGTAGAATCTTACAGAAAATAAATTACAAGCTTTTGAGATCTTGAATATCATGTAGTAGCATAGTGCTAGCCAAGACAAGTAAAACGAGCCCAAACACTACGGGTCTATCTTGTTTGGTACAGGAGTTCCTATGGATATATACCTTCCGACTCCATTATCTGATCAGCTCCATGGTACCATATTATTGCATTATCACGCGATATGCCTACATACATTATGCGTGCAAAATTTCAGGTTAATTGGAAACCGGGAAGTTGGTGAAATTAAACTTGCAATGCAAGATTCCTCCCGAACTTACATACTAGGTACATCCATTGCGCAGGTTAGAAATAAAATTTTGTAAAAACGTTACAATTCTGTAAAACATTCCGGTACGTGGCCTCCACTCGGGAATTTTTGACCGCATTTTGTGTTAAAATGATAAAATCTTACTACGTTTAGCAAAATAAATATGTACCAGTTCTGCGCAGTCCATTTCAATTGATTTGCTATAAGAGAACTAATCAGTTGATTAAAGTCTAAACGAGAATACATTCAGAAGCTAATTAATTAGTAGGTACACCCCGGTCGGTGCTCAGCTGCAATTATTCCATTTGTCCTCCAGTTTGAAAGAGTTTTCCTTACATAGATCTTGCCGGAAGATTATTTACCTAATTTAATTTATTCCAAAAAATCATATAGATAAATAAATGTGTACCTAAATAAAATAAGTATCGTACTAAGAAAAAAGTTTTTTTTCTATCTGAAAAGATGTCATTTTTATTAACATAAAACTTGTATAACATCTCATAAACTAAAACATATATCACAACTAATCTATAATAATTACAAACCTAATGAAATTATAACTATAACAGAATACGGCTAAAACTCACGTTATAATTATACGGTCGATCCGCAAGGAATCCAACCAGGCGCGCGCGCCAGTCGACGGAGGTGCGCGTATTCCCTGAGGATGGAGTACTAAATACTCCGAAACTGGCCGGATTCCTTGCGGATCGACCGTATAATTATAAAGTGAGTTTTAGCCGTATTCTGTTATAGTTATGATGAATACTCACGGTAGTTTTAATGAACTAATGAAATTAATAAAAAAAACTTAAAACTAAAAAAAAAATTAATATGTATAGATGACGATGAAAACCCTAATGTACCTACAAGTAAAAACCCACTGACAGCGGGCACAGTTCCCAAAATGCTGGCCCCATTACCACGTTGGATAGCAATACTAATCCTCTGAGCAAAATAGAGGCCAGCATTTCGGCCACGTGTTGCGTCGACCAGTCGTTAAAATTACAATTAAAATTAGAAAGTTAAGTTCTGTGTATTCTTGTTCCTGAATTATGACGTCTGAATTTACTTAGCATTACTTACTCATTTTTCCCTTAGGTACTACATCAGAACCAAACTTCAAAGTTGCGCAAAACCCAATCTTGACTGAAGCTCACGTAGCTGCGCGGGGGACCGTAGGGTTTTGCACATCAACTTGGTATTTTTCTGTTACACGATTCCAAAAGGCCGTTTTGTATCGGAACCGATGAAGCCGCCACCTAAGGTATGAAGGAAGTGTGGTGGTGAGTTTTTTCGGTTTCTTCTTCCTTCTTTTGTTTGGCGTCGCATTGTTGTGCATTTGCCAGTGTCAAGTATTAAGTTTTAATAATTTTTGATATTTTATCAAAATAGTCACTGTCGTAGTCATGTCATCATATAGTCCAATAAAGTCGCAGTCAAGTCCAAACGAGGAGACTTTACTAGAGGTGTCTATGGATGGAGTTTTGGTAACAACACGGAACGACATAATACGTCACATCATATCACTTGCCTACACTCATGCACGTAATTCAGCTCATAATCAACGAAATACCACAATTTTTAACTAATTATCACTGATAAAAACACAAGTTTAACAAAATAATACAATGAGGCGACATGACTTTTCCGCGTTCCCGCCAAAACTCCTTTTTCGGCTTCATATTGATGGTTTTGCGCAACTTATAGCTAACTTCACACTTTTAATTCGGCCTATACTAGCCGGAAAATCTCCCATAAGTCCCCTCCCTAGTCATTACCCAGTGAAGGGAGTGCGTAGGCAGTTATTGCATTACGCCGATGGTCGCGGATAATATCGAATCGTGCCATAGAACGCCTCATTCATCAATTGAAATGTAACGATGCGATTTTGCAATGCTTTGACAACCGCTCGACCGCTCAGCAACTTTGTGTTGTATTTATAGCATCGTCGGGAATTTAATTATTTTGGAATTATGTAGGTTAAGTACTAGATAAGTTACGTAGTCGGTAACTTCCTTGGGTATATCTTAGGCGGTTCAAAAGCTGAAAGTTAAATATACTGGATATAGCTTTTTTTTTTTTATTGGAAAATTACAACCACAGACTCCAGGGTCTGTGCCTTTTGTTTACTAAAATATTCAATTATTCAATTTTACTGTACAAAAAGAGTTAGTACAATAGAGATGGGTTAGTTTAAATTTTAGCCTAAGTTAGTGGTTTCGGTGCATTGCGTGAATGCCACGAGCAAACCAGCGACCCGCATGCAGCACCCGATCACGAGTGTGACGTATGTGCCAGCCATCGCTCTCCTCGACCATATTTTAGGGAAGAGAACGACCCGACACACGACGCCGCCGCAAGAAGGAGCCATCGATGGCGAGAATGAATGCTCAAGGCATGCACGCAATGCTAAACTCTAGATATTACACACTTGTTATGATTTATTTTGTGAAAGCGATCGTTCGCAGAGTCCGAGGGTACGACTCCGTGTGTTACTCGGTGGTTTCAACTGGATATAGCTTTGCGACGTACAGAGATGCAATGAGGTGCATATCTGAGGTGCATATCTACCATATCTACACTCATCATTATTAATAACTTTTACTATGGTACACTACCCTGAAATGGCTTTAAACTATTTCTGACATTTTGTCGAATGTCAATAAAACATTTTATGGAATTTCTATGGAAAAATGATTATTTCATGATTTCGGGTTGGGTCCCATGGTAAAAGGTGGTCATAATGAGGAATAAAATGATTTTCTGAAATATCTCCGTCGTCTGTATTTACACCACATAGATATATACAGGGTTATTTCTAATCAATTAGCTTCCTTTTAGGGGCTTGTTCTGTACATCAAAACTAACAACTTTTGTTCTGCGACTTTTGTCAAAACTAAAAAAAAAAATCAGCTGTTCCATACATTTTGTCGCGAGTTACATATTACAATATATTACAACGATATTTTTCTCTAGAACAAAAATTTTTTTTTTAGTTTTGACTAAAGTCGCAGAACAAAAGTTGTTAGTTTTGATGTACAGAATAAGCCCCTAAAAGGATGCTAATTGATAAGAAATAACCCTGTATATGTAGGATGTTTACAAAAACATTTGGCACGGTAAAGACGTAAGGTAAAGGTAAGATGTCTACTAGCTCGTTGGGTCAACGATATTGTTAGAATCGCGTGTGTAAACTGTAGAATATCGCCACAGGGTGAGATGAGAGTGGTAAACAATAATCGGCCAAGTGCGAGTTGGACTCGCGCATGAAGGGTTCCGTACCGTGTTGGAGCCCCCTTATTCTTCTTGGCGTTCTTAATAGCGAGCTCCTAAAAATACGTTTGTTATATGGGTAAGTAATTATTTTATTCAGCTTTTAGTATTTGTTGTCATAGCGGCAACACCTATACCTACATACATCAAATTTCAGCTGTCTAGCTATCACGGTTCATGAGATACAGCCTGGTCACAGATGGACGGACGGACAGACGGATATCGGAGTCTAAGTACCTTATACGGTCCCATTTTTACCCATTGGGTACGTATGAACCCTAAAATGCAAAGCTTATGCTCAGCAGTGGGAGATTCCGGACTAAAAAGGACCATGATGATGATGATGATGATATTGGATGTTTCATGTCGATGCCTAACCCTCACCGCGCTGTGATGAGGATGAACGGTCGATAATGATAGCAAATAGTCATTCAGTTTCAATATACCAATTAATAGTAAATTGCTTTAAGTACGTAGATACTCATAATGAACATGACAAGGTCGTGTAATGTCGTAGTATTTATCATAAAAGTATCATGTGCAGTGCCACGATTGCCTCAGGCAGGACAGTCTAGACAATCTCATGATTGATTCATGAAGTAATAAAGTGATTACTAATAAACGTACTGTTTACCTGTTGCACGGGAATATCAATAATGTAGAGATGAAGTAGGTAGCGATAAAGTTACTTCGATCATTATAGGTACAACATGAAAGGTCAATTGATACTGAAACATCGACTGGGTATATTTTTTTATTTTAAACATATTGATTTGCTGAAACTACTCATCTACTCGGTACCCGGAAATCGCGATAAACCTGCTGCTTATTTTATTGAGATTCAATGAACCTTCTGTATGGATCATCTGATTTTTGAAGTGAAAATTTCTTTAGCGGCGTCGTGCACTATATGAGATGGTTACACGTGACTCGCCCCCCGACCGCCTAAGCAATAGCAATCGTTTATGACTTCATTTTAATCATTTGGCACCGCCTATGTGACGTTAGCCATCAATTGTTTTGCGCGGATTGCGAAAGCAATCGTTGAATGAACAACTTTGATAACGTCACATAGGTGGTGCCAAATGACTAAAATGAAGTCATAAACGATTGCTATTACGATTGCTATTGCTTAGGCGGTCGGGGGGCAGATCGAAAATTCGTAAGACGGCGCAAGGCGCTTGCGCGAGTGTGTGTCTGCGGTAATGTATTTTACCACTTATATGATAGTACTACTAATATGTTCAAGTTTTCACTTCCGCGGCACTCCCGAAAGGCAACCCGTTGTTTTTGTAACGATTTCGGTAAGTATCGGTTTTGTGGTAAAAGTTGTTCACAATAATGGTCCGAATCATAGAATTAGAACTTAAGTAATAGAATACTTAGATACTAAATTTTGCTCAAATAATAACTATGTTACGGCTGTCTTAACTGGTTATACAGCATACGTGATAGTAAGTAGAAGAAGAAAATCGCAATGTTTGTTTGACATGACACGTCAAAATCACAAGTTGGAATATCACAAGATTATTTTTTGCAAAAATTAGCATGACCGACTTCACCCGTGTACAGAATTCGCGAATATTTCGCACGGATCGATGTAGTATTTTGCACATTATTGTTAATTTATCAAAAACGGCTAGGCCGATTTCGATAAAATTTAAATGGGACCAATTTCGAAGTATACTCTTTCTAATAAAAAAAGAATTATTGAAATCGGACTACTACGTTAAAAATAATGCGTGGTTATACATAATATATATATACGCGTCGAATTGTATATCTCCTCCGGTGGTTCGTTGGTCAAAAATGGTTAAAAGTGGTTCAACTTTATCTTTAGCCACATGATCGGAAATTTGAACCCTCTGGTACCAGTTAGAAGGTTCAAATCTCTGATCACTTTACCTTCTTACTTTTTACCTTTTGGACAGCCGAGATAGCTCAATGCTAGTTTGTGAAACCCTTCGAAATTACGTAAGTTCGTGTGTATACGAACATCTTTTTCTAACACCTTTTAAATTTCTATTTATAGTGGGTCTAAGTGATGTATATCTCTTGTTATTTTAGTACGGTTTTTCTGTTGCTTTAGTTCTAATTCTATGGTCTGAATCATCTCATTTCAGTTTAGTATACATACTTTATGCGAATAACTCTGTATAGAGCCGAAAAAGAAATACAGTCAGTAAAATTCTATCCAAGTACAATACATTTACTACGATGTAGACTACGCCAAATGTAGATACATAGTAAAAGGCATATTTTTCACAGCTTTGTTATAATAGAGAGCTAATTTTGGCCTACAAGGCCTATAAACTGGCCGACCGGTTTATTCGCCACAAAAACTTGTGGTACAATTTAGCAGCCGTGACCAACCACTGGGAAACTTACTGATAAAATATTCATCAAAGGAAACATCAATCAAGTTGATTCTTATCTTAATAAGAAGCTTATTCGACTGAAATATCAAGATTTTAAAATAAGTAAATGTTGTCTCACAAATGCATTGTCGTATTTATTTTCGTAATTATCTTTTTTTGGTGCGGCCTTGCAACGGTGTAAACTGTAATAATCGTCATGCAAACATTATAATCTACGTAACTAATTAAGGCATATACTCTTATTCTGTATTGTCAAAAAGATATTTTGCTTTGTTTATATTGATTTTTATATTCGTGTAAGAAAACAAGACTAATTAAAAAAAAGCTTTTTTTAAAATAAGCTTTTACTGGCGAGTACTTCGCCAAGACGAACCAAACGAGCTGAAACTCGATGGGTTTGCGTCGTTTCGTTACAGAGTTCCTAGGACCAAATTCCAGCTCAGCCACCAGACCCTGGTTACCACTGAAAGACAAACTACTCGTCAATATGATTCAAATGAGCCCAAACTCGGTGAGGTTGTGTCGTTCCATTGCCAAGTTTCTTTGGGCACCTTCCAGCTCCATCATCAGATCAGCACCATGTCATCATAATATCGAATCGTCACGCAATTTATGTACACACGCATGCAAAATTTCAGCTCAATCGGAAACCGGGAAGTGGATCAAATTTAACTTGCAAGATTTGATTACAGACGGACAACGGGACAGGTAAAACTAAATAAGAGCTTACCCATTTTTCAAAAATTGTCCCTCATAGAAGATTTATATTATATATAATATTACATATTTGTATAAAATACTAAAAAAGCCGAAAGAAAGTGCTTCCGGGCATCATTATGAACAATTTTTAATACGGCACTTGGAAATCGAAAAAATAACAAACAAACAACAACACTTTATTAGACAACCACATTACATAAAAAAAACAGATTATAAGGACAGAACAAAACAATAGGTCTCTAATTGGCGGCCTTATCGCTTTAAGCGATTTCTTCCAGGCTAGGAAAATAGCGGCTGTTTCATACATTTTATCAGAATAACAATTTTGTATGGGGCGGGTGACATTTTTTCGAATACCAGATTGGCCCCATAATAACATTTGTAAAGTGATTGTCTCATTCCCCCCTTTCAGCGTAGTCAAACGATTCTAAATAACCCTGTATTGTGCCATATTTGTTGTTCTAATAGAAAACCTTTACCACAAGCAGACATAAATAACAATAGAACCTACACAAGACTGACCACAGTTCTACAAAATCACCTTTTTACTACTTCCTTATTAGTACGGTCTACAACTCTACATCTCGACAAGAGACTTTAAACGCATATTTACATAATAGCTCATAAAAACGGTTTGTCTTGTCATTAGACTTTTTAGCATATCTATAATTATCACTTATCTTGTTCTGTACATTTGTTTTCTCCCTTTCTCTCACTAGATGGGTAACCGAGATAGAGAAAGCAAGATAGTAAGAGAGCCTGTCTTGTTAACTCGTCTCACTTTCGCTGTTTTGACGAAAACGCGAAACGATGGTTTAAGACTCATTTATACGGGCATTGTAATTATCTTTGAATATAAACTCTTCGACCAAAATAAAATTAATGGACGCGTCTAGGCCGTTGATGGTATTCAATGGAAATGAGTCCAAATAATCACATACTCGTATTTTACAGGGTTATTTCTAATCAGTAATTAGCATCCTTTTAGGGGCTTATTCGGTACATCAAAACTAACAACTTTTGTACTGCGACTTTTGTTAAACTCAAAAAAATTAGTGTTCCATAGAAAAATATCGTTCACCCGCGACCAAAGGTATAGAACAGCTGTTTTTTTGAGTATTGACAAAAGTCGCAGAACAAAAGTTGTTAATTTTGATGTACAGAATAAGCCAGTTAGAAACCTATAAATTGTACTGTTTTGTCCCTGTAATTTGTTTTTTATGTAATGTGGTTGTCTAATAAAGTGTTATTGTTTGTTGTTTGTTTGTTTGTAAGCCTCTAAAAGGATGCTAATTGATTAGAAATAACCCTGTATATGTATACTTAATTTAAGCATAGATATCCATGTAGGTACGCATGTACATCTAGGTGATACATATTTAAACAAATATAAATACATGTATAAAAAAAAAACATTTCGTGTCACAGTGTTCGTCATGGAAACCCTCCGAATTGAATAGAGTGCAATAATCTTTATAATTTTATTTTTGGGTATATTTGGTGTCTGGTTTGTAGGTTTGGTAGGGATTAGGCTATTTTTATGCACCTTTTTTATTTATTCTTTACGAGGGGTAAATCTTCCAAATACCACCGCTTTGGGGTGCAGGCAAAGGTTTGAGATAAGGATGGCGCTCTTCAGATTTTTTATATGGGAAAACTGAGACTGCCGGGTAACCTATTTTATTATTTAAAAAGCATACGAAGGTATAATTTTGGAACGCACTAAAGACATGTCACTCTCCTTACGTTTTGAAATAGAGAGCGGCGTGGAGAGAGCATGTAGCCCACTTGATACACTTCAAAATTACGCTTCTTGAGAGCACATCCTTTCATTTTAGTTTATCAAAGCGTAAATCAACTAACTAAACCAAGGTTAAGGCTAGACTTAAGCCTTATTTAGTTACACTGATTAACAACCTTGTGTCTGTTAGATAAGATTCATAAAACATCGTTAGAGTCTGTGCAAAAAGAGAAGCGTCGTAGGTGAGGTCGCCCGTTGACAACACTGCTCTGTCATTGTTAGTACAACTACAACTATTCTAACTGTTTGATACTTGGTAGACACCAATTTGGTTTTCATCAGTACACTCGCGTCTACCAAGTAGTCGGTAGGTACTTTGGCTGCTGATTAAAATTTTATTGTTAGTTCAACGTAACGCCACGACTGTTCTATTTTTGCACAAACTCTAATGCGTTTTAAGTTTCAACTAAAGGAATGATTTTCGTTTTTGTTCCTTGATTGTTTCAAAGCAACACAAAGACGCTGCGGTCAGTGCCATCGGCAAAAACTACTGCCAGAGCCATTCGGGTTTCCTGTTGAGGGTTTTAACCCATTGATTCCATTTAGCTGTCCCATACATGTTCTACGTTCTGGACTTGACACTGTAGCATATTTCAATGTCCCATTTTAATGTACTTATGTAATGTGGTGATATCTTTGCTTATCTTTGTATATGCCACTTTTCTATCAGTCTTTTAGATTTAAATGTCTGTCTGAATTTGCCTGGAAGAAGTTCAAGTTTCAACTAAATGATTTTCGTTTTTGTTCCTTGATTGTTTCAAAGCAACACAAAGACGCTGCGGTCAGTGCCATCGGCAAAAACTACTGCCAGAGCCATTCCGGTTTCCTGTTGAGGGTTTTAACCCATTGATTCCATTTAGCTGTCCCATAAGTACATGTTCTACGTTCTGGACTTGACACTGTAGCATATTTCAATGTCCCATTTTAAAGTATGTAATGTGGTGATATCTTTGCTTATCTTTGTATATGCCACTTTTCTATCAGTCTTTTAGATTTAAATGTCTGTTTGAATTTGCCTGGAAGACATGGGCAAGTTTTATTTAAGTACTAGCTGACCCGGCGAACTTCGTTTCAACAAGTCAGAAACCTTCTTTGGCTCAAGCACAACTTTGCTAAAGATCAGCACATGATTAAAGGCATAGTTTACGATTCCATAAAGGACATACTCGTACCTAATTTTTATGCATCGATTTTTGTAAATTTAAGTATTTCCGAGGATTTAGAGATATTTGTCTTTGAATATGAAATACATAAAGAATTTATTTGGGAACATTATACTTATTTATCGACCATTTTTAACACAACTCTAGTCGGTGAAATAAATTTCAATATTTACAGTATCTTACATTTACATAAATAAAATATTTTTGATTAACAAAGTTACAGCATAATAAGAAACAAAAAAATCTTAAAATTAGTGGTGGTCTTATCACTAACAGTGATCTTATTCGTGCAATCTTAGGATGAGAAGATACTAGTTACTAGACTAGTAGGAAGAAATATGACGGAGAAGAAATAAGAAGTATTATGTTGAACCTTGTGTAACATTTGCTGTTCCGTTTTCTGTTCTAATGGAACTCTATGTATTGCATACAGAAGGATAATTCAAATCTAGACAAATATTAGTTTGACCCATAGTCAAAGTATTAACTAGACTGGGCGCTAAATAATAATAATGACAAAAGTAAGAGAGGGCGAGATGTGCAAGTAGTAAAGTGTGAACAGGACGAAAGTAATATCTTTTGTCTCTATTTGCGTATACGTTTTTTTGTCTGACTATTACGCACGGCCTAGACTTAGTAGTCAAACAAATTTTTCGCGCCAAGAACTACTGTTAAATTTTTGACGAAATTCAACTTATCTATTTATCTAACTGCTCCGGTGCTGGTCTTGATATCTATTTAAGAACTATTCTCTATTTTTTATCACTTCTATTAGTATTATGCAGGTTTTTACTACTTATTATCTAGAGTCTAAATATGATAAAATCATAAAAACGTATATATATAGCTATCTAAGTATGTATACATATTTTTTCTCACACCCTATACGCAATCGAGGATTCTAGTTAATACTTGACTATGGTTTGACCAAATCATTCAAGTTAAAGTGCAGAGAGGACTTTAGTAAATTTTTCAAACAATTGCAAAACTGCAATTACTGTGCAGTCTTCATAATGAGGGCAGTATAGTTGTATGTAGGTAGTCTCATTCTGCCCTTTTGTTCTAAGTATATTTCGTTCAACAGGGACAATACAGTGGTGTATAGTGCCAGCTCTGGCTCGTAGTACCAGTCCTCAACGAGCTCCTGTCGTCGTGTCATTAGCGAGCCGATCACGTACTTCAAAACCATGGGGTTTGGTGGCAAAAAGAACTTTGTACCGACAGTAGACTTGTTTGACCGCATCAAGGTTGCTTACATTATGTAAAACAGTTGTTTAGATGGACTGGAAGAGTATCATTACTGGAAAAGTCAATATTATCAATGCTAAATCAAAGTACACAAACCTACATCAATTTTCTATTTATTTATTGAGCTTTAATTTTGTGAAAAGTTGAAAGAGCGATGATTTGTATACGTAGGTATAGTTTTAATAAAAAATGTCAATAGAAATCTTTGTTCTGTAAAAAAATATTTCTCTCATGAATTTTTTTCTGTTAATGAAAACATCGTGAGACGACGGTACCTTCATGTGTCCGTATAGAAGATTTTTTTTAGCGTATGTGGATCTACCAACCCGCAATGGGTTAGCGTCGTAGATATGGCCTAATCACTCTTTGTCATTACTGATAAAGGGTGTAGGGCTTATGTTCAGTTGTGGAGCCAGTAGACTATTAGTAAGGCGATGTAAGAAATCTCTTTTGGCAATTGAAAAGGATAATTGCAATGAGAACGCTGACAATACGAGTTCTTGCCGTTTACCTTCAGTGATGTGTTTTTGACCCATAGAATGTCGTTGATCTTTTGAATGCGATCCTGCCTTGGTTGGATCGAGCACACTTACAGCTCAGAATCATTAGGAGTAATGCAAGTTATGTACTCGTAATTATGTAGGTATGTGATGCTTAGACTCCGCGTGGTATCTTAGTTGAGGATCTCAATTACACCCAAATGATTTCAAATCATATAAATTAATATTTTCACAATTAATTTTCATTTATTTACAAATTTATAAGACAAAGGAATTCCTAGCAGTGAGACAATGCCGTCAAAAAAATAACAACGCTAAGAAAGATTATATCTATAGGTATAATTGTTATTTTTTTAGATTGCATAGATGAAAAAACCTAGTACCTATCGTAATCTTAAGAATTTGGGCTATTTGGTAGGTACATTATTTTTTTTGCCTAACACTCAAGGTAATCGTGGTAAGTATTCTGACAAAACTTGCTGTCATCTCTCTGGATAGCTGTAGGTATTTTTGATCCCCAGTTCGTTACTGATCTCATGATTGCGATCATGTCTCGGTCGCATCGAGCTTACAGTACAGTACCGTACAGCCCAACACCATTAGGACTAATTAGGAGTACTGTACCAGCCTTTTTATTAGTCCACTGCAGAACGTAGGCCTACCCACGAAGGGTGATTGGGCCATATCCACCACGTTGGCCCAGTGCGGGTTGGTGGATATATTAACAATAATTCTTAATTAGGAGTGATGTCAGTTATATATGTAATTTGTGATCTCCTCAGGCTCACTAAGAAAATAAAATCTTTGTTGAGAATCACATTGCTATCTAAATTATTTCAAATCTATGTATGTGAATAAATGTTTTCACCATTAACTTTTCTGATTTAAAGCTTTATCGCTTTTGTTTTTTTACCCTCAGTTCGTTACTCATCTTGTTATTGCAATCCTGTCTCAGTCATTGATTCGATCATTTGGGGTACCTAATGCGAACAGAGTATGTAATGTGTTATCATCTCTTCGAGATCGTAATGGTATCTTTGTTGTGGATCGCATTGATATCCAAATTATTTCAAATCAACGTAGGTATCTAAATCAATGTTTTCCATTCACGGTTAACTTTTTTTACATTTAAATTTCCTTTTTTCTTTTTAACTGATTTAAAAAAATGGAAGTTCTTAATTCGACTGTGTGTTTTTTTGACCGACGAACCACCGGAGGAGGTACACAATTCGACGCGTAATTTTTTTGTTATGTACCTATCTATCTATCTATCAGCCGTAGGATGTCCACTGCCGGACATAGGCCTCCCCCATGGATTTCCAATAAGGCCGGTTGGAAGCGGCCTGCATCCAGCGCGTTCCTGCGATTTTTATTATATCGTCAGTCCACCTAGTCGGTGGACGTCCTACGCTGCGCTTGCTGGTCCGTGGTCTCTATTCGAGAACTTTCCGGCCCCATCGGCCATCCGTTCTTCGAACAATGTGTCCTGCCCATTGTCACTTTAATTTGCTAATCCGCTGGGCTATGTCGGTAATTTTTATGTATAACCACGCATAACTTTTTTCGTTGGAGTCCGATTTCAATAATTCTTTTTTTACTGGAAAGAATATACTTCAAAATTGGTCCCATTTAAATTTTATCGAAATTAGCTCAGCCATTTTTGATATATCAACAATAATGTGAAAAACGTTACATCGATCCGTGCATAATATTTGCGTTCTAGCGATGCGCCCGGGTTCGCACAGGTGTATTATACATTTAAACATTTCTCTTAAATTACTCTATCTATTAAAACAAACTGCATCAAAATCCGTTGCGTAGTTTTAAAGATATAAGCATACATGGGGACAGACAGCAGGAAGCAACTTTGTTTTATACTATGTAATGATTCTGTACACGGGTGAAGTCGGTCATGCTATTTTTTGCAAAAAATAATTATTTCTGTGTATGTTACGCGATTACTCCACCAATACTCGAAGTTTTTATTTTGTTTTTAAATCGCGCCAGATTCAGAAGTCCCATTTAAATTGTATCAATATCTGATGTGCAAAAATTACTAGGTACATTGATTGATTCGTATGAACTATTATAATTATTCTGTACACAGTTGAAGTCGGTTGTGCCATTTTTTGCGAAAAATAATTATTTGACCCTCAGTTCGTTACTGATCTTGTGATTGCGATCCTGTCTCAGTCATTCATTCGATCATTAGGAGTAATGCGAGTTATGTATGTGATGTGTGATCATCTCCTCGGGGTCGTAACGGTATCTTTGTTGTGGATGCCATTGACATCTGAATTACTTTGAAAGGACTGGGGTAATGGACATTATACTCTATGAAATTTAACTTGATCTCTGCGACAGCTATCAGAAAAATGCCTATGAAGTCCTGAATTTCTTAATAGTACAGACAATACCTGTCAATGTCATACTTTATGGGCATGCCGATTAGTGATGGGCGACGAATGATCGTGACCACAGAGTTTTAGATAGAGTTTTATTTAAAATATCGATAGTTTATACTAGCGATATTTTAAATAAAACTTAATTTATCATTAATTTTATTGTATATCTTAATATCATAACATTTTCACATGTGTAATTAAATTAAACCCAATTATATGTTACATTAGCATCGATAATAGTGAAAAACGTCGATAAATACTATCGTTACATTATTATGAGTATTTAATAAAATCCAATTTCTCACCTTCAACTACTCATTCGATTTCATTACAACATTGTTTGAAAATCGATTTTTTCCACCACTATCTCAACTCTAAAAATGTCAATCTTCTATGTCAATGTCACTGTCGCAGAGATCAAGTTAAATTTTATAGAGTATAGTTTGAATGTGTTATGTGGGTTATTGACTATTGTCCTTAATTTACACTTTTCAAGACGATTTACATTTATAGCTGCCCACTAGGTCTCAAAATGTCAGGGAAGTATTCTTGCATCAAAAAATGTGTGTCCAAATTGTAACTGAAAATGTGTAAAGAAAATCAAATATTTAGATACTTACCTATTTTATTTCCTCAGTGCTTATTCCGCTCGGTAGACTGTACTTAGTTTTGACCACATCTTTCTCAAGCTAGCTAGTAATAACGCGCGGCACGTCTCGCAATTTGCTTCTTGCTAGCTAGTGCTAAGATGAGAGAAACAAAGATACATAAAGGTAGAAAGTAGGAGAGAGGAAGAGAGTGAAGCCCAAGCACATGCGCGTGGTATTGATGCTATACAGCGAAGTAAACTGTGTGAGCGTCGTGAAGTTAGCTGAAATACGTAGGTACGAAGTTTCACTTCTTCCGCGCGGAGAGACTCCACGCATTCTTTTTTTCTTTGATGAAAACAAAGACAAGGTTATTTCAATCTTTGGATTACCATTTCTAAAACTGTATGTGAGAGAGGATGTATAATTCAATGGCAATTGATAGAAATGAGGTCTGCGATCAGCAGTGGGTGGAATAATAGATAGTCATGATGGTTTCAATATCGAATTACAATTAAATTTTGTTGATATCTATTGATAGCAAACCGATATATTTTTGCGATTGGCACAGTTTTATGTGCTCACATATGAATTTAATACTAATTGCTGGTATACGGCAACGGTTGTTTGAATAAAATATATTAGATACTTATTGTTTGCAAAAATTAGCATGACCGACTTCACCCCTGTACAGAATTCGCGAATATTTGGCACGGATCGATGTACCATTTTTCACATTTATGTTAATTTTTCAAAAATGGATTAGCCGATTTCGATAAAATTTAAATGGGACCAATTTCAAAGAATACTCTTTCCAATGAAAAAAGAATTATTGAAATCGGACCACTATGGAAAAAGTTATGCGTGGTTATACATAAATATATATTTACGCGTTGAATTGTATACCTCCTCCGGTGGTTCGTCGGTCAAAAATAGAGATCAGTTATTCAGCAACACGATCTAGCATATTATACAAAAGCTGAAGTCGATGAAGATAGTAATTAAATAGAGACTAACCTGATAGACCTAGGTTATTAACACGCTTTTATTAGGTCGACTGTATGTAACTAAGTAATTGAATCTAAGGTAACTATAGGTCGACTGTATGTAACTAAGTAATGGAATCTTAGGTAACTAATGTAACCATCTTCCAAAGGTAGTATCGTAATGAAAATTGGCAGCTGTATGTAGTTCTGATGACAATACAATAATATGGTACTGTCGAACTGATCTGATGCTGGAGCCGGAAGATATGAACTGGATCTCCATGATGAAAAATCGTATCATAGCTGTTTTGGATTTCTTAGAAAAGTCGTGTAATGAACTTTGACCACGATTAGGTTTCAAGGTCTGATGATGAAGCCGGGAGATAGGCACTAAATCTATTTTTCTAGTGTTTTTTACTAAACTATTATATTATTTACAAGATCTTTTTGGCAAAGTTGACACATTAGTTACGCACTTATGTAGTAACTAAAATCAAACATGTGACATTAGTAGTATAAAAGCCTCTGAATCGGCAAAAGTTGTATTTACTTTCGTAAATATTTTTTTATTGGTTTTGGCTCATTTAAACTCGTTTTACCAGATATAGAGCTTTTTAAAGTCAGAGTGAATACGTATCTTCTATAGTCTGCGTTCTTCGTCTTCGATTACAACGTCGCTTATAATGTCATACAATCCCCGTAGCAAGATTCTATTGGTTAATAACTCCATTAGGTATTGCATATATCTGCAATCATTTCTTATCAACAAATCAAGACACCTTAAACTATTGTCCCCTTGGCATAAATTCCGCGTTCCCAATTTGATGATTGTCTTTTCATTGCCTATTTATGCGTTTATATAGAGCTACAAACTTGTCTGTAAAACCTAACGAGAGCGTGCTCATCGTATTCCCTTAGTGATGATAGTTGTCATCCTTGGCCAAATTTTAGTTCCTCTATTCAACCAATTCTGGATAAGTTAGTAAAACCCAGTAGTTACGTTTCTCATGTTCTCGAGATGATTTGTAGATGTGTGAACAGTAAGCACCTATATTATTTTAAATAACATCTTCCTTTCCTAGCGTCCACGCTATAATTTGTAGTGTGGGTATAATTGCTTCTAAACTAGATAATCACAAGTCTTGTTTCCTGTGTTTTACTTGGTTATGTAAGATGATACCTATTTATTATCACGCAATAGTGAGAGATGTTATTACGGTTAGCGTAAATTATGTGAGTAATGTTTTATCATGGAAAGCTGGAACGGAAGAAAGGTAGCTATATGGTGCGTGGGAATTTCTCCACTTTTGCATTCTAGAATTTTACTAAAGTGTTGTTTATAAACTTATACACAAGAATAGAAAACAATGTATGACGTCATCATACATTGTATTCTATTCTGATAAGTAAACTTCTTTCTGTTATATTTTCTTTCGCTGTTACTTGCGTCTTTACTTTGTAGCCTTTTCAGCATGGCTTACTATCTATTAGATCTCCTAACAACTTCACCGTTGATGGCTTGTTTCATCCCACTGCAGGAAATAAGGTTTCTGCTTCCTTTTTCGCCAATCCTTCATAGTTTTACCCAGTTTCACCTATTTAGACCTCTAATGCACCTAACTACTTCAGTCGCCATTGGACCGCAAACTTACTGCTTGATATTAAGCACATGATACTCGTATGTGGTCTTGTAGCACGCTTGCCTATAGGAAGAATCAACTCTCAGATAATAGTTATGGCATACTCAGAGCAAATAAAAAAATCAAGAGAGAATGTTGTGAACAAACAAGTGAAGCCAACCAAAACTACGTCTCGCCGTGTATAGACAATTACACACACATCCACGTACAACGAAACTACGCCTTGGCTTGTCAGTCTAACTGGCGGCGCAACTCAAACGCACTCACACATGTATAAAAAACCGAACCCACTTGACTGTTCAACGACGTTCTCTCTTGATTTTTTTATTTGCTCTGAGATGGCATTTATTTCAATCCAATTTACTTGTCATTTACAGTTCCTCCAAAAAAGTTCTATTACGTACATACATATATCCATCCGTTTATGGTTCGATTATAAAACAGATATCTTGCACGCATGTTTGCAGCTACCGTCGTAATTAAACGTATAAACATCCAATTAGCAGATGTCTTATTTATAAGCCCTGTAAGCGTACCATCACAGCCTCTAGTTCCCGTTCGATCGACAATTAGAGGCAGTGTTGCCAACTCTACTGTTTTAATGGTAGATAGTTGTTTGATATGAGACACGGTTGATATGATTGTCAAAGGCATCCCTATTTTCTATTTTAGATTTTTTCAAATTGTGGGATACCAGTCTTGAATGGAATGATGACAAGGATAACTAACTGTATGTTTTAACTGTCGCACATTTCTTTTCTGTATAAATGATTCATCTTAATATATATAAATCTCGTGTCACAATGTTTGTCCTCAATGGACTCCTAAACCACTTAACCGATTATAATAAAATTCGCACACCATGTGCAATTCGATCCAACTTGAGAGATAGGATAGTTTAAATCTCAAATTATAGTCGCAATTTTAATTTATTTAGCCACAGCAACGCGTGGCCGGGTCAGCTTGTAATATCTTCTTAATATATATAAATCTCGTGTCACATTGTTTGTCCTCAATGGACTCCTAAACCACTTAACCGATTATAATAAAATTCGCACACCATGTGCAGTTCGATCCAACTTGAGAGATAGGATAGTTTAAATCTCAAATTATAGTCGCAATTTTAATTTATTTAGCCACAGCAACGCGTGGCCGGGTCAGCTAGTAATATCTTCTTAATATATATAAATCTCGTGTCACAATGTCTGTCCTCAATGGACTCCTAAACCACTTAACCGATTATAATAAAATTTGCACACCATGTGCAGTTCGATCCAACTTGAGAGATAGGATAGTTTAAATCTCAAATTATAGTCGCAATTTTAATTTATTTAGCCACAGCAACGCGTGGCCGGGTCAGCTAGTAAGTAACTGAATTTTAATACTCGTATCTATGTACACTGAAAAGTCAGCTAAGCAAGTCAATACTCAAACGGGCTTAGAAGTGAAAATTAAGTAAAAACTAATAATTTTTATTTTTTAAAAGTGGTCACTTTTCAAATTGCCATTTTTCTTGAACGCAATGAAGACAGGGACTATAAGCGTGGACTTTTAATTTGAAGTGTGGGCTGTCGCACATTTACTTTTAGTATAAGTAAGTTAAAAGTAACTTTGATACTCGTATGTACACTTGTACAACATTGAACAGTAGTTAGCTGTTTTCAAAACTCAAACGGGAGTTAATAGGAGTAGGAGTGAAAATTATGTCTTTCAAAGTAAATTTAAAAAATGTATTTTCACTCTGTTTATGGTGGTGGCATTTCACCTTTCTAAGTGCCACACTGAAACGATTATTCTGTAAAATCGCGTGCTTTTTGCAGATTCAACTGGCGACACCGATAAAAGGGCTGTTTTTGCAAGTTACAGTTAGTCAGTCCAGGTCGTGTCCCTACAAGGAGAGTTGTCCCAGACAGGGAATGCGTCGCCGGCCGAGCAGTTCCGCGAGCCTGCGGTCCCGACCCGTATCGATCCATTGATGTGATCGTGCAACACCGGTTTTGGATTTTGGTGTCCTTTTTCTTGAATGGAATGATGACAGGGACTTTAACTTTAAAGGCTGTAGCAAGTTTTTTTCTGAATCGGTTAAATACCTGAGTGCTCGTAACTCGTACTCGTATATCTGTACAATATTGAACAAATAGAATACTTGAGTGTACAGAATTCGCGAATATTTCGCACGGATCGATGTAACATTTTTCACAATTTTGTTGGTTTATCAAAAATGGCTCAGCTGATTTCGATAAAATTTAAATAGGACCAACTTCGAAGTATATCCTTTCCAATAAAAAAAGAATTATTGAAATCGGACATGTATGAAAAAAGTCGAATTATACGCGTCGAATTGTTGTATACCTCATCCGGTTCGTCGGTCAAAAATTGAACAACACTGAACAGAAAGGTCATTTAGAAGTCCAAAGAGGATGAAGGTTCTATCTTCTTCTTTTTGTGTCAGTGATTTGATGTTAAAATTTGTATAGGTGTAGGGTTGATCAATAGGAGGCCACAGACACTATAGCGATTCGGTGCAAAGTCTGGTGAATAGTTTGGTGGTTAGTAAATATTTCACTGAGGATTGAGTGAGTAAAAACGTTACTGTTTATTAAGCTCGTAGCAATATTCGTACGCATGTTGAGGAAGTCCCCAAACATATAGATTTTGTTTGTTACCACGAGTTAGCCATCTCAATGTCGTAATAATAATTAATATTTTGGAGAATTAGCTAAACAGGTTCACTATCTGTTGATAGATCATATATCTTCTGGGGTTCTTATAATCTATGCTTACAAATATTACAGTTTCTTGACATACTTAGTACCTACGGCGTTATTTTCTTTACAAAAATATTACACCGCGTAACACCTTTTTTATGGACGTTACGCAGCGTGTCACAGAGCTTCTTACACTGCAGTAGACGCGCACTCTTAATTATTTTATTTTAACGTGAAAAATAAATTACGTAATTTACAGAATCATGACAAATTTGCCAATCCAAATATTGTTCACATCGTCATAATTATCAGATAATAAGCCCGATTACAGAGGCGCCATCGTAATTATAATAGCTAAATAGCATTCGATTAATTCGATAGAAATAACGCTTTTTACGTTGCTATTAAATTTACGCTGGCGCCTCTGTAATCGAGCCTATTACACTTACCTTCCTAATTGTAATAGTTCTAACGCCAAACTAGTTGAAAGGTGACGTCCACAAGTGGTATATTATTCAGATAAAAATCGAACCAAGATGATATATGTATACATCATTTGAAAGCGTGTTATATGGGTTTCACAAAAATATTTAATTTAGATTTTTCACCCATCCATTTTTGTTCAAATGCGAAAAATAAATTGTATGAAAAATAATAATTTAGCTTATATTTTTTTCTAGTTTAGCAATTATAAATTGCTTCTATCGTTTTTTTTTTTTACTTGCATTCGTAGCTCATTCTTTCACATTCATCTCTTAATTTGCTAAAATTAAAAATTATAACCTACCAGTGTGACCAGTAAGTAGGTACAATGTGACAAAAAATCACTTAAAAACTGTGTCTAATTGGTAAAAATGCTTTTACCTAACAATTTGGAGGTTACTTAATAAGGGCTTCTAGAGATAAACTACCTATTGAGCCAAATATATTTATTTTATCTAATAAATTCAAAATTAATTTTAATAAAATCGGAGGACTCTTTTTTCTTTTTAACTGTTGTAATATACTCAGAAAAATATGAACTTTCTCGAAATCTAACGAGTGTTGTGGTTAGAATTTTTCATTATTATTATACCAGCCTCCATACATTTTGTGGACATGTCCTTTGATTTTATACCTGAAGAGTAGTAGTTAGTAGTTTTAGTTGCATTAGGCACAGTTTTAGTTCCGGGTTCAACTAACGCTACAGCTGTGGATGTTTTTTGTGGTCGTTTGCTTGTGCAATGTGAAATTGTTGATTTGCGCCGGTGGACGTGATGGCAGACCATTGTGAAAATATTGAGTAGTTTTTCGTAGAACCGAATTTCTCTACTATCTGCAAGACGATTCACGTACTTACTTCCTTATTCAATCTGTAAAATAATTTCGCAAAATGACATGATTCAGAATTTATTTTGTCTCTTTTCTATTGATACTTTTGCTATGAAATATTGATGAATATTCTTGTAGCACCAAAAATAATAGGATAGTAAAATACACTGTGGATTTATTTAGTTTTAAGACTTACCTAGTTTGATTATTTATTCATTCAATCAGAATTAAAGAGCGCGGCTCTTGTCTGTGGAGCAACTTTCATGTCTCGCGGTCTTCCGCCAGAATCACAGAGTTCCAGATATCTATGGCCAGTATCTTCACATCTCTGTATGACATTACATATACCTTCCCTTTCTTCTGATCTAAAAATGTCTTCCGTGGTCTTCCCCTTTTCTCTTTCCTTCTACTTTTCCTTCTATTATGATTTTCATTAGATTGTCATGTTGTACAAAGTGGCCAAATATCTATTATTTTCGGTGCGTGCGCCCAGGAGTTGCACAGTCTGGTCCCACCTGCCCCTTTCTGCTATCGTACGGCTAGACAGACGCGACCAAAGCGCCACCCTTTTATGGTGGACATCCCACGCGTTCGAACCAAGCGGTTTGAGTCCACATTCCTCATACGAACTGCCAGAATGTGGAACGCTTTGCGTGAGTCTGTCTTTCCGCTAAAGTACAATGCAGGTGTCTTCAAATCTCGAGTAAATAGGTATCTTCTAGGTAAGCGTGCTACATCCTAGACAGCATATCTGCTTAACATCAGGCAGTGTGTAGTCCAACGCAAACCTATTCGAAATAAAAAAAAGATTAGCGGCGAAATAATATACTTTGTCAAAAAAGGAACAATATCTACCATTCAAGTAGAAAATATAAAACCAAACAAGTTATCTATCCATCTTTAGCCGTTGTTTTCTCTTGTTCTGGTTGTTCAAGGTACCTATGTACATGCTACGCCAAATTAGAATCAAAACAACAGGAACTATAAAGAAATGCCTTTCTTTTGGAACATGGATATCTAGAGACAGGTCTTCGGTTTACCCGGCGCAGCGCGCGAAATACTCATAAGAAATAAAAAATCATTATAAACCGTATAAAAGGCATGTTTATGAAACATACTTCCAAAAAGCAGTGTTATGTGAGCGTATATGAATAGGTAATTTATAGTGCTCTATGAGTCGTCATTGTTTCTGCTATATGAGTTTCACCACTGTATGTGTGCCTTCCCTAAGTGTGTATCTTCTGTAACACCAGCTAAAAGGTTTGCATCCTGCGCGATCCTGTGGTCCTAATAATGTTGTTAGTCCTCCTTGTCAGTGGACGACTTACATTGCGCTTGTTGGTAACAGTTTACAGATATTTATTATTATAATCCACGTTATAGTAATAAATCTTTGTAAGCGTAAGTAAATAAAATCATTGTGTAATTTAACAATGGCGTTACGCGTAGCATAGTTTCGTTCGGAATTAGGTCCCCCTACATCGAGACGACATGAAGCAAAGAATTAGAACTAAAGTAATAGAAACCGTACTAAAATAGCAAGAGATATACATCACTTCGTCCCACTTTACATATGAAATTTAAAAGATGTAAGAAAAAGATGCACATATTCCCGAACTTACGTAATTTCGAAGGGTTTCACAAACTAGCATTGAGCTATCTCGGCTGTCCAAATTCAAAAAGGTAAAAAATAGGCAGGTAATATGATCAGAGATTTGAACCTTTTTACTTTCAAATTTCAAAGGGTTCAAATTTCCAATCATATCTCAAAAGACTTTGGCACCACTTTTAACCATTTTGACATTCCAACTTGTGATTTTGACGTATGCCGACAGACAATGCGTTTTTCTTGTTCCACTCACTCTCGCGTATGCTGTATAACCAGATATGAAAAAAGACAGCTGTAACATAGTTTTTATCTGAGAAAAATTTAGTAAGTATTCTATTACTTTAGTTCTAATTCTATGGCATGACCCATCTCGCCAGATCTGTAGTTTAGAGTATCCGTCTTAGTTCCAAGATAAGTGACAGATAGGCCCATAAGGTTAGTTGTGTCGCGAGTGTGCTGCGGACGTGGGCCATTAGTGGCTCCGAGAAGTACCATTACGGCACTTATGGAGAAGGTAGGTGAGCCGCTTCTGGGAACTAACTTCTCCGCTTTAAATGATATTTAGGGATTAATTCCATAAGTTACATTACATGTTTACGACAAAACTCACACTCAGCTTGCTATTACAACTAAAACACTAAAAGTATTTGATACTTGGTAGACACCAATTTGGTTTTCATCATTACGTACTAGCTTATTTCAAAACTTATTGTTAGTTTACCGTAACCCCACGACGCGATGACGGTTCCCTTGTTGCACAAACTCTACTTATCTAATAAACTCAAATAAATGTTATTTCATCTACTAATGTATAATAACTCTATGTAAGCACGTAGACCACATAGGAAATGGTCCCAGGAAGGCTGTAGAAATATTAGCAACCTCCTTGTAAAAGTAATGGCAGCTCATAATGGTAGGCAATAATTTATGAGAGCACGTCGGCTGGCCAGTAATTACGATAATTTCTACCAATAAACGTATCCGGAATATTGAATCGAATTACGATTTAATTTGTTTACTCTTTATCGAATTTAATAAACCTGTCCACATTACAATACGTCCATACACACCTACGAGTATATTTATAGATATTAAACAGAGTTAGAGCGGTTTTTCGCGGCTGTTTCACACCGGACAACGGACCGTCAATAAACAAATGCCTACATTTTTCGCCGGATGGATGTCCGGTGCGTCAACACACGTTTATTATAAACCAGGCACCACCGCGAATCCGGTGAAAAAACAGTCCGTTGTCAGATTAAACAAATTGCCGTGAATAAGCCCACACTGGTGCCGCCTGATGGCCTCTGACGTGGCTAAACGATTATAAAACAAAATGGACCTACAATTTAACATGTCATCCGAGCCACGGTAGCGTTCAGTTATAAATGCCACCTGCAGTCATCCATAGAAAGACGGACCTTGCGGAACGTTGTTTTAGTTCGGATGTTTTGATTGATTGATTCTAGAAATGAATAAAAAATAACAATGAAACCATGCTCGCCTACTTCACCTATATTATACTCGTAATAGTCTAAAATTAATAAACGTTTTGAATGGTTCTAAATCATTTTGACATTGGAATTGATGTGACAAAAAGCTGGGCTGATGAGAGTCGCTCCAGTAGGTACATTGGGAGTTGGTTTTTATCTTCTTAGGCAACTGGACTTCGCAACCATACCTTGTAAAACGTAGCTTGATACGCGTGACATTGACATACGCGTAATGTCTCACGCACATCAAGTACCATATTGACATTTTGACTATAAAAAATATGGTACTTGATGTGCGTGAGTCATTACGCGTATGTCAATGTCACGCGTATCAAGCTACGTTTTACAAGGTATAGTTCCTAAAGAGGTTTTTTTTTTCTTACATGGCCACTAGTTTCAACTCAGTTGCAAACGTGGATTTATTCAGCATCACTATAAGAAAGAATAGAGCTTTCTCCAATAAAGCTTTCTTAAGCGGATCAGAAATGAGGAGATCCGCAGACGAACCAAAAGTTACCGACATAGCCCAGCGGATAAGCAAATTAACGTGGCAATGGGCAGGGCACATAGTTCGAAGAACGGATGGCCGATGGGGCCGTAAAGTTCTCGAATAGAGACCACGAACCAGGAAACGCAGCGTAGAACGTCCACCAACTAGGTGGACTGACGACATAATAAGTTAATTCAACCAACCCACTGTACTAGCACCAGCTTTTTTAATAGTCCACTGTAGGACGTAGGCCTACCCTACCATTGAAGGGTGATTGCGACATATTCATCACGCTGGCCCAGTGCGGGTTAGTGGATTCACATACCCCGTCGAATTTCTTCTACGGACGTTTGCAGGTTGCCGCACGATGTGTTCCTTTACCGAAAAGCTTGTGATGTGTACATAAATTCCAAAGAACCCATTGGTACGCGACCAGGATTTGAACCCACGAACTCACGATTGTAAGGCGTCCGAGACATTATTGGCATAAATTTGAATTTCTATTTATCTTTTTCATACAAATATAGATATCAAAAACAGTAATTTTCAAGCAAATCTACTCCTGTTTGTTTCTAAAGTCGTCTTATTTTTTTTTTTGGAAAGTATTGACTCAGCGCGAGTGTAACAGTTACGCCAAATTGTGGGGTCACTTACATTGAAAGAGGTCTTAATTATGTCGTTATTTATGACCGTTTAATTAAACAAAGATGTGGAGCAAATTGAGTTGCGGGCCCGGCGGCGAGCCGGTTGGTTTTGGGCCCACTTGTCGTCTTTATTAGGCAGTAAAAATTAAAAACGCGTGTTCGGTTTCGGGCGGAATCGTTGAATGTGTTTATTGGCAGGCACTTTACTAATGTGTACAGGGTGCTTAAAAAAGTTAAAAAGCCGGTCTAGTGACCACTTACGTACTTTGGCTCTTACATAGAGTCTAAAGCCCAATTAGCCTCCAAAAAACTTGGTGTTCTCTCTAAGGTGAGACGGTATTTTACATCTGAGCAACTGCTTAGTCTTTATAAAGCACAAGTCAGGTCTTGCATGGAATACTGCTCTTTTGCACTATACTGCACCTTTGGGATGTCTCTGCTAAATATCAACTGGAGGCTCTGAAGTCGATTGTGAGGCAAGCCAGGAGGCTGATTGACAACGACACCTTGACTAAGTCACAGCTGCAAAGTCTTGAGCATCGTCGCAAAGTAGCGTGTTTGTCGGCCTTTTACCGGATACACTTCGGAGAGTGTGCCCAGGAGTTGCACAATCTGGTCCCCCCCTGCCCCTTTCTTCTATAGTACGGCTAGACAGACGTGACCAAAGCGCCACCCTTTTATGGTGGACATTCCGCTCGTCTGAACCAAGCGTTTCGAATCCTCATTCCTCATACGAACAGCCGGAATGTGGAACGCTTTGCCTGGGTTTGTCTTCCCGTTAAAGTACAACGTGGGTGTCTTCAAATCCCGAGTAAATAGGTATCTTCTAGGTAAGCGTGCTACACCCTAGACCGCACATCTGCTTAACATCAGGCAGTGTGTAGTCAAACGCGAACCTATTCGAAATAGCCTTCAGCTGTATTTATTTACTAGTTTCATTTAAATAATAATAAGCCCTATAAATCACACTTGCCCGGGTTCCCCAGAAGAGATGTGTGGGCTATTAGAAAGATCTGGTTGACTAGATAAGAATATCATGCTCATCGTCACTCCATAACGAAAAAAATGCGTTATCCGAGGGACCATTCAACTACAGGTGAAACCGCTGCGCGTAGCCCGTTAACCAACAATAAACTGTTACATCTAAGACCTCAAATTCATACCTCAGAAAGCTTCTAAGTTCACATCCTGTATAAATTTGCGTATCAGATTTAGTCCGTACTCGCATGTTTTATGGGCTAAAATGAAAGTTGTGTCGGTCGACTTCTTCCGTGATTAAACTGTCATGTTTAATTAATCCGCTGATTAACTCGAAACCTACCTAACTGGATCTGTAAAAGCTTACCCAAATAGGTATTACGTTTCTCTAAATTTTGTCGATTGATGCTAAGTTCGAATAATTATTTTTCACAAAAAATGGCAAAAACTACTTCCATCGTGTACAAATTTCGAGAACGACTCGAATTTAAGTATACAAATTTTCCATTATTGTTGATTTTTCAAAATTGGCTCAACCGATTTCGATTAAATTTAAATGGGACCACCGCAGGAGTATACACTTTTAAACTAAAAAAAAATTAAAAAGATTCAGTTCACAATTGGCGAAAATATCGATGAATATACACACAAAAAATACCTACCTAGACGAATATAGAAGCTCCTCCTTTTTGGAAGCCGGTTAAAAAGAAAGAAAGCCTGAAAGTTTTTTAGGTCCTACAGGATGTACGAGTACGTATGAAGCGGACGACGGCAATATGAAAATGTTTCTTTTATTTTATCTAGGTACCTTGTTTGTAAAATGAATTGTTGAATTCGGTTGTGCTATTTTTGGCGAAAATAATTATTCAGTAGATAGTCGTTCGTCGGCCGTTCAGCTATTGATAGTTATGTATATATTAACAAGATTATTTTTTGCAAAAATTACACAGTGTACAGGTTTCGCGAATATTTCGCACGGATCGATGGAGCATTTTTCACATTATTATTGATTTATCAAAAAAATGGCTCAGCCGATTTCGATAAAATTTAAATGGGACCAATCTCGAAGTATACTCTTTCCAATAAAAAAAGAATTATCGAAATCGGACTACTACAAAAAAAGTTATGCGTGGTTATACATAAAAATATATAAATATATGCGTCGAAATGTATACCTCCTCCGGTGGTTCGTCGGTCAAAAATCTATGTAACTGGCTTATTTCAATATCCTTGTTTACGATTGAGCTACTTGTAAAAGCCATGATGACTAAAAATATGTACAATTAGTCCGTCAGATAGACTATCAAAAATATTACACACTTTTATTTCGTCATTTAAACAAAATGTGATGTAGATAATTATAGTCCGTCAAAGTTCCGCGTGACGGCACAAGTGCCATACAAACGTATAGATATATAGACGTTTGTAAGAGAGGTGACGTCACTACCCCCACTCCCAAACTTTGACAAGGTTTATCTTTGTCATTTGTTGTTTGATTAACAAACGAAAAAATACGTGTCCAATACTTTTTGATCATCTAACTCTCCGATTAATTATGATAATGATTTTTTCATCCAGTCATCATGCCTGTTTTAAAGCAGGCGAATAAGTGGGTGTAGTAGTGAAGGGTTCTCGTGGGAAAAGACAATATTACCGGAGGATTCGAGGACCGAGGAACTCTGAGGACTATGAACTTTAGGCGCAGACTCCTCCAAAGCGGAGAAGAGCGAAGATAGGGAATTAAGCATATGCGAGCGATGAAGCCTTTTGCAAAACGAAATACATAGGGTTAGTGGTAATCAATTAGCATATTTTTAGGGGCTTATTCTATACGTCAAAACTAATAACTTTTACGTCTACCTAGGACAAGTAGTCCAGCTAGGTAAGTCCAACTTTAAGAAAGAGGTCGATCGCCGAATCTCGAAAGTTGCGTGACATCTTTTCATCCGATATACCTCAGTGCCTCAAGACGAGAGATTTCGATAGTTGTGTGTTGCCAGTGATGACATATGGAACTGAAACGTGGTCTTTTAATGTGCGCCTCATGAATAAGCTCAAGATAGCCCAACGTGCTATGGAGAGGGCTATGCTCGGTGTCTCTCTGCGGGATCGAATCAGAAATGAGGAGATCCGCAGACGAACCAAAGTTACCGACATAGCCCAGCGGATTAGCAAATTAAAGTGGCAATGGGCAGGACACATTGTTCGAAGAACGGATGGCCGATGGGGCCGGGAAATTCTCGAATGAAGACCACGGACCAGCAAGAGCAGCGTAGGACGTCCACCGACTAGGTGGACTGACGATGTAATAAAAATAGCAGGAACGCGCTGGATGCAGGCTGCTTCCAACCGGCCTTATTGGAAATCCATGGGGGAGGCCTATGTCCAGCAGTGGACATCCTACAGTTCATAAATAGATAGAATAACTTTTGTTGAACGACTTTTATGAAAGCTCAAAAAATGCTGTTCCATATAAAAATATCGTTCACCCTCGATAAAATGTATGGAACAGCTGTTTTTTTTAGTTGTGACAAAAGTCTCAGAATAAAAGTTGTTAGTTTTGATGTACAGAATAAGCTCCTAAAAGGATGCCAATTTATTACCAGTAACCATGTAAAATGATGCGTAGCCAAGGACAAAACTCGTCTCTGCTAACAATTGTTTTTGTTTCTCGCTAGCAAATAAAATTGCAGTTCACACTCAAGTCAATAGAGTTTTCTGTGTCAAGATTGCACGTGAACACATACAAAACCATGGACAACTAATATACAACATAATGAATACCCAGACCGAGAATAGATCCAAATGTCACACAAATATCGGCCCGGCCGGATACTGAATCCAAGACTCCTTGCTTTGAAAGCAGAGGTACTTTGAACCACGCTAGGAGGGTCGTCCAAGGCGACGTTAAAGAAAAAAAAAATATTTAAATAAATATAACTTTTAAAATACAACCTTTTGAGACCCTAGATATCATGTAGCATCAGAGTGCTAGCCAAGATAAGTAAAACGAGCCCAAACACGACGGGTCTACGTTGTTTAGTAAAGGAGTTCCTACAGCCACCTTCCAACTCCGTCGTCAGACCAGCTCCATGGTACTATATTATTGCATTGTCACGCGATATACTAGTACATGCATGACAATGCAATAATATAGTACCAACAACTTTCAGCTCAATCAGAAACCGTGTAGTTGACCAAATTTTTCTTGCAAGATTCCAGCCTAACTTACATAGGTAGTTAGGTACCTACTTACATACATAGTATACATACATAGATACATCCATTGCAAATTAAATCCATCCCTCATACGAACTGCCAGAATGTGGAACGCTTTGCCTAAGTCTGTCTTTCCGTTAAAGTACAATGTAGGTGTCTTCAAATCTCGAGTAAATAGGTATCTTCTAGGTAAGCGTGCTACATCCTAGACCGCATATCTGCTTAACATCAGGCAGTGTGTAGTCAAACGCAAAACTTATTTGAAAAAAAAAAAAATCCTATCCTACTTCCTACTATCCTACTAATATTATAAACGCGAAAGTTTGTGAGGATGGATGGATGGATGTTTGTTACTCTTTCACGCAAAAACTACTGAACGAATTGAGATGAAACTTTGCAATAATATAGCTTATGTATCAGAATAACACATAGGCTATAAATTATAATGATATTGCGTCAAAAATCAAAATACCATGCAGGCGAAACCGCTGATTAAACTAGTAGCTTATAAAATACAGTGTACTATCGTACTATGACGTGTATTATTGCTATGGCTATGACGCATCACCCAGCTCTGCGCCGCTTTTGTGTAGTTTGATACCTTTGGCTTACTATGTGCCTGTCTGTTTCCGGTACTAATTAAGGGGTTGTAAACGAATCGTAAACTTTTGAAATATGGATATGTATTGTGTGCGCTTTAGACAAATAATTATTTTTCCACGAAATCTAAGTAACATTCCATGGTAATTGCTATATTTATTATTTACTGTGTATGAGATAAAGATAATTTTTTTGAGAAGCGCAACGTAGGACATCTTACGTCGACCTACGTAAGACGTAAGACGTACTAGCAATGTGGACACTGGACAGATGAACCAATTCAGAATTATGATGAATTGCTATAAAATTAGCCTTATTTTGTATTGATTGAAATCAGGTTATATCTGTTTTTGATTTACTTACTGTATAGTACTGTACCAGCCTTTTTAGTAGTCCACTGCAAGACGTAGGCCTACCCACGAAGGGTGATTGGGCCATTTCCACCACGCTGGCCCAGTGCGGGTTGGTGTATTCACATACGCCATCGAATTTCTTCTACGGACGTATGCAGGTTGCCTCACGATGTTTTCTTTCACCGAAAAGCCAGTGGTGTGAAATTCCGTACATAAATTCCAAAGAACTCATTGGTACGGGACCGGGGATTCGAACCCACGACCTCACGATTGTAAGGCGGGTGTCTCTACCTCTTGACCACCACGGCTCTTTTTTTAATTACTTAATACTAGTTTAATTTATTACTAGGTAATCAACTTTTTTTTTTTTTTTTTTTTTTTTATTTCGAATAGGTTTGCGTTTGACTACACACTGCCTGATGTTAAGCAGATGTGCGGTCTAGGGTGTAGCACGCTTACCTAGAAGATACCTATTTACTCGGGATTTGAAGACACTCACGTTGTACTTTAACGGAAAGACAGACCCAGGCAAAGCATTCCACATTCCGGCTGTTCGTATGAGGAATGAGGATTCGAAACGCTTGGTTCTAACGCGTGGAATGTCCACCATAAAAGGGTGGCGCTTTGGTCGCGTCCGTCTAGCCGTACGATAGAAGAAAGGGGCAGGGGGGACCAGATTGTGCAACTCCTGGGCGCACTCTCCGAAGTGTATCCGGTAAAAGACCGACAAACACGCTACCTTGCGACGATGCTCAAGACTTTGCAGCTGCGTCTTAGTCAAGGTGTCGTTGTCAATCAGCCTCCTGGCTCGCCTCTCAATCGACTCCAGAGCCTCCAGTTGATATTTGGCAGAGCCATCCCAAAGGTGAGAGCAGTATTCCATGCAAGACCTGACTTGTGCTTTATAAAGACAAAGCAGTTGCTCAGGTGTGAAATACCGTCTCACCTTAGAGAGAACACCAAGTTTTTTGGAGGCTAATTGGGCTTTGGACTCTATGTAAGAGCCAAAGTTAAGAGAAGATGAGAGTGAAACGCCTAATAGTTCCAAGCTGTCAGTTACCGGAACGGAGACACCACGGAAAGCGGGAGACAATTGAAAGGGTCTCTTTTTGGCCGAAAACAGACAGCCCTGAGTCTTTGTGGCATTAAACTTGACCAGGTTAGCATCACCCCAGTCAGATACCGCCTGCAGACTCAAGTTGAGCCGTTCAACCATAGCCTCTCTGTATAACTCGATCTGTGGCCCGCTGGTTCTTGCATCGGATGTGTAGCTCTCCACGACTGTACTGTCATCTGCGTACCCAAAGATCCCGGGCTTAAGCAGATCGTTGATATGCAGTAGGAAGAGTGTCGCAGAGAGCACGGACCCCTGAGGAATACCGGCATTGATAGCCATTTGGTCTGACGAGCAGCCATCAACGACAACTCGTATCGACCGATTCCTCAAGAAATCTGATATCCACGTGCAGAAATCAGCAGGCAGGCCGTAAGATGGAAGCTTGCCAATAAGGCTCTCGTGCCAGACCCTATCAAAAGCTTTGGAAATGTCCAAGGAGACAGCCAACGCCTCCCCGTGCTTCTCCATGACCTCACTCCAGATGTGTGTGACGTACGCTAGAAGGTCCCCAGTAGACCGGTTTCGGCGAAAGCCGTACTGGCGGTCACTGAGTAAGTCATTCGCTTCCAGGTAGGCCAGGAGCCTGTTATTTAGAACACGTTCCATACTCTTACAGAGTATAGACGTGATCGAAATTGGCCTGTAGTTGGCAGGGTCGGCACGGCTGCCCTTCTTGGGTACAGGTTGCACGTTAGCAAGCTTCCAAGATTTGGGCACTTGACCTGTCTTCAGAGATAGGCGAAAGAGGCGAGTCAGCACAGGCGACAGCTCAGGCGCACAAGTCCTCAATACAATGGCCGGAATACCATCAGGGCCACTGGCTTTGCTCACATCTAGACTGCGGAGAACTTTGAGGACCTCCTTTTGCCGGAAGTGTATTTCACTCATTACAGTGTCACAGTTTGGCAAAGTTGGAGGTCTCGCACTACCGGGGTCTAGACGCGAAGACTCAGCAAATTGAGATGCAAATAAATTTGCTTTCTCCACCGCGGTATGGGCCAGTGAACCATTGGGTTTCAGCAACGGAGGCAGTGAGGGGCGGCAGAAGTTCGCTTCAACCGATTTAGCTAGGGACCAGAATGCCTTACTACCCGCAGGGTAAGAAGCAAGCTTGTTTCCTATTCGACTAATGTGGTCAAAGCGAGCCCTCCGCATAACCTTTTTGCAGGACTTAGCAGCCCTATTGTATGCCTTCTTCTTCAGACTAACGTCCCTCAACTTACGGTTTCGAGTATCGACCCAAGCCAGGTATGCCTGATGCTTTTGCGCTTCGGCGCGTCCACATTCAGGCCCAAACCAGGGCCGAGCTTTGCTAGACAGAGGCACGTCCGAAAATGGGATGAAATATTCCATGGCGGTACGAAGCACATCTGTCACGGCATCCGCGCACACAGAAGGATCATCGGAAGAAAAACAAACAGGCTGCCAAGGATAAGAAGCAAAGAAACACCGCATCTCATCCCAATCTGCTGACTTGTACCGCCACACGCGCCGTGACCCTTTGGGACTGGGGTCTGATGGGGAGTAGACGGATACAGATTTCACCAGACAGTGGTCAGATGTACCTAACGGTGGGAAGATCGCCACAGAATAACGGTCTGGATCGGTAGTCAGCAGAAGGTCCAAGCAGTAGGCCGTGTGCGAGTCAACATCAGGTACCCGTGTGGCGCCTTGAACCAGCTGGGTGAGATCAAGTGTCAAAGCAAGCTTGCGCGTCTCAAGCCCAGCATGGTTTGTGTCCAGGTATGGGTGAAGCCACTCTTTATGGTGGCCATTAAAATCCCCCAGGATCACTAATTGGGCCGAAGGGTAGCTGAGCTGAGCAGCATCCGCCGCCTCACTAAGGTATTCGGTGAGTCTGGTCGTCTCCTGGTCTCCGCTATGTGATCGGTATACACAGGCGTAGATAATTTTCTCTACGCCAGTATCCGCCAAAGCCCAGAGCACGGAAAATGAAGGGTCTTCAAACCTACGAAGGCGCAGAAAGCAAATGTCATCCCGGGCGTACACGCATACACCCGCACGTGGTTTAAAACGGTGCTCCAGGGAGTACCCTGGGTAGGAGAGGTACGACACGTCGGATGGACCAGCAATCTGCGTCTCCGTGAGAAACAATAGGTGGGGTCGATCTGTCTCAAGATGATGATGGACAGGCGTGAGATTAGAGTGCAGGCCCCGAATATTGCACAGGTGCACTTTGAGTGAGAGGGAGTGCTGTCGCTGTGTACACGTTTTTTTTCTTCTACTGTTTCTCATGTTATCTTAAGGAGTAAAGTAGGTAGAAAGTCGGTAGTGGAACGAGACGTCACTCTGCAGATTCAGTGGTACAACACACAAACCACACACATCCATGGTAGACTAGCCTGGAGACCGCGGGGACGCCCGAGCCCCCCCAAGGATGTCCATCGGGCCCTCTCGTCCGGTCGCCAACCGGCACGATGGCGCATCCCTGGGATTTTTCGACAGATGGCGGGGCAGCCTTTCATGAGTGGCTAGCTCACTACTTGGGCCCCCTACTATCTGCGGTCGGCCAGCGACAAACCGTGCCTCGGATCCCGCTGCCCTCCACGAATAGTCGGCCGATGCGGTAATCGATGTGTGCACCGTATTCAATCCACCAGAGGACGCTACTGTTCCGACCCGACTCCCAGAATGGCGTCACTAGACTACGAGCCGGAACACGAGCTCGAGAGAGTCGCTTGGCGGCGCGGCTTAGTCTGGTGGGTGGTCTCTCGCCGCGGCTATAGCCTACCACCAGTATGGTTGCTGCCTGGTTAGCACCACCCAGGACCACGTGTGGGGGACAAAAAATTAAAAGGGTTCCTACCCACGGACGAAGGCAGCTCGGTCCCAAAATTAAATGTAACAAGTAATGACGTGTAACTTATTGTTATAAATAAATGAGTATGAATATCAGACTGCGGTTGGTACAAACTGTAGACGTCCTACGAGTATAACTGAAACGAAAAAGCAGAGTTTATTGGCCAATCAAGAAACCGATCATTTTATTCTCCCTGGTTGAACTGTCATCTTTGATTCTTAGGCGAAGCGCTAGTTTTTAGGGTTCCGTACCCAAAGGGTAAAAACGAGACCCTATTTATACTAAGATTCCGCTGTCCGTCTGTGCGTTTGTCTGTCACCAGGCTCTATTTTATAAACCGTGATAGCTAGAATGTTGAAATGATGACGTATTTCTGTTGCCGCTATAACAACAAATACTTACTAAAACAGAAAAAAATATTTAAGGGGAACTCCCATACAAAAAACCTGAATTTTGTGCCGTTTTCCACTCGATACCGAAAGGTCGAATATGGCGTTCATTTTTGTTGTATTGTTTTTACCATCCTATTTTTCTGTACCCACCCATATGCGCAAATAAACGTTTATGAATTATATGATATTAATAACGGTATCAGGAAATGCTTGAAATTTTCATAGAGTATTAAGTTGTACATTATCTTTAAAAATAAGTAGTTAAAATAAAATAAATTAAGGAGGGCTTCCTTACGGTACGGGACCATTCACGCGCGAGTCCGACTCGAACTTGGTCGATTATTTAATCATATTGCTTAATAGGCAATCTTTATGTCCTAACCGGCACAATACTCCATAAATATTCCCAACGTACTTTTCCTTCACGTCTGTGGAATAATTAAGCACCTACTTAAATGTGTCTAAACTTGAAATAACGAAGATAGCAGGTAAAATATTCTGCGTGAGTTCCCACTCAATAGCGTATACGCATTTTCGATGGATTACATATTATTAAATTGTGCGAAGATGATTATCGTCAGACTCGTGCTGAATTTTAAACACTCCATAGTTACTGTGGCTTATCCTGTTGTTTCATTTTCTAAAGTAAATACTTACCTACATAAATATGTATTTAAACTACAGGTACTTCCTACTATACTGGACAGGTACTACCTACTATACTGGAAAGAAATGAAATATATAAAACTTTACATTATTATAAAAAGTCTATTATTATTAATGATACAAGGGGTCCAAACTTTTGTAATAAAATGTTAATACATTCTTAGACGTTGACGTCGATTTTATCATAACTATTTATAAACTAAAACTATTCTAAATTTGATATGAGCTCATTACGTACATATTTTCTCAGGTATTATAGTAAATATGAGTCCATTTTGAGACCATTTTGTGTCATCCATAATTTTAAACATTAACAGTTGAAAATATTTGCAGCGCGTAGAACTGTGTAAAAACCCTAGACAACCCTGTTTGTACGAAATGTCTTTTGCTTTTGCACTGAAACCCTGTAAATATATTTCTTACTATCTGACACTACAATTTTGTCAAATTTCTGTGATCGGCGGTTAAGTATAAAAGACGTCATAGCTAATCATAGCTATTCCCACTTTGGAGAATCTGCAGCTCTACCAGTAAAGATGTCATAGCTATTCCCACTTTGAGAATCTGCAGCTCTACCAGTAAAGATGTCATAGCTGTTCCCACTTTGAGAATCTGCAGCTCTACCAGTAAAGATGTCATAGCTATTCCCACTTTGAGAATCTGCAGCTCTACCAGTAAAGATGTCATAGCTATTCCCACTTTGAGAATCTGCAGCTCTACCAGTAAAGATGTCATAGCTATTCCCACTTTGAGAATCTGCAGCTCTACCAGTAAAGATGTCATAGCTATTCCCACTTTGAGAATCTGCAGCTCTACCAGTAAAGGTGTCATAGCTATTCCCACTTTGAGAATCTGCAGCTCTACCAGTAAAGATGTCATAGCTATTCCCACTTTGAGAATCTGCAGCTCTACCAGTAAAGATGTCATAGCTATTCCCACTTTGGAGAATCTGCAGCTCTACCAGTAAAGATGTCATAGCTGTTCCCACTTTGAGAATCTGCAGCTCTACCAGTAAAGATGTCATAGCTGTTCCCACTTTGAGAATCTGCAGCTCTACCAGTAAAGATGTCATAGCTGTTCCCACTTTGGAGAATCTGCAGCTCTACCAGTAAAGATGTCATAGCTATTCCCACTTTGGAGAATCTGCAGCTCTACCAGTAAAGATGTCATAGCTATTCCCACTTTGAGAATCTGCAGCTCTACCAGTAAAGATGTCATAGCTGTTCCCACTTTGAGAATCTGCAGCTCTACCAGTAAAGATGTCATAGCTATTCCCACTTTGGAGAATCTGCAGCTCTACCAGTAAAGATGTCATAGCTATTTCCACTTTGAGAATCTGCAGCTCTACCAGTAAAGATGTCATAGCTATTCCCACTTTGGAGAATCTGCAGCTCTACCAGTAAAACAATAAAATAAAAACTGATTTTGTATAGGTAACTAAAGGGTTTGAACGCAAGATATAAGATATTTAGTTAATCTGTTAAAATATAAATCATTAACATATTTACCGATATTGTGTAGCAAAGCTCTATGAGAACAGCGGTAAGGAATTTAAAATAACTAGGCTATGCAACAAAGGGGTTTCACTACATGTCCCTATGTATGCTTATATCTTTATAACTATGCAACGGATTTTGATGTGTTTTTTTTAAATAGATAGAACAAAGGGGTTTCACTACATAGTATAAAACAAAGTCGCTTCTTTGACTATCTGTCCCTATGTATGCTTATATCTTTATAACTATGCAACGGATTTTGAAGCAGTTTTTTTAGTAGATAGAGTGATTCAAGAGGAAGGTTTATAATATATGTATAATACACCTGTGCAAAGCCGGGGCGGGTGGCTAGTTTTACTCTAATGTAAACATCGTGAAAGAAAGAGAAATACTCACAAAAATGACATGTTAGAGTGAGATAGATTAGTTTATGTATCATAAATCAACGGTATATAAAATTCTTCTTATTTTATTTTAGTAACGTTCTATTCTAAATGTGTCTATACATTATCGTTTATTATATGATGTGCTATTTGAATGTCTATCGCGCAATATATTATATCCTTTTTAAACCTCGAGAATATAATTATTATATCATATTAATAAAGTTTATATAGTATTACTATATTTATTACTACTCAGTATCTATATTTGCTAATTTGTTTACATTATTTGTGATGTAAATTTACTTAAATAATAATTTAAATGCTATTCTGCTAGCTTAAAACTTAAGTCGCACGCTATTTTATATTGAGTAGGTATAGATGAGTAAGTTTATTAGTATTTAATTAAGCATTTGTATGCGTAACTACCCATAATTTTCCGACGATATTATTTTATTATTCATATAGTAATATTACAAAATAGGTACGAGTATTTAACTAAAAGGATACGATAGTTTCATAATATTAGATTTTGTTTTACTAGTTAGATTAAAGGATATGTATTATCTAAGTAAAATAATGCATTGCATTGAGCCATAATGTAGCAGTAAGTTTAATAAGCTCTTTGTACTATGCTGTAATTATTTTAATAGTGCACTGCTGAACACAGGCTTACCGACGAAGGGCGGATTGCAATGACCACCTTGATTTCGGTGGTCCAGGGCGTTTTGGTGGATTTGTGCACGCCATCAAACTTCTAAGAATGTTTGCATGAGTCTTCTACTGAAAAGTCAGAAGCGTGGAAATCCGGACAAATGAGAGAAGAAAGGATTCCAAGCAGGCTAGTATACGCATCACGAAATAACTGATTCGACGCGTCAGAACGAGACAGAGTTACGGTGGAGTATAATATCTTCACACGCCGAAAAGACTCTTTTCATGGTCGTATGCTAAGCTAGCTAGTGGTCTTGGTCCCTGATCTGTGGTTGTGGTAATAAGCACATAATCATACTTCTAAATGTTACCCTTATTGCTACTAGCAATCCATCTTTTCCATTATAACGAAGAATGGACAAAAACAATAAAGAATAATATAAAATACAAATTCCAGGTTAGTAGTCTTCTCCATTATATTTTATGCCGACCACCGCCATGCGCATCATAAAAGCAACAATAAACAATAAGTTTTGTTAGAACCGGTTAAAATTTATTAAACCGCGTCAAATGGGTGCCAAATAGGAGAAATCGCTTGTCGGCCGTCATTCTGTCCACTAGTAACACACATGCGTAAGAAGCTCCGCACACTCTACACTATTACATCAGTATACTTACTCATAAGGTCTATGTGCGATAAACTGCATTTTTTTGATCTGAAACCACAAAAAATTGGCTTATAATGATACAGAAAATCTTATCATTACTTTCAGCGTACATGTCAGAATCTTCATGAAATTTTCTGAAGAAAACTCATGACTGTTCTCGAAAATAATGTACACTGTCGACCCGCATTTGGTCAGCGATTTGTTGCGTAGAGTATAGACTGCAGAAGAAGGAGAACTACTAATACATAATTAGAGACCCAAGACCGCATATCAGCTTATTAACATTAGGCAGTATGTACGAATAAAATAAATACTTTAAAATAAAATGACATAATAAATACGGAATAAAAAAAGAACGGCTATGCTCTTCTCGGAAGGAAAACGAAGTCCATGCACAGCTGTAGAACCCATTTCAATACCTAGATGATAAAAATAACAACAAATGCTTATAAAATACTAATTAAACTAAATAGCTCTTTCTCGCATTTCATTTTGAATACAAAGTGAGGGTATTTTTACTCGATGTGAATGTCAGTGTGCGTGGCTTATTTTATGTATAAACTGTGGAATGTAAGAATTATTTTTGTAGAAATATTATGCTGTAGGGCTTTATATCACAATTGAGTTCATATTTAAATTTAAAAAATCGTTAGTCTCGTTTAAAATGAATTACTTACAATTACGCAAGTGCCGATGACATTCGCATCGAGTAGAAAAACCCATGACATTAAGACTCCCTAACTCGAACTAAGACTTTGAAGCGTAATGATTTGAATGCGACGCGGTATATAGAGTCGAAACTGAATAAATTGAGTTACAAAATTACTAAAATGCGAGAGCAAAGCGAGTCAGTTCACGAATTATTAATAGCGTGGTGAGTGCGCGGAGGCTCTTCAGCCACAGACTAGTTAATAGCTACTACGTACGTACTCACATTTAAAACCAAATTCGGAACCGGCGCCGGCGCCGCTTGCATAATCCCCAGATTTATATCGTGACAAATCTGGTTCTTTAGAACTAGAGATTTTGTATTTCACTCGCGGTTTTTTAATTTATACTATTCTTTTGGGTTCTCAGAATTTTATGGCTAAAATAGTCAGATAGCTAAAGAAGAGTTTGCTTGAAATCGGATTTCGACGTGAGTATTTCGAAAAAATATGAAATAGGTTTCAAGTAGGAGTGGCCCGTCTCAAAAGGTTGAATATTATTATAAAGGTTGTGTTATGCTTATAAAGACTTGATGTTGTCTTGTATTTGCCATAAAAATCGTGTCTTGGAATCCTACGCCTTCTAGTTTTTTATTGCAGGAAGCTTCTATTTTTATGTTAATTTCGCATAGTTTTTAAAGACTTTATTAATTTAGAGAACGTAGAGAACGGATGTCATAAAGTTTTGTCGTTTCACGGTTGGATACCTCCACACGCATTTTGATTAAGAGATAGAAAATCGAGTTTGAAAATCTCAAAATATTTTTAAATACCTTAAGTTATGTATCGGTATGTATTTACTTGTATAAATTATTGACAGGCAACGCGCAACGCTGCTATACTTACTTACTTTTTATCAGAATTCTATATATCAATGGCATAAAAATAATGTACGTACAATTGATTAAACAACTTTTAGGACTAATCTAGGTGTGTAAGATATCCCTAAATATTTATTTAGTTTAATCATATTTGTTTGTTAGACAACCCTTCACGCTCAGTGGGGGACTCAACTATCTCTGTTTCAAACAGGAGGTTCTGAATTCGATTCCCGATAAGAAAACTGTAAAAATTATAAATAGAACTTTGTCAAACTGATGTTTGATCACTTTTGTCTTTTTTGATATTACTCGCTTGCAAGTGCTAGAGGCTAGAGCTTAGGTATAGGATGGATATATAGGTATGGAGTATCTTTAAAATAAGTCACTGTTTTGGCTATCTTGGCTTAGTTCTGTCTTACGAATTACTTTCCAAGTTAGTGTCTTAAATTTTTGAGCTCTCGCTGTTTTAGTACAGTTGTATGCGCCATGTTCATGTGTAAACTAAAATGGAGACTAATGTACTGAGTGATACCGTGGCTCGGATGATACATTAAATTGTAGCCGTTTAGCCTTGCCAGAGGCCTTCAGGCGGTTTCAAAACTCTGATACCAGGGCGAGCCACCTGGCCTATACGAACTTACTTAACTTAGTATAATTTCACTTTAGTCCATCGATCATCGTTATAGCGTGTATCTGTATCTGTACCAGCCTTTTTAATAGTCCACTGCAGGACGTAGGCCTACCCATGAAGTGTGATTGGGCCATATCCACCACGCTGGCCCAGTGCGGGTTGGTGGATACACAAACACCACCGAATTTCTTCCACGGACGTACGCAGGTTGCCTCACGATGTTTTCCTTCACCGAAAAGCCAGTGGTGTGAAATTCCGTACATAAATTCCAAAGAACTCATTGGTGTGGGACCGGGGATTTGAAACCACGACCTCACGATTATAAGGCGGGTGTCACTACCTCTTGACCACTACGGCTTCAATATAGCATGTAGTGCCTAATAATACTCACCCACTAAAAATAATGTACTTAATTAAGTAGATACATGACTCTATTTTATATTCCATCAAACGACAGAATTGAGAAAACGCAGCTAGTTCTCAATAAAAACGTCTGCAATCTCATCAAAGGCAGCCTAGTTTTATACTCTCCACGATTTCCAATCACTTCAATTGGTAGCAATAAATGATTTATCACCAATAAAGATGTTAGCTCGTCATCACAACAATGCTAACGGAACGTCAGAACACCTACAGGTCATAAAATGTAGCCTCGGGCTTACAGAAGCGAAGTGAAACTAAATCGATCCACCAGAAAACCTTGACCTTCCACGACGGCGCTGGCATCTTCACCGGCAACATTGTAAAGCTAACATTTACAAAGATAACAATTTCTCCGCAGTTCAAGCTAAACTGGTTTCGTAGGGTAGAAAGCAGCTAAGTTACCATATCGAGCGAGTCGTCCTGCCAGTTCCATATTAAATATCATATTTAATAATCGTTTGTAGATAGGTGCACTTGTACGGAGGATTGCATACGTTGAAGCTTTCAAGGATATCCTTAGACATTTTCACTTTAATAGTAATTCCTATGCTCTCGCTTGTTATATTGTCGAAGCTTTTATTACCTTTCATATCTTGTTATTTGATATGCAATTTCTAGGCTGAGTGTGGACGGTGGACGTATTCTAGGATTACTTTGGCATCAAAATCTAAATCACGACATAAACAGTTGTTCCATACATTTTATGGAGAGTTCGTAGTTTCGTGTCGATGATCCAAATAATATTTAAGTGAGAATTTATAAGGTCTTTTCCCAGTGCCTTGCCACTGCCAAAGTAAAAGCTGATGATTTTTTTTTGTTTTTGTAACTGGTCCCTTACTAAAAATTTACTATAGTAAGAAGTATCCTAGAATAGGTATGTCCATTGTTTTAGAAGACACAATCCTAGGGCCTTATTGTGTAAGCGCACTGACGTTCAGCTTCGCTTTTCCTCCCGCTCGCTCTCGTGGCGTGAGTAACTGCACGAGCAGGAGAAAAAGCTAAGGTCGAACTTCAGAGCGCTTACACAATAAACCCCCTAGACTCCTCCGTGGACCACGAACGTATGTCATCAAGAACAGGAAGGAATTGAAGTATGTCATCAAGAACAGGAAGGAATTGAAGAACATTTTCTGGAAGAAATCGATGGAAGGTGGAGGCCATGACCCTCAGACATAAGGGAGGAGGAAAAAAATTAAGAATTGATTAGAGGAGGGTGGAGTAAAACTCCATATGATACTAAACCACCATCCTTACTTCCTTACTATCCTAACTATTATTTTAAATGCGAAAGCAATTCTGTCTGTCTGTCTGTCGCGCTTTCATGCCAAAACTACTGAACTGATTTCTATGAAATTTGGTACACAGATAGTCTAGAGCCTGAGAAAGGATATGAGCTACTTTTTATCTCGAAAAAATTCGTGGTTCCCGCAGGATAGGAGAAAAACTTTTTTGTTTCTCAGTTATGGAGTAATAAATTATTTTTTGAGATAATATTTTACTAAAATAGGTAGGCATCGATATAAACATAAGCCAAAACCAAATTATAACGCGGGCGAAGCCGCGGGTTAAAGCTAGTATTTAATAAATACGCAATAATATTTTTAACTTTTTGGGACTTTTGCAAGGGACTACTCGTAGCAACCTTATTTTGGAAAGTTGTTTGCGATTATGATCGCAAGCTATCCCATTCGCACTAACCTACTTATTATATGTTCGTCCCAGGTTGCACACGATCGCTATCACAATCAAAATCAGCGGCTGCAAGTACGCTGCCAACTTAAAGTGGCAACGAATGATTTTCGTGGTGATAGTGGAAACTTGAAAAAAAAACCGCCGATAAGTGACTATTACTTTGCCTTTATTTTTACTAAAGTTGAAAGGACAAGACAAATTCCTAAGAAACATTAAAATAAGAACGATTATATATTCTCTGATCGCATGTAAGTAAAAAGCTTCTTGAGAATTAGGTAAATTCATACCTACTTAAACGACGTGGTCTTTTACTGTGGGCCTTATGAATAAGCTCAAAGTAGCCCAACGCGCTATGTGGAGAGGAATATGCACGGAGTCTCGCAGCGAGATCAATTAAAAAAAAACCGGACAAGTGTGAGTCAGGCTCGCACATCGAGGGTTCCGTACAAACACGTTGTTATTATTAACCTGTATATGTACATATGAAGTTCTTTTAAATGATATTACACTCACTTTGAATTTGTTCGAGACAGGAAATCCTATTCTACTAATATTATAAACGTGAAAGTTTGTGAGGATGGATGGATGGATGGATGGATCTATGGATGTTTGTTACTCTTTCATCCAAAAACTACTGAACGGATTGGGATGAAACTTTGCAATAATATAGCTTATATATCAGAACAACACATAGGCTATAAATTATAATGATATATTGCGTATGCAGGCGAAGCCGCGGGTAAAAACTAGTGGATTTATATATTTGCATCTATACCATATCTCCAGAACGCAGAGACACCTCGTAAATCGACAGAGAAAGTTAATACCGCGGGCTAACTTGACGCCAGCGCCATCTAGTTTAGATATGAGTAAATACTAGGAGATTTAAACTGTTGCTTTAAGAATTGATTTTATAACTTATTTGATTTGATTGTTATTAAGTTTGATGTTTTATATTTATACAATTATACATTTACATATAAATTTATAATTGAACTTATTTTCAGTTTAGGCAGTATTTTGAACCAAATTTTTGTGAAGTTTGAGGCCCTATTTTTTATGATTTAAATAAAAATGTACAGTTTTCAGATTTATTCCTATAAATGTACTCTAAGACAATGCTTCTCGCCAACGGAAAGTACCCTGTAGGTTTTGATTTTTGTGAGTGCAAAATATGCGGTTTTTTACGACATAAACGGCTCTAACTTTTTGAAACGATAACTGAGAAGTTTTTCTTTTACACAACTGCAAGAAATCATAGATATACGTATACAGTTTAAATTTCAACCCAATATCTTTACGCGTTCCCGAGATAAAGAGTCTTGACATACACACAGACGGACAGACGGATAACAAAGTGATCCTGTGAGGGTTCCGTTTTTTCCGTTTGAGGTACGGAACCCTAAAAAAACAGGAATGAGGAGAACCGCTGACAAAGTTACCGACAGCGGATTAGTAAGTTAAAATAGCAGTGGGTAGGGCACTTGGTTCGGAGAACTGATGGCCGATGGGACAGTAAAGTTCACGAATTGCACCGGCAAGCGCAGCGTAGGACGTTCACCGACTAGGTGGACCGACGATATAATTAGGACCGCATGAACGCGCTGGATGCAGACTGCTTCCAACCGGGCTTATTGGAAATCCATGGGGGAGGCCTATGTTTAGCAGTTGATCTCCTACAGCTGATAATGATGATACCTACTTATAAGGCACTATTATTCATGATAGAGATTAGAAAAAATATATTTGTGTGTATTCAATCGGTTTTATTGGAGAACTGTAGGTACGCCTGTGTTCAGCAGTGTACGTCCAATGGCTGAAATGACGATGATGAGGATAATTGTAGTTTTTAACTGACTACCAAAAAGGAGGAACGAGAAGGAGGTTTTATGTTCCTCTGTAAGTATTTATTTTGTATGTTCATTGATATTTTTGCCTGAACTGAAATTAAAAAAAATTTTTTTTAGTTCGAAAGGTCTTACTCTCAAGGTGGTCCCATTAAAATTTGATTGATATCGGCCGAGCCATTTTTGAAATATCAATATCAATAATAAAGTTATGGGACCACTCATATAAAATTGATTGAAATGAAAATTTTATGATAAGTTTATGAAACATCAACAATAATGTAAAAATTGTATACATCAATTCGAATATTGTACGCGATGGAAGTTGGTTTTGCCATTTTTTGCGAAAAAGGTAGTAGACTGCCTACATTCCAATAAAATGAATACTCAAATGTAGATAATTATGCTTGTACTCGTACTCATAATAAGTTTCACACACGCAATGTATGATGCATATTTATTTTAGTACTGCATCAGGTTTTGCATGTTTAAACCAACATGGACGACTACATGATTATTCTTGATACTATGCATTAACTCGCTTGTGGGTAAGTCAAAGGTTCTTTCGATTGCATTTTAAATACGAAAATTAACTAGTACTTTTCGGTAAAAATGTAACATTTTATAAAGGTATTCATTATTTAATTGTGATACAATTTTCTCTTGTTTTTGACCGACGTACCACCGGAGGAGGTATAGGTACCTACAATTCGACGCGTATATATATATTTTTTATGTATAACCTCGCATAACTTTCTTCCTAGTAGTCCGATTTCAATAATTCTTTTTTTATTGGAAAGAGTATACTTCGAAATTGGTCCCATTTAAATTTTATTGAAATTGGCTGAGCCATTTTTGATAAATCAACAATAATGTGAAAAATGCTACATCGATCCGTGCATAATATTTGCATTCTAGCGATGCGCCCCGGTTTCGCACAGGTGTATTATACATATAAACATTTCTCTTGAATTACTCTATCTATTAAAACAAATTGCATTAAAATCCGTTGCGTAGTTTTAAAGATATAAGCATACATGAGGACAGACAGCGAGGCATTGGTCGTGGTCACGGGCAGACTAAATGCGACGTCGTATCACTCAAATTGAAATTGTCACCACGACACACCTTTTGATGAAAATTCTTTTCATCGAAAGGTTGCTTGGAAGAGATCATTTGAAAAGATAAGAACTGAACTGACTGAACTGGGGCGGCCCAGTTCAGGCATTAATTATGAAACCGTTTTGTATGCTCTATTTATATAATTGATGTGCAAAAATAAAGAGTATCTTGTTAGCCACCGATGAAAAAGAAGGCATGAGTTTGAGGCGTGTGTCTGTGTCTCTATTTATGTATCTCTGTAGCAATTTATCTGCCAAATAAATACGCAATTTTTTAAAAGCTCGTATATATTTGACTTGGCCGAAATGGTTTTTATTTTTATTCTTCATCTATCCGATAAACGCGTCTATGGAACAAAAAATCCCTCAAACATGCGCTCCATTCTGCGAAAATTCTATTTAGAACTATTTACAGCCCATCGTTATGGAATGTAAGGAAAAATGCCAATTCGATGATACAACCGAATTTCCGCATTCCGGACATACTTTTTGCAAATAAGAATGATGTTATAACTATTAATTTTCAACTCTTCAAGGATTACTCAAATATCCGTGGTTAGTAGCGTACATTCCAAAAACGTTACAATTTTATTATTATATACTACGGGACTAACCGCGCACTAAAATTACGAGATACATGAATACCTCATCATCCCGACGTTTCGACCGAGTTGCATCGACCCCCGTGTCATGGGTCTACCCGTCCCGTAGTATATAATAATAGCAAAGATTATTAAAAATACAAGTATTTTAATTTTTTTTTTTTTTTAATATAATGACAATACTACACTACTACTACATAGAAAGCAATTGGATCATCCACAGACCCTTGAAGGTCTAAAGATAATCCAAGTGCTCAAGCCCACTGCCAGTTGCCAGCGTGCCCAGCATGCTGGCAGCATTGCCACGCTGAATGGCAATGCTTATACGTTGAGCCAAATAAACACCAGCATTTTGGTCACGCGTCGCGTCCACCAGACGCTCAGAAAGACTATATTAAAGTATTTTAATAATCTTTGGTAATAGGTAATGTCGTTACAATTTTAGACAGCTGCTCAAAATACCTAAATAAATCCTTTGTATCTATAACAGTTTACCTTACAGTCTTACTAAATTGCGTCGACAGCCTTGACTGCCTCTGAGGCTGTAATATGTATTTTAATATGTTTATTGAGTCACATCAGGATTATCTCTCCTAAGAAGAGCGTGCGTCGTGACTGGGACCACACGCAACGTGCCTTGACACGAATTCAATAATAATTACAGAGTAAATTGATTGTTTTGTATTGATTGTTAAATATGTTTATGTTTGCCTTGAAGGAGAGGAAACAGACCTGAGATTCCAAAATACATAGGCTATTTAAATCACACTCATACAAATGCAAAATTAATAATTATTTTTTGCACAAAATGGCATGACCGACTTCACCCGTACAGACCTCGCGAATACTTCGCACGGATCGATGTAGCATTTTTCACATTATTGTTGATTTATCAAAAATTGCTCAGCCACTTTCGATAAAATTTAAATTGGACCAACTTCGAACCCTTTTCAATAAAAAAAAAACCCGGACAAGTGCGAGTTAAGCTCGCACACCGAGGGTTCCGTACAAATCCAGATAATTTAACAAAATCGGGAAGTTAAAATCTCTATCCTATTACCATCGACAAAAAAGTATTTTTTCACTTTTCTCGTCATACATCAAAAATTACACATTGTTAAAAGACTACAAGTATACAGTTTAAATTTCAACTCGATATCTTTACGCGTTCCCGAGATAAAGGGTCTTGACATACACACAGACGGACAGACGGACAACAAAGTGATCCTATAAGGGTTCCGTTTTTTCCTTTTGAGGTACGGAACCCTAAAAAACATATCGAAATCGGACCACTATGTATGACCTATGTAAAAAGTTATGCGTGGTTACATATAAAAAAAAAAACAAATATACCTACGTGTCGAATTGAGATTAATCCTCCGTTTCGTCAATCAAAAATTAAGAGACGCAGTGGTAACCGCTACTTACATAGGAGTGGTTGCCCATTGGTGACGGTAATATTTAAACTTAAACTTATTATATTTAAAATCTTTTCATTTCATTTTATATTGACTGGGTATAACAATTTTGTATAAGTTTGAGTACATACTCGTATTGATATGTAGTGAGGGACGGTTCCCGAAGACTGACCGTGCCGAACGTACGATGCTCACTAATTAGTCAAGATATGCTACGAGTATGAGCGCTGAATAACCAAAACACATATACTGAACTAACTCAAATGATTTAAAAATTTTAAAATAGACTTCAACTAACTCTGATGAAGCCCAGCTGTCGGAGAAGTTGGGATGATTCTCTGTATTCTAAGATATCTTCGGCGATGCAGAGGGAGAGCTCGGGGATCGATCGTGATCGCTGCTACCAGTCCCGAGTCTGGTGCGTGGCTACACGCTTTGCCCTCACCGCACATGGCACACTATTAGATGATGACTCGCTCAGAGTAGATCGGCTCTTCGTATCGGTTGCGACGTCTGCGAGCCCCATACCTGTATATGTGGAGCGAGAGTAGAAGCTGACGGCCATCACGGCTTGATCTGCATTCGTAGCGCCGGACGAAGGCCACGACATCAAGGCATCAATAGTTTGCTGCAGCGTGCCCTTGTGTCTGCCGAGGTCCCGAGCGTTCTGGAGCCCCCCGGCTTGTCTCGTTCAGATGGTAAGAGACCCGACGGTCTTACTTTGATTCAGATTCATGGCAGAAAGGGCGCTGCCTCGTGTGGGATGCAACGTGTGTTAGCACTTTTGCATCCTGCCACCTCTCCGCCACCCAGCAATCAGCTCGTGCGGGAGCAGAGGCGAACGCCAGAGGCAAACGCCTAAAATATGCCTGCCTGAATCGGCGTAAGATTTCGTCCCTTTTGCTGTCGAGACGGCTGGTCCATGGTACTCCTAAGCTCGGAGATTTGTTAACGTCCTGGGACGGCACCTTAGGGTAAAGGGCCGCGATCATCGCTCTGGCTCGTATTTAGTCCAGCACATATTTCTGGCGATCCAGCGCGGCAACGCGACTAGCATCATGGGCACTTTTGGCCAGGGCACTTTATGCGTAGGGCTGTTTGATTAGATTTTATTTATTATTTTATTTTGATACTTTTTTGACTTATTCATTGTTTATGAAATGTAAAATTTGACTTGTTTTTAACACTATTTTGACTGTAATTCTATGATATGTAATTATTACTAACTCTGTGCTTGATTGTTTCAGGATTTAGTTTAGGACCCATCGGAAGACATCCGAATCCGATTAAAAGTACATATAGATTACATTGAAAGAGAAAAAAATAGAGGTATTATTAAGCTCTACTAACTTAAACAAAATCGTAAGAACTTGCTATCTGGATAACAAACACACCAACAAATAGAAACAGAAAGTGCAAGAGACCAAATGGTGCCACTGAATTATTGTTCAAAGAAGAGAACTTACGACTTCCAAGTCACGAATACGGAGTCTAATTTCTAAATTATTTGTTTTCAATTTGAAATAAGCAGTGTAAAATAAATTTCTATTTCAAACTCTACCATTTAAGTATTTACTTACATACAATAATCATATAATCATACTTCATACTTAATAATAATTGTATTATATAAATCCAAAAGTTTGTTGATTTTTTTCCTCTTTCACGCAGCAACGAAAGGTTCCTGTGGGATAGCACAAAAGTCAAAATACCACGCGGGCGGAGCCGCGGTCAAAAGCTAGTATTTTATAACTGTTCTGTACAAACGGTTGCTCTATGCTCATATCCAGCCGGGCTGGTATACATAATGTTTACATTAAACCTTAAAAGTAACTTAGAACTAGACTTTAGAAATGCTAAGTAGAAGGTTTCAGGTTGCTGACGGCCCTGCACTATATTCTATAAAATTTAACTTGATCTCTGCGACAGTGACATTGACATAGAAGATTGACATTTTTAGAGTCGAGATAGCGGTGGAAAAAATCGATTTTTAAACAATGTTGTAATGAAATCGGATGAGTAGTTGAAGGTGAGAAATTGGATTTTATTTACTTACTATTATTTAAGATCTAGTATGTACACATGTAAATAATGTTATGATATTAATTAAATACTCATAATAATGTAACGGTAGTGTTTATCGACGTTTTTCACTATTATCGACGCTAATGTAACATATAATTGGGTTTAATTTAATTACACAATATGTAAAAAATCTTATGATATTAAAATATACAATAAAATTAATGATAAATTAAGTTTTATTTAAAATATCGTTAGTATAAACTATCGATATTTTAAATAAAACTCTATCTAAAACTCTGTGGTCACGATCATTCGTCGCCCATCACTAATTGACATGCCCATAAAGTATGACATTGACAGGTACTGTCTGTACTATTAAGAAATTCAGGACTCCATAGGCGTGATTTTTCTGACAGCTGTCGCAGAGATCAAGTTAAATTTTATAGGAGAGACCTGTATCGCAGGGTCCAAAACATAAGTAATTACCAAATAAAGGGGTATTGGTGCGACTTTTAACTGATTTTTATTGGGTAATTATACACAATATAAAATTAAATTAAAAAGTGACAAAATAACACAAGAAACGCCACTTTTGGTTTTGTTATCTGTTTATCTATCTAGTATATAGGCAAGAACAACTACCCAATGAAAGTAGATACTAAGCCCGATTACAGAGGCGCCAGCGTAAATTAATTAGCAACGTAAAAAGCGTTCTCTCTATCGAATGCCTAAAGTGAAAAAAAAACAGAACTATGCTATTTAGCTAATATAGTTACGCTGGCGCCTCTGTAATCGGGCTTACTGTGTTGTTTACCAACGAAACAGAGGAGGTTACTAGTTGATGCGTATTTTTTTTATGTTTGACCACGAATAACTTTTTACAAGGTAGTTCGATTTAGAAATTTTTTTTTTTGATTGGTAAATCATACTTTAAAGATGGTCTTTTTTAACTTTTATCGAAATCGACTGAGCTATTTTTGATTAATCGACAATAATGTGAAACACCGATACGTGCGAACACTATTCGAATTCTTATACGGTTGAAGTCGGTTATGCTATTGTAGGGACAAAATATTGTGTATACTGTTTTTTTTTTATTTTTGACAAAAGTCGCAGAACAAAATTTTTCATGTACAGAGTAAGCCCTTAAATGATGCTTATTGATTAGAAATAACCCTGTATACATATGACCCTATAAGGGTAGGGCAAATTTACACAAATATAAATTATACCTGGAAACCGTGAAGCATCTCAACACCTTTATAACCTTATAAGGTTTTACACTTTTCTCTCATTAAGAAGAATGTTTTCCAGCGCCTCATAAAGTCTTCACAGGAATTTATCTAACATGCGAATCTTCTGGGATATAAATGGCTACAACCCAGCCTTGGTAGCTCGGTGCCAGTTGTCCGCTTTCAATGCCCTATTATGAATACTTGTTGGTACCTAGTAGCTAGTTTTTGAGTCCGGGTCGCACCGTAGAAAGCAACGAAGACAGAAATAGTGTGGAATGTCCCAAGGTCGAACTTTGTAGATTTGACGGCATGATTACCGCAAAATGGCGTTGAAGACGTACTTTGCGTACTTGATGTATGTAACGTAACGTAACTATACGTATTTTGCTATATAATTAACCACACAACTTGACATAAGTGACTTTTTAACTACTAAGTAAGTAAGTAAATTGGTAAGTATAGGCCGGGTGACTAGCTCTGCGGGGCAATTCTGTTAACCGATCTCTTTGGTGAAGTGATACGTTCTTAAACCTCTCTCGTTTTTCTGACAAGTTTAAAGCTGGAAACATACTATCTGACGCGGCTTACGGTCGCGACTGACAGCCGCGACTGATAGGTATCTAGACTATGAAAGTACACTGAGCCGTGCAAACTATCGGACATACATAAGTCGCGGACGTCACCTTCGGACGCCCTTGAGCGATCGGACGTGCGAGAGCGATCTGGCGCGCCGAATGTTTTAAGACTGTGTAGTGTGTACATTGCTAAGTCGCGGCTGTTAGTCGCGTCCTTCAGCAGCGTCCGATAGTATGTTTCCGGCTTAACAGCTCAAAATTGACAAAAAAAACCAGAGAAGAGGTTCTAGAACGTATCACCTTAGCAACGAGGACGGGTAACAGAATTGTCCCACTGGTGTCAGAGTTTTTAGAGGTATTAACTATTACTAATCAAATGTCACGTTGACGTTTCCTCAATACGGTGGAGAAATGTCAAGACTTCAGATTATTTCTGTACGTAGAATTACTAAACAGTAGATCTGCTTATATTTCTAATATCTATGGTAGAAAGCACGCTGCATGGGTGACTTTGTCAATTATCTTTTGTCGGCGAGTTTCACTTCGCCAACTTGTTATTTCACTTAGTTACATTGTCACGTATTCATTCAATTTGGAGGAATACAGAAATTGTAGTGAAGTAATAATTTTCATAAGGTATTAATACTTTAGAGTAGATCAATAGGTATTGAAGCCGTGGTGGTCTAGTGGTAGTGAAACCCGTTTTACAATGGTGACAAATGGTCGTGGGTTCAAATCCCGGTCCTGTACCAATTTTGTTTTTGTTTCTCTGAGTTTAATGATCTCTCTGCACTTCATGTACGGAACTTCATGTTCACACCATTGGAATTTTGGTGAAGGAAAACATCGTGATGAAACCTGCATATGCCGTTGAAGAAATACGATGGCGTATGTGAATCCACCAACCTGCACTTGACCAGCGTGAATATGGCCCAAACACCTTTCGTGGGTATGCCTTCATAGAATTCAACTTTCTTAAGGAACGCAGTAATTAAACATAAGTAAAATTGAATTACTATTTGTATTAAATTTCTAATGCGTCGTAAAATGCTTGTGAAAACCACTTTTCAAGAAACGTTCACCTTTCACGAGGCTGTAATAATTGCTTTCGAATGTTTTACTCAAAGATCTTTATAGATAGGACATGTTATTCGATGTATTGAGGACTCAAAAAAGTGGGTAGGTTCGGATAGACCGTGTGGCTAGCCCTAGTTCGTTCTATTATTATTATATACTACGGGACTAATCGCGCACTAAAATTACAAGATAAATAAATTCCTCATCATCCCGACGTTTCGACCGAGTTGCATCGGCCGTGGTCTCGGGTAGACTCAGGGGGAGTCAGCCGTGGTCACGGGTAGACTCAGAGGAAGTCGGCCGTGGTCACGGGTAGACTCAAGAGGAGTCAACCCGTGATCACGGCCGATGCAACTCGGTCGAATCGTCGGGATGATGAGGTATTTATTTATCTCGTAATTTTAGTACGCGATTAGTCCCGTAGTATGTAATAATAATGTGTTCAAATCGCGAAAGCTTAAAAACAACATTAGTTCATTCTAAGTACCACCTGCCTTTACCAAGCTCTTCGTTTTCTCTTTCATAATACGAACCGCTATCGCCAGGGACTGAAATTCCCACCTCCGTTATTGATTCCTGACAATTACCTACATAATCTGGATATCTTCAAGGCAAGAGTGAATACTAGGTATCTTTTAAGTCTACATAAGTACTCCATCTTGGGCCACAACATCGCTTTCCAATATGCGAGATGACAGTCAAATGTAATCCTGTTATATAATTTTTCTACTGTTATGTATAGAGACCGGATTTAATGCATTTGTATGATTGCATATGCATTAAAATATTTAAGCCATCTTCAGCGGTAATAGCATATTTTACCAAAGATATAGAATAAAATATATAAAAAAGAATAACTTAATTATATTTTTTGGGTTGCATATTCTTCCAGTTTTCGTGCAGTGTTTTTCATGCATATTTGCATGCTTATAACAAGCTTTTTATGTTGCATATAATCCGGTCTATTTATGTATAACAAAATATTATTACTCACAAAGCGGAACGAATCACTTTTTCATTTCTCACGTATCAGTGCGTTCTGAAATTTTACATTTAAGTTAACATACATTTTGTGGTGTAGGAGTATTTGCTACACATAATATGTCCTGCGCTCGGGGTAAAGAGATGGCCTCTCTTTAGATCTCTATGGTATTACTAATATCTTTTATGTTATAATTGATGACTAAGTTCTTTATAGTTGACGCTGCTTATTGAGTTTTACCTCGAGCAATTTTAATTATCTTTTGCTATTATAATTGGAACGTTTAAATCTATTCTTCTTTACGTTTCTCTCGCATTAGCAACATAATTAAATGATTTCAAACGATAGCTTTCGAATAATTTATTGCTTGTGTAGGTAGGTACTAAATATCATATCTGTAGAAGATTTTTTCGAAATTCCTCTCGTAAATATTGTAGAGTATTAAGTAATAATAGTTAGTAGTAAATAATATACTGAAATAAGAAACACATGAACCGACTCCAAAATATTGGAGAAATCTAGTTACATATACAGGGTTATTTCTAATCAATTAGCATCCTTTTAGGGGCTTATTCTGTAGTTACATCAAAACTAACAACTTTTGTTCTACAACTTTCGTCAAAACTCAAATAAAAAAATTCAGCTTTTCCATACATTTTGTCGCGGGTGAACGATATTTTTCTATGGAAAAACAAAATTCGATGAAAGCCGCTTCCAACCGGGCTTATTGGAAATCTGTAGAGTAGGCCTATGTCCAACAGTGGATAGTCACAATAAAACCACACAGTTGTATTAAGATCATCTATTTTGGAAGTCGGATGAAAAGGCGTCCTTCATTGTCATTGCGCAGGTACCTCCGGTCACCTAGACAAGGCTAGATAAGATCGGATAGGCATTGATATAAATTATGAGCGTAGATAGATAAGTGTGTATCATTAGTGGTTAGTGAGGAATAGGTAATCAGATATCTCTAAATCCCCTACCTGCGTCAGTGCATGATACCCACCTAAAGCTCAGACTCCACCAAAGCAAAGCTGGGCAGAGCGAATTGAAGCTGTCAGTGGCGGATTTACCAGCAGGCTGAATAGACTGAAGCCTAGGGCGGCATATTTTAGGGGGCGGCAAATGTCGAACCATTAATTTTATAATTGACAAAAATACATGATTAATTTGTATACCTATACATTATAAAGTCTACAGAGAAAAAAACAACATATATTATAATTAGTTTTACAGCTTAGTATCAAAATCGGGGGGTAGCAAAATTCAACAGCCTACTGGCGGCAAATATGTGTGAAGCAGAGCAGAGCTGCAGGATGTTTTTGTATGAAAACGTGCACGTCATGAGTCCTAAGTTTAGTTTCTTATTTTAACAAACTCTCGTTAAAAATATCTTTTCAAGAAAAAAAATTATAAATAAATCATTATTACTCTATAGTTTACAAATTATACATACAATTTTAATTAAGATCTATCATAACAAAATGTACAAAATATAATGTTGCCGAACTAGGCTAGTGCCTGTGTTTCAGCGTACAGCAACCTCCCTACAGGGCAATGTCATAATGAAGTGCTTACTAATTACTATAGGTTTTAACAATTGTTTTGAGAAAGTTTAAATAATTTAACAAATTAAAAGAATAAATGGAAAAGAATTTTCAACTTAAACTACATGATAAGCCCGATTACAGAGGCGCCAGCGTAAATTAAATAGCAGCGTAAAAAGCGTTCTCTCTATCGAATGCCTAAAGTGAAAAAGAAACAGAACTATGCTATTTAGCTAATATAGTTAAGCTGGCGTCTCTGTAATCGGGCTTATTGTGAGTATAGTGTAGAATGAACCTCTCTTTGAGTACAATTAAAGTCGATTTATATTTAATTCATCTTCATTTTTGATATAAACAAAATTACTTCAATCGGAGTTCGCGAAAATAAAAAAATGCTAACTCGCGTTACGGCTTCGTTGGTCGAATGCATAAATTACATACTTACTAGGCGAAAAAATAACACGGGGTCTAAACGCTCCGCCTAGCTCCGCTTTGGTGGAGGGTGGACCGAGGCAATGAGGTCACTGTTTGTGTTGCATCAAGATGTTTACTATTCCTAGTAATTAGTTATCATGCCGTATTAATGTGATACGATACTGTTTCTAACTGAAGCCGTTACGGCCACAATATTTAAAGTTACTGTTGAAGACATATTATTAAATTCACACAGTTTTGTTGCCCAGAGAATTGAATATTGTACACCCAATTCAAGTACACACAGGTACATAAGCAAATAATACATATTTACCCTTAATTTCATAACATAAAAAGAAAATTACATAACTTGAGAAATATGATAATGAATACTAAGTAATTATTATTTTAAGAATTTACGAACGTAAATGACTGTAATCGAAATTCAAATTTAGGGAAAAAACGAAATGAAATTATGACTGAATGAAACTGAAATTTTTGGAGAATTTAAGGTTTGATATAAGAATTCCACATTTTAGTGCTATTATAAGATTTAAAAATGGTCATTAATTTGTAATTTGGCGATTGCCATATAATTTTTTCTAGTGTATTTTTTTAATTTTGTGGCCTTCGGCGTTGTTTAAATGATTATTTTGGTGGTAGGAAACATAAAAATTAATTAAAAGAGCTGGAAAACAATGATTGCTCGGCTAATGACTAGCTATTGCCATATGGCAATCTCTACAACATGGACATGGCAATCACTGAAACCTTTATTATTCAACCTTTATTCAGGTTTTGTTATTGCCCACCCCCTGAAAACAAACAACCAGTTAAGTTATCGTGAATATCCTACTAATATTATAAACGCGAAAGTTTGTGAGGATGGATGGATGGATGGATGGATGGATGGATGGATGGATGGATGGATGGATGTATGGATGTTTGTTACTCTTTCACGCAAAAACTACTGAACGGATTGAGATGAAACTTTGCAATAATATAGCTTATATATCAGAATAACACATAGGCTATAAATTATAATGATATTGCGTAAATTGTTCATAATATAACGATAAGTGTTAAGTAAGATCTGAGAACTCTGAGAAGCTATTCTAGAGTGCGCTTCAAGAAATGTCAAAAAAAAATCAACAGTCGAATCGAACAACCGTCAAATCGTTTTTTGTTTAATTTTTTGGATCGGGTTTGAAAGACGGAACGTGACAATCTACTTTTTATCCCGGATAAATAAACGGTTCCTATGGGATAGCACAAAAATCAAAATATTATGCGGGCGAAGCCGCGGGTAAAAACTAGTGTTGCAATAAAGATTGATTGAAGAGGCATGCATCTGTTAAGTAAAAAATAAAAATCCCCTATGACTCTAGTTTTTTGTTCAAAATTATCTCAAATTATTTTTTAAAATACTTATAAAGTGGTTCTAGTAAATCTAGTAATATCTGGTGAAATAAAATTTGAAATAGGACCAATACAATCACCTAAAAACCGACATTTTCTTTAAGTGCCCAGGGCAATAACACACTTCTTTCTCCTATATACATTAAGATTATTAACGTCTAGACTCTAGATGATTTGTTTGATGTTCCGTTCCTTCCTAGCGCCATGGCCGTCTGATATTAGACAGCTGGAGCACTTTTAAAAATAGGCTTATAAAAATTTGGTTAATTCAAATCAGTGAACATTTCAAAAGCGATAGTTCAATTGTTCATACTCGAGAGTTGACACCAAACCACACGTTTGCGCGTTTTAAGCCGGTTCCACGCCATCTAGCGGTGCGGATACGCACTATATACGCTATCTTGTCGGGTTACTGCAAGAACTCATTAACTGACACAAACCAAACTTTCGGGAAATAATTAATTACTTTTTTTATTTTTTAAATTGCTTATAAATGATCATAAGGACGATATGCGAGTAGTAAAAGAACGATCTTGTAGAAAATATTATTTACTACGCAATTAAACTAAAAAGAAAATTCACAATAAATACCATTAAAAAAAAAACAAAATTAATGACTTTTTGCGATTGAAAGTTTAAAAGAATGTGAAATTACAAATTTCTTAACAAAATCTTTTAACTTATATTACCTACGTCTTTCTAAAGCTAATGCTTGCGTTTAAAAGAAGTTGTATAGGTTTGCCCTTACTTATAAACCGTCCCAGGCGTGGAGGCACCAACAAACACCTAAACCATATTATGTAAAATGTAGCCAAGACGAGACTACAGATCGCACTATCAAAAGTTATCAGATCTCATGTAGAGCCAAGCTTCTAACTCTACTCGCCTTAATTCTGAATCATTTGTTGCTTTGTTCCTCTTTTACGTTTCTAATTTCACAAACTCTACAGCTTAATCAAATATTAAATGTGACTTGTGCTCTAGAATTTTTAATGATCATCAGTGAATCAGTCGACGGTCAGTGACGCAATCGGGGTTTTTAGATACTTACCAATAAAATCTGAAGAATGAAAAGTCATCAAATATTTAGTAAGTCTAATATTGACGTGATATAAGAATTTTATTTATCTGGTATACTCCAAACCTAAGTTATAAAGGTTAAAAAAAATTACGAACCGCTCCGATAATTCTTTTGCAATTCACTTCGCTTGATTCGTCTAGACGGGGGCACTACCGTGCCGTGCAGATAGGTATAATAATATGACACAACTGTTATTGCTCTTCGTTCCGGAAAGGAGGTTGTTTTTATGAGGACCGTAGAAAAATATGCATTTTTTTTTCTCAAAACCCAACAATTTATTCATACAATCCCAAATGGCATGGTTAATCCTGTTACAATCGCGTCACCGCAGTTTAGATATACGAGTATACGATACTCGTAGGTAATGCCTCGTGACGTTAGCGAAATCTAGTACAGATCAAGTTAACTACATTGTACAGCTACTTTGTTAAGTTTTTAGACTTTTTTCTTTGTATATGCCTGATAGTCGATGCCTAATATCAAGTTTCTATGTCATCTGGAAGTAGGTTAGGTTTTTAATTCTGTAAGTCAGTGAGTGAGTGAGTGAATCAGTCATAAAGATCCCGGTTTTATAATAACAAACGCTAGTATAATATCAATAACTGTTTCAGCGAAATTTATGAAATTTTTGGGGATTAAAAGCCACGTCACTTTCCATCTTTTAAACTATGTCCATGCCAAAATGCAAAATCAAGTCAATCCGACTACTGCTGTGGGAGTAGTAGTGGGATTAACTTGATTTTTTAAACTACATGATTATGTCCATGCTGAAAATCAAGTCAATCCATTGCTCCTTTGCTGCGTAAAAGAGGAACAAAGCAACAAATACACTTTCAGATTAAAAATATTAGTAAGGAAGTAAAGATATTAATAATTATTAATTAATAGCATGACCGACTTCACCCGTGTACTGATTCATTTACATAGTAATCATTATTACATAGTATAAAACAAAGTCGGTTTCCGCTGTATGTCCCCATGTCTGCTTATATCTTTAAAACTACGCAACGGATTTTGATGCAGTTTGTTTTAATAGATAGAGTAATTCAAGAGAGGTTTACACGTATAATACATCTGTGCGAAGACGGCGCATCGCTAGAACGCGAATATTATGCTCGGATCGATGTAGCATTTTTCACAATATTGTTGATTTATCAATAATGGCCGAGCCGATTTCGATAAAATTTAAATGGGACCAATTCCAAAGTATACTCTTTCATATACTTATACATACATATCATATATATAATATACTTTTTAATAAAGAATTATTGCAATCGGACTACTATGAAAAAAGTTATGCGGTTATACATAAAAAAATATATATACAGGGTTATTTCTAATCAATTAGCATTCTTTTAGGGGCTTATTCTGTACATCAAAACTAACAACTTTTTTCTACGACTTTTGTCAAAACACAAAAGAAATGTAGCGTTTGTGAAGTATGGACTTGTAGAGTTAAGGCGTGTATAGTTAGAAGCTTGGCTCTACATAAGATCTGACAACGTTTTGAGAGTGCGAGCTGTGGTCTTAGCTATATTTCACATGAAAATGTTTTTGTTGGATCTTAAAATTAGACACTTATATACTCTATAAAACTAGTATACTCTATAAAATTTAACTTGATCTCTGCGACAGCTGTCAGAAAAATCAGGCCTATGAAGTCCTGAATGTCTTAATAGTACAGACAGTACCTGTCAATGTCATACTTTATGGGCATGCCGATTAGTGATGGGAGACGAATGATCGTGACCACAGAGTTTTAGATAGAGTTTTATTTAAAATATCGATAGTTTATACTAACGATATTTTAAATAAAACTTAATTTGTCTATAATTTTATTGTATATTTTATTATCATAACATTTTTTACATGTGTAATTAAATTAAACCCAATTATATGTAACATTAGCATCGATAATAGTGAAAAACGTCGATAAATACTATCGTTACATTATTATGAGTATTTAATAAATATCATCACATTATTTACATGTGTACCTACATACTTGATCTTAAATAATAGTAAGAAAATAAAATCTAATTTCTCACATTCAACTACTCATTCGATTTCATTACAACATTGTTTGAAAATCGTTTTTTTCCACCACTATCACAACTCTAAAAATGTCAATCTTCTATGTCAATGTCACTGTCGCAGAGATCAAGTTAAATTTTATAGAGTATAGTCTTAGATTATAGAGGGAAAGTATAGTAGAATTATAATCAAGTACCTAGCACGTGCTTAGTTTTTGACCACATGTCGAATCAGCAATAGGAAAGTTTGAGGTCAAGCGCGATTAAATAATTGGCCAAGTGCGAGTCGGTCTCGTGCACGAAGGTTCCGTACCATATGGAAGCCCCCCTTAATATATTTTATTTTATTTTTTGAAGAGAATATACAACTTGACTTTCTGTGAATATCGAGCAAAAAACCACGTTTCTTGTATATGATGCCCCCCTTAAATATTTATTCGATTTTAATATCGTAATTTATTTTTAAAGAAAATATTCTGTGAATGTTTCAAGCATCTACTTGTCACCGTTATTAATATCGAGCGAAAAAGGCTAGAAATTCAGACTTAAATATTTGATTTACGTCCTGAAGATGCCTCGTTGAGAGGCGAAACACGTGTCGAACAGAGTGTAGTGCAGTGAGAATAAGGGTGTTATTTATTAGTGAAGTGTTTTCAATATTTTGTCATATTATTTTTAAAAGATTTTTATAATATTTATTTGTTGTTAACGGATTATTATTGTACTATTTTTAAAAATATAATATAATAGAGTGTAGTGAAAATAAGTGATATTTATTATTATTTTATCTATTTTGCAAAAATAAGTTTTTAAATGTATAATTATTGTAAAATTAATTTGTATTTTTTTTTTATAAATGTCCTTAATGCACTTAATGCCCTTGAACTTATTTGCCTACAATAAGATAGCGGAAATACACTAAATATTAATTCAAAACATAGATTTGATTTTGATTCCTGTTTAGTATTTGTTGCTATAGCGGCAACATAAATACTCGTACATCATCTGTGAAAATTTCAACGTTCTAGCTATCTGCTTCGGCTACATTAGCGGGCGAAGATTCGTATCGTGTTGGCGAGACAAAAACATCGTGTTCAGGTATAGGCGATGTTCTTGTCTACATTAAGGCAGGCGAAGATTCGTGTCGAGTTGACGCGATGCATCCAAAGAGAATGTAATAGTACACGACACTGAAATGACGTAGATGTAGCCACCTAAGCGAATATTGGCGCGACAAATCCCTTGGATTCGCGCCAGTTTACCGACAGCTCCCCGATACTACATCGTCTTCGCCCGAATACTACGCGATGACACGATGAACCCGGCCACATTTATCGCGTTAACACGAATATTCGCCATAGCCCGCTAATGTAGCCAAAGCATCATCGTTCATGAGATACAGCCTGGTGACAGACAGAGAGACGGACAGAGGGACAGCGAAGTCTTAGTAATAGGGTCCCGTTTTTATCCTTTGGGAACGAAACGTACGTTACGTAACCCTGAAAACAATTAATTTTAGTTTCCGGTTATTCTAAGCTATTATAAGACATGTTATTGGACCCATTACTTAGGCGGGCTTAAAGACGGATGACAAGGCTACCTGGCTTACTTAAACTTATTTATACTATCTATGGATACTTAATGAATACTCATATGAATAAAAGCGCTCTACCTTGAAGCTCAACCGAAATAAACTCCCTCAGTTAATGATATAAAATTGTCGGAACGACGTAAATAGTAGGTAGTTATCATTGTGTGGTCGCCATAGACATGTAGGAAGAGCTTTTTCTTTAGAAACATTAAGCGCCTTACTACAAAAGATTTAAACACGTCTTAAACACTGCACAATTTTTACTGCTAAACCTTGTTAAAGCGTGCGTAAAATTTTTGTGGTTAGGTATTTTTCAAAAAATCATAAATAGGTACTTCATATTTTCGAAACTTACATTCAGATGTCCGAGTTGTGTAAACTCGATAGTAGTAGCACAGACCAGCCGAACGTCAGAACGCTTACAAAATAAGCTGCGGCCTTATTTTGTAAGCGCTCTGACGTTCGGCTTCGTTTTTTCTCCTGCTCGCGCCAGTTACTCACGCCGCGAGAGCGAGCGGGAGGAAAAGCGAAGCCGAACGCCAGAGCGCTTACAAAATAAGGCCCCAGGGAACAAAAACAACCTTATTTTCTGATCTGTGATTATAAGTACATTTATTACTAATGACATCCATCCATCCATCTGCCAAAAGAAGTCCACTGCTGGACATTGGCTTCCCCTATTGATCTCCAATAAGACCGGTTGGAAGCGGCTTGCACCCAGCGCGATCCTGCGGTCTTAATGAGGTCATCCGTCTTACGCTGCGCTTGCCGGTACGTGGTCTCCACTCAAGAACTTTTCGACCCCATCGGTCAATAACATGGTTAGAGGTTTTCAGGGTTCCGTACCTACCCAAAGAGTAAAAACGGAACCCTATTACTAAAACTCCGTTGTCCGTCCGTGTGTCTGTCTGTCACCAGGCTGTATCTCATGAACCGTTACAGCTAGAAAGCTGAAATTTTCACAGATGATGTAGGTATTTTTTTCTCGCTATAACAACAAGACTTATTACTACTAAAAACAGATTAAAATTTATATTTGAGAGGGGCTCCTATACAACAAACCTGAATTTTTAGCCGTTTTTCGCTCGCTATTAATAATGGTAACAGGTAGACGCTGGAAATATTTACAGAATATTTAGTTGTATATTCACTTCAGTAATAAATAGTTAAATGAAAATAAAATAAATATTTAAGGGGAGCAGAGCACCCATACAGTATGGAACCCTTGGTGCGCGAGTCCGTCTCGTACTTGGCCGATTATTTCTAGGCAGCTGCCTACTTTTGCCCACTCCAGAAAGAAGAATGTATAGACTTTCAAGTTGTTTTGGATTGAATGATTTGGTGGGCGATAATCACCCCTCCTTAGTTATTCCCATCATCAACGTGGGATCATCTTGCTCCTTGTTGCTGGGAGCGAGGTTGCAGCCCCGAGGAATCCCTCTTTACTGCGGCTGGACGCTGCGAGAACACTGCCCGTAGGGCATTTGTCTGAGGGTGCGAGCGTCCGACTCACCAGCGTGGGCGAGTGGTGCTTCCAGCACCCTCTCAGCCGATTGGCTGGTGGCCTTCTAGGCTTTGATGAGCCTGAAACAATAGTTAGCAGGAGTGAGGAGGGGGAAAGGAAAAAAGGGGGGACTATCATGGGAACGAAGGGGAGGGTGGGTTGGCTTTGTGGGAGAGGCGAGCTTCCGACACGTCCGTGAGGGCGATTGGTACCTCAGAGTTATTCCCAAAATGATTAGTGTGGCGTTATGCACTCGTAATCTACATCAACTACGTCATCTGACTGCCTCGGTGGCTCAGTGGTTAGTGACCCTAACTTCTGGATCAGAGGCGTGGGTTCGATCCCCACCCAGGGCAAATATTTATGTGATGAACATAAGTGTTTGCTCTGTGTCTGGGTGTTATTTAGTTACTATCTAAATAAGTATGTATTTAAAAATAAGTATAATATATGTAGAATATCTGTCTCTGGCAGCCATATCACAAGCTTTGCTTAGTTTGGGGTCAGAGGTCATGTCTTCATTTAAAATCACAAGCAAAGCTTGGTCTTTTGGTAGGCATCAGTGGGGCCGAAGCCAACACTGAGAGGCCCTTTTACTTTTCTTTTTTTATAAAACTAATTTAAAATGTTGTGTACATAAAGTAGAATGAAAATATAAACTATTGCTTGATGTGACTTACAGTATTGCTATTGTGATGTGCTGATCGATGACTTAAAAAGATGGGCTATGGAATGAGGTACGGCACTCGCCAAAAAATGCCTCATTTAAAATTTTCAGGCGGGTGGTGACTTGACATCCAATAAATGGGTCCCCCATAATAGCTACCGTATATTGGCGCCGGAGGGGCAACATTGGTGTGGACGGCTTAGGGTGTCGAGAGGTGTGCTGCGCTTTCACTTAACGCTACTCGCGGCGTTATGCCCTTTAACACTTCCACCCTGGAGCTATTATTATTATTATCATAAATCTTTGTCAGCATTCTGTGTACTCACAGTCTCACACAGAGTACTCACTATGAGAAAGAATTGTGTAACTATTCGGGTTATGCGCATAAAGATTTTAAGCAGAGAGTCTTGCACGTAATTTGGTCTTCGAGACGACATGCCCCACTTCGAGAAATCTATGGTGGTCGCCCATGCGAACAGAGAGACAGGCTAATAGGTAATTGATGAAATAACATGTCACATGGGAAATTACTGTTCATTATTAATGAAGAGATTGCTTGCTCGTCCTTTTGAAGGTTTATTTACACAGAGTTACCAGAAATGGGATAACAGACATGAAAAGTGGTCTTTTTACACTGTCTGTCCGTCTGTAATCAAATTCTGCAAGTTAAGTTTGATCCACTTTCCGGTTTCCGATTGCATACATGTGTAAATTGCGTGACAATGCAATATTATGATGTCATGGTGCTGATCTGATGATGGAGCTAAAAAAATGTGGCCAAAGGAAATTCGCAACGAAACGACACAACGTCATCGAGTTTGGACTCATTTGAATCGTCTTGACGAGTAGTTTGACTTTCAATGGTAATCAGGGTCTGATGATGGAGCTGGAAGGTGGTCCTAGCAAATCTGTAACGAGACGACGCAAAACCCATCGAGTTTCGGCTCATTTGATTCGTCTTGTCGAGTAAGGTACTTGTTCAGTAAAAGCTTGTTTTAAAAAAAGGGTTTTTTATAATTCTTATTGCGATAAAGAATAAAAAAAATAGAAGTGACTGCAGGATTTGAACTTGCATTTACTTACTAATTCTCGGGTGTGGGAAGCAATATAAATAAAATATTTTCATCTGTAAAATTGTTATTTAGAATCATTTTTATTGAGAACTTAGCCACAGATGTAAGCTCAGGGTCTAAAGATCTGCTTTTCATAGCTGTCCTATGAAAAACAATGTCTGCTATCTTATTCCACTATTTATCTGCGGTCTACGCGAAGGAGCCAACGATAAACCAAGAAAGAGAGGCTAATACCCTTTAGTGTAAGTAGTGTCATTGAGTGTACTACTGACACACTTTTACATCACTACATAATATATACCTACTAAGTACAAAAATGGTACTAGCGACGTAGAATTGTATCCTTTTTATTAAACACTATATTGTTATCGTCCATGTTCATGTTAGCTAAGACGATTGTCGATTAGGTCCGTGGTCTGCAAGTGCCCTTTTAAATAAAATCTTCGAGCAAATATCTGTAGAGTCACAATTGTGCAAAAAAGAGTCCGAGCAAAAACTCTGCTCAAGTTATGTAGGCTTTTTAATTAGTCGTAAGACGATTGACGCGACTACAACGCCGCGCGATGCCTAAGTGCTCAGTTACAAGCACTAATTAGGTGACATAACGTCGAGATTCGAGGAAACGGGTTATTGTGAATTATTTAATTTAATTTTATGTATGACGGCGCTTGGACATTTTTCTACTACTTTTACTAAGGAACTGTGGCTCTGTAGATATTTTCTCGAAGAATAAAATGTTAATACATATTTGAAAATTCAGGGTTCAGTAATTGAGTATGTAGTATTGATCAAAACTAGTTCATAATGCGGTACATTCATGAGATTATAGAGACAGGGTTTCAGACAATCACTAAGATACATCCGTCTCCTCTTATCAACTCTACAACAGAACTGCGCGCTTACATAATCAAAACTCCAATAGGGACACAAAGTTTGATAAATTTTGTCAACATTGCAACAACATTTATCTGCCACAGACGGTGGTACTTTTTATCGGCGGACCACACTGCCACGCGATAAAAACTTGCACAAAAGGTGCTGTTGTGACAAAAATGGCACGCGCCACAGAATAAATAGTAGTTAAAAAGTTGCGGTTGAGTTGCTTTGTATTGAAAGCTTATTGTAAGCATATTGTGAGGTGGCTTTTGTTTGGGATGTGCTCGGATTGAACACATCTGGTACGATCATGCAGGCGGATGAAATGATTGCTAGATTTTAGTGTATTTTGTCGATTTTTAGTTGAGTTAGCTAGTTATAATAGCTCCGGCTCATAATGTTGAATTCGCAAACAGCACAGCAATGACAAGTGTTTTAGCCACTTTTAGGCCATGATAAGATAGTTGATTGAATCAGGCGTTACTTTGCGGAAATTTAAACTCAACGAGGCATCTTCAGGACGTGTTGACTCTTCGAACTTCATAAACTTATTTGCCTACAACAAGATAGCGGAAATAAACTAAATATTTATTCAAAACAACGATTTGGCCATGATAAGAAATTATATGATCTAAGTCTAGAAGTTAGTTTTTGGATTATAAGTTAGAATTTTTTAACGTTCGGAATATAGGTTCGTAAAAGCCTATGTAGTTTTTTACGGACCTATATTAGGTATGTAGGCTTTTGCGCAATTCGATGACTTTTTAGATCTTGTTTGGTGGTCTATAAAACCAGGATGTTCAAGTAAGTATTTGGCTTTTTTACCCAACTACTGAAAACAGGTAAAATGTGATACCCCAACTTTGACTTTCTATCTTAGCTCCTGTTATTAGTTAGATTTTGCATCCAGTCCGGAGTTATTAAGTGATTTAAAAGACAAGTGATAATTGTCACTTAATTAACAGCAAAAAAAATCTAATTACGCCTAATTAATAAAAATAATACTAAAAGAAAATGCAGCGGGATAAAATATGTATAAAAACGAAATATGGACTAGGTTGTAGGTACAGATGTGAAGAGTGCGCAGACAAACAATAATGCTCAATGTTGTACGTGTGAAGATCTGCCCACGCGCATCGGAGTGCCGTTATGGTTCGATTTCGGCTCGGAATCTGAGGCATTCCGGTTAGCGACGGGATGATATTAAAAGGTGACAGATAAAGTGCTTTATTTGTCATGTTTTAGTGAACTTAAAAGTAATCGGTCAAGTACGAGTTGGAGTCGCGCACGAAAGTTTCCGTATCGTATTAAAATCGAGCGAAAAGCGGCAAGTTTATTGTATGAGTTTAAATTTTTTTTTCTGTTTTCAGTATTTGTTATTATAGCGGCAATAGAAAATTTCAACGTTCTAGCTATCACGGTTCATGAGATACAGCCAGACAGACAGACAGAAGGACAGCGGAGACTTAGTAATAGGGTCTCGTTTTTACCATTTAGGTCAATTTTTTAAAATTTCTTTTTATGATTCCATATCATAAAAAGAAGTTTGCGATTCGAGTGTATGCTTTTTAAGTGCATGCTAAGCACCAGCGTGCTACGCGACTTTTAGTGATAAGGTTACTTTAGAGCTAGTCTGAGGAAGTATCGCACCTTTTAGTTTTTGCATATTGGATTGAAAAGGCAAATATTATCCAACATTATCGCAAAGGGTTTTGCGCTGCTAAAGTTAAAAAATCTGAGTGGTGCATAGTTTTAAATTATAAGAAACTTTTATAATATCTATGTGTAGTTATACACAATGACCCAAATTCAATGGTTAAATTTCTAAAATGACCTAATAAAAGTTTCACCATCTTCGGTTGAGTCGTATTATAATGATAGCCTTGTAACTGAAATGATACAAGAAATTGTATAAAGAGTATGATCACTGAGCGCACGCATTTGTTAAAGTTGTAATGATTTGTAAGCAAAATACTTTGATTTTAACAAGGTTATTTAAATGCTGTAACCGGTGTTTCTTTTTTAGGATATTACTTACTCATCGCCATCTTTGATATAAATTGATAAGCTTTTACGTGATTTTATTTCCAATTTATACAAACGACTTCCTTTTGCAAATTTATTACTTGTATCAGTTTTTACCACATAAAATACGATCTACCTGATTCCTTCTACATAAGGCAACGTGCATGATGTAATACTAATACGCTACCAAAACAAAACTAAAATATATTTATAGCGAATTATAGGTTCTCAAATTGGGCGATAACGCCACCTTGAAAGTGTCTTTTTTTCTGGGTATTGTACTAGGTACCTACTTAATATCCTACTAATATTATAAACGCGAAAGTTTGTGAGGATGGATGGATGGATGGATGGATGGATGGATGTATGGATGTTTGTTACTCTTTCACGCAAAAACTACTGAACAGATTGAGATGAAACTTTGCAATAATATAGCTTATATATCAGAATAACACATAGGCTATAATAATATTGCGTCAAAAATCAAAATATCATGCGGGCGAGGCCGCGGGTAAAAACTAGTAAAAAATAAGTGAATCGTGGAAATTGCACCCAAGGGAAACTTGGCCTTGGGTAAACGAAAAAAAAAACTTAATAAGTAGATACAAAAAATTATAACAGTTCCAGACTTGTGACAAATTGAGGAGTCACAGAGAAAAACAACCTCGAAGTGGTACCACCCCCGCGTTCAGATGTAAATGCGTGGTCACCCATCGGAAAATTGACCGTGCTGAATGTTGCGTAACTTTGATGATCGCTAACGAACACCTAGTTAAACTACGTTTTGAGTGCTACTCGGATGCTACGTTAAATTGTAGACCCCGATTGTTTTAACCGCTTAGCCATGTCAGAGGCCTTCAAGTAGCTTATAAACTCTGACAACAGGGCGAGCTTTCAGGCCTATACGAACTTACTTACTTTTAAAGTTGGTGGTTAACAAAAACGTTTGAGAACCCACGAGGCAGAAGTTGGTCGGACGCGAGACGAATCCCAACCACGATCAAGGACAGACGGAGCGACAAACCGTAACAAATCGGTGTTGGATTACTTGTATTACTGCGTTACGTTTACCATACTGTGACTGGGAAAATGTGAGACTGAAAAATAAGTCCTTGTACTAAGGTCTTGTACTTCTTGTAGAGTACAAGAACTTAAGTTTTCCGTCTCACATTTTCCCAACAACAGTACTCTAGATTGCTATAAGCAATAAGGGCGCCCTTTGTTGCACTAGTTTATGTCGCTTGTTTTTTTCCTTTCTGTGTATTTTTTCTGTATTGTATTTTAGTGTTAACAATAAAGTGTTAATTCATTTATTCATTCATTCATACTCTACAGGGACTTATTTTTTCCGTCTCATACTCTCTTACCTCTGTAAGAGCTCGAAGTTTTGCTACACGAGCGTGCCTGGTCTAGGTTGCCTGGAAGAAATCGCCATGGGTGATAAGGCCGCCACTTTATAATCATATTTTTTGTCGTATATGTGTAAACAGTGTTATTTTTAAATTATGGTTGTAAATAAAGAGTTTTGTCTGTCTGTCTGTCTACACGAGTGTGTAGTTTAGCTCTAGGCTGACTATTTATTTCTATTTAGCTAGTTTTTTCTAGCATTATGCAATTAATAAATATTAATTATATATAAATATAATTAATTAATAAATATTCCTAACTGTTATAGTGATTTGTCCTCTCATTGATACATGTATTTTGAATCAAATATTTAATAATTAATTTAGACTTGTTAACCGATTTCCAAAAAGCATGAGGTTCTATGTATCGTCTGTATGTATTATTTTTTGTGTATGTTTATCGATAGTTTTGCCAATTGCGAACCGAATCAAAAAATCTTTTTTTTTAGTTCCAAAGTTTATACTTGCGAGGTAGTGTCATTTAAATGTTATAAAAATCGGCTCAGCCGATGTTGAAAAATCAACAATAATGTAAAAATTGTATACACATATACAACTATTCGAATTTTGTACACGATGGAAGGCGTTTTTGCCATATATCGCGAAAAATAATTACTCCTCTGTAATTTTTTTTTTATATTAGCGAAGTCAAACGAAGTTCGCCGGGTGGCGAACTTCTTTTCACACAATATCTTTAAAGATTATAGCCTATGTGTTATTTTGATGTATAAACATTACGGTTGCAAAGTTTCATCTCAACCTGTTCAGTAGTTTTTGCGTGAAAGAGGAACAAACACCCATACATACAAACTTCCGCGTTTACAATATTAAGTAGAATAGAATGGGAGTAGATATTGACTGGCTCTAATAAATTTTAATTTTGCTGTTTTTTTTTGTCAATATATTTGGAATTGTAATTATATTAATAATATATCGCATTAACTGGCTTATCGCATGTTACGCTGTTAGTGCAGAAAGCAATGGAAGTTAATAGAGTAAATATATAAAATACTAGCGTACCCGGCGAACTTCGTTTCGCTTTCCGTAAGAAGCTTGTACAGAGTATTAGAAAACTACAAAAAAAAAATAAGCCAAATCGGTCAAGCCGTTTTCATGTTATGTCGTGACAACGGAAAACGGGTTTCATTTTTATATATATACTCGTAGATGTCATCAAATCTCGATGAGATAAAGTGTCGTAGAGGATGTTAGGGCAAACTCCTGCATTCATTAACTGTCCCCTTAAGATATTTTGTGTAATTCTCCCCGCTAGTAAAAGTCGATAGCTCGATCATGTCCAACTCTACCGTCTACCTATTTGACAAAACAGCATCTATCAAAGAAGATTATAGCTAGTTTACAGGATTCTAAAAATATGTGCAAAAAAAAATACCTGGCATAGAATGAAGCACTTTATTTCCTTTTTTCCTTACTCCTGCCTAACCCACGGCGCGGCTTTGGAGCCGGATGACGTCACACGCGTAAATCCGTCGCGAGGTTTCTTGATTTGGCGCGGTCATGTTTATACATCCATAATACTGTCATTTATTAAGATATTCGAGTAATTTTATCACTGTATCTAATATAATTCTAACGTCATTAAATGTATATAATTATTTTTAATTTTTATGATAAAGGAAACTTCCTTATTGTGCACTTGTAAATATAAGTATGTACCTATATAAAAATTATGTCCATACCTATATAATTCAGCTAAATGTGGGGATTTTTTTTAAATAAGTAAGTTTTTATCGTGTCCGGTAAAACTGAGACGTGTGGCATCACTACCGTTATCTGAAGACGAGGTAAGACCTTGCTCGTCCAATGTGTACCCATGATCTGTGTGCCACGGAGCCGAGATAACAGATAACGCAGGGACCTGCTTAATCTCAGCGGTTTTACGACAAACACTGACGATGTTTTATGAGAAACATCAAACATGGAAGAAAATGAAATGTGTCGAAAATTTAGGCGAGCCACCAGTGAAGAAGCGGAGAAAAACGTTTTGCTAGATCAAACTTTTTAGGTATTTACTACTAAATATCGGTCTTGCAAAAAATATACGATATACTTAAGGATATTGTCTAAGTAATGTACTAATTTGTTACACGACAGGGTGTACTTTACTCGATCATAAAAAAATCCAAAAACAGCTTAATGTAAAAGTCTAAATCGAATTACCGTAAAATGTAAATTTGTTATCTCGCGGCATGATGTTTCTGAAGCAATAGATTAATAATAATATATAAAGAATCATAAGAATCGGACAAAAGTAGTTAACCACAACATTACTTTAAAACGTAGGGATACTTTGATCAATTTTTAACATTATATGACTGTAGCATTCTCATTTTTAGCGAGATTATTAATATTTAGAAGTATAATAATCGGTTTTTTGTGTAGATTTGAATAAGCTAATTTTAACATGCTAAATTTTAATAAATTAAGAAAAATACATTATAAAGTAAGCGATCAAAGTTAAACCGTGAGTGGGGATACTTTGATCACCCATGTTTTTACTATTGAATTTACTATTGAAAATAATCAAAAAAAATTGACTGGTAATTTTTCATTATATAAGCATTTTAATGCTTTAGGGTAACTTTTATCATATAAATAAAACAGATTTTACTCTAATCAGTGTTTATTTTACGACTTAGGAACATAATTAGTTTTTACTTAGAGATAAGCAATAGTTTAGCTATCAAATCACAGAAAATTGTATTCTAATCAGTTCATTTCTTATTTTTAAATTAAATTATTAAGTACAATGTCTACTTACTAAACAACATAGTAGTTTATATTATCTTCTCGTTCCGGGTTTTTTTGTAATCTCGCGGCATGATGTTTCTGAAGCAATAGATTAATAATAATATATAAAGAATCATAAGAATCGGACAAAAGTAGTTAACCACAACATTACTTTAAAACGTAGGGTTACTTTGATCACCGATCAATCTCACCCTGCCTGCTGATCAATGTCACCCCGCGTTAATTTTTTGCCAATAACACAAGCTAATTTTGAGGTTACGACAAAACTAACACTCAGCATACTGGGTTTAACTCTGACATCAGGGTTTGCATGACGATATTTATACACAATACATTACAATACATTGTAGAGTAGGTAGATAACACGGTATTGTAGGTACAGACAATATGTCTGTTGATTTGCGTAGTCGTTGGTTTATCTTAGTACCAAAGACTTTTATAGCTATAACATAGGCACAGCAATATTCATACACTCATTTCATGATAGTGGGAAGTATAAATCTTTATTTATCAACACGTGTCAGTGGTAGACATAATTTCTACGGGCTCATTGGCGGACTGCTTAGTGCAGCAGAGGTGCAAGCGTCAAATACATAACATGCGTGAACGAAGGAACACACCATCGAATATCTTCTATGTTTTCTTTCGCCGAAAAGCTGGTAGAGTATAAATAAGTACATAAAGGACATGTCCACAAAATGTATGTTGGCAACTTCACCATTACACGAGTGAAGTTGCATAGCAGAGCTCCCACTGGACGTGGTGGTTTGGAGCTAACGTCGGGGCGATGACGTCGGCAGCGCGCGGGACACACATTTTGTAAACGGAGAAAGGAAGACGTGTAGCTTAATTAATTGAGTTCACTTAAGCCTAGATTCAGTGTCAGTGTCGTTAAGGACCCATTTCTATCAAAGAGATCTTATAAACAAAAGTAATAAATCGCGTTAGATAATATTCCGTACATTTTGTATCAATATCTTAGAATTATATAAGTGAATTATAATAACGTTGTTTATATGTAGTTTCCTCCCGGCTTCTGATATAGGTAGTTTACATGTATGGAGGCTGGTATAATAATAATCAAAAATTCTAACCACAACACTCATTCCATATTGAGAGTTTGAGAGTCTATTACATTAGTTAAAACCAAAAAGAACCATCCGTTTTTTTAAAAAATTAATTTTGAATCTATAAGGATAAATAAATATAGGTATATTTGGCTCAATAGGTAGTTTATCTCTAGCAAGCCTGATTAAATAACCTCCAAATTGTTAAATAGAAGCATTTTTACCGATTAGACACAGTTTTTTTGTGTTTTTTTTTTGTCACATTGTACCTACTAACTGGTCACACTGGTAGGTTATAATTTTTAAGTTTAGCAAATTAAGACATAAATGTGGAAGAATCAGCTACGAATGCAAATAAAATAACGATAGAAGCACTTTACCATTGCTAAACTAGAAAAAATACAAAGCTGTATTATTATTTTTCATACAATTTACTTTTCACATTTAAAAAAAAATGGAGAGCTAAAAAAATCTAAATTAAATATTTTTGAGAAACCCATAAATCAAGCTTTCAAAATGATGTATATGTCGCAGGCAATTTGTATGATTCCGCCGTTTACATACGGCGTCGTCAGTTTAAAAACGCTCGCAGTTATGTATAATGCCGAAGGCAAAATGTATATTGCCTTAGCATTTTATATTATGCCGAAACATTTGATTGACAATTAAAACGCCGTATGCATAATGCCGAGGCAAATTGAAGTATTTAGTTCTGTTTCTTACCACGCGCGTCGCTGATGATCAAAACAAACAAAATGGCGTCAAGTAGTGGTTTTATGAGCCAAGAAAATATTGAAAATACCACGTGTACAAAAGGCTTTTCGCAAAATACTTGTGATTTTAAAGACATTTATTATAGTGAATTAAAAAAATGTTACGATTCTTAAACGAAAGCAATAAACACACCGTGGACAACTTTCAAGGTTTTTCGGTACCTAAAAAATGCTAAGGTGTCCATAGAATCTGGTGTTCCGAGGACTCCTGAAATATGCAGGAGTCTTCCGATTGTTGCATATCGACCATAGTTAAAAAATGGTCAGAGGATATCAAAAGAGGCTAACCTGACCAATTGAAGTCGAAATACCTTAGATAAGTGCTTATGTTGGTTAGTTAATGTTAGAGTATACATATTTAACGGAAGGTCCTCGTTAACTCGTAATAAGGACATATTGTTTCTGGCGCTTCGCCGGCTGCTACCGCGGCACGCTCGCTTCGCTCGCTCGGCTCGCGCGTTGTTGTCACTGTTCAAACCTAACCTAACCTACAAACTTTATATAAGTTTGACTTAAGGTCACTAAGTTTGGTTCACTTATCCTGGTGTAAAAGTCAATGTCAGTATTTCCCCACCCATATACTATACACCCATCCCATCGCATTCCAAAGATCGCGGTTTAGGCTCAGTGCCCCACACTCGTTTTCGTACACTCCAACCGTTAAACGAACTATATCTCGAGATTATAATCGATCTGATTGATTTGAACTGTCCAAAATTTTTATTTGTCAATCTGATTTTTTTGAAGTGTGTTTTGTCATGGTCACCCTAAAACTACAACCGACGTTGAAATTATTACAATTGAATGAGTTGTCATTTTGCCTTCGGCATTTTACATAACGGCGAGCGTTTTTAAACTGACGACGCCGTATGTAAACGGCGGAATCATACAAATTGCCTGCGACATATATATCATCTTGGTTCGATTTTTCTCTGAATAATATACCACTTGTGGACGTCACCTTTTAAAGATCTCCTTGGGTTGAGCCCGGCTCTGAGCCCCACGTCTCAAGATTGTGTGGCGAATGTTTTGGCACTAGGCCACCAGGGCTAGAACCTACTTACAGATATGTATACTGGTCTACCTATTTCAAATATCACAATCAAAAATTATTCACGGTTGCAAAAATCAGTACTATTGCCATAAAGCCCTATTCCCCAAACTAGGTAAACTTAGGCCACCTCGTCAATGAACGTTATTCGATGTATAAGTATTAAGCTCTATTTATACATGTTTATCTAAAAATTATATATAAACAGTTTTTCTTGATGAATTTAAATAAAATCTACGTAATTTGATTCAATTTAATTGAGTAACGTAACTTAAATTACAGTACATTATTTCTCTCTTAAGTTAACGTTAAATAATTAAATTAATTAAGTAAATGTATGCAGAAGAACATAAACACAGATAACACATACTAAAAATTATAGCTATTAATTAAGGTGCTAATAAGCTGAGGTAAATATCATAAAAATAAACATTAAATTAATATGAACATATCGAAGCAACGATATTGTTTTGACCTTCGCTGCTGCGTCGACAGAACGTAAATTGCTTTCATATTATTACTCAATTACGAAGGTCTTATTTAATTGTACATCAAAATAATAAAAATCTCACTTAAAACTCTTATAGGTACATTGCAGCACGATCAAATCTGGTGTGAGAGGAGAGGAGGACTGCAAATCGGGAAAGTGGAAAAATAATCTATTAGGGCTATTGCCATGCCATACCCGCGGGTATGCGGTTCTCTACAACAGCGTTGCCACACACACACTGTCGTCCTCCCCGGACCCGTTTGAGTGGATGGCCAGAGCCCCAACTGACCATCCACGAGCCCAGATTTCCCCTTTTAGAAGGCTCTTACTACAGGGGATATCGATGCCGTATTCTAGTGCCCCGGCATCATGGCAAGAAGCCGCGGCTTTTTGCCATGATGCCATACCCGCGGGTATGGCATGGCATCATGGCAAAAAGCCGCGGCTTCTTGCCATGATGCCATACCCGCGGGTATGGCATGGCATCATGGCAAAAAGCCGCGGCTTCTTGCCATGATGCCGGGGCACTAGAATACGGCATCGATATCCCCTGTAGTAAGAGCCTTCTAAAAGGGGAAATCTGGGCTCGTGGATGGTCAGTTGGGGCTCTGGCCATCCACTCAAACGGGTCCGGGGAGGACGACAGTGTGTGTGTGGCAACGCTGTTGTAGAGAACCGCACAAGCCTGGTCCTAGTACCAGGCGAGTAGTAACACAAAGAGCTGGAAGCACCGGTGCGTGCATTTTGGAGATCCCGGAACTCCCAAGAGGGCACAAAGGCTGGTCACCGAGGGGGTTTTAGTGGGTACCATCCTAAATAATTCGACTACACCTCAAAGCAGTCGGGCATCTTTTGAAGATTTCCGCCTCGTATAAAAAGACCTATTGCCATAGAATAGCAAAAATAATTTAATCTGTAGTAGTTGTCTAGATTTCTGTGATTTGTTCCTAATGTAGAGCTGACTGTATTCTACTTGTATCTACTACTACCTAATTTATTGTTTGACTACAAACGTAATTTATTTGATGGTCATATTCTGATAAAACACATAATATCTGTTAGACAAATAAATAATGTGTTGCCCCTTAATTATTACTTTGTTTATGTAAAGATACAAAACGCCGACTCGTGATATGTTTGCAGGAATGTTTAATATATATAATAGTCGGCAATGTCGGTATTAATTACTCATTGTTTAAGTTATTAATTTTACAATAACAGTACGATTAATGAACAAAAGATTGATAGTATAGCTATAGTGGAAGAGTTCAAAGTTTATGTGTGTATGTGTAATAGACTGAAAGTACTTAATAGTAATAGATATGCATCTACATCCTATATCTCGACTTGTTTCATATACTTACCTACTCTCAAATATTGTAAGGATGTCAATCTAGCCAAATACTTAAGAGGATCGTGAGTCGTCCACTATTTTCGCGTTTGCTGTAAAACAACGAGAAAACTTTCTGTTCTGACGTTCCGGGAGAAAATTCTTTTCACCGCTTAAATTATAACAAAATGTTATGTTTTTGGTGTCAATCGCTTGAGTAAGAAATATTGCACGTTCGTACGTCTTATTTTTTTCAGATAACTTTTTAGTTTATGTATAATTTTCAGTCAGAGCTTTGCGTAAAAATATGATTTTTTAGAAGCTTATCAAGGTCCAGTTTCTAATAAGAAACTGTAAAAATTAAGATGTAAACCTAGTTATTGAAATGCTGATTACATGAAAAGAAACCGGACAAGTGCAAGTCAGGCTCGCACACCGAGGGTTCCGTACAAATCCAGAAAATTCACAAAATTGGGATAACGTTGTTAAAATTTAAATACTCATCATCATCAGCAACAAAAGTTTTTTTTACTTTTCTCGTCATTCATCATAAATTGTTAAAATAATGAAAAACCTGTTTTAGCATGTGCTAATGAAGCTCTTTTATAAGATACCTTACATGATACGATTTACGTACTTTGAATTTTAAACCCATTTTTTGTGAATTTTGAAGCCCTATTTTTTGTGATTTAAATAAATTTATACAGTTTTCAGATTTATTCCCATATGTGTACTCTGAGACGACGCTTCTCGCCAAATTTCATAGTTCTATGTCAACGGGAAGTACCCTGTAGGTTTTGATTTTTGTGAGTGTCGAAATATGCGGTTTTTTACGACATAAACGGCTCTAACTTTTTTGTATGTTAACTGAGAAGTTTTTCCTTTACACAACTGTAAGAGATCATAGATAGTAGGTATACAGTTTAAATTTCAACTCGATACCTTTACGCGTTCCCGAAATAAAGAGTCTTGACATACACACAGACGGACAGACGGACAACAAAGTGATCCGTTTTTTCCTTTTGAGGTACGGAACCCTAAAAACACTCCAATCGGATAATAATTAGAGGTAGGTAACACTTATTGTTTTTGTATGGCAGTTTGCACCTCACGATTGCCTTAAATAATGCAACAGCTAATTTCTCCCCTCATCCAACCTCTTGGTCACATGTGGTTGAGATCGGCCACTCGTCAATTTAAGGCAGAGAATTTCACTATGACTTCTGTGTGTATCGAAAAATACATATATGTACACGTCATTGTTTCCTATTCAATTTAGATATCTTCAAGTCAAGGTATCTTCTAGGTCTACATACTCCATCTTCGGCTACAACTTCGCTTTCCTTCAGGAGAGTTGGTTGCCAAATGAAGCCCTATTCTAGGTACATAAAAAAAAAATATTTAAATTAACTAAGCTAGAATAATTGACTAAAAAATTTATAACAGGTTTCTGTTGCCGAACTAGGCCGAAGCCTGTGTTTCAGCTTACTGTGCTCTCCCCCCTATATGCACATTTCCAGCCATAACATTTTTGAAAAATTAAGTTTTAAAAACAGGACGAATAAAATCTAAACGAGCAGGTACCCATACAAAACCATCTTAAATTAATTTAGGATGACGGTATTTACAAAAATGTCTAGTTATCATTAAAATTGTTTCCCAACCATTCAAAATAGTGGATAAAAATAAAAATCTAAGTACGTAGGTATAGAGGTGACCCTAACCTAGGTGCTGTCGAAGTTTTTAAGCCGCCAGAAGGCCTCTGAGACGGCTTAGCGGTTAAAACAACCGGGACCTACAATTTAACGTGTCATCTCAGTCACGGTAGCGCTCAGTTGTAAATGCCACCGCTGGTCACCCATCCGAAGATTGACCGTGCAGCGTGCTGAACTTTGCTTAATTTCGATGATCGCTAATGAACACCTAAAGCCCGAATACAGAGGCGCCAGCGTAAATTAAATAGCAACGTAAAAAGCGTTCTCTCTATCGAATGCCTAAAGTGAAAAAGAAACAGAACTATGCTATTTAGCTAATATAGTTACGCTGGCGCCTCTGTAATCGGGCTTCTAGTCAAACTATGCTATGAGTGCTACAGTGAGTGAGCAGATAAAAAAAAACAGTGCGAGTCAAACAGATTCTTTGCATTCAGGTTTGAAAACCAGGATGTAGGCTGTATTTATTTAAGCAAACCAAACCAATATTACCATGCAAAATGTTGAAAATGAAGTCATATTTTTCTTGAAAATGAAAGTTTGTGTTATTTACAAACTTAAGCGAATATTAAGTCCAAAATTATGCTGTAGTATCGAATATGGCGAGTATTCGAGGTCGGAGTTACGATAATTTACATACGTGCAAGTATTTATTGCGTAGGTTATAATGTTTTTGTATTGTAAATGTAAAGTGAGTACTTGCCTTTTTGTATTTTTAGGGTTGTCAGGAAATATCACGCCAGCATTTCCCGTGCTGGATGTAGGCCTCAGGCCTCTCCTAATAATTTTCAGCAGTTGCGAACCGATTTTGTAAACGTCTTGCATCCAACACGAGCTTGCAGCCTTTATCAGGCTTCTACTTCCCTAGTTATCAGGTCATCGGTGTTCACTTTGTGGGTGGAAATAACTACTAAAACGAAAGAAATATTTTTATTTTATTGCCAAGATTATGTTAGAGAAAACAGGGAGCAAAAAGGAAGAAAATGAAGCACAAGCGGGTCCGAGAAGGACCATTGTCCAAAGAGAACTTGTCACCTTAGGAGGCAAAGTAAAAATAGTAATAAATCGAGAAAAATCTGTTCCAAAAATGTGGTCAATGAACATTTTGTGCGAAACAGCTGAATTTGCATTGCTATTTCGGGGTTAGTCACATATTGAAAGTTCTTAATTTATTTAGTGTAATGTAAATCATTTAGTGTAATGTATCATTAAGAACTTTATTCCTGCCGTATACATATACAGGGTTACTCTTAATGAATTAGCATCCTTTTAGGAGCTTATTCTGTACATCAAAACTAACAACTTTTGTTCTACGACTTTTGCCAAAACTCAAAAAAAATGTTGTTCCATAGAAAAATATCTTTCACCTGTTCTAATTTTTTTTTTGAGTTCTGACATAAGTTGCAGAACCAAAGTTGTTAGTTTTGATGTACAGAATAAGCTCCTGAAAGGATGCTAATTGATTAGAAATAACCCTGTATAAAGGTACCTTGGCTGTTAGAGTGACGAGCAACTAATGTACGGAAATAAATTCAATATGTACGTATGTATATCCTACGGTTAAAATGATGATGAGGTTTTAAACCATGATTGGTAGCCCTGCTGGTGCGCCACCCACCATCAGAATTAGCTCGTGGAAGTGTCAGCTTGTGACATAATTATCATCATAATAACATGGAATGGTATTTTGATGTTCCGACTCCGATACTGTGAACAGTATTGGAATAATTTGATATTGTTTTGACGAGGACTTTTCTTTCAATCAACTTTAGTTACGAATGATAGAAAGCTGACCCGGCCACGCGTTGCTGTGGCTAAATAAATTAAAATTACGACTATAATTTGAGATTTAAACTATCCTATCTCTCAAGTTGGATCGAACTACACATGGTGTGCGAATTTTATTATAATCGGTTAAGTGGTTTAGGAGTCCATTGAGGACAAACATTGTGACACGAGATTTATATATATTAAGATGATGTTATGACATTTGGTGATTTTTGTATGACGTTAAAAGTAAAAATTAACTTATTTAATGATGAGTCGTCTAAACCTCAAAAAAAGTCAGATATCTAAAAAACAAAATATTCTTTGTACATAACCCTCCTTGTACGTTTTGATAGCCCACTTACCTGTTTTTAAACCCTTGATTTGCCGGGTGTAAACAAATAAAATAGGGCTAACTACACTGTAGAAATCTATATGCTAATTTTATGGTATATTACGTTATGGCATGCCTTAAAACCGCAATAATAGTGTTAAAAATCTAAAAATTAGCTATTTATATCTTTCCAAAAAGGTCGTAGTTGCCCTTGCGCATTTTGTCTTGTATTGGTTTCGGTCGATTTTGATAAATGAGGTGCCAATAGAACCGTGTCAGCCCACGAAATGGTGTTGAAATATTTATCAAGTTTGGTTTTTTTAGGTCAGGCTCAGTTAAAAATATGTGACACTGGGTTTTGTGGAAAAACGCTCTCGTGTTTTAAATTTAACAGTTTAAAAGTTTGAATTCAGAGTTTATAAGTTTTATTTAGGGTATCACAGGTTCCGACGATGAAACTTCTGTCAGTTAGTAAGTAAATACATACCTAGTAAAAATAATTGATGGCATTCAAGGTAAAATATGGAATTTTTATAAAATTATGAAATACGTAAGTATCAGTATTATACTTTTTACTAAATACAAAATTGGTGCAAGTAGATATTTATAAGTAATTATTATTTAGGTTACAGCCCCTTCTTCTTATTAATAGTCGGTATTGTAGTATTCTATTACGTACAGATGAGTAGGTACCTTCCTAATAAATGTTCCAGTCTAAGATATGGTAGACAAATGTAAGATTAATTCCAGGTTGAGACGTGACAGAGTCTTTCCCACCTACATTTTGCCACAATAAATAAAAATACCGTACCTACCTACAGCTACCAACCTGGTCGCTAAAAAAAGAAATAAAAATATCCGAAAAAGGGCCCACTAAAGCCCAACTTTTGAATCTGATGGGCAGCTTAAGTCAGTTTAATTGACGTAATCTGGTCCATCTTTACCCACGTGAACTCTGTTACTTCGTTACGGTAATGAAACTCTTGGAAGTTAACCACAACCACAGTTTAAGTGCCAGTATCTAGGCCACAAGACTCGAGCGTAACTCAGTTTGGATTTCAGAAAAAATGTTGTCTTTGGAGCTACGGAGAGGCCATGCTCGGAGTCTCTCTGCGGGATCGAATCAGAAATGAGATCCGTAGAAGAATCAAAGTTACCGACATAGCCCAGCGGATTGATAAGTTGAAATGGCAGTTGAAGGGCAGGGCACACAGCACGGAGGACTGATGATCGATGGGGTCGAAAAGTTTTTGAGTGGAGACTACGAAACATCGTAGGGCTCTACCTATAAGGTAGACAGGTGACCTCATCAAGCTCGAAGGTTTGCGCTGGATACGCCGCTTCCAACCGGTCATTTTGGAGATCTATAGGGAGCAGAGGAAGTCCAATGGGTAAAACGGCGACGACAACGATTGTCTTTGGGTGTCAAAGATACAATACTTTGTCAAAAAATATTCTAAATTTTTTTTCGGCGGCTTAATCTGGAAACATACTATCGGATGCGGCTGACGGACGCGACTGACAGCCGCGACTTAGCAGTGTGCACGTCTTAACACATCCGGCGCGCCAGATCGCTCTCGGACGTCCGAACGCTCAAGATCAACCCAAGGTGACGTCCGCGACTTATGTCCGATAGTTTGCACGACATTCATTCATTCATTGTACATTCATTATCTAGATACCTATCAGTCGCGGCTGTCAGTCGCGTCCGTCAGCCGCGTCCGATAGTATGTTTCTGGCTTTAGGATTCCACTAGGATTTGCTAAGTGCTTATACAATTATACAGGGTTAATTCGCGGGCATAGAGTATACTGAACAGGGTATATACAGGGTTATTTCTAATCAATTAGCATTCTTTTAGGGGCTTATTATGTACATCAAAACTAACAACTTTTGTTCTGCGACTTTTGTCAAAACCAAAAAAAAAACAGCCGTTCCATACATTTTGTCGAGGGTGAACGATATTTTTCTATGGAACAACAAACATTTTTTTTGAGTTTTGACAAAAATCGTAGAACAAAAGTTGTTAGTTTTGATGCACAGAATAAGCCCCTAAAATGTTGTTAATTGATTAGAAATAACCCTGTATACTAAAAATGATTTTAAGGCACTTTCGCGTACCTAGTAGAGTAGCATTACTGTGTACTGATCCTATGTAATTATACAGGCAGTAGAACCAGACAGATCAAAGCAAGCGATTAATTTTCGAAATAGTCATTCATTCAGTCATTAGTTCATTTTTAGTCTAAATATTTTTTTAAAATATTATTTTGGGATTAGGTAACAGACCTAAGAAAATGTTACTTGAATACACAGATCAGGTATTTGGATCAGTCTGGTTCTACTATCGTCAAATGGCAACGCAATTCAACTCTAGCCCCGCGACTCTCAAGTTAACTTTGATTGTAACTTCAAAACCAAAGCTTCGAGCAGGCTCGGTCGCTGCCCGCAAGGACGTTGGTGCGCGGGCGGAGGTAGCGACGACGTCTTCGCCAATCCGCAACGAGATATCTTTGTGTGCGAGGGATCTTGTGTACGTACGCGATAAACTTCTTGGAGGGAACGACACCAGAGCCTGGGTGCTACCGTTGAAGAAATTGTCCCTTGTTTTGTGGAAAATGTTTTCGGGTAACTTTTGGAAATGAGTTGTGTTTTGGGAAACAAATGAAATGGCTTATTTTTTTGCAACGTCATGAGTATTTTAAAGAACAGTTAAATATCTAAAAAGATTTGTGTACTAAAATTAAACAAATGTAGTATGTTTTTAAATAAAATAATGTGTAGTTTAGTGTTTCGTGAATCAGGAATAAGAATAATGTGAGATTTATTTTTAGAATTAAACATCAGCTTTCAGTTCACGGAATAACCTTGTCCAACCATTAGTATCTACTAGAAAGCTTTGCATAAATAAGTTGCTTTTTTATTAAGGTAATATTTGTTATTTTTAAACTTTCACGATTTGAACACATTATTATTATATACTACGGGACGAGGAGTCGTCGGGAGGAGGAAACGTCGGCATGAGGAGGTATTTATTTATCTCGTAACTTTTTTGCGCGATTAGTCCCGTAGTATATAATAATAATGGTAATATTTTTTTTATCGCCTTATCAAATTGCATGTTAATGTTTAAGAAAATCTAGATTGTTCAAATTACTATCACCAGATTACGCACAAGACTTCCTGTACCAAGTGCAATGTCGAATCTGATTATCTTTAAAGATAATACCTAATGATAAGGTTTATTTTTATTGCATGACTGGCAACCGTATCTAAAGCCGAGAGTGCGTGCGTGCCCGTAGATTGTTGTTGTACCGCTTGGCCCATTCACTCACACTGTTGCGCTGCGTCGGCCGCGAAGGTTGTGTGCGCGCGTGGTGAACTTTTGTTTTTTTTTTTTCGTACACATCTACACAGCCACTTGCTTCCTTGCCTTCCCGTATACCTGCAAGTGTTTCTTTCCTCTCGAACATTTTACTGTGAACAAACTAGTGATTCAAAAACATTAATCCAGTTATCGTGCCAGTGAAATCTCTGAAGTGAAGTCCAGATGCTACCGCAACTGTAGCCTCGTTTTGTGACAACAAATAAATAAACAGTGATCAGGACAAGTTACTTGCCTTGTTTGGAACTAGTGATGAATTAAACAAAGCTTTGAACTGGTAATCCTGGACCAGAATGGGCCTTGTTTGCTTTCGGAACGTGAATTTTGTTGCGACTTCACCTACATAACGTTTATGGTAAGCAAAAAGTTTCGAGTTTCGTAACTTGCAATTACAACCTTTTTTATCGCGTTCGCTTCGCGCCTTTTTCGTTTTTTTTCTTAGTATCGCATCTTATTTTTAGCTTAGGTTGTATTCTTATTTTTAGTTGGTGTTTTGAGTTTAAGTAGTGGGTAGATAGACTAGATAGGTAGATGGTAGATTCTTGTTTAAAAGGTCACGTCACAGACATGGTCAGGTCACATTATAAACTGGGGGATTATGCTGATTACTTTACGAAATAGCTATTTTGCCGTAAGCCAAGTGCACCGTAAATGCGTTGTTAGCCCACACTGTTTTATGAAATACCTTTACATTATTGATTACGACACTTGTTACATAGTAAATACTTGCTTCGTAGCTTATTTGCATAAATAAATAGTGAGGTGATAACGTTCGGGCCAAGTTTGTTTGGATGGCCCACTTTTTTGGCGACACTGGTAATACTCGGGCATTCATACATTAATAAAATTATTAATTAATTCCTGTTATTAATTCGTTGATGGGTCAAAAAGTCAATATATATTACTTTTATATTTATTTTTATACAGAGTTACCCAGAAATGGTGTACCTACCTACTAAAGCGGAAGGAGGTGATTCAGACCATCATTATGAACAACTTTTATGATGGGGCCAACCAGGATTTCAAGAAAAAAAATCAGCTCTTACATATTTTATCGATTTCGAGTTGCGATTTCGTATGGAATAGCCGTATTTTTTTCTTAAATGCCGGTCGGCCCCATAGTAAAAGTTGTTCATAATGGTGGTCTTTTTCACCCCGTTTCGGATTCAATTTCAATTTCAAAAATCTTTATTTACACTTAAATAATTACATAATTATGTACAAATACCAGTGTTCATTATATCCTAGTATTACAAAGAAATATGCTATTATAATGTTGTTTTGCAAACACTTGGTTCGTTCAAAACTTAAGAAAATGTGCATAACGAGATAATTAGGTATATAAACTAAATAAAACTATACTAAACTACTTATATAAAATGTTTGTAAGGTTTTAGAAGAAGCATTACATTTTAAAAGTTTCGGATTAGTACAGGGCAAGGAGACCTTGTACATTTTTTTTACATAAAGATGATCAACGTGCTTGCTTAATGCTAAGCAGCAAGCACACTCAAGACAGCACCGTCCAAAATTTTATAGGATGCCAGTTCAAAACCCTACCCGGCACAGCACTAAAAAGTCGTAAAGAAGTCAATAGGTCTGTAGATTATTCTATTAGTTCCTAGAGCTAGAGAAACAAGAAGGAACCGGCAAAAATAATTACCTACCTTTGAAATAAATTCACTGCACATTTTTATTTCAAATAAGATTAGGCCACCGTTTCCTAAACATTGGTAACCTTTTTGTTTTGCATTGCTAATATTGCTATGTAGTTCTGTATTTTTATGAGGCTGGCGTCAGTGCAGGGTTTATGCAGGGATCCAGTTTTTTAAAGTAGATTTACTTATAATAAAAAATATTGTCAATGGCGATGATAGATATATGTGTATAAAAACTATATTTTTCTAAGACGCGTTTGCGTAATTTTACATTACAATAATTTTTACAATTAGGTACATATCAGGTAGGTACTTCAACAATATCTCTTAAAAATAAATTTCTTTTACGATGTTAGGTTTCACTATTTGAAAAGTTCTCCACCTGCAAGGTGACTGACTACCTCGTTATGAGCACAGGATCGCGCTGGATGCAAGCCGCCACCAACCGGTCTTATTGGAGATAATGGGAGGCCTATGTCCAGCAGTGGACGTTCTAGGGCTGAAACGAACGAACGATTTGAAACTTTAAGACCTTCGAGAATACAGACATAGGTACTTGAATTATATATTATAATTCAGGACCTTCGGAATAGAACCTCTTTCAAAGCTAAAAGATCTCCAAGGCGGAATGAATGAGTGTTGTTATAGACGTAATAAAGGGACACTCAAGCGAAAGACTCTTGCTTGAGTCAAGCCTGCTGACAGTGTAAAATGTATCAAGTTAACACTGTAGACGGTCAACATGCTTGGTTCAAGCAAGAATCTAAGTGCTTGCCACCAAGCTGCTTCACCGTCTCAGAGGTTCTGTATGACTAGGGTTACCATCTCTAAAATTCGGCAACCAGGACAAATCGCGTGAAAACCCCGGAGGAACCCGGACATATCGACATAATTATATTCTTAACAGATTTTATTTTTTAACCGTAGAAAAAACGACGGGTTGTAGGGGTTGTACAGTGAATTTTGTAAATCGGAAAACCGGACTACACATGAAATCCCGCCCGGACGCCCTTTAAACTAGGACAAATCCGGGGAAACCAGGACGGATGGCTACCCTATCTATGACTAGGTAGGTACATATATTCTTTTGTTTTAGATTTTCTTTCCGCTTCAATTAACTCCAATTTTGCCTGCCTTAGCTTCTGAGCTTAAACCGCAGTTAATGAAATATATAATTAGGTATATCCAGTAGAGGCAATGCGAGTGTAGTGGCTTACGTGACTGGCGGCTGAAATTCAATACCAAACCTCAAGAGCAGGCTACTTGAATCGACTGATTGCGCTCGTATTACTTACATACATTAGACGTAGAAATACTTGAATGGTAGATCAATTACAATTATTTACCAATCAGTGTTATCTGAGACTAGCTTTTGCCCGGCTTCGCCCACGTGATATTTGCTCATAGGAACCTTTTATTTTTGCGATAAAAAGCAGCATAATTATATCACTTTTCGTCTTTCAAACTAGGTATGTCCATGTCAAAACTCAACTCAATCCGTTGCTATGCGTTGTCGTTGCTCCGTTGCAACGTTATCCGTAGCTTGTAGCTAACGTCACAGCTGCCAAGTTATTTGATTCGGTCTATACCAACGCCCAACGCATATATTCATACTACATTTCTAACAAAATATGCAACATGAAGCTTAAGATCTGTGTGTTTGTTCTTCATATCTCAGAGTGACAGCCGCACTGCGGCTGCCGCAGTGCTGTGTGGCGCAGGGTTTTACACTGGTATAGGGATGTTTACCGAATATGAAAATCATTATTGTAATTAGTCCGTCAGTTAGATTATTGAAAAATATTGGACACGTATTTTTTCTTTTGTCAATCAAACTATTAGTGACTAAGATAAACCTTGACAAAGTTTGAGAGTGGGGGTCGTGACGGCACTAGCCGGTACATTTGATAGCGGTTTAGTGACGTCACGCGGAACTTTAACAGCCTATATCTTCATCAATTTGTGTTAAATTGACAAAAGAAAAAATACGTGTCTAATATTTTTTGACGATCTATTTGAGGGACTAATTATATTTTTTTGGTAAACATCCCTAATGTTCAAAATTTTAGATCGAGCAAACAGTCAGCCGTAGAACGTCCACAGTTTTACATAGGCCTATTTCTAATAAGACCTGTTGGATGTGGCTTGAATCTAGAGCGTTTCTGCGGTCTTAATTAGCTCGTCTGTTTACCGAGTTGGTGGATGTCCTATGCTGCGCTTGTCAGTATTTGGTCTCCATACGAGAATTTGGCGGCACCATCAGTCATGCGCACTAATTCTTCAATATGATAAAATATTATCTGAGGCTCCATCAAGGAAGGCCCAGTAACCTTCAAAGAGCAGCAACATCAAACATCAATTTAGGCAGCAATAAAATGCAAATCGTGGGCAATGAACACAATGCGTGATCGTTACAAGAGTGTTGCAATGCAATTTAGATAAAACTAGTGGTGTTGCCAGTGCTGATGACAGAAACCGAGACTGGAAAGTAAAGGCCGAATCAAACTTCTTGGCGGTTGTGGTGTTACAAGTGGCAATCCTAGAGCAGCTGTAACAAAATTACCGACTTAGTTCAACGGGTTAGCAAGTTAAAGTGATAATGGGCATAGCATGCAGAAGTTATGGCCGACGGGGTCGCGTTCGTAAATATCTTGAATGGAGATCACGTATCGGCAAGCGCAGCGTAGAATGAAATCAAATATTTAAACCCGAAATCATGACATGAAGTGGAGTGCCGCAAGGAAGCATTTGTGGAGCACTTATTATATTGACTATACATAATTTGAAAATCAAGATGTTGAGGCGAGTGTTAAAGCATTTCCTGCTAGACGTTACGTTCTTCCATCCATCAGCTTTATGACGTCCACTGCTGGACATAGGCCTCCTACGGATCTTCAATAATCCGGTTGGAAACAACTTGCATCCAGCGTGATTCTGCGGTTTTAATGAGGTCATCTGTTGACCTTTTTGGTGAACGTCGCTACGCTTGCCGGGACGTGGTCTTCACTCGAGAATTTTTTGACCCCATCGATCATTAGTCCTCCGAGCTATGTGTCCTGCTCATTGCCACTTGCCAATACGGGTCTATGTCAATAATTTTAGTTATTGGATCTTGCAGAGAGACTGACCGAGCATAGTCCTCTCACGTTCTTAGGCACTCTGTATAATTAAATTGGGCAACATGCTAGGTACAATTTACACATTTTGTATTACTTTGGAAAAGACTAGCAAAATTTAGATGGCAACTCTTGCCACAGAGTAAGTAAATAAACGCCATACACACGCAGTTTCATCACAGACATTCAAACGTTATAGAATAGCGATCACGCTTTCATTTGATTGATACGCTGGAGATTGTTGGCAAATCACACGAATAAAGATCTATCTATCTCTAAGCTTGTGAAAGTTGTGACTAACCAGCTGTAAATCAGAAAGCTTGTTTGAAGTACGACCTGCCTAATCAAGGATATTATCTACATTGTTGCTTGTTAAAGGAGCTATGGCTCTTAGAGGATATACCTATAAAGAGAAATAAGCGTAAGATAGCCCAATGTGCTAAGTAAGGTTGTATAGGCCGGGTGGCTAGCCCTGGTGTCCGTTTTTAAGCCGCCTGAAGGCCTCTGACTCCGACATGGCTAAACGGTTAAACGGATGGCAGATGGGTTCTTAAGTTCTCGAATGGAGACCACGTGCCGGCAAGCACAGCGTAGGACATCCACCGACAAGGTGGACTGACTTGGTGGTCTCAATGAGTGATTTGATTCTGTACTGAAACCCTACCTACATGAAAAAATGCCAAGTGGATGATAACTAAAATAAACTTTTAAATTGTATGAAAGTAGGTAAATTATAGTGTGTTGTGTGCAATATTATCATATGTAACATGTGGCTCGTGAAGGTCAGATAGCATAATGAATAGGTAAAATATGCGGTACAGAGTGTGTGACTCGAAAACCTATTTAAATTGCGGTTTATTGATATTGACTCGACGTCATCCGTAGTTATTGCAAAATTAGGTATCCATCTGCTAAATAACTGCATGCATATAAATAGAAATTAAGAAGTAAATATGCATAAATATTACAGAAATACATAGGTTCACTGCTTTTTAACACGCTTTTATTAGTTTCACCTGTATGTTTGCTTGCTTGCTTGTAACCAACCCCTTTGAGCTCGATTTTGACCTACTTTGAGCGATCAGATTTTCTTTAAATTTTGCACACCTATCAAAGACCGATGACAAAGAATATAAAAAAAAATATTGATTGCGCGATCGATTGATCTTAAGCGTGTTTTTTTAACTATATTTTAAATATTATTGACAAAAAAACCCTATACATTTGAAAAATATACCATTTGAGATAAATACCTTCTAATCAAAAGTTTCCGACGACAAAAAATCTAAAAATATGTATAATATGTATACAGGGTTATTTGCTCAGTTTCGAAGATTTGTTGAAAAATGCTACTTAGAGCAGAATCGGCATTCGGACAGATGAAAAAAATTGGCAATCTCGAAGGCAAATCTTTGGCTCACTCGCTCAATTAAAAACATATGGTATTACTCAATTATTCTCTAGTTCTAACTAATCCATATACAAATTCAAATTCTCGCCGTGCGTTAGCCCACGAGTGGTACGAGTAGCTCTGCTGAGTGGTACGGTACCTTGACCTCTCATTAGCGCGCTCACTTATCAGCAGCGGCCTGTGTTTATCAACAACCGCGCACTTTGCTTCACTTGAAACTTTTGCGTGAGCGGTTTGTGACCCAGAAATCCAGTGTTGGCCCAAAAGATTACGTGGTTAGGGCTGCCAATTTATTTTTCGGCAAACGGTGTTGATTTGGGTCCCAGTGACCCTGATAGAGACGAGATCGAGACGCAAGACGCATTTTTTTGGATTTTTTGAGTAAGGTGTATTTTTTCACCAATAATGAAGCGTTTATATGAACAATGTACAAGTACAGGGAAAATAACATTGCGTTGATACAACTTGAAGTATATTATATCTGTGATGGTCGTGGTCCAAAGGCACATGACTATCATCTCTGGTTAAATTAATATTCTAAAAATAACCATTAAAGCACTTGAATAAAAAAAAACATTCCAGTTCTACGATACTACTAGAAGAGTAAGAAAAAAGTGGTAAGAAAGAAGAAGAAGATAATAATCGCTATAAGAAAAAAACAACGGGCTGCACCCCAGAGAGCCGGTAAAAGTGAAAACTTGCTCCCTCCGTCATACGAATTTTCGATCACGTCACGTGTCCTGACGCGAGCTTAAGATTTTTACCCATTGAAACCAAAACTTGGTGTTCTCTCTAAGGTGAGACGGTATTTCACACCTGAGCAACTGCTTAGTCTTTATAAAGCGCAAGTCAGGTCTTGCATGGAATACTGCTCTCACCTTTGGGATGGCTCTGCTAAATATCAACTGGAGGCTCTGGAGTCGATTGAGAGGCGAGCCAGGAGGCTGATTGACAACGACACCTTGATTAAGTCGCAGCTGCAAAGTCTTGAGCATCGTCGCAAGGTGGCGTGTTTGTCGGCCTTTTACCGGATACACTTCGGAGAGTGCGCCCAAGAGTTGCACAATCTGGTCCCCCCTGCCCCTTTTTCTATCGTACGGCTAGACAGACGCGACCAAAGCGCCACCCTTTTATGATGGACATTCCGCGCGTTAGAACCAAGCGTTTCGAATCCTCATTTCTCATACGAACAGCCGGAATGTGGGACGCTTTGCCTGGGTCTGTCTTCCCGTTAAAGTACAACGTGGGTGTCTTCAAATTCCGATTAAATAGGTATCTTCTAGGTAACCGTGTTACACCCTAGACCGCACATCTGCTCAACATCAGGCAGTGTGTAGTCAAACGCGAACCTACTCGAAATAAATAAAAAAAAACATTTTAAAAAGTAAAATGCTGCTAAAGAAGTTTTCTCCTCAAAAATATTTTAACGATTATTCTGCGGCGTCACCTTACAATGTATACTGTCTTAGCTTGAGTATATTTTGTGACATAGCTCGCTTCGAGTTTGTGTAAAAAGAGAAGCGTCGTAGGTGAGGTCGCCAGTGTGCCATTTTACTAATTTTGTTACGTTGACAACACGTCTCATTGCTAGTACAACTAAAAGTATTTGATTCTTGGTATTGGTAGACACCTATTCGGTTTTCAACAGACTCGCGTCTACCAAGTAGGTAGTCGGTACCTTGGCTGCTGATTAAAATCTTACTGTTAGTTCACCGTAACGACACGTCGGTACTCTTTTTGAATAAAGTCTACCTACTACATAGTTGTTTCATAACATTTAAGGATTCGATGTACATATTTCCTCTTCCTCTTTCCTGCTCTACCGAGTCGCCCTATCGATTTATGATTGAGTAAAGCGGCAAACAAAAACTTAATTTGTAAAATTGTCAACCCTAGCCTGTCCACGTAGGTGTATGCTTCTAATCAATATAATTGGCACGCTGATTAAGGCACTGACTTTGTTTCTTTTCAGTAAATGACCTGTTTTATTTGTTATCGGTAAGTTCATAGATGTCGCAGAAGAAATAATAATATTTGTTGATAATTATATTCTGTGAATTTTATTTAAATATATTTGTTTGAATTAGAGGTTATATTTCTAATTGCGATGTAAAGAAAAAAACGTATTTAGTAAAGTAGGTAAATTAATTTAAATTTATTTTTTAGTTGCCAATGAATATCAATCAATTAGTTTATTCCTAAATTTGGAAGAGCATTGCATAATTGTATGTATACTGAGCGCCACACAAATTGGCCGATGAGATGTTAGCCGCAGATGACACTTCGCCGTGATTGGCTAATTATTGCGCATGTGTGCACAATTCCGACGCTGACTGTCGTAGTGCGTAGGGAGTGCGCGGGAGGCATGAGGTTGGCGGGCGGGTGTGCCCCGGCGTCTTGTCTCTCTGGCTCCCGCGAATGCCTATATTTCGGCTTTTGCGCAATTCTCTGCTCATAACTTCATATATATTTACTTTTAGGCGAGTGGAATTGTACCTACGTTAGTACCTATAGAATTCGGTACACGTTCACCTTTGTACTCGCTTGTAATATGTATATTGTATGTATGTATTCACAATTCGACCCCTTTTCCTCAGTGACCATAAACCAAAACAATGCTCTACTCAAGCTTAAAGTCCAGACTCTACCAAACTGAACCGAAACGGGGCAGGGCAGAGCGTTTTAGTTCTTAGATCCACTATGTCCTGTTTGCTTGGAGAATAACAAGAGCAGTAGATCAATTCAGCTAGTATCAAATGATTCTGTACTGCAAAAAATGCGTAACTTTGCCGTTTTTCTTTTCTAAAACTATGTCCTAAAACTTCCGAGCTTCGCTTGGAAACGCTAAAACTTGTGAGGTTTAAACATTTTTTATGGTGGCAAGACGAATGACAGATCAATCTCATAATAGTGGTATTAGTTCGCTGCCTTAGCTCACGATTGCATTTAGTTACAATTTTAAATACAAACAATACAATGCAACTACACTTAATTGACACCACACAAAGAAACAAGTAACAGATGAAACAAAGTCAGGCGAGATGCACAAAATGCGATCTTATCCTTAAAAGTGATTTATAAAAAAGATAAACTCAACCTTTACGATAAATGGAGACGTATAGACGACAACATACAAAATGCATTTAAGGGGAATCATGAGCTGTAATGCTCCGAGCCGCTTTGGTGAAGCCTAGGCCTAAAGAGTTATACGTACAAGTACATATTGTTCTATACAAAGTGGAAGTTATAAATAAAAGACCATAAACCGTTTACTGAGGTGGCCATTAAGTTAACGAGCGTCCTTCGAGGGGCTTTGTTTTTTAATGGCTGCGGCCGCGCTGGTTCGTGACCTTAACTTTTAAAGTCTAGGGTTTTTTTAATATTTCCTACTTTCAAATCCTGGATATCAAAACATAAAATAGTCGTATATTAAAATATGTATATCCTGAATAGTTATTGTTAGGATTAAATCCGTAAAAAAACATAAGTAGGTTTATAAAAAGAGGCCGGGAAGCTAGCTAGTGTCAGAGTTGTCAAGCCGCCTGAAGGGGTCTGCTATGGCTAAAGGGTTAAAACAACCGGGACCTACAATTTAGCGTGTTATCCGAGCCACTGTAGCGCTCAGTTGTAAATGCTACCCGCGGTCACCAAATACGTAAAGTAACTAAAATCAACCCGCGCAAAAGCTCAACATACATTGATAGGTCTGGTTCCCTTATACATAGGTTTCTGGTTGGAAGCGGATTGTATCCGTGTTCTTGGGGTCTTTATCTAGACATCCATCCACCGTGAAAAGGGTAATCCTACGCAGACCGCTGTTTACGGTTGGCTTGGCACCACCCGTAACACCATCATCCATCAGGCACCATCGATTTTCATTTTGGTTTCATAACATTATAAGCTGACATTATAAAAGCGACTGGCCACAAATCTTACTTTCAATTTACTAAATAGGTACTTGGAAGATTAAACCACAAATCCTTAAATACTGAATACAAGTACCTATTTCTTTTTCAAATCTTATAGCAGACTAAGTCGCACTCCAGACTTATACGTTTCGAGTTCAACGAATGGCCCATAGTTCCTGGAAACAGTGGCCTCTTGTTGCCCCACAGAATGGGCCACAGTCACTCACTATCGACTGTGAGGCGGCATTGTTCCACTTGTAATAACAATACTACTAGGGAGGCTGCTACGGTCACAGATTAGATAATAGTTACTTTGTTATTGTCACATATTCGATAAAAGTTTCTACTTACTATGTATAAACAGTAGTGGCAGTAAACAACGAGAGCTGTTTTTTAAACCTACTTAACCTGTTTTACCAGACTTTTTAACCAAAAGTTGACGTCCGCCATCTTTATTTTCAAAATGGATGCCATTTTGGAAATCTATCCCCCAAAAATACCTCGAAATCTACACCCATGACGACGTCCACCGACTTAGTAGACCAATGATATAAGCCGATGGATGCAAGCCGCTCCCAATCAGGCTTATTGAAAAAGTTCTCTAATGGAGACCACGTAGCGGCAAGCGTAGCGTAGGACGGCCACCGACTTGGTAGAGTGTAGACCAAAGACAAGCCGCTTCCAACCGAGCTTATTAAGTATTAAAGGGGAGGTTCATGTCCAGCAGAGTATTTGTCCTACTGCTGATAATAATGAAGATGATATATTTGTTTATTATAATTGCGTACCTATTTATTTCTCTTCATCAAACAATCCACTAGTTAAATTCATTTGTAATGAGTGATTGATTTTAAGGAACCATATCCTATCAAAGATCAAAATTTCCGTGCCGCTGCTGTGACGGTCACTGCGCATGCCTAAACTAAGCGAGCGCGCGTCGACTAACAATAATGTAGGTTGGTTTATTGAATCAGGCGTTACTTTGCTTGAAAGTTCATTTTCAAATCCTTGTTTTGAATAAATATGTGTATTTCCGCTGGGTCGTAGCGTAGGCATATAAGTTAATGGTACCCATTCAACAAACCAAATTAAATCACAAACAAAATTAGCAATTATCATCTAACTGTATCATGGTTCGGCTATGGTTAGACTAACTTTAACCTTAACCTAACCATAGCTGGATAGGACGGATGATCTCAATTATTACCGCAGGATTGCGGTGCAAGCCAATTGCACTAGAAGATTACAGCTGAACCACAAAAGACACCAAAAGACAAAAAGTTGAAGTTCGGTTAAAGTTCAATACTTTAACCGAACTTCATCTTTTTGTCTTTTTTCGTATCGCGCTAATTTTTTGACAAAAGTTGAAACGCAACTCAATCAGAGTTGGAACGTAACCGCTGTCAAACGAACGGTTGGTGTCTGAAGTTTGGCGCAATACCGAATTCTTTAAAGCTGATTCGAAACTTAACTACAATTGCAGCCGAACTTTAACTGAATTTCAGACGGATCGCAATTGTTTAAAATTAACGCGATTGGCCTGCTGGATGCAAGCCGCTACGGTCTTATTGGAGATCCATAGGGGAGGCTTATGTCCAGTGGACGTCCTTTGGCTGATTGAAAATTAAACCCAGTAGTGGTAGATTAAGCTGCAATAATTTTATTTTTTTGAATACAACATTGTAAATGAAGGTAAACAGGCCGCTAGCTTCAATAAACGTCTAGTTTTCTAGATTCCTAGTAGCCACACATTTAAGCTGATTTAGTACTGTATGTGGTAGGTGTCCCCTTACAATGCCTAGCTGTTTCAGTGTTTATAGCTACATGACATTGGGCACGTAGCTCTGGATATGTTATCAAAACACGCCCGAGGACAGGCCTGTAATCTAGATATCGACGATTAACGGTTATAAAATTTATTTGGGGAAATGCATCGAATATCTTTTGGCTCTCTGCCCCATAGGCACTGATTGATAATAGTTACTACGTGACCTTAGCTGAGATAAATGCTCTTTAGTAATATTGTATCAACTATTTTACGCAAAAAAAAAACGTAACATCGACTTCCACCGTGTACAGAATTCGAATAATTAGCACAAATCGATGTGACATCGGTTGGGCAGCGTTTGGAAAATTGCGTAACGTCTTCTCGTCCAACATACTTCAGTGCCTCAAAGCGAAAGTTTTCGACCAGTGTGTGTTGCCAGTGATGACTTACGGCACAGAAACGTGGTCTCTTAGTAAGTTCCAAGTAGCCCATCGAGCCACGGAGAGGGCTATGCTCGGAGTTTTTCTGCGATCGAATCAGGAATGAGGAGATCCGTAGAAGAACCAAGGTTACCCACATAGCCCAACAGATCGGCAAGTTGAAGTGGCAATGGGCAGGGCACATAGCGCGGAGAACTGATGACCGATGGGGTCGAAAAGTTCTCGAGTGGAAACCACGTACCGGCAAGCGCAGCGTAGGACGTCCACCCACAAGGTGGACGGATGACCTTATTAGGACCGCAGGATCGCGCTGGATGCAAGCCGTTATCAACCGGTCTTATTGGAAATCATTAGGGGAGGCCTATGTCCAGCAGTGGACGTCCTATGGCTGAAATGATGATGGTGATGATGTGATATCCATGTACATTTTTGTTGATTTCTCAAAAACGGCTCAGTCGATGTTGATAAAATTTAAATGGAATCACCTGGGAAGTATACTCTTTCAAACTAAAGAATTTTTTTTTTGTTGTCAATTAGTACTTTGCCTACCCTTGAAAGATAATTGGGTTATATCTAACATGATGGCCCAGTTTCAGGCACGTGGTTTTACGAGTACATGTGCCGCTAATAACGTCTCCGGTGGTAGTATGCCGGCTTTCTGACAAAGTTTTTCAGTTAAGTACAGAAAAGCCAGTAGTATGATTTTTTTTCATAATTTCAATAGATCCTGAATAACATAGCTATAGCGTAGCATAGAGCAGCGTGGCGTTCCATTCAGGGTTGCCATAGGTCCGGGTTTCCCCGGATTTGTCCTAGTTTCGAGGGCGTCCGGGGAGCGTTCGGGCGGGGTTTCAATTTAAATCTATTAATCTGTTGACTTGTCCAGGTTCTGGACTGTAAAATCCGGAGTTTTCACACGACTTCTCCTGGTTGCCGAACTTTAGAGGTGGCAACCCTAGTAGCATCTAATACAACAACACTGAGTATTTGATTTATTTTTAATACACGTACCTACTTAGTTACTTGTATAAAAAAACCGAGTTTATTTGAGCACACTCTCTTCATATCATAAGCAACGCACAAAACACACATTTTATGTTGAGTAACTCATTTTCGATAAGACTTTGATAGCTTATCAGTTAAGAAGTTTACTACCAGTTACTATTATTATGTACTTTACACTTGTGGTATCAATGTAGGTCGATCACGAAGCCGAGTACTTAGCATTATCATTATCTATGGTCAATAATTTATTTACTTTTTTTCGAGTAAACAAGCTGCACCTGCGGCGATACACTTAACGTACGAGTTGAAGATAGCGGGAGAAAGTTACATAATTATACGTCTTTTCGTTGATTTTTACCTTTTACCAACTTCACTTTTTATCACCTTTTGCATCTCAGTGAAAGACAATGAATAATGATATGTTGGGAACAGTAAGTAACCAGTGTTTTAATATGTTTAGTATAAAATGTACTATGAGCTGATTTTACACAAAATAGTTTTAAACAAATTTTATTGAATGTCTATTAAGTTTTAATTCGTTTAAGTTTAATTTTATTAGGTTTTAATTCGAAAGCCGAAATTCATTAAGAAGGTATTCATTGTGGTAGTAATCTCTTACTATCAGAAAGATTCAGCTTGTTTGCCTTTTTATCATCTTCTTAAAGACTTACAAAAAAGAGCTGATCCTTAAATTCTCTAAGTCAGTCTATCTTTATATGTTTTTTTTTTGTCCCAATACCTATGTATTACCTGATTTCTCCGTTGGTTGTGAACGGTTTCGCGTGATTTCTTAATTTTATTTTTTTCAGTAATTTTGCGTGATAGTCTGATGAAAATTTAATTGAGAGTAATTTATAATTTAGAAAATTGATGACAATTGCAGCGCTTATCAAAATCGAAAATAAAAAAAATCGAATGCAATTGGGTTTGAGTAGGCTAGTATGAAGTAGGTTGTATTACATCTTAATTGTCAAATATGCCACTGCAATGTTCACACACATAGCGGAGAAATGACATCCAATGTCGGTAACATCGGAACAAAAATACCACAGACGAATAAAGAACCTTTCCCTATTTGTGAAATCGGTTATAGGCTAATCCACTGATTGAAACGAAAATTAAGCATTATCTCAATAAAACCATATCAGTTTCAGTTCCGAAATCTCCAAGTACCTATAGTAATATTCAGAAGCTCAAAATCACCAAAAATCAGACCATCTTATCACTTATATCATATCACCTATCAATGTCCAATCATATTTGTCCAAGGTTTGCCCACGTACATATACGGAAGCGGACAAATAAAAAGGTATCTATTTCGATGTACTAACGAGCACTCGATATTTAGGTCGAAGCCATTGAACCTACTTGAGATAGAGCGGACGTTTGAGTTATATAAACGATGTTTTATCTACAAAGAGGTCGACTGTTTGAATGTTGTTATAATTTCAATTTGATCGGTAACCCTGTTGGTACTGAGACCTACAGCGATTCTGTACTATATAAAGGTGTATTAGCTATTATACAAAGTTATATCAGCTATTATTGTGACAAACGGTAGTTGAACTTGGGTCTAGGTACGATCATTGAAGCATCTAACAAATGGGTTCTGTAAAGTAAGTTCGTATAGTGTTCTAGATCCTGCACTAGACTGAGCCTGTGTTGTAAAATCTAGTCTCTTTCGCTCAAACAAACATCACCTAATAGGTACATATGTACAATGTATAAACAGTATTATTATAAGCCTTAAGTATTTTGTATCAGTATTTTCATAACTTATAATGACGAAAATTTATATACACGGTTACTGGTTATTGAACCTATTCCTTCTAGTGAGTTATGGGGGGTTATTATTAACAAATTTGACCCCATATGAAAGTTACCTAATTATTTCTGAGAAAAATTGAAGAAGAAGAAAAATTCAATTTTTCTCAGAAATTGTTAACTTTTGCACAGGGGTTTATGGGGTAAAATTTGTTGGTAATAAGCCCCTCCATAACCCACTTGAAGGAATAGGTTCAATAATCAGTAACCCTGTATAATGTATATCCTAGCGTCTACGCCCTAGAATTTACATATACGCTGCGCGTGTGTTGCACGATCTAGTCTATTTCACTTGACTGTTTTTGTAAATATCATAGTGAGGTAGTGATGATTATAGAACACATATTTATAAAGGTATAGATAAACTAAATGCAGAGATTTTTAAAGATTACCAATTTTATTTATATACAAAATTTTTCCATCACAATGAAAAAAATATAGAAATGTTTTTTCACCATAAAATTCATATTTGATGTAGTATTCAGTGTTAGTATTCAGCCTAGGTTGTGCCTAGGTAGGCCGTTCTATCTTCACATATTTATTTTTGATTTGCAGTAACTTGCCTAAATACTACCTTATCAATGTGGCCATTTATGCAGGCGCCATCCTCAATTTAATAGCAATTTAGAATTTTCTTCTCTCTTTCAAGTGCATATTATAGTGAAAAAGAAACAGCACTATTTTAAATTGCTATTTTTAGGATAATGCCATTATAATTGACCACAGTATCATAATCATAATAATAAATAATAACAATAATATTTTTGGGACATCTTACACACGGCCTCTGACCCCAAACTAAGCATAGCTTGTGATATGGCTGCCAGAGACTGATATACTACATATTACTTATTTTTAAATACATACATAATTAGCTATCCAAAGAGGTAATGCAGCCAGTTTGATGGGGACATTTGGGTGCGGGATGGCTCGCGACAGGCAGCATTGTGACACATAGAAAAGACATTTTGTTTTGTTCCTGTTACGACGTGTAATAACGTTGTATAATTTGTAGGTAAATTTAATTTTTATTTAGTAAGTTAATCTGGAATGAATTGTGAATACATACTTGAATAGATAGTAACTAAATAACACCCAGACACAGAGCAAACACTTCTGCTCATCACATAAATATTTGCCCTGGGTGGGGATCGAACCCACGCCTCTTTGATCCAGAAGTTAGGGTCACTAACCACTGAGCCACCGAGGCCGTCAAATCATAGACGGCGCGCGGCGCTCAGACAGAAAACTTAGTAAATTGCTAAGCATTTAATTAGAAATAGTGGGTGCTATAATGTGTACCGAGTGTTTTAAAATCAAATTAGTTAAATTGCGTCTATGCTTTAGTCTCCATAAAAGGTGGCTCATTAGCATTTAATTAGTTTTAATAACTTTGACCTAAACTGAAAACTAGGCAAATTGCTTCTACAGGCCTATAAATCGATTAGCCAATAAATTATTTTTATAGCTAGCGTCTCGTATCTGAATAAACTTATATTTAAAAATCTTAAAATATTTTGTGCAGGTTCTATTTATTTCAACGACATATATTATTATATTCCTTTACAAAGTGACGGAATTCTATCGTCTGAGTTAATAATTATTTCAAAAATGCTACGGTAAAATAAGTAAACTCTAAAAAGCTTTTAAAAGGCGCTAGAGCAAATTTCTCTCCTTTTTACTCCTTTGACGGCCTCGGTGGCTCAGTGGGTAGTGACCCTAACTTCTGGATCAAAGAGGCGTGGGTTCGATCCCCACCCAGGGCAAATATTTATGTGATGAACATAAATGTTTGCTCTGTGTCTGGTTGTTATTTAGTTACTATCTTTATAAGTATGTATTTAAAAATAAGTATATGTAGTATATCAGTCTCTGGCAGCCATATCACAAGCTTTGCTTAGTTTGGGGTCAGAGGCCGTGTGTAAGATGTCCCAAAAATAATTATTATTACTTATTTATTTATTTTTGAGGGAAATTCCCCTGGGGAATGAAAAATCCTGCGTACTTTCGCCAAAACGCGTTGAAAATGAGACCAATATGCGAGAAGCAATATCCAAACTAACAAACATCCAGACAGATGAAAAAAAAACAAGCCAAAGCATACATTTCGCTCGCTCGTAGTTCATAGTTATTTATTCGACAAATGGGTGTCGGAGACATACTTTTTGAATAGTCAACAAAAATCTACACAATGGTAAAAACTTAACAAGAAACCAATAAGGTACTTATTTAGGTAAATATCATCAATATAAACATTTCAAAAATTGACGTGTTCGCAGGATTTGAACCTGCATCTCTCTGGGATTCCGGCCCAGATGTTTTGTCAAATTAAGCTAGAAAACGTCAAATAAAGCTAAATCATTTAAAAACTTAATTCACAATTCACACCAATTAAGATTGTTAAATCACTATCACTACATAGTATAAAACAAAGTCGCTTTCCGATGTCTGTCCCTATGTATGCTTATATTTTTAGAACTACGCAACGGATTTTGATGCGGATTTTTTTAGTAAATAGAGTGATTCAAGAGAAAGGTTTATATGTATAATACACCTGCGCAAAGCCGGGGCGGGTCGCTAGTAGACGCTAATTTAGAGATAAACATTTTGAAAAGATTTTAATACTTAGAAAGTCAAGATAAAGCTTGTACTTAAGCTTAGTACAGAGCTTAAGAGGATTCTGAATCGACCAGTGTTTCCGCGTTTTAGAACATCGAGAAAATTCGCGGTACATTGTAGATAAAAATTACGTTCCCGGAGAAAACTTTTTTCACTCCTTCAAATGTAACAAATTGTTGTTCTTGGTGACAATCGCTTGAAGAAATATTACACGTCTTATACGTCTTATTGTTTTCAGAAATGGTTTTAGTTTATGTTTGCTTTTGGACCGACGAACCACCGGAGGAGGTACACAATTCGACGCGTATATATTTTTTTTTTGTATGTATAACCACGCATAACTTTTTTCGTAGTACTTAGTCCGATTTCAATAATTCTTCTTTTATTGGAAAGAGTATACTTCGAAATTGGTCCAATTTAAAAATTTTGAGCCATTTTTGATAAATCAACAGTACTGTGAAAAATGATACATCGATCCATACGAAATATTCGCGAATTCTGTACACGGGTGAAGTCGGTCATACTAATTTTTGCAAAAAATAATCTTGTTAGGCAAAGTTTTGCGTAAAAATATGACTTTTTAGAGGCTATAAGGTCATTTAAAAAAATCTGTACGCGTACAAACTAAGACGTAAAATCCTAGCGATTGAAATGATGATTACATGCAAAAAAACACCCGAATCGGACACTATTTAGAAGTAGAGAGATTTAGAGCTTATTGTTTATTACGGATAAGTTGGTGCCTCACAGCTGCTTTAAGCTCTTACGACTATTAAACCAGCCATTTCCGTATTACAAATGACTTACCTAACAAGTGTTGTCACTAGACAAACCTTTCATTACAAGTTCACCGTCGCTTTCACATCACGCACGGGCCTACGATCGTGATAACTATTAGCTGTCTAATTGCTTCGTTGAGACGTTAACAATACTCTGACTACTAAACTACTACTACACTACTAAATCAATTAGGTACCGAGCTCACAGATTGCATGGCTAGACACTGGGGTGCGTTTTTGAACGCCCGACTTCGATAAAAACTAGATCAATCTTATTGGCGTCTATGAAGTTAGTTACAAGCTGCGCTACACCCTTCTTACGCCGCTGACATTTGAATATAGGTAAGCGCCACACAAATCGACAAATAAGATGTTAGCCGCAGGTGACACATCGCCGTGATTGGCTAATTATTGCGCATGTGTGCACAATGCCGATGCCGCGTGTGGTAGTGCGTAGGGAGCGCGCGGGATGCATGAGGTTAGCGGGCGGGTGTCTCCCGGCGTCTCGTCTCTCTGGCTCCTGCGTGTATTATATTTCGACTTTTGCGCAGCGTTCTGCGCATAACTTCCCATCCGCCGATTTGTTTGGCGCTTAGTATATCGTTATTGTACATCCACTCGCCCGTGTTCACAGGCGCCATTAAGAGCTGAGGTGGTCTGTAATTTTCCATACAAACGTATTGCGCTGTTTTCTTTCTGGAAAATGCTTTTAGAGTTACAATTTTTTGCCATAAAATTAAATTTAGCTGTTTAAACTACCCTGTCTTTTCACTTTTTTGATAAATTAATTATCAGGCAAAATATGATCCTTCAGTCTCAAAAAAATTCACCATTTTTACCGACGTCTTTAAAGACCCACCAGAATAAACTTATTAATTTCTAACAAAATATGAAATGACATAATCATGAACACATATTTTTTGTAAATTTTGACATAAAAAAATACTTGATTAATTTAGTTTTTGATGAAGAAAACAGCGTAATACGAAACGCTGTTTTGCCAAGATTTTTGTAGGTATAAATTGCTCTGAGCTGCAATTGTCCCTATCGCACGATGCGGAGGTAGGGTTGAGGTGAGGGAGGTTCAAACCTATACGTACACATGCACTAGGGATGTAGTAATAGACGATATTTTTGTCGATGCTCTAGTGATGTCCATCGATATCGATGTTTATTAAAAATATTAGTTAACTTTTCCAATCTTGTAATTTTACTGATGTATCTTTGTTACTTTTGAAGAAAAAGATCTTAGGTATGTGTGGAATATATGCGTTTAGTTACTGCGACTTATTGCAGCGACTACACAAATCTGTGTAGTAATTTTTTAGTTTATATATATCGTGTTGTATCGGCAGACATCTAAATGGTTTAGGTGCAGAGTGACCAATTCTCATAATGCCCAACTAATCCGGGAATGATCAATTCTGCGAATGCCTAATTCTATTTAATTTAATTTTAATTTTATGGCAACATAATTTCAATTAAGAATTTCTTAAAAAAAACTTACTTTAAGAGATTTGTGTATTTGTTTAAAATAACCAAAACTACTTTTTTGATAATAAATCAGCTAGATCGCAAATTTTACGTCCTCAACATAAATTCAATATTCGTGTAGTACAGGTAAATAATACTTTGTATCATCGAAGTTCATCTAATACAGCCATAAAAGTGTACAATAGTCTACCTCTTCACATAAAATTTTTAGATGCAAACAAATTTAAACATAGCTTAAAATGGCTCGCTGAAAATACCTTATATAGCATGAAATAATATAATGAATGTACAAATTCTGACTGATAATTATGATCTCATGTGTTACGGTATATAGGTCTTTGTGTCATACTTAGTTATGATAATATAATACATATGATATGTTAGTTGCTTCAATAGTAAAACTTGCCTAGAAATTGTGCTTTAATTACCGGTGATTTTTTATAAGAAAATGTGATTTTCCCATTGGAAATTATTTTGTCATATTAAGAATTGAGCATTTTTAGAATTAACCATTTATAAAATTGGGCATTCGTAAAATTAAGCATTCTTGGCATAGTTCCATTGCCATTATTCTTACTACTTCATTCATTACATTATAATACTGCGTCTAGGCCGAAATAATAGTTCTAATTAGGAAAATCACGTGCTCTCTAAAAATGTATTATAACTGTAACATATAAATCTATCCTTAGTCCACCTAAGCAAAAAACGTTCTATGCTTGCCAGTACGCGAGATCCATTCGAGAAAACAGCCCTATCGGCTATCCGTTCATTGACCTATGTGCCTTGCCAGCTGTCATTTTAACTTGCCAATCCGCTGGGTTTTGCTAAAAAGTTCAATTAGAAGTGCTTTCAATGCTTTAATCTAATAATAATTGTGGATATTCTATCCTGTATTACTACTATATGTGCCCTACCCACTGCTGCTTTATATAGCTAATTATTTCAATTTTTTAAACGTCTTTAAAGTAGAACCAAAGTATGACAAGCTGTTCTCGAAACAGTAAACCTCGCATTTGTTTAATTGAATCCTCATTTATTTTTATACTATGGGACTAATTTCGGAATACGGCTGTAGGTACCTACAATATAAAAGGCAAGAAGTTTTAGATTAACGAGACCCTATTACTAAGACTCCTCTGTCCGTTGGTCACTAGGCTGTATATCACGAACCGTAAAAGCTAAACAGTTACAATTTACACAGATGATGTATTTGTTCCCACTATAACAACAAAACTAAAAATAGAGTAAAATAAATATCTACTTCAACCGTGTAGGTACAGAATTCGCGAATAGTGCGCACGGATCGATTATTGTTGATTTATCAAAAATGGCTCAGCCCATTTCAATAAAATTTAAATGGGATCAATTTCGAAGTATATTCTTTCCAATGAAAAACATTCTAACAAAGAATTATCAAAATCGGACTACTGTGTAAAAAGTTACGCTTGGTTATAAATAAAAAATATACGCGTCAAATTGAGTACCTCCTTCGTCGGTCAAAAAATAGAATGAAATAAATATTTTTTCATGCCATACAACAGACGTGATTTTTAATAATTTTATTAATGTACACAAAAGGTAGACGCTTGAAATATTCTCAGAATATTTAGTAATATAATATACCATGTATATAAATGTATTAATTTAAAAAATATATAATTGAATCGAAATAATTGGCTCTCATACGGTATGAAACCTTTCGAGCGCGAGTCCAACTTGCATTTGGGATATTTATTATAGACCGTAGAAGAACGACGTAATGTAAGATATTTCCATAAAAAAATAATTAATTTATACTTAAAAGGAAGTAATTTCAGTAAAAATATATTATGTAAACTGCAGCGCCTACAGATATCAAATATCCAATTGTATATGATGTTAGCACAGAATAGGCCCTATTACACAGGCATTCTTGAAGGTCGCTGGATGTTAGTTAGGTACATTTTACGTTTTTGTCAAACAATAATAATTTGAAAGAAAATAAATAAGCATATAAAGAAAAATTAACCCATGTCACAAATAATGTAGCTTCCTAATGGCAGAAAAATAAATAATCTTTAAAATAATTAATCTTTTATCTTTTTGTTTGCTATCGATCGCCTATCTACCATACCTACTAGGTAACCAGAGCATACGTAGAATACGCGCAAGATAGCTCTACGTACGGCCAAAATCAGGAACCAATTCAATGCTGCCAGGGAATACAGAATACTAGTGATATAACGTACGTGGCGCCACGACTCGCGCGCAGAGTTATCTTGCGCGCATTCTACGTAATATCATATTTTGCTACAAGTCAAAATAAAATATCGGTCGGCCAGCGAGTTCGTTGGGGCGCAGGTAGGGTGCGGGGAAAGTTCAAGCGCAGTACGCACACAAATACAATTGCATCACCACACACATTGAAGCTCCCTGGTTTGGGCGCATCGCGACGGCAATAGTTTAGTCCAAATACCTATTTCTCAATTTCCTCGTCACTAGTATTTCGCCTTAAGTTTGATTTGAGCTATATTTCTGCGATCACGTGCACATTGCGAGTACACAATTTTTGTAACTATATTGTAGTAGCCGGCCTAATGTTGCACAACATGCAAAAATCGATCCATAAAATAGTGGACATAAGGTTTAATTTCAAAGCTACACTTTTAGTTTAATTATACATAATCTTACCTATATAACGACTCGTTCTTAACTAATTTTGTTCATACTCGCAGAAAAACCTAGCGACAAAAAAGGAATCTTTTACGGATACCCATAAATCAGAAATATTTGTTACTTCCGGTATAATTTATGCGAGGTTTTTAGGTAGATAAGTATTTTTATATTTATCTATTCTCTGGTTGCTTAGTTAGTCATCGAATCGAATTTGACAGGTGTAGAATTTTAGACTATTTTTATTATTGATTTAAAACCTTTTTAGCCTAGAACCTCTGGGTCCATTTCCGCGAGCCAGATTACACATAGCTTAGTTTATGACTGGCAATTTTTTGTCCTGCTAAAATTAATCTAGAGTGCCTAAGCGCGCCCCTGGACGGTGATCTAATTTCGCCAAGTTTAGAGTCATCGGTTAATTATAATGACACTTTGCAAATTGGCAGACTGATATGAAGCATTACACTATGTCGTGCTACTCAGCATAAAAATGTTTTCAAGGTTTCATTTTATTTTGTGTACTATTCTTAAAAGTAACGAGACACTTTAGCTTGTTTAGTAGTAAATTGGTAGGCGCATCTTGATTTACTGCAATAAAAATTGATTGCAAAATCTGGGCAGGTTCGTTTTAGTGGTGTATTCAATAGATTTCAAGTTTTTTATTTGCTCCAGAAAAAAAATCCAGAGGGAACGTCGTTGAACAGTCAAGTGAAGCCGGTTTTTTATACATGTGTGAGTGCGTCGCTGTTGCGCCGCCATAGTTTGACTGACAAGCCAAGGCGTAGTTTCATAGTTACCTGGATGTGTGAGTAATTGTCTGTACACGGCGAGGCGTAGTTTTGGTTGGCTTCACTTGTTTGTTCACAACATTCTCTCTTGATTTTTTTATTTGCTCTGAGGTAAGTAGGTAGATAGTATTTTTACCATTTATGATTTTGTTGCTGATAATTTGATCCACTGTTTCAAATAGATATAGATAGATCGAGTACATGTGTGTCTAGACCACATTACTTTACCTCTCTCTATATATCGTTGGCTTAGTGATACTAACACTTTTTCAGCTCTGATATGTTATTATAACACTTTCTCATATCATTAAGTTCTAAAGTAAAATAAGAATAAATTCATTGTTTCGCCTTCAGGCGTCGGTTGTGTAAGACACCCATCGCCTCTCTCCCACTCAAAGATCTGAGTGTAGGAAGATACACTTTCTTAATCATCTTGATTAGGTACTTAAGTTATGATAAATGGAAGAGATTTTTTGCTTGTAAGATTTTCTGAAATCGGTGCACTGTGGGTTGTGGGCGTTAATAAAAGCTACATAAAATATCGAAAAACTTAAAACCTTTTCTAGATTAAAATATAATCTTACTAAGAAATTGGACTACATAAATACATAATTCATAGGCAGGCAGAATACTAATATTCTTGGATACATAAATATTTTTTACAAATGCCATATAATTATTGCAGTTGAAGCTGCGCCTTGAAGGTTGTATGTAGCGACTTTATTTCCTAAGGAAAGCAATTTTTTATGAGATAATAGCACTTTGCACGCACAGAAACACGTCTACACATTTTAAATTATACCGTTTCAGAAAAAAGAACAACGCAATAAACCGCCTCTACTTTAGAAGCATTTGCACTTTGCTTTATTAAATTAAATATAAAAGTTAGAACAAATGCGTAAACTCTAAAGTTCAACAAACTTCGAAAAATCCGTAGCCTATGGGGCCAATTTACAAAATAGCTACTCCATTTTATCTAAGTACCCATGATTTCTGCCATTACTATGTTCATTTCTAACTGTCTGAAAACCAATTAAGCCGAATTAGAAGTAATAAAACAACATCAGACCATCGATTTTGTGGCTAAACTGGTCGCTTCACAGATCTTGCGAGAGAGGATATGTCGTCTCCTCAGATCAAATAAAAAAATCAAGATAGAACGTTGTTGAACAGTGATGATGTGGGGCCGGTTTTTTATACATGTGGTGAGTGCGTCGGTGTTGCGCCGCCATTGTTCGACTGACAAGCCAAGGCGTAGTTTAATTGTACGTGTATGTGTGTGTAATTGTGTCTGTACACGGCAAGGCGTAGTTATGCCGGCTTCACTTGTTTGTTTCTCAACACTGTCTTGATTCTTTTATTTGGTCTGACGTCGCGTCGTTTCCTTGTGCCTCCTCAGGACCTAATTCCCCAATAAGCTGCAATAAGGTATAACGCCATTAATATAATCATTATTACTCATAATTATTACTCAGAGAGTACAATAAACGGATTGGCAAGTTGTAGTAGCAGTGGGCCGGGTACATATTACGGAGGGCTGATGACCGACTGGATCTTAAAGATCTAAGCTGCTTCCAAGCAGTCTTATTGGCAATCTTTAAGGAAAGCCTATGTCCAATAGCGAACTTACAATGGCTGAAAAAAGAGCACATTAGATTACTTATTCATATGCATTCACACAACATTACATAGTATAAAACAAAGTCGCTTCGATGTCTGTCTGTCCCTTTGATGCTTATATCTTTAAAACTTCGCAACGGTTATTGATGCGGTATTTTTTTAATAGATAGAGTGATTCAAGTGTAAGGTTTATATGTATAATACACCCGTGCGAAGCCGGGGCAGGTCGCTAGTATTGTATATTCTGAAATGTATTTATAAATATTTCAGAAACTTTCATTTTGTGGCGTCTGAGTATTTGCTACATACATATAATCTCGCGCGTCAGGTAAAGATAAGGCCTCTCTCTAGATCTCTATGGGTTGCTGCCACGGATGTCTGTATGATATATCGATTGGTCATACTTTAAAGTTTAAACTACAGGTGTCGGTGATGAATAACTGTGCTAGTTTTTAATTTAATGGATTTGTAACTGGAGTTAGCTTTTATGCTTTTGGATCTCTAGGATTCTTTTGAATCTCTTTTGCTCCATTTTATCTTTATGAGTTTTAACTTGAGTGTAAGATTGAGGGTAATTTAGAAATTTTATCGAATTTAAAGAGAATGCTCTCACGTTTATTTCATAGTTTCGATAGCATTCGGCGATCTTTCTCAAGTTGAGGCGAGTGCTAGCGCGCGGAACCGTCTCGCAATGCAGTCCATTGCAATACGATCGAAACTATAGACGTACTATGTAATGACTATGAAAATTGAGTGATTGTGAGTGAATTCATGTTGTATAAAATAATAAAATGCGTAAAAACAACGTTATTTTCCATAATAAGATAATTTTGAAGAAAATAATATATAGGTTATTTCTATACCTAAAGAGATGTATGCCTGATACACTCATCATAATGAACAACTTTTATTATGGGGCCAATACCAAATGGACGGAATAAATCAGTTGTTCCATAAACTTTCTAAATCAATTAACTTTTGTACTGAACATTTGATTTTTTTCGCGATGTCCGAGTTGGCACCATAAATGATCTGATTTGTAGATAATAATCTGTTTGTTAAAAATCTCTGCACTTTGTAAAGCAACATCCTGTGTGTTATGTATGATATGAAACAATGTTAAAAATATTTCACATTTCAGGCTAAAAGCTTTCTTCTTCATATTTCATTTTGTTTCAAATAAAGACATAAATTAGATAGTATTTTTGTTTATGCAGTCCCATGTAACCTCCTCCTTACTCCTTACTCCTACGACTTAATCGTTTTTGGATTTCAAGGTAGCGATAGATCTTTAAGATAAAGATACTTATCATAAGCTGAATATTAATTGCAAGGTCCTTTTAATTTCGTCCATGTACAATTGTACATCTTCAAGTACATTATATTGAAAACTTCGATTTCCATTTGCACTTCTATTTGAGACCAAACCACCAAAGGGTTTATTTGGATCCGTGAATTTTGTATCCAAAAAGAATTCGCGTTAAATTTTCTATTGGAACTTAACAATATGCTGCTCTTACTTTATAACTATTTCTTTCTATATAATTGTTCACATTGGGTAATATATGAAAATACTGCAATTTTTTTAAGATAAGATAAATTTTAATTGCAAAAACTTACACTTGGTACGCAATTTTAAGTAGCTCTGCCTTTTGCGTTAGTTTAAAACTGTGTTGCAAAAAGCAGTGTCTTCCAGATGGATCAAGTGATTTTGCAAGTACAAACAAACCAAGTCACTATAAAATACAAAAACCGGACAAGTGCGAGTTAGGCTCGCACATCGAGGGTTCCGTGCAAATTTAGAAAATTTCACAAGATTGGGAAGCAAGTTGTTAAACTATAACATAACCACCGAAAAAAATTTTTTTTTTCACTTTTCTCGTCATACATCGTAAATCACACATTGTTAAAATAATTTAAAGCCTGTTTTAGCATGTGCTAATGAAGTTCTTTTATATGATACCTTACATGATACGATTTACTTTGAATTTTGAAACTATATTTTGTAAATTTTGAGGCCCTATTTTTTGTGATTTAAATAAAAATCTACAGTTTTCAGATTTATTCCTATAAGTGTATTCTGAGACAATGCTTCTCGCCAAATTTCATAGTTCTATGTCAACGTCCCTGTAGGTTTTGATTTTTGTCAGTGTCGAAATATGCGGTTTCTTACGACATAAACGTCTCTAAATTTTTTTAAGCGATAACGGAGATATTTTTCTTTTACACTACTGCAAGAGACCATAGATATACGTATACAGTTTAAATTTTAACTCGATATCTTTACGCGTGCCCGAGATAAAGAGTCTTGACATACACACAGACGGACAACAAAGTGATTCTATAAGGGTTCCGTGTTTTTCCGTTTGAGGTACGGAACCCTAAAAATGAGCATTTGCGTTAGTGTGTGAGAGAGTGTGTGTTTTTAATAATAATATCCTTCTGTAGGTAGAGGTTTCCTTTCCATATCCCACGTTTCCTTTCTCCAATTTACTCTACCGTCACTATCTTACGACTATCAAGATTGACTTTCTTTTCACGCATATTTATTTCTTGCGCCTTTTCGGCGTAGATGTTAATATACTGACGTACCATCAATCATATTTAATCTTCAACTTTTTAGAAAAATATCTTACTTTTACCTACTTAAGTTCTCTCTCTACCGAAAAGTGTGCAGTTACAACACATCGTATAAATATCTAATTGCCTTTAAAAAATGGCACAGAACTATTTCGATATCAAATATTGGTACCTAGAGCAGGTATGGTAATTCGAATCTTTTTTGAAGATCTTAATATATAAGATTTTGCATCAAAGCCATTCTCGCTTTTTTTGTCAAAATCTTTTCATTATGGCTAACTAGTTTTTACCCGCGGCTTCGCCCGCATGATATTTTGATTTTTGACGCAATATCATTATAATTTATAGCCTATGTGTTATTCTGATATATAAGCTATATTACCTATTGCAAAGTTTCATCTCAATCCGTTCAGTAGTTTTTGCGTGAAGGAGTAACAAACATCCATCCATCCATCCTCACAAACTTTTGCGTTTATAATATTAGTAGGATTTTTTAAACTCACTTTTTAATTTGATTCAACTTAATCCTTTTCTGTACATTTTAATGTATTTTATTTATGTCCAAACTATTAACTGACAGACCTCTCAAACAGCTTAAAATATATCCATAAGCCCACCAATTTCAATGACTGGGTACTTAACATCTGTCAATTCACTTGATTATAAAAGCATTACAGAAACATCATTAATAATCAATCGAATAAGCAATAAAGCTTAGAATTAAAGTTAATAACCAGTAATGTGGAGAATAAAATGGTGATTGTGTTGTCACGGGCTTGCTTGACAACCGTTAACTAGAATGTTAAGCGCCACGAGCAGAATTAGATAGGGATTTGACAACTGATAGACAAATGGAGGGAACTGACGGGTTAGATAACGCGGGCTAAAAGAATATACCAGTTCGGTAGCTATGGGATTTAAAAGCTTTCGTAGAGATGACTGAGACACATTCAGACTCGAGGAATCTTGGCTTAAGGGGGCGCCTAATGCCAAAATCGACTTTTTAAAGACCTGGTGTAAAGATAACGAACATAAATATCCATATTAAAAAAAGTACTATAGGAAAGAAAAGAACCTATAGTAGCAGAGTAATCGCGTAGAATTTTGGAAAATAATTTACTTTACCTTAGAAAAAATTTAAACTTCGCATAGTAAAAAAAACATTTATTTTCAAATGCTCGAAATTATCAGCGACAACACCACATTATTTTTGACAAATGACGTAGCCAGACTAATGCTCTAGTAGAGTAATCGATTAGTTTTTTTAATATATGCTTAAATTTTGAATAAATAAATAAAATGTCACCTAAAAATGTAAGCTGGCGCTCGAAGCCAAAATCATCGTGAACTGTGTCATGCGATTTTCGACTCTAATTAAAGCAGCATAGATGATAGCGGGCGATGCAAGAAGCGCGGGTGAAATCTGTTATTTTTTTCATGGCATTAGGCGCACTCTTAAAAGATTAAAGTAGCAAAGCAAACATTTGTTTCTTGCAGATGGTTGATATTGATAATATTGCTGGTGGTATTTGTTATGTTAATTGTTTTTGTAATGTGTATTGTGCCTTTTTTGTGGCCTCTAATAAATAATAAAGGAAAATAATAATATCGATGAAAGAAGAAAAGAATAGATTACCTATAAGTGTAGATCGGTGACTGCAGTGTTTTAACACGCTTTTATTAGTTTCACCTGTATTTTTGCTTGCTTGTTTGCTTGCTTGTACTGTACTGTACTGTACTGTACCAGCCTTTTTAATAGTCCACTGCAGGACGTAGGCCTACCCACGAAGGGTGTTTGGGCCATATCCACCACGCTGGCCCAGTGCGGGTTGGTGGATTCACATACGCCATCGAATTTCTTCTACGGACTTATGCAGGTTGCCTCACGATGTTTTCCTTCACCGAAAAGCCAGTGATGTGAAATTCCGTACATAAATTCTAAAGAACTCATTGGTACGGGACCGGGGATTTGAACCCACGACCTCACGATTGTAAGGCGGGTGTCACTACCTCTAGACCACCACGGCTATCTACCACCACGGCTATCTTTGCTTGCTTGCTTGTAACCAACCCCTTTGAGCTCGATTTTGACCTACTTTGAGCGATCAGATTTTCTTTAAACTTTGCTAGGTGTAATAGGTGTTATCAAAGACCGATGACAGAGCATTTATAAAGTGTTTTTTTGTTTTTATAAAAACTATATTTATTTATTTTATTTTGAAACTTAGCACAAAACTCAACTTTCGAACTGAATTAGGCATCTCATCATATTAATCGTAAGACTTACGCTATTAGACATATGCCTCCCCTATGGATTTCAATTAAGACCGGTTGAAAGTGGCTGACATTTAATTCTACTCAAAATTAAATCTTTATTTCTTTAAAAATCTTTGATATACATTTAGAACTTAATAAAAATTATGTCTCTGCCAATTTCAATGTCCTTTTTACCGTCTTCCTAAAAAGAGGAGGTACTATGTTCGTCAGTAGGTTTGTATTTTTTTGTGTACGTTCATCGCGCGATATTTTCGCCAATTGTGAACCGATTTCTTAAAATCTATTTTAATTCGAAAGAACATACTTTCGAAATGGTCCCATTTAAATTTTATCGAAATCGGCTGCGCCGTTTTTCATAAAACAACAATAATGTATATGGATGTCACATGGGTTCGTGCACTCTATTCGAATTCTGTACACAGTGGAAGTCAGTGTAGCAATTTTGTGCGAAAAATAATTTAATTATTTTCTTTTCTCCTCAGGTACTCCAGAACTGACTACCAAGATGTGGTCAACGATACACAAAGTCGCGGCGATAATATTTATCAGCGCGCTCAGCAAAGGAGATTTACCGGAAGATGACTTCAGGATAATAAATAGACAAGGTAAGGCTCGTATTACAGTACAGTTATAGTTCAGTTACATTGTAAGCTACAAGTTTTGCGCATAAGTTCTACCTTAGAGACGGTTTCGACCAAGATGCCCGATGGAACGCAAATATGTTTGTAGAAGGCAGGCAACAGCGAAACACATCAATATGAAAAATCTGTCGTATCGATATAAAAAAGTGTACTAATACGGCTGAAGCCAAACGAGCACAGTAATTTGTTCAGTTGTGGAGCACGTGATTTCATCGTTTATTACAAAAGCTACTTAATTATCTAACTCGTTTATCATTGCCGTGTAGCACAAACAAGATTTCTGTATCAATTCAACAACTAAAAAAAAATACGAGTTGCTCTCCGGGAGTGCCGGAAGAAGTGAAAACTTGAACATCAATATCACACATACACACTCGCCCAAGCGCCTTGTGCCGTCTTACGAATTTTCTATCAGTATGCCGAGTGTGAGTTTTGTCGTAAACATGACGCGATCTTCGGCGACCGCGTAAGCATGTAATTTTTATGAAGAAATGTACAGCGCCACTAGTGGCGCGTTTATGAAACACAACAAGTTCATAGAAATTACTTGCTTACGCGCTCGCCGAAGAGCGCGTAATGTTTACGACAAAACTCACACTCAGCATACAGGTCACGTGTCCTGACGCGAGTTTAACATTTTTTGCCCATCCCAAAATGTGCATAAAGCCGATAAAGAAGTTTTTAATTTAAAAAAAAAAAATCGGACACACCGATGGTTCCGTACAAATCCAGAAAATTCACAAAATTGGGAAGTAAGTTGTTAAAATCTCTATAATACTATGATCATCGTTATTTTTTTTTTTCATTTTTCTCGTCATACATCTAAAATTATACATTGTTAAAATAATTAAAAACCTGTTTTTGCATGTGCTAACCAAGCTTTTTTATTTGATGCCTTGCATGATACGATTTACTCACATTGAATTTTCAACCCATATTTTGTAAATTTAGGCCCTATTTTTTTGTGGTTTAAATAAAAATAAACAGTTTTCAGATATATTCCTATATGTGTACTCTGAGACAATTCAAATTGTTTGCAAGCTTCTTGCCAAATTTCAAATTTCTTAGTTAACGGGAAGTACCCTGCAGGTTTCGATTTTTTACAACATAAACGACTATAACTTTTTTATACTGCAAGAGACCATAGATATACGTATACATTTTAAATTTCAAACCGATATCTTTTCGCGTTCCTGAGATAAAGTGTCTTGACATACACACAGACGGACAGACGGATAGACGGACAACAAAGTGATCCTATAAGGGTTCCGTTTTTTCCTTTGAGGTGCGGAACCCTAAAAATGGTTGTCTGTAAAGTCGGTGTGCAGGCGATACATTTTTACGTGGTAACGTCATAAAAAACATTGTTAAATCAACAACTGAAACAAGCCGAATGTTTATGTCGATAGTGTCTCTAACTTGTTCTGCGCTTCCTTGCACACTCGGCTATTACATTTAAAATCTCTATCAAGGCACTTAATAGTAATAAGGTAACTCAGAAATACATTATGTAAGCAAAAGCTCAACATGATGAACAAAACTAATCCACAGTTCTCGGAAGAAGAGATAAATCTGTTCTTACTGCTGTCAACAGCTAATTGTATGATAACCACGTGCATATGGTGCCAATGTGCACGAATAGTGTATGCAGGTTAATTACTTAGAAGAAGCTTGAGATACGGGAACATTGTGTGAATAAGCACATTTCTTTTGTTTAGAGCAGCAAGGAAAGTTAAATCAAAAGAGATGATTAGATATCGCTGTTGTTTTACGAGACGGAGATCTATAAATTGTGAATTATTGTAGCTAGTGGGAAAGCTCTTTCACAAAGCTTATCTGGCGAAGTACTTACATCTTCGTAAGATATTTAACCGTCAAGCTGTACAGTAATTAAACATATAATATTAGGGAAAACAAGGAATTTATTTAACTTATTGTAGTCTCAAAATACCGAGTTCCGCCCAAGTTTTTAATGGCCACAAATTCATAAATTTGGCGTGCGGTATCAGACTAAATAAAAAATCAAGACAGCACGTCGTGCACAGACAAGTGAGGCCGGTTTTCTATACAATAGGTACATGTGGTGAGTGCGTCGGTGTTGCGCCGCCATAGTTTGACTGACAATCCAAGGCGTAGTTTCCTTGTACGTGTATGTGTGTGTAATTGTGTCTGTAGTTTTGCCGGCCTCACTTGTTATATTCACAAAATTCTGTCTTAATTTTTTTATTTGGTCTGAGCGTGCGGTAATTTTGGTTATGCAAGCGTGACGTTTGACATCAGGCGACTGACTTGCTAGTCTAGGTAAACTAATTTTGGGAACTACTTGTTAAGCCGCCGTTCGACAAGTAAGCCGACAAGCTTTAAAACCTACTGGTTTTAAGGCTCGCCGACAAAGTTCACCTGTCGATCACCGAAAAAACGCGGTTTTAAAAACCGACGAGCCTGGTTCGCGGCTCCTCCAACATGTTGTTTTTTTTTCATTTTGTATCCAATGTCACGGCACAACTGTTTGGTTCGCTAGTTGATTAGCGTTGACGAGCCAACGAGTCTAATCATCGAACTTTAAAACCGACTTTTAATGATTGTACGTCGACCAGCGGTTATAAGCTAGGTAAACTAACATGTCGATTAAAAGCCGCGCCACACAAGTTGGCGGATGTGAAGTTAGCTACAAGCTACGCAATATCTAATCCTGACTGAAGCTCACATAAAGCCGCACGTTGATTGGCTATAGCGCTGCTTACAGCTAACTTCACATCCGCCAACTTGTGTGGCGCGGCCTGTACCTAATGTTAAACATAGCGCTCGCCAGATTTATCAGCACTCGCCAGAATTTTGACTTTAGTAACTATTATAATATTGTTTAGAAGTTTTTTGTTTCACCTTTGTGTGTTTGTTCAAATGTCCACAACGACATTATTTTTTTTTTTTTTTATTATATTGAAGTTCACAAACAGTATTTTATGATTTTACACAAAACTTACTTATAAACTTAACTACACAAAAAACATTTTCAAACATAAAAACCTAACTTACACAATTAAATTTTACTAAAAACTACTAACATTAATTGAGAATTGCAAATTATTTCTACAGAGAAAATCATTATACTAATATATTAAAACGGGACTTATCGCGCAATAAAACATGAGATATATATTAATAAATACCTCTTTTTCTCTTTCTCCCGACGTTTCGACCAAGTTGCATTGGTCGTGGTCACGGGAAAAAATCGTCTCAAATCTAGAGGTAAATATTAAGAAATAGTTCCTGACATATACCTCCTTGTTTACCACCTCCGGCGTCTAATGGGTCATCCATCAAACATAATGAACGACTTCCTCCTCTACGAGTATGAAATGAAGGTCAAAACAGCCAAGTTTAATTAACAGTCGTAAAAGGAACAAATATTTGCCGCAAAACCTACATTTACCACTATTTGTGTTTGCATTACCAAAGCGATGTTTATCCGTCTCTACATAGTAATTTGTGTGTTTTATGTGTGAAAATAATTCCACTACGGACATATTGCTTAATTAGTGGAAAGCTTAACTCTACTAATACAAGCAGTGCTTACTGCTTTGACTTAAAGTCTAAGTTATTAAGTTTTCTGATGACAATATACCCATTTCATCATTACTTGCATTAAGGCGAGCCACCAGTGAAGAAGCGGAGAAAAACGTTTTGCTAGGTCAATTTTTTTAGGTATTTACTACTAATTATCGGTCTTGCAAAAAATATACGATATACTTAAGGATATTGTCTAAGTAATGTGCTAATTTGTTACACGATAGGGTGTACTTTACTCGATCATAAAAAAATCCAAAAACAGCTTAATGTAAAAGCCTAAATCGAATTACTTAATAATTAAATTTCTGACTTTCCACATCATTTTTATATGGAAATGTTTCTCTTTAAATACTACAAAGAACCTGCTAAAATTTGGGTTCCAACTTCCAACTAAATTCCTATATTTTTGAGTTCAATATTTATCCCAAAACTTGAATATTTCCCAGCGGTTTGACAAGACGCTTCGCCGCCCGCTACCCCGTCAGTTGCAATCGGGCGTTTGCCAACGCTAGACCTTTGCCAAATTTTCTCCGCCCTTTCATACATTCACGCGCGTGAGACACGCGGGCGGCCCCCCACACCTCACCTCCTAAAATCCTCTCTACTAATGCAAGCAGTGCTTACTGCTATGACTTAAAGTCTAAGTTATGCAGTTTTCTAATGACAATTCCATCATTACTTGCATTAATTTTGGAGCTTTCTTTCTTTCTGGAAAAGTACCTAAGTATGTGCTTAACTGTTTTAATTGAACACACATACTAAAACGGCTCTTTACGTAGTAGTAAGTATTTAAATAAGAGCTAAGTTAAGCCAAGTTACGTGCATAGAATGTTTAATGGGGCCTTAATGTTTTTTAGCGGTGCGACGCTGTTTGCTTGTCAATTTAATGTTTTGTGCAATTTATGTTTGGTGTTTTACGTTTTCTATTTTAGCGTGATTTATGATTTCTTTATGGGCTTTATAAAAGTGGTCAAAAATTATTAAAACTGGCTAGTAATATTATAGGTGTGTCTACCATTCAACTGCTTCGGTGGCGACGGTGGCCCAGTTGTTAGTGACCCTGATTCCTGGGCCAGGAGACGCGAGTTCGATTCTCACCTAAAGCAAGCATTTCTAGAGTTCCGTACCTCAAAAAAAAATATTTTTATTACCTCAAAAGGAAAAAACTGAACCCAACACTTAGTTGTCCGTCTGTCGTCTGTCCGTATGTCAAGACTTTTTATCTCGGGAATGCGAAAAAAGATATCGAGTTGAAATTTAAACTATAAACCTACGTATATCTATGGTTTCTTGCAGTTGTCAAGAAAAACTTCTCAGTTATCGTATAAAAAGTGATAGCCGTTTATGTCGTAAAAAACCGCATATTTCGACACTCACAAAAATCAAAACCTACAGGGTACTTCCAGTTGACATAAAACTATGAAATTTGGAGAGAAACATTGTCTCAGAGTACACATATAGGATTGAATCTGAAAACTGAACATTTTTAATAAAATCACAAAAAATTGGGCCTAAACTCACAAAATATGGGGTCATAATTCAATGTGAGAAAATCGTATCATTTAAGGTAGCTTCATTAGCACATGCTTAAACCGGTTTTTAATTATTTTAACAATGTGTACTTTTAGATGTATTACGAGAAAAGTGAAAAAAAAAACTTTTACACGATGATTATAGAATAGAGATTTTAACAACTTACTTCCCAATTTTGTGAAATTTTCTGGATTTGTACGGAACCCTCAGTGTGCGAGCCTGACACGCACTTGTTCGGTTGTTGTGATGAACATAGGTCACTATCTATCTCAGCCATTACAATACTCGTATTTGCTTAGTTTAGAGCTAGAAATCGTAATTATATTGTGGTACTTAATGCTCACTTTGACCGATGTTTTTAGAAAAAGATTCAAGTTTTTTCCTATCTAGGTATTACTCACCAAAACTTGGTAGATAATAGCTATTGACTATCGTTAGGGATTTCCAGAAGATAATGGCATGCAGATTGGCAGTAATTGTTGGTAGTCATTATACACATTCCTACTAGTAAATAAATGTTCATTTGAATATCTTGTGGTTTTGAAGGTCTTCGTCTTGTCATCTTTGTGTTAAGCCATACGCATCAGGAAAATTTACCTGAATGTTTATAATTTTTGTAAAAATTAAATAACATCACGCAATATATTGTTGATATTATATCGTACTCATGTATGATATCAAATGATACCTATATTTACGTAGTATTTATTGACTTTTAGATGCCGATAATAAAAAATACTATGAATTTTTCTTAGTGCTAAGTAGATTAGTAAAGAGCTCGTGCGCACTGCGCTAGATCATATTAAAGGTTGCCACAAGCAGCAATATCTAAAGTCAACATAATGCCTATGTAATGTATTTTTTTTAACTCGGGATAATATCTGGTGCGTACAGCACCAGATATTATCCCGAGTTATAACAAGTGCGTGTCAGGCTCGCACATTTTCCCGAGTTTTTTAAATTCGTGTCTTTTGCGCTTTGTAATGTCATGCGACCACACATAGACAGACTTATGGTGTGGAGACAGCCACTCACCTTGAGGCTCCTCGTGCTGAGGTAGCTGTTCCAGCGTTTCTCGGGGTCTGTGTGGTGGTGTGTTGTGTTCTTGATCGCCTCGTAATTATTCCATAGGTCGTGGGTGGCCTTTCCTGCAGCAACTATACACTCCACTGACACTAAAACAGCGCGTACGCGCATGCGGGAAAGATGCCTCCGCTCTCGTAGATACTTTAACTCACTTTAACTTAATTTGATTTTGTATACATCCATAGTCACGGAAAATCGCACAACATGCAAGCCGCTATCTATAGGAGAGACCTATGTGTAGCAGTGGACGTCCTGTGGCTGTTGGAAGGATGGATGGAAATACAAATTCTCTAAAATATATAGCTGAGTAAGTGATCTTTGTATCCGACTCTCTAATTCTAAAGAGTCTGAACCACTTCATAGTGTCTTGCATTCGGTTCGTTTCTACCTCATCAGATCATCCTTCCCATACACTGCCACCCAAGAAAATCTTACCAAGCAAAACCTACATACTTTGTACACTACCATGATCTAATTCACATGCATTTAGTATCATAAACTAGGAATTGCAGCTGCATAATTTGTCTGCATTGAGAAATCCTTGAAAGGCGCCAGTGTCCACCAACGACCTGTAACGTTCGACAGGTTCAGACTAATCGAATATTCAAATCCGCAGATCTGCTGGCGTCTAACACCGATATATTCGAAGATAAGGACGCTAAATCATTTTCGCAACTGCTGTTCGATGTGGCAAGGGACCAGGTGATCGTGGGCGCAAGGTGAGCACTGTTTCATGTTTATACCACAGCATAGATACTTAGAGAGAAAGATAGGCCGTTTTATACGATCCAGTGGCACGATGAAGTGGTGGCAAGACCACGAGGTCGTCTAGTGGTAGTAACGCTCGCCGTACAACCGCAAAGTCGAGGGTTTAAACTAATAAGTTCCCGGGGACTTGTGTAGATTCGAATTTTCTTACCACTGGCTTTTCGGTGAAGGAAAACATCGTGAGGCCACCTGGATACGTCCGTAGAAGAAACTCGATGGTGTAAATGAAATGACCAACCTAAACCGGGCGTGGATATGGCCCAATCGCTTTTCGTGGACTCTGTACCGGTTTACCAATAATATTACTATACCAGTGCAAAATTCTGAGCGGCACAGAAATACGCTCGTCATTGTGACTGCCTCGGTGGCTCAGTGGTTAGTGACCCTAACTTCTGGATCAAAGAGGCGTGGTCCCCACCCAGGGCAAATATTTATGTGATGAACATAAGTGTTTGATTTGTGTCTAGGTGTCATTTAGTTACTATCTATATAAGTATGTATTTAATAATAAGTATATGTAGTATATCAGTCATTGGCAGCCATATTACAAGCTTTGCTTAGTTTGGGGTCAGAGACCGTGTGTAAGATTTCCCAAAATATTTATTTATTTTAATTTTAAATATTTATAAATAAGAAGAGAAGATCACAGATGCCCAGATGTTTTGCTGGAAACGTTGTTCTTCAGTGCCAAGTGCCATTTGTTTAGCACTAATTGATCAGAAATAAATCCTCACTAAGTAATTGATAAATCTACTACAAATCATAACAATCATCAATATGTTTTTTAGCCATAGAGAATTCATTCTAGCATAAGGAAGAACACTTTACCCATGCTATTAATCTTAATATGACCATTTTGCTGTTTTATAATAAATGCAAATAAAATCTTATCTTGTTCTATGAAAGTCTTAATACTACTGTTTATTACAAAATATCATTACACTGTCGATCGGAAACCCTTGAACAAATTGTTCCGGTTCTTTTATCTCCCAAAATGTACATACACACCGGTTCTATAGATATTTGCTCTGTGACTTACACCATTGGAACTTAGTTTGCATTGGCGACGAATTTGCTTTGCAATTTTAATCGATATTTAACTCTTGGTTTCTGACGGGTTGCGCATTACAGAAAACAGGCAACTCTATTTACCTAAGTGTAGAAATTGTAGTCTGTAAATAAAATTATAATAAAATTAGTTGTCAAGTTATGATAGGTTTCCGTAGATGGTGACAATGATTATGATCATGATAAAAATCAATATTTATGATGTAATTAGATGGTAAACTGCTAGAACAACATATTTGGCTAAGAAATATGTTTCTGAGGTCAAAGTAAAGTAAAAATTTTATGCATAAACTGCTGGTACACATTTTCTTAGTAACAACAATTTATAAATAAAATTAAAAATAAATAAAAAAAAAAATAAATTGAAAAAATAAATAATAATAAATTGCGATAAATTGTTGGTCTAGCGGACATGCAATTTTTAGTAACTTAAATTTTAAAGTTTACCTGTCTAAGTTAAACTATTTTACATTTTCTATTTAAGTTGGCAACCTTTGAGCTATGAGCAAATTAAAAACAAGCAATTTTCTTTTATAACTGATAAAGTTATAATCCCACAGAGCTCAGAGAGATAATTTTGAGAGACATAATTTTCAATATGGTCTGTAAACTCAAATTTTGCATACTTTAGAAATTATACCTATAATACAGTTTTGAATTTTTAAAATTGAGATCTATACTTAAACTATCATAATATCAAATTATAAATATGGAAGTTATAAAGCAGACGGACGGACAGCCACAACGAAGACATAATGGCTCCTCGTTTTACTACGGAACCCTAAAAATACATTCAATACAAAGTAAACATGTACCTAAATGAAATTCAAAGTTTTTCGACGACACGAGTTACGAATCTTCAACTTGGAATTGCCCTCGTAAATTTATTTTATTTGTTGGTTGTTTTTGTTTGTTACCTCGTCACCTATTTAACCCATTGCAACTTAGCCTGATTAAGTATCTACTAACTAACGAGATACAACAAATACGTATAGTTATTGAGTGGCTTTGTCATTCAGATCGGTTTTTTCTTAGCTAAAATCTGCGTCACTAGCATGCGTTTACTTGAATAGCTTACTTCCCTACTGTTGTTTTTAATCAAGAAAATTAATATCTTGTACAGATAGAAACTGATTTTGCCTGATCTTAGTGAAGTGAATAACGTATTTACTTATTTATTGCATTTTATTTATGCCTTTACAAATATCTGAGCAACATTTCTAGTAAATTAGAAATGTTTTTATCAATGCATTTTGTCAAGCTGGAATTTGTGGAATTTTTAATAGTGTACACCTACTTATTTCAAAAGTGTTTACTTTTCATTGACTACTAATATGCTGTCATTTCGTTTTTTTGTTCAGGTGTTTTCAACAAAAAAATGGGATTTATGTATTTCTCTAATTAATAAATATCGTGCCAATGATAGAAAAGCCTTTCCTTCATTTTTTTTTGTCACTATGATATAAAAATCTTTTTTAAATAAAACATTTATTCACCCATAACGATGCGGCGAAGACTCATTGTATGTCTTCAGAGATTTACGAGTAATTATTATGTTTGACCATTACCAACGTTACGATGTAACATGATGTTTGATGTGCTTTGTAGTAATTGTAGATGTTCTTCTAATATATCTTCCTATATTCTATCAAGGTACCGTGTCGGACTCGCTCAGGTATTCGAACCAAAGTCGTGACTGTTTACGCTGACACTTCCGAGAGGCTTCCTTCATTGCTATTTGATTGGATGAATTAAAAATGGAAAGCGGGAAAACGTAATAGCTTGGGCGTTGATTGGACACGAGTCTATTATTATCATCTCATAGGATCGGTACAACTGGACATCTGTTTGACCTAAGTAAAGTTAAAAGCTTGCATTCAGCGTGTATATCTGTGGTCTTAACATAATACGAGTACGACCTATGTGTTAGCTTTGTCAGTGTAGGTTCAGACCAAATAAAAAACAGGACAAGTGCGAGTCAGGTTCGAACATCGAGGGTTCCGTACAAACACATTGTTAAAATAATTAAAAACCTGTTTTAGCATGTGCTAATGAAGTTCTTTTATATGATACCTTACATGATACGATTTACTCACCTTGAATTTTGAACCCATATTTTGTGAATTTTGAGGCCCTATTTTATGTGATTGAAATAAAAATGTACAGTTTTCAGATTTATTCCTATATGTGTACTCTGAGACAATGCTTCTCGCCAAATTTCACAGTTCTATGTCAACGGGAAGTACCCTGTAGGTTTTGATTTTTGTAAGTGTCAAAATATGCGGTTTTTTACGACATAAACGGCTCTAACTTTTTTAAACGATAACTGAGAATTTTTTCTTTTACCCAACTGCAAGATACCATAGATATACGTATACAGTTTAAAATTCAATTCGATATCTTTACGCGTTCCCGAGATAAAGAGTCTTGACATACACACTGACGGACAGACGGACAACAAAGTGATCCTATAAGGGTTCCGTTTTTTCCGTTTGAGGTACGGAACCCTAAAAAATCAAGACAGGACGTCATGAACAAACAAGTGAAGCCGGTTTTTTTATACATGTGGTGAGTGCGTCGGTATAGCGCCGCTATAATTCTGATTCTGGCGTAGTTTTTATGTACGTGTTTGTGTGTGTAATTGTGTCTGTACACGGCGAGGCGTAATTTTGCCAGCGTCACTTTTTTTAATGTTTGTTTCTCAACTTTATGTCTAGATTTTTTTAATTGATTTGAAAGTGTAGGTTCTCCATTTCATCCATCCATCTGTTCTTCTCATGTGGTTCCTATGTGCCCTGCCCATTGCTGTTAATAAGTCAATCATTTATTTGCTCTAACATGATACACTATGTCTTTAATTGTCATCCATTATAGACTTCAATGTTGCAATCACTAACTACAGATTTTATTACTATTGTCGTTAATTTTTAACATGAGTGAAACAAAATAGGCCAAGTCGATGACCTGAGTGTATCTAAAGTTGTCTGGACTAGATTGCTCTTATTGATAAGACCGCCTTTTTAAAGTATACATATCCTTATGTTTTCTCTTATATAGAATTATAATTGATAAGTTATCAATTACAATAAAATATAAGATCACTTTTATTGATGATAAGTTTTTTGTAAAAGTCTCTGTCATACATTTTGTTTTGTTTGTTTTTGTTATCTTTGTAAAGATTTCACTTTCAAAAACTACTACCCAACAAATGATCACAGAAAAGAAAGCGTGTTTCCTCAATTGGTTTAATAATATTGGATGTTTGTATTCACATCACTCTGTTCTGCTAAAATAAGCCATATTCAATTCTGAGAATTATGACATGATGTCATTAAAATTTTGCGTCCATGGATTAGAAACACATGGATGGCAGATCAGCATTCAACAATGTCCGGGAATTAAATACTAAATTAGAAAGATGATACTATTATATTTACACGGCTAACTAGACGAATATGCTATAAATATTATAAAGGCTCCTTTACACACAGGCGGTACGAGCGGTATAGCAGACGGGCGGGCATCTGTATTGTACTGGTTATATAAGAAGGGCTCACACAGGTCCGGTCGCGGTACTGCCGTACCGCCCTTTACCGCTCGTACCGCTCTACCGCTCGTACCGCCTGTGTTTGATGGAGCCTTAAACGCGAAAGTTTGTATGTATGAATGTTTGTTCCTCTTCCACGCAAAAATTACTGAACGGATTGAGATGAAACTTTGCAATAGTAATGCTTATACATCAGAATAACACATAAACTATAATTTTTAAAGATATTGCGTGAAACGAATTTCGCCGGGTCAGCTAGTTAGTGTATAATCTCCTGTATGTACGAGTAGAGTAGGAGTAGGTAGGTATTTGTTTTATTGACTAAGAAAGACTTGCAATAGTTTAGGTTTTGCTGATGATGCGACTTGTAATGATTTCTATCGCTTATTTCTTGCACAAATGGCTGTACTAAATTCTTGATACGTGACTAGAGCAAGTTTTTTTTTTACTTAAACACTTCGCATGATAAAAAATTCAAAATATGTCAAAAGTTTTTAGACTTCCTGTAATTGATTGTGATAAACAGATGAGATAATATTTGACTAGGTTTCTATAGAATCCGGATACCTAGCACTCGCAACTGATATAAAATGGACGAAACTAACCACACAGTGGCAAGCTCCGTGTGGGAGTCGACATAGAGGAAGACCACAAGAAAGATGAAATAATAGCTACAGCAGGTGAAAACTGGGTAGAAAAGGCACAAAATATAAAAACATGGAATGCTCTGAAGCAGGCCTTCATCCGAAGAGGGGCTCAACCAAATTGGCTATACTAATAATGATCAAATTGATTCAAATCAAATCAAATTGACTCTGAAAATATATAAATAACGGACTAAATAATAATGTACTAATTGTAATTAATTGACCTAAATAATGCAAATTAAATTAACTAGTAGTCCGCCCGAGCTTGGACCTCGCGCTATTCCTATTTTATTTTATATCACATAAATACCTACTGGGATTTGAAAAAAGGTAACAATATTTGTATGAATTCGGTGAAATAGTTAAAATAGTCATCCGCAACTCCCGCAGAAAGTGGCGCCGTTTTGCCTCTTTTTTCCACGGCCCTCGTATCTTCGCAACCACTGAACAGAAGATGCTCATGTTTGAACTTAAAAATTCTATGAATATAAACTACGTTAGTGCTAAATTTCATGGAGATCGGTTGAGTGGTACTTGAGTTATCGTCGAACAAATATACATACAAACATAAACCCAAGTTCCAGCTCGTCCCAGTAGACTCTGAGACCTCACTTACGTTCGGTCAAAAATCTTAAATTGTTGTTGCTGATGCATATTCTATTGCCATATTAAATAATTATAATATTGACATTAAATACCTAGTTAATCAAATGAAATGTTTTATGGGTTTGAGGAAATAAAATGCTATTTTATTTATTCCATAGAATTTTATATTATTACTTTTCAAGACAGATAAATTTAGAGCAGCGTAAATCATTAGCCGTAAAGAATAATTATTTAGTGTTATCATAGTAACGTTGCGATAACAGTTGTGTACAGTCGGCCTAATAAGTTGTGCAAACAACTTGAGTCATTCACCTGCTTGTCACCTTATGATATAAGATAGTGGTTATCACTGCAATGGGACGGGTTTATAACGCAAGTGACCATTCGTTTTGGCCACGTTAGGATATCTCCTTTACGATACCTCATTGAAATAATCGCATGTGGATTATTCTTCAACCAAGTTTCAATTAAAATAAATTATTATAAAAATTTAACTTCTTTAAAATACAAGCTTTTGAGATCCTGGATATCATATTGTAGCAGCAGAGTCAAGACAAGTAAAACGAACCCAAACATGACAGGTTTATCTTCTTTAGTACAGAAGGTCCTATGGCCACTTTCCGACTCCATCATCAAATCAGCTCCATGGTACTATATTATTTCAATGTCACGCGATATGCATATGTGTATAAAATTTCGGTTCAATCGGAAACCGGGAAGTTGGTCAAATTTAACTTGCAAGATTCCACCCGAACTTACATAGGTTGTACCTACATACATCCATTGCAAGTTAAATTAAAGCTTGTAAAATAAGGCTTTACGCACAGATCAGGGAACAAGGATTGTTCCCTGATCTGTGGTTTTTACGTATATTTAAATTTGTTTCATTAGCCTGAAAACTTTTTGAGTGGAAAAAATCACTATTAAATTAGAATAGTATTTGCTCTACTTTCTGTTATATCATGTTTCAATTTTAGCTTTTGCTAGAGTTTTTTTTTTAATTATTAGAGATACAATATCTCAATAAACTACTGTGAGTTTTAAACTATTATATAATAATTAGGCATGTATATTTATTTGAGCACTGAACGGGAGTATTGTCACTTGTCAGTGGTTTAAAACCGGCTCTCAAACATGGACAAAAATGTGTTCGACCTAAGTCACCGCGACGGAATACTATAACGTTATACTATCCCGGCTAAAACGGGACTATCCTGGCCAAAATAGGACGCTTGGTCATGCTACATAACGGCTTATACAGTAATGTAGTCTTTTTAATTAACAGGACGTTTTAGGGTTCCGAATAAATGTAAGAATTCTTAGTAATTATAAAAAAACACATAAAATATTTGAGCTTATTGTTGTCTGCAAAATTTATTTAATATGAACAACATTTACTATGATACTAACTACGAAGTCCCGAAAAAAATCAATGCTCTATTTTTTGTTGAGTCAATGAACTTTTTGAATAGTGTTTTTGGTTTTTTTTTTAAACGCGAATAAGTCCACGCTTCACCACCATCTCGCGTAATGGAAGTTGATTTGTTTCGGGATTTCCTAGCTGGTTCTATAATAAAAGTGGTTTATAGGACCTCTGTAAGACCCTCGACTATGCAAATCAAATCTAAATCCAGTATGTATCAAAATATGTAAGTTCCTGGGCTTTGTTTTTGTCTAATAAATACATATCTACGTCTAACGTAAAAGCAAATTACAAAAAATATAATGCATTATTTTATAATAATTTGAGCAGTAGGTATCCTTATTGCTTTAAAGTAACTCACGCTTGATCAGCTTGTTAAATTGAGCGAAATACCGACAAAAAGAAGTTGTAGAATGCTGCCGAGAGATAAGACGGTAAAGATACTGGACACCTGTTTGGACTTACAATGTAAACTCTCGATATAACGAAAATTCTCTATAACGTTGCAATTTTATTGGTAGTACAATTTAGTTGAAATGCCTTAACTTACACATATACATTATATTGTACAGTGTACACCTATTATAGCGTAAAAACGGAAGCACTATCCGTATGAATAATTACGTTGACTGTATGAACGTGGTCGAAATAAGTAAGTAAGTTCGTATAGGCCGGGTGGCTAGCCCTGGTGTCAGAGTTTTTAGGCCGCCTGAAGGCCTCTGACATGGCTAACCGGGACCTACAATTTAACGTGTCATCCGAGCCACGGTAGCGCTCACGGTGGTCGAAATGATTTTTACTGACATTAGATATCGCTAATCTTACTAGTTCATAAAAAGATTCTATTAAATCTTTGAAGTGCAACAAATCACAAGATAACTCACTTTTCTTATTTATTTCTACCGATACATGCAAAAATACTGTTGGACTTGTGATAAGATCGTGATTGACTGATCGTGATTAACTCAAATGGTTACCTATCCGCCTTCGCCGTAATAGTCATATCCTTTTCCTCCTTTATAAAATCTTATTTGTTCCTTCTACTCCTTTGTATCTGAAAGAGCGCTTTGAATTTATTCAAGGTCACTCCAATTCTTTAAGATCCTCTCGTGCCCTGAAACTAGAATTCAAAGCCTCTACCCACTCCAACCTTTTCTATACTAAATCATTTACTTTACAAGCTGTCTTGCTGTGGAACGAGCTGCCTGTTGCTATTAGACAGGCTAAATCCCTTCCCATATTTAAAAATCTTGTTTATCAATATTATCTTTCCTTATGTTAGCTAATATTGGTATATATGTATATGTATATGTATTTAGGTATTAGTATATAAGTATGTATATTATTGTATATTTATGATGTATCATTATTTGTGTATTTTTTTAATTATAGTATCTGTAGGTTCGTTTCTGTATTGCTATTATGTATTTCAATGTATGTACTGTATTGTATACACCACCGACCATACTCTTATTTTTAGAATAATTCCAGTCCATCCAAAGGTTGCCTGGTAGAAATCGCCAAAGGCGATAAGGCCGCCATTGTACAGCATATTGTACATTGTATAGTTTCTGTACTGTGTTTCTGTGTACAATAAAGATATATTTATTTATTTATTAAATTAAATACCTACACTTACTGATATCTTTTTCCAATATGTATCACTCTCTATAACAACTCACTTTCTTGAGCTTCGTTATACAGAGTTTACACAGTATTTTGAAGTTATTTCACCCGAGGATTCGCAGTTCCCGTGTTCGCGCGGAATGCATGAAATTATAATTTGCAAAGCGGATTTCTCTTTTCTTTTGCATTTTTGTTTAATTGGAGTTTGATACCGCCGTCGTTTAGGTAATTATTTTAATAATGTTGTTAATAAGGTGTTCAGTTACATAGTGGATGTATTCAAAGATAATTATCTTGCTTAATCGCAATAATTATGAACATATTTTAGTATGAGACCAACTGTGATTTTAAGGACATTACTGTCCTGTTTTACAAAAATACTTGTTTGAAAAAAAAAAAATTAAAAGCTCCGGAGATACGCACCGGCTACTTTGAACTTATTAATAAGACACATAGTGAGAGACCACTTTTAAGCTCGGTAAGTCATTACTTATAGCCCATAATCCAAAAGGAGTCGACACTACAAAGCGTACCCCTCTGCCAAAAGTACGCGACCGGCGTTCATGCTCCCTATATAAATATCTCGGTCTGGTTGCGCTTGTGTTGCGTTAATTTTCAGCTAGTGTTAGTTAATTACATTTGTGTGCGTGTAAACTTGCTTATATTTTGGTTTGTGTGCGTTTATTCACCCCCCACTGACTTGACAGACTTCGGTGCTTAGGCGTGTTGACTCCTTTTGGTTAGGTACTTGATGCCCATAATGGATGAACAATTTTGACTTGAGGCACTGATGTATGTTAGACGAGAACTCAATCTCATCAAACTCAATGCAAAATAAACTCAGCCCAGCTGAGTTTATTTTGCACACGAATAACGATAATTCCTATTTAGTATATAGCTTCTTTCATCTATGCCTTCGTAGGTAATTATTGCTAACGAGCACTATAACTGTCTTATACGAGTTTAGTTCCCTGCGAAAACCTGCTGACCTCAAAGTTCAGATGGCTGCCATGCCGGATGTGAACTAGGTACATTTCCCTTCAGACAGACAATCAAACTGTGTTATATCGCCATAAATGCATGTGAAAGCATTAAGTCTGAGAACTAGGAGTGTAAATAGAATACCTAGGTAATTAATTAATTATAAGGAAGCATAGATCGATGAATGCGTTTATGGTTTTACTGTCACTTTTCTATGATAGGTAGGTAGGTAATAAAATCCCATGCCAACTAATAGAATGTGAATGCGGAAATAAGTTAACTTTATTGCTTGACTAGACAAACATATTAGTGGCGATATCGAAGTATTCGACAAAGACCACCACCTATACGAGTAGGTATTCATTTTGTTAATTTTTGTAGCTAAAAAAGGAAAACATTTACTTTCAGAATAATCTCGAATCTCGAGAACCTGAAAATAAAAAGTCGACAGACGCTGTTAAATATGTTTTATTGTTTTGTTTTTTTTTTGTCTTTCTTTCTTTCTTTCTTTTAGTAGCTACGTAAGAGGGTTTCAATAACATCCACAAAACAGCTGGAGGTTGCAAGGCTTAGTTAGAATGTGGTAAAATAACCGTTTGTAGTCATCTTTTTAAACGCTAGAAAGCTTTATAATTTTATCACCAATATACTTACAGCTTATAATGACAAAGCAAATTCACACATCCATTTACAGTTATTACACATGGATATGGTTTGGAGTGAACAAGCGGCTCAGATCAAAAGTAGAGAGCACGGTGTTTGCTACATTATTATGAATCCACTGGGACGACCACAGATCATAGGAGAAGCGAAAAATCGCCTCGATCTAGTGGAGAATGTTTGTTTGGGACGCTTAGCTTAAAATCAAAATTACGTCTGATATCAACAATTACAAACATATTACTAACAGATCACAGCAAATCACTTATTCAAATGTGCCTACTCATCAAAAATATGTTTCGCAAATATACCTATACATTACAGATACAGATATTTATTGGTGCTAAAGTACATAAAACACAAGTCACAAGAGTAATAATTAATTTCTGTACGATACATTGTACATTTAATATACTTAATTTATGTTGTGGTTACTATCATACTCTTTCAAAGAATAGTAGGGTTTACCGATCAGAAACCTTTTAAGTCTGATTTTGAACATTTTGCGGTGTTTGCGCTATTGTCACATACAAGTATCTCGTGCGCCAGGTAAAAAGAAAGGTTGGCTTTACATCTCTATTGATCGTTCACGACTGTAAGGTACATATTGTTTGCTCAAGTGTTTCGAGCTAGACACAGAAACTATACTACTTTTGGTCGACAGTGTTTGTAAAACTTATCTGTCGAATTATAATAATGATTTCTTATGTATTTACGAGATTTTCACTGAGTTTTTATTTCTTGAGTCCTTGAGTAAGTGCCTAACGAAGACATAGCGCGCGCAACTGTACTGAAATGTTTTATGTATTGGACGCCAATATAATGTACGGTTTCTAAATATTAAAATACAGTAAACATAAATAAATAAAGTGAAATAAATGAACTATCTTAGCGGTAACTCTACTGTAAAAATCGCAGTTACTGTGTAATTTTTTAAGTTCTGAATAGTTTTTTTTAACATTTCTTCTTCTTCTTAAGCCTTTCGTTATCCATGTTTGGTCATAGGCCTCTCCCAATTTACGCCATGCTGCACTGTCCGCTCTCCGCTGCCCTTGCGATTCAGTTCCGTCCTGCGTGTTTTCGCTGATCGTTGTGGCGGGCGACCTGGTGGTCTGGTATTCGCCCACGGTTTCCACTTAGTCAAGCGTTTAGTCCAAGTTTTTTAGCATACATTGGTAGGTTGAATTAATACTGATATAACAACAAATCGAGCTACTGATCGAAAAACTTAGAAAAGTTAAAAACTTAAATAAAATAGTTAAAACTTAAAAAAAATATTGACGAGCCCGCGTGCTAGTACCCCAACCTTGAAAAAAAATCTAAATGCGATCGAAACTACAGTAACAGTTATTCTACTAAAATAAAGCGTAACACCTGTGCTATACTTTTAATAAAATGTGCAAAAATCTCCATAGTTTCCATAATCATTATATGTACTACCTATTGCATGAGATCTCATTTTTGACCGACGAACCACCGGAGTAGGTATTTAGTATTTATTTATTTCTTGCATTATGTACACTAATCTTAATGGCTAGGTACATACCCTGTTAGGGCGTTGCAAACATAGGTACTTAAAGGACTTATATCTACGAAAATGTATCCTTAGATTAAACTTAAAAATACCACATAACCTTACACAATTATTCATCTAACATATCATTACTAGGTTTTAATCGTTTTGTTTTTGTCGTCAAAGTAGTCTTTCAAACTGTAATAGCATTTGTGGAGCAGGAATTTTTTGAGTTTATTATAAAATATTTTTTCACCGGTTTCGTTTCTTAAATAATTGGGTAAGCTATTATATATTTTGATGATCATATATTCTGGACCTTTTTTAATTATTTCAAGTTTTGGTTCGGGAGCTACAAGTTGGTTGTGTCTTCTGGCGTTTTCATTAATCGTTTTGTTTTTGTCGTCAAAGTAGTCTTTCAAACTGTAATAGCATTTATGGAGGAGGAATTTTTTGAGTTTATTATAAAATATTTTTTCACCGGTTTCGTTTCTTAAATAATTGGGTAAGCAATTATATATTTTGATGATCATATATTCTGGACCTTTTTTAATTATTTCAAGTTTTGGTTCGGGAGCTACAAGTTGGTTGTGTCTTCTGGCGTTTGCGTTGAAAGTGAATAAATTGGAGTGTTTTTTGGCGAACATAGCTGCTTCTAAAATATAAATGCAGGGTAGTGGAAGTATTTTTTGTTTAATAAAATGCGGTATGCAGCTTTCACGTCGTCGGATGTTTACTAGAATGCGAATGCATTTTTTTTGCATGATGAATAGATCATTGGCGTCTGTACTATTACCCCACAATATGATGCCGTATTTTAACCACGCGAAAGCATAAGCGTAATAAGCGCTGGTTGCAGTTTTTAGGTCTGTGTTTGATTTGAGTACTGATAGGGCATATACAAATTGGGATAGTTTCGTTTTAACTTTTGCAATGTGTTCTTTTAAATTTAAATTTGAATCTATGTTGATGCCTAGGAGTGTAAAGTTGTTTGTTTCGTCAATGTCTAAGGTTTTGGATATGGTTTTAAGGTTCATAGGGTCTTTTTGATAGGGGTGGAATTGTATAATTTTGGACTTCTTTGTATTTAGTTCTAGATTATTTGATTGCATCCAGGTTTTGACATTTAAGAACGTTTTTTGTATTTGATCTAATGAACTTTTTTCGGGTGAGCATTTGAAGAGTAGTGAAATATCATCAGCGAATAAGATGCACGGGACGTCTAGTGCTTTAGGAAGGTCATTTATGTAAATCAAAAATAGGACACAGCCTAATACGCTACCTTGTGGCAGAGACCAGTTTAAATTGAGTAGTTGTGATTCGACTTTGTGTCTTATATTTGTTTCTTGATTGAAATGGTCTATTTCAACAAGTTGTTGTCTGTTAGATAGGTAGGACCTTAGCCAGTTTAGAGCTTTGCCTCGTATGCCTATATCATGAAGTTTTGATAGTAGTATGGAGTGTGAAACTTTGTCGTAAGCTTTTTTGAGGTCTAGCAGTAGACCGACGGCATGGTATTTCTCTTTTATATAACTAAGAATTTTCTGTGTGTACTTATAGATAGCTAGGGTTGTCGAGGACTTTTTCCGAAAAGCAAATTGGTTTTCGTCTAAAAGTTTAAATTTTTCTAGGAAGTTGTAAATTATGTTCGACATTATACTTTCAAATACTTTTGATATTGAAGGAAGAAGCGCGATTGGTCTATAGCTGTTGACGTCATTCGATTTACCAGATTTTTTCAGTATGGGTCTCACTTTAGCAATTTTTAGTTTTTCGGGAAAGCATTCTTGTTCTAGCGATTGGTTTATTAGGGTGGTTAGAGGAGAAACTAGTTCTGCTTTGCATGCTTTAATTAAAGTAGGTGGTAGGTCATCGACTCCTGCGCTATGTTTATTTGGAAGTTTTTGTATGGTCTTGAACACTTCTTTTTCAGTAACCGGTGCCATATAAATGGAATTTGTTACTGGATTTGGAGTATTTTTGATATTTGAGTCTTTAGTCATAGGAGATATTGGTTTTCCAATTGTGGCAAAGTAATTATAAAAATGATTCGCCACAGGTTCAGGTGAGTTTATTGTTGTATTATTTGTTTTTAGTTTAATATTCGATTTTTTCTTGTTGGTTTTTTTGTTTGTGGTTTCATTTATTATGTTCCACATTGTTTTCATTTTGTTTGTTGCTTTATTCATTCTTTTTATGTTGTTTAGTTTTTTTGAGCTTTTTACACATTTCTTTAATAGTTTTTGGTACTTATCATGGTATTGTTTCAGTATGATGCTATTTGTGTCATTGATCAGTATTTTGAGGGCTCTTTTATGCCTACATGACATTTTAATACCTTTTGTTATCTAACAATTTTTATTTTCATGTTTAATGGTAATCTTTTTTTGGGGTATGTGTGCGTTTAGTAATTTGTTTATAATATTATCAAATTTTGTGTAATTTTTGTTAATGTCGTTGTTTTCATTCAGTGTTTTATTCCAGTCAACTTGGGATAGAGCATTTTTAAAATTATTAACATTTGATTTATTAAAGAATCTTTTGTTTATGAATTCTTTTGGGGCATGGGTTTTATTTTTACTAATCGGCTTGAATTTATAGCTAAGTGCTTTGTGATCAGAGATACCGTAGTTTACAACGTTTGTAGTAAAATTCTGTGTATAATTTGTGAACAGTAAGTCTATACATGTGGACGTTTTGGAAGGTACTCAATTCGACGCGTATATTTTTTTATGTATAATAAACCACGCATAACTTATTTCGTAGTAGTCCGATTTCAATATATTTTTTTTATTGGAAAGAGTATTCTTCGAGATTGGTTCCATTTAAATTTTATCGAAATCGGCTGAGCCATTTTTGATAAATCAACAATAATGTGAAAAATGCTACATCGATCCGCGCGAAAGATTCGCGAATTCCTTACACGGGCGAAGTCGGTCATGCTATTTTGTGCAAAAAATAATTATTCACTACCGCTCCTTTACCGATTAAAAAGCATCGTTTATACCTATACCTACCATCTCGATTTATCAATACTAGCTAATTGAAAGTATCAATACCCTCCAGGAATTATCATACATCCAAATGATTTACGATCCGTCCGACACGTAAGTACAACAATTCACCCCAAGGTAAATGAAGGCTCAATAAGGGCCCATTGAGAGCTAAATAAGGCTCGAGGGATATTACTTTACATAACATTTTATTGGTGGTTCTTCTCCAAATGGAATGATCGCTGGCCGTTGCGGAAAAATTATGTAACTTGCGTTTTTAATGTTCCGCTTTCATATGAGGCTCTACGTGTTTTCTTGAGGAACCATCAGGACGATTATTCCTTCCACTATGTAAATTATTTTAACTCCTTTAAAAAAAATCAAATAGTTTATTTACATATATACAGGGTTATTTCTAATCAATTAGCATCCTTCTAGGGGCTTTTTCCGTACATCAAAACTAACAACTTTTGTTCTATGACTTTCGTCAAAACTCAAAATATTTTTTTGTTGTTCAATAGAAAAATTTAGTTCACCCGCGACAAGATGTATGGAACAGCTGTGTTTTTATCTTTGACGAAAGTTGTAGAATAAAAGTTGTTAGTTTTGATGTACAGAATAAACTCCTAGAAGGATGCTAATTGATTAGAAATACTGACGCGCTCATAGCGTAGTTTGACTAGGTGTTTGTTAGCGATCATCGAAGTTAAGCAACATTGGGTGGCATTTACTACTGAGCGCTACCATGGCACGGATGACACGTTAAATTGTAGGCCCCGGTTATTTCAACCGTTTAGCTATGTCAAAGGCAGCTTTAGGCAGCGGCTAATACTCTGACACCAGGGCTAGCCACCCGGCCTATACGAACTTACTAACCTACTGCACAATGCAATGGGGCCAGTCTTATCTACCTGTCTATTCAGCCTGTTACCACCCACCTCTGAGTATAGGCCTCTTATCTTTCTTGCAATTCTTTCCGGTCCTATGTAAGCGTCATCCTCCATAATGATCTGCCCCCACACCAAGAAATTGTTTCCTTGAGTCGCCATCAAATCTCAAAATACCTGTATAGAGCCCTAGTTAAAACTATACGGTAGGGAATTCAATAACTCGAAACACAATTCAAAAAACTTCGCTCGATAGAAATTAAATGCAAAGATACAGCTTTTTAGAACAAATTCATGATTTCTAAAAAAGTTTATTGCATTTTTGGTTACTTTTCTACACGTTTACAATTTTTTTTAATCTGTTATTTATGCACATGAATTGAACTAAAGCTTTCATTTATAAAATTTTGGAAAAAGTGGTGATATCTTTTTTATATTGATTTTTGAATTCAAAAATCGGGTTAAACCGGGGGCGTATTGCTCTTCCCCACTCATATGAAAAATTACTCTGATACTGTGGCGCCTTAATCTGTGCCTGTCTCCGTGTAGTTGTCCATTTCTTGGATATCACACTTAGTGACTGCCTTTAGTCCACTAACATCTCGTCTAGCCAAGTAAATCGAGAATAAGAAAAACGTAATTATCTGAGTTTTTTTGACCGACGAACCACCGGAGGAGGCATACAATTCGACGCGTATATTTGTTTTTTTTTTTTTTGTATAACCACGCATAACTTTTTTCATAGTGGTCCGATTTTAATAATTATTTTTTTCATTTGAAAGAGTATATTTCGAAATTGGTCCCATCTAAATTTTATCGAAATCAGCTGAGCCATTTATGATAAATCGACAATAATGTGAAAAATGCTACATCGATCCGTGCGAAATATTCGCGAATTCTGTACACGGGTGAAGTCGGTCATGCTAATTTTTGCAGAAAATAATCTTGTTTGCTTTAACTTTAACCACTTTCAAAGGTCATTTCATTTGCAATTAGCTCTAGTTCACATTATCTCTGCAGATCTGATATAAAAACAATAAATATCAGCTTGTTTCCGCATCATTACCAGTAGGTATGCCTATTAATAGCGAGTATTGCATTTAATTGTAAACCGATAGTCGACGCACAGGCACGACTGCAGAGCGCCAATTCCACTAAGATCAGAAGAAATATATACAGGGTTATTCCTAATGAATTAGCACCCTTTTAGGGGCTTATTCTGTACATCAAAACTAACAACGTATGTTCTGCGACTTTTGGCAAAACTAATAAAAAAAACTCAGCTGTTCCTGTACATTTTGTCGCGGGTGAACGATATTTTTCTGTGGAACAGCTGTTTTTTTTTTAGTTTTGACAAAAGTCGCAAAACAAAAGTTGTTACTTATGATGTACAGAATAAGCCCCTAAACGTATGCTAATTGGTGAGGAATAACCCTTTTTAGGTAGATATTTATTAAGTATCTTAAGTTTATCATTTATTTAAGTATGTATATCTCAGGTTTTTAAAATTGTTGTAGCTGATGCTGTATCTAAAATTCTAAGTAGGTAGTAAGAAACCCTACTTTATTGTACACTAGCGACCCGCCCCGGCTGCGCACAGGTGTATTATACATATAAACCTTCCTCTCGAATCATTATATCTATTAAAAAAAACTGCATCAAAATCCGTTGCGTACTTTTAAAGATATAAGCATACATGGGGACAAACAGCGGGAAACGACTTTTTCTATCTTTAAAAAAATCAAACAACAGCTTTGTCGTCAACCGAAACTGGCAGGTTTATTATTAGCTTTCGCGAACAAAGTGAATTTGTACAGACTAGATAGCCTTGATATCACAGTTTATAACCGCCGGAAGGCCTTTGACAAGGATAAACAGTTAAAGAACCGGGATCCACAATTTGACGTGTCATCCGATCCACTGCAGATTCGATTCGCAAAGCACAGATACAGATACGTATAAGGTTGACAAATGTTCCGGTTCAGTTAATTTGTCATTTAACTATGATGTTATTTATAAAATTATTGTATTGTTCAGTTTCGCCTCTGGTAGCTGAATTAGGGCTCAGATTGCAAGTGTAGAATTTCACTCTGGCATGCCGAGTTAGAGGTATTCGAGGACAGTTATCTATTGCAGGTATTGCAAATCACGCTCTTTGGCATGGTACGATTGCTGCACCACTCATATTTTGTTAGTAGGTATAGGTATTAGGTACCTTATGAGAAATACAAGGCTGTCATAAATAACCATATCCTACTAATATTATAAACGCGAAAGTTTGTGAGGATGGATGGATGGATGGACGAATGGATGGATGGATGGATGGATGGATGGATGGATGTTTGTTACTCTTTCACGCAAAAACTACTGAACGGATTGAGATGAAACTTTGCAATAATATAGCTTAAATATCAGAATAACACAGACTATAAATTATAATGATATATTGCGTACGCGGGCGAAGCCGCGGGTAAAAACTTGTCTATTATAATAATAATGCCTCGGTGGCTCAGCGGTTAGTGACTAACCTAACTTCTGGATCGAAGAGACGTGGGTTCGATCCCCACCCAGGGCAAATATTTATGTGATGGACATAAGTGTTTGCTCTGTGTCTGGGTGTTATTTAGTTACTATCTATATAAGTATGTATTTAAAAATAAGTATATGTAGCATATCAGTCTCTGGCAGCCATATCACAAGCTTTGCTTAGGTTGGGGTCAGAGGCCGTGTGTAAGATGTCCCAAAATATTTATTTATTTATTGAGCTAGATTTTAAAAACTTGATCTCATGTATTTTTAGTCAATTTTGTCGCAATGATATAAATAAATCAATCAAATCAATTTATTTATATACATATTATTTAATACTATACCAAATAGTACCGATCAATAATATTGCATCGACGTTGCTTTGCAAAGAGCAGGGATTTAATTATTGAATTTTTTGACTTTATTTTTATGGTGCTGTAGTTAAAGTTGTACAGAATGGTGGGTCTGAAGTACCTCCTTTACCTTACGGATAAATACGATCCTTCCCAAAACCCCATTCAATATGTACAATTATTTAATTATTTACTTGACAGTAACCTTGAAATTGCACCGCTACTTTACAAAGTAAGAGTAACCTTTGTATTTACAAGGTTATCTGCTTGTCCTGTACTGAGCCGAAAGGAAGGGATTAAGACCATAGTTACGAAAAACTTTTGCTATGGGACCAACCAGGAATTCCAGAAAAGTATCAGCTGTTCCATACAAAATTGCAACTCGGAATTGACAAATTGTATGTGACAGCTGTTTTTAAGGTTCCGTACCTCAAATGGAGAAAACGGAACCCTTGTAGGATCACTTTGTTGTCCGTCTGTCTGTCTGTGTGTATGTCAATCTCTATCACTCTTTATCTAGGGAACGCATAAAGATATCGAGTTGTAATTTAAACTGTATACGTATATCTATAGTTTCTTGCAGTTGTGTAAAAGATAAACTTCTCAGTTGTCGTTTAAAAAAGGAGGAGTAAAAGGGTATGTCGTAAAAAACCGCATATTTCGAGACTCACAAAAATCAAAACCTACAGGGTACTTCCCGTTGACATAGAACTATGAAATTTGACGAGAAGCATTATCTCAGAGTACACAAATAGGAATAAATCTGAAAACCGTAGGTACATTTTTATTTACCTAAATCACAAAAAACAGGGCCTCAAAATTCACAAAATACGAGTTCAAAATTCAAAGTGAGTAAATCGTATTATGTGAGGTATCATATAAAAGAACTTCATTAGCACATGCTTAAACAGGTTTTTAATTATTTTAACAATGTGTAATTTTCTTCCCAATTCTGTATTTTTTTTGGATTTGTACGGAACCCTCGATGTGCGAGCCTGACTCGCACATGTCCGGTTTTTTTAGGAAATCCGAGTTGGCCCCATCGTAAAAGTTTTACATAAAATCGTTTGTTTCACCTCCTGTTGGCTTAGTACATAAGTTCTGGATATACCTGCATACTCTTTCCCAAGAACCCTCATCATCAAATCATCATTAATCTATTATGTATAATTTTTACTATGAAACTAGCCTTGAAATTGCATCGCTTCTTTATAAAGCAACCTTTGTATACCTACAAAATACTAGTGAGTAAAATAACTTCGCTCGGTGTACTTACTAAAAGAAGTATCGAAATAGTAAATTAATATTTATACTGATGAACTTAATGGCCTAGAGGTAGTGACACCCGCCTTGCAATCGTGAGGTCGTGGGTTAAAATCCCGGTCCCATACCAATGAGTTCTTTAGAATTTATGTACGGAATTTAACATCACTGGCTTTTCGTTGAAGGAAAACATCGTGAGGCAAACTGCATGCGTCCGTAGAAAAAATTCGATGGCATAATGTGAATCCACCAACCCGCACTGGGCCAGCGTGGTGGATATGGCCCAACCACCCTTCGTGGGTAGGCCAACGTCCTGCAGTAGACTATTAAAAAGGGTGATACAGTACAATGTATAAAAAATGTTTGCTATTTATGAGATCTAAATAATAACTACATTTAAAAGGTATTGGAATATGGAAATAATGATGTCTTTGAAAACCTCACAGTACTTATTTCCTCAATGCGCAACAATACCATTGATGTAATTTAGACATGTTTTCGATAAAATGTTTATTGGAATTCATAGGTACCTAAAGTACCTACTGATAATATTCAATATGGTTGTGTTGAAAGGAAATAATAAGCTTAAATAAAATTATTTATACTGTAATTATAAGTTCAATTTCTGCGAACTACAATACAACAATAAGTACCTATGTAATGTAGTAGTAGGCATGTTTTTTGATAAAATCATTGTACAATACATATGTTTTGAAAAAAAGGAATCTAAGTTAGTAAAATTATTCTCATGTTTCGTCAATTATTTTTGACCGACGAACCACCGGAGGAGGTATACAATTCGACGCGTATTTATACATATATTTTATGTATAACCGCGCATAACTTTTTTTATAGTAGTTCGATTTCAATTATTTTTTTTTATTGGAAAGAGTATACTTCGACATTGGTCCCATTTAAATTTTATCGAAATCGGCTGAGCCATTTTTGATAAATCAACAATTATGTGAAAAATGCTACATCGATCCGTGCATAATATTTGCGTTCTAGCGATGCGCCCCGGCTTCCCACAGGTGTATTATACATATAAACATTTCTCTCGAATTACTCTATCTATTAAAACAAACTGCATCAAAATCCGTAGCGTAGTTTTAAAGATATAAGCATACATGGGGATAGGCAGCGGAAAGCGACTTTGTTTTATACTATATAAAAAAAATACGAGACAAATAAATACCTCCTCATCCCGACGTTTCGGCCGAGTTGCATAGCCGAGTGCGCGATTAGTCCCGTAGTATATAATAATGAGCTTAATTTTTTCGCGATGTTTGGGGTATGTCCGTTGGTAAAATTGGTTCATAATGGTGACTATAATATTTTGTATACCTTTTAAAGTTCTCGTACTTTAGTTTTGAGTATTCTGCTCTTAGACCGAAGAGGCATGGGTTCAATTCCCACCTAGGGCAAGCATTTTTATGAAGATCATGGGTAATTATTTGCTCTGTGTCTGGACGTTAGTAAGTATCTATTTAAGCATGAATTTAAAAATATACACAGATGTGTATGTATAATACAGTCTCTGGCAGCTATATTACAAGGTTGGGGCCAGAAACTGTGTGTAAAATGTCTTTGATATAATTTATTTATATATTGAATCTGATTGTAAGTTATTGGATCAATCTATTAAGATGAATGTATTAACAAACCACCAATGTATTTTAAAGCTTAGGTATTTAGTTGTAATCGATTTATACATTGATTCTCAGGCGTTACATCATTTTAAACTAAAACTCTAGATTAACTGATTCAAAGCATTTGTCTGATATAATTCACTTGCTTACATTACACACTGTGGGCAGCTTTTTACGACCGATCGTATTTTAGACAACTTTAGAAGCTACTAACATTGGCGTAAGGTTAGCTTGAGCTTGATAAACTGATATGCTTTTTGAGATTTCAAAACTACTTAAATACTAGGAATTTACTGCTTGAAAGGGGCTGTTCTTGTAAATAGTTGCAATGAAGCAGAACTTATAAAATATTATAGCTATCAATCATTTATTTTATATTCGTCACATAAAAAATAATGTTGCACTAGTTTTGTGAATTATTGAATGGGTTGACACAGAAAATACCTACTACATATTTCATCCTCGGTAAAATATTTATGTTTTATATACATACTAGTTTTTACCCGCGGCTTAGCCCGCATACGCAATATATCATTATAATTTATAGCCTATGTGTTATTCTGATATATAAGCTATATTATTGTAAAGTTTCATCTCAATCTATTCAGTCGTTTTTGCGTGAAAGAGTAACAAACATCCATCCATCCATTCATCCATCCTCACAAACTTTCGCGTTTATAATATTAGTAGGATATTATTGTAAAGTTTCATCTCAATCTATTCAGTAGATTTTGCGTGAAAAAGTAACAGACATCCATCCATCCATCCATCCTCACAAACTTTCGCGTTTATTATATTAGTAGGATATATGGTTAAAATAGTTTTATGATAAATTGTAGAGTAGTTGCTCTACTAATAACTTTTAGCCGTCTTACCACTAAAGTTATACGCACGCTTTAAACCATGATTAACAGTACAAATTGCATGGTTAAACAGTGTTTAAATCTTTTGTGGTAAGACGGTACATTTTTGATTCCGCTAAAGTTAGTACATACAAACTCAAAACATACACCGCTTTACCACAAAAAAATTAAACACGCTTTAAACACTGCTTAACCGTGCCATTTGTACTGTTAAGCATTGTCTAACGCTTGCGTAAAACTTTTGTGGCACGACGGACAAAGGTTAAATTATTTCGGTATGTTGTATTTGCTAAACGCATTTTGCGAAGCCGCTCGCCTAACTTCCGAGATCTCAAATAGATTAGCGCGTACCGTACTCTATAAATTAAATATACCAAATACATCCATGATACAGCCTTAATTTTGAAGCAATACCTTCAGTGATTTTCCTATTTCTACAACTTTAAGTTAATATAAAATAATCTTTGCCATTTGTTACTTTTAAACCGGTATTGACTTACATATCCGTCTTTACAGAGACGCGCTGTACCGACTTTCCCTCCGAGACCTGCACCGCTTGGAGCGGGCCGACTGGCCAGCCTCGCCCGACAAGGCTAAGTTATGCCAAGACAAGGGCCAGACGGAGGAAGACTGCCATAACTATATCAAAGTGCTGCTGTCGCATGGGCACAAGCTCTTCGCGTGTGGGACGCATGCCTTCAGCCCTGCTTGTAGCTGGAGAGAGGTTTGTAATGATTAAAACTATTTACTAGACATAATGTGATGAAAAGACGTTTACAGTAGTTTACATATTTGATTTAAAGTAATTTTCTTCTTCTTTCATTTGATACCCATATTGTGCCGTCGTTTTTTTGTGGGTGCACAATAAATTTACTGGTCCACCATCTTGGACCGTCCGCCATACTGGATTAAGAATTACTTAGTTAATCATACATAGTCAAAGGTTCTTGATAAGTCTAGAAAGTTTCAATGAAACCTGGCAGTTTAAAGTGGATCAAAATCGAATTCAAAAGAGTCGCTTAAAAATATACAGATAAAGCTAATAAAAAGGTGTTAATTACTTTGCATATCATATAAATATATCATCTGATCTTTCTTCTTCCAGATCGAATCCCTAAACACAGTATCGGAATACCTGAGCGGAGTGGCTCAATGCCCTTATAATCCACACTCCAACGTGACAGCTGTCATAGCTGACAGCGGGGAGTACTACGTCGGCACACCCACTGACTTCAGCAGCTCTGACTTTGCCATAGCCAGGTATGGTTGAAAAATTCATCTCTTCATTGTTATCATCATCAGAATACATGAGAATAGTGGCTAAATGCCGACACAATCCACACTCCAACGTGACAGCGGGGAGTAGGCTCACTGACAGTATAATCCGCACATCTACGTGACAGCTGTCATAGCTGACAGCGGAGAGTATAAAATCGGCACACCCACTGACTTCAACAGCTCTGAATTTGCCTTAGTCAGGTATGTTTGCAAGAACTGTAAACTTTTTAGCTACTTATACCTTCATCGTCAATCATTATCATCATTCTATAGCTATGTATTACCTGCGCTATAAATCTGTGAGATCGGTAGGACGCAGCTTGCATTTAGGGTGATACTGCGATCTTAATAAAGTCGTGTGTCCTTGTGGAGAAACGACCTATGCTGCGCTTTTGGGTGCGTGATCTCCGCTCTAGAACTTATACATCCCATTAGCCAACAGTTCCACATAAAAAGTAAAGTATGGTTGTAACTTCTTACTTGGTCTGAGGGTCGTAAGAACTTGATTGTCAAAATCAGCGTCGTCGTATACTTTCTACCGTACAGGGAAAGATTAAACGGACAGTGCATGCATCTTTCTGTTTCTCATTAATTCTTCAATGATCCCACTTTTTCAGGAGTCGTGGTGCGTCAGTTCGGGACATGGGAACTCTACGCACTGCGCAATATGACCTGAAACTTTTGAACGAGCCGCAGTTTGTGGGGAGTTTCGAGGACGACTACTTTGTCTACTTCGTGTACAGGGAGATTGCTGTGGAGCACATGAATTGTGGGAACGTGAGTATGGCAACCAAGTTAACCCTGTACTTGAAATTCATATATAATCGGCCAAGTGCGAGTCGGACTCGCGTAAGAAGGGTTCCGTACCGTATGGGATGGCGTATGTGCCCCCCTTGGCCTCATTTCAAGCGTCTACCCTTTGCCGTTATTAATATCGAGAAAAAAACTGCAAAAAATCATGATTGTGGTATGGGAGCCCCCCTTAAATATTTATTTTATTCTGTTTTTAGAATTTGTTCTTATAGCGGCAATATAAATACACAATCTGTGAAAATGTCAACTGTTTACTGTTTAGCTATTACGGTTCATGAGATACAGCCCGGTGACAGACAAATAGATAGACAGACCGGCTGGTACACTTATCCCTACCGAGCAATCCCCCCTGGTAGGGATAAGTGCACTTTTTGTAGATTTAGTTCTACCAGTAGGGATACGGACGAACGACGAAGTTTTAGTAATAGGGTCCCGTTTTTACCCTTTGTGTTTACGGTACCCTAAACACGTATGTAACTATGTGTATACTGTTTGTATAAATACTTCGCGTAAACTCGTTTGACCGAGAAAGAAAGAACAAGAGCGAGTAAACGACATAGCATAATATGCGACTCAAAAAGTTTATTATCGTTGCAAAGTTAAGCTCCTAAAGCTAAAAATTAAGAATGGAACTATTTACAAACCCAGGTTGATCATAATCACAGCATTATCTTACCTAATCGTGCGGTTTCCTTCAGATGGTGTACTCCCGCGTGTCTCGTGTCTGCAAGAACGACTCCGGTCGTCTTCTGATGATGAACGATAACTGGAGCACCTTCCTGACAGCGCGTATCACCTGCTCCGTGCCAGGAGTGGTTCCTTTCTACTACGACGAGGTGCAAAGCGTCGAGTATCTACCGCAGGAGAAGATTCTGGTGGCCACTTTCACTACGCCCGGGTAAGTAGAAGGATGTTAAATGGTTTAGAAAAAGGCTGTTGAAAAGATCTTGATACCTACTCTGTGTCAATTCTCGAATCTCTGTGTATTCCTAAGAGCTTCCTCCCTCTTTCACCATCGCTGTCTTAAACTACTACAGTAAAACCCAATTGAACCATCGACCGGCCACTGAAGGTGTAGCCAGGATTCCCAAGCCCACTGCCAGTTCGCGACGCACACAGCATGTTGGCAGTATTAACACTGAAATGTTAATCATTATCATCATCCCCATGTATCGTCTCACTGCTGGATATAGATTTTCTCTTTCTAGTGTCATTTTTCCCTATTTTGGATCAAATATCGTCGACCCATCGGGCACCTGTTGTCTACCTACGACACAAAATAATACGAAATATGGATGACGAATTATAATTGTTTATCACCGATGACAGGATGGAAGCAGTGGTAGTAGCATTCGACCTGCAATCGTGAGGTCGTGGGTTCAAATCCCGATCCCGTACCAATGAGTTTCTTTGGAACTTATGAACGGAATTTCACATCATTGGCTTTTCGGTGAAGGAAAACATCGTGAGGCCACCTGCATACGTTCGTAGAAGAAATTCGATGGCGTATGTGAATCCACCAACCCGCACTGGGCCAGCGTGGTGGATATGGCCCAATCACCCTTCGTGGGTAGGCCTACGTTCTGCAATGGACTATTAAAAAGGCTGGTACAGTATCACCGATGACTTGATCAATATCATAGGTTTGCTCTTGTCAACAGAAATAGCATCCCAGGCAGTGCAGTGTGCATCTACAACATGTCTGACATCCACGCGGCGTTCGAAGGACAGTTCAAGGTCCAAGACTCCCCCACTTCGACCTGGGAACCCAGGAACCCGAGCAGACAAGCAAGGAACCGGTTCCGTTGCGGCCAATTGGAATCTAGGTAACAATTTTAATATCATTTCTATTTTGAAGAAACCATTTCTTATGACTTAAAAGACTATCTTATGTAGTACCTAATATGTTGTTGTTGTAAATCGTGTTAATATGTGTTTAATATATGTATTTAAGATTTTTGTTTTCGTATTGTTAGCTGCACTATCGCATTAGGTAAAACCTGAAATCTTATAGCAGTTGGTATCTACTAGTCTAGATTCCAAAATCTGTTTTGTAACTTTAACCCAGTCTGCCGTTTGCCTACCCTAGATCAGCTTTGTGCGTGAGAAATTTGTAGGTACTATTAGAGCATGATAAAATTATTTGCCATCGGTGATAAAAAACCAGGAAAAAATCATTGAAAGTTATTTTGTTCGGTCATTTAGTCACCGCCATTTTGTAAGTGGTCGTTCTACGTTACGGGTGTTCCAGTTTATTTTCTTTATTCAACAGTATTGCTTTTAATTCTGAGTACTGAGCTAAGAAAGTGCTCTACGTATCAATTGTTCTAATCACTGTTACTCCAACTAGTACGCGCCAATATAACAAAAAGCTTCCTATTCTCCATTCCAGACTTCAAGAACCCATCGAATATAACCGCTACCACCTCATGAACGAGCCAATCAAACCCATATCAGGCGGCCCGAGCTACCGCGTGACGTCAGAGCGTTTCACCCACGTCACTGTCGACGTCACAAGTGCTAAGAACGTCGACAAGCAATATGTGCTGTACGTGTCGACCACCGCTGGGAATGTGTTGAAGATATCAGTGCTGCCGAAGCTTGATGGGGCGTGTTTGGTGGAGAAGTGGAGGTTGTGGGATGAGAAGGATGGCTATGATGTACTGAACATGCGATTTGTGAAAGAAACGGTGAGTGCTGTTAATGTTTTTTAGTCGATGTTAAAAGCGAAAAGAACGTCGACAAGCAATATGTGCTGTACGTGTCGACCGCAGCTGGGAATGTGATGAAAACATCGGTGCTGCCAAAGCTTGATGAGGCGTGTTTGGTGGAGAGCAGCTCAGCACATCATAATCTCCCTTTTCATTATGGAATGAAAAGGGAGATTATGATGTGCTGAGCATGCGGTTTGTGAAGGAAACGGTGAGTGCAAGTGCCAAGTACCTACCTACATATACATTATACACACATAATTACCGTTCACAGTTTACGTTTACGTACCCTGCGCTGTGTGTATGTGATCATGTGTAAAGAACTTTACTTTAGGCTGTAAAATCTTTTGCATTGATCCAATATTGCAATATCCAATATTCCAACATTTTAGCTGTGTAAACCCCACAAAAGCAAAAAAAGGAAATTCATGAATAATCGTTTTATTTGATTTCCCCATACTTTGCTCCTTATTGTATTTAATGGTCTATTTTTCAACCACTAAATGTGTGAAGTACCTATATGTATTACCCAGTCTTGTGCGATTTAACTACCGCGACCTACATGTAGTACCTGGGACTGTAAAAGTATCAAAAATAAAAATAAAATGTTTCTGTTTCCAGATGTCAGTTTACATCGGCAGCACAGGCGGCGTGCTCCGAATCGGCGCCGAGCGTTGTTCCCGCTACAAATCCCGCACGGGATGTGTGGCTGCCGGCGACCCGCACTGCGGGTGGGACGACGCCCGGGAAATATGCACGCGCGCTGGGAACAAAGTGCGGGATCCGAACTTCGTGCAATCCACTCACGTCTGTCCTCCGCAAGATACTCAGGGTAAGTTTACTACGCGTGAGCAACTAGTATGTAGGCCCCTTTTCGGCGGGCAGCGGAGTGAGTTGCAGTCAGGATTGGACATTGCGCAGCTTGTAGCTTACTTCACATCCGTGGACTTGTATGATTCGACCTATACCTGCGAATTCTTACAGCAATTTGTCGAAGCTGTATTATGAAATGTAAGCATGCTTAAAATATTTCAGCATGGCTTATGTCAATTTGGTCTAGGTTCCCTGGTCAGAAAATAAAATGATTAAGTAGAGGTGAATAATCCTAACTGTGCTTGATGGTTACTTTTTTTGAGGCTTATTCACAAATTGCTGAGCAAACAAGACTGAACTCAAGGTATTATATATCTACCCTTGAATCTAACGTAGTTACATCTTATTAATAAATCTACCGTTGGCTGATGACTTAATTAGTGTTTAGTACCATAATATAGAACGTAAGGTCTATATTGAGATCTCGTGTATTGCAGTGTTACACACTCTCACACCCACTCACACCTCACACATACATACACCCCCCCCTACACCCCCCCCCACACAGGCATACGTATAATAAGTCATGTTTATAACATTGCAATTCCATTTGAGAGTATTTTTAGAGTAATAGCGCACTCGGACCCCTAGATACAAGTTTGGGGCCCGCTGTCCAAAATGCTTTGGAAATAATGTTTATATCTAAACTTTGTTATGTCAAATTAGTACAGAACCATTGTGATTTCATTTATCTTTTTGGTAATTATTTTATGTTGTTATATTTCATTATTTTCAGTGGACGGAGGCTGGTCATCGTGGTCGGACTGGGAGCCCTGCATGCAGGATGGGACATCCCACTCGGAGTACGGAGACAAGCCCGATATGTGCATGTGCAGGAAACGAAGCTGCAATAATCCCAGACCGGCTAATGGCGGACAAACTTGTCAAGGTACGATTTATTTATTGTCTTCTCGACTGCTAAACAATTGAGGGTTCAAGCACAGAAATATCAAAAAAAATGTGATCCCTCTTTGAGAAATCTGCCTCGAATTGTTAAAAGTCTCGCTGTGATCGCTTGGTAAATTTAGTATTTTACTGTATATTTATTACACAGAAGTATTTTCTGGAAGTTCTTTTCTTTACTGTGTGGAAAACGCATCAAACATTTTCACGTTCGCAGCCTTTGCACAATACTGAAACTATCATTAGTTCGCCAAAAACGTAAACAGACAAAACTTCTTATTCTACAACATCGACATGGCATTTTTTCTTGGTATTGATGTTCTACAACTATTGGTTTTTATAGAGACAATCAAGAAGTTCCAAAATCACTGAGCGCTTGTTACCTATTCCATAACCATACTTTTACCCATGTTTCCCAGGAGTGAGTATATCAGTGGCAAACTGCACCGTCCACGGCAGCTGGTCCAGCTGGTCCGGGTGGTCAGAATGTTCCGCGTCGTGCGGGATTGCGGTCAAATCGCGGCGCCGGAGCTGCACCTCGCCCGAGCCTCGATTCGGCGGCCGCGTCTGCGTGGGGCTGGATATTGATGATGTTTTCTGCGCTAACTTACCCCCTTGCCCAGGTAAGTTATTGATTTTATTCAGGAGTGAATTTATTATAAAGTATTACATTTTAATTACATTTTATTACATTGGTGACGGAGATTGGTCGAGTTAGTCGGGGTGGTCAGAATGTTCCGGGTCCTGTGGAATCGTGGTCAAGTCGCGGAGACGAAGTTGTAGTTCGCCCAAATCTCGGTTTGGGGGCCGAGTATGCGCGGGGCTGGATATTGATGATGTTTTCTGCGCTAATCTATCCCCTTGTCTAGGTGAATTACTAAATTTTCTCTGAGAGTTTTTTTTTTATTATTTATTTATTTATTTGATAAATTACAATGATAGATAACTCGTTCATACATTGTCTTAAAACCTAGATTAGGTTTGTCTAGACAATCTAGTTCTCTTAAAATAACAGTATTAAATATTCTGTGCTACAAAATACATTTTCATGCATAAACAAATATATATACATATCAGTGCAGATAAACGTACAAAAAGATCATCAAATACATTTTAAATGATAACGAAGAACCAATTCAACATAGCAAACAACGCGCGAACGCACAGATCAGCTGTCGGTAGGTACCCACGACGGAACAGGTTCTTATCTATAGTCGTAGGCATTGCGCACCGACTGCCGCGGCGACCGCTGCGACCGCGCGCCCCGCAGCCAATAAAGGGTGCTCCCAGTTATGCATTCCGTTCATTTATATTGAGCCTGTTTGGTTCAATATAATAATTTTTCAAAAGTGTTTTGATGTTTTTGGCATTCAATTTAGATCTTAGCTCATGTGGTAATTTATTTATTAGAGTTGGCAAAATGAACATAGAAGTTCTTTTACCATAGGTATTATTGAATCTAGGTATGACAAGTTGACGGTTGGATATACTTCTAGTGATTTTACTGCCAGTTTTTGGAATTTGGATTTCAGTCCGAAAGAATTGCTCTTGGAGTAAATTAAATTCAATTTTTTTATATATTGGCATGATGCCACAGTACTTGAAAAGTCCCGCTGGATCGTCTTTAAATTTACATTTAATTTTAGAGGGTACAATTAACTTAAGTATCCTATATTGCAAATTATAGATTTGATCTAGGTATGTTTTGTAGGTGCGACCATAACTACTGAGGCCATATGCGATAACACTTTCGACTAAAGCTTTGTACATAGTAAGCAACACATCGAAAGGCACTCTGCTCTTTATAATATAAAATTTGGACATAATAGCTCTCAGTTTGTTGCATGTTCTATCGATGTGCTTTGACCAATTGAATCTGTTATCGATAGCTAAGCCCAAGTATGTGTGTTCGGTAACTTGTTCTATTTCACTGCAACTAATCGTACAACGAGCGTCATTATTGTGCAAACAATCATGTCCGTGGGCTGTGATCGAAACACCATCTTTATATGGGCTCTTATTGTGGCTGGAGTGTACATGAATTAGTTTCGTTTTATCGGCGTTTAGAACGAGCCCAGAATCATGAGACCATTTGCAAATAGCAGTGAAATCAGTTTGCAGATGGCTTAAAGCTACCGAAATGTTTTTGTTAGCGGCGATCAGACAGGTATCATCTGCAAACTGGTATATGTTACAAAATTTTATTACTTTACTTAGGCCATTTACGTAGGTCAGGTAGTGCACCGGACCTAGAACTGATCCTTGGGCAGTGCCCTCTGTTACGTTGATGGTGTCGCTGAGTGCTTCGCCGACCCTAACTTGGTATGTGCGATCGTGTAAATAGTCTGTGCACCAATTATGTATGTTACCTCGCACCCCGCTATCATTCAGTCTCTCGATTAACAGATCGTGCCGAAGCGTGTCAAATGCCTTACTATAATCTATAAAGACCAAAAACACGTGCTTCCTCTCATTTAGATATCCATTGATATCATCTGTGAAACGGGACAAAAGCAGTGTGGTACTTTTTTTTGGTTGGAAGCCAAACTGCTCTGTACATATCACATTATTCTTAGAATAAAAGTTATGAATGATTTTACACACGTATTTCTCTATAATCTTATCTATAATCGGCAGTATGGTAATCGGACGATACTTTGTATAGTCTTGTGTGCAACCACCCTTAAATATGGGTCTAACGATGCCACGCTTTAGCTCATTTGGATATCGTCCCGTTACAATACTTGTATTTATTAGTCGAGCTATAGTGTTCACTATTCGATCAGATAAACGTACTATGTCCAAAGCTCTAATTCCATCGGCCCCTGGAGCTTTATTAGGGTTAATACTTTTTATTATTTTAAGTACATCAGTGTTCGTAGCCTTTGGGAAACGAATTGATTTATTTAGTTGCGAATTATGGTTAGAGTTCAGTAATATTGATTTGCACGAAGGTATTATTGATTTAACATTCTTTTGGAATTCATGTTCATTTTCAAGTTCATTTTTAATTTAGTAGAATTGTATCGTTCACGTAGGTAGATATTGCTGGCTGAAGTTGGAGTGATATTACAAGTATTTTTTTCCATATAGGTACTCATTGCTGAATTTACTTCGAAAAGGTAATAGATATGCAGAGTATTGCAGAGATATAATATGATAGCAATACCACATTCCGGATAAGCACTAAATCTACGTACTGATTTCACGTTTCAAGTTTTCTACCCGCTTAATTGACATGAATAATTAGAGTAAATTAAAATGCGAAGTCCAACGTGCCATGCTCAGCCGAGAGCCGAAAGAGTCAGTGCGAATACAAAGGTGAATAAACGTTATTCTTACCCCACTATCCTTTCCATCTTCGCAGACCCAGCACTAGCTCCAGTGGACGGTGGTTGGTCGGCCTGGGGCCCGTGGAGTCAGTGCACTAGTGCGGGCGGCGCGGGCTGCGGCGCCGCGGCCGGCTGGCGCGAGCGACGACGGACTTGCACCAACCCTGTGCCGGCACATGGGGGGTTGGACTGCGAAGGTTCTAAGACCGAGAAACAAGTTTGCGATATGCGGCCTTGCGAGCTGAGAAAAGCAACGGCTTGGACACCCTGGGTACAGATACCTGGTATGTACAATTTAATCGACTTTTTAACTCCCCGGAAACCATTCTAGCTACAAGCGTGGGCGGCTGGAGGGAGCGACGACGGACTTGTACGAACTATATAGCAGCACATGGGGGACTGGAATGTGAGAGATCCAAGACTGAAAAGCAAGTCTGCGACATGAGGCTTTGTGAGCTGAGGAAGGCCACGGCGTGGATATCCTGGGTGCAGATACCTGGTAAGTGCGAGTATTTAATACTGGTCAAAATCTCTTTCGAGAGTTCGAATTCGCTAAAGGTTTGGGTGCTGATCTGTTGACCTCATGTCAGATCTTATGTTGTGAAGATGGCACCTAATGATGTTAATATTGTAGCGATTATTGATGGAAATAACACTATTTGTGTTAAAAGCTTTTGCTAGAAGAGATGACTGCACATTAGCTCGGCAGTAATTTTGTTTTAATGATCTTATGCATTATTTTCCGTTCTATTCGTCTCAATATTGTTATGAAATATGGTTAGCGGTCTAACAATTATTTTGCTTTCAGGTAACTCTTCTGATGGTAGCTATACAGAAAAGAGATTCAAATTCTTATGCAAAGCTCCATCCCCAGAACAAATAAAGGTTGGTACTTAGTTTTCACTAAGCCATTCGTTTTTGTTCTCAAATTTATTTATTTATTATTTTCCACAATACAACTATCTTGACAGGTTCTAATTAATTTTGTTATTAATTTCGCAATATTTCTTTATTTTTGTAAGTCCTGCCAAAAAAGAAGGATGTATTATAGAAACGTATGTATCTATCTGTGTTTATGTCTATCTGTAACATTATGGTTCTCAATCGATTGGACAAATTTTGAAAGATGATTTAGTTTGATAGATTTAGTTTTCAAATAAAGGAGTTGGCAAACTTTTTATATGGGAGGCGGTCCTTGAAAACCGGCAGCGATGCGAGCTATATTAATGTTTAGTGCCATATTTAAGAATATTATTTCACGCAAAAACATATTTTTGTGTATCGCCGTTTTTTATTATAATATCTCTTTTTTATTTCACTAAGTAGAAAATATTTAGACTGAACTGGTAATACTAAGAGGAGGTCTACATAGTCTACGCATCAGACAGGAATCTTCAAACAACCAATAGCGGGCTGGTATTTTAGAGTTTGACATTTATTTATTTTTTAAAACATGGCGACCAGCCTCTCTATTGGTTGTTCAATATTGACAATGTCATTTCCTTTTGCTGTTTCTTAATGTCACTGTCAGGTTTTTTTTTCAATTTAGGCATAATGCAGTTATTTGGTGTAGCACATAGTTCATTTTTCTAATGTTTTTAGAACCCATTTGAAAATTAAATGGCGATGAAAAAAATTCTAAAAAATATGTGTTTGAAAAGATAATTATGTAAGCTTTCTATTGGTATAACTTTTGTTTCTGCAAGATTTCAAAACCCGCATCTTTTCCATATCCTTTTATTAGTACTTGTGATTTTGGGATTTTAATATTTTTAACTTCACTCACATTTACATAGCTATCCATTGCACGTGAAGAAGAGCGGTTCTGCAACTCCCGAGGCACCTGCAGCAACACTCCCCCCGAGGAGGAAATCGGTTGGGAAGAATGGGGGCCGTGGGGAGCTTGTTCGGCAGCTTGTGGTGGGGGGCAGCAAGCCCGGACGAGGAAGTGTAGGAGGCCTCCTTGCGCCGGCACGGCGGAGATGTTGCGGGCCTGTAACACGCATACTTGTGATGGTGAGTGTTTTAAAAAAAGCTGTTATTTCTAGCCCTATTCATATTTTACAGAAATATTTGCAGCGAAAGAGGAAGTGCGGTTCTGCAACTCCCAAGGTACTTGCAGAAAAAAGCACCCCCTATTCTTAGACACATCGAATCAGTACGAGATCAGGTGGGAAGAGTGGAGCCCATGGGGGACAGCAGGGTGCAACAAGGAAGTGTAGGCAACCTCCTTTTGATGGTGTGCCTTTTAAACAAGCTATAGTTTTGCATCTATCATATTTATAAAGCGAACTGATGCGCGTGAAGAAGAGAGCTTGTGCTGCTACTTACAAAGCACCTGCAGTAATAATCCTTCGCAAAGACGGGGAGAGTGGGATTCGTGGGGGGCTTGTTCCATGGCCAGTGGTAACGGCTAGCAGGTGTAAATATATATATAAATATATAAAACGTTTATTGTTCCATAAATTTTTTACAAAAACAAGTTGAGCACTAGTTCCCACACTAGGGTGACCTGTGTCGTGGGACCTAGGCTCTTCCTTATTATTAGGTATAACATGTTATCTAAAACTACAATACTAGAAAAGTAATTATTATTTGCTAACTATTGAAGGTATAATTATAGATATACAATAAAAACGACTAAATTTAAAAGCTAGGTTACTAAATGAAAATAAAATACTATTTAAGAAAGTGTGAAAGAAGTGTCTGAGTTAGTATCCTATTTCAATGTGAATCAAAGTCTCGCTAATGCTAAAAATCGATGATGCTGGATTTTGGCTTAATACGATGTTTTTTGTTCAGGAGAATGGTCGTGCTGGACGGAGTGGAGCGAGTGCAGCGGCAGTTGTTCGAGCAGCAACTCTATAAGCTCTCCCGGCCACCGCTCGCGGACGAGGAAGTGCCTCTCTCCTGAAGGTTGCACTGACGCCGCCGCCGCGTTGGAGCGACGAGCTTGCGTCGCTAACTGCGCAGGTAACATAATTATCGAAGTTCTTTGGTATGCCATTAATTAATAAATTATTGAATTGGACGAGAAATTATCTGTCAAATGAAGGTTCATTGATGCTGCATCTGTCCTTCAAAGGCGAATCATCTAATTCGGGTAATGACAAGTGCCTGTTTAGTAATACTGTACTAATAGTATTGTTTTCCGCATTTTTCACGTTCGGTTAGGTAAACTTTAACTGTTTCGCCGTTTGAACAAAGGGGATTCGAACATACTAGTATTTCCTGATAAGAAATCGAATAATCTCCGAGTTAGGCCCAATTCGGGATCTTAAGTCGAGCAAAGGGACAGATATACCATCGTTTTCTGGAAGCTATTTGGGCCATTTTCGTCCGTATTTTTTATGCACTAACTTACATTTTTATTTGCAGATTCCGAAGCTGGTTGGGGAGAGTGGGGCGCGTGGGGTCCATGCAAGAACGGCGAGCGAGTGAGACAGCGCAGCTGCCAGTCCGGAGCCTGTCTCGGGGCCCAACTGCAGGCCGCGCGCTGCCGTACTGATAATGAAGATATTGACAATGGTAAGCCCGCTTTAAGCTAGAAGTGCTATTGTGAATTTGTAAAAATCACAAATATTATAACGAAACTAGTTGAATTTAAAAGTTATTTGTGGGGTCCGTCCGAGTGAGTGCTATCCCAGATAATCTTGGTGCCCAACTGGAAGCTGAGCGCCGATAGTGAAAATATTGACAACCGTACATTTTCCTATATTTTTATTGACGTGATAATGTCTTACAAATCGATGAGCGTCGGCTGCACGCACGAAAAAGTGTCGCGTTCTGCCTGAGTCAAGCGTGCAAGCGAGAGCGCGGAACAAGTGATAGAGAGGCACGATCAGCCTAAGCTTTACAATCACAGAAGAGAGAAAGAAACTGCTGTTCTGTGCTTACAATACAATACAACAACACTTTATTGACACCAATAATTATTTTTTGCAAAAAATAGCATGACCGACTTCACCCGTGTACAGAATCATTACATAGTATAAAACAAAGCCGCTTTCCGCTGTCTGTCCCCATGTATGCTTATATCTTTAAAACTACGCAACGGATTTTGATGCAGTTGTTTTAATAGATAGAGTAATTCAAGAGAAATGTTTATATGTATAATACACCTGGGCGCATCGCTAGAACGCAAATATTATGCACGGATCGATGTAACATTTTTCACATTATTGTCGATTTATCGAAAATGGCTCAGCCAATTTCGATAAAATTTAAATGAAACCAATTTCAAAGTATACATACTCCTTCCAATAAAAAAAAGAATTATTTAAATCGGACTACTATGTAAAAAGTTATGCGTGGTTATACATAAAAAAAATATATATACTCGCGTCGAATTGTATACCTCCTCCGGTGGTTCGTCGGTCAAAAATAGGAAAATATGACAGAAGAAACAAGTCAGAAAAGGCACAAAAGGCAATCTTAGCTTTCGGCATCAATATGGAACAGAAAAAATGCCAGGTCGATGGCTTTCGACTTGTCTAATCGATCAAAAGATGAGCCATAATTTTTGACCATCACATTGATTTCTGTCAGAAATAACTTAAATAACACTGTTTAGGCTACAGCCCGAATCACACAAACAGTACTTACGACGCAAACATCGGTAACGAGAATCTTCGCAGAAAAAATAGTAGATTGTATCATATGGGAGCTATATATTTATTGAAGTAAATGCAAAATAATATTTTTACGGCGAGGGCGCTTTTTTGAATCCAGAGCGAAGTGAGGGATTCTAGAGTAGAATCCCGAGCGTAGCGAGCGATTCTTTAGTAGAATCTTGAACGTAGCGAGGGACTCAAAGTACGTCGCCCGAGCCAAAAATATATTTTGCGCCCGAGTGGTACACCCTACTTTTCATCACCTCTATGAGAAAACAAAAAGCGCCTCATATTTTATTGTAATATTATTTAATAAAACGTAGAGTAACAACTAAATTGAAATTAAATGGCATCTAATAATAAAACAAATGAAACTTGTATTTACATTCTTTTCATCATTTTCTTGGCGCTGAACACTAACATTACAAATACTTCCAAATTCAAAACGTGCGCGTCAAAGATCATTCCGTCGCACTTATTTGTTCCAAATTCAAAAAGTGCGCGAAATAACTTAATTCCGTCGCACTTATAAAGTTCCTTATATAAAATATCTCCTTTGGGCGCACCTAAAGGTGAACCAAGTAGTCTTTTTCGAATAGATGTGATGAAAAATATTTTGTTTTCGTCTCGTGACAGTTTTTAAGGTCCTGTACAACTGTATAACAACAAATACTAAAAACAGAAAAAAAAATTTAAGGGGAGCTCACATACTACAATCCTGATTTTTTTGCCGTTTTTCGCTCGATATTAATAACGGTGATAGGTGCTTGAAATATTCACAAAATATTTGGTTATTAAATTCACTTTAAAAAAAATACGGTAACTTAAAATTTCTTCTTGTGCGAGTCCGACTCGCACTTAGCCGATTATTTGCTGTTGTAATGCAGACTGTAATTAAAATCCATTGTAAATATAGCTGGTGTAAACTTTATTGTTTGTTACAGAACTATACGCGATGCCAGCGTACAGTCAGAACGTAGAGATGGCGTCATTTGTGACCATGTCAGGACACGAGTCGCTCTCCATCGGCACGATTATTGGCTGCATCGTCGGGGCATTTGCTATGGGTGAGTAATAACTAGTAGGTCTTGGAACAGAAATATAGACCTCCTGAATCTTCATGAGCCTCTCCCGGAACAACATCCGGTGTGCGAAAACATTTATTATCATAATTATTTTTTGCAAAAAATAGCATGACCGACTTCACCCGTGTACAGAATCATTACATAGTATAAAACAAAGTCGCTTTCCGCTGTCTGTCCCCATGTATGCTTATATCTTTAAAACTACGCAACGGATTTTGATGCAGTTTGTTTTAATAGATAGAGTAATTTAAGATAAATGTTTACATGTAAAATACACCTGTGCGAAGCCGGGGCGCATCGCTAGAACGCATATATTATGCACGGATCGATGTAGCATTTTTCACATTATTGTTGATTTATCAAAAATGGCTTAGCCGATTTCGATAAAATTTAAATGGGACCAATTTCGAAGTATACTCTTTCCAATAAAAAAAGAATTATTGAAATCGGACTACTATAAAAAAAGTCATGCGTGGTTATACATAAAAATAATATATATATACATGTCGAATTCTATACCTTCTATTCTCCAGTGGTTCGTCGGTCAAAAATCGGTTGGTAAGCATCAGCAATATTCCGCCCTTCTTAAAGAAAATAACCCCAATCAAAAATCGCCAACTGCAAAAAAAACCGAAAATATATGGAACCCAAGTATCGTCACGATTTGTTGAAAAATGCGACTTGTAGAAGAGAATCACCATACGCACAGACGAAAGCAGAGCATTATGGAGGAAGCGGTCAAAACTCAAACACTTTCTCACTTCGTTTGCTCGGCCCTTAGAAATGTTTTTTCGTTCATCAATTATTGTCTAAGTTTGGAAGCATTGTTATCTAAACCAGAAATAAAGTCGAGTTTTGAAATCTCCGACAATGGCCTCCGAAAGACAAATTGTGCTAGGTTCATACTGTTTTATGATAAAATTTGCGAAGTGATAAACAGTTACAAATTATGGATACCTTAAATAACAAGGCTTCTTAACACATTTATTTGTTTTCCATTTTGTTTAGAATGCTGAGCTGTTATAAGAAATGGTTGCAAATTATAAAAAAATGGTCTTAAAAATACAAAACTCAGATTTTATGTTTCTTGTCTCACACGCGTAGTTCATGGAATATGTGCATGGCTCACACAATCCACATGAATGGATTTTGAACGGCATTAAAACTGCTAAACGTCCCTATGTGTAAAACGTCTTGGGACTGAATAGGAGCAGGACCGAGCGTTGAAAGTCCGTGCTTGGTTGAACGGGAGAGCATAACTTGCGATCCTTTAAGTCTAGGATCTACAAGTCATATCTAACATTTAATAATTATTTTTCGCAAATAATCGCAACACCGGCTTCAACCGAGTAAAGAATTCGAATAATTTGCACGAATCGATGTGACATCCATGTACATTTATCAAAAATGGCTGAGCCGATTTCATTAAAATTTAAATGGGACCACCGAACCAATGGTAGAAGTATTACCGAACTGCTTTACTTATTACACAAGTATATTCTTTCAACTAAAAAATTTTTTTTTTCAATCGGCGAAAATATCTATGAACATACACAAAAAAAATATATACACAGACGAACATAGTTCCTCCTTTTTTGGAAATCGGTAAACAATTGGGTCTTTACCGAATTGTTTTTGTTGTGCAGGCTGCCTCCTGTGCCTAGCGGTAGTGATATTCTGCGGGCGCCGCGGGCGGCTGCCGTGGAGCAAGGCGCCCCGAGTGCCGTCCAGCCCGCACTATATGACTGCCAAACAGAACAGCTACGTCACTGTGCCGCTCAAGGAAGTGGTATGTATTTCCTTTAATCTTCGTATGTAAACTATTTGTAGTGTCACAAATAGAATCACTACGTTTATCATCCTGCTAGCCACTACTTAATTACATCACTGCCAAACTGAATAGCTACTTCACTGTGCCTCTTAAGGAAGTGCTATGATTTTATGGTACTATTTATGTAGTCACAAATCGAATCTCCACTCGTGTCATTCTGCTGCTACAACATTTCATCACTGCCAAACTAAAAAGCTACGTCACTGCACCGATTAATGAATTGTTGAGTATTCCTCATTATGCTAAGGGCTCTTTGGCTACTTGTGGTGAAATAATTAAGCCCTTTGAAATTATCCGAGTCTGCAATCAGGTATCTCTTCAAGGAATTCACATGTAGGCACTCGTACAAATGTAGGTATATCTTATTCCGTCATCAGACTGAAAACAATGTTGAAAATGAGAAAATGTTGAGCTAAGATGAGAACCCCTGAGCCATACAGAACTAACATGCTGTACCGGCCTCTTTAATAGCCCACTGCAGGACGTAGGCCTAACCATGATGGGTGATTAGGCCTTATCCACCACGTTGGCCCAGTGCGGGTTAGTCGATTCACATACGCCATGGAATTTCTTCCTTGGACATGTGCAGGTTGCCTTACGATGTTTCCCTTCACCGAAAAGCCAGTGGTGTGAAGTTCCGAACATAAATTCTAAGGAATTCATTGGTACGGAACCGGGCTTGAACCCACGACCACCACGGCTTTTTTTAACTAACATGCTACCATGACATAAAGCTCATCATGCAAGCAAACAATATACCTAGCTCAAATTGATGACAGAAATAAACGGGTTTCAAAAGCAACCGACATTTTGCTGTCCCGTGCAAACATATGGTACTTATTTTCACAAAAGGACACCCTTAACCCTAAGCCGCAGCTGACGTGCACTTTATGTAATGAATAATGTCATGTTATTGTTACATTACGACTAAGTAGGTACTGGTGTAACTTTTTATAGAATAAAATATTTACGCAGATTTTAATAAAAAAACTGCTTGCCACACCCTTACAGGGTCATACTCGTATGTGTAGAACTTTTAGAGCATGTTATTTAAGAACTGCATGTAAATACCACATACTCGTAGGTATATAATAATCCCGATTACAGAGGCGCCATCGTAATTATATAAGCTAAATAGCATAGTTCTGTTTCTTTTTCACGTTATACATTCAATAAAGAAAAAGCTTTTTACGTTGCTATTAAATTTACGCTGGCGCCTCTGTAATCGGGCCAATTGTTGCAATAAAGATTGAGCAAAAAGCAAAAACTGCTGGCAAGCAAATTATTAATTTCCAAATACTGCTTAAAATCGCAATTTCAAAGATTCTGTCCTGAAAGAATCCGGCGAGGGGCCGAGGTTTACACAATAGAAGGAATTAGAAAGTCAGCTATTTCGGGCCAAGGGATTATGATTAATCATGGGATTTTGTTAGTCGGGAAGGGATTTCTTTGTTTTATTATGATGGAAAGGGATTCAGGAGAGACAATGAGAAGTATAACCGTTCGCGCACAATTCATCATCTGAGTAAGTGGGTGTGATTATGAGTCAGTTCTTCGTATATTGTCTACTTTATACCATATATTTAGGCATATATTAATTAGTATTCTCAATATTCAATTTGAAATAGCAGTAAGAAATACACATAATATATTACACATACTTAGCATAATTTAGTTTGAGTTATATCGATGTTCATTTTACAATTTTTGCATCCTGCTGTATATTTTGATGTTTACGTCGTCGCTGCCGCGTTGAGCCGGCTACTGGAACCGGTTTTGTCGTGAGCAGCGCCCGAGTCCTAGTAAACTGTGCACAACTTCACTTGGCTGATAAGAAAATGTGATGAATCGATGCATGCTAATTTTACACTTTTGATCTGTTATTATTTGCATATTGTCAATATCCAAAATCGAATTCTGTTAGTTTATTTACCTAATACTATTTTTAGTTCACGCACTTTGTGACAGTCAGCGTGTGTGAGAATAACAGTGCCGTGACAAACTTACTGTAGTTTTACGGCACTTCATTGATTTGTTGTGATAACTGTGTATTTTAATGATGAATAAAAAAAAAAAACATGGCACGTTGTATGATAATGACCGTAAAGTTGCCTAAGGGGAACCTCGTACCGTTCTGCCATGTCAGAGGCTTTTAGGCGGCTTAAAAACTCTGACACCAGGGCAAGCCACTGAAAAGCGAGCGTAGAGTAGAACGCCCACCGACTATGTAGATAGACAATCTGATTAAGTCCACAGAAAAGTAGACTTCAACGCACTTCACACTTCAAAAAGCTGGTCTTATTGAAAATCTTCAGGGGAAAGATATAGCAGTGGACGTCATTCAGCTAATGTGGTGGTGGTATTGTAATATAAAATATCTTCAATAGGTGTCCATTAGGTATTGTTTTAGGTTTATAATGCTCCTATATACTGCACCTGCTCGGAAAGTACCTTGATACTTTATCAAATTTACGGTAGAAAGTACGTCATTGCATATCGAACAAATATGCGGCGAGAAAACGCATCTGAGCGGGAGAGAAAAGTGTATGAAAATCCATTTCTTACGTGGTTTTTCTTTTTTAATTTTGGGTAAGACTATGCGCTGGTAACCTAAATATCAAAAGCCAAAAAGTTTTTACAGTGAGTTTTTATCTCCAAGTTCACAAAATGACACTGGCCACTAGCTATGTGTTGGATGGTGTCAAACAATTTGAAAAAAGAACATGTGAAAATAAGCTTCACTAACTGCAACAATTTCAATATAAATTTCAATTAGTAAAGATTTAGTTTTTTATTTTCCTCGTAGGTGTAGTATAAAGCACTATGTATCACTCGAGAGAAAGTGTGATTCCCGATCTCGGGTGTTTTAAAGCCCTCGGCTACGGCTCGGGCTTCAAACGACACCCTCGACGGTAATCGGTCACTTTCTCCTCTCGGTGAACAATGTACTATAGTGTCTGAAACTAAGTTATTAATAAGAATTTTCTTTTGCAGCCGCGAAAAGCGAAACGCCAGCCCTCGTTCAGCGGTATCGGCAGTTCAAGCGGTATCTTGCTTTCAAAGAGTAATAACATCTCAAACCCAAACAACCACAATAACTTGGCCACTCCCAAATTGTACCCCAAAGCAATCGCCAATGAGTACGACTCAGTCGGAACTCTGAGAAGACATTCGAACCAACCGAACAATAAGAGTAACATCGATATTGAAGAGGATAGATTTTACTGAAGAAAGACAATTAAACTGCGGGACATTGAAATAGAATGAGACGGGAAATACGATGTTGATCGTGAAACACTGATCGATATAGCAATCGATATATATATAACGCTAGAAATTGATTGAGAAAGAAATCAATAGTCACTCAACATGGATAAATATAAAAATCTATATAGCTACAAAATAGGCCCAATTATGAAGGCGCCATCGTAAATTTAATAGCAACGTAAAAAGTGTTCTCTCGATCGTATGTATATCGATTTCTAAATTGCTCATTTAACTACGATGGTGCCTACATAATTGGGCCTAATATAACATCAGGATCCAGAGAGAACAATGATACTGTTCATCAATCATAGATCGATAACAATCTGAGACAGTTCTCAGGCTATGATTATTTAAATTGGATCTAGAAGTGATATGCGAGCGGCAATCGCAATGTACAGATAAATAAAACATAGAGGCATTAATATCCCAAATAAATAAAAACAAAGCAAATGACAAGCTATTGAGGAAGATGTTGAAATTAATAGAAGTGAAGAAGACCAATTTACTTTTAAATATTTATACACTTTGATCAAAAATTTACAAAATTTTGCGGTAATAAATTGTCGAAAATTTGAAGTGTAGAGTTGAGACTTTGAGTGGATTCGGTGTAAAACATATACTGAAGTGTTTGTGACTTTTATGACGATATACGTTTTGTTTAATGTTGTGACGCCAGAGTTGTAGTAAAAAGGATCTCCTTTATTTAATTAGATAACTAAATCTCCAACGAAAGAATTTTCAGAACATATATTTTAGATACGATTGACAAAGAAATTATTCTAATTTCTAGAATGTGATTGATATGATTTTTTTAGTTTGTAGTAGATTGTAGTATTATAGTAGCAATCCCGTGCCATTTTGGATAAATCAAATTGTAGAGTAAGCGTAATCTACATATGTAAGTATAGTTATAAACATTTACGTACAGTAACTAAATAAGTTAAGGAAAGTTTATAACTCAATCGTAAGGCATGTTACAGAAATGCTCGGCTCGGCCGAATAGCATTCCATTCGGTACAACTCGATTCCAATTATATACCATAAACCAGATAGAGGGATAATGTGGTCGATCGAGAAAATCTGAAAGAGACGTATCGATTTATTATGGCACGAGTTAGAAAGAGACATGAAAAATGTCTCGATTCGGTGGGTTATATCGGATTTTTAGGCATGGAGCGCCAAATTCTTGTTAAATATATACATATATTACATATTTTACGGCAGAGCTCTAGCCATCATTTTCCATACATTTTTATTGGTTGAGAATTACCTAAAGTGACAACAGCGTTGTCAGCGTTCACTCTGATGTCTCTGCGATTTAATCAAACTTTTCTTTACTCATATCGAGTGTCCGAGTGTATACACTCGGTATACGTGGAAGGAAGTACAGTAGCACAACTCAGTAGTGCCACTATATTTATGCCGAGTCGAACATTGTGTACCACGCCTTAAAAAAAACGAAATGTGCCATGTAAATAAGTAGCAAATCAATTGTAAATATTTAGTATGTTAGCCAGTAGATAAAAATAATTCTATTTACACACAATTATAATTATGCAGTACAAATAACTGTGCCTTGATGAAATGATAAAATATATAATTATACATAATATTATATGAACATATTTGACAGACAACAGTATGTTGTTTAATTTTACTGTTGTGACATTGTCTATTGACGTGTATTTTATAATATTTTTATATTGTATCTATAAGTTTTTTTTTTACTTGTTATAACTGCAGCCAATTTCAACTCGAAGCATTCAAATTGGCCATAATTATTGTGAATTTTTTAAATAACTAAGCTGAATGCGCACCAATACGCACAGCAGGAGCCGGCTTCGACGCAGTCATCAATCTTTATTATGACCCGTATGTCCACCAAAGGCTGGCACCTGGCGCTTTCGGCTCCTTCGGCACGGACTGGTGAGCGTTCAGCTTTATGACGAGGACGGCGCTATGTCGTGGCTATTTTTTAACAGTTTTTAGATGCTTTTAATGAATCATTTGACAGTGTGATAAAGAATTATAAGAGTGTGTTAGTTTATTTTAAAATTATGAATGATGTTGAAAATATTTCAACGATATTTTAACTCATGTTGAGTCAATTTGTTAAGGTTGTGTATGTGTGCTTCAGCTAGATTTTTTGTATTTTTATATTAATTCTGTATCACAGATTTTATTTTTATGTTCTTGTATCATTATTTAAAAATAATTACACACTTCATTTTTTGCATATCCATTTTGAGTAATTATTTATTACGCCAAATAATGATTTATGTCAGTAAAATTATAATTTTCACTAAAAATATCAGCCAAGTCATCTTTACTACATAGTATAAAACAAAGTCGTTTCCCGCTGTCTGTCCCTATGTATGCTTATATCTTTAAAACTACGCAACGGATTTTGATGCGTATTTTTTGCGACGAGGAAGGTTTATAAATGTATAATACACCTGTGCGAAGCCAGGGCGGGTTGCTAGTTGATCTATATAAAAAAACTAGATTCACATTATATATCTTCTAGTCTGAATAGACTTCAAGGGAAGAGCGAACACGTAGATCTTGTAGGTCTGCCTACTTTTATTTCGACTACACAATCGCTTCAATGAGGCTATTATGTATAAAAATCAGCCTGAAAAATTACGCAGTAAATCAAAGGGTTAGCTAATTTGGATTTAAAGTTTTTATTTATAGGCCAACAGCACAAAAATATATTCAAACTTAATTGTACAGATACATATAAACATCTAATAACAGGCCAAATCCTATAAATTATTTATAAACAGAAAAGAAAAATCAAGTCGATTCTACCACATCTAAGTATGAATATACAAAAAAAGAAATATACAAACTAAATAAAATATCAGCGTAAAGACTAAAAATTACAACACAATATAACAATAACATGATAATACAACAATAATATGATATCACAATATAATTGTGTTGTTTCAAACAACTTTACTACACACTTATGAAATAGCCTTTTAATCCGGGTCCAATTCTAATTGTCGCTTTGTTTAACAGTTTTTTTTACAATATTAATACAACTAACAAGCAAGTTAACATAAAATTCTCAATTAAAGGCAAGAGCAGTTTCAGACCCAACGAGCTATAATTTCAAATGAAAACAATTAAACTCGTACTATCTGTCCCTTAGCCTAAACATCTATATAAAGCGGACAATGTCTTTTAATTACACAGTGTTTACATTTACTACGAATTTATGTACGGTCCAAGCAAGCTGTCCCTGGATTATTTTATTCTCGTCTTAATTTCCAAAATAGTTCTAATTTTCGCTAAAGTAATTTGGAAATCGATAAAGTATAACCAAGGTTCAAAGTACGCAATGTGTGTGAAAGTTAATGAAGTACAGTGTTACAATTTCATTTGAATATTACATTTAATTAATGTAATATTTGAATTTAAGCCAAAATTAAATAAAGAACAACAGAATAACAGCCTGAACCTCTCATAACCTCTCATTTATTATAAGCGTGAGCGCAGCGAGCACGAAAAATTTGAGACTTGACAATCTGAAAAATATTGTATGGTATGCGCGAAAACTGCCAACTCACGATCTACAATAAAAGAGGCGATTTTAATGTAACAATCTACTTAAAGATAGGTCTACTCACAGAGTACTTTTGGCCAATTACTAAATACCAATTACAGCCAATAGCAGTTGGGCGCGCTATAAACAGCGTTTGAGACGCGACGTGAAAGCTAAAACCAAACAATTGGCTGTTGGATAGAGGCGAGATCACACTTGGATATATCCAACAATACTAAAAAATGTGTCAGTAATGCAGTTTATTCAATATTTCAGTTTCAGTATTTTATTTCATTACAAAATATGTACCTACCTAAATCTTTACATGATTCACTTTTTTAAAGCGGTTTCTGAAATATTTGAAATATAATCATAAAGCCGCTGTTATGTGCACAAAAATAACGCATTAAATTTTTTTTAAATGACAGACAAGACAAGCTATACGCTTGCCTGGTGTTGAGCGTTACGCTTGCCTATCACAAATCTGCATTACCTTGAATTTTAAGATATACCAGAGAAAAATCATGCAGGGAAAAGCACTGCGCTCGTCAAGATCTCAAATCTCATATTACCTACCCAGAAATACAAAAAAACAAATCGCAGTTTGTTTCAATGTAGTCCCACCCTATATCTAACGGTGTCTTATAGACCTAATATTTTTCAGACCAAATGAGAAAACTAGGAGCTCAGTCGAACTATAAAATTGAACGCAACTTTTGACCTTTTTATATCAACATTTGGCTTTAGCTAACTAAGCGTCTTTATTACAGGCTTCTTTCGTGTTTATTAACTTGGTTTTTATCTAGAATCTTTTTAGACTAACTATACAGGTCGCGTCATGTAAAAAGAACGCTGGAGCCTTAAGTTGCGTACGAACAAATTTAACTTCTATTGCTCAGTTGATAGGAGTTGAATCTCCTAGTACGCAATTTTAACTGCAGCAAAAAGATTTAAATCCAATGACGTGTAAATTAGGAGTTAAATTTCCTTGTGCTCAGCTTGACACTCCAACTTTCTTTATACGTGACGCGACGTATTACGTCGTGTTTATATCCAAGTTACGTATTACGCATATATATATCAAGATGATCAACTTTTACTATCGCAAAGAAAATAGCTGTTACCATTACGTCTAAAGTCTTAGGATTTAGGCTTGGTCCTATACTGAAAATTGCTTATAATGATGAGTACCTATTTACCATGATATCAACGTGTTCTAAAAAATATTCAGTACTAGCTGCCCGTCCTGGCTTCGCCCGGTTACGGATGAATTATAGCTTACCTTCTAGAAGAAATATTCTAAAAGACAGTGAAAACCGCATTGCAATTTGTTGTCTAGTTTGGAAGATATATGCGAATACACAGTCAGACACACAAAAATAGTTTTGTTTTTTACTCTGCGACCTTAAGGGGGCGCCTAATGCTTTTTAAAGACGTGGTAACGAACATAAATATCCATATTAAAAAAATATTATAAGAAAGGAAAAAACCTATATAGTAGCAGAGTAATCGAATATAATAGAATTTTGGAAAATAACATGGCTACTTTAGAATAAAATTAAGACTACGCATCATAAAAAAAAAACGATTTTTTTCAAATGCTCGAAATTATCAGCGACAACACCACATTATTTTTGACAAATTACCTAGCCAGAATAATGTTCTAGCAGAATAATCGATTAGTTTTTTAATATAATTATGCTTAAATTTTGAATAAATAAATAAAATGTCACCTAAAAATGTAAGCTGGCGCTCGAAGCCAAAATCATCGTGATGTGTCATGCGATTTTCGACTCTAAACAAAGTTGCATAGATGATAGCGGGTGATGCAAGAAGCGCGGGTGAAATTTGTTTTTTTCATAGCATTAGGCGCACTCTTAAATAGGGCCAATTCTGTGTTTATACTATGTAATGTAGTGATGTAGGTACGTATTCTAAAATATACTTACTATGTATGTTGTATACCTTTTAAATGTGTTCCTAAAATGATATACAAAAATATAATTTTGGGTACACATTCAAAAGGTCTAAATTTCGAAGTTCGTACAGCTGCGTTACTCACCAGTTTTCGTAATTGTAGCGACATTGAAATAATGAGAAAAGTTCCTCAAGTCCGTCCCGTCTGGTATTAATGTCGTGATGTCATCTCATTAGGGGATGATTAATGGCCGCTTTACCCGGATATCGATCATGCGACGTCGGGAAGTGCCGTGTATATTGCTTCCACTATACTAGATGTTTCTCTAGACGATTGACATATTCTTATACGATATTATACGCATCATTATTTTCAGCTCTTGCTAAGAGACCAACCCTGAAATTGATAATAGGTACAAAGCAGAACAAAATTTCACACGAATGTAATAAAAGACTAAAACTAAACTGGAAAACACAAAATAGATTATCTGATTATTGTAACATTTTTTTTTATTTATTTAAAGGGCTTTGTCGCTTAGCGACCACATCTTATCTTTTTAAACCTATATCTACGAGTTTGTACAACATTTTTGCACTTTCAGAGTCTGGCATAGACAAAATGGAGTTGTAAAAGCCAACGTCTTTAATATTTTGTATAGAACATAGTCTTCTAAATGACTCGTTCCGCACACATTCCAACAATATGTGGAGAGTATCTTCATAAACGCCACACTCATTACAATTGGGGGTTGGCGTTTTTTTCATCAGATATCTAAACTTATTAGTTAGAATATGCGCAGAACGGAGTCTGAGGGCTGTCACGAGCTCGCTGCGATTAAGAAGGCTATGACTAATTCAGGGGTACTTTAAAAACAATTATTGAGAACTGTTTTTCCCATTTTTTACCGACTGCCAAAAAGGAGGAGGTACTACTATGTTCGTGTAGGTATCTTTTTTGTGTATGTTCATCGATATTTTCGTCAGTTGTGGACCGATTTAAAAAAATCTTTTTCAGTTCGTAATTCTACCGAAGTGGTCTCATTTAAATTTTATCGAAATTAGCTGAGCCATTTTTGATAAATCAACAAAAGTGTACATGGATGTCCCACGCGTTAGAACCAAGCGTTTTGAGTCCACATTCCTCATACGAACTGCCAGAATGTGGAACACTGCCTGAGTCAGTCTTTCCGCTAAAGTACAATGTAGGTGTCTTCAAATCTCGAGTAAATAGATATCTTCTAGGTAAGCGTGGTAGATCCTAGACCGCATATCTGCTTAACATCAGGCAGTGTGTAGTCAAACGCAAACCTATTTGAAATTTAAAAAAAATGTTACATCGATTCGTGCAATTAGTCGAATTTTGTACATGGTGTCCGGTGTTGCGATTTTTTGCGGAAAATAACAATAGCGAGCCAAGGGATCGCATTTCACAATGATGACTAGCATTTTGCTGTTTAATTTCATGATTTCCTTTGACTGGGCTGATATCATTTTCATCGTACGTAATAGGCATTTCTCCAAGCTTTTCCTCTGTTTTACTTCACTAATTATATTGAAAGACACTGACTGACAAAGGTCTTCTCATTGATCATGAATTTCATAGTATTTGTAAGAGGCTTCTCCTGTTAACTCACCGATTCTATTTTTATTTTTAAGACTTGAGTTTTCGCTATATTCTGTTTGAATGCTGGATTTTATGTTATGTTATTATTAAGACGCTGTATTTTGTTATTTTGCTAACTACCTAAATAAAATAACAATAAAGACTGTCAGAATATTTTAAAGATTTGTTTCATTTGAAGAGTAAATGAATAATTACTAAAGATAAGTGAGTTATACAGGGTTACTGTTTTTAGGGTTCTGTACCTTAAACGGAAAAAACGGGACCCTTATAGGATCACTTTGTTGTCCGTCTGTCCGTCTGTGTGTATGTCAAGACTCTTTATCTAAACGCATGAAGATATCAAGTTGAAATTTAAACTGTATAGAAGAAAAGTTGTATAAAAGAAAAAACTTCTCAGTTATCGTTTAAAAAAGTTAGAGCCGTTTATGTCGTAATAAACTGCATATTTCGACACTCACAAAAACCAAAACCTACAAGGTACTTCCCGTTGACATAGAACTATGAAATTTGGCGAGAAGCATTGTCTCAGAGTACAAATATAGGAATAAACCTGATTTTTATTTAAATCACAAATAATAGGGCCTCAAAATTAACAAAATATGGGCTAAAAATTCAAAGTGAGTAAATCGTATCATATAAAAGAACTTCATTAGGATATGCTAAAACAGGTTTTTAATTATTTTAACAATGTGTTTGTACGGAACCCTCGATGTGCGAGCCTGATTACCAGTGACCCTGTATAAAACGAGAACTCAAGATCACGGTAGCGTTCAGATGAAATACTCATCCCAAGTAACACCTAACTAAAATCATTATCTTAAGAATGCTTGTAAATAAAAGAAAAAATGGGATACTTTGCGGGTTTTTATACATCTTTCAAGTGCCTAAAATCACACTTAAGCTACAAGAAAGAAGTAAAGTAGTCAATGTCCTCTGAATACCACAAAAACAACGTCGTAAAAGTTTAGAGTTCCCGACTCATCCATTTTCCGTTCGTGCTAGTTTTTATTTGACCTAGTCAACGCAACGCAACGTTAAGTGGCCTTAGGGTTACCATATAGAGTATAAAATTCCTAAGAAAGAACCTGATTTTCTTTGAAAAATTCTCAAAGGGACGACAATGACGACGTTTACTATGACAATTAAGATGATCATTGTAGTCGTCATCATCAAGCTATGTATTCATTGAGCAACATTTGTTCGTAAGCTCCGTATCAGAAAAAAAATCTACGTGTTTCCGAAATAAAAAATAATGTTTCAGATACAGTTATTTTGTTTCTGTAAACACTACAGTGTGGAACACAGTGAGAAATCTACGTGATGTTCAGAAACAGTGTATCCGAAACATTCTTGCTCAGTGAATACATGACTTGATCATCGCCTTCAGTAAAGTCTCGATGTTGTAAAATAAGTCAAACCCCTTGAAGAGCCAAGTCGAGTAACCTAAATTGCGAAAAGTCTAATCAGGGAACACCGCAGGAACAAGCTGAATTCAAGCCAGTGTTATTATTGATACGACAATTTCAGTTGCGTTTCTGGAAAATACGGCAGGTTTTTATAATACGGAAATTTCAGATGTCGTAGCACCTGCTGAAGGCCCTCCCCACCCTTGGAGTTTGCGGTTTAGTCCTGTATATACGGTAATTTTTCCCTAAATTGGCACAAATACGACAATTTGAAAGTGAATACGGCAGCCCAGACTTTTTTGATAATAACACTGATTCAAGCCTATTCCAATCGATCTTATTAGTACAATTATTAATGTTGATGATGTTGACGCGTGAGATTTGAACTAAATATAAAGAGAGCTAGATCTAACCATATAAGGACCAGGACCTTTAATCCTGGCTACGTGGAGAACGTGATATATTTGGTTTGTAGAATTGCTAAAAATCCTATGAAATGGTAACCCTAAGTGGGTTCCTCAAAGAAATGGAGCCACTCTATTAGATGCCTAGACCGACGAGCAGACATTTAATAAACCAGCTCTTGACCTTTGGGAAATGGATTTGTTCGCACATGGAGGTATTCTGGTGTAATATTAATGTTGTATAATGGTCATGGTGTGAGAATTTGACCAAAATATTTATGATGCGCCTCAAAAATAAGTTAGCCAGGTTGATAATAGCCTAGAGATGGCCCAAGGGATCGTAAATACCACGTACGCAGCGTAGAACAAACAAATAGGTAGACTGACGATATAATTAACACCGCAGGAACGCGCTGCATGCAAGCCGTTTCCAACCGGGCATATCCTACTAATATTATAATGGCGAAAGTTTGTGAGGATGGATGGATGGATGGATGGATGTTTGTTACTCTTTCACGCAAAAACTACTGAACGGATTGAGATGAAACTTTGCAATAATATAGCTTATATATCAGAATAACACATGGGCTATAAATTATAATGATATTGCGTCAGAAATCAAAATATCATGCGTGCGAAAAACTAGTTGGAAATAAGGAGGCCAATACAGTGGATGTATTACGGCAGATGGATGGATGCATATCCAACCTAGTAGTAATATGTAACATTTGCCTTTGAATCTTGAGGACAATACAATGCGACTGCCTCGGTGGCTCAGCGGTTAGTGAACCTGACTTCTGGATCAAAGAGGCGTGGGTTTGATCCCCACCCAGGGCAAGCATTTATGTGGTGAACATAGGTATTTGCTCTGTGTCTGGGTGTTATTTAGTTACTATATATATAAGTATGTATTTAAAATATGTATATGTAGAATATCAGTCTCTGGCAGCCATATCACAAGCTTTGCTTTGTTTGGGTCAGAGACCATGTGTAAGATGTCCCCCAATATTTATCTTTATTTTATTTTAATACAATATACCTAAGAACACTTTATTGACACTACAAGAAATAAAAACATACCAGATGAAGGAAAAACGGTACGACACCGCAGAAGAAAGGTACAAAAGTCGGTCTTATCGCTACAAGCGATCGCTTCCAGACAACGTCTGGACGTGGAAGAGGACGTGGGTTCCAACCTAGGCACCATACTAATGAGTTGGAATCTAAGTACTTACGGATTTACTTACCACTGGCTAAATGAAAAAGTCGTAACGCGAGCTGCATAAGTTTGTAAATTCAATTCGATTCCTTCGTGATTCAATTCAATTCTTTATTGATATATAACAAAGTAAAAAAAAATTGAAAAAAAAAAACTAAGTAAAATGACAGTGTTTAATACTAAAGCGTTACTTATTCTTAATTCAATTTACCTAATTCAATTATCTATGTAAAACAAATACGATAGCTTGAGTGAATCCACTAACATGCACAGGGCCAGCAGGGTGGTTGATTTTGCTCAATCGACCTTCGTGGGTAGGCCTATGCTAAGCAGTGATTATTGAAGGATTTTGACGTGTTCGATCCGTAAGGATAGGGAAATCACCGGCCATCTTCCCCTGTTTCCTGTAAGATAAGTAAGTATGTTTGTAAGTTCGTTTACATAATTTTAGTTAAAATTAAGAAAATTATGTTTTAAGTGTGATTTCTTTTTTATGTTGATCCTGACACGTTTTGGTGTTTGCTGTAAGTGTCTGAATATTTCGTTAATAAATAAATTAGTTGTGAATCTTTCACAACGTTGTTTGCCATCAAGCAAAGCGCAAACATATTCTCTAAAACAAGTAATAACACTGTTTTTTGGAGTTCCGTAGGTACCCAAAGGGTAAAAACAGGACCCTACTAAGACTCCGCTGTCCGCTCGTCAGTCCGTCTGTCTGTCTGTCACCAGGCTGTATCCCATGAACGGTGATGGCAAGAACGTTGAAAGGATATGGAAAAGATGCGGGTTTTGAAATCTTGCAGAAACAAAAGTTATACCAATAGAAAGCTTACATAATTATCTTTTCAAAGACATATTTTTTAGAATTTTTTTCATCGCCATTTAATTTTCAAATGGGTTCTAAAAACATTAGAAAAATGAACTATGTGCTACACCAAATAACTGCATTAAGCCTAAATTGAAAAAAAAACCTGACAGTGACATTAAGAAACAGCAAAAGGAAATGACATTGTCAATATTGAACAACCAATAGAGGGCTGGTCGCCATGTTTTAAAAAATAAATAAATGTCAAACTCTAAAATACCAGCCCGCTATTGGTTGTTTGAAGATTCCTGTCTGATACGTAGACTACGTAGACCTCCTCTTAGTATTACCAGTTCAGTCTAAATATTTTCTACTTAGTGAAATAAAAAAGAGATATTATAATAAAACGGCGATACACAAAAATATGTCTTTGCGTCAAATAATATTCTTAAATATGGCACTAAACATTAATATAGCTCGCATCGCTGCCGGTTTTCAAGGACCGCCTCCCATATAAAAAGTTTACCAACTCCTTTCACAGATGACGTATTTATGTTGCCGCTATAACAACAAATACTAAAAACATGAAAAAGTAAGGGTAAAAATATAAAAATAAAAATTCTGAATTTTTATTTTTAGACGCTTTTCGCTCGGTATTAAAACCGGTGACTGGTGCTTTAAATATTCACAGAATATTATGCAAATTAAAATCAAATAAATATTAAAGGGGGACTTTCATACCAGAACCGTGAGTATTTGCTCGATTTAAATCGAGATCGATATAAATCAAGATTAAAATCGGCAACAGGAATATGCTTGAAATATTCACAGAAAATTTAAGTTGCTTATTTCCTTCAAAAACAAATAATAAATTAAAATAAAATATACCAAGGGACCTTCCATACGGTACGAAACCTTTTGTGCGCGAGTCCGACTCGCACTTGAGCTGATTATTTTAGTAGCCATATTGAAACGATCTAATATAGATATTAAGTACCTACCTACCTATTTATTACAAGCTCTCAACGTATCCTACAATAAGTACTTTATACTCACCTTTATTACAGTAGAAGCGACTTACAAAGCAGATTAGCATGAGATTTCTTCCTATACGATCAGTGAATACTTAACTAGGTAAGATTTACATTTTATATCGACAAACATGTACCGACTTTATCCCCGACTAGCACATTTTGAACGCTCTTTTCGCAAAAAATCTTATACATCTTAATGAACGTCTCGACACGTAGGTACCTACTTCGGAAAATGTAGTTACGATTATGGCTTATGATGTCAGCTAGTAAATGTGAATTGAATAAAGTTTATATACTCAAGAGAAATGTGATAGTAAATTTTCTTCAATCTTAACACTTTTGTATTATGTTACATCCTATTGATATTATTAAACATTATTTACCACAAGCTACTCGTAAGGTTCTGAGCATAATTTGCACGTAGTGTGACTAATGGTTTTTTATGAATTTAATTAATAGACCTAATGATACTTGCATACGTCCGGGCATGAAATTTAATACCTACGTATAAAACTCCATGAAATACCCTAATACGCAAATTTGGCGCTGACGCTGGCGCTGGAAAAAGAAATCTGGGGAAAGGCCTATGTTCAACATGTTTTTTTTTTTACATATTACATTTATGCACCAGAGAGTCACAAACACCATGATCTATGTTCGTTGTTTCATATTTTTTATTTTCTTTATTTATTAACTCACGCTGAGATAAAATTAACTGTTGCTTCTTGATATATGTACCAAAACTTATGAATTAATAATAATAAAGGCTATTGAGACGAGGCATCGGGCCGAGAGACACGAAAACGAGTACTTTTGAATGCGCGATGTGAGAAGACGAATGATATTTAAAGATTCAAGAATCAAATTTAAAAAATATCATAGATAAGGGAAAATCTTTGAAAATTTAATGAGCTGGACAAAATTTTGAAAAATAACCGACTTTATTAAAAACAAAAAATTACAAATTTCTCACCAAAAAAAAGTTTAATAATTCGAATGCTCCGAATTATCAGCGACAACAGACCATTATTTTTTTCGAATAAAATAGACAGACCGCTATTCTATTAAATAGACCGAGAAGTTATTTTTTTAATGTGTCAATTATGAGTAAATAATTAAAAACTCACTGCCGCCCGCCGCTCTGGTGCGATCCCGTCGAGTGCGACCGCGTAAAATTTGTCCGAGTGAAGGGAGAATTTTCGAAACAATAGTTTATCAATGCGTCACCTTAATACGGGCATTATCGATCAATTAGGAATATATAAGTTTATAATTGTGCCACCTTCCGTAAAGTAATTCGTAGCAACAGACGCTACGCCCGAGGCTACGCCTCTACGAATATCAAAGTTGCAACACTATCGTAGCTATTCGCCTCACGTAGCAATTCAAAGGTTGCAAAAACTTATCGAAACCTCGAGCTGGATAAATAATTGCGTAGATACGAGTACTAGTTACTTCGGAGACTGAAACCGATTGGGTTTTATCTAAGTAGGTTACTTAGATAACAGGTTTATCGAACTTATTTTTAAGGATATCTACTATCGTTAAGTGAGAGGCTCTCATAAAACAAATGTAACCAGTGAAATATAATTACGTTATTTTCATTGGCCGTAACTTGTTCAAAAAATACTATTTTCGTAATTTAATTTAATTTAATTAATAAAATAATATTTTTTAACTGGCAAAGACTTTTTCCCCTGACAAAGTTAAAGTGGATCTGATCAAGACTACAGGATCACGCTCGATGGAAACCGCTATTAATTGGTCTTTTTGAAAATCGATATTGACCTATCCCCAGCAGAACGTCTTGCGCCAACTGCAATTAAGTTTTTCTTCCTAAAATAAGATGTTTGCTTGCTTTTTGTTTTTCATTAGAAATACACTTCTGGGCAAATGTCTCCCCCACTTCCTTCTATTTGTCGCGTTCTGAAGCCAAATCCCGCCCACCTTCACGAAGAGTATCAAAATTGTCATGCCAGCATTTTAACCCCTTCTTGGCTTCGTCTGTCTGTTCGTCTGCCCTCAGGTATCCACCGTGTGATATTCCTGGCCCATTTTTAGGGGTGTAAAAGCGCCACATGACCCGCCCAACTCCATTTTAGTTTAGCAGCTCTTTGGCCTACATCAACTACACCTGTGATGGAATGCCGTGCTGTGTTTGTTATGTTACTCTAGCTTAAGACTCTTTATAAAAATAAGTGTGCTCATATTGTACGCTCGAAATGGGCAGGCTGTTCGAACTTTAAAATTTTATGTAACATCATTTGTACACAGCTAAACAATAAAGTTTTTTCTATTTCTATTTGGGACTCTGCCGCCCGTCCTGTAAATACCTAGTCCTGTAAAATAGTTTTAATTTGCATGTTATAATCTTTACTAATAATATTATAAATCCGAAAGCGTGTTTGTTGGTTTGTTCCTCTTTCACGCAGTAACAGAGCAATGGATTGATTTTTAGCAGAAAGTGACATAGGCTACTTTTTATCCCAGAAAAATAACATGGGATAAATCCCATGGGATAGCAGAAAAAATAAAATACACGTGGGCGAAGCCACGGGCAATAGCTATTTTGGCATAAATAAGTAAGATGAGTGACAATGTCACATATTTTAGTGACAGAAATTGATATACGTGGCACTGCACCCTTATGTGGTAAGTATGCAAATCTGTAGTGAAGTCTAGCCAACACGGCGACACTGGCGTAATGCAGCGTCCACATCGAGCGAATAAATTCGCGCGAAAGAATAAGCCTGTACTAGACTACTATTTCCTCTATACAGATCTCGCGACTTTTGCTCGAAACTCTGCATAAAATCACAACAACGTTAACGCCAATAAAATAATTAAACAATTATTACTCACAGAGCATAATAAATATTTTATTAAAATGAGCATGCACGACACTACATTCTGGAATTTACGTATCGTAATCATGCATTTTCCACCAACACTTCACTAGGCCAACGTGTTGTTTATGTCCCAGTCCAGTCATCCTTCGTGGGTAGAACTATGTTCTGCAGTGGACTATTAAAAAGGCCGGTACAGTACAGCGCAAAAATGTGTTTTTCAATGTCGTAGTTCATAATTATCGCGTGTGACATGTCCACACATGTTGTACCATCTCGCCGGGTGAACCAGGAGCTTCCATTGATTTCTAAGTAATTCTTGTTTCGCTTAGTCTGAATACGACATTATTCGATGCAGGTGTCGATGTTTAATAGGTTCATTACGAGAGGAGACCTCGAGCGAGGTCGCAGGATGTTTACATGAAATTGGAGCAAAACTAATTTCTCCCTCAAGGGTGCACAAACTATTTGTTCTCGTCGGGGATAGAATTTCAATGAAATGCGTTATGTTTAGGAATAACATTGTATGCTATGTTTGGTTTATGTATGTAAAATGTTTATTTTAAATTATAGGAAAATTAATAATTATTACTCCGATATTAGGTACATAGGTTAATGATAAATCTCATCGATAGTTTTTTTAAGTACTGGAAGTGTAGACTCCATAGTACCTCAAATCCTACATCTCCGCATGTATGGCGTGGTTGGCTTTGTAACTATTAAAACAAGGTGATTTAACTTCAATAATTGTTGTATTATTCTTCATTATTGCAATTTAAACATCCTACTGCTTAATAGTAAAAATCCTTTTATGCCAAAAAAACAAAGTCGTCCACCCGAGAGCGATATCGGCCATAACTGGTGTTGCCCGTTCTTGAAGATCCGATTAATAATAATAATAAATAATAATAAATCATTTATTCTTAATTCATAATAATTTAATAATAATAAATAATAATAACTCATATATTAACTTTTTGACAATATTCTTGCTTAATTATTAAGCATGAAGAACTGGCTGGCGCCCATACTAGTAATTAAACTGTATTACAGGCGCCCGAGCCCTCCGACGAAATTTGACAACATAAAAAAAAATACACAGTAGAATCAGTACAATTATTACATTTATTAATTTTGAAGAAAAAAAAAAATTTACAGTTTTTGTTTAAAAAGAAAGATTTGATTTAGTTAATTATATTACATAAAATTAAATTTTAAGCATTTCAATCTATAAACCTTACAGATACACTTATTACACACAGATTTCAACCAAAGTCGACATAGTAAAAAAGGGATAAAATACTGAAAACCTTACAGATGTCAAATCGATTCGTGCAAATTATTCGAATTCTGCACACGGTGGAAGTCGGTGTTGCGATTTTTTGCGATAAATAATGTTAACAAAATCAACTTCAGTAAATAAATAGTTCCGTATACTTGTATCAACCTAAATGACTGTTTTATGATTCGCCACACTCCTATTGTTTTCCCTTCATCCTTTTCGCCGTCACTCCAGGCACTCATCAGTCGTCGATGTGTTTACCTAACAATGGATAATTCGAGAACAAGAAAACTCGAGCTCGTCGATATGAGGCTATTAGAATATCGAGTTTCGCTGTAAACAAATGTCACAGTAAATGCAGGAAACCCTTTTAAAAAGGGTTAGATTAATTAAAAAACAAGAGAAATATAGGTCCACTAAAAAGTAAGTTTGAAATAGGCTTTATGTCTAGGCTCTAGCCCTGGTAGAGTACGTGCAAAAAGAGAACCGTCGTGGCATTACGGTGAACTAGCAATAATATTTTAATCAACAGTCAGCATTATCGATTTTAAAAACAAATACAAATCTACAAGCAGCAAAAACAGCATACTATGCATACGCCTACTCTTGGCTAAAATATGGTATTGTCATATGGGGAAATAGTACAGACGCAAAAGAACTCTTTATAATGCAAAAAAATGTATCCGAATACTGATGAATATCCGACAAAAAGATAGCTGTAGACCCCACTTCATTCAACAAAACATACTAACACTCCCAAGCCTTTATATACTAGAAGCGGCAACATTTGTCAAGATAAATCCAGAACTATTTACATATAACACAAACACTCGCAGAAAAAACCAACTAATAGCCCCGGAGCCAATATTAGAAATAGTTAGACGAGGACCGGAGTATATGATGATAAGAACATACAACCACCTACCTAAAGACCTACAAGAAGAAACTAACCCCAAAAAATTCCAAAATAAACTCAAAAAACTGTTAACAAAAAAATGCTATTATACCATTGAAGAATACCTCAACGAAAAAGTTTCAAGCTCACAAAACATTACAAAATAACGCTAAATTTTGACAAGTACGTTATACCTACTTTGTTTATTATACCATTTGCGACACCCTAACGACAGGGTATACACATTATACCCTGTCGTTAGGGTGTAAGTGTAATTGTAAGTAGACATATTATAAGGCAAGTGTATACAGAAATAAATAAATAAATAAATACCGACTATACGCGAGTACCGATGAAAACCGAATTGGTGTCTACTATACTCTATAAAATTTAACTTGATCTCCGCGACAGTTACATATTGACATATTTAGAGTTGAGATAGTGGTGGAAAAAATCTATTTTCAAACAATGTTGTAATGAAATCGAATGAGTAGTTGAAGGTGAGAAATTGGATTTTATTTACTTACTATTATTTAAGATCAAGTATATCCACATGTAAATAATGTTATGATATTAATTAAATACTCATAATAATGTAACGATACTATTTATCGACGTTTTTAACTATTATCGATGCTAATGTAACATATAATTGGGTTTAATTTAATTACACATGTAAAAAATGTTATGATATTCAAATATACAATAAAATTAATGATAAATTAAGTTTTATTTAAAATATCGTCAGTATAAACTATCGATATTTTAATTAAAACTCTATCTAAAACTCTGTGGTCACGATCATTCGTCGCCCATCACTAATCGACATGCCCATAAAGTATGACATTGACAGGTACTGTCTGTACTATTAAGAAATTCAGGACTTCATAGGCGTGATTTTTCGCAGAGATCAAGTTAAATTTTATAGAGTATAAGTATCAAACACTTTTAGCTGTACTAGCAATGACAGATCAGTGTTGTCAACGTAACGAAATTAGTAAAATGGCACACGGGCGACCTCACCTACGACGCTTCTCTTATTGCACAAGCTCTCGATTTTTGAAGCCACGAAGACCTCTGACATGTCTAAACGATTAAAACATCCGGAACAAAATTTAAAGCGATTGCGAGCCGTAAACTTGACCAAACCAAAAAAATTGGCTTTAATAATGGGTTTAGGTACAAAAAAATGTATTCTTAAAATGTTGAAGTTGCAGTATGTTGAATCGTAAAATGTTTAATTTTCAGAAAGTTGAACTTCTAAAATGTTGAATTCGCAATAAGCTGTATTAGCACAATGTTGAATTTGCAGCATGTTGAATCCTAAAATGTTGATTTAATTTATTATTTTTTTCAGCTGTCATCTGAAATGTAGATCTCGTTGAGCTCTACCACTTTTGTTAAGCCAGCAATAGTCTAGTACCGATAGTTGAGGATATAAAACATTTTTAAGGTTAACAGCTGTCATCTGAAATGTAGATCTCGTTGAGCTCTATCACTTTTGTAAAGACAGCAATAGTATAGTACTGATAGTTGAGGAGATAAAACATTTTTAAGGTTAACAGCTGTCATCTGAAATGTAGATATTGTTGAGCTCTATCACTTTTGTAAAGACAGCAATAGTCTAGTACCGATAGTTGAGGAGATAAAAGATTTTAAAGGTTTACTGCTGTCATCTGAAATGTAGTTGTCGTTAAGCTCTATCACTTTTGTGAAAACAGCAATAATGTAGTACCGATAGGGAGATAAAACATTTTTAAAGTTAACAGCTGTCATCTGAAATGTAGATCTCGTTGAGCTCTATCACTTTTGTGAAGACCGCAATAGTCTAGTACCGATAGTTGAGGAGATAAAACATTTTTAAGGTTAACAGCTGTCATCTGAAATGTAGATCTCGTTGAGCTCTATCACTTTTATGAAGACCGCAATAGTCTAGTACCGATAGTTGAGAAGATAAAACATTTTTAAGGTTAACAGCTGTCATCTGAAATGTAGATATTGTTGAGCTCTATCACTTTTGTAAAGACAGCAATAGTCTAGTACCGATAGTTGAGGAGATAAAACATTTTAAAGGTTTACTGCTGTCATCTGAAATGTAGTTGTCGTTAAGCTCTATCACTTTTGTGAAAACAGCAATAATGTAGTACCGATAGGGAGATAAAACATTTTTAAGGTTAACAGCTGTCATCTAAAATGTAGATCTCGTTGAGCTCTATCACTTTTGTGAAGACCGCAATAGTCTAGTACCGATAGTTGAGGAGATAAAACATTTTTAAGGTTAATAGCTGTCATCTGAAATGTAGATCTCGTTGAGCTCTATCACTTTTATGAAGACCGCAATAGTCTAGTACCGATAGTTGAGGAGATAAAACATTTTTAAGGTTAACAGCTGTCATCTGAAATGTAGATCTCGTTGAGCTCTATCACTTTTATGAAGACCGCAATAGTCTAGTACCGATAGTTGAGGAGATAATTTTTTTTTTAAGGTTAACAGCTGTCATCTGAAATGTAGATCTCGTTGAGCTCTATCACTTTTATGAAGACCGCAATAGTCTAGTACCGATAGCTGAGGAGATAAAACATTTTTAAGGTTAACAGCTGTCATCTAAAATGTAGGTCTCGTTGAGTTCTATCACTTTTGTGAAGACCGCAATAGTCTAGTACCGATAGTTGAGGAGATAAACCATTTTTTAGTTTGACAGCTGTCATCCGAAATGTAGATCTCATCGAGCTTTATAACTTTGGAAATAATACTTTTTTAGGAATGCAACATTATGAGAATTTAACTTTTTGTACCTATATGTTAGTTCTAAATATTAATATCCGATTTGAGTGTCATTTTTCTATCAAAAAATGTACGTAAAATTCTTTCTAAGCGCTCAGTTCTAAATGCCACCCGCTATAATTTCGAATTACAGTATATTGGGGATTCCTTTTAAGCAAAGGTTTGCCTGTATCAGGAATCCCAGAATATAGAAAATCTAAATAATTAAATTAGTGCATGTGTGTGTGTGTGTGTTTGTGTGACACATTACCTGTGCGAACTTAATTTACTTACCGACAAATAAGTAGCTCATCTACATTTCCTACACTGTTTCATTGTTTATAAGTACCTGCAAAGCAATGTTCTACGTACACGTGCCCCGATATCCACCCACGAGCCATTGTTATTCCAAGATTCATTTTAATTTCATAATCTTACGCCCATACAAATGTTATGGCTGTTTTCTTGTAGCGTATAGATATTTTATGATAAAACATCCTTGATAATTTGTGGGTAGAATTCAGATTAGGAAGATATTTCAACATTTTTTCTTACTAAGCCGTTTAATGTCTTTAGCTAGATTCCTTTCATTCATCTGTGTCAATAGTATTTTTGTGTGTGTGTGTTTTTTGATAGATATAGACATCCTGAAGACATCTTCGAATGAGACCAGGTGGAAGTGGCTTGCATCCAGCTCAGTCCTGCATTCTTAATGAGGTCGCTATTTTGCGGGTGGACGACACACATCTTATGCGAGTGCAGCATAAGACGTTCTTTTTCTTTTATGTTTTAGCATCGCATTGTTATGCATTTGCCAGTGTCAAGTATTTTTAATATTTTATCAAAATAGTCACAGTCGTTGTCAGTTAGTCACGTCATAAGTCCAATAAGTTGCGGTTATGTTCCAGCATAGTCCAAGTCATGTATACTTCAGTAAAGCTGTGAAGACTTTACTAGAGGCGTCTATGGAGTTTCGGTAACAACACGGAACAACATAATACACCACACTATATCACTTTTCTACTCCTGCGCGTAAATCAGCTCATAATCGACGAAATATCACAATTTTACACTAATTATGATAATTGATAGAAACAAGTTTCACAAAATAATACAATGCTCGCCGCATTGTATTATTTTGGTTTTTCCGCGTTTCTCTATGTACTCACTGATAAGCGGTCTCCAGCAGTCATCAGTTTTTCAATTCAATAGGCTGTTTTTTAGTGCTTGGTATATAGCTTTTAACTTGCTAATGGACTGGGCAATGTAGGTAGCGATGGTCTTTCTACAGGATCGTCTTAGTTCGTTCTTAGACACTACGTTATGGTTTTGTAGGTACTTATTATATGAATTGATTTAGATTTCGATAACTTCGATTTATATTTTAAAGAGGTATGATTTTTGACCGACAAAAACGGAGGAAGTACTCAGGCCGTGTACATTTTTAGGGTTCCGTACCTCAAGCGGAAAAAACGGAACCCTTATAGGATCACTTTGTTGTCCGTCTGTCCGTCTGTCCGTCTGTCCGTCTGTCCGTCTGTCCGTCTGTCCGTCTGTCCGTCTGTCCGTCTGTCCGTCTGTCCGTCTGTCCGTCTGTCCGTCTGTCCGTCTGTCCGTCTGTCCGTCTGTCCGTCTGTCCGTCTGTCCGTCTGTCCGTCTGTCCGTCTGTCCGTCTGTCCGTCTGTCCGTCTGTCCGTCTGTCCGTCTGTGTCTATGTCAAGACTCTTTATCTCGGGAACGCGTAAAGATATCGAGTTGAAATTTAAAATATATACGTAAACCTATGAATTCTTGCAGTTGTGTAAAAGAAAAGCTTCTCAGTTACCGTATAAAAAAGTTAGAACCGTTTATGTCGTAAAAAACCGCATATTTTGCACTCACAAAAATCAAAAGCTACAGGGTACTTCCCGTTGACATAGAACTATGAAATTTGGCGAGAAGCATTGTCTCAGAGTAGACATATAGGAATAAATCTGAAAACTGTACATTTTTATTTACATCACAAAATATTATAGGGCCTCAAAATTCACAAAAAAATGGTTCAAAATTCTGTCTAAACTGAAAATAAGTTCAAATATAAATTTATATGTAAATGTATAATTGTATAAATATAAAACATCAAACTTAATAGCAATCAAATCAAATCTATTATATAAAAGGCTTCCCTGAGTGACTGACTGACAGACAGCCTGCAGCCCAAACCGCTTGAGATATAAACTTGAAAATTGGAACATAGGTATATTGAACGACGTAATGGAGCACTAAGGAAGAAAATTTTGAACTTTCGACCTCTAAGGGGGTAAAACGGGCCCTTTTCGTTTGTATGTAACTTTTTATTCCCTGTACCGATTGACTTGAAACTTTGTATACATGCTTTCCAAACAAAATAAAAGTCACGTTTATTCCTATTTTTCCGAATTTTCCTCATCTAAGGGGTCAAATAAGGTCCCAAAATTGGTGAAAAAAGCGTCAATTACATCGAACCAGCTGAACGGTTATGGTTGAAAATTGGTATGAAGGAAGCACTCAGCATGTTTTAATACAGGAACTAATAAAATCCAGGAAAATCTATAAGGTTCCTTAGGGATACGCAAAATTAATAAGTTTAGGCTACAGCCCAAACCGCTGTAGATACGAGCTTGAAATTTGGAATATACGTACATCGTACGACATAATGAAGCACTAAGGATGAAAAACGTACCCAACTCTAACTTACGGGGTAAAACGGGCCCTTTTTGTTTGCATGTAACTTCTTATTCCCTGTACCGATTGACATGAAACTTTGTATAGATGCTTTTGAGACTATATAAAAAATATGGCTGTACCTGTTTTCTAAATTTTCCTTAAAAAATCCTTAGGGGTCAGATACGTCCCAAAACTTCAATGCGCTTTTTTAAATAATGTAGTATCTAGGATTATGATAATGATAGTTTATCTTTCTTATGGGGCAAAATGGGTCCCCAAAAGTTTACGATTTTTTTTTATTTTGTGAGCCAATAGTCTTAAGCTTAGCGCACATATGGATCAATATAGGTGTTTTACTATGGGATCAACCCTGACAAGCGAAAATTACCTAAATTTTGCATACATTTTGTCGCGGGTCGATGAACTTTTTGTGTTGAACAGCTGATTTTATTCACGTGCTTTTGGGGTTGGTACCATTGTAAAAGTTAATCAAATTATGAGTATAATAGCATCCTAGAATATGCCTGACTAGAATTACGACTTGTGTGCCATTTTTTCATTTGCCTGGAAAATTAAATTTCTAATGACTTAATGAAACATGTCGAATACCTGTACCGGCCTTAATTAATAGTGCACTACTGAAAATAGGTACTACGGATAGCACTACGGATAATAGAAACAGGTGGGTCTTAAGATGAATATGGACAAGACGGAAGTCATGTGTAATTCCCATGTTTTACCTACCCCGATTTCTGTTGGAAACTCGGTTCTTGAAGTTGTTGACTCGTACGTCTACCTAGGACAAGTAGTCCAGTTAGGTAGGTCCGACTTCAACAAAGAGGCCAATTGCCGAATTCAACTCGGCTGGGCAGCGTTCGGAAAAGTGCGTAATGTCTTCTCGTCCGACATACCTCAGTGCCTCAAGTCGAAAGTTTTCGACCAGTGTGTGTTGCCAGTGATGACTTATGGCACAGAAACGTGGTCACTCACTATGGGTCTTATTAGTAAGCTCTAAGTAGCCCAACGAGCTATGAAGAGGGCTATGCTCGGAGTCTCTCTGCGAGATCGAATCATTAATGAGGAGATCCGTAGAAGAACCAAAGTTACCGACATAGCCCAATGGATTGGCAAGTTGAAATGGCAATGGGCAGGGCACATAGCGCGGAGGGCTGATGATCGTTGGGGTCGAAAAGTTCTCGAGTGGAGACCATGTACCGGCAAGCGCAGCGTAGGACATCCACCCACAAGGTGGACGGATGACCTCATTAAGACCGCAGGATCGCGCTGGATGCAAGCCACTTCCAACCGGTTTTATTGGAGATCCATAGGGGAGGCCTATGTCCAGCAGTGGACGTCCTTCGGCTGATGGAAGACTGAAAATAGGCCTATCCGCGAAGGGTAATTGCGCCATATCCATCACGCCGGCCGAGCACGGGTTGCTGAATTCACATAGGACATTGATTTTTTCTACGTACGTACAGGTTGCCTCAATGTTTTCCAGCAAAGAAAAGTGAAATTTCTTACATAGTTACTCATACAATTATTATTATTGGCTCCCGCGGTGGCTCAGTGGTTGACCCTGACTCCTGGGTCAAAGAGGCGTGGGTTTGATTCCCAGGGCAAATATTTATGTGATGTTCATATGTGTTTGCTCTGTGTCTGAGTGTTATTAATGTATTTTTATTTATTTATTTAACACTTTATTGCACACTATTTGTACAAAAGGAGGACTTAACGCTAAACAGCATTATCTGCCAGTCAACCTACATGTATAAATAAATAAATAAATATATCTTTATTGTACACAGAAACACAGTACAGAAACTATACAATATGCTGTACAATGGCGGCCTTATCGCCTTTGGCGATTTCTACCAGGCAACCTTTGGATGGACTGGAATTATTCTAAAAATAGGAGTATGGTCGGTGGTGTATACAATACAGTACATACATTGAAATACATGTATAATAATTTCAGAAATTCGGCAATTTATCATCCAAAAATTCACGTATGTACTCTGTAATAAGCTTTAGATACAAGTAAATTAAATAACCAAATACTGAGACAATTCAGGCTAAACCGTAGGCATTGTTTTGCAAGTAATACAATAATAGGCTCAGTTATGAAGACGCCATAGTAAATATAATAACAACATAAAAAGTGTTCTCTCTATCGAATGCTTAAAGTGAAAATGAAACAGATATAATTATGATAATTAGCTATTATAATTACGATGGCGCCTTCATAATCGAGCCTAATGCGGGCTTAACCACAAACTACTATTATTTTAAGTAAGTGCCAAGAAAACGCGGGCCTAACTGTGGGTTTTTATCATTTTAAGCAGTAACGAAAATAACGCGGGCCAGACCGTGGGCTATTATCATTACAAGCAATACAAAAACGCAGGCTATCGGCATGCTATTATAATTTTAAGGATTTATTAAGACAACACGGGCCAGACCGCGAACTATTAGATATTATTATTATAAGCAAATGCCAAGATAACGCGGGTTGAACCGCGGGCTGTTATTTTAATTAAGTAAGTATTAAAACAACGTGGGCCAAACTGTGGGTTTTTATCTTTGTAAGTACCTAATTATTAACACAACGCGAGCTAAACCGCGGGCTTTTATCATTTTGAGCAAGTACTAAGACAATACGGGCCAGTATAATGCCAATATGAATATGAATATGATATCGCAGTCCATGCTGCGAGCTATAAATAACCATCTTAAGCAAGTACTAACAATACGCGGGCCAAACCGTGATCTATTATCATTATAGGCAAATACTGTTACAATTTTGACCAAACCGTGGGCATTATCCTTGCAAGTAATTTTAAGCAAGTATTAAGGCAACGCGGGCCAAATTGCGGACTATTAGATATTATTATAAGCATGTACAAAGACAACGTAGATCAAACCGCGGGCTCTTTTCATTTTAAGTAAGTACCTATGTACTAAGACAACGCGGGCGAAGCCGCGGGTTTTAAGCTAGTAAGCTATAAAATCAATTCTTAAAGCAGTTTAAATCTCAGTATTTACTCATATTAAAACTAGATGGCGTTGGCGTCAAGTTAGCCCGCGGCATTAACTTTCTCCGTCGATGTACGAGGTATCTATGCGTTCGGGAGATGTTGATTCGATGCAAACATTCAAATGCATTTCCTGACTCCATCAAATTCAAAGTGAGTGACGTATCATTTTAAAGAACTCCATTTGCAATGCTATAACAAGTTTATTAACTTGTTTGTACGGAAGTACGGAACCCTCGATGTGCGAGCCTGACTCGCACTTGTCCGGTTATTTTATGTAAGTATAACTACGCATAACATTTTACAAACTGGTACGATTTCGATGATTATTTTTTTTATCGGAAAGAGATTATTTATTTATACTTCGAAATTGGTTCTATTTGAATTTTTTTGTAATCGGCTGAGCTATTTTTAATAAAACAACAATAATGTGAAAATTGATACATCGATCCGTGCGAACTATTCGCGAATTCTGTACACGGTTGAAGTCGGTCATGCCATTTTTTGGGAAAAAATATTACAATTCTTAGCGGTAATTCAAGAAAATCTGTGAAGCTCATTAAAACTGAATTTTTAAAATTTAATGCAGTTTATTTTTATACGTGCCGTCAAACGTATCATATGGAACTGTCAAATTGAACAGTTTACGAGAAAACTCATAACGTTTTATTGCAAGTGCAGTCTTAATTCGCAGTTTTAAGACCGGGGAGAGCTCTTGCACAATAAAACTCGTATAAGATGCTTTCCAGACATGTTTTATTGCTTTCGGAGATGTTCCTCAGGCTAAACAATTAATTTATAAAAATAACGAAGTTCTTAGGTATCTACACGAGATTTTTATATGTATTAGAAAGTTTTGTATCTTCTATTATCATGGTACAATTTGATATCGCGCTCTTCCGAAACAACATGACTGATTTTTATGACCTTTATTTGGTAGGAATAGGTCATAAGGCTATTTTTATTCCCCTTGGTGATAAGGGTAGCCCTCTGCAGATTTTAAGCCAAAATGGTTGTTAGGTCTCCTAGTAGAATTTAAAAAAACTGTGGTTGAATATTAAAAAAAAAGTATTTTTATATTCGGATTATTTATTCTGTCACAGTACGACATTTTTTGATGAATATAAATATTTTTGACGAAATTCAAGCACATTTTCTCCTGTGAACCATCAACACATGTAGCACATGATCATGATCATAACTTTAATACCAGCTTCTTTGTAAAAAAAAACCCGACAAGTGCAAGTCAGGCTCGCACACCGAGGGTTCCGTACAAATCTTTTTTACTTTTCTCGTCATTCATTGAAAATTGTTAAAATAACTAAAAACCTGTTTTAGCATGTGCTAATAAAGCTCTTTTATATATGATACCTTACATGATACGATTTACTCACTTTGAATTTTTTAACCCATATTTTGTGAATTTTGAAGCCTTATTTTTTTGTGATTGAAATAAAAATATTCAGTTTTCAGATTTATTCCTATATGTGTACTCTAAGACAATGCCTTTTGCCAAATTTCATAGTTCTATGTCAACGGGAAGTACCCTGTAGGGTTTGATTTTTGTGAGTGTTGAAATATGCGGTTTTTTACGACATAAACGGCTCTTACTTCTTTATATGATAACAGAGAAGTTTTTCCTTTAGATAACTGTAAGAGATCGTAGATATACGTATACAGTTTAAATTTCAACTCGATATCTTTACGCGTTCCCGAGATAAGGAGTCTTGACGGACACACAGATGGACAGACGGACAACAAAGTGATCCTATAAGGGTTCCGTTTTTTCCTTTTGATGAACAGAACCCCAAAAACGCAATATATTTGTAAATAAAGCATAGAAAGGTAAAATATCGGCCATAAAAACAAAACATCCAGTTAGGCCCGAGTAGCTGAGTCGATAACACTGTAGTGCCAATAAAAATGTCCGTAAAAGTCAATTTGGCCTGCACAGGACCAGACGATAGTGATAAAATATTCAACAGCATTTTAGAGTATGTTCTATATGATAATAGCCCGAGTCTAATGTTCAATATGTTCATCTCAAGTGCTAAAACTTAGAAAGATAGTTATTCCTGGCGCGGTGCTACCTAGCGAAGCTACGGATTAGAACAGAGAGATAATTGTTATCAGAAAATGTTATATTTTGTTCGAGTTAAGTTTATGTTCCAGTTAAGGTTATACATGCATCATTTTTGAGCAGTTCGCTGTCGCCAGTAGGTACATCAGCTAGCCCAGGACGAGCAATTGGCACCGTGTCAACCACGTTGGCCCGCAGTGCAGGTGCATTTTGGAGGTACATACTCGTACCTATGTTGGAAATAAATAACTTTTACAAACTCATTGTTTGGAGAAAAACGAAAAGATTTGTCAGAGAGCTTAGAGAGAGAGGATAGCCGGGTTGATCTGGTGGTAGTAACGCCCGCCTTACATGTCGTGGGTTCAAATCCCGGTCCCGTACCAATGAGTTCTTCAGAATTTATATACGGAATTTAACACCCTATAGTGCTTTTTGGTGAAGGCAAACATCGTGAGGCAACCTGCATACGTCAGTAGAAAAAAATCGATGGCGTATGTGAATCCACTAACACGCAGTGGGCCAGCGTGATAAATATGGCCCAATCGCCCTTCCTGGGTAGGACTAAGTCCTGCAGTGGACTATTAAAAGGCTGATACAGTACAGTACAGTCAGAGAGCTAACACTAACACAAGGGGTAGGTATTTCCCTAAAAAAGGGGTAAATTTGCTGTCGCGCTATTTATCAGTAGATGTCGATAATATTTGGCAAGACCGCTAAGTATCTGAATCTTAAAAATATTTTCGGGTGTAAACTAAATTGATCAAGAACGAGTCAAGATAATAATTATTGGCTCTTCTCAATTATGAAGATTCAGTAAAACAGATGTGCTGGAGGTTCCGATTCTGAGAACTACTTGTAATACAGTGCGACACAAAAGAGATGAAATGAATTATTCGGGAACTAAATTATCACTTTTGCTAGAACCACAATCTGAGCTGTCAATCATTGTTAACTTCCTAGCATTTTTTTCGTTTAACGTTATTTTGTGGATTTTGAACAGGAACACAGTATCATTATTCAAAAAAATATGCTAACAAAGCGACGGTAGCGACCTCATTTATTTTCAAGTCTTTTATGTCACACTGTATTATATAATAATTATTTTTCACAAAAAATCGCAACACCAACTTCTAACATGCATAGAATTCGAATAATTTGCACGAATCGATGTGAACTTCAAATTCAGTTTTGTTTATTTCTCAAAAACCGTAAAACACACACACAAAAAAATACCTGCAAACGAACTTATTACCTTCTCCTTTTTGGAAGAAGAAAAATAAATAAAAGTTCTGTGTCTGCAGTCGTCTAGTCTGTAGTAAAATGATACAAAAGTTGGATAGAAACAGACAACGACAGAAACTTTCCTCATAAACGGCGGCCACGGCGTGTCTGCAGATATTGAAACAAAACGAGCTTTTAAAAGTCTTTATGAACAGCTCTTTGTGTGCCTCTCAAAGTCGTTGAAAAAATTCTACATTTGGAAAAGTATTTTTTAATATTTCTTTTAGGTGTATTCTTTTAGATCGTTCAAATGCGAATTTTAGACAAATGTTTTATTTATTTAAAATCTGATTCTAATCCTATGGTTTAACGAGTATAATATACGTCATTTTTTCCCGACTTCCAAAAAGGATGAGGTACTATGTTCGTCTGTATGTTTTTTTTGTATGTTCATCGATATTTTCTCCAATTGGAAACCGATTAGAAAAAATCTTTTTTAGTTCGATAGAATATCTTCTATTTTACACGCGTTTAAATTTTATCGAAATCGGCTGAGCCGTTTTTGATAAATTAACGAAAATGTACATGGATGTCACATCGATTCCTGCAAATAATACGAATTCTTTACACGATAGAAGTCAGTGTTGCGATTTTTTGCGAACAATAATTATTTAAACTGTGCTATCACATATGTAACAACTGTACGGCTTGTACATTAATAAGCCTATTAAAAAATAAATAAATAAATAAAAAATAACTACCTATTATTATTTGGAAATACGTTAGAAGTATTATTTATAGAAATTTAGCATATTTTACCACCTATTAACACATTGTGCTAAATGAATGAATTTTAATAATTATGAGGTATTTAAAAACGAATCAATTAATTATATAAAACCCCTGGATTGAATTGCATTAATTTATTTTATGCTCAGTTGTAGGTGAATAGATAGGATTGCACTAAATAGAATTTGAGTATACAACTAGCGATTATATATAATTACTACTTATTTCAGTGAAAGTGATAAATGGCACAAAATTAATCACTTTAATTAGTTATTATGTATAATACCTGGGACGACTTAGTTAATGTGATAAAAACATTTTTAACTAAGTTTATAAAGTTTTATTTAACGTTGCTTTAAGTAATAGTAATCATTTTTACCATAAATTTTCAAAAAGTTATATTCAACGTTTACTTACTTACTTACTTACAATACAAAACCCTAGTTCATACAACAATTTGTAAACAATAAACAACTAAATGAATATTACGGTAACTAAAAAATTTTGCTACCTTCTTGAAAAGTTATTACTTTCACTATCTCTGACCGGTTGTTATGAATAATAACTAGTTAATGTGATTAATTTATCACATTTACTAAGCAGATTAGTTATTATGTATATAACCAGTCATTATGCATAATAACGGACTAATCACTTTGACTGTAACATATATGACTATGTACTGTACCTACGTACAAACGAAAAGCTGTCTAAATACTTTATTTCACAATCAATAGTAATAGTGTCCATTACATTCCGTTTGAATTCAGCTCTGTACTCATTGTAACTGAAACTGGCGATCCCTTTAAAACCATAACATTTAAAAAATTCAACAAGTGGCGCAACACGGTGTCGTAAGAAGTTATGAGATGAAATAATTATTTTTTGCAAAAAATAGCATGACCGACTTGCGTGTACGGAATCATTACATAGTATAAAACAAAGTCGCTTTTCGCTGTCTGTCCCCATGTATGCTTATATCTTTAAAACTATGCAACGGATTTTGATACAGTTTGTTTTAATAGATACAGTAATTCAAGAGAAATGTTTATATGTATAATACACCTGTGCGAAGCCGGGGCGCATCGCTAGAATGCAAATATTATGCACGGATCGAAGTAGATTTTTTCACATTATTGTTGATTTATCAATAATGGCTCAGCCAATTTCGATAAAATTTTAATGGGACTAATTTCGAAGTATACTCTTTCCAATAAAAAAATATTGAAATCGGACTACTATAAAAAAATTTAGGCGTAATTATACATACTTAAAAAAATATATATACGCGTCGAATTGTATACCTCCTCCGGTGGTTCGTCGGTCAATAAAAACACGAGTTCGTTAATTATTTCACTGCCTGTCTATGAAAGTCTTAGAATTATAATCAAGTAAAGTTGATCAGTGAGTAAATTTTTCTGTTACTTTAGGAAACTTTGAGTCAGAAGAATTCTAAAACTACTGGTTCAGATTGAATGATATTCAGAAATATATCTAAGTGCTTAGTTATCAGAATTCAAACTTTCACAACTGTTATCGATAGCGAAGCTACTGGACATTAAAAGTGGCTTGAAAGAAAAGGATGAACGGCTACATTCTTGAATTATTTTTATTCGGCGATAGGTCCGGTATTGGCCATTTCTAGTCTCTAGTATCTACCCAAGTCATTTCAGTAACTAAAAATAACCAACTGTAGCTCTGGGTCGCTGGTACAACTGCTCCACTGGCGTGCTCGACTTGCTGGGACGCACTGCCGTACACTCAGATATAACAATCGCAATAAAATTGTAGGGTGCCACCGTCTAGACGGAACGTGTGGTAATAGTACGCTGGGGTGGCTGCGAATTCGGTGTCCAGACGGACTTCTGGCGCGTTCTAAAGTTCAGGAGAAAGTTTGAATGAAATAAATGTACCTACTTAAGTCATTGATTCTGTCAAATTAGAGATGAAACTTTACAGGAGAAATGCTATAATAAAAAACCTAAATCATTAAATATATCAGTGGCGGGTTTTAGGGAGTGGAAAACTATTTATTTTGTTTTATTTTTGACATAATATCTAAATATAGATATTTACCTAAAAACCTAAATAAAGTCTACAGAAAAAAAAACAAAGTCTGATGGGAAGCAGCCTACAGGCGGTAGACGTAAATCCCGCACCAAGTTAGACCAAAAATAAGTTAGGATAGCACTTTTGTAGGTTTTGATGTTAATTTTTTCAGTAATAACCAAATGAAATAAAAAATGAATTTCCTTAATTCAGTTCCTTTCACAGTGACATGCCGAAATATTACGAAGTTTGATATCGTGATATTTTTGTAATGACGATGAAAATAGATTCCTTTGTTAACATTTTGGTACGAGAAAAGGTCAGAGAAGCCTCCTTAAAAAGTTAAGTATTTAGCTCGAGAACTTGTAGTGCTTTATATTTCAGATATTCGTGAACTTTTACAAAAATATCTTTGGCGAAAATAAATGGATAGGTAGGTATTTTCACGAAGTATAGATTTTTTCCTTACTATTAAATTCTTTCAGTGTACCTACTTATTGCATTCTTTAGTAAAACAAAGAAAAAATAAGAAGAAAGTAAAAAAACATGGAAAATAATTATGTTTAGCAAAAAATCGCAACACCAACTTCCATCGTGTACAGATTCCAATAGTTTGCGCGGATCGATGTGATATCCATGTTCATTATTGTTGATTTAAAAAAAAAGGGCTCAGCCAATATAATTTACATGGGATCTCCTTGGGATTAAACCTTTTCGAAGTAAAAATATTTTTTTTAATCGGTTCACAATTGGCGAAAATATCGATGAACATACACAAAAATATACAGACGGACATGGTACCTACCTGCTCCTTTTTGGAAGTCGGTAAAATATGTATAGATTTGAGTTTAAATAGAAAGTATTACGTAAGTATAGATTATAAATATGTCTAGCTAGTCCATACATTGTATATTTCACTATATAACATTTTGCGCTTTGCTGAAACCAACCGAATTGTGGTGGACTGTCAACATTGCTACTGCAGATGTCCCGACAATGTGCCGATGTACAGTTACTGTTGAACCCGACCGCTTTTTACAAGTATTAATATTAATAATGTTGGAGCGACACTAACCGAATTGGCTATATATCGGCTATAGCAGCTGGTATGATTTTTTTTTTGTTTAGAATAGGGCTACATTTGGCTACAGACTCGTCTGATGGAAAGCGAAGTCGAAGCCGAAAATGGAGTATGTAGACTTAGAAGATATTCACTCTTGACTACACTACACTATACACTATTTAAATTTGGATATATTTAATATCCAAATTTAAATAATCAGGAAACAATGACGGAGGCAGGGCATTCCTATCCCTGGCGGTCCGGATTATGAAAGAAGAAGCGAAGCGCTTAGTAATGATGATATTTCCTACTATCAGGTCGAATGTAGGCAAACGCCTATTTTTTCAGAGAATATTTTGACAGAGCAGCAGTGAGTAACTGACACAGGTAACTATACTCTATAAAATTTAACTTGATCTCTGTGACAGCTGTCAGAAAAATCACGCCTATGAAGTCCTGAATGTCTTAATAGTACAGACAGTACCTGTCAATGTCATACTTTATGGGCATGCCGTGATTGGCGACGAATGATTGTGACCATAGAGTTTTAGATAGAGTTTTATTTAAAATATCGATAGTTTATACTAACGATATTTTAAATAAAACTTAATTTATCATTAGTTTTATTGTAAATTTTAATATCATAACATTTTTTACATGTATAATTAAATTAAACCCAATTATATGTTACGTTAGCATCGATAATAGTGAAAAACTTCGATAAATACTATCGTTACATTATTATGAGTATTTAATTAATATCATAACATTTTTTACACGTGTACATACTTGATTTTAAATAATAGTTAGTAAATAAAATCCAATTTCTCACATTCAACTACTCATTCGATTTAATTACAATATTGTTTGAAAATCGATTTTTTCTACCACTCTACAACTCTAAAAATGTCAATCTTCTATGTCAATGTCACTGTCGCAGAAATCAAGTTAAATTTTATAGAGTAATAAGGTGTTTTGCGGAAAAACAAAAGGTAAAATTTACGGGCGAGTTTTTGATTCCACTTTTGTTATTTTGCTCTGACGAAAGCTTGTAAATATGCAACAGTTTGTGCTTCCTCAACTTGGGAGTTTTTGAATATATACAAAGATGTATCTCGGGCTGTTTCGTCAAAAGTTATTTTAATAATTCGGCAGGAAGGTGTAGAAATACGAGTAAGATTATTTATCGCAAAAAATAACACAACTGATTTAAACCATTGCAATAGAAGTACGTACGAATTTTACGCTATTTTTGACCGACGTACCACTGGAGGAGGTATACAATTCGACGCGTATATATATATTTTTTTATGTATAACCACGCATAACTTTTTTTTTAGTAGTCCGATTTCAATGATTCTTTTTTTATTGGAAAGAGTATACTTCGAAATTGGTTCCATTTAAATTTTATCGAAATCGGTTGAGCCATTTTTGATAAATCAGCAATAATGTGAAAAATGTTACATCGATCCGTGCATAATATTTGCGTTCTAGCGATGCGCCCCGGCTAGCACAGGTGTATTATAGATATAAACATTTCTCTTGAATTCCTCTATCTATTAAAACAAACTACATCAAAATCCGTTGCGTAGTTTTAAAGATATAAGCATACATGGGGACAGACAGCGGGAAGCGACTTTGTTTTATACTATGTAATGATTCTGTACACGGGTGAAGTCGGTCATGCTATTTTTTGCAAAAAATATTTTTAGATGTCCTTTGGATGTAAGGAAACTTAGATGACAAGGACAGTGGTGTAAACGTAACTAAAACGATTATCATTTTTACCAATCAATTTATTTTAATATAATTTATACAGGACCAACTTATAGTTATGTATATTCTTTCTTATAAAAAATATCAAAATCGGACTACCCAGCAAAAAGTTATTCGGTTTCATATAAAAAATATACTTGTCGACTGGATAACATCCCCCGATTCGTCAGTTAAAAATGAATTGATTATAATTATTATTATAATATACTACGGGACTAATCGCGCACTAAAATTACGAGATAAATAAATACCTTATCATCCCGACGTTTCGGCCGAGCTGCATCGACCGTGGTCACGGGTAGACACGGTAAACATGGGTAGGGATAGGGATGATGAGGTATTTATTTATCTCGTAATTTTAGTGCGCGATTAGACCCGTAGTATATTATAATAATGTGTTCAAATCGCGATAGTTTAAAAACAAGATTGATTAAAATTACTTCTAGAGTAGGTATTTTATCATCGTACTTATCACAACTAGTAGGAACTAGTTTCCGAAACACGGGTTCCCTACACCAAGTTTGGCAGCTAGAGCTTTCGAAAACTTTATGTGCTTTTATAAATAAAAACTTTATGAATTTGAATTTTGAATTGAACCAATTTGCACATTTGATAGTAGGAAACTCACAGTGCGCGAAATTGAATAGTAGGAAGTTCTTTTTTTTATATGGCTTTTTTTTGATTAACTACCACTAAATACAAGACCTACATAATCTAAAACTACACTACTATATAACAAGCAATTGGTTCATCTACAGACCGTTGAAGGTCCAAAGATAATCCAAATGCTCAAGCCTATTTAGTTCAGAAGTTTCTTTGTTCGTCTACATTATAGATAATATTATTTTCGCCAAAACTGGTACAACCCACTTCAGTGATTGCAATCGACGTACACAATTCGAATTGTAGTTTTTTTTTGAGTCTTAGTAATAGGGTTCCGTACCCAAAGGGTAAAAACGGAACCCTATTACTAAGAATCCGCTGTCTTAGTAATAGGGTTCCATACCCAAAGGGTAAAAACGGAACCCTATTACTAAGACTCCGCTGTCCGTCCGTCGAATTGAGAACCTCATCCTTTTTTGAAGTAAGTTAATAATGAATGAGAGTATGTAGACAAGTGTCCACAGGACGATAGATATCATTTTATATTTGATAAAGTCGAAAATGGGATTAACTTTTTTGTTAGAGCGGCAACAAAAATAAAGCATCTGTGAACTGTCTAGCTATCACGGTTAATTAGATACAGCCTGGGGTCAGACAGACATACAGACGCACAGACGGATGGACAGCGGATTCTTAGTAATAGGGTTCCGTACCCAAAGGGTAAAAACGGAACCCTAAAAACATACAATCGAATTGAGAACCTCCTCCTATTTTGAAGTCAGTTAATAATGAAAGAGAGTAAGTAGACAAGTGTCTTCAGGACGAAAGATATGATTTCGTATTTGATAAAAAGGCTTAATAGAAAAACTCAAAAATAGGATTAACTTTTTTGCTCTTTCAAACGAATAATTAAATTTTAGGAATTTTGAGTTAAAAGTTTTTGCTTTCATTTTAGAGCTAACACTATAAATCAATTTCGAATTTGCTTTGAAGAAAATATTACCGTTCATATCTTATATCTACCGTTCTCAAATGATGTACGATCTACCCAAGTTTTCTGTTCAAGTTTCACAGAGATGCTCAAATTGCGGCCCGCATGTTAAAGTAGGTATTAATAAGTTTCTGTGATAATAAGTTTGTCTGACTACGCAAGTATGATAATTGAGACATATGCATCACGCTGACTCAGTGTGAGTTTGTTGTTTTAAGACATCAAATGAACTATCGATTTTCATCTACGGACGTATGCAGGTTTCCTAAAGATGCTTTCTTTCATGGAATAAACCATTCGAAATGTAGATAATATATGAAAACCCATACTTAAAAATCTCGCAGCCTCAATTAAATAAAGCTCAATTTTTGGTATAAGGTAGTCAACGTGTTATTAACAAGTTATAGTTGTGTACAACAACACCCCTGAATCAGTCAGCTGGGATGCTTAGCGTTTGGAAGGGAAACTCGTTTGAATTTTCAGAAATATAAATGAGTCACTTGCAAGCGCTCGGCGTCCCGCCCGGCGGCCTGTACCGCTGCTGGCACCGCTGCGAGCTGCCCGTACCGATAACTTGCGCTACGCACCCACACACCACGCACTCGCTTTGCTAAATGACCTAGTTGCTCACGAGCCGGAAGTTGATTTGTTTTTTATTTGTATTAATAATTCAATGTTGTTTACGTCATTTTAGTTGCACTAAAATTAAAGAAATATACATAGATGTATACCTAATGATTCAGGCATGTTTTGGTATGAAGTACCTACTGTAAATGCTTGAACATTTAGTAAATAAATAAGTACTTCTATAAGCTGAAAATTGATGTACGGATAGATAAGTAACTTAAAAAAGTTTGACCACAGCCTATCACCCAAAACATGTAATAAAGCTTTTCAGTCAGGTTTTAAGCGGCGCTACTTTAAAAGCTGACTGACAGGCCTTGTTACATGTTTTAGGTAATTTGCTGCGGTTGAACTATTTTTTAGTTACTTTACTACCCGCACGCCAATTTCCAGTTTTTAAAAGTAGTTGCAAGATATTCATTTATTAAAAATAATCAAACTGGTATCCCCTCCAAACGCTAATTATCCCAGCTGACTGAATCCGGTATTGTTGTACACCACCATGACTACCTAACCAAAAAATTAGCTTTTAGAAAGTAGTTGCATTTTTTTCACTTACCTCCCGGGCTATAAGATTGTATATTATATTATATTATTATATTATTATATATATTATATTATTATATATATTATACACATATTTATTTATTGTCTTAAATTTAAGTTTTTTTACAATATTTAAATAATAAAAAACAAAATACTATAAAAAAACCTAAACCTAGAGTGCCGCCGGCAGCGGGGCGAGGCCCAAGCTACCGGTGGTTGGGTCTACAGAGAGAGGAACCTCCTGACAATGCGCGCTGTGTCCAGGACGACCGCCTTCTGTATCTGACCCTTGACCCAACCGTCTAGCGAGAGCCTCTTAAGATGGTGGTCGAGACTCTTCGCTATTAAGCCGTTTACCGAAACGACTATCGGGACAATGATCGTAGAGTCCACATCCCACATGGCGGTGACCTCGTGAGCCAAGTCAAGGTACTTGCTGAGCTTGTCCTTCTCGGCCTTCACGAGGTTCTCGTCATGTGGGATGGTGACGTCGACGAGCACTGCCCGGCGCTGGGACCGGTCGACCACCACGATATCAGGCCTATTGGCGACAATAGTCCTGTCCGTGATGATAGAGCGGTCCCAATAAAGCAACGCACGACCATTTTCGAGAACTGGTGCCGGTGCGTACTTATAGTACGGCACCTCAGACTCGACAAGGCCGTATCGAAGAGCAAGTTGCTGATGGATAATCCTGGCTACTTGGTTATGCCTGTGTAAGTACTCGCCGTTGGCAAGATGAGAACAACCGGAAGTAATATGCCTGAGTGACTCTCCGGGACGGTGGCATGCCCGACAAATGTCGACCGTACCGTCCTTCAGGATATACTTCCGGTAGTTGTTCGTCAAGACAACTTCGTCCGCAATTGCACAGGCAAAACCTTCGGTTTCCCCAAAGAGGTCACCGAAGCGCAGCCAGGCCACCGACGCGAGCAGGTCCACATCGGGTCCTGTTAGGGCCCGATAGAACCGCCCGTGCAGCTCCTTGCTCCTCCATACCGCCTTGCGATCATCGGTGCTGAGCACCGATGGCCTGCGCCAGTTCTCCTTCGCCAGAGAGAGCGGGGTGAGGCCTCTGTCAGCTGCCACCACATCGCAATGCATTCCACGCCCGCTGTTTCGGAAATAGTCCCGGAGACTGTATACTTCGCGGTTGTGGAGGTCTTTGGCATTTAAAAAGCCTCGGCCACCACACTTCCGCGGAATGTACAGTCTCATGACAGACGAGCGCGGGTGTAGCATGCGATGCAAAGTGAGCAGTCGACGGACCCTCCTATCCAGGGCGTCCAGCTCAGTCTGAGTCCACCTCAGTATGCCAAAGGAGTACATCAGCAGCGGCATCACCCAACCATTGAAGGCGCGCACCTTGTTGCCGCCGGACAAAAGACTATTTAGTACTTTTGTCAGACGACAAAAAAAGCGCTCCTTCACCGATTTCTTGATGTCCACTGCCGATATACCCAACGACTCTGACATACCGAGGTACTTGTAGGTCTATATATATAATATAATTAGTCTAATGTATATATATTATATTATTATATATCTTTTTCCACTTCTGGCCTACATGGTGTTGTTTCGTGAATGCGAAGTAACACCAGAGTTATATTCTAGTAAAATATGCAAAACTATGCTACTTTACAATATCAAAAACACAATATAAAAAAATTTATAAAAGATTCACTACCACTGTAAAATACCTAATACATCTGGGTATTGAACTTTCAAAGTAATTTTAATGGATGAACTCGTCCCCTAGGACTCCTCCTAAAACTTTTAGTCCGAAACGTTGGAAAAAATGTTTTTGCCGAAATGAACGAAGGATATTTAATATTTGGAAAATGTGAGAATCAATGTTCTGGGAAGGTCTAAAAAGTTTTCTCAGCGTTGTTTTAGGTACTTTTTCTTTGATGTAGAATGTGGAATTGCTGGGGATCCAAATTTGATTACGTTTAATTACCAGTATGAAGGTATTTGAAGTATAACACGGGTAGCATGGCACAGGGACAAATTGTCTATCTGCCCTCCAGGAGGAAATAAAGTATGGATTGGCACAAGACATATTTTCTTTTTCTAACGATATTATGTTGTTCTTAATAATTTGTATTTTTGAATGTATAACTGTTCTGTTTTTGTGTTTTATTTTTTTTATTTTTATAATCGAATACAATGTGCTTTTTAATTTACTATTATTGTAAACTAAATTAGACATGGACGTAATATTTTTGTGTGTGTTTTTTGTGATTTGTAATTGCATATTCATTTATTTTCTTAAATCTAAGTTTTTTTACAATATTTATATAAAAGAACAAAATACTATAAAAAAAAACCTAAACCTAGAGTGCCGCCGGCAGCGGGGCGGGGCTCAAACTACCGGTGGTTGAGCCTATAGAGAGAGGAACCTTCTGACAATGCGCGCCGTGTCCAGAACGACCGCTTTCTGTATCTGACCCTTGACCCAACCGTCTAGCGAGAACCTCTTAAGGTGGTGGTCGCGACTCTTCGCTATTAAGCCGTTTACCGAAACGACTATCGGGACAATGATCGTAATTTATTATTATAGTTAACCAAATTTGACATTGACGTAATGTAAGTAATATTTATTATTTATCATTAGTGTAATTGGTTACTGTTACCGTGCTAATTTGATATAAATAAATAAATAAAATCAACAGTGGATAAAATGGTTTTCTCCCTTTGCCATGCTACTCGTGCAGATTATATCTTTTACACTAATAACGTATGTATTTTTTGTCCTTGCTTGTATTTTATGAACTATAGGTAATACTAGGCTGATTTTAGCCACATTATTGGAAAAAAGCATAGGTTATATTTTTTTACCTGGGCAAACCCAGGGACCAAGGGAAAAAGCTAGTTCGAAGATAAGTATTTCAATTGCAGTTTATCCAATTTCGTGTTGTTCAAATGATGCTAGAAAATTTATATAAGTACTAGTTATGCGGTATCCCACGGAATCCTTTCATTTTCCGGGATAAAAAATAACTTATTTCACTTTCTGACTTGTAAACTACTTGTGCAAATATTATTTCGATTTCTTTCCGCTGCTACTTGAAAAAATAACAAACAAACTAAAAGAATAATAAAGTACCTACTTAACAAACACAGTTCCAGGTGTATAATATTAGTAAGAGTTATGCTGCAAGTGACATGTGCTTACCAAAGGAGCTCAACCTTTTCTTATCGTTTTACTTATGTAAGAACAAATAAAGATAGTAGTCCTTATTCAATAATCGTACATTCACTAGATTTATTACACAGCAAAACGTCTTGTAAATTATTTTAAAATCAGATTAATGTCTACTCATCCCAAGCGTCACAATAACTTGCGAGTTTCGAGCTCTACGAGAACTAAGTTAGGAAAGATCTAAGAACTTGTGAACTTTGATCCCGAGGAAGTTTACAAGCGTGTTCGAGCGTACTTACCGACCTGTTATAACTTCATAGAGGCCTTTTAGACCAGAGTAGAACCTTTAAAAATAAAAAAGAGTGAAAAAAAAAATAATAGTAGGATGAAACCCATTAGAAAAGGAGGGGAATATTATGAAAATAAAAGGAAAAATAATTTACGGGCGATCTGAGGTCGGGAAGGGGATGTGGGGGGGGGGGGGGTTTAAGGGGAAAAAGCGGTTTTTCTCGATTTCCGGCAAAACTAAAAGTCCTATCGAAAAAAGTCAAATAGCAAAGTTGTAGGTAATATAAAGATCTAAAACTTTTGTGTTGACACTTTTTTCACATAACCTCAAAATTTATGTGAAAAATCCAAAAAACCGAGTTTTTGGTTTTTTATTTTTATCTTTTACAATAATATTTTTTTTTTAACAAAATTTGGTGAAAACTTACCTTTTTATGTCCCAAATACGCTGTAATTTATTTGATTCAAAATATTAATTTTTTTCACCTTATTTTGAATGAATATCGAAAAAACACCCTAATTTTCAATCGAAAATTCAACCGTCAAAATATCAGTTTTTTTCAAAAAGTTGATATGTTTTCTGTTTGTTGAAATCTTTACTTTCTGATGGTGAAAAAAAAAATATATGTTACTATAGTAAATCTTCTCAGAAAATGCCAAAAATCGAAAATAAATATTAAAGAAATAAATGTCAAAATGTACAAAAAATATATTATAAATCTATTAAAAATGTATAAAATATATATAGAAATCGGCCAAAACTTTGTTATTAAAAATATATTTACGATATATATTTTATATATTTTTTATAGATTTTTAATATATTTTTTATGTATTTTGAAATATTTTTTTTCATGGGATTAACTTACTATCTCTATTTATATCTGTATCAATCAACTCAAACATAAAAAATAGTATGCTTAACGTAACATAACCTAAAGATTGAAATTAAATGATATTTTAGTACAAGATAAAAAAAAATAATCTCCTTAATTTTACACAAACAAATTAAGTTAATCCCATGAAAAAAAATATATTTCAAAATACATAAAAAATATATTAAAAATCTAAAAAAAAATATATAAAATATATATCGTAAATATATTTTTAATAACAAACTTTTGGCCGATTTCTATTTATATTTTATACATTTTTAATAGATTTATAATATATTTTTTGTACATTTTGACATTTATTTTTTTAATATTTATTTTCGATTTTTTGCATTTTCTGAGAAGATTTACTATAGTAACATATATATTTTTTTTCACCATCAGAAAGTAAAGATTTCAACAAACAGAAAACATATCAACTTTTTGAAAAAAACTGATATTTTGACGGTTGAATTTTCGATTGAAAATTAGGGTGTTTTTTCGATATTCATTCAAAATAAGGTGAAAAAAATTAATATTTTGAATCAAATAAATTACAGCGTATTTGGGACATAAAAAGGTAAGTTTTCACCAAATTTTGTTAAAAAAAAAATATTATTGTAAAAGATAAAAATAAAAAACCAAAAACTCGGTTTTTTGGATTTTTCACATAAATTTTGAGGTTATGTGAAAAAAGTGTCAACACAAAAGTTTTAGATCTTTATATTACCTACAACTTTGCTATTTGACTTTTTTCGATAGGACTTTTAGTTTTGCCGGAAATCGAGAAAAACCGCTTTTTCCCCTTAAACCCCCCCCCCCCCACATCCCCTTCCCGACCTCAGATCGCCCGTAAATTATTTTTCCTTTTATTTTCATAATATTCCCCTCCTTTTCTAATGGGTTTCATCCTACTATTATTTTTTTTGGTTGCATAAATTATCGAGCCTGGTGTATTTCCTTCTAAGTATTTTGAGCTAGAAATAACTGAGAACATAATATAGGTAGAAATGTATTGACATATCCATGCCTCTATATTTACGAGGATGCCGTTTTTGTCAAGACCAATAAACAGATGTATGAACATCTTATGACTGAAAGACACAAGGCTAAAATCCGCTGCTAAAATATAACAGTATGTTTCGGTGGGGGCATTTGTGGTATGGGTCCGGTAATATACAACCATATTTACAAAAATCATATTGGAATCGGTTAGTGTGGCTATATTTAAGAGGAAGCTGTTTTATTAAAGAAGAAGTTTTATTAAAGAAGCTGATTTAGCAGTGCGTCATCTCTCGTCAATCTTTAGAAGTTTTAATAACTTCTATTTGAGTGATACCTGTCTAATACGGGTATCACAGGTGGCGCCACCAACGCTATAAGTTGTTGTAATGTAAGCACTACAAAAATTTGACGCTTGCGTGGGAGGCGGGCTGGCTCAGTTGGTTAGAGCGTCGGGCTAGTGATCCGAAGGGGCAGGTTCAAATCCTGCGTTCGCTTCAGATTTTTGAAATGCTTATCACAAAGATGACTCTTTGAGATTCTTGTGGCACAAAAGCCAAAATACCACGCGGGTGGAGCCGCGGGCAAAAGCGAGTACTAGATAAAGCACAATTCAAATTTAATGGCGTCTGTGAATACGAGATGAGTTGTAGAGCAGTAGCAAATTCATGTGTCGGAGGTAAAGAGTGAGATTTTACGCCGTTGGTAGCTGCTACAGACGTCACTATATAAGATTGATTCGACCTGGATATCTGTTACTGTACACAAATGAAACATTTCCGGCTAGCTGATATTCCCAAAAGAGCCTAAAAACCGATTATACGTTTGGCTATCCAGAATTGGTTTTTAACTGTTTTTTTTCCATTCCGGGTTGGCACCATAGTAAAAGTTGTTTGCAATGATGGTCTCAATCACCCCCTTCTGGTCTAGTACAGGGCAAACTCTGTTTAGCTGTTGCTGAACTGTAAGCAGTGCCTAAAATAGGCTTGATTATTAGTACAGGAAAAATAGGTTTGGTTCTAAACTTACTCTATGCTTAGGGTTTTCAGATAGAGATTGCAAAAGCACGAAAATTACTATTAACCTTGTACAGATGTTCATAACCACTTAAGTATAGCAATAGAAAAAAACCGGACAAGTGCGAGTCAGGCTCGCACACTGAGGGTCTCGTTATCCCGTACAAATCTAGAAAATTTCACAAAATTGGGAAGTAATTTGTTAAAATCTTTGTACTATGTCATCGACGAAAAATTTTTTTTTCACTTTTCTCGTTATGCACGAAAATTACACATTGTTAAAATAATTAAAAACCTGTTTTAGCATGTACTAATGAAGCTCTTTTATATGATACCTTACATGATACGGTTTCAGGGTTGTTCCCATTGTGAAAATTGGTCATTAGTGGTTTTTTAGGGTTCCGTACCTCAAAAGGAAAAAACGGAACTCTTATAGGATCACTTTTTTGTCCGTCTGTCCGTATGTCCGTATGTCAACCTATATTGTGTAAGTTGAAGTGCTATTTTTTGTGATTTAAATAAAAATGTACGGTTTTCAGATTTATTCTTATATGTATACTCTGAGACAATGCTTCACGCCAAATTTCATAGTTTTATGTCAACGGGAAGTAAACTGTAGGTTTTGGTTTTTGTGAGTGTCGAAATAAGCGGGTTTTTACGACATAAACGGCTCTAACTTATTTATACGATAACCGAAAAGTTTTTCTTTTACACAACTGCACGATACCATAGATATACACATATAGTAGAAATTTCAACTCGATATCTTTACGCGTTCTCGAGATAAAGAGTCTTGAAATACGGACAGACGGACAACAAAGTCATCCTATAAGGGTTCTGTTTATTCTAATGACCAATTTTCACTATGGGAACAACCCCGAAATCGCTAAAACAGCTATTATTTGCACGTCAGTGATCTTTTAGTATAGATCACCTTTTTTTTAATTTCAAAGTTGGTGCCATAGTTAAAGTTGGTCATAAGAAAGGGTACAATGATAATAATGTCTTTGAATATGATCGTGGTCTAGTCTATAGAAACACGCTGTACATCGAGTTCCAGTTATGGAGCACTGATGTAGTCCAGTCGCCCATTGTGGGAAGGCCTATGTCGGGCAGTAGTCTATTAAAAATGTCAGTTATTGATTATAATAAAAATATTTGGAAAAAGTTGTGTGTAAATTAGGAAAAAGAAGTCGCACAAAACCCTCCATGTTAAACACTAGTTTTTACCCGCGGCTTCGCCCGCATACGCAATATATCATTATAATTTATAGCCTATGTGTTATTCTGATGAAAAAGATATATTATTGCAAAGTTTCATCTCAATCCGTTCAGTAGTTATTGCGTGAAAGAGTAACAAACATCCATACATCCATCCATCCTCACAAACTTTCACGTTTATAATATTAGTAGCTATGTGTTATTCTGATGAATAAGCTATATTATTGCAAAGTTTCAACTCAATCCGTTCAGTAGTTATTGCGTGAAAGAGTAACAAACATCCATACATCCATCCATCCATCCATCCTCACAAACTTTCACGTTTATAATATTAGTAGCTATATTATTGCAAAGTTTCATCTCAATCCGTTCAGTAGTTATTGAGTGAAAGAGTAACAAACATCCATACATCCATCCATCCATCCATCCTCACAAACTTTCACGTTTATAATATTAGTAGCTATATTATTGCAAAGTTTCATCTCAATCCGTTCAGTAGTTATTGCGTGAAAGAGTAACAAACATCCATACATCCATCCATCCATCCATCCATCCTCACAAACTTTCACGTTTATAATATTAATAGGAAATATTAATAGGAAGTAGGATATTTTAGATATTTCTACTCCTACGTCTATACATGTTAATATTTCTCATCAAGATCTTGGTATCGATAAAATAAAATTACATTAGCGAGAACCCAAATTACGGAAGCCATTCGGTTTTATGAGAGGCAAAATTGTGAGTGTAACGTCGAAAGTTTGTACCTAAAGATAAAAACAGAATCAAGAGCAAAATAACGAAAATAACCTGTTTTGGTGGCAAGATCATTGACCGTTTCAGCTGTAACAATATTTTTTTTTGTGAGAAACCCGTCTTCTCGTCCGACATACCTCAGTGCCTCAAGTCGAAAGTTTTCGACCAGTGTGTGTTGCCAGTGATGACTTATGGCACAGACACACAGAAACGTGGTCTCTCACTATGGGCCTTATTAGTAAGCTCCAAGTAGCCCAAGGAGCTATGGAGAGGGCTATGCTCGTAGTCTCTATGCGGGATCGAATCAGGAATGAGGAGATCCGTAGAAGAACCAAAGTTACCGACATAGCCCAACGGATTAGCAAATTAAAATGGCAATGGGCAGGGCACATAAGCGCGGAGGACTGATGACCGGTGGAGTTGAAAAGTTCTCGAGTGGAGGCACCGTACCGGCAAGCGCAGCGTAGGACTTCCACCCACAAGGTGGACGGATGACCTCATTAAGACCGCAGGATCGCGATGGATGCAAGCCGCTTTCAACCGGTCTTATTGGAGATCTATAGGAGAGGCCTATGTCTAGCAGTAGACGTCCTTTGGCTGATGGATGGATGGCTGGAAGAAACCCGTAGATTTTCGTTTGAAATTAATCAGTCGAAAATTGATAGACTTAGCTAAGTTTTATTATCAACTAGCTTTTGCCCGCGGCTCCGCCTGCTTTGTATTTTGACTTTTGTGCTATCCCACAGGAACCTTTTATTTTTTCTGGATAAAAAGTAACCTATGTCACTTTCCGGCCTTTGAATTATATTCATGCCAAAAATCAAATCAATCCGTTGTTCCGTTGCTGCGTGAAAGAGGAACAAACCAACAAACCTTTCGGATTTAAAATATTAGTGTGATTGAACCTTAGAGTATAGTAACTATAGAGCGCTAGTACCGCACTAGACGCCCAGTGCGCGTCGTAGGCAGATGAAGTATAGCTACTTATATATGTATGTTGGCGATTACTAGGGATGGGCACGCGGGCAACGTAAACTCATTTTGTTGTCAATAGATGCAGGTTCAGCGCGGTACAAACAAGTATATTTCGTGCGATAACATCTAAGAGAATAATATGAGTATAACTTTTTCTACGTGTTACTTACGACATTTATTCAGAAAAATTAAGTATTTATTGGATATGTACGTCAAAAAAATCAAGAAAGTGTACTGAACAAACTTTATTCCATATGTTTGGCTCAAAATTTGTTGGTTTTAAAGCGATAATTTATTTGTTCATCAAATTTTGGTCTTTTGGAAATCTGAAAAATAAGAAAACAAAAGATATTTTTATAAATTTCGACCTTTTTTTGGAATGTTGTTCAGTATTTTGGGTAAGTTTGTCCTTTACATATTTTATACTATATTTGTAGGAGCCTATATTTTCATTACAAAAATACAGTCAGGTATTATGTGGATCGGCGACTGTGGGTGGCATTTTCCAACTGAACGCTACCGTTGCTTGGATGACACAATATATTGTAGGTCCCGTTTAGCTATGTCAGAGGCATTCACGCGGCCTAATAACGCTGACACCAGGGCTAGCCACCAGCCACATACCTACAAACTTACTTATTACAAAAATGTATCTCGCACTATCATTTTTTTAAATTTAATTTAAGTCCATTAAATTAAATTAAACCACTAAAATCTTCAAAATCAATTTAGCAGTGTAGACGTGATATCGTAACATTACATAATTATGTACCGCTATAATAATTTGACATTTAAAATATTAGAAAGTATATCGCACAAAACACACTATACAATTATTTATAATAAATTATAATAAGATTTCAAGTATTAAAGTTACAAAAATCTGTTATATGTAATATGCAGTACTTCTAGTAAACATTATATCGACTACAGCGTTGGTCACGTCCCATCTCTAAATCACGCGGCAGGAGTGCGGTGTGGTGCGGTGCACGGGCGAGCCTGTGCGTGCCCGCCTCCCACGTCTTCTTCACCCCCGCGATTCCGGATTTATTTTCATAAAAATAAGTATTATAATCGACTTACCGATGAAATGTGATACTGGATTTCAATTTCGTGTGTTTTCTAGTATCGTTTTTACAAGGTCGAACTGCACATTTCACCATTTTAATACATCAATTTGAAAAAAGTTGCTCGAGAAACGCACGTTCCTAGTACTCTGCTACGACTACAAGCGCTCGCGGCGGGAACGTCGTTTTGTTCTCACTTGTACCTAATGTTCCCACTTCGTCGTGCGCGCTCTTCAGTTATTTATATACTCTAAGGATTGAACCTATGTACTTTATGGGGCTATGATTATATTATAACACTAGTTTTTACCCGCGGCTTCGCCCGCATGATATTTTGATTTTTGACGCAATATCATTAAAATTTATAGCCTATGTGTTATTCTGATATATAAGCTATATTATTCCAAAGTTTCATCTCAATCCGTTCAGTAGTTTTTGCGTGAAAGAGTAACAAACATCCATACATCCATCCATCCATCCATCCATTCATCCATCCATCCATCCTCACAAACTTTCGCGTTTATAATATTAGTAGGATTTATCGACGATTTTAATAATATTTTTCTCTTTCACTGAACACCGCTCACTTGGAAGGATATCTCCTGTGCTTCCCCAATACCTAAACCCATTAACATTTCAAGAAATCAATTCAAATCTTGAAGTGAAACAAACTTCAACAAGCCCTACATTTCAATTTTATTGTAATACTAGCTGACCTGGCGAACTTCGTTCCGCCTAACAGTCGATTAACGTAGTCTAAGTTACTCCTTATTACATCAGCTACCTGCCAATAAAAGTCCCGTCAAAATCGGTCCAGCCATTTCAGAGATTAGCCGTAACAAACAAACAGACAGACAGACAAAAATTGTAAAAAATTTTTTTTTGGTGTATGTACCATATATAGGTATATATATTCATATGCATGTAGTAAAAAACGGTTATTTCAATATTACAAACAGACACTTCAATTTTATTTGTTTGTATGTATAGATATATAGATATAGCGATGCCCCGGTTGTGGCCACTGACCTGGATGTGACCGGTTTGGTGTTAAAAATTATTGCATAAAAGGTAACAATAAACAATGTAAGAACATAAATAGTGTTTGTATGAATCTCAAATTATACCTATATATGTTTTTAAATATAATTTGAACATTAAATTGTCTAATTCATCGTAAAAAATCAAAATGGTCACATATGAAGAATGAGAAATCGTCGGGTCGTCCGCGTCCGTCTGAGGTGCTCTGTAATTTTTAAGTGTTTAATAATAGTTAGAATCGTCAAAAGAGTTTTGACTGTTGTTAATGTGATTTAATATTGAACATTGAACAGTGTTGTGAAACATTCAGTGACATTCCGCGTTAATCGGTGAAACTATTACTTGTTTTCATTGAGGACTTGCTTTTATATTTTTTGGAAATTGAGGGTAATTTTGAGTGACACTAAATAAAATATTTTTGACTTCTGTGGAGTACCACACGTTTACGACTAGTGGCACCATCTCTTATCGAGTAGTTGCTGCGAAATAGCAGCGCCATCGGACGGATATTCTTGGAACAACGTTGTATTAGTTATCGACACCATGGTAAAGTGCGGAGGTTGTGGAAAATTTATTTCATCGCAAGAGGGCGTAAAATGCGGTAAATGTACAGGGGTATATCACAGAGCATGCGTAAATATACCCGCCAAGGCAAATGTACTATCTACGTGGATGTGCCCAAACTGCAAATGCACCATGCCTCGCGACAATAATCCATCCACTCCAGTCCGCGGGACTGCGACGTTCGTCATGGAAGAGAGTCAGCCCGTAGAACCCACTGTAACGAATTTAGAGCAAGAAGTACTCAGCAACGCGGTGACGGATACCATGCAGTTGATATTGTCAACCGTTCGAGAACTGAAAGCTGATATATGCAAACTGAACAAGAATGAAAGCATACTCAAACAGGAGCTTGTATTATTGAGAGCCGAACTGCTTGAAAATAAAGATAAACTTAAAAAACTAGACACATTAGAGGTGAAGATAAAAACTTTGCGACTTGAGATTTCCAAACAGCGTGGTTCTGATAACATAATTAAGGATCCTCCAAGTTGCTCTTCACCTGTAAATAACCATATAGAACAAGCCGGTAAATAACCACCAAAACCAGCAAAAATAACGCGTAGAGCAACTGACATCATATCAAATCAAGCTTTGCGGAAAGAACTAGCAAGCTTGCCTGACCAAGATACATTTATTGCATCTAAGACTACCCCTAATGGGAGAGCTCCACTTAATATTTCGGAAAAAAAAGCTACGAAATCGTCTGATATTAATAAAGAAGGCAAGCAAAATATGCCAAAAAATAATTTAAATATGGACGAAATCAATGACGGTACTGGTGAGTGGATCGTGGCTAACAGGCGCCGCCGGAGCAACAAACAACCCCAACTAGTCGTCGTAGGAGCTAATAGAGACGAATGTGGAATAAAGGCCGTTGAAAAGCTTTACTATATGCAGGCGTGGCAGTTCAAACCTGACACCACCATAGAACAAGTCAAACTGTATTTGAACTCGATTGTGAAAGCCGAATATTATGTTGAAAAACGACAAATAAAATCAACTAGGCACGCGTCGTTCATAATAGGAATGCCCGATAGCGCCAAACCGCAATTAACGACTCCAAATGTATGGCCGCAAGGGATTCGCTGTTCCGAATGGTTTTTTCGCGGTCGCTCGCTACAACAGGCAGCGAGCAAGTAACAGCAATCGAGATTAACTCTACCACACAAGCAGATCGAGATGCACCACCACCAGCGCTTGCATGCAATCACAAGAATACCGGTACTATCACTATTTGTCACCAAAATATGCGTTCTCTGAAGAGTAAGACTAGTAAATTAGAAGTTCAATTAGTACATAATCTTAAATGTGATGTTCTTTGCTTATCGGAACACTGGCTTAAATCACACGAATTAAAATCCGTAAGCATAAATAATTTTGTACTCGCTTCGCACTATTGCCGACCAAATATAATGCACGGCGGATCTTGTATTTATGTCAGTAATGTAATTAAATACAAAAATCTAGAACGATACATTAAACTATCTGTTGAACAAGTATGCGAACTATCTGCTGTTGAGCTGTTAGATAGGAAAATTATCGTAATATGTCTATACCGATCGAACTCAACAAGCACTACATCATTTTTTCCTGTGCTGGAATGCATGTTCGATATGCTATTGCAAGAAAATAAAGAATTTGTGGTGCTTGGAGATGTAAACATTGATACGATTGACCCAATTAAATCTGATATTAAAAAACTAAATGATCTATTGTCATCACACAACTTGTGCAATATTGTAGACTTCCCCACAAGAATAGAGGGCTCTTCAAGTACAAGCCTCGATCATGTGTACGTTAGCCGCCAGTCTGTGAGTGCGGCGCGCGCGCGCCCCGTGTCCACCTTGATCTCCGATCACCTCGCGGTCCGCGCGGTCGTCCCGTGCGATCTAGGTCTGAATCACGCGCCTTCATATTGCGCGAGATCTTACACTCGCACCAATAAATGTAATTTTGTTGATGCGTTGACGAGTGTAGACTGGGTAGAGCTTGAGAGGAAGTATTCAGCATCGTGCGATGGTTTAGCTCAAGCTGTAGTAAACATTATACAGCATAACCATGATGTATGCTTCCCGATGAAAAGAAAGAGTGCGAAGATAAAAAGGACGATCTGGGCGACAAGCGAAATTATCAACTTAAATGATCTACTGATTGAGATGAATAAGTTAAAATTAAAAGTTCCTTACCATAATGACCTAGAGTTATAGATAGAAGAATATCAAAATAAATTTGACGAGCTAGTGAAAACTGAGAGGGCCAAGTATTACAATAATATTATTCATCATTCAGAGAACGTCACTAAATCAATGTGGGAAGTAGTTAAATCGGAAACCGGTCGAAAAGCAGTATTAACAGAATATACTGAATTATTAAAACGACGTGACGGTTCCAGTTTTTCATCAAAATTGGAAGCTGCGGATGTGATGAACGAGTATCTCGTAGGCGAAGCTAGCGCCGCCGGGGCACCTACGGCAGACGTCGCCGCGGCGATGCGCGCACTCGAAGCCGTGCGCCTGCCGAGTGACCGTTCACTCAGAATTAGGCCGTTTACACCCTTCGAGATTTATAAAATTATTACGAAGGGAATAGCCCGGAAAAAAACCAAAGACTTGTATGAAACATCAGTAGAGTTACTGCACACTTCAGCGGAACCATTATCGCAGATCCTTTCTTGCCTCTATAATAAGTGTCGTAAAGAAGGTAGGTACCCTACCGCGTTAAAGAGGGCAAAGATTTCGCCATTGTATAAGGGAAAGGGAGAGCAGGGTGACATGAACAGTTACAGACCAGTTTCCATCATACCCGGAGTGGCAAAAATTTTTGAGTACGGACTGAGTGCTCGACTGATGCAGTATTTGACTGAAAGTGGGGCGCTAAGTGACAGGCAGTACGCGTACCGAAGAGGTAAGTCCACGACTTCGCTGGCTAGGGAACTGGTCCGCCGTATAATCGAAGCTCGTGAAGCCCAGCAGCAGGTCGCTGTGATTTTTTGTGATATGTCGAAAGCTTTTGACGTAGCGGATCACGGCGTCCTGGCCGCGAAAATGGAGCACTACGGGATTAGGGATTCTGCACTAAATATGTTTTCGGACCAAATGACCGGACGAGTCCAGGTCGTTGTGGGGGATGGAGGTAGAGTGAAGTCAAAGCCACTGGAGACCGTGATCGGTGTTGCTCAAGGCTCCTCGCTTTCTAATATCACCTTTTCCATCCTCCTTAATGACTTGCCAGAGAACATTGCAGACGCACATGTCCTAATGTATGCGGATGACGTAGCCGCAATTGTCACCGCCCCGTCTGTAGACCAGCTGGAGCAAAAACTCAACACAGTGGCGGCTGAATTGGATGCCTGGTTCAGAGTCAATGGGCTAAAGTTGAACGCTACTAAGACTCACTTTGTCCATTTCAATTTAGCAGGCCGAACATACAGACCACTCATGGTAAAAATCGGTAGAGTTGAGATGGACCAAGTGAAGTCAACAAACTTTCTAGGTTTTCAACTTGATGCTGCATTGACTTGGGAGAGTCACATCGAGAGACTGTGCGGAAAAATAGGAAGTGCTTGTTTTGCACTATGGCGAGTGTCCTCAATTCTGCCGTACCCCATGGTTCGGCAATGCTACTTTGCTTCTGTGCATTCTTTAATCCAGTACGGTATCGAGCTATGGGGACGCGCTGCCGATTGGGAGCGTGTCTTCAAGATGCAGAAACGAGCTGTACGTGCTATAGTAAGAGTGACACAGGACACTTCTGCATGGACGTATTTCCGATCCATGGGGATACTGACTGTGCCGAGTTTGTTCTACTTCCAGGCGGCTCTGTACGCCAGGGATCACCCGGAGGAGTTCCCGCGCCTCGGAGCCACCCGCGATGGAGCCGAGCCGCCGCGGCACGCGCGTCGTTTGTGTGCTCTGCCTCGCAGACTGGCGAAGACGGCTAAATTAATACACATGAACGCGCCAATAATAATCAACCGACTACCAAAGGAGGTGGTTGACGCGCCTTCTAGGGGGTCATTTAGAAATAAATTGAAAAACTGGCTGATCGAACATGCATTTTACGATTTTAATGAGTTAACTGAGTTAAAGGAATTATGAGTATTATTTATGCTTTGGCAGTGAAATTTAATTACCTTAAATGAATTGTTGACATAAATGTGGTTATTTTTGACATTGAATATTTATTTATTTTTGGCTTATTGACATTGAATATTTATTTTTGAATATTGACAATGAATATTACGTAGTTTAGACTGTTTTCCATTATATTTGATGATTTTTATTATTGTGTTACAAATACACATTTATTTGTTAATTACCTAAGTAAACTATGCAATTTTTGCTATGATGAAATTCAGCATTGTTCAGATTTGTATTGAATGATTATTATGTTGTGTCCATAAAGAACATGCTTAGCTCAGCGTGTCGATACTGGGCCGTATAGCGGATAGCGTCAGCCGGCGGAATCTGCAGAGTCGCGACCCAGATTCATCGTCAACCATCTAGGCGAGGCATCGGCACACAAATATGCACGGTCATCAAATTAGTCATAATTCAAGACCAATTAGATGTAAGAGACTGTTGTATAAATAGTATTCATATTCATATTCATATTCATTTATTTGCCACTAAGTGTTACATAGGTCTTATATTAAAAAATTGCACTTACAAACTTAGTCGCCCTTTCCGAGCATTGCAAATGTTTTATGGCGATATGGCGCTTCTTATCAATAAGATACAATAAAATTTAATGTGTTACTAAACTAACTTAATACTATGGATAATAAAGGTGTCGTAATCTAATATTAGAGGGAAGCATCTCAATGAAGTTAAATAATAATATGTCTACTGAACTAACTTAATACTATGGATACAGGGTGTCCTAATTTATTGTCATCATAGAGTAGCGTCACGTAGTTTTCTTGTGGCCTACGTAGCTGGTGGCTTCAATGTATTCTTTTACTGAGTAAAAGTTTTTTTCCCTTAAATATCTTTTTAACTTTATTTTAAATTTGTTAATTTTATCTTCATTTTTTATAATTGATGGTAACCTGTTAAAAATTTTGATTGCCATGTAATATGGGCTTTCATTCAGCATTTTGGTTCGGGAATAAGGTAGGCTTAAGTTGTCTTTATTTCGGGTGTTTTTGCTATGGGTGTCTTTTGTTTTAGTGAAGTTAGTAATATTTTTAAATACAAATAAACATAATTCCTGAATGTAGAGAGAGGGTAAAGGCAGTATGTCATATTTTGCGAAATAGGGTCGGCAGCTTACGGTGTTATTTATATAAGCGATTATTCTTACGCATTTCTTCTGTATGATAAATAGTTCTTCTGCATTGACACTATTGCCCCATAACATCAATCCGTATTTTAGCCATGAGTGGGCATATCCGTAATATGCGGATAGTAGTTAAGCATGTAATAAAATCAATCGCAATGTAACAGTTGTTTGATTCACAACAAGAGGGGTGCAGTGGCGGGAACCTTCGGGCGGCTGCACCCGGGGTCTAGAGGGGTCCACCTTCGCCAGCAGTCAGGTCAACTAGACGACCGGCCGTCGGACCTTCGAGGATCCAGACGGAGTCCATACAGAGGCCTGCAGCGCAGGGGACGACGAGTTATAGAGGCGGGCGGGGAGTAGAGAGTAGGTCCCCGCGACGACCGAACGGCCGTTGGAATAATCCATGTCCTAGCTTCGCTTGCTATCACAGTATAGCCAGGCGTTACGGCGACGGTAGTGGACGTCCACGGTTGCGTCGGTGGGTTAGTCAGGCGTCGCACAAACCTAACCATTGGTTGTGAGGCGGCTGTACTAACCGAAATTTAGTCAGGCTTTAGCTAATCGTTGCAGAGATTGGCTAGCGCCTGAACATATGGTCCTTCGAGCCGGATACTGGGCCGTATAGCGGACATATGTTCAGGCGCTAGCCAATCTCTGCAACGATTAGCTAAAGCCTGACTAAATTTCGGTTAGTACAGCCGCCTCACAACCAATGGTTAGGTTTGTGCGACGCCTGACTAACCCACCGACGCAACCGTGGACGTCCACTACCGTCGCCGTAACGCCTGGCTATACTGTGATAGCAAGCGAAGCTAGGACATGGATTATTCCAACGGCCGTTCGGTCGTCGCGGGGACCTACTCTCTACTCCCCGCCCGCCTCTATAACTCGTCGTCCCCTGCGCTGCAGGCCTCTGTATGGACTTCGTCTGGATCCTCGAAGGTCCGACGGCCGGTCGTCTAGTTGACCTGACTGCTGGCGAAGGTGGACCCCTGACTCCGAGTGCAGCCGCCCGAAGGTACTCGCCACTGCACCCCTCTAGACCCCGGGTGCAGCCGCCCGAAGGTTCCCGCCACTGCACCCCTCTTGTTGTGAATCAAACAACTGTTACATTGCGATTGATTTTATTACATGCTTAACTACTATTTATACAACAGTCTCTTACATCTAATTGGTCTTGAATTATGACTAATTTGATGACCGTGCATATTTGTGTGCCGATGCCTCGCCTAGATGGTTGACGATGAATCTGGGTCGCGACTCTGCAGATTCCGCCGGCTGACGCTATCCGCTATACGGCCCAGTATCGACACGCTGAGCTAAGCATGTTCTTTATGGACATTCTGGGGTCTCTCCGGGACGGTCTTCAGTTGGTACAGCTCCAACACCTCTGCCTTCGTTCCCTGGAACCGTTGCTACGGTCCTTCCTGCTGGTTGATGGCGTGGATAGAATGCTACTGGTCTCGAACCCCTGGTTGTCGTGGCTGGTTGGCTGCCCGATCTGCCCGGCTTCTCTTCGTGGTTGCCGAGTGTGTCGTCGCATTGTGACCAAAATGCTCTGCGCCACCTGCATCGTTCTGGTCGGGCACCTAGTCTCCGTATGGTTGGTGAAGAGTTGCTCAACAATGCAATTCTCTTTTAATTGCATGTTCGTTGTTTGATTCACAATAAGAGGGGTGCAGTGGCGAGAACCTTCGGGCGGCTGCACTCGGAGTCTAGAGGGGTGCAGTGGCGAGTACCTTCGGGCGGCTGCACTCGGAGTCAGGGGTCCACCTTCGCCAGCAGTCAGGTCAACTAGACGACCGGCCGTCGGACCTTCGAGGATCCAGACGGAGCCCATACAGAGGCCTGCAGCGCAGGGGACGACGAGTTATAGAGGCGGGCGGGGGGTAGGAGTACAGAGTAGGTCCCCGCGACGACCGAACGGCCGATGGAATAATCCATGTCCTAGCTTCGCTTGCTATCACAGTATAGCCAGGCGTTACGGCGACGGTAGTGGACTTCCACGGTTGCGTCGGTGGGTTAGTCAGGCGTCGCACGAACCTAACCATTGGTTGTGAGGCGGCTGTACTAACCGAAATTCCGTCAGGCTTTAGCTAATCATTGCAGAGATTGGCTAGCGCCTGAACATATGGTCCTTCGAGCCAGCAGTCAGGTCGTCTAGGCGACCGGCCGTCGGACCATCGAGGATCCAGACGGAGCCCATCCAGAGGCCTGCAGCGCAGGGGACGATGCCGTACCCTGTCCTTTAGTTGACTTGAAACTGACAGACTACCTTTGACGTACCTCGGGCTAGCGTAATCATCAAGCGCTACGTTCATTGGCGTTGAAGTACTCATAAATAGCACTTAGCTGCCTCGGACAGTAGCAATTCGGGACCTGGCCTCCCACAAGCGGGAATCACCAGGTACTTGAGAAGGTGCAGAAATACTGATCCAGGGAGAGATAAGCAGCTAAGAGTGAAGGTTTAGATCAGAAGTAGGGCTAAGGATTAGGGGAAGCAAGAAAGAAGAGAGAAGAAAGAAGATCAAGATGGAGATAGAGGGAATCAAGGAGCAATATTTTGAGATCAACCAAGAAGGTTTCAAGACATGCTTTCATTGGCTCTATAATTTTATTTGTTTTCCTGGAGTGGTGAAGAACATGCAATTAAAAGAAAATTGCATTGTTGAGCAACTCTTCACCAACCATACGGAGACTAGGTGCCCGACCAGAACGATTCAGGTGGCGCAGTGCATGTTAGTCACAATGCGACGACGCACTCGGCAACCACGAAGAGAAGCCGGGCAGATCGGGCAGCCAACCAGCCACGACAACCAGGGGTTCGAGACCAGTAGCATCCCATCCACGCCATCAACCAGCAGGAAGGACCGTAGCAACGGGTCCAGCGGAACGAAGGCAGAGGTGTTGGAGCTGTACCAACTGAAGACCGTCCCGGAGAGACCCCAGAATGTCCATAAAGAACATGCTTAGCTCAGCGTGTCGATACTGGGCCATATAGCGGATAGCGTCAGTCGGCGGAATCCGCAGAGTCGCGACCCAGATTCATCGTCAACCATCTAGGCGAGGCATCGGCACACAAATATGCACGGTCATCAAATTAGTCATACTTCAAGACCAATTAGATGTAAGAGACTGTTGTATAAATAGTAGTTAAGCATGTAATAAAATCAATCACAATGTAACGGTTGTTTGATTCACAACAAGAGGGGTGCAGTGGCGAGAACCTTCGGGCGGCTGCACCCGGAGTCTAGAGGGGTGCAGTGGCGAGTACCTTCGGGCGGCTGCACTCGGAGACAGGGGTCCACCTTCGCCAGCAGTCAGGTCAACTAGACGACCGGCCGTCGGACCTTCGAGGATCCAGACGGAGCCCATACAGAGGCCTGCAGCGCAGGGGACGACGAGTTAGAGAGGCGGGCGGGGAGTACAGAGTAGGTCCCCGCGACGACCGAACGGCCGATGGAATAATCCATGTCCTAGCTTCGCTTGCTATCACAGTATAGCCAGGCGTTACGGCGACGGTAGTGGACTTCCACGGTTGCGTCGGTGGGTTAGTCAGGCGTCGCACGAACCTAACCATTGGTTGTGAGGCGGCTGTACTAACCGAAATTTAGTCAGGCTTTAGCTAATCGTTGCAGAGATTGGCTAGCGCCTGAACATATGGTCCTTCGAAATTTTGTGAACCAGTAGGTAAAATTCGCGGTCCTCCTATCCTTTAGTTGACTTGAAACTGACAGACTACCTTTGACGTACCTCGGGCTAGCGTAATCAACAAGCGCTACGTTCGTTGCACGTTGAAGTACTCATGAATAGCAGTTAGCTGCCTCGGACAGTAGCAATTCGGGACCTGGCCTCCCACAAGCGGGAATCACCAGGTACTTGAGAAGGTGCAGAAATACTGATCCAGGGAGAGATAAGCAGCTAAGTGTGAGGGTTTAGATCAGGAGTAGGGCTAAGGATTAGGGGAAGCAAGAAAGAAGAGAGAAGAAAGAAGATCAAGATAATTCGATAATTTTATTGTTTTCCTGGAGTGGTGAAGAACATGCAATTAAAAGAGAATTGCATTGTTGAGCAACTCTTCACCAACCATACGGAGACTAGGTGCCCGACCAGAACGATGCAGGTGGCGCAGAGCATTTTGGTCACAATGCGACGACACACTCGGCAACCACGAAGAGAAGCCGGGCAGATCGGGCAGCCAACCAGCCACGACAACCAGGGGTTCGAGACCAGTAGCATTCTATCCACGCCATCAACCAGCAGGAAGGACCGTAGCAACGGTTCCAGGGAACGAAGGCAGAGGTGTTGGAGCTGTACCAACTGAAGACCGTCCCGGAGAGACCCCAGAATGTCCATAAAGAACATGCTTAGCTCAGCGTGTCGATACTGGGCCGTATAGCGGATAGCGTCAGCCGGCGGAATCTGCAGAGTCGCGACCCAGATTCATCGTCAACCATCTAGGCGAGGCATCGGCACACAAATATGCACGGTCATCAAATTAGTCATAATTCAAGACCAATTAGATGTAAGAGACTGTTGTATAAATAGTAGTTAAGCATGTAATAAAATTAATCGCAATGTAACAGTTGTTTGATTCACAACAAGAGGGGTGCAGTGGCGGGAACCTTCGGGCGGCTGCACCCGGGGTCTAGAGGGGTGCAGTGGCGAGTACCTTCGGGCGGCTGCACTCGGAGTCAGGGGTCCACCTTCGCCAGCAGTCAGGTCAACTAGACGACCGGCCGTCGGACCTTCGAGGATCCAGACGGAGTCCATACAGAGGCCTGCAGCGCAGGGGACGACGAGTTATAGAGGCGGGCGGGGAGTAGAGAGTAGGTCCCCGCGACGACCGAACGGCCGTTGGAATAATCCATGTCCTAGCTTCGCTTGCTATCACAGTATAGCCAGGCGTTACGGCGACGGTAGTGGACGTCCACGGTTGCGTCGGTGGGTTAGTCAGGCGTCGCACAAACCTAACCATTGGTTGTGAGGCGGCTGTACTAACCGAAATTTAGTCAGGCTTTAGCTAATCGTTGCAGAGATTGGCTAGCGCCTGAACATGTTGTTTATACAATTTAATATTTGATAACTTACTTAAATTTGTTATTTTCTTATTAATTTTAAGTAATTATAATTTTAAGATAATTGTGCTTTGCTGTAGCATAGCTGTTAACGATTAATATTATTATAACAACAATTGTAATTGACTTGTATCTTAAATTTTGATACCAATAAAATAATATGAATATGAAACTAAGATGGCCACAACCGGGGCACCGGCCCTATTATGTACAATTGTAAAGAAACTAGATGACCAAAACAATAAAATTAATTCTAGATCATAAATAAATATTGGGGGACATCTTATACACGGTCTCTGACTCCAAACTAAGCAGCTTGTTATATGGCTTCCAGAGACCGATATACTACATATACAGCCTTGGCCAAAAGTATTAGGCACCCTGTATTTAGGCACTCTATCTTCTAAACTAATTTCACTCCTTTTTGGCATTTTTAACAAAATTAAGTGTCAATTTAACCACATCAACAGATATGAAAGCTTGTTTACTTGTTAGAGTCCAAAACACAAGTGACCAAACATTGACTGATAAGACCGAAAGAAAACCGAATCCTTTGGTCACCAGGTGTTTTAACAAAGAAAAATAGCCTTAACAAAGAGCCGCTTGATATTCTAAGAAGTTATTTATGACCCCGGTAAGTCATTTAAGATAAGCACTCAGTTATTGGTTAAGTAGTAAACATGCATTTTGAATTTTTAAAGGTGCCTAATACTTTTGGCCAAGGCTGTACATATTTTAAATACATACTTATATAGATAGTACCTAAATAACACCCAGACACAGAGCAAACACCTATGTTCGTCACATAAATGCTTGCCTTAGTTGGGGATCGAACCCACACCTCTTTGATCCAGAAGTCAGGTTCACTAACCACTGAGCCAACGAGGCCGTCAAATTTCTACTTAATTTGTCAATTAAAACCTCTGTGGAATCTCAACAAGCCGATTGATTCAGTATGAATGAAATCTGTTTAAACAAAGCCAAGATATAAGCATAAGAAGATTCAGTTAAACAGATGTGTTGTGTAAGTAAGTAGGTACCTGATGTTCGTAAAATTACTAGTAAGATATTGTATCAAACCAGGAAATATGACGACAATGGAATTAATCGTTTGCTGACTTCATCCCGTCAGAAATTAAGCAATAAAACAAAACTTTCGTCTGCTCATACGTTGATAAATATCTATGCCCCATACAAGTGACGCTCATAGCGTCGTGTCAGCAGTACGTGAGGAGAGTAACGAAACAGATGCCAGGAATCTGATCCGAGAACGTTTAGCTTCTGCCAATGATTTATATCTCGAAAATGGACGGAATATCCTGGCTGCTCGGGAATAATAGTTGTGTTTGATGTTTTATTTATATATTGAACTGGATCTTATCCGCGGCTCCGCCCACGTTGAATTAGACATTTGAACTATCTCACAGGATTTTTCGGGATAAAAAGTAGCCTATGTCACTTTCCTGCCCTTGAACTACATATATCTATGACAATAACAAGTCAATTCGTTGTTCTGTTGCTGCGTGAAAGAAGAACAAACCATCAAACTTTTTGGATTTATTATATTAAAAATAATATAGGCGTAATATATAGGTACATAATATTAGTATGATGATATCCAAGGACTGATCATCGATTTATTTGACAGTTATTCGCAGCGGGCACAGTTCCCAAAATGCTGGCCCCATTGCCACGTTGGATAGCAATACTGATCCTTTGGGTAAAATGCTGGCCTCTTATCTAAAATCTCTCATCAGTCATAAAATATAATATCCTAATCATAAAAAAAACCTACGTATAAACAAAATAAATAAATAAGTGGCTAAAAATCGAAACAAATACTGTGTTCCTGTAGTGGGTGCCAAGAACGCTGGCTGCATTTTCGCGCTGAATGGCTAGAGATATTCTCTGTGCGAGGAATGAGCCAGCTTTCTTGTCACTAGCAGCGTCAACAACCTTTGGCGTTTTTTAGAGAGTTTCACCGCCAAGCGGCAAAAATACATATTCACTTGAGAGTTATGCGTATTTGCGTCGCTCAGCGTCTTATGCGGCCTTCGTCGCGGCTCCGGCTCTTTGAGAGGTACATACGTACGTGCTGCAAAATACATGTTTACGAAACATACAAGGTTATTTGCTTAGAGTATATAAACTAAGCCGAAAAGGGGTGATTCAGACCATTATAACTTTTACTAAGGAACCAACCCGGAACTGGAGCAAAATCTGCTGTCCTATACAAATTTGTAACTCGGACTTGAAAATAATGTACTTAGGTATGTAACAAGTGATTTTTCTTTCTTAAATTTCGGAAAAATGAAATTTCGGATGGTCTGGTCTTTTCACCTTTGGAGGTATACCCTATACCAATGATATTAGTAATTGCAGAATGCAATATATGAATGAGTGTTTTTTGTTATGCTCTGTTTAAAAAAAAAATCGGACAAGTGCGGGTCAGGCTCGCACATCGAGGGTTCCATACAAACACATTGTTAAAATAATTAAAAACTTGTTTCAGCACGTGCTAATGAAGTTATTTTATAAGACACCTTTCATGATACGATTTATTCACTTTGAATTTTGAGCCCATATTTTGTGAATTTTGAGGCCCTATTTTTTGTGATGTAAATAAAAATGTACAGTTTTCAGATTTATTTCTATATGTGTACTCTGAGACAATGCTTCTCGCCAAATTTCATAGTTCTATGTCAACGGGAAGTACCCTGTAGGTTTTGATTTTTGTGAGTGTCGAAATATGCGGTTTTTTACGACATAAACGATTCTTACTTTTTTGAACGACAACTGAGAAGCTTGTCTTTTCCACAACAGCAAGAGTTCGATATACGTAAATAGTTTAAATTTCAACTCGATATCTTGACGCGTTCTCGAGATAAAAAGTCTTGACATATACACAGACGGACAACAAAGTGATCCTATAAGGGTTCCGTCTTTTCCTTTTGAGGTACGGAACCCTAAAAATAAATAAAAATGAATAAATTCTAAATATTCCCAAAAAACACAAGGTTGGTGTGACTAATCCACAAGTTCACAAACATAATGTATATTAATTATACCTAAATACTTCCGTTTCGCCTCTGTTACTGCACAAGCTTTTTTACAGGGTGATTCCTAATCAATTAGAATCTTTTTAGGGGCTTATTCTGTACATCAAAACTAACAACTTTTGTTCTGCGACTTTTGTCAAAACTAAAAAAATAAATATTGTTATTCCATAGAAAAATCTCATTCTCTCGCGACAAAATGTATGAAACCTGATACATATTTTTTATGAGTTTTGACAAAAGTCGCATAAGATCATTTGTTTGTTTTGTATGTAGAGAATAAGCCCCTAAAAGGATGCTAATTGATTAGGAATAACCCTGTATACTAATCCTACCGTCATCGCGTCAGGAGGATCATGGCACTGAACCTACTATTATTTATTCTGTTGAAACGGACATGGGTGAGACACGTGGCCAGGCGATGACAGCTGGAGTAAGGTTGCGGGACCATATATAAACGAGGTGTATTGTCGTCACACTGACGACACTCTGTGTATGTTATAAGTGGCTTTTGATTCCATTTTTACTCGACTCCCCTTCCCTGATGCGTAGCCACTTGCGTCTTAACACGTAATTTAGCGCGCAAATTAGGCCGTTTACGTAGATGTGAAGATGTGACCAACGTTTTAACGCGGTAATACGATGTGCCATTAATTTTAGCGCGCTAAATTACCCGCTAAGATGCAGGTTGACTAGTAGTATAACAAAATTATTTTTTGCAAAAAATTGCACGACCGACTTCACCCGTGTACAGAATTCGCGAATATTTCGCACGGGTCGATGGAGCGTTTTTCACATTACTGTTGATTTATCAAAAATAGCTCAGCCGATTTCGATAAAATTTAAATAAGACCAATTTAAAAGTATACCCTTTCCAATAAAAAAAGAATTACTCAAATCGGACCACTATGAAAATAGATGTGCGTGGTTATACATAAAAAAAAAATATACGCGTCGAATTGTATACCTCCTCCGGTGGTTCGTCGGTCAAAAATGAAATAAATGTTTTTACTAATTTACATACGGGTTACCGTACATGACGGCACATTGATATTAAAAGTGACACATGCCCATATACCCATAAAAAAGTTGGTGAAGCTATTGTTGAAAACTAGTTCAAAATTTTGGTAAGTGTGGCGGTATTAAACATCTTTAAAACGCCGTGAAACTTTGTTGGATTTCTTATTTGCTACTTTCCTTTTAAGCTGAAGTATAGTATTTTCGTTCGCTCACTAAATTACGTTTTGGTCGATTGTAAGGCATTGGTACTTTCCCAAATACTTAAGCCGTGGTGGTCGAGAGGTAGTGACACCTGCCTTATAATCGTGAGGTCGTGGGTTCGAATCCCCGGTCCCGTACCAATGAGTTCTTTGGAATTTATGTACGGAATTTCACACCACTGGCTTATCGGTGAAGGAAAACATAGTGAGGCAACCTGCATGCGTCCGTAGAAGAAATTCGATGGTGTATGTGAATCCACCAACCCGCACTGGGCCAGCGTGGTGGATATGGCCCAATCACCCTTCGTGAGTAGGCCTACGTCCTGCAGTGGACTATTAAAAAGGCTGGTACAGTACAGTACAAATACTTAAAAATCCACTTTAAAATCACATAATAAATTCACCGGTTCTTTGAAGTCGGTTCTTAAGTTTTTGTAATAAATAATTAATGTTACGTTTCCACCCTCTACATGGCGAGAAACTTTCGTTACCAAGCCAAAATTAGCTTAAACTTATCTACGAGATTCTATTCCAAGAAAAACTAAACTAATCTTCAATAAACATCATTCAGCCTAATTAAGCAAAGAGTACCTGCCCGCCGGTAGGTAATATTTCTTACTTAGGCTGTAATGAACTAGCCTTTTTCCCAACATCAGCAACTAAAGAGCAATACTATATATCAGTATTTACTGCTGCGGCCCACACTAATAAGGTTCTAATGGTCCCTAAGCGTCCTTGACTTACTCGTTGGTATGTAGGTAACGTTGAAGAGGGATTCCTTCTAACTTCCAAAATTATTATTGACGGCGTGATGATAGTATCTTTTTCAGCGTTTAACTACGATGGTTTATGGGGCAATGAGCAGGGATCATTCTATATGGAACAGATGACAAAAAGGGTTGCGAAATTCTTCAATGCTCAACACATAAGGCAGACTTTAGCCCTGTCAAAGGACATGTCCACAAAATGTATGGAGGCTGGTATAATCAATAATATCATAAATAATCAAAAATTCTAAGCAAACTCTCGTTACATTTCGAGAAAGTTCATATTTTTTTGAGTCTATTACATCAGTCAAATAGCACTACGATTTTTTTAAAATTAATTTTGAATCTGTTAGGATAATTAAATATATTTGGTTCAATAGGTAGTTTATATCTAGAAACCCTGGTTAAGAAACCTCCATTATTGTTAAAGAGAAGCATTTTTACCAATTAGACACAGTTTTTAAGTGTTTTTTGTCACATTGTACTAACTGGTAACACTGGTACGTTATAATTTTTAATTATAGCAAATTAAGAGATGAATGTGGAAGAATCAGCTACGAATGGAAGTAAAATAACGATATAGGCACTTTATTATTGCTAAACTACAAAAAATAAAAAGGTGTAATGTAATTTTTCATAAAATTTACTTTTCACATTTAAAAAAAATGGAAGGATGGAAAAATCTAAATTAAATATTTTTGAAAAGCCCATAAAACAAGCTTTCAAATGATGTATAATATATATCATCTTGGTTCGATTTTTCTCTGAATAATATACCACTTGTGGACGTTACCTTTATTTTCTACCTACTATTTTTTTCTATTTCTTTTTATTCCTATGTGTGGTGTACTCGTAGTGTTCAATAATTATTTTTTGCAAAAAATGGCAAAACCGTTTTCCATCCTGTACAAAATTCGAATATTTCGCTGAAATTGTTAACATTATTGTTGATTTATCAAAAACGGCTCAGCTGATTTCTGTAAAACTTGAAATGGAACCACCTCGAGAGTATGCTTTTTTGAATTAAAAATAATTTTTCGATTTGGTTCACAATTCGCGAAATTATCGATGTACATACAAAAAAAAAATGCTTACACACGAACATATAACGTCCTCCTTTTTGGGAGTCGGTTAAAAACAATACAATACAAACCTAATAGCTAAAATCTTAATAGAGTTCCCTAAGGCTGGTGCCACATGGGCGTTGTCGCCGCGAATGGACGCGGACTATAATCAATCAATCTAATCCTATTATTATAGGATATATAGATCCTATAGCTACATAATTACCGACTTCCAAAGAGGGGGAGGTACTATGTTCGTCTGTATATATTTTTTGTGTATGTTCATCGATATTTTCGCCAATTGACAACCGATTTAAAAATCATTTTCTTGGTTAAAAAGAGTCTACTTTTGAGGTTGTCCATTTAAATTTCATCAAAATCAAAGCCGTTTTTGATAAATCAACGTTAATTGTATAAGAATGTCACATCGATTCTATTTTTGACCGACGAACCACCGGAGGAGGTATACAATTCGACGCGTATGTAGATATATATTTTTTTATGTATAACCACGCATAACTTTTTTGTAGTTGTCCGATTTCAATAATTCTTTTTTTATTGGAAAGAATATACTTCGACATTGGTCCCATGATTTACCAAAAATTTAATTTTATCGAAATCGGCTGAGCCATTTAGGATAAATTAACAATAATGTCAAAAATGCTACATCGATCCGTGCATAATATTTGCGTTACCAATTTCAAGGTATATACTTTCCATTAAAAAAAGAATTATTGAAATCGGACTACTATGAAAAAAGTTATGCGTTATGGTTATACATAAATATATATATATATATATATATATATATATATATATACGCGTCGAATTGTATACCTCCTCCGGTGGTTCGTCGGTCAAAAAATTCATTATACCTACGCGGTACCGGGTTTGATGACCATACGATTAAGTCCTTACTAATATTATAAAGTGTGCTCTTAATATTCCTTTTTTTAAATTTATTACTTTGTTTAAATATTAGCTTAAAATTCGGATGTCATAATAATACTACGAGGACAAAGATACAGGTAAAAGATTCATACATAGTTTTCAAAGATCTTATTGGTTTAATTTCACGTCCTCACGATTCTAAAACGAGTATTTTTTCAATTAGGTTTCTTACAACTTGACTGTGAAAATAGTAACGATAAGTTAATATTTTTTGGATCGTTGCCACAAAAAATATATCATTAATATCATATCAGGAGCGCTCGTCAGTTAACAATACCAACAGCAATTTTACACCCAAGTAGGTTAAATAAAAAGTTAATAAAGCGTTCAGTGAAATCAATCATTTTCGCTCCAATAATAGACGTACCTAACATAAATATCGGATCTCGTCATTTGATGTTTTCTTTGCTTATACAAACAGGGGCTGAGATTATTCCGAGCTCAGAAGATTCCGAGTTACAAGTTGAACTACGAATCAAATGTCACATTGGCGTTTCAGATACAAGACAACATACTTCAAAGCCGTCCTAGGCGAAGCTTGTTTTTTTCAACCAGGATTAATGGCTATCTTATTTCTAACTTCCGGTCTACTCTATTATATACTTGCTGCGCCCCGCGGTGTTAACCGAGATAAAAAGTAGCCTATATGTTAATTCAAGGGCTAAGCTACGTCCATACCAAAGGTGACGTCCACAAGTGGTATATTATTCAGAGAAAAATCGAACCAAGATGATATATACATCATTTGAAAGCTTGTTTTATGGGCTTCCCAAAAATATTTAATTTAGATTTTCGCACCCCTCCAATTTTTATTAAATGTGAAAAATAAATTGTATGAAAAATAACAATACAGCTTATTACTTTTTCTAGTTTAGCGATGATAAAGTGCTTCTATCGTTATTTTACTTGCATTCGTAGCTGATTCTTCCACATTCATCACTTAATTTGCTAAAATTAAAAATTATAATCTACCAGTGTGACCAGTTAGTAGGCACAACGTGACAAAAAAAACACTTTAAAAGTGTGTGTAATTGGCAAAAATCAAAAGCATTTTTGCCAATTACGCAATTTAACAATTTGGACGTTGATTAATCAGGGTTGCTAGAGATAAACTACCTATTGAGCCAAATATATTAATTTATCCTAATAAATTCAAAATTAATTTTAAAAAAATCGGAGGGCTCTTTTTTGTTTTTAACTGTTGTAATAGACTCAAAAAATATGAACTTTCTCGAAATGTAGCGAGTGTTGTGGTTAGAATTTTTGATTATTATTATACCAGCCTCCATACATTTTGTGGACATGTCCTTTCAACTTAATCGGTTCAGTCATCATCTTAATAGGTTGTTCGTGAAAGAGTAACAAACATCCATACATACTGACAAACTTTCGCGTTTATAATATTAGTAGGATTCATGGTTACAGGCTCAATCAAGAAAACTGCCGATGTTGCAATGTACCTAAAGTTTCCAGACAAGTCACGGACACCCTTGAAAGAATATTCTTCCGCTATAGATAAAAGATATGAACCAACTTGTGAACGATTTATTTTTAAACCATAATGCACAGAAAATTTGCCTAATTTTAATTTCTCCAAACAGTAGATCTCTCGGCTCGGTACATCTCTTTAACTGAATCTTCTTAAGCGTAAATCTCGCTTTCAGCCGATTTGGTTTACATTTTGTCGGAAATTTATTAGAATTTAGACACTAAACAGCAGCAAATTTTCCCCACCACCAATCCACCCGTTTTTTGAGGCAAATATCGGTATTTGCCTCAAAAAACGGGTGTTTAAAAGTCGATTAGTGGGTGTTGGGCCGACCCAACAACCACTAATCGAAAACTGCCGACAACAAAAAAAATATAATAGATACTATATATATAAAACAAAATTGTGAGCTGAAGAATCAACATCCGGACAGACAAAAGATATCATTCGAGTTACACAAAAACTTCTCTTACTTCGTTCGCTCTATCAACTATCACTAAAAATATTCAAATATTATGCCCTGATTCTCTAACCAAACATGTATGTTAATTTACTCACAAACTTTCGGAAACGAACAAACTTCTCTTTCTAACTTTCCGAAATATGTGACGTCTATAGAATTCTCTAGTCTACTCCATTTGATGATAATTTATGTAGTGAAGAGATAACGGATAAAGTTACTCCTTTCTTCCCGTTTTCGGCAAATAAAGCCATTTTTTACCTCCAATAAAGTTCAGTTAAGGGTCGAGTAGTTTTTTCTTCGGTTATTAAGAGCCTTTTGTGAGGTATTTGGCTTTGTGCCAGAGGGATTGTAATCAGTAGAACTGCTTGCTTTACGTGGAAACTAAGTTATGGCTGCGAAAACAGGTATATTGTTGAGGTGTTCTTACACGAGTATTGACATCGAGCTTGAGTTAGACGTTGAAAACAGTAAAAGTAGTTATAACTCAGATCATGATTATGATGTAACACCAGTGCTAAGGACCAAGGAAAATTATATCAATAAATTAATAATATAATTGTGTGAAACATTCCGCAAACGCTTAAAAAATTAAACAAAAGATAGGTACATATATTAGACTTAAATCATAAAAGTAATATAACATTAAACAGATATTGTTGTTAAAATAAAGAGCCATATGACAGTCATTTTTCAACAGACATCTCTAAAAGCTAGAAATTAGAAAATATTTTTTTTATAAACAAGTCTTTTTATATATATTTTATAAACTTTCTTTTTTATGATAAACATTACAAAATTGACGCGTTTGCAGGATTTGAACCTGCATCCTTCTGGGATTCCGGGCCAGATGCTATATTTTATAGATTAGATTTTACATAGATGCCTATTTTCAATACCTATCTAGGCTTCTAGAGATGTCTTTTTAAAAATGACTATTATAGGGTTCTTTACAACAACAAAACAAAACCTTTACAACAAAATCTGTTGAATATTATATTACTTTTTGGATTTTTTTAATGAATTTTTGTAGATTCACATAGCCATTTTTAATAACTAGCTAATTTATTTTAAAATGGTTCCATTTCCTTTCTACTTCTTTGCTAGTTAGCAATTGCTATAGATTGGATCGGACTAAAAAGACGAGCAATATTTTGAAAAAAAAAAATAGGTAACTCGTGTAGGAGCACCTCGACGATAATGTTTGGGTACGCACATTCTCGGGACGTTGACACGTTTATGTTTATCTCGAAGAAGATAACACTAGCTACCATTCTAGCAAAAAAATAGGTGTAAGATTGACACTGATATTTTTATTTCTTGCATGAAATTTCGATGTTGGTATTTTGTTAATTATATCGATACCGTAGGGTAGAAAGGTCGTAAAAGCCAAAATACAAACTTTTCCGGAGGAGCAAAAAACGCCAAAAAGAAGGAAAAAAGTGACATAACCTTTTCAATTTTAAACTTATAATCATGGAAAATGGTGATTCTTTTTTGCATTTCAATGTATTTTAAAGCAACAATCTTAAAATCTAAATGAACTGTATAATTTAAAAGTCAGCTTGGAGTTACGACCTAAAAATTATAATAAAGTGGTGAATACGTCCTGTAATTTCCAATTTCTGAATTGTAACAAGGGCGTGACTACATTCTTCTTATTTTACTTATGTAAGTTTTGGGCTATATATAACACTATGCTAACTAAAATTAAAAAGACACAAAATAATTTATCATTTTGTGTCTTTCACAATCATTTTTATAGAAAATAAGCGTTTTGCCCGCGTTGTATAAGTACTTGCTTAGTGTTATGATAACAGCCGACGGTCTGGCCCAACAGGCGAGACCGTCGGCTGTTATCATACTAAAAATGATAATTACAAGCCCACGGTTTAGCCCACGCTATTTTATACTTCCTTAAAATTATTATAGCTTCCGGTTTAGCCCGCGTTTTTTAGTTCTTCCTTAAAATGATTATAATCCATTGTTTAACCCACTCAGTTTTGTACTTCAATAAAATTATTACAGTCCGCGGTATGGCCCGAACTATATTAGTACTTACCTAAATTAATTATAGCACACGGTTTGACCAGCGTTGTCTTAGTACTTACTGAAAATTAAATTTGCCGCAATTTAGCCTGCATCGTTACCTACTTACTTAAAATTATTATAGTCTTCGGTTTGGCCCGAACCGTTTTGCACTTTTATAACGCATACTTTGGCTCGCGTTGTTTTAGTACATACTTAAAATGACAATGACCTGCCTTAAAATATTGATAGTGGGATGATGGGACCCATTCATATTTCCTCATTAGTATCCTATAAACTACTAGGCAGTGGATCATACCTAGATTATGCAATAACTTACCGGACGATTTCGAGAAATCATTTCAAACAAAATTTGGCTTTAAAAGAATGTTAAAGAAACTGATGTTGGATAAATTAAGCGATGAAGATTAACACGTTAGAAAGCAAACATTTGTATCAAACTTTAGATTATAATAACAAAATATGTTAATAGAAAACTGACAATGATATTACATTGCCCACATGTACATATAATAACAAGGGAATGTATTTCTATCCACTTGTACATAGATACTAAGTTATGTACCTAACGTGAGAGCTATCCTGCCTACAAACCGCTTCGCTGTTTGGCAGTACTTTTAATTGTACCTATGTTTGTTATATTCGGATCATATAAATAAAAAAAAAAAAAACTCTAACACCCACACTAAGACCTCAGGATCACGCGGGTTGCAAGCCGCTATCAACCGATCTTTTTGGAGATACCTATGTCCAGCAGTGGAGGTCATATGTCTGAAATGATGATGATGACGTGTGCTATGTGCTAATGATGATTTCGATGTGCCCTATGTGCTAATTTGTGTTATTTTCTACTTATATCCCCATAGCTTTTTGATTTATTACGAGTAAGTAAGTAAGTTATCACGAATAAATAAGCAACCAAGTAAGATGTAACTTACACATGTAAGAAGCTAATTGCTCTAAAAATCGACGGTGTAAAAGGGATAATTGTAGTTTTTGCGAATTATAAACGGTGTAAAAGCCAGTTGATTCACTGTTACATCCTACATGTTTTGATTACGATTGTGATACGCCCAAGTCACTAACGAAATACGATTAAATTAGATTTACGTCATTATTTTATTTTAAAACTTAAAAACTTAAAAAAAACTTAAAAAACCGGGAGGTACAAACCATTTTCTTTTTTACAATATTGAAACTTTAAATTTCGATAGAGTGCAAAAAATTCTGAACAAGACTGCATTATTAAGTCATTTTCGTCAAAAGTGGCTTTTAGGACCTTTCCACCCCACGGTATCGATATCTAATATATAGTTGAATAAGTAGTTAGAAACTTTTCATTGTGCACACCTAAATTAAATACCTACAAACTGTAAAAAAATACATTTGATACATACGAAAATTCTTTACGTAGTAGTATTGTACTACTAGAGTGCTTGGTAGGACCACGGGCCAAGGAAAGAAAATTTGTGCCCATGGTACTACTAATATTGCAATGACATATTTTCCGGGTTTATAACCCAATTGCAGACAAAAGCGAATAAATGCACAAGCACCAAATATCATTGTAAAATGACAGCATTAAAATTGACCATCTTTTATAAATTTTAAGATGAGGAGTCAGACCGAGAAACACAAAAACGAGTATTTTTGAATGCGCGATGTGAGAGGACGAATGATATTGATTCAAATTTAAAAAAAATCATAGGTAAGGGAAAATCTTGAAAATAGCCATATCGCTTTTCTATTTTACAGACCCAGAAGTTATTTCTTTAGTTAAATATAAAAAATAAAATAATAAAGCCTTTTTATTTGCTATAAATGTAAACATATTTAGGTACAATTTTAAAACAATGAATTTACAATTTTAATTTTAATGTTAGTAGAATTAAATTAAACCTAGTGTTAGTGTATGTAGTGATTATATTTATAATAGCAACCCCTTGCTGGGTATAGGCCTCCTCCAATTTCTTCCATTTTTTCCTGTTTTGTGCCACTTCGATCCAGTTTTTTCCCACTATCATAACTATGTCGTCCGCCCAACGTGTTTCTGGCCTCCCCACGTTTCTTTTTCCTTTGATCATAATTAATTATTTTTTTTTTAGTTAATTATGACTAATTAATTAAAAACTCACTGCTGCCCGCCGCTCTGGCGCGATCTTGTCGAGCGCTACCGTGTAAAATTTGTCCGAGTGAAGGGGCGCGGTACTCGAATTTTGAAACAATAGTTATCAATGCGTCACCTTAATGGATAAAATAATTCAAATTATCTACCAAAACCAAGTGAATCAACGTAAGACAGAGAGACATCCCATTTCATCTCTACCCTCTGCCATTGCCCGTGATACAAAAGGAAACGGAAACGGCCTTCAAACAACTATTATTGCCAAACTTGGACAGCTCGCCGGAATCAATTAAGTTTGAGTTCAAAGACCGACCCTCTTATCGGATAAGTTCAGTGGCGTTGGGTAAAGCGTTTTATCCTGTTTGTGCCAATTACTCAGCCTCAGGAGCGACACATGAAAGCCTAGTAAGAGACCACTCGCTTTACAAGCGTGAAGTTCAAACTCAGCCCCGTACCAAATAACTAATTACATAATTCTTTATTATGCAAAATAACTTATTTCTAAAAACTTACACCTATTTTACAATTTAAGTATTATGGAGATTTTTTTTATTTAAACAGTAGGTGTGCACTGGAACCCACACTAGGGTGGCCTGTGTCGTGGGCTCCAGGCTCTTCCACAAATGTATTATTTTCACAAGTTAATACAGATTAAGATGATAATGAAACGAAATCTTACAAATAACTTATCCAAAATGTATTATAATTTTGAAGGGGTAGGTAACATTTTATTACGCTATGTGTATCATTGGTTAAAGAAATTATGAGTATAATGTTAATTTGGAGACACGGTAGTACCCCCCGCCAATACAGTTCATGTGCATAAAGTTCGTCGCAATTTATGCACGGATTTACGCACCACTGCTTTTTAGTGAATTAATAATCTTATAAGGACAGTTGCAGGTTGACTCACGATCAACCTGCAAATATCCTTATAATAACATCTAAGACATATCCAATCTGCGCTAGTTTAGAGTGGTAAATAAGGTTCCATCGCCCCTCCATGGTAGGTATGCTCAGCAAAAGACTGTGTTGTATACGTGCGAACGGTAAAGAACACGAAGACGAAAAATACCATGCTTAGCCAATAAGACCCTGGGATCGCAGGAAATTCGGGAAGATCGGGCGGATATTGTTTTACACGTAATGGGATTAGGAATCTGGGTCCTGTGTTCTGTGATCCTTAAAACGTGGCTCTGTGGGCTAGTTTATTGTCCAAGAAATTACTAACTCGAAACATATGAGTGTACTCTACTGGGAATAATTGACCAACCAATCGGCTTTTTTACTAAGGTAAGTAAGTTCATATCTATAGATCGGATGGATAAGCCGCCTAAAAGCCTCTGACATGGCTAAATGGTTGGAAAAACCGCGACCTACAATTTAAAGTGTCATACGTGCCACGGTAGCGCACAGTTGGATTATGACACTATACAAGGTTATTTCTAATCAATTAGCATCCTTCTAGGGGCTTATTCTGTAAATCAAAACTAACAACTTTTGTTCTACGACTTTCGTCAAAACTCAAAAAAATTTTTTTGTTGTTCCATAGAAAAATTTAGTTCACCTGCGACAAAATGTAAGGAACAACTGATTTTTTTGAGTTTTGACGAAAGTCGTAGAACAAAAGTTGTTAGTTTTGATGTACATAATATGCCTCTAGAAGGATGCTAATTGATTAGAAATAACCCTGTATACGCGGTCACTCATTCGAAGATTTACCGTGCCTAATGTTGCTTAACTTCAGTGATCGCTGAGAAACATCTAGCCAATCTAAGTTATAAGCGCTGCTCGTAGTATTTCTTTTGTTGGTTGTATTCCTACTTTTTAAAAAGGCGTTTTAGCTTATTTTTAAAAGTATGTGCACTTTGCAAAGCAACATATTGTACTAATAAGAATCTATTAACATCTTTACTTAATGCTCATAATATTTATGAATTAACAAATCCGATAACACATAATTATTTACGTTCAACTTTACACCTTGTTATTTTCGCTCCAAATAAAGCTCCAAAACATGTTATGGCCCAAATATCTTAATTCCACGTTAAGCCTCCACCAGGTATTTTATTCTCGTCACATGTCATTTACATGCATGAATATTCAAACACTGGAATCGTTGAGGACGCAAAACAATAGAAAGAGGTTTGTTTATTTTATCCTTTATTTATTATTTTATTACGTACGGGCGTGTTAGAGCGCGGGGTGAATACGGAATGTGGGATGGAACTGTACACTGTAACAGCTTTTTTACTGTTTTGGTCATTGAGATTTAAAGGGTACAGTTTAAGGGTCTGTGCTTTGTGGCCAAAGCTGTCGTATTACTGTAAGATTGAATTAAGAAAGATAAAATTCGTAAATGCACTAAACTGGCTGGCATAGACCTCAGAGCAAATAAAAAATCAAGAGAGAACGTCGTTAAACAGCTAAGTGAGGCCGGTTTTTTATACATGTGGTGTGTGCGTCGGTGTTGCGCCGCTATAGATTAACTGACAAGCCAAACTGTAGTTTCTTTGTACGTGTATGTTATTGTGTCTGTACACGGCGAGGCGTAGTTTTGCAGGCCTCACTTGTTTGTCCACAGCACTCTGTCTTGATTTTTTTATTTGGTCTGAGGCATAGAACTGCAAATTATCAATTTTATATGAAATAGAATTGACAACAGGGTTAAAAATTGTCAAATGTTCACCACAACTACTCACAAGTAGTAAGCGAGTAAGCGAATCGTAGAACGCAGGCATATAAAATGTTTAACGTATTAAAATGAAAATAATTAAAATAAATTATTTAGTCGTACGCTATAAGGAATACAAAATGCGTCGCGATGAAGACCGAAACAATACTGTACTGTACTGTACCAGCCTTTTTTAATAGTCCACTGCAGGACGTAGGCCTACCCACGAAGGGTGTTTGGGCCATATTCACCACGCTGGCCCAGTGCGGGTTGGTGGATTCACATACACCATCGAATTTCTTCTACGGACGTATGCAGGTTGCCTCACGATGTTTTCCTTCACCGAAAAGCCAGTGATGTGAAATTCCGTACATACATTCCAAAGAACTCATTGGTACGGGACCGGGGATTTGAACCCACGACCTCACGATTGTAAGGCGGGTGTCATTACCACACGCCTGTGCTATGCTATATGCTAGTTACAATTCTAGCTTAAATAGACACTGTACCAGCCTTTTTAATAGTCCACTGCAGGACGTAGGCCTACCCACGAAGGGTGATTGGGCCATATCCACCACGCTAGCCCAGTGCGGGTTGATAATTAGACACGTAAGTGGATAATTATGTCGTATCTATAAGGATGTTTCAAGATTCTTGAAAGAATTTAGTCGTAGAAGGTAGTCGTTTACTTAGTTTTCAACTGAAACCTAAAGGATGTTCCAAGATTCTTGAAATAATTTAGTCGTAGAAGGTAGTCGTTTACTTAGTTTTCAACTGAAACCTAAAGGATGTTCCAAGATTCTTGAAATAATTTAGTCGTAGAACGTAGTCGTTTACTTAGTTTTCAACTGAAACCTAAAGGATGTTCCAAGATTCTTGAAATAATTTAGTCGTAGAAGGTAGTTACATTTACTTAGTTTTTAACTGAAACGTAAAGGATGTTCCAGGATTCTTGAAATAATTTAGTCGTAGAAGGTAGTCGTTTACTTAGTTTTCAACTGAAACCTAAAGGATGTTTCAAGATTCTTGAAATAATTTAGTCGTAGAAGGTAGTTACATTTACTTAGTTTTTAACTGAAACCTAAAGGATGTTCCAAGATTTTTGAAAGAATTTAGTCGTAGAAGGTAGTCGTTTACTTAGTTTTTAACGGAAACCTAAAGGGTGTTCCAAGATTCTTAAAAGAATTTAGTCATATAAGGTAGCCGTTTACTTAGTTTTTAACTAAAACCTAAAGGATGTTTCAATATTCTTGAAATAATTTAGTCGTAGATAGTTGTTTAACAGAAACCTGGTTTTTTAGTTTCCCTGAATTATCCTAAGCTTGCAGCGGCTACTCTGACTAATCTCTCCATCTCATTTTATCTTAAAAGTATAAGAAAATGAGCCGCAGTCCTAATTAATCACTTGGACTCAGTGTCACCATTTAATTCCAGCGGCCAACAACCTTCCGTGATAAACACTCGTCGATCTATCAAAGTCGGGAACTTGAATCACTTGAATGTGATTGTGCCAGAGAAAAATCACCGATCTTAAGATCTCAAGGATTGCTATACTCATAAGCGGGCCGGCACAGTTGGTTCAGTAGAATTTACCGATTGACAAAACCGTTTCAAAGCAACTACTACATTACGTTCGGTATCAATCAATCATTTTTCAATCAATCAATCATTTTATTTCACAATTATTAAATTACATCAAATATACATACACATATCTATCTTAATTTTAAATTAGAGTTATTATAAAAGCGGTAGGTTACAGAGTCTCGTAAGCAGCTATACTAGGTAATCATACAGGTATGTTACAGATGCTTAGATTCCTGTCTTCGGTGACATTATAATTTATATTTATTTAATTTATACAACATTATAGATTAATAGGTAGATATTGATTGATTTTGATTTTGAAAAACCTTTATTGACATAATAAAATTACATTGTTTTGTACAACTTAGCGTTAACTAAGTTATAATTTACCACAATAGTACAGTGTTTTGTAGGCTATTGTCGCCTTTTAAAACTTGTGTCTAAACATTAAGTTATAAATTTGCCAAAGTTCTCATTAAGTCGTAAGTAGAGAGTACATACAAAATAAAAGTTAGTTATTTGGTACGTATAACTTTGCGATTTCGTACGTTTACAGCATGACCAAGTCTACGGGTTACATAGCATAATTAAGATTATAAAATGAGAATTATTACTTAACAATAATAATAATTATGAAATAAATGTCAGGAAAGAAAATGTATGACAATATATTTTTTTTTACTGGGTACCTTACTGCGTAATACTCCATACTAACTCATTAAAATTAGGATAGGTTGTACGAGAAGAAAATTCTAGTAATGAATTATTAATTAATGCCTTTTAATCGTAGGTACTTAAGTTTCAGATCTAATATTTTAAAATGGGTATTCGGCAGTGTCAGGCGAGTAGCATTAAACCAAAAATGTAGCTCTGTGTTAGTTAATCAGCTGATAATGCATGAGACAGCTAATGTAGACATGGAACATGTCACCTGTTTAACCTTAACCGACGGTTTAGTCGCTCTGTGAACCTCCGCGCGTTGCAGTATTTTCGATCGAAAATTCATCTCTGCATATACGATTTTACCGCCCGGCAGTGCCGATCAACGTGTAGATTGTCCATTAAAATGTGTTGCAAGTCTAAAGTATAATATATTATACCACTTTATCAAAACAGAAAGAAAGCTGGAAAGAGCTTGGCAGTCTGTAACCGTCTTATGAATAAACGCACAGTTCTTTTGTAATAGTTAGTCCGTTTTGTCTTTTACAACTGAATTAAAATTGTCAAAGAAAGAAAAACAGAAATAAATGATTATATAATATAACTTTAAAAATACAATCTTTTGAGATCTTGGATCATGTAACAGCAGAGTGCTAGCCAAGATAAGTAAAACGAGCCCAAACACGACTTCCGACTCCATCATCATATCAGCTCCATGGTACTATATTATTGTATTGTCACGCGATATACATATGCTTACAAAATTTCAGCTCAACCGGAAACCGGGAAGTTGGTCAAATTTAACTTGCAAGATTCCACCCGAACTTACATACATACATACGTACATCCATTGCAAGTTACAAGTTAATAAAAACTTGTAAAATCGAACTACTTGTAAATAACTCTGTGAGTATTAGGTAATAAAGAGTTAAGAATATTGCAGATATATCATACTGAAATATGAAAATCTGGACAGAGCGTTGTGTTCCGCAAGCTCATTACAGGAATGCCACATTTGCTTAGCGAGAAACAAAACAATTATGACCGGAGCACAGCTCTGTTTTATTTTTCGCTATGCAAATTTAACAATTTATACTATGGATACAAACGTAGATCAATGAAAACCACAAACGAAAACATAATTACGTGAAGAAACGTGATAAATGTCACATTTCCTTAAAACGCTGCCCTCAGGTTCGACCTCAATAGAAAACTTAATGGATCTCAACCCCGTTTGAGGCTTTAGGAGCTTGATCCAATAGCAGTTGCATCAGCATTTCTAACTTACGTTACTCTACAAAGTTTTATGCAAAAAATAGCACACCTGACTTCAACTAATAAACGCGAATAGCTCGCTCGAAATTGAATATGCCATTGTTACTTTGCTGCCTTTACAAATAAAAAATACTCTCTTTCCAATAGAAAAGAACTATCAAAATCTGACTAAGAAATCTGTAAGAATGTATGCTGAATACCAAAAAATAGGGGACGAGTTGATAACCCCCTTCGTTTCGTCGGATAAAAATACTAGAACCAAAAAAATTAAACATGTTCTCTTATTAAGCGAACTTTGCTTTAATTAGGTATATTATGTTAACATATTAAATTATGCGTCGCCTCGAACTGAACGATGATAACCATAACATAAAGGAGATTAGAAGCGTTTTAATTGACTTAAATTGTGTTATCGTTTAAATAAAATTAGACTTTGTGGATTAAAGTTACTAAGTATGAATTAAAACTGCATTTTTTTTCTTTTAACAACAGTAAAACAAAAATCTTGTGTGTAGATAATGAAGAGGAAATATTCAACAAAAGATCTACCTAAGCTAATATATAATTTTCCCGTTTTTTATCTTCGTTTGAAGAAAAAGGCGTCTAAGATCGAGACTCCATCAAAATGGAGTAGAGCGTATACAGGTGGAACATAGCAGGGCACTCTCCTTAAGTGTAAAAGATAAGTGTCATATTAGCTTAATGCTAAACAAAACTCAGCTACACTTCATTCAAGGCAGGGTTTTGTTTCTCTCTAAGCTAACATGATTTTTATGCAATCAATTCACGATCTAGGCTCTGCGCCACTCCGCTCTACTTTGCTTTAGTGGAGCGTAAACCTAAGAGTTAAGGATTACTTATGCAGAAAGTGTTGAAGAAAAAAAGTTAAGTAAAAGAGGTGGAATTAAAACTTCGACCTTTCTCCGAGTTACAAACAACTTTGTTTTATTTTCCTGGAAAATTTGCATAACTTTCTATCTATATAAATTATTCAGATTCTTTGGCCCGTAAACCAAAGAACTACACAAAACCTTTTTACTGAGTTATTTATAAATGTTGTACTAAAGCAAACAGAATGGGGGTGACTTAGATCACGGCTATAAGAATACTTTACTAGTACTATAAATCAATTGAGAATTAAAAAAAAACTACTAAATTCAAGAAAATAGCGGCTGTTTTTTACGTTTTATCGATGACGAGTTTGCACAGAGCACAGTGCACAGAAAATTTTGTACAGAGCAGCTGATTTAAAAAAATGAGAATTGACGCCATAGTAAAAGTTGTACATAACAATAATTTTAATTCCCTCCTTTTAACAAAGTACCTATATTTTCTGAATAACCCTGTGTACATGAAATTTAGAAATAATATGACTGGAATGTTTTTTAATCATTTTTAAAATTTAATGTCGTCACCTCAGAGCAAATAAAAAAATCAAGAGGGAACGTCGTTGAACAGTCAAGTGAAGCCGGTTTTTATACATGTGTGAGTGCGTCACTGCTGCGTCGCCATATTTCGATTGACAAGCCAAGGCGTAGTTTCCTTGTACGTTGATGTGTATGTAATTGTCTTTACACGGCGAGGCGTAGTTTTGGTCGGCCTCACTTGTTTGTTCACAACATTATCTCTTGATTTTTTTATTTGCTCTGAGGTCGTCACATTACATATGTACCTAATTGGTGTCTAAGTGTAATGGAATTGAATTGCCAATGATTTTTTCCAAAAAATAAAAATTATGTTTAATGTAAGCTGACTTCTACCTCTGAAACCATTTCTATTTATATTCTTCCATATTCCATTTCTATTCTCAAGATTTACTCCACATTTGGTAGCATAAAAGTTAAAGCAAAGAATGTACCACACTATCTATCTTGTACTAAAACTTAATTCTCAGTGTTTGTCACTACATTATTAATATCAATAATTATCCATTTAAATATGATGTCTATCTCTAAAAACGTTCCTGTAATATTTATTTCATGTTCAGTAGATAAAAACTAAAGTATTTAGTCGGTAATAAAAGAATATACAAAATCTTAATCATGTACTAAAACGTTATGCTCTCAGTACCTTCAACTGTACGAATTAGAGCCTGCTAGCTTATGCTGATGCTTAGAAATAACTGTACTAAAATACTAAATAATAGTAGGTACCGAAATAATAAACCTACGCGAGGCTACGATGTGTACATACGTGTACGTGTGACTGATACCAAATGTACCAACTAAGTGTTCCCGAGCCCAAGGCGCCCGGGATTCACTATTATTAATTTAGCCTACAAATAAATCATGGGGCCTACGTAGCCAGGCTTCAGACCCATCGATCACTGTTCTTCAGTCGATCTCCGTAGCTCGAACGCTACGCTCAGTAGCGCTCTGTTCGTAGCCGGCTACGCGCGTATCTCCGTAGCGGTTCTACGAGTTTCCACGCGGTTTTGTAAAAGTGATTTGAAGTGATTGTGACCGTGGCAGGACTTTGGGACTTTCTGGACAATAATAAATTGTAAGTCGTATTATTTATTTACAATTGACTAAATAATGCAACTGTCCTATAAATTATAACTATACATATTTTAGTTCACTCAACTAAAGTTTAGAGGCTCGAAGTCTTAAGTTTATTAATATTAGTTTGTAACAATTTGACTTGATTCATGTTTGATTTTTTGTTCTTTTTTTATGACTTGTAAGTCAATTTTTTTAGTATTTTATTTGGCTGTGTGCGGTGCATTACTTTGATAAAAGCGTACCTATTTTCCAATTAGTTGAATAATCTTGAATAATTTTATTTCTTTCATTTTATTTTCGTGTATTTTTGGTAGTAATAATATTTTTAACAGCTTTTTTCTAAAAAATATAGCGGTTTTTGCTAGACATTTAAGTGATAGTCAAGTTTATTACAAATAAAAAAGGCTTTTAAAAATATTACTCCCGATGAAATCGCTGACGTAGAATTTAAATTTTTATAGCATTTTTACGAAACGTAAAAAATGTAGTTATACCGTATAATCGTTGAAAATACGATTTAATAAAAGTAACTAGTTTTTTCCCGCGCCTCCGCCCGCGTGCTATTTTTACTTTTAATACCTTTTATTTTTTCGGGATAAAAAGTAGCCTATGTCACTTCCCGGCCCTTGAACCATAATCCATGCTAAAAATCAAGCCAACCCGTTGCTCCGTTGCTGCGTGAAAGAGGAACAAACCAACAAAATTTTCGGATTTATAATATCACTAGCCTTTGTTCGCAGCTCTGCTCGCGTAATATTTTGATTCTTGTAGTATCCCAAGGGAACCTATTTCCGGGATAAAAGTAGCCTATGCCACTTTCCGTCTTTCAAACTCTGTCCATGCCAAAAACCAAGTCAATCCGTTGCTCCGTTGCTGCGTGAAAGAGGAGCAAACCAACATAATTTTCCGATTTACAATATTATTAGCTTTTGCGCGCAGCTCCGCCCGCGTAATATTTTAATATTTTGATTCTTGTGCTATCCCAAGGGAACTTATTTCCGGGATAAAAAGTAGCTTTTGTCACTTTCCGTCCTTCAAACTCTGTCCATGCCAAAAATCAAGTCAATCCGTTGCTCCGTTGCTGCGTGAAATAGGAACAAACCAACATAATTTTCGGATTTACAATATTAGTGAGGATATTATTATGATAGGAAAACAAAACACTATTGCATTTATTAATTGAAAAGATGATGGACTACTGATTAAATAATAATTTATTAATTTACATCAGAATTTTCCGAAAACTTTAACGCCTTAACATATGATTAAAATGATGAAGTAGTTTAACGAAATCAATAATGGTCTAGATATTCTCCAATTACTAGTAGGTACTGGTACTTACAGGATATTAAATTTAATGAGATGGAAGATGATTGATTGATTGGATTCGGCACAAGGTATACTGAAATATCATAAACTCAAAAATATAAAATTATTCAAATGTTTTGAGAACTTACTTCTTTTTGATTCAAATAAATAAATGATAAATATTTTTTGACATCTTAAGCGGTCTACACACCAAAGCCGCTGACCCGGCGGCACGGATCGCAGGCCCAACCCGCCGGCCTTATTTTGTACAATCATGCCGCCGGCTTGCGCCCGCGCGGGTAAGCCGGCGGGGCAGCATGCCGATGCCGACGGCATCCCTCTCCACTCACTCAGTCAGTTGCCCGCCGGCATCTCTACGACTATTTGGCAATTACTAGAACACCACATGCCGCGGCTGTCGTACCGCCGGCATTGCCGCCGGCAAAGTCGTTCGGCTTGGACATTCTGAAGCCGCCGGGTTAACCCGCCGGCACTAAGCCGCCGGGCTGTGCCGCCGGGTCAGCGGCTTTGGTGTATAGACCGCTTTACACACGGCCTCTGACCCCAAACTAAGCAAAGCTTGTGATATGGCTGCCAGAGACTGATAAACTACTTATACTTTTTTTTTTAAATACATTCTTATTTAGATTTACTTATTTATTTATCAACATGATGTACACCATATCTATAGCACGGGAAAATATTACATCCAAGGTGCTTAGAGGTAGTGACACCCGCCTTACAATCGTGAGGTCGTGGGTTCAAATCCCGGTCCCGTACCAATGAGTTCTTTGGAATTTATGTACGGAATTTCACACCACTGGCTTTTCGGTGAAGGAAAACATCGTGAAGCAACCTGCATATGGCCGTAGAAGAAATCGATGGTGTATGTGAATCCACCAACCCGCACCGGGCCAGCGTGGTGGATATGGCCCAATCACCCTTCGTGGGTAGGCCTACGTCCTGCAGTGGACTATTAAAAAAAGGCAAGTAAAGGCAAAAGGAACAGTACTATTTTACTTGTAAAATAAATGCATATTCTTCATATAGTCATTTATTCATAACACCATTTGTTACAAGTCAATAAATCAATTCGTTAGTCAATTCATTAGCAACAACATTTACAATGAGATGGCTCTGAAATCTTAAAAAGTATTTTCTATAGGAAACTAGCTTTTGCTTGCGACTCCGCACGCGTCATATTTTGATTTTTGTACTATCCCATGATAACTTTTTATTTTTCCGGGATAAAAGTAACCTATATCACTTTAGTTGTTCCGTTACTGCGTAAAAGATTAAAAAAAAACAAACAAACAAACACATTTGCGGATTTTTAGTATTATTTGTAGTAGGTATATAGTATAGTAAGGATTTTCTATAAATTAGGATAATATGAGCAGATAGTTTGTGATGCGGTTTTATCCCACATCAAAAAAAGTTCATAATTATGAGTATTCACGCCTCAGCAATTAACTTACTAAATCAATACTTTACAAGTGTATAACATTCTTAAATACTGTAAAATCTTGAACCAGTAGACCTATCCAGAATATTCAGCAGTAACAACTAAAAGTAGTTAGCAATACCACTTTACTAAAAGAGGAAAAGCATCACTTGATAAGCTTTAGTAAATCCTTTTTAAAATTCAACACACGACAACACACACAGCCCGTGTGTGATAAGACTCTCTCCAGGCTCCAAAAATTGGGTCAACGATCCTTTCAGGCACTTATCCTTACGAGTACTTGCTACAGATAATTACTTAGACGCTATTTTTGGCGTCGTCTGGACAATAGTGGAGCGTTTTGTGTTACTTTACTTTGATACATTATCATTCTTGAGGTACAGCCTTGGCAAAAAGTATTAGGCACCCTGTATTTTCGCTCTATCTTCTAAACTAATTTCACTCCTTTTTGGCATTTTTAACAAAATTAGGTCTCAGTTGAATCACATCAACAGAAATGAAAGCTTGTTTACTTGTTAGAGTCCAGAACACAAGTGACCAAACATTGTCTGATAAGACCGAAAGAAAACCGAATCCTTTGTTTTCGATCACCAGGTGTTTTATGACCTTAACAAAGAGCCGCTTGATATTCTAAGAAGTTATTTATGACCCCGGTAAGTAATTTAAGATAAGCACTTAGTTATTGGTTAAGTAGTAAACATGCATTTTGATTTTTTTAAAGGTGCCTAATACTTTTGGCCAAGGTTGTATATGTACCCTAGAACATTAACTAAACAGATTTAATATTTTCAGCTACTTTTGATTTGTCATCTTTGAAAAGAATTTACGGTGTAGCTGTAGACGTCTTACATCCTTCCTACTAATATTATAAACGCGAAAGTTTGTAAGGATGTATGGATGGATGTTTGTTACTCTTTCACGTATAAATTACAGATAGGATTCAGATGAAACTTTGCAATTATTATGCTTACACATCAGAACAACACATCCTATCCTACTAATATTATAAACGCGAAAGTTTGTGAGTATGGATGTTTGTTACTCTTTCACGCAAAAACTACTGATCGGATTGAGATGAAAATTTGTAATAATATAGCTTATATATCAAGATAACACATAGGCTATAAATTATAATGATATATTGCGTATGCGGGCGAAGCCGCGGGTAAAAACTAGTAGGCTATAATTGTTAAGATATTGCGTGAAACGAAGTTCTTTATTAATATTATGAAGTTTATGAGTATGTTTGGATGTTTGTTAATCTTTCACGCAGAAACGGCTGAACCGATTTAGATGAAATTCGGTATTAAGGTATCTTAGATTTTGAATTAACACATAGGCTAGTTTTTATTTCGGGCTAACGGGGATAACACCGCGGGGCGCATGTGATGAATAAACTTTCGTTCATGCTTTGATTGTGGTGCAAACATGTGTGGTTCATGTACCATGTTAAACATAAAACTACAACAGTTTATCTGGTAAACAGCTAGATTACCACTCATAAATCTACTCAAATACATATATAAACCGGGTGGCTAGTCCCGGTGACAGAATTTATAAGCTACTTGAATATTTAAAACATAATTATTTATTGCAAAAAATAGCTTCACCCGTGTACAGAATCATTACATAGTATAAAACAAAGTCGCTTTCCGCTGTCTGTCCCCATGTATGCTTATATCTTTAAAACTACGCAACGGATTTTGAGGCAGTTTGTTTTAATAGATAGAGTAATTCAAGAGAAATGTTTATAATTATGTACACCTGTGCGAAGCCGGGGCACATCGCTAGAACGCAAATATATGCACGGATCGATGTAACATTTTTCACATTATTGTTGATTCATCAAAAATGGCTCAGTCAATTTCGAAAAAATTTAAATGGGACCAATTTCGAAGTATACTCTTGCCAATTAAAAAAGAATTATTGAAATCGGACTATGCAGTGCACGACAGAGTCCATACTGAACTTTGTACCTAAATTTTGTTATTATCCTCTTGCACTGTATGGAAGCATGAAAAAATGAAATCAAATGAGCTAAAATTTAACGTATCTCATTAGCGCTCAGATGTGCCCTGCAGGTTACCCATCCCAAGATGGACCGTTCTAAAAACTGTACGGTTATATAAAATTTATCTTCGAGCAAATATCTAAAGAGTCACAACTGTGCAGAAAATGTGTCCGAGCCAAAACCCTAGCCAAGATATACAGGGTAATTTCTAATGAATTAGCATCCTTCTAGGGGCTTATTATGTACATCAAAACTAACAACTTTTGTTCAACGACTTTTGTCAAATATCAAAAACAGAAGTTGTTGTTCCATAGAAACTTATCGTTCACCCGCGACAAAATGTATGGAAGAGCTGATATTATTTTTTTTTGAGTTTTGACAAAAAGTTGTTAGTTTTGATGTACAGAATAAGCCCCTAAAAGGATGCTAATTGATTAGGAATAACCACAGGGTTGATAGTGGGCAGGCTTTTTAGTTAGCCGTAAGGTGATTGCCGATTAAAACGCCGCGCGATGCCAAAGTTCTCGGTTACAAGCACTAAAAGTGACATATCGTCGAGATTCGGGAAAACGGGCATTGTGAATTATTTAATGTAAATATCTGAGTCGGCATGTACGACGGCGTTCGGACATTTTTTTACTACTTTCACTTAAGGACTGTGGCTCTGTAGATATTTGCTCAAAGAATATAACTCATAGTTACAAAACCGCCTCTCTGAGTCCATGTTCATCATCTCGATCTGCGCGTTTTTGAATATTTTATTTCAATGTTTCCAACTTCGTGACTCTAATTTAGAAAAGATATTCGTTTATTCATTTTGTTTGCGACACCAAGGTTTTGTTTACGCCAGAAATTTCAATATTTGTCAGCCTTGAATCAGATACCAATGTTTTTATGATTAGAATTTAAGTATGAGTAGCTGTCTGCTCTACCCAGTTTCACTTTGTAACTCTGTAACAATTTTGTATTGTAACTTTGATTTTATATTAGAAGTAACGTTTAGTTTACCCATAGGTAGTATTATCCTACTAGTAGTATTATAAAGGCAAAAAATTGTGAGTATGTACGGATGTTTGTTACTCTTTTACGAACAAACGGCTGAACCGATTTAGATGAAATTTAGAAAGGAAGTAGCTTAAATCGTGGATTAGTACATAGGCTACTTTTTATCACGAGTTAACGCGGGTAACGCCACGGGCGCTGCTAGTGGTATAACAGTTGCCGTGGTAATACTGTCAGCATAGTATATATATGAGGATATATATATATCCTCCTATTACTATGGGTATGACTTCTGTGGATGTTTTCCATAACCTGGCTATTTCTTGCCTGAGTGGATAGTATTTGCTGAGTTTTTCTATATCTTTTGCTCCTATATTGTAACATCTGTTTGGAACGGTATCTTCCACATTAGTTTAGCACTCTCATTCTCCTATATACATAAATATATATTATTATTGTTATATACTCATTATATCTTATTACTATATTCTTGGGACTCAGGTGAGTCCCATCTATTCATCATCCGTAGGACTAAATCCTCTCCGGCTTATTTCTTGCAGTAAGTAAGTTCGTATAGGCAGGTGGCTAGCACTAGCGTCAGAGTTTTTAGGCCGCCTAAAGGCCTCTGATATGTCTAGCAGGGGACATTCTACACGTTGTAGGAGTACAAGAAATGTTGCGTGATTTAGCTGCTTAAGTTATTAATAGATCTTCTAAATACAAGATAATTTTTTGCAAAAATTAGCATGACCGACCGACAATTCGCAAATATTTTGCACAGATCGATGTAGCATTTTTCACATTACTGTTGATTTATCAAAAAGGCTCAGCCGATTTTGATCAAATTTAAATAAGACCTATTTTCAAGTACCTATACTATTTCCAATAAAAAAAGAATTATTAAAATACGACTATCATGAAAAAAGTTATGCGTAGTTATACATAATAAAAATATATATACGCGTCGAATATAGTGCCTTCTCCGGTTGGTTTGTCGGTCAAAAACACAGCACAATGTGGTTTTCAATATCTTATAGAATATTTCTTCCGAAAGGTTTATAGCTATAGCAGTAGTCGGGCGTAGCCGTGACGCAAAGTGGCAAATAAGTACGTAAGCAAGATCCCAAATTTAATATTAAAATGTTAACGTGGCTTTATGTAAGCTAGGTAATGTAATAATTTCATCACGAACATAATACCGAGCAAACTTCTCGACAAGTCAGTACAAGTCATTGTTATCTATGACGTAGTTTAGAAGTTTCGGGTTGTTTGCCGAGTACGCGTACTTGTAGTTGTTAAAGTTTAGTTCATACAAGTATAAAATACCTTGTAGTTCTAAAAGCTAACTTATGCCTACAATGTCTGGTTAGGAAAGTCAATCAAATTTTGTTAATAATGCAGACCGCCTGTGATTGGAATGTCCTTAACCCTAATGCCGGGGCTAAAGAATACGGCATTGGTATCTCCTGCCTGTAGTAGGAGCCTACTAAAATGGGGCCTCTAGGCTCGCGGGTGCTTAGAGATGAAGCTAACATCTACTCAAACGGGCCTGGGGAGAGCGACAACACTTAGTAGCCACGTTCTCGTATCTGGCTGTGAGCGACAATCATTCGCAGGACGTTATAAGAACATTTCTGGAAGATCCGGTACGTTCCCTAGGAGATCCAGCATAAGGGCAATGGTTTAGTGGATGCAATCCCAAATAACCCAGCTGTATCCCGAAGTAGCTGCGATTTCCCTTACGTAAAAAAGGGACTGGGATGCCATACTTCCGTTATTGCTTCCTGATAATTATAATATGGATATCTTTTAGGTAAGACTGAATAGGTATTTTTCACCGACGAACCACCGGAGGAGGTATACAATTCGACGCATATATATATATATATATATATACTAGTTTTTACCCGCGGCTACGCCCGCATACTCAATATATCATTATAATTATATATACCTAATATAGCCTATGTGTTATTCTGATATATAAGCTATATTATTGCAAAGTTTTATCTCAATCCGTTCAGTAGTTTTTGCGTGAAAGAGTAACAAACATCCATACATCCATCCATCTATCCTTACAAACTTTCGCGTTTATAATATTAGTAGGATAGTAGGATATTTTATGTATAACCACGCATAACTTTTTTCATAGTTGTCCGATTTCAATAATTATTTTTTATTGGAAAGAATATACTTCTAAATTAGTCCCATTTAAATTTTATTGAAATTGGCTGAGCTATTTTTGATAAATCAACAGTAATGTGAAAAATGTTACATCGATCCGTGCATAATATTTGCGTTCTAGCGATGTGCCCCGGCTTCGCACAGATGTATTATACACTAGTTTTTACCCGCGGCTTCGCCCGCATACGCAATATATCATTATAATTTATAGCCTAGGTATGTGTTATTCTGATATAATATAAGCTATATGATTGCAAAGTTTCATCTCAATCCGTTCAGTGGTTTTTGCGTGAAAGAGTAACAAACATCCATACATCCATCCATCCATCCATCCATCCTCACAAACTTTCGCGTTTATAATATTAGTAGGATATAAACATTTCTCTTGAATTATTCTATCTATTAAAACAAACTGCATCGAAATACCGTTGCGTAGTTTTAAAGATATAAGCATACATGGGGACAGACAGCGGAAAGCGACTTTGTTTTATACTATGTAATGATTCTGTACACGGGTGAAGTCGGTCATGCTATTTTTTGCAAAAAATAATTATCTAAGTCTACATATTCTATCCTCAGCTACATACAACATTGCTTTTCATCAGGCGATTCGGTGGCCAATTGTAGCTCTACTTTTTATAAAAAATCAATTTTCTTTAGCATAATAGTTATAAAACAGAAAAAAGTGCTGGCTTTGAAAAAGAAAGAAGGCAAAGCAATCGTGAGGCAAATTACATACTTGCACAGATGGAATTTGATGGCGTGTGAGAATCCATCAACCCGCACTATGATCTTGTACCTATAATTATGGCCCTTCTTGGGTAGGTCTATGTTCACTATGGACTAATAAAAGGCTGGTACAGTACCTATATTAAGTCACAAGACCAGTAATTTACTCAGCTATTCAAGTATTCTATGAGCTCGCCTAAGTATATATATATATATTATGTTGTGCTATTTTGCTGCGCTTTCGGTTTATTTTTAAAGGTTATATTTATATTTTTCTTTACTGTACTGTACTGTACCAGCCTTTTTAATAGTCTACTGCAGGACGTAGGCCTACCCACGAAGGGTGATTGGGCCATATCCACCACGCTGGCCCAGTGCAAGTTGGTGATTTCACATACGCCATCGAATTTCTTCAACGGACGTATGAAGGTTGCCTCACGATGTTTTCCTTCACCGAAAAGCCAGTGGTGTGAAATTCCGTACATAAATTCCAAAGAACTCATTGGCACGGGACTGGGGATTTGAACCCACGACCTCACGATTGTAAGGCGGGTGTCACTACCTCTTGACCACCACGGCTATATTTTATATTATTTTTCTTTAATGACCTCTAATTAAAGAAAAATATTAATATAACCTATAAAAATAAACCGAAAGCGCAGCAAAACAGCACAACATGATGTATAATGTATATATATATACATATATACTTTACAATTTAGAAAGTTTTTTTGTAATTCTACTGAACCGATTTCATTAAAATTGACAGATAGATATCACATTGTAGGTACAAGTATCTTCACGGCAATGAACTTCGTAAAGGACATGTCCACAAAATGTATGGAGGCTGGTATAATAATAATCAAAAATTCTAACCACAACACTCGTTACATTTCGAGAAAGTTCATATTTTTCTGAGTCTATAACAACAGTTAAAAACAAAAAAGAGCCCTCCGATTTTTTTTTAATCAATTTTGAATTTATTAGGATAAATAAATATATTTGGCTCAATAGGAAGTTTATCTCTAGCAACCCTGATTAAGTAACCTCCAAATTGTTAAATAAAAGCATTTTGACCAGTTAGACACACTTTTAAATTGTTTTTTTGTCACGTTGTACCTACTAACTGGTCACACTGGTAGGTTATCATTTTTAATTTTAGCAAATTAAGTGATAAATGTGGAAGAATCAGCAACGAATGCAAGTAAAATAACGATAGAAGCACTTTATCATTGCTAAACTAGAATAAGTAATAAGCTGTATTGTTATTTTTCATACAATTTATTTTCCACATTTAAAAAAAAATGGAGGAGTGAAAAAATCTAAATTAAATATTTTTGGGAAGCCCATAAAACAAGCTTTCAAATGGTGTATAAATCATCTTGGTTCGATTTTTCTCTGAATAATATACCACTTGTGGACGTCACCTTTTGCTGGTTGCTACTAAAATATAAAAACTCGTTCTCGTTATTTCTTTTTTAAACAATTTCATAATGACTCTCTAATTTCAAATCTCTATACCTCCACTCTCTAACTATGATCATAAATCCAATATAAGCTCTATTTAACCCCTTTTGAAGCACAACCTCTACCTCAATTCTACCCAATTCTACCTTTCCACGAGATATAGATATTCTGAATGTTATATAATGCTAGGTAAAATATGAAACAATGTTTATTTTAATTAAGTTAGGGTCGAACAAATATTTCATTCATTTCACGAAAGGTTATCTTGGTTCTATTATTTTAAATCTAATGCAGTTGGATAAAATATTATCAGAAACTGATTGTTTTTGCGTAACTTCGGGGAAGTTTTTATTAAGTTTTAGTATACCGCGTTTATCCGGTAATGAGCTGTATTGCAGGTTTTGAATTTGACTGTAGTTTTGTTTGGTAAATTGTATCTCGATCGACTTGGCGGGGACACTGCCGTCCCCCCGATTACAGAGGTTTTAGTTATCAACTATTGATGTTAAACAATTATTATCCAAAATGAATGCTGTTTCATAAAACAACTAAAAATTGTCTATTATCCAAATGATATTACACATTAGACGGTTTTTTGAATGACAATCTAGAATATACATATAAATTATAAATCGATCCAATACAAAAATAGTGTGTGGAGTCCCTCCGCGCAGAAGAAGTGAAACTTCGACGCAACAGTGGTTTCATACCCCCTCCATGGTAGCGTTAAACGTTTATCGCAACCTTGTTGGAAGCCGCATTTGAAGTTTCACTTCAAAATAAAATTGCCATACGTATAAATTTATAGTGTCATAATGTACAATTACACAAAACATGTTAATTAAGAACCGCATGTAAATTTTATAAGTGGCAATAAATTATTTCAGCTTGAGTTTAGCCGTGGTGGTCTAGAGGTACTGACACCCGCTTTACAGTCGTGAGGTCGTGGGTTCAAATCCCTGTACCAATGAGTTCTTTGGAATTTATGTACGGAATTTCATACACCATTGGCTTTTCGATGAAGGAAAACATCGTGAGGCAACCTGCATACGTCCGTAGAAGAAATTCGACGGCGTATGTGAATCCACCAACCCACACTGGGCCAGCGTGGTGGATATGGCCCAATCACCCTCCGTGGGTAGGCCTTCGTCCTGCAGTGGACTATTAAAAAGGCTGGTACAGTACAGTACAGTACAGAGTTTAAAAATAGATCTGGTCACTCAGAGCAACTATGCCTATCTACCGCGTTGACCCAGTGCGGATCCACACGGTAAATTCACATACTTGAAACAATGAAACAATGATTTATTTGTCTGTAAAACTAGGTAAAATTATACAAAGATCTTAAATTTAACTATGTTGTTCTCTAGTTTCTACCTTAAATAGGCGTACAGACGTTTACATGGTAACTATGGTAAGGTTAAAACAAATGTCAAATGGATTTAATTATTGATGTCAGAATTATAAATTAATTAATTAATTATTAATAATGTCAGGATACGTATTATAATTTCAATTTATAGTCATTCAAAGTCTTGTCATTTAAAAACTCATTTACATTATAATAGGCTTTATCAACTAATAAACTGTTTAAATGGCTCTTAAATATATTTAAGTCCTGTTTGCATCGAATGACTTTTGGTATCCTGTTATAAATGATAGATGCCACGCAGAACACACTTTTATTAAGAAAAGCAGTTTTTGATGGTAAACAATACACATTACCTTCATGTCTTCCTCCAACAGGCCACATTTTAAAGAGCTCAGGGCGGGATTTTACGAACATGGCAATGTCACCAATGTACAGGCAGGGTAATGTTAAGATTTTTTACCGAATACATACACAATTGAATTTCTTCTACAAACGTAGGTTTATATGTCTCACCTGCATTGAGTTTCCTCACGATGTTTCTTTCCTTGATAAGTCAGTAGTTGGATGTAGACGATAAATCGGCCGGATGATGTCACACCTATCCCCCACATCAGTACAGTAATACGGCGTAGCTAAGAGCGTAAAAATGCATCATCAAACGTTGCCGCGTAGCGTTTTCCTAATACGGCCCGACTTTTACTATAAGAATTTTCCAGAACACTCAACTAATATTACAACTGACCGTGAGAATTCCAAACGAAGAATGACAACCTCTGGTGGCGTGACAAGGAACTATAAGTAATACTTTTGCCAGTCAAGGTCGGTACTTCTTACAAAAATAAAAGGCACGCTATTGGAATACCTAACGATTGTACAGTAATTTGTGGCTAGGAGAATTATAGGGCGGCTCTTGATTTGGTTTGTTACTTATTCAGTTGTGTTCGTTAGTGATTTATGGATTGGTTTTGAGCAGTTATACACACATATACACATATTTTTGGGACATCTTACACACGGCCTCTGACCCCAAACTAAGCAAAGCTTGTGATATGGCTGCCAGAGACTGATATACTACATATACTTATTTTTAAATAATAAATACTTATATAGATAGTAACTAAATAACACCCAGACACAGAGCAAACACTTATGTTCATCACATAAATATTTGCCCTGGGTGGTAATCGAACCAACGCCTCCTTGATCCAGAAGTTAGGGTCACTAACCACTGAGCCACCGAGGCAGTCAAGTTATGGATTTCAGATATCGAGTTCTTATGAATGTATTAATAAAGAACCTTGTTATGTACACACATCTTTGATATTTGTTATTAATTATATGTTTTTGTTCATTTAATGTGTCCTAAGGGCCCCAAAAACTTAGAGGTCTGCCAAGCGCCTCTGCCGAGTGAGGTGGCCAAAAACATCGCAACTTTTTTCGATTATAGTTATCGACAAAAATTCCTATGATCTATTATTTATTGGCTAAGTGCAATTATATTCTAGAATATTTTTGTCGTCGAGATTTACATCTCATATAAAAAGGATAGTATTTAATTTTAATTTCATTTATTTCATTTTCTCATCATACTTACAGCAACGCCAAGGCCAATTTTTGTTGGTTATTTTAAGTTTTAAGGAATGAAAACACAAAGGTATATATATAATAGGATATAATAGGAACTTCATACTTAGATATAAATAGCCAAAATATATCAAACTAGTTTTTACCTGCGGCTTCGCCCGCATGATATTTTGTATTTTGACGCAAAGTCATTATAATTTATAGCTTATGTGTTATTCTGATATATAAGCTATATTATTGCAAAGTTTCATCTCAATCCGTCCAGTAGTTTTTGCGTGAAAGAGTAACAAACATCCATACATCCATCCATCCATCCTTACAAACTTCCGCTTTTATAATATTAGTAGGATATATTTTCATTTACATCAACTTTGTTAAGTCATCTCGATAGTAAATTGTCCATGCAACATTATTGCAATAGATTAAACTAACTTGATGGCACTAATTTGAAAACCGAACGGAAAAAATATATAATACCATTTTCAAGTTTTCGATTTACAAGCTGATTAAATTATCATCTCCGCTGAGCCAGAATTCCCTTCGAGGCAGTTTTTCCCCACTTCCAATAATGAAAACTCTTGGTGGCCTCAAGAAGGCTTCAAGCAATCGTCTGTCACAGCCATAATGAAAAACCAATTAAACCTTTGAAATGCAAAAGCGGCGAAAGAACAAGTGCTTCGTGAAAAGTATAATTAAAGTGCCTAATTATTATACCGTTTGATACTTGGACCTTTTGAAATATTAGTTTGGCCATCCTTTTCAGATGATGCTAGAATATAATAAATTATCTATACAGGGTTATTTCTAATCAATAAGCATCCTCTTAGGGGCTCATTCAGTGCATCAAAACATACAACTATTGTTCTACGACTTTTGTTTTGACAAAAGTCGTAGAACAATAGTTTTAAGTTCTCAAAAAAAACTTTTGTTTTTCCATAGAAAAATATAGTTCACCCGCGACAAAATGTATGGAACAGCTGATTTTTTTTGAGTTTTGGCGAAAGTCGTAGAACAAAAGTTGTTAGTTTTGATGTACAGAATAAGCCCCTAGAAGGATGCTAATTAATTAGAAATAACCCTGTATACTAGCTTTAGCCCGAGGCTTTCACCGCCAGTTTTGGCTATACCATTTTTATATATTTCCAAGAATAATGTATTTTATACATTCTTCGACCTTAAAATACCTAGAGATCAAGTCGATTCCTTCCTTCCTTAATCATGTTTGAAAGAGTAAGAAACAAATCAACTTACACAATTAATTTTAAATATTAATAAAGATTTAAATCAAAAGCATATCAATAATAGGTTTGCAAAAGACGGTGCATATACCGCTAAATTCATGTATACGATGCACATATTACAGAATATATTATTATGTAGGTACTGTATAGGTATTTACTGTTTATTGACATTTTGCGTAGTACTGTACTATACTGTACTGTACTGTATCAGCCTTTTTAATAGTCCACTGCAGGACGTAGGCCTACCCACGAAGGGTGATTGGGCCATATCCACCACGCTGGCTCGGTGCGGGTTGGTGGATTCATATACGCCATCGAATTTCTTCTACGGACATATGCAGGTTGCCTCACGTTTTTCCTTCACCGAAAAGCCAGTGGTGTGAAACCACACCACCAGTGTAATAATAAATTTAAATCGAAAAATTCGTGAAAAGATAAGTTCACGCTATATATATATATATATATATATATATATATATAAATTTTATTAGTTTTACGCTCATTCGACGCTTATTACAACTTTTATTCCAAGGATAAAGCTCTAAACCTATCGTGCGAGTGTTGTCTCCGACCTTCTTCAAGATAGTCAAGTTTGAAGTGGAAAAGCCCGATTTGTCTACCGATGTCCAGCGTCGAACAATTGCCGAACTTTACCGGAATCTGGCGTTCACTTCGACCACCTCAGTGCTTGATGGTCACATGGAAATTGGAAGACCACGTAAGGAAACTGTTTTCCCATTAGTGGTGTGGTTTTACATAAAAAAAAAGAAAATCAATTTATTTACGCCGTTCAAGTGGCGCCATCTAGGTACCTCGGGCAGCATTAATATTTATCGATCAAGAGAATAAACATTAGCAAAAAGCTTACGGCAGAAAATCACAGATGGCGTGACCCGTCCTGCTAAGACGTCAATTCCTGAACTGGTGAAGATATACACGCATTGAAGGGCGGATGCTTCTATATATTTTATTTTTATAGTGTTTGACGACAATGAATGATATTATTACTTGAGTCACATTTTTATTGTAGTCTCTTTGATTTTTGTTTTTGTTTGGCACTATCCCATGGATAGCTAGGTATATCTAAATAAACATTTATAGAAATGTTTTATGTTTCTAAAATTTAATTTTAGAATTTGAGATTTTTTGATTATTGTATAATTTAAGAGATTTACATTTATGTGTATATTATTTTGCGTTGACATTTTTAAAATGATTAATTCACTATTAATGTGTAATTTGCAGATCGAATAGTTATCCCCTCGTGTGTCTCTTTTTTTTTTTTTTTAAATATGTCTAACACCCCTTCGCGTGCCCCGTGCCCCCACTGCTCGGATCCTGCCAGGCTGTATGCTGTGCCTCACGGTTTAAGGGTGCATATCGGTCGGAAGCACAGAGACATAGTACCGCGCAATAATTCTATCCCCGTGTGCTCGACTCATTCCGATCCAGTTATAGGTAGTGGCGCAGAAAGTTTAAATTTGCAGGATCTACTCACTCTTAAAAATAAAATCCGGGTTTTAAGGCACGTGCCCAAAGGAGCTAGATGCTTGGCGGCAGGAAAATTATCGTCCTTGATGGAGAAGTGTGTTGAAACTAACAGCACAGAAGACTGGCTCGCACTACTGTCTTTCTCTTTCATAGCACTGAAAACCCCCGATCAGAGAGACAAAAAATCCTTGACAGCGAAGGTAAAGTTCAACATTCAGCATAGTCAACTGGAAGTATCAGCTGAATCCGTGCCCAAAAAACCTCAATCGCTGTATAAATCTGTACAAGCAAAAGTCTTCGAGGGAGACCTTAAAGGAGCAGCACGGTTACTTACCTCCGATTGCTCTTTTGCTCCTCTTAACGAGGATACGCATGCTGCCCTTAAGGAGAAACATCCATCCCCATCCCGGCCTCCGTATATCTCTCCCGCTCCAGACCATTCCACTGATCCACCCAGCCTAACAGTGAAAGCGGACGATGTCGCGGACGCACTGCACTCCTTCTACCGTGGTTCAGCTTCCGGCCTTGACGGTTTACGCCCCGAACACCTGAAGGAATTGACATCCCCATCGGCCGGTGATAACGGTCCCAGGTTACTGGAATCTCTCACACGCTTAAGCAATTTCCTTCTGAAGGGCGGTCTCAATACAGATATCTGCCCTTTTCTGTACGGAGGTACTCTGTGTGCCCTTCAGAAGAAAGACGGCGGTATCAGGCCAATTGCTGTGGGGAACACCCTCAGGCGTCTCGTGGCCAAACTCTGCTGCCGCGCTGTCAAGGAGTCTATGGCCAGCTACTTGCAGCCTCATCAGGTGGGCTTCGGCACTCCTCTCGGTTGCGAGGCCGCTATTCACGCAACTAGAGCTTTTGTGATGCGCGAGGGCAGCGACGACATTCTCTTAAAGTTAGATATACGGAACGCTTTTAACAGCATAGAGAGAGATGCCATATTGGCGGAAGTCAAGGAATTAACGCCATCGATTTTTCAGTTTGTGTTCCAGTGCATCTCATTGCCAAGTAACCTGGTCTACAATAATGGCGTCATAGTGTCACAGGTTGGGGCACAGCAAGGAGACCCCCTTGGCCCATTAATCTTCAGTCTGGCTATCCACAAAATCATCTCCTCTTTAAAGTCTCCGCTCAACATATGGTACTTAGACGATGGTACCATAGGCGGAAGTCCTGACTCGGTGGAGAGAGACGTAAGATCACTATTCCCGGCTTTGCAAGGTCTGGGTCTTGAAGTCAATACTGCCAAGTGCGAATTCTTCCCTTGCAGTCCAGAAGCCGCAAAGTCGAAAGAAACATTTGCAGCTCTCATACCGGGTCTGAGAGTCTTGGAGAGAGACTCCTTAAGTTTATTAGGGGCGCCAGTCTTCTCTGAAGGCGTGGACGGCTGTATCCGGTCGAAGGCGACTGCCTTGGCGACACTCTCTGAGCACTTCAGGTCTCTTCCAGCACATATATCGCTGACTCTTCTGCGGTGTTGTTTCGCGTTGCCAAAAATGACATACGTACTTAGAACGGCACCTACCTGGAAATTTCCAGAAGCAGTTAGTTACTTTGACAACGGTCTCAAGTGTGTGCTGGAAGATATACTGAACGTGCGCTTAAATACAATGCAATGGTGTCAGGCTAGTGCGCCTGTTCGTTTCGGCGGCTTGGGAGTGCGGCGCCTCTACGAAACAGGGCCTATCGCCTATTTGGCCTCTTGTAGTGGGGTCGCGGAACTTGTCACTCGCATCTTACCCGACAATGGTGACTCGATCTGCGTACCATACGTCACTGAGGCCCTCAGCGCTTGGTCCGTTTTGTGCGATGGCGTGGATCCCCCGGAAAAGCCCGACCGGCAACGAAGTTGGGATGACGCTTTGTATAAAAAAATATTTTCGTCGGTGGAGGGAGAGTGTTCGGAAATCGATCGGGCTCGGATAAACGCCGCTTCCAGACCCGAGTCTGGTGCTTGGCTTCATGCCTTACCCTCACCTCACATGGGCACGCTGTTAGATGACGACTCGCTCAGAGTGGCCGCAGCTCTTCGTCTTGGTTGCGACGTCTGCGAGCCCCACATCTGCATTTGCGGAGCGAGAGTTGAAGCGGATGGTCATCACGGCTTGACCTGCATTCGTAGCGTCGGACGTAGACCACGACATCACGTCATTAATAATTTGCTTCAGCGTGCCCTCGTTTCGGCCGAGGTCCCGAGCGTTCTGGAGCCCCCCGGTTTGTCTCGGTCAGACGGCAAGAGACCCGACGGCCTGACGCTGATTCCATGGCGGAAAGGGCGCTGCCTCGTGTGGGATGCAACATGTGTTAGCACCTTTGCATCCTGCCACCTCCCCGCCACTCAGCAATCAGCGGGTGCGGGAGCAGAGGCTGCCGCCAGAGGCAAACGCCTTAAATATGCCTGCCTGGAATCGACGTACGATTTCGTTCCTTTTGCTGTCGAGACGGCCGGTCCGTGGTGCTCTGAAGCTCGGGATTTCGTTCGCGATCTGGGACGGCGGCTTAGAGAAAGAGGCCGTGATCCACGCTCCGGCTTTTATCTGACCCAGCATATATCACTGGCGATCCAGCGCGGCAACGCAGCTAGCATAATGGGCACCTTCGGCCAGGGCACTATCAGGGGAGGGCTGTTCGATTAGGTTTATTATGACGATTACGATTGTTTGACATATTGTTTGCGTAGGTTTTTGACATTTTATATTTGTTTTTTTAATTATTTATATTTTAATGACAATGAATTATTCATTTAATTTTATAAATTGTAACATTGACTCTGTTGATTAAGATCTATATTCAATAAATATATATATATATATATATATATATATATATATATATATATATATATATATATATATATATATATATATATATATATGTTATAAAATAATAATAAGTTCACGCTAGATTAAGGCACCATATATCGAAATGTGCAAGCAACTATTATTATAGACAAACAAGGTTTATCAGGACAAAAAATATCAAGAAAATATTACAAACCAGGAAAAAATATTAGTTCCAAATAAACAACATACGAGTAACTGATCAGTGTTTTGGTAATCCGTATAAACGTATCACGGAATCATGTCCAATAAATTGGAAGACCCCAGTTTCCTCGACAGGTTATAGCCTATTTGTATCATCTAAGCCAGCTGAAACATATTGGCTGAAGTGAGTGACCCCGGAGGTAACCGTTCAGCTGGATTCTGGAATCTGGCCAACTCTTTAAGAGCAATGACCGATCGTTCATTCTTGAAGAGGTGAGGGAGACTATTGTTACGAGTTGTTTATGTCTCTAGAAAGGGTTGTAAATAAACTTTTACTATATTTCTTCATGTGAACTATCCTACTAATCTTACTAATATCATAAACTCGAAAGTTTGTGAGGATGGATGTATGGATGTTTGTTACTCTTTCACGCAAAAACTACTGAAAGGATTGAGATGAAACTTTGCAATAATATAGCTTATATATCAGAATAACACATAGGCTATAAATTATAATGATATATTGCGTATGCGAGTGAAGCCGCGGGTAAAAACTAGTGCTACATAATATAATTTATGTTGTACATATAGGCATAATTGGTGAGTTTGAAAAATTATAAAAGATAGTTGGATTTTTTTTCAAAGATGCACAATTGCACATTATAATTAATAAGTATATTAAATCTTAATTAAAATACATTTCATTTTTACTCGAGGTCATAGATTTTTTTGATGTTCTAGCTTCTTTCGTTTGGTAGACTTTGACACTTGAGTTAGACCTGAGCCTAATTATTTTAATACAAAGATTCGTGTGAGTGTGCTCATCAGTGTTTGGGCCAAGCACCCCTCTTAAAGTTGATACCTAAGTCCATTTTACAGAATTACCCTTGAATGATATAATCGTTCCTAATTTTAAGCACTTACTTTTGCCTCAAAGTACGAATTTTGCAATGAGGTGTCAGTTTGAATTGGTCATTATACTCAAAAGTAAGCTATTTAGTGTTTTGGTGTAGCTTAAGCTAAGTCAGTCAGTCACAATTTTTCATGATAAAACCGGACAAGTGCGAGTCAGGCTCGCACATCGAGGGTCCCGTACAAACACATTCTAACTTTAACTTTTTCTCTGACTCTAACTTTTTTAAACGACAATTGACAAGTTTTTCTTTTACGCAACAGCAAGAATTTATCAATATACGTATACAGTTTAGAGTCTTGACATACACACAGACGGACAGACGGACAACAAAGAGATCCTATAAGGGTTCCGTTTTTTCCTTTTGAGGAGCGGAACCCTAAAAAAGAGTAGCAATATTCTACAGCTGACACTTAAACTATGATATTTTTGCAGACCTCCCAACTTCGAACGATTCATTAGCACCGTTAGACGCTATTCCCTATTCCCGACAGGTCGAGCCGTTTCACCTTTTTGCCGTCCTTTCCCGCGGCCGGTCTCGGAGGATCGGTCGGGAAATCCGGCTATGTGTTATCGGTTTGTTTATAGATCGAATTTTAAACTGTGATTTATAATTACTTATATTTAGTTGTGTTCTCATGGAAGTGATGTAATATCTTTAATTGAGAATAGATATCTTTAAACCTAACCTTTCAAGCCGTGGTGGTCTAGTGGTAATGGCACCCGCCTTACAATCGTGAGGTCGTGGGTTCAAATCCCGGTCCCGTACCAATGAATTCCTTGGAATTTATGTACGGAATTTCACACCACGGGCTTTTCGGTGAAGGAAAACATCGTGAGGCAACCTGCATACGTCCGTAGAAGAAATTCGATGGCGTATGTGAATCCACCAACCCGCACTGGGCCAGCGTGGTGGATATGGCCCAATCACCCTTCGTAGGTAGGCCTTCATCCTGCAGTGGACTATTAAAAAGGCTGGTACAGTACAGTACAGTAACCTTTCAAACGACTTACAGAAGTGAAAAATTTTGTGTTGAATTTGGTACTTTAGTAGAGTTATTGTATTGAAGAATATTTTTAAAATAGTTCACTAATCCTTGTTTCCTGATAGGTATGTACAGCCGCTTCACCTTTTTGCCGTCATATCAGGCGGCTCATTTTTGAAGGCTCTATTTAATAATATCTTTTCGCAAAAAATCGCAACACCGACTTCTCACGTGTGCAGAATTCGAATAATTTTCACGAATCCATGCGACATCCATGTACATTTTTGTTGATTAACAAAAACGGCTCAGCCGATTTCAATTAAATTTAAATGGAAAGTATACTCTTTTAAGCTAGAAAATATTTTTTAAATCCGTTGTTAACTGGAGTAAATATTGATGAACGTATACAAAAAAATACATACAGACGAAAATAGTACTTACCTCCTTCTTTTCGGAAGTCCGTAAAAAATCCGCCCTTGTGTTATGATTATGTTTATAGATGGAATTTAAGTCTCTTCAGAAAATTTACAGAAGGGAAAATATTCGTGTTAATTTAAATTCTTTAGTAGAGTTTTTGTCTACTAATATTATTTCACTATTCCCAGTTTTTAGACAAGTCTGTACAGCCGATTCATTTTTTGCCGCCCTTTCACACGGCTCGGTCTCGAAGGATCTATCAAAATCGTAAATCCGATCGTGTGGAGTGTGTAGAAAATTTGAAAATGTTGCTGTTTTCTTAAAATGGAGGAGGTACTATGTTTGTCTAAATGTATTTTTTTAGTGTATTTTCATTGATATTTTCGCCAATTGTGAACCGATTTAAAAAATCTTTTTTAGCTTGAAGGAATATACTCACGAGGTGGTTGGCCCGTTTGAGCTGTTTTTAATAAATCAACAATAGTGTACTATGGACATAGATATCACATCGATTCGGACAAACTATACGAATTTTATACGTGATGGAAGTCGGTGTTGCAATTTTTTGCGAAAAATATTTTTTTCTTATCGGTTTGTTGATGTTGGTTGATTCTATTTCGGTCAAGAAATTAATCAACTAGACAGAAAAAGGTCTATATCTAGAGACGCTCTGCTCATTTTGTCAACTAGTAAAAATATATAAAATTAGCAAAAAAACAGGTTACAAAACAAAAAAACGACACATTAATAATCTCGTATTTGGAAAGTTTGTCGATAAAATATGTAGAGTAATAGTAAAGTCATAGATGAATTCTTTCTTTTAAAAATCTTTCGACAAGGATTCTGTTCTCATACTTATAAAAAAGCTCTACCTTTTTACGGTCCTTTCCCGCAGTCCGGTCCCAGAGGATTTGTTGGTAAATCCGGACATATATGCGTGGAAATGTTGTTCTTTCTTTTTTGTTATCGGTTTTTTGACGAATCGGATTTAGTCCTGTTCCATTGCAGGTTTATTTCATTTGAGTTTATAGTGGTGTTTTTGCTTTGCTGATACTTTGAATTTATAGCCATTATTATCAGTACAAAGGGTCTAGTCTAGGTAGCAGTTAATCTGTTTTTAAGTTGCTAAAAAACAACTACTATTGTACCTAAGTGCTGAAATGTGTTTTTATATGTTTTAAATTGTTGAAATTATGTTTATTGCTTACTGATAGATAACGTTATTGATGACATGTTAATTCATAATATATTTTTTGGTATAAAATTGTTTATTTGTTACTAGCGACCCGCCCAAGCTTCACACAGGTGTGTTATATATAAACCTTTTTCTTGAATCACTCTATCTATTAAAAAACCGCATGAAAATCTGTTACGTAGTTTTATTAATATAAGCATATAATACAGACAGCCAGCGGGAATCAACTTTGTTTTATACTATGTAGTGACTCGTGACTCAGCAGTTTAAGCAGCTACAGAGGCAGGAATCGGCCCAGTTTTTTGCATGGATACCTGTAGTTTAAACGTTAGAAAGTGTCATAGACTACTTTTTATCTAAGAAAAAAGGTTCTTACAATTCAACCAAAACAAAGTCCAAATGGGCTGCAGAGCACGCCGCGCCGGTAGCTAACACCTATGCAAAATTTAAAACTCAACAAAAGTTCAGAATAGTGTGTAAAACTCTGTTATTCGATCAGACTCAAACTTCTTACGATAAAATTGAATATGTTTGGTCGGCAAACACTAAACTACAAACCTAGACAACATTTGAATCCTCAATCTTCGTGGAATGAAATAGAAACAAAACCTGCTCAAGATACAGAGAGGGATTTTTCCCCAATAAACCTAGAGAACCCATTAGATAAGTAAGCAAAGAGCGGAATGCAATCAGCACTTAACGCGAGGACAGTAAGCAAAGCTCTCGCAACTAGCTTTTTGTGACCCATTGGAGTCTTCTCTATGAATATTTCATAGATTTGCGCCGCTTTTAATGCTTTGGAGTACTGATCATGCGGCTGATCAACGAGCGAGCCTACGAGCTTTATAACCTGGTTTTACGGCTCGTCGACAAAGTTCGCCTGTCGATCGCTGCAAAAACCGCGCCTGTAGAACCGACGAGCCTGGCTCGCGGTTTGTTAACCATGTTGATGTTTTTCTTTTTGTATCCAATGTCACGGCATAACTGTTTGGCTCGCTAGTCGATCTGTCGACGAGTCAACTCGCCAAAATTGACGAACTTTAAAGGTCTTACGTCGATCAACGGCTTTCAACTAAGTACTTTTCACCAATCTAATGAAGTCTCTCAAAGTCATAGCTAGTAGTTTGCCGATCAGTAAACCTCGCGACTTTCGCGAACATAGTTATTATGTTCCAATTATTTTCTAAAAAAATGCACAATTTGCACTGCTACAATATTCCTAATTACATTTTCCGTAAGATTCCATTTCCCGGCTTAAATAATGTCTCAAACTGAATCTTTGTAAGCCTAAACAGGGTATGAATCTTCATAAGCCTAAACAGTGTAAGAATCTTTATAAGCCTAAACAGGGTAAGAATCTTTATAAGCCTAAACAGTGTAAGAATCTTTATAAGCCTAAACAGGGTAAGAATCTTTAGAAGCCTAAACAAGGTAAGAATCTTTATAAGCCTAAACAGGGTAAACATCTTTATAAGCCTAAACATGGTAAGAATCTTTATAAGCCTAAACAGAGTAAAAATCTTTATAAGCCTAAACAGGGTAACGCCGATATTAATTTCACTCAGAAGTAGAACTAATAACCAGTAATCACAAAAGCAACAAAAAAGAAAAGTTAAATCTCAAAATTAAAAAAATCTAACAAAATTAGGCATCATTCATGCTATTTGGACATTGTACTAATCAATATAATAATCAATTTTACCGACTTCCAAAAAGGAAGAGGTACCTACTATCATCTGTATGTATTTTTTTGTCTCTGTTCACGGTGGAAGTCGGTGCAGTAATTTTTTGCGAAAAAAAAATTATAAATTAAGCAAGTACATGGTCAATAGGATATTAATTAAAAGCTATTTCCGTACAGTAATGATATAAATTAAAAAAAAAATAATAGCAAAAAATTTACATTACCTATTGAATATCCTAAGTATCTCATTACTCCCTACAAGGACCTTGTACCGAGCTTTCATTGCGTCAGTGATATGTTCTGCAAATAAACCTACTTTATCCGGCTAATTTACATTGGGTGCGTATTGCGTTACGCAATTCCGTACGGGAGTACCGGAAAGTAGCAATAAATAACGGTATAAAGTTTATGGGACAATCCTGTCGCCAGTCCTGTCCTAATTGATTAATACACTCACAATTACCATGCCGTTACTGCGTTATACGTAATCAGGGTTGACATGCTAAATTCTTTAAGAATAAGGCCCAATTCTTAAAGGACCGTGGCTTAAGCAAAATATCATAATAATTACTATAAACAATAATAGACGAATATTTTGGACGAATTGATGCAACATCCGTGAACATTATTGTTGCAGTATTTTTTAAATTTAAATGAAAATGAATCACTTCGGAACTACTTCTTTCGAATTAAAAAAGATTTCTTAAATCGGTTCATAATTTTTTTTTTTTGATGGGAAGGTGCCTTTATTAGCTGACGGTTCATAATTGACGAAAATATAGATGAACATACACAGAAAAAATACATATCTACAGACGAACATTTTACTTCCTCTTTTTTGGAAAGCGGTAAAAATAGGCCATGGTACCAGGTACCGGCAAATGCAGAGTAGGACGTCCACCCACAAGGTGGATAGATGATCTCATCAAGACCGCAGGATCATGCTGAATTCAAGCCGCCTCCAACCGCTCTTATTGGAGATCCGTAGGGGAGGCCTATATCCAGCAGTGGACGGTCATATGACAGATGGATGGATTGATAATGATAAAGTTTGGTAGTTTTGAAGCAATCCCAAAACAATGCTGAAAATTGTAACGCATTCAGAATGCAAATAAGAAAATTGCTATTTTAGCTCGCTGGTTTTGGCTTGAGGTCATTTGTACGAGGTTATATTGGCCTCAATCCAAGAATGTACATCTCTTTCTTCTTAGAAATAACGTCTGATTTTCCCATATTTCAGGAAAATTCATAAACCAACAACCCTGTTCACAGCAAGTATTGGGAAGAACACGGTAAATTACATTTTAGCAAAGTGCCCTTTTAGAGTCTTGCGCTCTGATGAAAACGTAATAAAATTAGAAATTTCAAGCACTTTTCAACTTAATTGAGTATCCTCGGTCTAGAAATTTCAATTCACTGAATTGAAATGAACAGTTTACGAGGTACGCTGTTCATAATATTTTATTTTCGATGAGCTAAATAAAGATACGCTCTCGGTTGTATCCGCAATTTTGCATGGCATATTTTCCGGATATATTTTTTCGGTCCATTCGTTTGAAACGTGATGCTTCTGGCAGATACCTATACCAGTTTACATACGGATACACGGGCACATTGATAAAAAAAAGACTTACTTATACAAATCTATCGATATACGCAGAAAATTTAAATAGACATGCAAAACAAGATCAACTAAGCATGAACACTTCAATATCCAGACACATAAGTACGTCAAAATTATAACAAGGTCTTCGTCCCACTGGCATAACGATGAAATCAATATCGCCAAAAGACGAAATCGGGTATATTTTATAAGAACAAGTTTGTATTTGCAGTTATAAAATAAATGATGTGAAATTACCACCTGGAAAGTTGGCAACGTCTGTAAAGTATACGGTTAAAACCGTAAAATTCAAATTATACTTGCATACGTGTCCTCCGTCTAGCGTCTTCTTGTCCGACATACCTCAGTGCCCAAGTCGAAAGTTTTCGACCAGTGTGTGTTGCCAGTGATGACATATGGCACAAAAAAGTGGTCTCTCACTATGGGCCTTATCAGTAAGCTCCAAGTAACCCAACGAGCTATGGAGAGGGCTATGCTCGGAGTCTCTCTGCGGGATCGAATCAGGAATGAGGAGATCCGTAGAAAAACCAAGGTTACCGACATAGCCCAACGGATTGGCAAGTTGAAATGGCAATGGGCAGGGCGCATAGCGTGCAGGACTGATGACCGGTGGAGTCGAAAAGTTTTCGAGTGGAGACCACGTACCTGCAAGCGCAGCGTAGGACCCCACAAGGTGGACGGATGACCTCATTAAGACCGCAGCATCGCGCTGGATGCAAGCCGCTTCCAACTGGTCTTATTGGAGATCCATAGGGGAGGCCTATGTCCAGCAGTGGACGTCTTTTGGCTGATGGATGGATGGATGAAGTGTCCTCCAGACAAACGCCATAGATTCGAGTGGCATAAAAAAATTGCAACAGCCAGCTATTGTCATTCACTTGATTTCCTTGGGTTCCGTGAATTGAAAAGGCTTAGAAAGGCTGCCCTAGAACACTCTCTTTACTGAGGTACAGACGTAGGACCCATATCCGAACACCTTATAAGGAGTATGTCTATCAAGAACTGACCTTTATGCTAATCAATAAATAGAACTGGGAACCGTGCTGTCGCTGTTAATGTCCGTAATCAGCATTTAACCGCCGGCTTCGCGCCTCGTTACCCGCTCGTGAATAGGAGCCCATCAATCTTTAACGGTTATGTTAATATACTACTCCACCTAAATCTGTTTTGAACTTTATAGCCATCTTGGTAACGGAATTTCTGTTGAAATTGAGGCGCCTTTTCATAATTAAATTGCATATCTATATTGAGAACTAAGATAACTACGAGGCAGATTTTTAAAGGTACTATAATAAGTTACTTGCCACTTGCCACACCAGCCAATTCCCTACGTAATAAATACTCCAAGCAGGCGGTGACCTCTCGTGACGAACGTGGAAGTCGTTAAATCGACTCCGGGCCAAGAGCCAGCGGCTAATGTGGAGCTGATAAAGTACAAGCAGCACCTGTTTTCATGCCCTGAGTCCTCAATCTGTACTTTCCAAAACCTGTACGACGCATCCCCTCGTGGAGTATCTATTAATTTATTTAAAGTTAGTTGCTCGCCACATTTACAGCTACGCCAAAGCATGCGACGAGCCAGCAAGATTACAATAATAAAAATAATTGAAATTGCACTTAATATAAAATAACATAATAAACACACAATGAAATTAACAGTTACAAAATTACCAAATAATTATAAAAAAAATGTCATAATGTTAAGAAATAAAATATGTTGTTATTAAACTTTCGCGATTTGAACACGTTATTATTATATACTACGGGACTAATCGCGCACTAAAATTACGAGATAAATAAATACCTCATCATCCCGACGTTTCGGCCGAGTTGCATCGACCGTGGTCACGGGTAGATTGAGTCTACCCGTGACCACAGTCGATGTCTTGACATACACACAGACGGACAGACGGACAACAAAGTGATCCTATAAGGGTTCCGTTTTTTCCTTCTGAGGCACGGAACCCTAAAAAAACGAATCAAAAATCGTCAACTTAAGAAATTAATACACACACTAACAAAAACACACAATTTAATTAGAAAAGCTATGGCGAAACTCTGGGAAGAGGTCTTACGAATATGTAACATATTATCTGGATCATCGGCACATCGAAGAAGAAGAAGTCACTATTATGAAATAAACTTTATTAATTTAATACTGAAATAATTGCGCACGTAAATATTATACTAGATAAATAAATCGATTGTAGTCACGAGCAGGCTGGAACTTTGCTTAATTCTATGTAGTTACTAATACTACCAGTGCAGTGTGAAGTAGTTTTAGAGCTCTTTACTTGATAAACAAACATGTTAGTTATTATATTTTTTACCCGGAACAAAAGTTACGCTCTGATTCATTTGCCTTGACTGTTTTTTGACCGACGAACCACCGGAGGAGGTATACAATTCGAAGCGTATATATTTTTTTATGTATAACCAAGCATAACTTATTTCATAGTAGTCCGATTTCAATAATTTTTTTTATTGGAAAGAGTATACTTCGAGATTGGTCCCATTTAAATTTTATCGAAATCGGCTGAGCCATTTTTGTTAAATCAACGATAATGTGAAAAATGTTACATCGATCCGTGCATAATATTTGCGTTCTAGCGATGCGCCCCGGCTTCCTACAAGTGTATTATACATATAAACATTTATCTTGAATTACTCTATCTATTAAAACAAACTGCATCAAAATCCGTGGCGTAGTTTTAAATATATAAGCATACATGGGGACAGACAGCGGAAAGCGACTTTGTTTTATACTATGTAATGATTGTACACGGGTGAAGTCAGTCATGCTATTTTTTGCAAAAAAATAATTATTTCTTGCTCTATAGGAGTATGTTAAGGCCAGACGGCCTTAAAACCCTATTCAATAGTTTTCATTTTTTTGGTATATTTTTCCGGGCATCTGGCTACTTCATCTACGCACTCTAGTCTATATATACTTTCTTGGGATACTTTCTGTACTGGAAATATTTGAGAGAAAAAGCTAATGTTGTTTTTTTGGCTCCAAGTCAAGTCGCTTTCTAGTATTATATTTCAACAGTAACCCATACCAAAGCACTAAATAAAATTACCTGCAACCTACCCATTCAGTTCACAACAAACTTCGCCCGGCACAAACTTACTAACCGCATTACTGGCTGTACCAAGCGTCGGCTACTGCAGTTACTAATGCTATTACTGTTCTCTAGCAGCACTTAGCGTTGTTGCCTGGAGTACCTACTTCTTGAGCTTTAACTATGTCTGGAATCCGAGGCTCTGCCCTGTAGTGCACTGTGATCGAGTAGGCTATGTTGTTTCTATTAACACTTCAGAAATTAATCGTAGAATCACTTTAGACTACTTATGTATTACTATGTGCCTACTAAGGCACAAATAGACATACCGACAGGTAAAACTCTTTATTTACAACCACAAACCAAAAAATTGTTTAATTCCCCTAGTATTTTAGTACCTACTTCTTGAGCTTTAACTGTCTGAACTTTGAGCTCTGTTCTGTAGTGCACTGTGATTGAGTAGACTATGTTGTTACTATTCGGGGAATCACTTCATAAATAAATATTGGAGTACCTACCTACTTCTTGAGCTAAAGCTATTTATGTGCTATAGAATTCGTGAGTGGTTTTATAGCGCAATCTGACTAAATAATTTCTGTTTTGTCTCTGTTCATGGAATTACTTCATCGGTTACTGCAGTTACTATTAGTGTTCTCTAGTAGTACTTAGCGTTGTTGTCTGGAGTATCTACTTCTTGAGATTTAACTGTCTCGAGTTCGAGCTCTGTTCTGTAGTGCACTGTGATTGAGTAGGATATGTTGTCTCTATTCGTGGAATCACTTCGTAAAATACTGGAGCACTTTCTCAAGCTGTTTCCAATTTGTTGCTCAAACAGCAATTTCCGAAGCTGAAAAGTGTGACGTCGAACAATAGCTTCTTAATTTTTGCTTAAGTTTATCTGCCATATCTTAAATATTTAATGAAAAATCAGATTGAGATACCAACTGCCATGATATCTATCCAATACCACCTATCAATACGCCTCACTACCATCACTACACTATTGGTTTTCTGTCGATATGTACGAAGCAGTTTGAGTCAACTCTTCTGATACATTTCCTGACCGTACAACCAGGAAATAGTCTGTCGGCTTTCTTGTTTCCGGAGAGATATCATCTGAAACTTTCCAGATTATAATCAGATTCACAGTCAGATATTTGACTGCCTCGGTGGCTCAGTGGTTAGTGACCCTAACTTCTGGATCAAAGAGGCGTGGTTTCGATCCCCACCCATGGCAAATATTTATGTGAAGAACATAAGTGTTTGCTCTGTGTCCAGGTGTTATTTAGTTACCATCTATATGAGTATGTATTTAAAATAAGTATATGTAGTATATCAGTCTCTGGCAGCCATATCACAATCTTTGCTTAGTTTGGGGTCAGAAGCCGTGTGTAAGATGTCCCATATTTTTTTTATCGTCTAAGTCTGCTTGTGTCTTCTTCTACCACAACGTCGCTTACCATCTGACGAGTTGGTGGTCAAGCGCGGATCTATAAGCATAACCTAAAGAAAAATTTATTAAGGAAGTTATGCTAATAACTTAACGTTGTTGCACCCTATTTCAAGCAGTTGACGTGCTACGGCTGCAACATGATGATAATGATGATTACGTAGCTGTTAATAAGTACCTATTGATGGAACTTATAGTACTTCTTGTGTTTTGACTGTGTCAGTGCTAGACATCGAGCTCTGTTCTGTAGTGGATTGCTGCGAGAGTAAGCTGCATTGTGCCTCCATTCTTGGCATCGGATCGAATTATGATAGAACGAGGAAATGAGCTCTATTTTGCTGAGATTATAGCGAGGCTCTGTTTATTTTTTCGAATATGTTATACTCGTAAATGTTAGTGGGGTTAAGAAAAATTGTATTGGGGAATGTTTTGGACTTAAGCCATTTTTACTTGTATGAAAGATATCACTACATCGCTATCACTACATAGCATAAAACAAAGTCGCATCCCTGTCTGTCTGTCCCTATGTATATTTATATAAAACTACGCAACGGATTTAGATGCGGTTTTTTTAATATGTAGAGTGATTCAAGAGAAAGGTTTATATGTATAATACACTAGTGCAAAGCCGGGGCAGGTCGATAGTAATATACAGGGTAATTTTTAATCAATTAGCACCTTTATTCTGTACATCAAAACTAACAACTTTTGTTCAGCGACATTTGTTAAAATTAAAAAAAAAATTTGTTGTTCCATAGAAAAATATCGTTCACCCGCGACAAAATGTATGGAACAGCTGATTTTTTTTTTAAGTTTTCACAAAAGTTGTAGAATAAAAGTTGTTAGTTTTGATGTACAGAATAAGTCCCTAAAAGGGTGCTAATTGATTAGAAATAACCCTGTATAAGTTACTTAAATAGTACAGTTACGTTTTATACAGTTGTATACAGGTTTTATACAGTTACATTCTACGACTTTCGTCAAAATTAAAAAAAAATCAGCTGTTCCATACATTTTGTCGCGGGTGAACTAAATTTTTTTATGGAACAACAATTTTTTTTTTGAATTTTGATGAAAGTCGTAGAACAAAAGTTGTTAGTTTTAATGTACAGAATAAGCCCCTAGAAGGATGCTAATTGATTAGTAATAACCCTGTATATAAGTTATGTATAAATCGTCACTGCATGTATGGGTTAGTAAGTACAGTTAAATTGTAGGTCCCGGTTGTGTTAACCGTTTAGCCATGTCAGAGGCCTTCAGGCGGCCTAAAAACTCTGACACCAGGGCTAGCCACCCGGCCTATACGAACTTACTTACTTAGTATAGTTAACTTACTAACCCATACATGCAGTGACGATTTTTTTGTAGTGTAATATTATAACACAATAATTATTTTTCGCCAAAAATGGTACCACCGGCTTCAATCGTGTGCAAAATTAGAATGGTTTTCTCAAATTGATGTCTACTTTTTTAAATCTTTTTGATTATTCAATTCAACAGCTCAGTCGATTTAGATAAAATTCAAATGAAACCATCTAGGTATGATAAGAATCATCAAGATCCGTTTATAGTTAGTGGAGTAATCGTTTAACATACCTACATACAAAAACATACAAACAAATTGATAATCTCCTTTTTTGAAGTTGGTTAAAAATATAACATCTTCGATACGGAACCCATTCATAGATTTTAAAATAATGATGAAAAATAAGTAATTTACGCTATTTTTTGTAACAGTTAATATAATTGCTATACGAAAGATTTTTTAAAACATGCAGTCAATTTTTAATAAAACAAGTGGTTAATTATATGTAAGGTACTGGCTCAGCTACCGTAACTCCAACACTTCCAAAGTCAACGATACCGCAAGCGTTCTCTCCACGAGAGATCCTGATGTAGCCTTCCTCTCCGAATTCTGGCCCCCAAGAGTTTTTGATCAGCCAAAAGTCTTCTTGCTGCATTGTAGTTCCATAACCGACTAACAAAGCTGCATGATTGTTTAACCCATAGTTGGCACAGTCGGTGGCATTATGAACTAATCCATCATAATGCTGCCACGACGTTGCATCGACGTATACAACCAATGGGCCATTTTTTAATAACGCCTCTTTAAGCTTGTCTTCCGTCAGTAAATATTTCGTACAATCGACAACTTTTACAGAGAACTTATCTGGGTCAATGCTTTGGCATAATTGGTCTTTACCCTGGTAAGGGTAGTCCCGTTCTAAGGCAAGGCCGCGTTTGGTTCGTATCAGTTCAAAAAATGCGACTTCGGCGTAACCTCCTAAATTGCAATGGCCAGAGTGTGTATTGAAGATAGTACAATCGATGATTTGCTGCTCAGAAAGGCTCACCAGGGTCTTCCAGTGCTTTGCATACTGGCTTTCGATAGCGGCTGTTGCTGCAAAAGCCCAGCAGGAACCGCAACGCCTTTGGTCTTTGATTGGTGTTACTATCCCCAAATCTCTATAATTAAAGGAATCAGGAATATGATCTACTTGAATATCTTCGCCGCCCGCTTTAGCACAATTTTCAGCCCCGTCATGGAAGTCGGGTAATGAAAACCCCGTAAACTGTTTGACAAACTCTTGTGTCGTCAAATCGGTGAATTGGTTCACCTTTCGTGAAGATGAACCCATCGAGTTCAGGCGATTGATTTCTTGCAAATTTTCGGTAAAAATTTCCATCCGCTTCTGCTTCTCTTCGTCCGTAGCGTATACTTTTTCGTACTGCTTGATAAAATCGTCAAAGAGTGGTTCTACTTCGTCCATATTATAAATTGTTCGCTCTGTAGCAATAGCGGAAGCAAACAGAACTGTCCCAATTAATATAAAGAACATGACGTTTAATTATTAAACGAATTATTACGAAGAGTTACTTTATCGATTCTTTTGTATACAAAAGACTCAAAGTATGTTGCAGTTCGTATTTATATGAGTTTTTGCGTCCATATCTAGCTGTTCTAAATATTTAAATATCTAGTGGTATTTTTTTATCATTAACTAACATACTACATAAATTATTTTTTGAAATTCAAGTTATGTGAAGGTTTGAAATTGAAGTACATTTTTTGATAGTAGAAAAAATGAACGACAGCATATGTGTAACATTTTTACGCATAGTAACATTGTTACAATTACATACAAATAGTCAGTGCTCCAAACTATGCATAGTATTGCATAGCCTATACGATGCCCTCGAAAAAACATTATCGACCCACTATCATCATTACCTATCCCAGAAACAAACACAATGTGCTGTTTAGCCTCATCCTGTTTCTGAGCTTTTATAATCTATCCGTTCTTGAAACGCAGTTATCCACAAAGTAAATAAAACTCGAGATAGATTCCGACCGAGCGACATGGAATCGTCATCTCGGGAAATGGCGGAATGCTCTCACACGAACCTGTAACTGCGTTATTTATGCCGAGCAATTTGAAGCTTTTTATGAGAACTGGTAGTGGAAAAATTTCGTGCAACTGGTAATTGCCTCACCCAATAATAGTAGACCATTATTTTACTACAACAACCGGCAGTAAATAGACGCTATAATAAGAACAGATGCAGCTAAAAGTTAATGTAGGTACCGACTGTATCGGCGGTTTTAATAATTTACTATTGAACGTAGGCCTGCCTACAAATGTGGAAAAGGGCGTTTGCATCGTATCCACTACCCTGGCTCAGTGAACGTGGAGGTCGATTAGAACCAACCATCGAATTACTTATATGGACGTATGTAGATTGCTTCATGATGTTTTCCTTAACTGAAAAGCCAGTGGTGGTGTAAATCCGCAAATTAAATTTAAAAAAAAAACACCGGTATGGGGTCGGGATTGACTCCACGCCTTAGGACATCTGAAGTGTGATTGTACAACGTTAAAGCCGGAAACATACTATCGGACGCGACTGACAGCCGCAACTTAGCAATGTGCACAGTCTTATAACATCCGGTGCCAGAATCGCTCTCGGACGTCCGAACGCTCAAGGTCGTTCGAAGGTGAAGTCCGCGACTTATGTCCGATAGTGTGCACGGATCAGTGTACTCTCATAGTCTAGATACCTATCAGTCGCGGCTGTCAGTCGCGTCCGTAAGCCGCGTCCGATAGTATGTTTCTAGCTTAAGCGACATTGAGTATACCAGTCTATCTGTTTCAGTAGTAATATTGAATCTACAAAGAGTGTTATGGGTTGTTGAACTTGGCAAGTGCAAGCAGCTGTAAATCTCTACAATCGGTATCAAAATGGATGTTTAATCAACTTTACACGGTTACAACTTTGTTTTTCCACACCGCTGGTTTTTCGGTGAATGAAAACATAGTGGAAATACTGCGATCTGCATATAGGTACGAGATCGTCCTATATAAACCTACCCACTTGCCACTGAGTCAGCGTGGTGAATGTGACACAGTAGAGTAGAACCTCTGAGGGCAGGTTATGTTTAGAACTATCAGAACTATTGCTATGCTAATTAATAGCTAACATGCACTCAGAAGTATTCAGACTCTTTACTTAGCTATAGTGAAGTAGAAAAGCTTTTGCAGGTTCAATAAATGAGCACACGCACGAACAAAAACACTCAACACGTATACACACTCATAAAACACACACACGCACACGCACCCCAACACACACACACACACAACACACACACACACACACACACTCGTGCACGCATACATGCACTAAATTAATTATTTCGATGTTCTATATTTTGGAGGAGCGGGGATTCCTGATACAGGCAAACCTTTGCTTAAAAGGAATCCCCAATATACTGTAATTTAAAAGTTTATTGTAAACCGAAATAAAAAATTGTTTAAATTGTTTAATTTGGACCGATGAAGTTGAAAAGATTGGAGGCCATGTACCAGTTTAACGCAGCGTACTTATCACAGCCGCTTACAATTTGGACAAGCCATTGCAATAAAACCTCAGAATCCTGTTGGATAAAAGCAGCTCCCAATTCAAAGATCTATAGAGGAATTATAGGGGAATTGTCCAACTGTGATTGATATTACAATTAAAAATATAACCAGGTAGCATACCTAGAAATAAACGTAGTGCATGATACGTGGCTATCAATCGACAACGTTTAATTCCATCGGCTGTCAGTCTACCGTGCTATGTGTCCTGCCTAATGCCATTTAACTCGCTAATTGCTTGACTACATCAGCAGCGTTATCCTCCTACGTACGAGTATTTCTTCATTCTCATCAGTTGCATTAAATAATTAATTTCACAAAAAATCTAGCCAAGGTGAGCCATTCATAAGATAATGAAAGAATCACAATATCGTTGATTTCCAAACAAACGAAAGGATAAGCTCTCTGAAAATATATTAAACTTTTTAAATCACTGTCTCCGAGATTTCGCGAATCGAAATTCAGAAGTGTAGATGGCTGTCGCTGGATTCTCCAAGTAATTAATTGGACTTCTTTGTCGGAACTGGGTTCGTATGAATAAAATATTCTTTTTGTCGGCAATAGAGAACGTCAGTGCCTTTGCTTTGATGTTTTGTACTTGTGGGTTTTAATACTAAGGCATTAAGGTAATAAAGTCAATGTTGCATGTTATTTTTACCGACTTCCATAAAAGAGGAGGTACTAGGTTCGTCTGTATGTATTTTTTTTGTGTATGTTCACAGTTCAGAGGAATATACTTCCAAGGTAATGTACTGTACTGTACCAGCCTTTTTTAATAGTCCACTGCAGGACGTAGGCCTACCCACGAAGGGATGATTGGGCCATATCCACCACGCTGGCCCAGTGCGGGTTGGTGGATTCACATTACGCTATCGAATTTCTTCTACGGACGCATGCAGGTTGCCTCACGATGTTTTCCTTCACCGAAAAGCCAGTGGTGTTAAATTCCGTACATAAATTCCATAAAATTTGGTACGGGACCAAGATTTGAACCCACGACCTCACGATTGCAAGGCGAGTGTCAATACCTCTAGGCCACCACGGCTGCCAACTTCCAAGGTGGTTCCATTAAATTTTTATTAAAATCGGCTGAGCCGTTTTTATAGAATTAACAATTTGTCACATCGATTCGTGCAAACTACTCGAATTCTGTACACGGTGGAAGTAGGTGTTGCAATTTTTTGCGAAAAATAATTACTGAAAGACTTTTTAATAAACTTGGAAGCAACAATAACATTTGTAAATATAAATGTCTGTCTTATAAGAAACATTTCATCATAATATATTTATTATGTAGTTCGTTACGTTCCCCGAACTAGCCTCTATGTTTATACTGCGACCACCCACGCGATATCACGCCACTGCATTCCGCAGCCCAGACGCAGTGTCAGCATAGATAAGCCCGAGCTTTCATTAGAACTTAAGGTGTAGGTTTAAACAAGTTTAGTATCAGCTTCACTAGGGTTAAGACGTGCCTAGCATCGGTACAATTAAAATAAGTTTAGGATTAATTAAATTGTAATTTTTAAAAAGATTAATAAACGCTCTCGAAAGTTAACTAGTTGTTGAGTTATCAGTTTTTGTTTATTTATTTATTTGTTTATAGGCGAGCAGTGTATACTGATGTGCCTATATCAAGCAAATCAAAATAATCAAAATTACCCATTACATTCATGAACGAATTCAGGAAATCCGAAAAATTAAGCTCGAAACAATAATAAAAATGTATCGTAATGTGTCGTATGTGTGTGTGTGTCGTGTGTATCGTACTTAAATAAAATTACGAAAAACGTAGTTGTCGAAAAATTGTGTTTACTCGAGCAGTAAGAAATGTTCAAACATTCTTTTTGGATTTAAAACCCTGGAAAACAAATAGTTCCAAAAGCTCGTTTCGATGCGGCATTCAATACATCTTCACAACACATTCCTGACCTTGGAATATTGTAAGAACCATTTTCACCCCGAAAAGAAAATTGATAGAACGAAAAGGGAGGTAGCGCTTGCGAGTGTAGAGAACGCAGGTCCTTTTGTTGTGTTGAAATGTTTACTGAAGGCCCAATATAATGGAGAATTCTGTGACTGAGTTATACCAACCTCTTAGAATATTCTGGCAAGCTTTTGGAGAATCACTTTGGAAATTCTGTGGGTAGCTACTATTTTCAGCCCGATATCGTTGCCGTATTAATTAAAATCTCAGTCAAAATACTTTAACAGAGTTTTCGTAAAGGTAATCTTCTCAAATCTAGGATTGCAGCGTTTTCTTATAATTTTCAACATTTTCTTAAACTTTTATATTTTTAAGAAGGAAACAACAATGCAACATACACAAGTGGGATATATAAATCAATTGTCCTGAAGCCGTACTATCACGCACGCCTTCAAAACAATCGATGGACTAAAAGAGTCACCACGTGGCAGGGCCCTAAAGGCAAAAGAAAGAAAGTGAGACCCTATGCCAGATGGGTAGACGAGATCCCGAAGACAGCAGGACCAAATTGGCTCCATGTAGCACAAAATAGAGAAGAGTGGCTATCCTCGGAGGAGGCCTTCACCTGTATAGGGAACCTTTTAGACTAAAATAGCATTATAAACATTTAAATTCACAACGAAATATACATACATTTTATTATTTTATACTACGGGACTAATCGCGCACTAAAATTACGAGATAAATAAATACCTCCTCATCCCGACGTTTCAGCCGAGTTGCATCGACCGTGGTCACGGGTAGATTACCCGTTGAGTCTACCCGTGACCACGGTCGATTACCTACCTACGTAGTAAGTATTAATTTACCAAAGAAATATGGGAACATATTATTAAGAAAATGAGATCGGAAAAGTGACAAAAAAGCTGTGGCCGCCTCCCCTATTTTCTTAACTCATTGGTTTCAATAAATCTAAATTTCTAATATGTCACATGTCATTTTGACATAATAATTATTTTGTCAAAATTTTGATTAATCAATCAAATACACTAAAGTTTTAATTCCGATGTCGAAATCATTCGTCCCAAAAACAGCTTTTTCCTGTTTTTAACACTGCTAGGCGATATAATTCAGAAAAATACGAAACACGTGGTCAATTAATTTTGTTTAAGTAAATCTATGCCAAATTTCAAGTCAATCAGCCCAAGGAATCGGGTCCTCGCATACTAAGTTTGCCTCGCTATTTCACCCACTTAGGGCTTGAATTTCGCAAATCCGTTCTTAGTGAGCACTTATATCCTAAAAAGAACCCCCATGTAAAATTTCAGACTCCTAGCACTTGTACTTTCTTGAGATTTCGTGATAGGAGAGTCAGTGAATCATGATTTTATATATATATATATATGACGGAGTGAGACAGCACAGCTGGTTTTAGTTGAAAGCAATAGTGATGATTTTAAAGTGGGTATCACCCGAATGGGGTCGCACGTGGCAACACTGCGTGCTTGTGTCGGAATGAAATGACTTTGACAGTTGACGTCATGCCATTCCGAGCGCGAGGCGGATTGCACCCGTGCAAATCCATTAACTTTGAAATCTGTTTCCATCCTCGATAATTCTTGTTAAATTGATTACGAAGTGACCCTAGGTCAATAAAACCACCCGTTGCAGTAGTACAGAGTGTTTATTTTGGTGAGATGGACAACTGGAGACCGCCGGCGAGCTGTACCAATGAATGACCCACAAATAACGATGTCGGGTGATTGAGACGATCACTCTCAGACCCCGACATCAGAAGTGGGATCCCAACAACGCCCACAACATGGGGATACAGCTTCATTGAATGGCGCAGTGCAATGACCAAAAAGTGAGTCAACTCAGCCAAGGTCCAATACGAAAGTGCCACGTTCGTGCCATTACTGTGGAGAGAAAAACACGTTGCATCGCGCCGTGCAAAGAAGGTAGTGACGTACGAGTAGAGCAACGAGTCAACGTCTGCGATCCAACCAGTGATCGATCATCTTTCTTATCCGGTGAGCAGTTTTCATTTTGTTTCGATTTGTGTATAGAATGAACATTCTAATAAAAAAAAAGTAACGTGGGAAGATCTCATGATGTGCAACAAAATAACGCAGTCACACTTGTAGTAATCGAGAGTTCTAATGTTCACTGTTAACTTCAATTATTAGCGTCAGTTTCGATTCACGGATTTTCAGTGTCACTACTATTTAATTCCGTACCTGATGACAATAAACAACACGATGTCATGACAACAATGACGACGGTATAAATTCGGTATGTGCGTGTGTGTGTGAATCTATACCTGTGTAAGCCTGTATGGTAAGTTTGTGTGATAAGCCTGTGTGATAAAACTGTGTAGTAATCCTGTTTGATACACCTGTGTGATACGCCTGTATGATACGCTTGTGTGATACGCCTGTGTGATACGCCTGAGTGATATGCCTGTGCGATACGGTTGTGTGATACGCCTGTGTGATACGCCTGTGCGATAAGCCTGTATGATACGCTTGTGTGGTATGACTGTGTACTACAGTGTAGTAAGCCTGTGTGATACGCTTGTGTGATACGGCTGTGTGATACGCCTGTGTGATACGGCTGTGTGATACGCCTGTGTGATACGCCTGTGTAGTATGACTGTGTATTACAGTGTAGTAAGCCTGTGTGATACGCCTGCGTGGTGAGCCTATGTGGTACGCCTGTGTGATAAGGTTGTGTGATAAGCTTGTGTGATAATTTTGAGTGGTAAGCCTGTGGAGCAAGCCTGTTTAATAAGCCTGTGTAGAAACTCTGCGTGACAAGCTTGTGTAAAAACTCTGCGTGATAAGCCTGTGTGAAAACCCTGTGTTCTGTGTGACAAGCCTGTGTGAAAGCTCTGTGTGAAAGCTCTGTGTGAGAAGCCTGTGTGAAAGCTCTGTGTGACAAGCCTGTGTGAAAGCTCTGTGTGAAAACTCTGTGTGAGAAGCTTGTGTGAAAGCTCTGTGTGAGAAGCCTGTGTGAAAGCTCTGTGTGACAAGCCTGTGTGAAAGCTCTGTGTGAAAACTCTGTGTGAGAAGCTTGTGTGAAAGCTCTGTGTGAGAAGCCTGTGTGAAAGCTCTGTGTGACAAGCCTGTGTGAAAGCTCTGTGTGAGAAGCCTGTGTGAAAGCTGTGTGTGACAAGCCTGTGTGAAAAACTCTGTGTGAGAAGCCTGTGTGCAAGCTCTGTGTGAGAAGCCTGTGTGAAAGCTCTGTGTAACAAGCTTATGTGGCGAGCCTGTGTGGCAAGCCTGTGTGGCAAGCCTGTGTGGCAAGCCTGTGTGGCAACTCCGTGTAAGAAGCCTGTGTGACAACTCCTCGTAACTTCGTGTGGTAACTTTGTGTGGTAACTCCGAGTAGTAACTAACTCCGTTTGGTAACTCCGTTTTGAAACTCTGTTTGGTAACTTCGTTTGGTAACTCCGTGTGGTTACTAACACCGTGTGGTAAATCCGCGTGGTAACTTCGTGTGGCGACTCCGTGTGGTTACTAACTCCGTGTGGTAACTCCGTTTGGTAACTCGGTTTGGTAACTCCGTGTTGTAACTCCATGTGGTAACTCCGTGAGGTAACTCCGTGTGGTAATTTCGTGTGGTAACTCCGTGTTGTAACTCCATGTGGTAATTTCGTGCGGTAACTCCGTGTTGTAACTCCATGTGGTAACTCCGTGAGGTAACTCTGTGTGGTAACTTTGTGTGGTAACTCCGTGTGGTAACTCCCTGTGGTTACTAACTCCGTGTGGTAAATCCGTATGGTAACTTGGTGTGGTAACTTCGTGTGGTAACTCCGTTTGGTATCTCGGTTTGGTTACTCGGTTTGGTAAGTCCGTGTGGTAACTTCGTGTGGTAACTTCGTGTAGTAACTCCATGTGGTAACTCCGTGAGGTAGCTCCGTGTGGTAACCTCGTGTGGTTACTACGTGTGGTAAGTAACTCCGTTTGATAACTTGTTTTGGTAACGGTGTTTGGTAACTGTGTTTGGCAACCGTGTTTGGTAACTGCGTTTGGTAACTGCGTTTGGTAACTTCGTGTGGTTACTTCATGTTGTAACTCCGTGTTGTAACTCTATGTGGCAATTCTGTGTAGCAACAATCTTATGGGAGAATTCTGTGTGAAAAATCGGTGTGAGAATTTAATCTACGTGAGAATTAACTCTGTGTGAGAATTAAATCTGTTTGAAGAGTGTGTGAGTACGAATATGCGAGAAAATAGGAAACGACCCCATATAGTTACAACTGGTGTGATTACTAACTACAGCGATAGTTCTTGCTTTGCCAAGCGAACAAGAAAATTCACACGAGGACGTATGAAGATGCAGGATGGCCGTGACGGAGTGAGACAGCACAGCTGGTTTTAATTGAAAGCAATAGTGATGATTTTAAAGTGGGTATCACCCGAATGGGGTCGCACGTGGCAACACTGCGTGCTTGTGTCGGAATGAAATGACTTTGACAGTTGACGTCATGCCATTCCGAGCGCGAGGCGGATGCAAATCCATTAACTTTGAAATCTGTTTCCATCCTCGATAATTCTTGTTAAATTGATTACGAAGTGACCCTAGGTCAATAAAACCACCCGTTGCAGTAGTACAGAGTGTTTATTTTGGTGAGATGGACAACTGGAGACCGCCGGCGAGCTGTACCAATGAATGACCCACAAATAACGATGTCGGGTGATTGAGACGATCACTCTCAGACCCCGACATATATAATAGATTAATTTAACCTTTCACAATTATTTCACTGTAAGAATAAAAGGCATTTTTATTTTTTATTTAGTATTCATAATAGAATTGATTGATGATCGATGAGGTCGAAAAGTTCTCAAATGGAGATTATGTACCGGCAAGCGCAGCGTAAAACGTCCACCTACGAGATGGACAGTTGATCTCATCAAGACCGGAGGATCACACTGGATGCAAGCCGCTTCGAACCGGTCTTATTGGAGATCCATAGAAAAGGCCTATGTCGAACAGTGGACCTTAAGCATATGGCTGATGGATGGATGAATGGAATATAATTTAAATTTAACCAGTTTAAAATAACAGAAGTGTAAAAGCCAGGTCAAGAGTAATTACCGGTACTTCGCTAATTGCCTGTGACGCGTGTATGTGACGTCGTAGCTTTTATGTCGAGCCCAATTAAAAAAGTTTATGGTTAAGCACTTTTTAACAACACGAAGAACGAGCGGGCTTGTGCAGTTAAAATGTTACAAAGATTTTATTAAAAATATATTTTTTTTATTATATAATCTGAAGGAGGGAGGGAGGCTTATGCCCATTATTGGGACAATACAGGCTAAAAATACCTATAACAATATTTAGTCTGAGATTGTATTATTTTCTGTTAATTGAGCACTTTGAACTTCACCTATTTTACACCGTACTGTACTGTATAAGCCTTATAATAGTCCATTGCCGAAGACGCGCCGTAGAGGTAGGCCTAGCCACTATGGGTGGGTAATTGCCATCACGCTGGCCCAGTGCTGTGGGTTGGTATGTTCCATATCTGCTTGCAAGAGTTTAGCCAGGACATAAAATCAAAACAAAGACTTTGTAGATAGTGTATCCATTTGTAATTTTTGTATTTGCGCACAACATTTTATAAAGTCACATAGGAACAAAGTTGGCGGCAATAAAGTCATGCGCTCGCTGTTTCGGGTGAATAAACAGTTTCACTATAATTTCACTAAATTTTGTCCAAACAGTGTGTTTTAATTTGGTATTTCCTTTATGTAACGAAACTGAAAATCTTAATCTCATCCTTCATAAACTAACAAACGAAGCCTCATTCATAGAAAACAGTAGTAAAAATTATGAAGACACTGACCATCCATCCATCAGCCATATGGCGTATACTTCTGGACATAGACCTCCCCTATGGATCTCCAATAAGGCCAGTTCCAAAAAGAACGTCCACCCACAAGGTGGACGGATGACCTCATTAAGAATGCAGGATCGCGCTGGACACTGATCAAGTTAAAAATAAATCTGACGCTTACCACTTAGCAAATTGACTAACTTAGTAATTTTATTATGGCAAAACATTCATACATAATCTATTCCACTATTCCTACTCCATATATCTCAGTATTTAGGTCAATTGGAATTAATTTTGGGTGGTTATAAATTATTCACATATTAGATGGGCAGCTGCGACCTTTACATCAGTTTCATTTTAGTGATAGAAATGGAACGAGGCTTAATGTTGCTTGAATTAGCGTTTGATAAACAGAAAAGTTTATCTATTGCATAGAGACCTAAAAAGTATTTGAAGAAATAATTATTTTTCGCAAAAAATGGCAATACCGACTTCCATTGTGTACAAAATTCGAATAGTTAGCTCGAATTCATGTATAAAATTTTTGAAATTATCAGTAGTTCTGTCAACAAAATTACTCAACAGAACAGGTGGGAATAGTAGAGATAAGTCAGGTGTAAAGCATAGTCTTTTAAGTCACAGAACTAATGGGGGAAAAAATCCCAGTAGTTCTGTCAACAGAACTACTCAACAGAACAGCTGGGAGTAAACGAAATTTTTGCATTATTGTTGTGAATTCAAGTTTTTGACCGACGAACCACCGGAGGAGGTATACAATTCGACGCGTATATATTTTTTTATGTTTAATCACGCATAACTTTTTTCGTAGTGGTCCGATTTCAATAATTCTTTTTTATTAGAAATACTTCAAAATTGGTCCCATTTAAATATTATCGAAATAGCCACTTTTGATAAATCAACAATAATGTGAAAAATACTTCATCGATCCGTGCGAAATATTCGCGAATTCTGTACAAGGGTGAAGTTGGTCATGCTAATTTTTGCAAAAAATAATCTTGTTCAATAACGGCTCGGACGATTTCTGGATGGAACCATCTCGGTAGTATAACCTTTCAAATAAAACAAAAATTTATTCCGTTCACACTTGCACAAACTATCGATGAAAATACAAACAGACGAACATAGAACCTCCTCCTTTGTGGAAGTCGGTTAAAAATCAGCGGTCTCATTCAATATTGGCAGAATGTGTGTAATAACTGTTTTTTTTTTCAATTTCAGGTTGGTTCCATAGTAGGTAAAAGTTTTTTCATACTCATTTCTGAACACTTCAGCTTAGTACAATTTTTTTTGAATAACCAAATACATCATTGTCAAGTGACTTTAGGCTAGTTGTTTCGGTACATTATTAAGGAAAAATCACGTTTAATGAGTTTGACATTATGATTGTTTTAATGACAATGTGTAATGAGCGTAATGAGCAACAAATCTTGGATTTGCTGGCTAATGTTTGACGGCCGTACCAGTACGCACACATGCGTGGTGGCGCGTTATAAATGCTTTTACAAATACTTTCGAACGTATTTTTCGGAGGGGCGGGTCATGTTATTGTAGAAGATCTCTACGGGCAATCAGACTTATCAGGGTTGTTGTAGGCCTGCGGCGATGCGCCCGCTGAAGATATTGGAATGTTTTCATTATAGGTATTTTTAATTTGAGTATAAAATGTTGCAAAAATGTACTTTTTAAGTCTAGCTCGTGTTACTTGGATTTTCAGATTTTCATAAGGGCGACTGTGAATTCAAGTTTTTTGTAAAAAATATCTAAAATGTTGATCTAACTAATGATAACGATACATATCTTTATCAGCAATAACAATTCTGAATGGGAAAATTTTAATTTTAATGTAATTTGTCTTGTCCAAACCAGATTATGGCAGACAAATTAAAATTTAATATTCTAATAGAGACGGATGAAACAATCAGACCATAATATATAATTTCTCCTAAAACATAATAAATAAACTTATATGAATGATTGGTAGACCAATATTAATCTAAGTAAACAAAATTCGTTCTAAATGTGAATAAAAATAAACTGATATTTTTTTTTGTGTGGAGTGTCGTAGTGTCCCGGCAATACTATTGATTCATTAAAATTGACCAATGTTATGTTATGTTGACAATTTTGTATAAGAATTGATGACTTTCGTTTATTTTCAAGTTTGAAATAAAATATTATTTTCAAATAGTGTCTAAATATTAAACAACAGGATGAAAAAGATAAAAAAAAACATCACGACGGAGAAACTGCAAGTTAAAGCTACTACGTCAATGTCTACGTACTGATATAGGTTTCGTTATAACTATGTATATATGTCCTTAGTAAGGTTTTCTGCAATATAGTTCTAATACGTGAAGCATTGTTGTATTATTCCCACACAAATTCCGGGACAGGTATCAATTATTCGAGTCAATGATCATCCTGCGTTATTAATTCGACAGTTCAATATGATTCGAAGCGGAGATGGGTTTCAGAATCGAATTAGTGATTGAACTATTCGGCGCTCGAACTGAGCTAGTGGAAGAGCGCTTGGAATGTTTTTTTACTTGAAAACCTCAAAAAAAAATTGGTTGTCTGTAAAGTCGGGTTACGGGCGATAATTTAAATTGGACGTCATAAGAAAACATTGTTGGACCAACAACTGAAACAAGACGAAAGCTGATTATGCCTCTCTATCGCTTGTTCCACGCTCACGATTAAATAACATTGTCACAAGATGGGTTCTTGGATAATCAGTAAAAACGCCGATTATTCACTCTGCACTTTATTGCACACAATCACTTCACAAAAATCACACGACACAACTGTTCGCACAAACACTTCACACTGGCACTGATATTCACACAAACTAGTCACTTCACGCGCAACTACGCTCAACTGATGTCGTCTTGGCTACATTAATACCTAATAAAACAAATGTTCACGAAAATGAAGCACAAAAGCGCTACGCCGCGTATGAGGAAGGGTCAAAATGACCCTGTGCGGTGTTTGGACTCGCCTACCTTCCAAACCACTTACTATCAAATGTTTTTAGGGTTAGTTATCCGTCTGTCCGTCTGTTTGTCTGTGTGTATGTCAAGACTCTTTATTTCGGGAACGCGTAAAGATATCGAGTCGAAATTTAAAAAAGTTAGAGCCGTTTATGTCGTAAAAATCCGCATATTTCGCACTCACAAAAATCAAAACCTACAGGGTACTTCCCGTTGACATAGAACTATGAAATTTGGCGAGAAACATTGTCTCAGAGTACACATATAGGAATAAATCTGAAAACTGTACATGTTTATTTAAATCACAAAAAAATAGGGCCTCAAAATTCACAAAATATGGTTTCAAAATTCAAAGTGAGTAAATCGTGTCGTGTAAGGTATCATATAAAAGAACTTCATTAGCACATGCTAAAACAGGTTATTAATTATTCTCGGTTTTTAATATGAACCCTCGGTGTGCCTGACTCGCACTTGTCCAGTTTTATTTTTCTAACATAAAGATATGAACGAATGAACCATTAGCTACTATGCCTTTCAGAAACATATGACCGCAGAAAAAAAAGCTAATTTTTCTAATATAAAGATATGAACGAATGAACCATTAGCTACTATGCCTTTCAGAAACATATGACCGCAGAATAAAAAGCTGTGTACGAAAAAAAATTAACAGGGTCATAATGACCCCTCCCCATTCTCGCCGGGTTGAGTTGGCGTGTGTTGCATCCTAAAGATTACGACTAGGCTCTTCACAATTTGTTTTAGACGAGTCTTAACTTACTTTGGTTACATCGCGCCGTAGGTAGCCAGATAATTTTGAAAAACTGGTTGTGGTTGGGAAAGTAGATATCACAAAGCCACATACCCGTTGGACTGATAAAATCATGTTGGTAACCTGGCTTCCAGTTTCCACTGCTCTGAAGAAATGCGAAGATAGAGCGGCATGGAGGCAGGTCGTCGTTAATTTTGTCAAAAACTTTCAAGACGGGCACGACCCTCAGTAATTAAAAGAACGAAAAAGAAGAGTATTGAATCCTAAAGGAAATTATCCTTTATCTCCCTGTCTACGTCCTGATTGAACACGGAACACGCTTTGTTAGCGTAATATTGTGAATTTCCGCTTGCTCCAAGTTCGCCGAACAATAAAAAGATCGTGACATCTTTTATTTCCGTCGTTAAACAATTCCCCTTGTCTTGAGCACTCTTCTCTTAAGATAAGAGATATATCATACTTTTATCGTCAACCAGTGAATGGTCGTTTAAATCACCTCAATTGCGTTTTTTGCGTGTCATTTAAAATTTAGAAATCTCGTCTCGCATATCACTGCTATGCGAGACGACCCCGCGTTAAGTAAAGCACAGGTGTTACTCACGCTATATTTTAGTAGAAAACTGCTACTATAGTTTTAATCGCATTTGGCGATCTTTCTCAAGGTTGTAGTACTAGCACACGGACTCGTCTCGCATATCACTGCTATGCGAGACGACCCCGCGTTAAGTAAAGCACAGGTGTTACTCACGCTATATTTTAGTAAAAACTGCTACTATAGTTTCAATCGCATTTGGCGATCTTTCCCAAGGTTGGAGTACTATTGGCTATACAAAAATGTTATACCAAGGGTGTATTGAAACTTATTATATCTTGTTTGTAACTACTCGTAGCGCGCGGGCTCGTCTCGCATAGCACTTCAATCTGAAATGAGTAGATGCCTAACTATAATAAGGATGCTAACAAATTTTCGGAATTGCTGTCATTTTGAAGATTGACTCTATTTTACCATAAAAAAAATATTAGATATAAACAATTTTAGTATTTTCGATGCGAAAATGTACAAAAATAGAGTTAGTATGAATTTTCCCAACTGAATGAAATTATTTTTTTAACAACAGTCACGTGACTGAAATGACGTCACTAACATAAGCAAAACATAAGTTACTCTATGGCAAACTATATTAGAAAATGCAGAGAAATAAATAAATAAATAAATAAATATTGGGGGACATCTCACACACGGTCTCTGACCCCAAACTAAGCAAAGCTTGTGATATGGCTGCCAGAGACTGATATACTATACATATACATATTTTAAATACATACTTATATAGATAGTACCTAAATAACACCCAGACACAGAGCAAACACCTATGTTCATCACAAAAATGCTTGCCCTGGTGGGAATCGAACCCACGCCTCTTTGATCCCGAAGTCAGGGTAACTAACCACTGAGCCACCGAGGCAGTCAACAGGCAGGCAGAAGTAACAGTTTTTAACAACTTGTTTTGTGGTTAGTGACGTAATAAGCCAATATCGGTGTTTGAACTCACGTGGCAACAGATTACAAATATAGTATTTAAAACCTTTTTTAATAAATTTATTAATTTATATTATAAAAATGCGATTTTCGATATTACAAATTATCACAAAATTACCTAACACTTAACAATGACTTTGTGATTAGTGTTAACATCCCTATTGCTAAGAATAAAAACCGGACAAGTGCGAGTCAGGCTCGCACACCGAGGGTTCCGTAGAAATCCAGATAATTCACCAAAATTGGGAAGTAAGTTGTTAAAATCTCTATACTATAACCATCGACAAAAAAGTACTCTGAATTTTGAAACCTATATTTTGTGAATTTTGAGGCCCTATTTTGTTGTGATTTAAATAAAAATGTACAGTTTTCAGATTTATTCCTATATGTGTACTCTGAGACTGCTTCTCGACAAATTTTATAGTTATATGTCAACGGGAAGTAACCAGCAGGCAGGTTTTGATTTTTGTGAGTGTCGAATTATGCGGTTTCTTACGACATAAACGGCTCTAACTTTTTTAAACGATAACTGAGAAGTATTTCTTTTACACGCAGGAGACCATAAATATACGTGAAAAGTTTAAATTTCAACTCGATATCTGTACGCGTTCCTGAGATAAAGGGTCTTGACATACACACAGACGGACAGACGGTCAGACGGACAACAAAGTGATCCTATAAGGGTTCCGTTTTTTCCTTTTGAGGTACGGAACCCTAAAAATACTCAAAGCCCCGCGCACTGGCAAATTAAAATAGCAGTGGGCGGGGCACATAGCACGGAAACCTGATCACCGACGGGGTCGAAAACTTCTCGAGTGGAGACTACGTACCGACAATAGCAGCTTATGACGTCTACCTACACGATAGACGGACGACCTCAATAAAACCGCAAGATCTAGCAAGATGCTTCTAACCGGTCTTATTGGAGCTTTATAAAGAAGGCCTATACGAAGTGTAGACGTCATTTGGCTGTTAATGATGACGTTAATGTGATGAATTTGATCGATCTGGTTCTTTTCAGTCTTCTGTGTCTGTATGTCAAAGGATTTTTATATAGGATAGGATTTTTGTAACCGCAAAAATGATTTCTCATTCAAACAAAACAAAAACCTTGAAATCAGAAATCGTTTATTGTAATCTTAACTAGTCATGATCAAACTACTCGGTCACGGTCGAATGAAGTAGTTTTTAAACTCTCGCGGTTTGAACACATTATTATATATAATAATAATAAAGTAAGTAGGTCGGTTAGCTAGCCCTGGTGTCAGAATTTTTAGGCCGCCTGAAGGCCTCTGACATGACTTAACGGTTAAAACGGACCTACAAATTCACGTGTAATCCGAGCCACGGTAACGCTCAGTTGGAAAAAGCTACCCGCGGTCACCCATCCAAATACGACCGTGCGGAACGTTGCTTAATTTCACGATCGAATAACATATTTTAATCAGTACTTTTGGAAGCACCATATGCGTTCACTATTGGCTATACAAAAATGCTATACCAAGGGTGTATTGAAACATATTACTCGTATATCTTGTTTGTACATAAATACGAATACCAAGCGACCGGCTAACGGTGTAGTTATTTACCCAAGAGATAGATGACAATGCATTGAGTTAGCGGGAGAAATTGGACCAGGTTGATGCTTCGATATTGGTTTTACCGAAATAGAACCCTGTTCTTCATAAAATAGAGCCTGTTAACGCAAGGACAGAACGATATCTATGAAATGTGATTGATTTTCGTACGGTTATAGCACAGCTGGTGTTGATATGACGGTTGATGTATTGAAGTCGGTTCCATTGGTATCAGTCCGAAAATATTTTACGCTTTGGATAAAGATAGTTGATTGAAACAGGCGTTACTTTGCGGAAATTCATCTTTAAATCTATGTTTTGAATTAATATTTAGTGTATTTCCGCTATCTTGTTGTAGGCAAATAAGTTTAAGGGCATTAAGTGCATTAAGGACATTTATGAGAAAAAAAAATTACTTAAAAATAATATGACAAAATATTGAAAACACTTCACTAATAAATAACACCCTTATTCTCACTGCACTACACTCTGTTCGACACGTGTTTCGCCTCTCAACGAGGCATCTTCAGGACGTGTTGACTCTTCGAGGTTGCTCGCAAGAATGGCTCCGCGCCGCGCCGTCACCCCTTATATACTACCGCCCGCTGCCTGTGTACGGTGCGTCATCACGTGATTGCGTCATACTTGACTCACCCATGAAGCATCGCAGCAACGGGGATGTGACGGTAGTTTGATCGTTCAGCAGCTCGTTGTCTCTGTTTTGATGTTTCATTATCTCTAAATGCTCCAAAACGTTTAGGCAAAAACCTTTTTCACATACATGTAAAATTTGGAAAGTGTGGTTGTTTTGCAAAGTGTGGCTTGTTTCCAGTAAATGTTTCGCAAAATTTGATTTCTCTGGGTGATTGTTTCTACATGCAGCTAAGTGTTCTTTGTAACGGGTATCAAAACTCCTTCCAGTTTGTCCCACGTAAACCGCGTCACATGTATCGCAGGTTAACTTGTATACTCCTGATTTTTTGCTTTTCTCTAAGGAGTCTTTTCCGTTGCACATTCGTCTCGTGTTGTGATTAGTTCGAAATGCCACATGTACATCATTTTTCCGTAGTATTTTTGCAATTTTTTCTGACGCAGTTCCCAAATATGTCAAACTACCGACGTATTTTGTTATTCTTTCGGGTGGGCATGGGTACAGCATAGATCTCGCCATGTTTCTATTCTTCTTTCTGATTAAACTGTCTATCATTTGCTTGCTGTAGCCATTCGTCACTGCTATTTGATATATTATGTTGAGTTCCTTGTTGTAGGTTTCTGGAGATAGTGGAACTACCATTAGTCTATGTACATAGCTTCTAAAAGCTGCTAATTTGTGCTGCATGGGGTGATTTGAAGACTCCGGTATTGCTATATCTGTATGTGTGGGTTTTCGATAAATTTGGAAGTCCAGTTTGTTATCTTTTCTTGTAATGGTAAGGTCCAGAAAGTTCAATGACTGATCGTCTTCCTTCTCTATCTTGAACCTTATCTTTGGGTGAATTTGGTTTATTCTTTTCACATATATGTCCAGTTGACGTTGCGTACCAGTCCAACACATTATAATATCATCCACGTATCTGTAATAAAACAAAATATTAGGCTCATTAACCATATGTGTGCACTCAAACTTGTCCATGAAGTATTCTGCCATTAATGGGCTTAATGGTGACCCCATTGCCAGACCTTCTTTTTGTGTGTAGTACTTTCCATCAAACTTGAAGTAATTTTGTTCCATACATAATCTTGTTAACGCCATTATATCCTCTCTTTCTCCTGGGTGTAAGCGTTGTTTTTCTAAATGTTCATTCAAAATTTGCAATGATTCTTCACTCGGTACATTTGTAAATAAGCTATCCACATCCAATGAAATCAGTTTCCCATTTGACGGGATCTGTATATCTTGAATTTTTTCTACTAAATCGGTGGTATTTTTTAATCCATATCTAGGCTTGAATGATGTTTTATCCTTTAAAAGTCCGTTTAAATACTTGGCTAGCTCATAAGCCGGTGCACCAATGTACGAAACCACTGGTCTTATCGGTATATTTTCCTTATGTAGTTTTGGTAAGCCGTATAGCATAGGTGGCCGTGGATTCATTGGCACAATATTCTTGAGTGCACGTGGTGAAATATTTTATATTCTACGTTTTCAATAGCCCTCTTTAGATCCTGAGCGTATTTCTTTGTTGGGTCGGTGCGCAATGTTTGAAAATCTTCTCCATGTATTATGTTGTGCACTTTATCTTTGTAATTTTTAGAAGGACAAAATTACAAATTGCGATCTGCGATGATGCTTTGCGATCTGTTAGAATTTGTATGCTCAGAGTTATTAATGTTTATTTACCATAACTTTGCCTATTATACAGAGTTATCCGAAAAAATTGCCGTTACATACATTTTGTCCATTCCGACTTGCAATTGTGTATGGAATCGTCGTTGTATATTTAATTTATGTCCTTGTTTATTTGTTTTTTTTTACATCGTTTTACGATAACAGATATATAATTTCTTAACTCACAATGTCTTTAAAATATGATACTTAGATAGGATTGTATTGTTTTATTATATTTTTGACCGACGAACCACCGGAGGAGGTATACAATTCGACGCGTACATATATTTTTTATATGTATAACCACGCATAACTTTTTTCATAGTAGTCCGATTTCAATAACTCTTTTTTTATTGGAAAGAGTATACTTCGAAATTGGTCCCATATAAATTTTATTGAAATTGGCTGAGCCATTTTTGATAAATCAACAATAATGTGATAAAAATGATACATCGATCCGTGCGAAATATTCGTGAATTCTGCACACGGGTGAAGTCGGTCATGCTAATTTTTGCAAAAAATAATCTTGTGAACTATCCGGTCCGAATCAAGAAATCTAGTTTAATACGATTTTTCTGTCTTAATTTACTTAAATATAGAAAAATGATAACCTCTTTATTTAATAAGACTTAAATATTTTAAATAATGTCAGAGAACTTTTATCACAGCTTAGCGTTTTTTTAACTTTTCTCATATTATCCAGCTACGTCTTATCTTTGCAGTTACAAAGTCCTGCATCCGTCCGTGTAATAACCGCAAATGCACGTTTAAGGAATGGAATTAAAATCCCACACAGTTTTAATCCCGCAGAGAAAATGTAAGAACCTTTTCATTTACCGGTTTACGGTCTCTTTGCGGGAAACCGACTCCTACACACGGAATACGTTTTAAAAACCGTCATGAAAGGAGAGAATTTTTGTCCACATTCAGTGGCGGCATACCGTATGTTTGTTATGGTATGTAGTATTCCACAAAAACATTTTCATGTAAAATGAGGCCTAGACAAGACTACAGTTTTTACGATCGAAAAGTAATCAGATCTCATGTAGAGCCAAGCTTCTAACTCTATAGAACTTAGCTCTAGAAGCTCTTATTTAAAAAACTCTACACCTTTCTTTTTTGTAATAGCAGCTTGCTTCGATTGCGATCCTGCGTGGTCTTAATGAAGTGACCCGTCTATATTGTGGGAGGAATTAATACACTACGCTTCCTGACGTGGTCACCACTCGAGAATAATTCGACCCCATCGTTCGTTAGTTCTTCGTGGCCCCGCGCCTGCCACTACGGCTGCAGAGGATAGGGAGAGCGGCCATCGCGATACCGACACTCCTCTTCCCCTGCAGCCCCACCGCCTCCGCCAACACGTTGGCGGCACCCGTTAGGAGTAGGACCGCTGGCAGGATGGATAGGCAGCGGTACACTCGCCGCCCATCCATCCACTAAGCTAAGTGGGTTGCTTATGTTCTTCTAACTTAGAAATCTTAAAGGATCTTCTCATTTTTGTTTCCATCTTGCAGAGAAATTCCGAGCATAGCCCATTGCTCTACAAACATCATTATTAACTTGTTTAGTTACTTTGTTTTTCTCTTTTATCACAAAACAATCAATCAATTGAAGTTTGTCAAGGAACTAATCATATATTATTATCATATATAAGTGCTGTACTAAAAATAATTTGTCGTTATTTTTAATAATATAATATAGTATTAAAAATAACGACTTATAAAATGAATGGTTGATTGTTAGCACAAAACATGAAAATTTTATCATCCAACAAAGGAAACCAATTACCGACCCGAAAATGTATTTTAAATCCGTTTAAAATGCCGCAATTCCGGACACAAACACGAAAATGCATGTTTTATACGGTTTATCGTTTCGAACCAATTTCGTTTTAATTTGTACAGAACTACAAAACGCCGATGGGGAAATACACTATGTATAAAATATAATGTTGACTTAACGTGGCATGGAACAGAAAGTTTGTGAAGCATCGTCCATTAATTCCATGAGACTTTAAAGGGTGGAGGGGGTCCGAATAAATCACATAATATCACTATAAAAACGGGAGGGGGACAAGTGAGATATCTCGTGCATTATTATTTTTTATTCACGTATTCAACACGTCGATGTTTGATCACATAATTATTTTTCGCAAAAAATAGCAAAGCGAATTATTTACGCAAGGGGAGTCGTCCCCTTGCGTAAATAATTCGAATAATTCGCGCGAATTAATGAGAACAATTTTTACATTATTATTGATTTTTCAAAAACGGCTCATCCGATTTCGATATAAATTAAATGGTATCACCTCGGAAGTTTTTTGATTTTGATGGCTGTTGTGTAAAACCTTATTAAATATCATCGTTGCTCCTCGAAAAGTTCCTAAAAAGCTGTTACATTAATGCCCTTTTTCAGGCTTTGCGTTATTTTAATTATGCCTCAGGCCGAGCGTGGGGTTGGAAAAAGGCTCATTCCAGACTTAATTTTACCGAGGCCTGTGATAGTGTGAATGTTTCCTATTACGACTTTGTCCTTAATTTTTAAAATTTTGGATAGAAAAAATATCAAGTCTTAATATAAAAAAGTTTAAGAATAGTGAAATTCAGTTTTTATTTTTTTACGCTTGGCTGAATGTGTTGCGAATGTAAAATATTTAGGTCATCGTCTTGGCATGTTTTTTGTTATCCATATTATTTAATAAGGTCGATACACAAATTTCCAAAGTCTATGGGTCTTTAATACACCACAATGTTAAACTAAGAATACTTACATATCTACTAGCTGACCCGACCCGGCAAACTTGGTTTCACGTAATCTTTATAAATAATAGCCTATGTGTTATTCTGATGTTCAAAGAATAGTCTGAATTGTGTACGTATACTACATTCTCCTTATCCATTGAGTCGTCCGTCTCCGTCGTACACGTTACACGTTGCCTAGTAAATGAGCGAGAGGAAAACTGCCGCCCGAGATACAGTTTAAACTAGTTCGGGAGGTAGGGTGAATCTTGGTTAGTTACAAAGCAGAAAAAACGAATACCTAGAATAAATGTCTTAACTTTTTAAGTAATGTTTGTATTATGACTAATATGTATCAATATATCTATCAATGTACTTGTTCGTTTTATGAAAATAAATTAATTGAAATTGAAATGTATAAACATTACTATTGCAAAGTTTCATCTCAAACCGTTCACTAGTTTTTGCGTGAAAGAGGAACCAAACGTCCATACATACAAACTTTCCGCGTTTATAATATTAGTAGGAAGTATAAAATAGCATTAGATTACACCCGGCGCATAATGCTGTGGGTAAAAAAAAAACTGGTACGAGGTACCAACTGTATTTAATAAAACTGGCTATGTATCAGAAATAATTTATAAGACACATGGGTACTTAACTTTGAATTAAAATCAATACAATTTTTACTATTAACCTACTGTACCCATTTCTTTGTACATTTTCTTATGTCGACAATCAAACCGATAACGTTCCCGCGTCTTCTCAGAATACTGAAGAACAAAGAAATAAATCTCTACATATAAACCCAGACTCCACCAAAACGGAAAAAAGCCGTATAGAAACAGAGGTGAGCAGAGAGTTAGTTCCATTGCATGAACGCCATAGAGGTACGAGTAAATGACTCATCATCATAATAGCTGTAAGACGTCCATTGCTGGACATGGTCTCAATACGGATTACTCAATAAGTCTGGTAGGTATAGAGGCTTGTACCCAGCGTGTAGAAAAGTCGCCTTTAAAATATTTATTTTTCAAATTAAAATTAAATCAAAATTCAAATATTTACTTTAAATTTGAATTTTTATTCACTTTAACGTATTTAATAACACGCCTCACGGAATAAAAGTAGGTATTTTGTCGAAAGTTAATCAGGACCCATCTATCTTTAGCGAGGAAAAAAACAAAAACCGCTCTGCTCACGACTGTGTTTTGTTTCTTACCAAGCAGATATTGCACTTTTCCAGTGGGTCTAAGGTCTACAACGCTCTGTTCAGATTAATTTGTAAATTTCCGTTCCGGTCCGTTTTAGCAGAGTTTAGCCCTAATCGGCTTATTTACTTAGATTCTTCCTTTGAGTCTAGACAGAGTGGGTGTCAGGGTGCCATTTTAGGGAATATTATACATTTTTTGACCGACCACCAAAGGAGGTAAGTACAATTTTTAATTCATAGTAGTCCGATTCCAATAATCCATTCTGTTTTTATTGGAAAGAGTATAGTTCGAAATTGTTTCTTCGAAATTTACTTTACCTACATCTGTAGATATAATTTCTGTACCTACTTTATTCAAGTCAGTTAAAAAAACACTTCAATGTACAGTTTTAAGTTTTTTATTACATAAAAAATAATCAAAAGTGATATCAAAGCTTGAAGTTTTTGAGTTTGAGTCTAATTAACACTTAACTAGGTATTTTGTAAAAATCTAAATGATTAAGCTAACAATTGAATATTTTTTGGTTTATCACAAATATGACTGCAATGTTGTATCTGAAACAAAATTACAAAGGGTATATCAAACCGTCTTAAAACAGTTTTGTACCATAGAGGTAGTCTCTATCTATACAGTTCTAGGCTAGGTAGAGGTCCCTCGAGCGCCGTGTCGCCGCTCTACAAACACGCTTCCGATTACTACACAGTGTTTGCACGACATTTTCACTATTTTTCATGTCGTTTCCGACGTGATCAATATCTAATTACCATATTGAATCACGGCAATCGCTTGGGAAATAAAAATTGTTAACTACTTTAGATGATAATAGTTACTTTATCCACATATTAAAACTAGTAACCTCGCGCCTATAAATTGGTCAGTACTGTACCAGCCTTTTTTTGTTTTTAATAGTCCACTGCAGGACGTAGGCTTACCCACGAAGGGTGTTTGGTTCACATCCACCACGCTGGCCCAGTGCGGGTTGGTGGATTCACATACGCCATCGAATTTCTTCAATGGACTTATGCAGGTTGCCTCACGATGTTTTCCTTCACCAAAAAGCCAGTGGTGTAAAAATCCGAAGACCTCATTGGTACGGGACCGGGGATTTGAACCCACGACCTCACGATTGTAAGGTGGGTGTCACTACCTCTAGACCACCATGGCTGTAAGATTCTCAACTCAACTCTTCTTCCACAACATCGACCTGGCATTTTATCATACTGATGTTCCACGCACAACACACAGGCCACGCCTCCTAACTAGACTATAGACTAGACGAGACTAGACTATACAAGTAAGTTAATTTTATATTAGGCTAAGTTAATAAAAATGTATAGTTGCAATGCACCAATTGCGAGAATGCCGCGTTCAAATCGGAGTCCCGCATGCTGTACTTACCCAATTACGAGTTTGATGCATGTGTCAGTCAAACCCTTATTTTTGTTCCAATTTCTCAAAGAGACCATCAAAATATATGTTCAAAAGATATTTTATCAAAATTCTGGGTATTTCTACCATACATTCTTTTCCTACAGTAAATTTGACAAAAGAACTGAACATAGAAACCTAAATAGCAACAATTGTCACACAAAGGCTGTAATCGGAAACTGATGCATAGTTGGAGTGCACTTCGCTACAGAAAGCTCTTTCTAACTTTACATCGCACGTTCGAATCACGAATAGCAAAGATGGAGCAATTCGATTATATGAGACAAAGGTTCCATGGAGGTTCTAGTTGTTTTTATTCTGTGGACAATATTAATTCGGCTTTATCAAGTTCGATATACAGATTTTTCAATGGTAGGTATACTGGTAATAAATTAGCAACATTTTAGGGGCTTAATTTTCACACCGAAACTAACAACTTTTGTTCAACGACTTTTATCAAATCTTAAAAAATTAAATGCTGTTCTATAGAAAAATATCGTTCACCTTCGACAAAATCTATGGTACAGCTGTTTTATTTTAGTTTTGGCAAAAGTGGCAGAACACAAGTTGTTAGTTTTGATATACAAAATAAAGCCCTAAATGTCAATTTATTACCAGTGACCTTGTAAAAGTTCGTATAGACCAAATAGGGTACCAGCAAATTCCATAATATATTATTACTTCAAATTTTAATATTCAACAAATCATAAAGATGAAAGCCCATATTTATATGGCAGTCAAAATATATAATAAACTACCAATCACCATACGAAATGAACAAAAATGACATCATTTAATTCTAAATTAAAACAATTTTTAGTATTACATTGCTTTTATTCGTTAGATGAATACTTTGAAGTCACCACCTACAAAAGTAATAAATAAGCTTATTGCCAAGTAGGTATTAATATTATTTGATTATTTGTATGACGATCTCTTAATAGTTCTATGTGTATAATTGCTTGCTACTAAACATATATGTAACTATTCTTAAACTTAGATCATAAGAATAACATTTAATTATTTGATAAATATATTTAGAGAGCGCCCTAGCAAGTTATAATTTTGTAATGCCCGACAAGAGCGACTAAGTTGTAAGCACATAATATCTTAATTAAGACCTCAAATTTAACACCTAATGGCAATAAATAAATATGAATGTGAATAAATAAATATGAATGAAGATTATTGTAGGAAACTGCAAGACCTATGATCAAAATTTTTAGCTCTAAGCGTATGGGATCTACTTTTAAGGCAGGCCCATATCTTTTTTGTTTCGTCTTTGTTTTCTCCAAACTATGTAGGAGACATTGTTTACTGCGCAGCAGACCTCGAACATAACAAAAGTTAAAAATTGCTGAGGCTTAAAATTTAATAATTATATTGTAGATATATATATAATAGAATAATAGATGTATCAAAGATAGCGATCAGGTACACCGATTTTGCCGACCGTTGTTTAATTTTGGTACCTAACTGCTAAGGCAAGTTTAATAGAAATAAAGAAATTTATTTGCGACAAAATAAGAGGTATTGTACCTCTTATTTTGTCGCAAATAAATTTCATACATAAACAACAAAACAAATTGCCTCTGGCAATTTTTTTTGTTGTTTATGTATGAAATATTTGTTTTTATAATTTGTTCGAAACTTCTTACCCTCCGCCACAAAGGTTGCGCTCGCACAGTCTCTTCTTCTTCCCATTCTGGATTACGCTGACGCTTGTTACCTTGATCTCAGACAAGACCAACTAGACAAACTTGAGCGCCTCCAGAATTTCTGTATCAGATTCATATTTGGTCTTCGGAAATATGATCATATATCCCAATATCGCGCTAAGCTCAAGTGGCTTCCTATTCATTCTCGTCGGAATGCTCATATCCTCTCTCTCCTTTATAATATTTTGTTCAACCCTTCCACCCCACAATACCTAAAAAACGCTTCTCCTATTGGTATACATTCCACTCTATCCCTTTTAGATCCACCTCATATAACCTCACCTTTATGACTCCTTCCGCTCATTCTGAAAAATTTATGGTAAATCGTTCGCATTCCAGGCTGCTCAGTTTTGGAATGCATTGCCTGTGTCCATCAGACGCGCTCCATCTCTGGCAGTTTTTAAAGAACTTGTATATAATCATTATATGTCGCAGTTGGCGTCTCTAGGATGGTACACATTCACTATCAATGTTACTGTTCCATAATTATTAATTTTCGTTTACTTTTGTCATCATTATAAGCTGTTTAAAGAGATTCATTTATAATTTCCCGATATAGTTGATTTATTATATATATAAGTTTATTTTAAATTATGTATTGAGCTAGTTATTATTAGAATTTATTAGAATAACATACATTCAGTAAGTATATACATATATCACTTTTATAAACACCCAGTCGCCTAAACCTTTAAATTAATCCTTCACAAGTAACGGTTGCCTGGAAGAAATTGCTTTTTAGCGATAAGGCCACCGATTGTAACACTTACTATAAGTTCCTAGTCTAAGTTTTCCTAGTTTATTTAAGTTTTGGTGTGGCAATAAAGAATTTATCTATCTATCAAATTATAAAACACAAAAACACAACATTATTACACCCTTGTCACAAACCAGGTCCCAACTCAGCGTAATGCTGGTTGCGATTACGAGCTACCAGCACATAAGGTATTCTGTTGGAACCAGCAAGTATCATTACGCCCAAAATAATGCGCGGACAGCAAAAACTAAACAAATAGCATTTCTAACCGCTATCGTCAGATTGGCCTACAACTTCACAATAAAATAAATGAAGCAATTAAGGCATCTTTATGCCTGCAAAAATACTCCAATATTCCTGCTCTATCAAAATTAAGGTAAACACCACTTTGTGCCAAAACATGAGCTATTATTTTGAATTTGTGTAATTTGAATTTACTACAACGATTGCGCACTTAAGGGCCTGATAAAGACACCCTGGGGGGTGATTGGGGAATCTTGTTACCGTAACTTTGCCTGAGATATTGGAAGGTATGACCTAGACGAAATAAGAATGAGTCAGGAGGGCCATTACAATGATGGTTCTTAGAGAATCAAAATATGATTAGTAATCAATTTATTTTATGTTTTACGATTTGAATACTCACTCAACTACCTGAATTTCAGAAATGTAAATAAGAACGGATAGATAATAATTAACCAGATGGAACATTTTACGATTGATCACTTTGTTCTCGCTCTAGGCTAACATTAATTACTTTGAATAGTTTAAGTAATCTATTCTGTACTAATCTCACCTATTTCAGTTTTTATCGACTTCCAAAAAGGAGGGAGAGTATGTTCGTTTTTATGTATTATTTTGTGTTGTGTTAGCGATATTTTCGCCAATTGTGAATCGATTTAAAAACATTTTTTTTTAGTTTAAAGAGTATACTTTCCTAATGGTTTCATTTAAATTTTATCGAAATCAGCTGACCAATTTTTGATAAATCAACAAAAATGTACATGAATGTCACATCGATTCGAGAGAGTTATTCGAATTCTGTACACGGTGGAAGTCGGTGCTGCGTTTTTTTTGGAGGAAATTTATTATATTGTACCGTTATCGTATAGGTCGTATGATTACATCCTTTTCCTGGCAGCAAACTCATGCAAAGCATGTCCTGTCCATATTTTTTGACCGACTAACCACCGGAGAAGGTATACAATACAATTTTTTTATGTATAACCACGCATAGCTTTTTTCATAGTAGTCCGATTTCGCTAATTCTTTTTTTATTGGAAAGAATGTACTTTGAAATTGGTTTTATTTAAATATTACTGAAATCGGCTAAGCGATTTTTGATAAATCAACAATAGTGTGAAAAATACTACATCGTTCCGTTGGTAATATTTTAGATCTAGCGATGCGCCTCGGCTTCGCACGGATGTATTATACACATAAACATTTCCCTTGAATTACTCTATATATGAAAAAAATGCATCAAAATCCGTTGCGTAGTTTTAAAGATATTAGCATACATAGGGACAGACAGCGGGAAGCGACTTTGTTTTATACTATGTAATGATACTGTACACGGTGAAGTCGGTCATGCTATATTTTGCAAAAAATAATTTAGAGATCTACTCCACAATTATCAAATTTAGCAAAGCAGTTTGCTCAAAACAGAGCTTGGACGGTGAATTCACTAGTGGGATAGACTATTTCAGATGCAGTTATATTTTTAGCATCCAATAAACGTTGTATCGGGTATCGAGATTCAATATGTGAGGATCGTACAGGCCGAGAAAATGACGATTTGTCGCCCCCTTTATTATTTTTGATAAATACAGCACTGTTTAGTGTACTTTCACTTGATAAATTGCGCAATTAAATTCCACTTAGCGACCTTTTCATGTCGTAAGTAGCAATCGGTCGGCTCTTCGCATATTTCTCGTGATTAGTGATCGGCTGGATTTGGATAATTAAGATAGGAATTATCGGAAAATTCCGGAGTTAAACGAGATAAAAAGTATTTTTCTAAAGAAACCCGAGATTTTCTTAAATTCTCCAATTTATCAAGCTTTATTAGGTAAGTTCTTTTTGTTCGATAGATTACACTTTAGTATCCGATAAATTGATCGAGAAAATTGTTATTACAGTTAATATGCTTCATGGAATATTAGTAATACTATATTCTCTTGTAAATCACTATCGTCATAATATTATTATCAGCGTTAAGATATTTACTGGTTAATTTCCAATTTACTGGTTAAGGTACCTAACTCAGAGCAAATAAAAAAATCAAGAGAGAATGTTGTGGTCAAACAAGTGAAGCCAACCAAAACTACGCCTCGCCGTGTACAGACAATTACATACACATCCAGGTAATTATGAAACTACGCCAAGGCTTGTCAGTCAAACTATGGCGGCGCAACAGCGACGCACTCACACATGTATAAAAACCGGCTTCACTTGACTGTTCAACGACGTTCCCTCTGGATTTTTTTATTTGCTCTGAGGTACCTAAATACAATTCCGTAGCCAATTTTATACAGCAGCAGATACAGTGTCGTCAGGCACGCAGACATCAGCTACGGTTGATGACGCGACGCATCGCAAACATACGTTAAGTGCAGTTCATAGAAATACAAAGAAACTATAACTATACTCCATAAAATTTAACTTGATCTCTGCGACAGCTGTCAGAAAAATCACGCCTATGAAGTCCTGAATTCTTAATAGTACAGACAGTACCTGTCAATGTCATACTTTATGGGCATGTCAATTAGTGATGTGCGACGAATGATCGTGACCACAGAGTTTTTGATAGAGTTTTATTTAAAATATCGATAGTTTATACTAACGATATTTTAAATAAATTATCGACGATAACGATCGATATAACGAGTTTTATATAAAATATCGATAGTTTATACTAACGATATTTTGAATAAAACTTAATTTATCATTAATTTTATTGTATATTTTAATATCATAAGATTTTTTACATGTGTAATTAAATTAAACCCAATTATATGTTACATTAGCATCGATAATAGTGAAAAACGTCGATAAATACTACCGTTACATTATTATGAGTATTTAATTAATATCATAACATTATTTACATGTGTACATACTTGATCTTAAATAATAGTAAGTAAATAAAATCCAATTTCTCACCTTCAACTACTCATTCGATTTCATGACAACATTGTTTGAAAATCGATTTTTTCCACCACTATCTCAACTCTAAAAATGTCAATCTTCTATGTCAATGTCACTGTCGCAGAGATCAAGTTAAATTTTATGGAGTATACCGACCTAGTAGCGGTAAAACTATGGTTTGCTGTTGCTGCTGCGTGCACTCTACTAAACGGTTAAAACAACCGGGGACTAAAGTCCTTTTCATCAAACAAGTCCCACGGAAAATTAGTAGAACTAGTTGTAACCTTAGATAGATCGGCCATTGCGATTGTGCTGCTGCATCTGCGAGACTTCTGTTGTAAAATGAGCTCAACAATTTAACCTGTCATTTGAGCCACGACATCGCTCAGTTGTAAATGTCACCCGCTGTCACCCACCCGAAGACTGATCGTGCCGAACATTAATTAACTTCAATTAAAAAAAAAAACTTTCGGCTTGTCAAACACCGAAACTAAGATTGGTTTAGTGAGGCTTACATCCACAGAGATATCATAGGGACAATGTGGTCGATCGAGAAAATTTGAAAGAGAAGCATCGATTTTAAATAACACGACTTAGAAAGAGATGTGAAAAATATCTCGATTCGGTGGCTGTTGTCGGTTTTTTAGACATGGAACGTCATATCTCAATGCTTATTTGACAGTTTTGACAGCAGCTTAGAAGATTTTCCATGTATTTTTGTGGTTGGGAATCGTCTCAAGTGACAACAGCATTATCAATTTCTTATGTGTAAATATCTGTGCTTAAATCCATGTGTGTATAAGCGTTTGCTTGTTAATTTATTCATAATTCAAAAATGTTATGAGAACCACGGCTATATTGTCTATAATAAGAGTAGGTAGAGTAGGCTAATGATACAGAATAGTAAGCACTTACGTAAGATGTGTGGGTGTTTCTTATGATCGACAGTGGGCAGAAATGAGCTAAAGAAAATGATGCTAAGAAAATATTATGTATCTCCACTGTTATTTTACATTTAGCTAAGTATCACATTCTTTTATATTGTGTCGCGTTTTCACGCAGGAGGGCACGTTGGCGATATTTATTGAACTGGTAAAGACGTACTGTAAGTACTGTAACAAAAGAAAACTGTGTAAATTGATGGCATAAGTAGAAATATACTTATGCTACTAATATTATAAACGCGAAAGTTTGTGCGTATGTATGGATGTTTGTTACTCTTTCACGCAAAAACTACTGCACGGATTGAGATTAAACTTTGCAATCGTAATGCTTATACATCAGAATAACACATAGGCTATAGTTTATAAAGATATTGTGAATTGCGTGAAACGAAGTTCGCCGGGTTAGCTAGTTATGTATTATTTTAAAAACTACCTAACTAAGGGTACATTGCTCGTACTTATACTACGGGACTAACCGCGCGTTGAAAATCCTACTAAATATTATAATCGCGAAAGTTTGTATGTATGGATGTTTGTTACGAGTACTCTTTCACGCAAAAACTAGGTACTGTACGGTATAAGATGAAACTTTGCAATAGTAATGCTTATACATCAGAATAACACTTAGGCTATAATTTATAAAGATCTTGCGTAAAGCGAAATTCGCTAGTCGGTATAAATAAATACCTCACTATCCCGACATTTAGATAGAGTTGCATCAATCGTGGTCACGGGAAGGTTGAATATGCGAAGTCGCAGGTACCGCTAATTCATACACCGCACTGACGGCTTCTATTATAGCAGGTTTTCATTATTCCTGGAGTCCAGCGATCAAATCCAGCACTGCATTGCGTCTGTAAAATTGCATAAGTCGTACTACCCACGCTACGCAGTCTGCACTTGTTATCAAAAGGATTCCACGACGACAAACAGGCTCTTGGCTCAGTCGATAAAATCAATTTTAGAAGTAAATTTGGCCTATATACCGACCACGAAATAGTCCAGCGGATAAGCCAATTCAAGTGGGAAGGGCATATAGTCCTAAGAACGGATGGTCGATGGGGCCGTAAAGTTCTCGAATGAAGACCAAGGACCAGTAAGCGCAGCGTAGGATGTTAATCAACTAGGTGGACTGACAATATAATAAAGAACGCAGGAACCAACTGCGCCGTTTCCAACTGGCCTTATTGGAAATCCATAGGGAGGCCTATGTTCAGCAGTAGACTGTAGGACGCCTAGTGATGGATGGATGATGGATTGACCTTTATGGAATCTGTACATAGAATCTGACTCATTGGTGATTTGAGCCCACGAGCTTACGAATGTATTATAGTATTTTCTATACTTCATAGATTATTTACTGTTATATGATTTTTATTTAGAGTGATTTCCACACTAGATTTTATTTAAAAGTGTTATCTTTGTGATAAGCATTTCAAAAATTTTAAGTGAACGCAGGATTTGAACCTGCCTCTTCGGATCACTAGCCCGACGCTCTCCCTACTAAGCCAGCAGGCGTCCTACGCAAGCAAATTCGTGAAGTGCTTATAATAACCACCAACTTATAGCGTTGGCGGCGCCAACCCATCCGAATCTTGAGATTATTTACTATTGTTGCAGAACAATGTCCCTGGTGCCGCCAGGAGGCACCGAGTCGCCGAGCCCGCGGCGCGCCGTGAGCCCTTTGCTGGAGATGCGGCGCCCGCACTGCACCCTGGCTTGCGACTACTGTGCAGCGGTGCTGGAGGATAAATTCAAACGTAAGCTTACCTTTGCTATTATATGAGTATATTAGCTGTAGAATTTCTACTAACAATATTTTTTGATGTTGCCAAAGAGGCGTGGGTTCGATTCCCACCTAGGGCAAGCATTTATGTAATTAACATAGGTCTTTGCTCTGTGTTTGGATGTTATTATCTACATAATTATTATCTACATAGAATTGAAAAATGTGTATTTTACTATATCAGTCTCTGGCAGCCAAATCGCAAGCTTTGCTTAGTGTGGGCGGCGTGTGAGATATCCCTTAATATTTATTTATTTTAATTCACAACTAAATGTTTACTGGCACGAAACTTACTGAAAACATCAAAAGGAAGAGAAAAAAAGAGAGGATGCAGGCCAAATTGAATTTTCACAAATGAAGGACAAGGAATAATAGTCAACGACCTATTTTCAGAACTACCAAATGTGCACAAAAAATAATACAAAACCGTTCAAACTACCGTCACCAATCTCCTCTAAAATTGGTGAAGATTGGTGGCGAAAGATTGACACGAGATATTATACATTACTATTACTATGTTAGATAAATTGATTATTTGTACCCCCACATTCATCCAAGAGATGGACAGGACCTCAACTGGGCCGCAGGATTGCGCTGGATGCTAGCTGCTTCCAACTGTTCTTTAGCCTAAATCCGGCAGTGTAAACTTATGGTTGAAGAATGACAGGATAGATGAATAATTGCATAATGCCTATTATGACATGTACAAACATAGTTACATTATTATCGATAGTCAACTTAACTTCGCAAGCCACATAAAAACATTAGCAGGTAGAGTCAGAAAGCTGATCGCGGTATTTAGGAACATAAGGCACGTTGCTGACAAATATATCCTAAAAACGACGTATTATGCACTTTGCCAATCTTTGATAATGTACTGTATCGAAGCGTAGGGCGGTGCTGCTAAAACACATTTGTCAGCTTTGGAAAAAGCCCAAAGAGCAATATTAAAAGTTAGCAACTTTCTCCCCTTCAGATACCCAACCTTAGACCTTTATCGGGAAACGGGCGTGCTTACAGAAAGAAAGAAAGAAAGTCAGACAACTCTTTCTATTGAGGATTATTTTAAAACAGCATAAGTTGTGTCCACAAACCTCAGAAACTAAAACTCTCACCAAACGTCGTACCGATAAGGTGTTCAAAATACCTAGCTCCAGAACGTATTTCAAACAAAGATTCTTTTCCTTCCTTGGGGGTTACATCTATAACAAACTATCGGAACAAGTGGAACTAAGAAAGCTAAATAAATTTTCTCTGAAAAAAACTGTCTCAGACATACTACAGAAACTATTATACCAAGAAACTGAGAGCCTGCTCTCAGTTCTAAGATAACTCATCCACACACTTCACTCACTACATACTTTATACCGGAGACTCTACATTTTGTTTTGAGGTATTTATATTGAAATTAATTAAATTTTATTACATTTTAATTGAAATTTTTGACCAATTATAATATAATAATCATTGTAATCAATAAGTAATAATGTTTAATATAATTAAACATTATTACTTTTTCAATTTATTGACAAATATTTGAATATGCTGTGTACTATTAAATTAACCAATATTATATTGAAATTACTTGAATAAGCACTAATTTATAAACATTATTCTATTTTAATAAGTCTTGTTAAGGGAGCACAGATCTCCGAAATACAAGCTATGCTTAGTTTGGAGATCTGATGCTCATTGTCATATGTTATTAATTTAATGAGTCAATAAATGAATTTTGAATAGTACAGGTAGATCATAATCTTAAGCTTCAAAGCATATCTTCAAGTCATATTATTCAAATAGCCAGTCTACCATTTGAATTTCATGATCTGAATTTCAAGTGGGGCCTTTCGCGTTATTTTCTATGAATGTTTCATAGAACCCAAAGGTGATTCAGGAGCTTGCAGTGAATCATTGAGGCAGGTACTTGGAATGAGATTTATCGAACGGAACTTTAGCGAGCACCTTTGAGTATTATTATGTGACTTTTCTAGGAATAGGTTTTCATGTTACTCGCCTTACAAGCGTAGTGCGTACGGTTGTTCAATACTATTTATTATGTATCTACTTACTAATAGCTCTTAGGAAATCTGTACGGTAATATAGCCCCTGGCTTGTCGGTGAAGGTAAACATCTTAAGGAAATTGTCATACGCCTTAAAATAAATTCAACTTACCCACACTGTAGTTTGTGTGATCTTTCATGAGTATAGGTGATATATAGAATCGGACAAGGCATCGTCTGTATTTTATACCAAATGAATTAGATAGTAAGGCTGTACTTTTACGCGAAACCTAGAAAATTTTAAAATTTCCCTAGCCGGGAAAATTTGTCATAAAATTTGAAAAAAATTATCAAACCAAAAAATAAGAAAATTATGTGAATGTTCGCCAAGATTAATCCTTTACATTTTCGTTAGCGGATATTTAAGTATAAACCTTTATTAGTAACAAATGAACTATATACCTGGGTTGATCAGTACCCGTGTTTGACAATAGATGGCGTTGATAAGTAAAATTGACGTTACCATCTTGTTTTATAGTCTGTAACATGTCATTGTGCTTAATTTGAGATTATTTCATTGGCTAGGTTTTTTATGAGAGCTTTTTGTGTCTTTGGTGTCTTGTGTTTCTAAGCAAAATGGAAAAGGAACAATACCGATCCGTAATTCGTTTCTTATTTTTGGACGGAATAACTTGCGAACAAATAAAAGCGAAGTTGAATGCTGTCTATGGAGACCCTTCACCATCTATGACAACCGTGAGATATTGGTTAAATGAATTTAAACGTGGTCGTACGTCTGTTTAGGACGAGGAACGGGCAGGACGTCCGTCAGACGTGGTTACTGACGAACTCGTCAAAAAAGTCCACGATATCATTCTCGCTGATCGCCGAACGAAAGTCCGCGAAGTAGCTGAAGAAGTAGGCGTCTCGTACGGCACAATAATACAAAAAATAAACGATACAATTGGTGTGAAAAAGGTTTCGGCGCGATGCGTGCCGCGATTGCTTACACCGGACAACAAACGAGTACGAGTAACGATGTCAAAGCAGTGTTTGGACCGTTTTAATCAAAACTCGCAGGAGTTTCTACGACGAGTCGTGACCGTCGGTGAAACCTGGATTCATTACTACACGCCAGAGACGAAAAGACAATCTAAGCAATGGATTTTTTGGGGTGAATCTGCTCCAAAGACGGCTAAGACCGTTTCCTCCGTCGGAAAAGTTATGCTACGATATTTTGGGATTCTCAAGAAATAATTCTCATCGATTATTTCCAGAAAGAGAAAACAATTACAGGGCAGTACTAAAGTGAGTTATTAGATAGATTCGATGAGAAATTGAAGGAGACACGGCCCCATTTGTCCAAAAAATGTAGTCTTTCACCACGACAATGCACCAGCGCACTCATCTCACATCGTGGCGGCTAAATTGCAAGACTTAGGCTACGAATCGCTTCCGCATCCACCTTACTCGCCTGATTTAGCTTCGTGCGACTTTTTTATATTCCCCAACATGAAAACCTGGCTCGGAGAAAAAAGATTCTACTCAAATGAAAAGGTTATAGCCAAAACAGAAGCGTATTTGCAGAGTTTGAGAAATAAATTTTTTTGGAGGGGTTAAAAAAATGGGAGGAACGTTGGGAAAAGTGCATAAGCCTCGCAGGAGACTACGTCGAAAAATATAATAAATTATAAAAATAAATAAATGTGTTTTCATTCGAACACGGGTACTTTCTGATCAACCACGTACTCGTATAGATAGTTAAAATACTTGCTGATTATACATACGAGTAAACATAACTTTTAAGTAGCAAGTACGTAAATTAGACTAGAGTAGAAACTTTAAAAATAATAAAGATTGAAAAAAAAATAGTAGGATGAAACCCATTAGAAAAGGAGGGGAATATTATAAAAATAAAAGGAAAAATAATTTACGGGCGATCTGAGGTCGGGAAGGGGATGAGGGGGGGGTTTTAAGGGGAAAAAACGGTTTTTCTCGATTTCCGGCAAAACTAAAAGTCCCATCGAAAAAAGTCAAATAGTAAAGTTGTAGGTAATAAAAAGATCTAAAACTTTTGTATTGACACTTTTTTCACATAACCTCAAAATTTGTGTAAAAATCCAAAAAAACCGAGTTTTTGGTTTTTTATTTTTATCTTTTACAAAAATATTTTTTTTTAACGAAATTTGGTGAAAACTTACCTTTTTATGTCCCAAATACGCTGTAATTTATTTGATTAAAAATATTAATTTTTTTCACCTTATTTTGAATTGATATCGAAAAAACACCCTAATTTTCAATCGAAAATTCAACCGTCAAAATATCAGCTTTTTTCAAAAAGTTGGTATGTTTTCTGTTTGTTGAAATCTCTACTTTCCGATGGTGAAAAAAAATATATAATTATGTTACTATAGTAAATCTTCTCAGAAAATGCACAAATCGAAAAAAACTCGAATTCGAAAGTTTTTTTAAATTATTATAAATAATTTTGAGCTATTTATTAAAATTTACACTTTAATTACTCGAAAAACGTTAAATTACATGTTACATTGATAACAAAAAAATTGCAAATAAAAATAAACTACTATAATTCACAAACAAATAAGTTACTAAAATTAATATTTAATAAGACATCTACAATATTTGGAGAAAGTTGTCGAATCTTCTTTAAATTATATGCGTAGATGCCTATTTATAACTATTTTAAAATAAATTATATATACCTGAGTAGATATACCTGAGTGACCTACGAAAAATTGTAGCCCATCAAAAGGTATTTCGTGGAGAAGTGGGGAAGGGGCTAGGCTGGTCTGGGTCTTACTACATACTCGTACAAACCTACTATTATATACTATATATTTCGTAGCAGCTGTTACAACCGTTAGCCTAACCAGTATTCGAAATACAGTACAGTATACAACATCGTTTATAAAAATACACGTGCACGTTGAGTTTCTTGAAGGTAACTGTGACAAATTAACTTAAAAAAACAAAAAAAATTTTCGAATCTGCATAGGAAGGTAAATACTATCTCTATTTATATCTGTATCAATCAACTCAAACATAAAAATCGTAATATTTTCTTAAAAAAATAGTATGCTTAACGTAACATAACCTAAAGATTGAAATTAAATGATATTTTAGTACAAGATAGAAAAATAATAATCTCCTTAATTTTACACAAACAAATTTAGTTAATCGCATGAAAAAAAAATATTTCAAAATACATAAAAAATATATTAAAAATCTATAAAAAATATATAAAATATATATCGTAAATATATTTTTAATAACAAACTTTTGGCCGATTTCTATATATATATTTTATACATTTTTAATAGATTTAAGGTGGGCACACACGGTCAGTTAAACTGATCAGTTTTTCGCGTCACTCCAACTGGGTGCTCATTCAGTTAATGAAAAGGTGGGAATTGGTGGTTCCATATTTGAAGACAGTGGAGCCATGATATTACTTCGATAAATAGTGTTATGTGTTTCTATTTTTCATGAGAAATTATTGGAACCAATGTTGTTTGAAATTTGATTTTCCGCAACTTTGATTCCTATCAACTTTTTCTAGGATCGATTTTTTTTAATAAGCCGGTGATGCCATGATGTTTCTTCGATAACTTGTGTTATTTCAATTTTTCATGAGAAATCATCGGAACTCAAGTTGTTTGAAATTCGATTTCCTATAACTTTGATTTCTATCAACTTTTTCCAGAATCGATATTTTTTTTGCGTTAATTCAATTTTTCATGAGAAATTATTGGAACCAAAGTTGTTTGAAATTTGATTTTCCACAACTTTGATTCCTATCAACTTTTTCTAGGATCGATATTTTTTTAATAAGCCGGTGGTGCCATGATGTTTCTTCGATAACTTGTGTTATTTCAATTTTTCATGAGAAATTATCGGAACCAAAGTTGTTTGAAATTTGATTTCCTACAATTTTGATTCCCATCAACTTTTTCCAGGATCGATATTTTTTTTAATAAGTTAGTGGTTCTATTTTGTTTCTTCCATAACATGTTATTTAAATTTTTCATGAGATATTATCGAAACCGAAGTTGCTTGAAATTTGATTTCCTACAACTTTGATTCTCATCAACTTTTTTTCGGATCGATTTTTTTTAATATGCCGGTGATGCCATGATGATTCTTCGATAACTTGTGTTATTTCAATTTTTCATGAGAAATTATCGGAACCAAAGTTGTTTGAGATTTGATTTCCTACAATTTTGATTCCCATCAACTTTTTTCAGGATCGATATTTTTTTTAATAAGTTAGTGGTTCTATTTTGTTTCTTCCATAACTTGTTATTTCATTTTTTCATGAGAAATTATCGAAGCCGAAGTTCTTGAAATTTGATTTCCTACAACTTTGATTCTCATCAACTTTTTATAGGATCGATATTTTTTTAATAAACCAGTGGTGCCATGATGTTTCTTCGATAACTTGTGTTATTTCAATTTTTCATGAGAAATTATCGGAACCAAAGTTGTTTGAAATTTGATTTCCTACAACTTTGATTCCCATCAACTTTTTCCAGGATCGATATTTTTTTTAATAAGTTAGTGGTTCTATTTTGTTTCTTCCATAACATGTTATTTAAATTTTTCATGAGAAATTATTGAAGCCGAAGTTACTTGAAATTTGATTTCCTACAACTTTGATTCTCATCAACTTTTTCTAGGATTGATATTGTTTTGAATAAGATAAGATTTTGTTTCTTCAATAACTAAGATTTTGTTTCTTCAATAACTTTTGTTATTTCTTTCTTTCATGAGAAATTATTGGAACCAAAGTTGTTTGTAATTTGATTTCCTACAACTTTGATTCCTTTGAACTTTTTATAGGAAAGATATTTTCTTCAATAAGATAGGTGTGCCATATTGTTTCTTTAATAACTTTTGTTATTTTTTTCTTTAATGAGAAATTAACGGATTCATAGTTGTTTGAAATTTGATTTCCTACAACTTTGATTCCCATCAACTTTTTGTAGCATCTATATTTTTCGGATAAGATAGTGGTGTCATTTAGTTTCTTCAATTAAGCTTACCAGCAATAGTTATCAACATTAGGCCCCCGCTGCACTGATCTGATGAACAGATGCGATCATAGCATCGTGTGAGCTCAGCTTCAGGTAGTGGTTCAAATCGTGTACCACAAATTCCTACCTATTAATTTACTGAATGAGCCCCATTTGGAGTGACGCGAAAAACTGATCAGTTTAACTGACCGTGTGTGCCCACCTTTATAATATATTTTTTGTACATTTTGACATTTATTACTTTAATATTTATTTTCGATTTTTTTGCATTTTCTGAGAAGATTTACTATAGTAACATATATATTTTTTTTCACCATCGGAAAGTAGAGATTTCAACAAACAGAAAACGTACCAACTTTTTGAAAAAAGCTGATATTTTGACGGTTGAATTTTCGATTGAAAGTTAGGGTGTTTTTTCGATATTCATTCAAAATAAGGTGAAAAAAATTAATATTTTTAATCAAATAAATTACAGCGTATTTGGGACATAAAAAGGTAAGTTTTCACCAAATTTTGTTAAAAAAAAAAATTATTGTAAAAGATAAAAATAAAAAACCAAAAACTCGGTTTTTTGGATTTTTCACATAAATTTTGAGGTTATGTGAAAAAAGTGTCAATACAAAAGTTTTAGATCTTTTTATTACCTACAACTTTACTATTTGACTTTTTTCGATGGGACTTTTAGTTTTGCCGGAAATCGAGAAAAACCGTTTTTTCCCCTTAAAACCCCCCCCTCATCCCCTTCCCGACCTCAGATCGCCCGTAAATTATTTTTCCTTTTATTTTTATAATATTCCCCTCCTTTTCTAATGGGTTTCATCCTACTATTATTTTTTTGGTTGCATAAATTATCGAGCCTGGTGTAAATAGGTGCTTAGCTATTTCAAAACGGTTTATTATTAAAGTAAAACGCTATCTCAATCTCAATTTGAAATAATTCTCAGAATACTCCGGCACAAGATTTATTGAATCCAGGTGCGTGGGATAGCGCTATTAATATTTTAAATTTTCAAATATTTTTCCATCCATCCATCCATCAGCCGAAGGACGTCCACTGCTGGACATAGGCCTCCTCTATGGATCTCCAATAAGACCGGTTGGAAGCGGCTTGCATCCAGCGCGATCCTGCGGTCTTAATGAGGTCATCCGTCCACCTTGTGGGTGGACGTCCTACGCTGCGCTTGCCGGTACGTGGTCTCCACTCGAGAACTTTTCGACCCCATCGGTCATCAGCCCTCCGCGCTATGTGCCCCGCCCATTGCCATTTCAACTTGCCAATCCGTTGGGCTATGTCGGTAACTTTGGTTCGTCTACGGATCTCCTCATTTCTGATTCGATCTCGCAGAGAGACTCCGAGCATAGCCCTCTCCATAGCTCGTTGGGCTACTTGGAGCTTACTAATAAGGCCCATAGTGAGAGACCACGTTTCTGTGCCATAAGTCATCACTGGCAACACACATTGGTCGAAAACTTTCGACTTGAGGCACTGAGGTATGTCGGACGAGAAGACACTACGCAATTTTCCGAACGCTGCCCAGCCGAGTTGGATTCGGCGATTGGCCTCTTTGTTGAAGTCGGACCTACCTAACTGGACTACTTGTCCTAGGTAGACGTACGAGTCAACGACTTCAAGAACCGAGTTTCCAACAGAAATCGGGGTGGGTAAAACATGGGAGTTACACATGACTTTCGTCTTGTCCATGTTCATCTTAAGACCCACCTGTTGAGAAACCCGATTGAGGCCTTCGAGCATCGTGCTGAGCTCTTCCATCGATTTTGCCATGACTACTATATCGTCGGCAAACCGAAGGTGAGTGAGGTATTCGCCATTGATGTTGATGCCGAATCCTTTCCATTCCAGGAGCTTAAAGGCGTTCTCCAAAGTAGTTGTAAACAGTTTCGGAGAAATTACGTCTCCCTGTCTTACGCCTCTTTTTAAAGGGATCGCCTTGGAGCTCTCTTCCTGTACTCGGACCGACATAGTGGCTTTATTATACAAGCACTTCAACACTTCGATGTACCGATAGTCAATACGGCATCGTTGGAGAGACTCGAGCACAGCCCATGTCTCGACCGAATCAAAGGCTTTTTCATAGTCCACAAACGCTAAGCAAAGTGGCAGATTATATTCTTCGGTCTTCTGTATAACCTGCCGCAGCGTATGAATGTGGTCCATGGTGCTAAAGCCTTTTCGGAAACCGGCTTGTTCGCAAGGCTGGAAGTCATCAAGCCTACGCTCGAGACGGTTCGTAATGACCCTTGAAAACAGTTTATAGACATGGCTCAGAAGCGAGATGGGTCTGTAGTTTTTCAATAAGGTGTTGTCGCCTTTCTTGAAAAACAACACCACCACGCTTCTGTTCCATGCTTCTGGCGTGATGCCCTCGAGGACGACGGTGTTGAAAAGCTTCTGGAGGACTTTTAGTACCGGTGTTCCACCCGCTCTCAGCAGCTCTGATGTGATACCGTCATCACCCGGCGCCTTGTTGTTCTTAAGCTGATTCAGGGCCATTCTAATCTCGTATAGGCTGATGTCCGGGATATCTTCGGTGAAGTGTCGGGTCAGCTTGGCTCTTGGATCTTTGGTCGCGCTGCCAACAGGCTTAGCGACCGAAGCATATAGCTGTCCATAGAACCTTTCGATTTCCTCTAATACCTCTGCCTTGGTCGACGCTACACTGCCATCTTCTCTCTTCAGCTTTGTCAATTGGCTTTGTCCAACAGACAAATCTCTTGCAAACACTTTGGAGCCTTTGTTCCGCTCTATTGTCTTTTTAATATGTTTAGTATTAAAAAGACGGATGTCGTGTCGCAAGGATTTTGAAATTTGTCTATTAAGCCGCCTGTATGACTTTGCATCATTAGAAGACTTCAGTCTTAGCGAGCGTCGTTCGGCCATGAGATTTAGAGGCTCAGGCGCACAATGTCCCTTTCTCAAAATGTCTACCGCTCAAAAAATGTCCCTTTCGCACAATGTCCCTTTCGCAAAGTGTCTCTTTCTCAAAATTTCGCTTTCGCAAAATGTCCCTTTCGCACCATGTCCCTTTCGAAAAATGTCCCTTTCTCACAATGTCCCTTTAGAAAAATGTCCCTTTCTCACAATGTCCCTTTCGAAAAATGTCCCTTTCGCAGAATGTCCCTTGGAGCCTCAGTGACTCTGTTTGACGTGTTGTCAGTGCATATGCATCTGTTGAAGAAATAATATAAATATAGCTTTAAAAAAACTAAAAAACAAGCATAGGAGCCATTTTTTTTTGCTTTTTTTAATAAATGCATTGTCATCGGTCTTTAATAGTTATGAAAAGTTTGAAGAAAATCTGATAGCTCAAAGTAGGTCAAAATCGAGCTCAAAGGGGTTGGCACACACACACCCACACATATATTCACACACACACACACACACACACATACACACAAACAATATGCAAAAAATCTCCTCGTCCACGTACTCGTATTCACCTAAATGTTTTTGGGCCGTACAAAAATAGGGAAAATTATATTACAATAACTGATCACTTGATAACGAATAAAAGATAACTTGTTTAAGACTGTAAAATATAACAGAAAATACAAAAAAATCCTCGTAAAGTTGGAACAGAACGATATTTCCATGCCCCAATTTTTGAAGAAAATTGTTTTATTACAATCTATAAAATAAATAATTATTTTTAGTTGTTTGTTCATCCACATATTTATTTATGTATTTTGAAATACAATATTTTTATAATTAGAAAAAGTAAGCTTATACCAATGGGATTTTTTAATTATTAATTGCAATTATTTTAATTCTATTTTTTTTAATTGTAAAGCAGGTATTGTAAAACAATAAAAAAATGTTGGTCCACTTGAATATGACAATAGAAATTTAAGTTTGATATGATTTTTTCTAGTTTTGTACGGGCCAATAAACATATAAGTACAACGAATACGTGGATATTTGTCCACGTTGTATTTAAGTAATTTTTAAAATATTTTTGTTTTTAAAAACAGTTTGGTTTTACTGTGTTTCTACTATTGCTTTTCTTTATTATTTTATACAGCATTTTATGTTGACGATGTTGACGAAGAGTGTTTTTTTTTTGTTTTTATGCATATTTTTAAGTTAATTACGTAATTATAATTAATAACTGTATATGTTTATCAATATTTTTTATTGACCGTTATTTGTAAAGCTGGTATTATAAAATAATAACATTTTTTAGGAATCTTGAATAAAAATAAATTTAAGTTTGACATCAATATACGAAAATCGTACGATTTTCTCCATTTCTACCCATCATTTAATACAAAAGCACCGTATACATCCCAATCAGCTAAAAGATTTCATATATGTGTGTGTGTGTGTGTGTGCGTGTGTGTGAGTGTGCCAACCCCTGTGTGTGTGTGTGTGCCAACCCCTTTGAGCTCGATTTTGACTTACTTTGAGCTATCAGATTTTCTTCAAAGTTTTCATAACTATTAAAGACCGATGACAATGCATTTATTAAAAAAAGCAAAAAAAAATAGCTCCTATGCTTGTTTTTTAGTTTTTTTAAAGCTATATTTATATTATTTCTTCAACAGATGCATATGCACTGACAATACGTCAAACAGAGTCACTGAGGCTCCAAGGGACATTCTGCGAAAGGGACATTTTTCGAAAGGGACATTGTGAGAAAGGGACATTTTTCGAAAGGGACATTGTGAGAAAGGGACATTTTTCGAAAGGGACATTGTGCGAAAGGGACATTTTGCTAAAGCGACATTTTGAGAAAGAGACACTTTGCGAAAGGGACATTGTGCGAAAGGGACATTTTTTGAGCGGTAGACATTTTGAGAAAGGGACATTGTGCGCCTGAGCCGATTTAGAGTATGATCGGAGAATTTCTGAGGTTTATTTGAACGGCGGGGTCTAAAGAACTTAGCACCCACCGTTTGGACAGTTTCTACGAGCCCGTTGTTGATCTCGTCCACCGACGCAAGGTTCTCTAGGCAAGTAAAACGATTTGAGAGCTCAAGCTGAAAGTCCTCGGGGTTTTGGATATGTTCAAGAGTGGGTCGGAGCGTGGACTTCATCAGGCGAGACCTTTCGAGCTTAACATTAATATCTAATATGCCTCGTACAATTCTGTGATCGCTGCCGGTTTTCACCCTGTGGATCACAGAGACATCATTAAATATACGTCTCTCGGTGGTCATGATAAAGTCAATCTCGTTTTTCGTGGAACCATCAGGGCTCATCCAGGTCCATTTCCTGTGAGGCGGCTTCTGGAAGAAAGAGTTCATCATAAAGAGTTCCTCTCTCTCCAGAAAGTCAGCCAGCCTCTGGCCCCTAGGGTTCCGTTGCCCATATCCAAATTTCCCCACCCTCAGCTCATCATCGTTTTTTCTGCCCAACTTTGCGTTAAAATCCCCCATAACAACAGTGAAGTGGGTCTTAGACATATGAATGGCCCGACTTACGTCCTCATACATAGTCTCCACTTCATCATCTGGGTGTGCCGAGGTCGGTGCGTATACCTGAATGACCTTCAACGAATACCTCTTGGATATTCTAAGTATTAGGTATACCACCCTGTTCGACACACTTTCGATAGTAATAATGTTGTTGGTGAGGGACTTGTGAACGAGAAAGCCAACACCACCTTGGGACCGTTGGTCACCTTCCCGGTAGTAAAGTAGGTTGCCGGTTTGCCCGTAATCGCCGCGCTGGGCAGGCGTGGTGGCGATCGCAGAAACGTAGCTTCGCGACAGAGATGCTGCTCCCCATCCCTGCCCTGTGCCATTTTAGCTACGTTTTTATTTGAATGGTTATACCGCCATTAGTCGGTTCCGCTGTACCTCAGTCGGCTCTTACGACACCTGGTACTAGAGGGAGGTGCTATTCTACTCTGCCGGCACCCCACGGCTAATATTTTTACGAGAGGCGAAATAAATATTTTTGCCCAATGGATAAATATTTAAAAATATCTCTTTACGTTAAGTACCATCTTTTGTCTAAATTTAGCAACCAGGTCTATTTTTCAACTAAATGGCAAACAGTTCATCGCTCTTCAAAAATCAACTCTGTCAGCCATTTTAATAGTCCACTGCTGTACATGTACATAGTCCTAAACTCGAAAAGCGATCAGGCCATTTCCACCACGCTCACCTAGTGCTGGTTGGAAAATTCATAGACGCCATAAAACTTCGTCCGTAGATACAGATATTTTCCTTTACGTTATTTTACTTCACGGAAGGAGTGAAATTTTGTAGGTTTTATAAAATTCATTGATTGACGGAATCGAAACTATCTTATGATTCCAAAAGGAGCATTGTCTCATAAAGTCTTGAGGCGTCTTCAAAAACTCTGTAACCAGGGCTAAGTACCCGGCCTATACGAACTTACTTATTGCCCCACTAGGGTACCACGTCTTTTATTCTGTTCTGTCGCTCTGTTAGAACTATGTCTACGTTTCTTACAACTTTTTAGACTTCTTCTCAGCGTTGTCCAAAACCACAACAGAAGTGGACTGTAATGTTGTTATTCCTGCAGGCAGCGCAGAGATGCGGAATCGAGGAACGTCTCCACTATCGGTGTCCCCTCGACAGTCCCTCACCGGAGAGCCGCCTTGGACGCTGCCGGACGACGACCGCCCCGACTTCTCAGCACTCAAGGAAAATATACATAGAATCAACAAGTAAGTTTTGAGCTATATTGAAGGGAAATGCTTTCAAAGAATTTGTATTGTAACTACGCCTCACAGTTCATGTTTTTCATAAGTTCATTACCGAATCGACCAGTGTTTTCGCGTAGTCTGTAGAACATCAAGAAAATTAGCGGTGCATTTTATATAAAATGTAGGTTCCGGGAGAAAATCCCGGAAATCATCCCTTAAATTGTAACAAAACGTTTTTGGTGTCAATTATTACATGCTCGTACGTTAGATTTTTTTTTCAGAAAAGTTTTTAGTTTATTTGTACTTTTTAGAGGCTTATAAGTAAATAAAAAACTAAGGTGTATAACCCTAGGGATTAAAGTGCTGATTACATATAAAAATAGTCCAATCGGACTTATACTTAGAGATAGATATAGCTTATTGTTTTTGTATGGGCAAGTTGGCACCTCACAACCGTCTTAAGGATCCAGAAGTCAAGTTTAGTCACGCAAATTCAAAATCAATAGAGTCGGTGTTTTCAATAAGTGCATCACTGATCTTGAGTCCCGAATGTTAAGGTGCGATTCCACCAGTGTGCTGAACTGTGCGGCACTGCAATGCACAGTGTGCGACACAAATGTTTATCCTGGTCGACTCACTAAAGCAAACAATAACAAATTGTGCGCGAACATTCTAGAAATGTTCGCGCACATCTGTATACTTTTGTGCGCGCACACATGCAGGCAGTGGACTCGCGGCGACGTGTACAAACCTGTTGTGCGCGAACTCAGTCTTGCTTCCGCTACCGGAGTGAAAACATTTATTTGTGCGCGTACATTGTTAATTAACCAAGCTAAATATGGATTGGACGAATGATAAAATTATCAATTTTATTCAAGCTATTGAAACTTATCCTGTATTATGGGATTCTAGTCACAGTGATTTATATTACGTACGTTTGTTTTGTTTACATAATTTTGTTTGTGTCGTATTGTTCAAATCTATTTCAAATGGGTGACCGTTAGTGGTTAAAAATGTTTTTTTTTTATTATTATTTTATTATAGCTTTATGTGGTTCGGGCGCATCATCGGGTTTCGGTCATGTTGTCTTATTTAAGTTAAAGGCTTTCATACGGGCGAAGCCAAAATTTTCCGTTATGAAAAATTATTTACTTACATAATATCATTCATCGTTTGATAAATCGGTAAGAATGCTCAAATGCAATAGCTAAATAACTGATAATTATGCCACTTTAGTTAACCATTCTGAGGATCAATGAGGCGTAGGTTCGATCCCCACCCAGGGCAAATATTTATGTGATGAACATAAGTGTTTGCTCTGTGTCTGGGTGTTATTTAGTTACTATCTATATAAGTATGTATTTTAAAAAAATAATTATATGTAGTATATCAGTCTCTGGCAGCCATATAACAAGCTTTGCTTAGTTTGGGGTCAGTGGCCGTGTGTAATATGTCCCAAAATATTTATTTAATATTTTTATAGCTGGGGTAGCTTTTATTTCTAAAGCCTGAATCAAATGCGTCAACTTCTACTAATCTTTTTTTTTCCTGCCAGGGACTGTGAAACGTCAACCCGGCTAGACATGCTGCTAACTCAAGTAGAACAGTACGCGAACAATCTAGAAGCACTCGTGGAGGAACGAACTTCAGACTACTTGGAGGAAAAACGGAAATGCGAAGAATTACTCTACCAGCTACTGCCTAAGTAAGTTTTTAATATCTAATATAAGTATTGTACTATATAGATAACTAGTTTTTACCCGCGGCTTCGCCCGCATAATATTTTGATTTTTGTGCTATCCCTTTATTTATCCGGGATAAAAAGTAGACTATGTCACGTTCCGTCTTTCAAACCCGAAACCCTATCTTACCACCCTTAATAAAGGAAGTGAAAAATCCAAAAAATAAAACAAAAAACGATTTGACGGTTGTTTTATTTTTTTGACATTTCTTGAAGCGCACTCTAGAATAGCTTCTCAGAGTTCTCAGATCTTACCATGATCTTACTTAACACTTATGGTTATATTATGAAAAAATTACGCAATATCATTATAATATATAGCCTATGTGTTATTCTGATATATAAGCTATATTATTGCAAAGTTTCATCTCAATCCGTTCAGTAGTTTTTGCGTGAAAGAGTAACAAACATGCATCCATACATCCTCACAAACTTTCGCATTAATAATATTAGTAGGATTTACGCAATATCATTATAATTTATAACCTATGTATTATTCTGATATATAAGCTATATTATTGCAAAGTTTCATCTCAATCCGTTCAGTAGTTTTTGCGTGAAAGAGTAACAAACATCCATCCATCCATCCTCACAAACTTTCGCGTTTATAATATTAGTAGGATAAGTAGGATGTACTGTTCTGTACCGGCTTTCTATAATACTTCACTGGAAAGCCATACCCACGCAGTCAGAATTGGCCATGTCCACCACGCTGGTCCAGTGCGGGCTAGTAGATTCACTATGACATAGAATTTCTTTCTTTCCTCGCGATGTTTTTTCTTTACCGAAAAGACAGTAATGTGAAAGGCCGCACATACATTCCAAAGAACTCAACGGTACGGGACCGGGATTTAAACACACGCCCTTACAGATGATAGGCGAGTAAACCACTAGACTATTGCTGTAACTACAAGCAAGATAATGTATTAAACACTGATAAATAAAACCGTGAAGCCTGTCGCACTTAGTGAAACATCTAAGAATGATCAACAGCGTAAATCATATTTAATAAATGGGTACTATTTTTGACCGACCAACCGGAGGAGGTATACAATTCGACGCGTAACTTGTTTCATAGTAGTCTGATTTCAATAATTATTTTTTATTGGAAAGAATATACACGGGTGAAGTCGGTCACGGTGTTTTATTACAAAATATAATTATAAATAGTTACGCGCAATTGATTTACTATTTTGCTTTTAATTAAATATCTGAATAATACGATACTTTATACAACTTATACTTATAAATTCTACAACTGAAAGAGCAAATGTAATAAATTGGAAAATGCCACCCGCGGTCACCCATCTAAATACTGACTGTGCAGAACGTAGGTTAATTTCGGTGATCGCTGACAAACACTTACCTGGATATTTTCTTCTTTTTAGGGTTCCGTACCTCAAACGGAAAAAACGGAACCCTTATAGGATCACTTTGTTGTCCGTCTGTCCGTCTGTGTGTATGTCAAGACTCTTTATCTCGGGAACGCGTAAAGATATCGAGTTGAAATTTAAACTATATACGTAAACCTATAAATTCTTGCAGTTGTGTAAAATAAAAGCTTCTCAGTTACCGTATAAAAAAGTGAGAGCCGTTTATGTCGTAAAAGATGCATATTTTAACGCTCACAAAAATCAAAACCTACAGGGTACTTCCCGTTGACGTAGAACTATGAAATTTGGCGAGAAGCGTTGTCTCAGAGTACACATAAAGGAATAAATCTGAAAACTGTACATTTTTATTTAAATCACAAAAAATAGAACCTCAAAATTCACAAAATATGGGTTCAAAGTGAGTAAATCGTATCATATAAAAGAACTTCATTAGCACATGCTAAAACAGGTTTTTAATTATTTCAACAACGTGTTTGTACGGAACTCTCGATGTGCGAGCCTGACTCGCACTTGTCCGGTTTTTATATTACGATGCACAAATATTTTATTAATATCAAATATTCTTAGATTCTCAAAGAAAACCTACCTAACCAAAGCTAACCATAACCTAGTGCCCAGTACGATTGCTATTTTTATTTTCGCTAGCTCGGACACATAAAATAAATGACCCAAACCTCGGGTTACTCAAGCTCGTACGCATTTTATCCCTAAACCCCTAATCTTATAGAACCTTTCGTGATGAAACAGACATGTAAAACCGAGAGCCGTCCGTACGGTCTGGATCTGGACCACAGATAAAAGAAAACTAAAACAACGTGTTACACTCCGCCCCCCCTACCGCCTAAGCAATAGCAATCGTAATAGCAATCGTTTATGACTTCATTTTTGTCATTTGGCACCGCCTATGTGACGTTAGCCATCAAAGTTGTTCATTCAACGATTGCTTTCGCAATCCGCACAAAGCAATTGATGGCTAACGTCATATAGGCGGTGCCAAATGACTAAAATGAAGTCATAAACGAACACATAATTATTATATACTACGGGACTAATCGCGCACTAAAATTACGAGATAAATAAATATCTCCTCATCCCGACGTTTCGGCCGAGTTGCATCGACCGTGGTCGACCGGGTAGACTACCCATCTCGTCCGTATCTCGTCATTTTAGTGCGCGATTAGTCCCGTAGTATATAATAATTATATTTTACCCATCCCAAAAAATGCACAATTCCACTAAAAAACTTTTCACTTCAGAAATAGTAGAATGTTGTGTCACTTTTCCATTACATTTAGGTAGGTACAGGCTGTTACTTAGCAATGTTCAGTTGATATTGTTTCGTAATTTCAGTGTTAGTAAAATTAATTGTTTATAATGTTGAGTATAATATACGTTTTTATTAAACTTTCGCGATTTGAACATTATTATTATTATTATGTACTATATTTATTTACAGGTATTTATTTATCTCGTAATTTTAGTGCGCGATTAGTCCCGTAGTATATAATAATAATGAGTATAACGAAATTTTGAAAAGGGGCATATTTAGCGGGAGCCGTGCCTCATTCCGTAGTCTAATTTTACAAAACATTTAAAATTTCACGAAAATAGCCCAGTTACAATATTTCAAGTCATTTTATATGCCATAGTTTCCATTTCAAGCTATCCTTTTTATAACTACTACTGATTTTATATTTCATAATAAAATTGTAAAAGGGGCCTCTCAATGTTGGCTTAGGCTCCATTGATGCCTATTAATGGACCAGGCTAAGCCTGTGATTTCAATTGAATAATGAGTATAATATAATTCTAAAAGTTCCTGCACTTTGCAAAGTCTTTGAATATCAAAAAGTATTAAGTCTTATTATATACACGCATACAATAAATACGCTGGGCACGCTGCCAACTGGCAGTGGGCTTGAGCATTTGAATTATCTTAGACCTTCAAGGATCTGTGAATGATCCAATGGCTTGTTATATAGTAGTAGTTTATGTAGTTTTAGATTATGTACGTCTTGTATTTAGTGGTAGTTAATAAATACAGTTACTAATAAACTCTTTAGCTTGAGTAGCTCACGGCATGTACGTATACCTAAGTATTAGATAAAATAACTAAACCTTGTTGGTGCCTTCTCCGCATCTGTAGCATAACGTCAAGAACAGTGAAACACCATTCTTCAGGAACAATATTCTCAAGAATCTAAACATCAAATTTTGGGCAAATTCAATTGTTTTGATAAAACACGAGTTCGTGTTTTTGACCGACGAACCACTGGAGGAGGTATACAATTCGAAGCGTATATATTTTTTTATGTATAACATCGTATAACTTTTTTCATAGTAGTCCGATTTCAATAATTATTTTTTTATTAGAAAGAGTATACTTCAAAATTGGTCCCATTTAAATGTTATCGTAATCGGCTGAGCCATTTTTGATAAATCAACAATAATGTGAAAAATGTTACATCGATCCGTGCATAATATTTGCGTTCTAGCGATAAACTGCATCAAAATCCGTTGCGTAGTTTTAAAGATATAAGCATACATGGGGGCAGTAAGCGGAAAGCGACTTTGTTTTATACTATGTAATGATTCTGTACACTGGTGAAGTCGGTCATGCTATTTTTTGAAAAAAATAATTATATCAGAAAAGAACGCGCTACTTGCGCGTTGATTAGCCATAATAATCCTCTCCTATACAATCAAAGTATTTTTCTAACTTTACTTGCCCATTAATTCTTTTTTCTTTCATCTGAGGTTCAAGCGCTGAATAGGCTTACAAAGAACGGCAGTTGACAGGCCCAACATGTCTTTACAACCCTTATTACCGCTGGAAAAATGTTGGCTAGAGTTATTCCTTCACAAAGAATCTAGGATGATTTTATCCTTACACAAAGAACCTAGAAAGATTATTGTAATGCTCTACAGATAAATGAAAATCAGATAATTTTTTCTGGCAAACATTTATCCGTAAAATCCTGCCGTTTGGGATTAGATTAATACCTATTTCATATTAAAATCATTTCTTTGATGAAATTACTATTAATACTTTATTTTAGTTAGAATACTAAAAGGCCCAAGATTTAAAAGGTTAAAAGTCGAAACCCTTTTAGGGGTCGCCGCGCCCGTTTGTAGATAATCTTATTAAATTAATTATTAACGTCAACAGTGATTTAATGGTTATTCATAATTGGAAATTTAACACCTGAATGCAATTTAAATTCAACGAATGCCTAATTTGTGTGGTAGTTGCCGTTTAAGTAGATTGGCAAATAATAAACAACAAACAAACAAACATAGTATTTTTTTTTAATTCCTGACTTCAACTTGTATACTCGTAAGTACAAACAAATAACTCTTTATTGTACACACAAAATAAACTAACAATAAATACATTAGTGAAATTCTTAAGATAGTGCAACACTAGGCGGCCTTATCGCTGGAAGCGATCTCTTCCAGGCAACCTTGCACGAATATGAACTGACAAGAACAAGAAATAGTGGTCTTAACAAGAGATTAACAAAGAAAACACCTATAAATAATAATCTAAAAATACTTAATTCAATCTAAGTTTTGAATATACTTACAGATATACGATATATTACATAAATATAGTTATACATATACCTACATACGCTATAAAATAGTAGCGAAAGGAAAAAATAGCATTTTGATTTCAGATAGTGAGCTTTCACAAGTTGTTTGAAAGTGTTCAAGGAAGGTGAACGCTTAATTTCTAAAGGTAAGTCATTCCAAAGTCTGACTGCCTCCACAGAGAAAGAAGAATCAAAGTAAAAGTAAAGAGAGTTTAGTATAGTTTATATGTATTAAGATAATTATATGACATTTCTATAGAAAACGTATTGTCCGCCTTATTAATTTTATCGTCAAAAGCCCGTAATAAATACGTAAGAGACTCGTATATTTTTTTATTACAATACACGGTATACAGAAACCTTAGATTTTTGTTTACACTGCGTATAACAATATTATCAAAGATAACGGGCACATTTTCTATGATATTTCTAATTATTTACTGAAAGTACCTATAGTATTTCTCACTTACAATTTTTACTTTTACCAATCAAACCAATAAACAATCAGATTTAAAGATAACCACAAGAATTAAACAATAGAAATAAGTTTCTAACTAGTGGCCAAAGGACAAATAAAAAATCAAGACGGAGCGTCGTGAACAGACAAGTGAGGCCGGTTTATACATGTGTGAGTGCATCGGTGTTGCGTCGCCATAGTTCGACTGACTAGCCAAGGCGTAGTTTATTTGCACGTGTAGATGTGTGTGTTGTGTCTGTACACGGCGAGGCTTGTTTGTTCACAACATTCTGTCTTGATTTTTATTTGGTCTGAGCCTGAGGTTGTAGGTATATTATTCATTGTCTCATTGTTCAGTTGTCATTGTTCAGAGTCTATTATCCATCAATATGAAAAAACAAGTCGATAAAATCATACTGCATTTGGTATAAAATATATCATATCATCCTGCATATAGCATTTTTAAATTCTAATTCTGACATGAATTTTTTTAATAATTATTAGTAATTTCTGCTATATTAACATAATAATATTGTTGCCGATAACGTAACTATAATTGTTATGATATCGTTGATAACGATAACGTAACGTTCTTAAATGCTACTTGTTTCGTATCTGTACCTGTTGACATCCAAATTGTCAAATGACACTGACATTTATTATTTTTGTTTCTATTGTATTAATCTTGTTTTATTATTAATTTAGTTTTGTTAATTTGTTGTAGGTATTTGATATATTTTAGTTGTATTTTGATAAGTTTTAAGTATTTGTAATAAAAATTAATTTTAAGTAATAATTCTATAAGCATATTATAAAAGCATTGTTAACGGACGTTTTCAAGAACATGTAATTTGTCTACGAAATAAAGAGAATTTGACTTTGACTTTGAGCAATAAATAGGCACTGTTAAGAGCCACTTGTATATAGTATAAATTGTATTAATAGCGGCTTGTTGCTTGTAGGTACGGGTATAAAGCAAATAGACCGCAAATCTGGAGCGACCTACAGAAATGGAAATGAAGACGGACGGGCCAGAGGAGGCCGTGGTTCCCTCTGACAACATGTCGGGAACATCCAATTTCGAAATAAGATTCTGTTTTGAGAAAATAACAGTGCAACATTAGTAAATCGAGGCTGTCAACGCAAAAGTGGCCTAAACTACAATCATTAATGATAAATCCTTTTTATCATTATCAGAAATATGCCAATTTGTTTATCTCATTTTCATTTCATTTATTTCTCAACATAGATACAATTGTGTTATTATTGTGTTATTGTTATTAGAACATATTACATTAAAAATTAAGTACAATTGAAATAAAACTGCATAAATATACAATTACATTGGAATAAAAATAATAAAAAGGAATGTCAAATTACAGAAACAAATGTCATATTACAATTAAATTTAAAAATAAATGTCAAGTTACAATTAAAAAGCATAAATATAACAAAAGTACATAAGTACGTATCATCAGATACAATAATTATTATTACAGTCAGAAACTAGTTTGCGCAGAGAAGCTTTGTCATTTGTGAAGTCTTCTACTTTGTAATAAGCCCTTTTTATGAAGAAGTCTTTTAGTATTTTTCTAAATGTAGTCTCTTTTAAATTTTTTAGACTCGTAGGCAATCGGTTATAAAAACATAGGCTGTTCATTACAAAAGAATTGCCAGTTTTGGCTAATCTAATCTTTGGTAGGATTAGTCTGGACTTATTTCTTGTAGTACAGTTGTATATATCACCAAATGTTTTCAATCGATGTAAATTTTTCCGTACATACAATATATTTAAAAATATGTACAAACTTGGTAATGTCAAAATTTTCACCTGAGCAAATACTTCTCTAAGAGATCTCTGCAACTTAACCTAAAAATCTCTCTAAACAAAATTATCTGGGTTCAGATAATTTTGTTTAGTAGTTTACTTGTCTTCTCTACGATTACAATTACTTAATTATTAGAAGTTAAAGTTAACTAAATTCTTTAAATAAATTCTTAATTCTGATATGCGAGTTTTAGAACACTTGAAATCTCATGGCCATTGACAGTTCTGTAATATATTCTGAAGCTATGAACCGGGAATCTTTCGGGTGAACCTTTCTCTTACTTTTATGATGCAGACGTCGGGATGAAAATTTAATAAGATCATAAAATATTTCACAGGTAGTGATACATTCCCCTTTGAATTATGAAATGTTCGGTGAATAAGTTAATGGTTTTATGTCTACCACGTTCTTCATATGTCTTAAAAAATCCCCCTCAATACATCATCACTCTCCCTATCTTTATTTGGTGGTTTTATCTATTTTTATCTGTTAAACGAAATATGTTCGCACCCGCTATGCTCGTGCAGTGTTTGCCTTGTTAGTGAGCGTTACGAGTATAACGTAGTTACAGTTAAAAATACATTTACTTATCGTTTTTAAAACGCTCAGCCAAGAGACGTATGGCACGTACATTTTTTAAAATTGTTGTTTTTAAACTTTCGCGATAACACATTATTATTATGCTAGTTTTTACCCGCGGCTTCGCCCGCATACGCGATATATCATTATTATTTATAGTCTATATGTTATTCTGATATATAAGCTATATATTGCAAAGTTTCATCTCAATCCGTTCAGTAGTTTTTGCGTGAAAGAGTAACAAACATCCATCCATCCATACATCCTCACAAACTTTCGCGTTTATAAAATTAGTAGGATACTAAGGGACTAATCGCGCACTAAAATTACCAGATAAATAAATACTTCATCATTCCGACGTTTCGGGTTGCATCGACCTTGGTCACGGGTAGACTTACACGGGTAATGCTTTTTAATTGAACTAATTTCATGTCTTTTTCACAGATCCGTCGCCTCTCAGCTGATAATGGGCCAACCAGTGATGGCGGAGACCTACGACCAAGTGACAATTTACTTCAGCGACATCATTGGCTTTACGCAGCTTTCTGCTGAGTCTACCCCTCTCGAGGTGGTGGACCTTCTCAACGACCTCTATACATGCTTCGACTCCATACTTGAGAACTTTGATGTCTATAAGGTGAGATCATCATTTATTATGATTTTAACTAAAATCTCCATCTTCATTGCCGTCACCAACATCAGTATTTTAAGGTTACATAAAGTTAAATATATAAAGGACGTCTACGCTGCCGTCTATAACCTAAAAAGCTGTTAAACCACAAAACCAAATTCTTGGGTATCAGCGAAAAACGCGGGACTAGACAGATAAAGTACTTTAACTATGATTTAGACAATTATTTGCAAAAACGGCTTTATTGACTTGTAAAGTAGAAATAAGAATGTCAATAGCGGTGTTTTCACAATTTCTATCTTCTAAACTATAAATGATATAAAAATAATTCTTACAGTGACCGATAGAGAATTTTAAACTCTATAAGAATGTGTTTAAAAGTGAAAAATGACCTGTCTACCTTTAGATTCTGTCTACCTTGTGGATGGATGCTATGCTACGCTTGCCAAAACTTGTTTAGCTTTCGAAAATTTGGTGACATCGTCAGCTGTAAGATTCACAAGCTATGTGCCTTATCTTAAACTCCATTTAGAAGCAATACTGCGTAATAATACGCTTATTTAAGTAACTTAGATTTGTCCGCAAATCTTTTCATTTCAATTTTGATCTGTTCTAGAATAGAATAAAATGGACCTAATAGGTAAAATTAATACTCTTTTATACTGGGCGCGATCTAACTCATATTGTATCGTATGTTCAGAATTTCGCGAAAACCCTATTAACTCAAAAAGAGGAACTGTACTATATTTATCGTAGGTAGGTTTTAATATAATATGGTTCGACCCTTTTTAAAGGTCGGCCATCCAATAACGTAGATAAGTTATAGATAAATGACCTGTAAATCATGAGTATTCTATGTTTTTGTGTCCATAGCATTTTAATTTAATGATATAACATTACGAGATAGAGGATCGGTATTCTTAAGAGTTCTTTATCTTTATACCTGAACTAGAATTGCTTACAAATCAAATAAAATCGCTATAAGCACTTACTTGCCTGCTTTGTTATTTTTTTTTCGCGGTCTCTGACCCCAAACTAAGCAAAGCTTGTAATATGGCTGCTAGAGACTGATATACTACATATACCTACATAATATTAAATACATACTTATATAGATAGTACCTAAATAACACCCAGACACAGAGCAAACACTTATGTTCATCACAAAAATGTTTGCTCTGGGTGGGAATCGAACCCACGCCTCTTTGATCCAGAAGTCAGGTTCACTAACCACTGAGCCACCGAGGCAATCAAATAAATAAATAATTAATCATAATACGTATATTGTATGAAAGAAGACTTCATTTTAATATCTTTATTAACTTGAAATTGCAAGAGAAAGATTAAATTTCTCGTATAAAATCCCTTTTAAAAGGTTTTGGGCCATTTATTGGGACATCTTACACGATATCTGACTCTAAACTAAGCAAAGCTTGTCATATGGCTGCCAGAGACTGATATAGGTAGGTACTACATATACCTATTTTAAATACATACTTATATAAATAGTATCTAAATGACACCCAGACACAGCGCAAACACTATGTTAAGCGTTTATGTGATGAATCACTTAAGCGCTTGCCCTGGGTGGGGATCGAACCCACGCCTCTTTGATCCGGTCACTAACCACTGAGCCACATATGCTTTGCTAAATATAGGTATATAGAGAGTTGGGTTTTGTATCAAAGTTGGCTTCTTTCTTAATTCAATGTTTACATATGAGTAAGTACTTATAGCTGTTATTTATTCACTTTATAACGAAACTTTATGGCATTAAATTTTAATTTCGTAGCTATACTAATTTGAGCTTTAAACCGGGTATTCTAAACACCAAAATTGCTTGTCAGTTTATCACTAAAGTTAAGCTAAGATTGTATGACAAACTTAATCTAACTTCAGGGAAATTTAAATGCGGGCTAACGCTAATGACTCGCCCTTAATGATCTCAAAATATTTATTTTACTTGCTTATAATTTTGTTGCCTCATTTTTATTCATATTGAATAAATAACACTTTTTAGGATCCCGTACCTTATGGAAAATATTTTAAGTTATTTTTTAATTGCGATATTAAAAAAAATGTTTTCATGTTTCTTTTCAAACTCTAACGAATCACGTAAATCATTATAATTAATGATCTTATTGGTAATTATAATTAATGATCATAAAAAATATCGCAATTTTTATCGTTATCCTCAGTGAACCTACGTAACGCACTGTCTCGCTTATGAGCAAAGCTTCTTAAAGAATAGGCTATGTCCCATCTGCAGGTCATTAGAGATTTATGTACGAGTAAACTTTCTTTATCTATGTGATAATGATTTAAGTTTTCAGTCACTGCTTCAAGCTAGTGATGATTAACAACACACACGTGTCTTTGAAAAGACAGAGAAGTGTGTGTCTTGAGATCATAAAGTATGACATTGACAGGTACTGTCTGCACTATTAAGAAATTCAGGACTTCGTAGGCGTGATTTTTCTGACAGCTGTCGCAGAGATGAAGTTAAATTTTATGTTTTAATGTATTTTGATTTGATGTTGAATGATTTTGACGTTACGTTTTGTAATGAAACTGATTTATTAGACTGACTGTGTCAGTGTGAAGAATACAATAACAAACTGAAAGACTCGGATTTGTAAAACGAATTCATCAAAGATAAATCATTAAACGAGGTTTCAATTAAAAACGTAGGAAAAGGTTAGTTTTCCTACAGTTTATATTAACTGGTTTCCATTACTGGTTATTTTTTTGACTTGACATGTAGGTACATACTTGATATGATGAAAATTACCAATAAATGATTTGTATTTGTATTTAGAGTCATTAACTTCAAATAAGCGTCATATAATCAGATAAATACGCGTACTGCTCAGCAGCCAAATAAAACTAGCAGTCTGTCCGGGCCACGTTAGCCACGAATAAATTATGACTACTAATTCTATCATAAGCTTTCAGTAAGAAATATACTAAAAGTTACTGAAAAAAGCATGTCAATCTGTCGTGTGGCTTAGAAGATCTAAGCGGATACGCCAAAAGATACATAAAGACGACTTTGATTTGATGTGATAATGTTATTAATCAATGGTTGTTTATTTTTAATATTTGTTATTATTATTACTAAGAATATATTATTTTTCATCACATCTATTCGAAAAGGACTACTTGGTTTGCCTTTAAGTGTGCCCAAAGGTGGTGTTTTCTATATGAAACTTTATAAGTGCGCCGGAATTATCTTTGCCGCGCACTTTTTGAATTTGAAAGTATTTATAATGTTAGTGTTCAGCGCCAAGAAAATGAATGAAAAGAATGTAAATATAAGTTTTCATTTTTAGATACCATTAGATTTAAATTTAGTTGTTACTCTAAGTTTTATTAAATAACAAATAATATGTATTCCAAAAAAATATAAGGTGTACCACTCGGGCGCAAAATATATTTTTGGCTCGGGCGACGTACCTTGAATCCCTCGCTTCGTTCAAGATTCTACTAAAACTAGAATACCTCACTTCACTCTGGATTCAAAAAAGCGCCCTCGCCGTAAAAATATTATTTTGCTCCCATATGATACAATCTACTATTGTTCTACGGAACCCTATTCTTCGGACTAAAAATAACTAATTCAATTTCGTAGCCATATAATATCCAAGTTTTACCAGGAATAAAAATACATGACAGTTTTTTCTGGCTCATAATAATTATGGAAAAGACGTCTCTTTTTGTAACTTTTTCAATTAAACCTTCAGGCTTTGTGCGATCCCTTTTGGTTCACTTTTATATTCGTATACCTAAATGTCGCGGTGGCAACTTTATGAAGTACACAGCCCGGCGTCCATTTAATAAAATAGGTATTTAATGAAAATGTAGCGCTTTTAACGTCTATCTCAACTTTTTGTTTTCACGAACTACACTGATATTACTCGTAAATCGGAGAGGTTTCACTTCCTGCTAAGTGTATTGACTTGGCAATTTTTTGTTGCGAAAAGTATTGGGTTCGCTACCATCTCATGCAGTGTTGCAGTTATGTCAACAAACATTTTTGATTGTTTGATTGAGTGTGATTGCTTATCATATCCGCCTCTTCAAATCCTATGGAGTGTTGGAGTTTGCATCAGCGAGAGCGGAACTCATCATCGTCATCATCATCCTGCCCTTATCCCTCTTGGTGGGGTCTGTACAGCACGTTTCCTTTCGCCATTTCACTCTATAATACGTCATCTCATCGCCTCCGGACCCTAATTCTCGCCATTATTATTATCTCTATTATACGTAGTGCTCTAATGGATTTGGATATTTTTTAGGGTTCCGTACCTCAAGCGGAAAAAACGGAACCCTTATAGGATCACTTTGTTGTCCGTCTGTCCGTCTGTCCGTCTGTCCGTCTGTCCGTCTGTCCGTCTGTCCGTCTGTCCGTCTGTCCGTCTGTCCGTCTGTCCGTCTGTCCGTCTGTCCGTCTGTCCGTCTGTCCGTCTGTCCGTCTGTCCGTCTGTCCGTCTGTCCGTCTGTCCGTCTGTCCGTCTGTCCGTCTGTCCGTCTGTCCGTCTGTCCGTCTGTCCGTCTGTCCGTCTGTCCGTCTGTCCGTCTGTCCGTCTGTCCGTCTGTCCGTCTGTCCGTCTGTCCGTCTGTCCGTCTGTCCGTCTGTCCGTCTGTCCGTCTGTCCGTCTGTCCGTCTGTCCGTCTGTCCGTCTGTCCGTCTGTCCGTCTGTCCGTCTGTCCGTCTGTCCGTCTGTCCGTCTGTCCGTCTGTCCGTCTGTCCGTCTGTCCGTCTGTCCGTCTGTCCGTCTGTCCGTCTGTCCGTCTGTCCGTCTGTCCGTCTGTCCGTCTGTCCGTCTGTCCGTCTGTCCGTCTGTCCGTCTGTCCGTCTGTCCGTCTGTCCGTCTGTCCGTCTGTCCGTCTGTCCGTCTGTCCGTCTGTCCGTCTGTCCGTCTGTCCGTCTGTCCGTCTGTCCGTCTGTCCGTCTGTCCGTCTGTCCGTCTGTCCGTCTGTCCGTCTGTCCGTCTGTCCGTCTGTCCGTCTGTCCGTCTGTCCGTCTGTCCGTCTGTCCGTCTGTCCGTCTGTGTCAAGACTCTTTATCTCGAGAACGCGTAAAGATATCGAGTTGAAATTTAAACTATATACGTAAACCTATGAATTCTTGCAGTTGTGTAAAAGAAAAGCTTCTCAGCTACCGTATAAAAAAGTTAGAGCCGTTTATGTCATAAAAAACCGCATATTTTGCACGCACAAAAATCCAAACCTACAGGGTACTTCCCGTTGACATAGAACTATGAAATTTGGCGAGAAGCATTGTCTCAGAGTAAACATATAGGAATTAATCTGAAAACTGTACATTTTTATTTAAGTACATCACAAAATATAGGGCCTCAAAATTCACAAAAAATTGGTTCAAAATTCTGTCTAAACTGAAAATAAGTTCAAATATAAATTTATATGTAAATGTATAATTGTATAAATATAAAACATCAAACTTAATAGCAATCAAATCAAATAAGTTATAAAATCAATTCTTAAAGCAGTTTAAATCTCAGTATTTACTCATATCAAAACTAGATGGCGTTGGCGTCAAGTTAGCCCGCGGCATTAACTTTCTCCGTCGATGTACGAGGTATCTATGCGTTCGAGAGATGTTGTTTAAATTTAAAGCAAACATTTAAATGCATTACCTGACTCGATCACGTTCAAAGTGAGTGACGTATCATTATTCATTTAAAAGAACTTCATTTGCAATGCTAAAACAAGTATTAGCCGATTTTTTGTTTGTATGTTACGCGAGTACTCCGCCGATTTTGACGATCCCTTTAAGGGTTCCGTACTTCATACGAAAAAAAACAAAACCCTTATAGGATCACTTTGTTGTCCGTCTGTCCGTCTGTACTCGTATGTATGTCAAGACTCTTTATCTCGGGAACGTGTAAAGATTTCGAGCTGAAAGGACATGTCCTCAAAATGTATGGAGGCTGGTATAATAATAAACAAAAAATCGAACCACTACACTGGTTACATTTCGAGAAAGTTCATATTTTTCTGAGTCTATTAAATCAGTTAAAACCAAAAAAGAGCCCTCCATTTTTTTTTAAATTAATTTTGAATCTATTAGGATAAATAAATATATTTGGCTCAATAAGTTGTTTATCTCTAGCAACCCTGATTATGTAACCTCCAAATTGTTAAATAGAATCATTTTTATCAATTAGACACAGTTTTTTAAGTGATTTTCGTCACATTGTACCTACTGACTGGTCACACTAGTAGGTTATAATTTTTAATTTTAGCAAATTATCATAAGAATGTGGAAGAATCAGCTACGAATGCAGGCAAAATAACGATAGAATCACTTTATTATTGCCAAACTAGAAAAAATACAAAGCTGTATTATTATTTTTCATACAATTTGTTTTTCACATTTAAAAAAAAATGGAGGGATGAAAAAATCTAAATTTAATATTTTTGAGAAGCCCATAAATCGAGCTTTCAAATGATGTATATATCATCTTGGTTCGATTTTTCTCTGAATAATATACCACTTGTGGACGTCACCTTTAAACTATAGACGTATATCTATGGTTTCTTGCAGTTGTGTAAAAGAAAAATTGTTTTTGTTCATTTTTGTTTAAATCACAAAAAAAATAGGGCCCAGATTCACAAAATATGGGTAGAAAATTTAAAGTGAGTAAATCGTATCATGTAAGGTATCATATAAAAGAACTTCTTTAGCACATGCTAGAACAGGTTTATAATTATTTTAACAACGTTTAATTTTCGATGTATGACGAGAAAAGTGAAAAAATCTTTTTTGTCCATGGTTATATTTTAACAACTTACTTCCAAATTTTGTAAAATTTTCTGGATTCGTACGGAACCCTCGTTGTCCGAGCCTGACTCGCACTTGTCCGGTTTTTTTATGACCGGCCGCCTACCTGACGTCATCCCTCTTTGGGAATGCGATCTTTGATGGAATTGCATTGCACCTTTCGGAGAGGAGCAAAAGTTCGCGTGTGTCCCAAGAATCGCGATTAGTATTATAAATAAATAAATAAAATAGCCTTTTATTTCTTGCAAAGATACAGAACGCCACAACTTTATAATTATATACTAAATTATCACTAATTATTTTCTAACATCTATTTATTATACGCTACCTAGTATTTTATTCTTGTTTTAGTCTTCGCGATTAGTATTAGCACATACTAAATGAAATTTGAGAGTATGGTATCTATCATAGCGACTATCCCTCAGACAGTTCCAACTTCACCCGCGGGAAGACTAGGGTCAGCCTTATTCTATGCCTATCAAACTTTCCTGTTCTCGCTTACGCGGTCTAGCAATATGCCGAATGTTTCTCTATACAACAGACATTCTTGTATTTCATTGTGGCCACTTTTTACTATGGCAGCCCTATTCTATGCCTATCAAACTTTCCTGTTCTCGCTTACCGGTCTAGCAATATGCGGAATGTTTCTCTATACAACAGACATTCTTGTATTTCATTGTGGCCACTTTTTACTAGGGAAACAGCATTTACTTTGAAATATCTGAAAAGCATCTGTTCCATAAGTCTTCAACGAACGTTTGGCATGAAACCAATCTAGCAATCTTTTGGTATGACGCAGTTGATGTTTTCTCGTCCTCCACGAAATGTCTGCAAAATGCATATTTTGAAAAGATTTCTTGTTTTTCAGTCCCCGAAATTGAAGCCGTTACTTTTATTTTTTCTAAATCAATGACGTAGTATCTGACCTCCAGTGGTAGGTAAACGATAAGTAGTATAACCAGTGTTCCCGATTCTCATTACTTATTTATTTACTTCCGACGGAACTTTTTGCGTAAGAATCCACGCTATATTGAAATGTCGTTTATTTTATTTATTTTGTATTTTTTTATTCAGGTGGAGACAATAGGCGATGCGTACATGGTGGTATCGGGTCTTCCGATGCGAAATGGCAATCGACACGCGGCCGAAATCGCGAGGATGTCTCTGGCACTACTAAATACGGTGCGAGGCAGGACGGTGCCCCATCGGCCTGGGGAGAGGCTGCTGCTCAGGATTGGCATGCACACAGGTAATGGCTAGATGATTTAAAATATAATTAGCATTATGTCAAAAAACATTGCACACAATTTATTTCTTAAGGTAATCAAACTATAGGAAGATACATGTTGAACATAATTATAGCCCTTTAAAGCTCCGCATAAACACCAAGCTACACTTTTTACGTAAAAAATGCCCCCACTCCCAGAAGTTAGACGTTTTTCCATTTTTTTTTGTTTAATCGACAAATAAAAAATATCCGCCTTAGTACAAAAGATTTAAACTCGATTTAAACACAGTTCAACCCAGCAATTTGTACTGTTAAACTCTGTCTAAGGCGTGCGTAAAACTTTTGAGGTAAGACGGCAAGTGTTCAATATATTTTTTTGATAATTTAACTAACGGACTAATTGTAATAATGTTTTTTTAAACAGCCATCATACCATAAATCATCAATATTTAAAACAGAAAAAATGATACATAAGTCGATGCATCATCCCCATTAAAACCACCAGAGAAATAATGTGGTTCATCGAGAAAACCTTACGAGTATGAGTCAACGACTTCAAGATGAAGTCGTTATTTACCTAGGACAAAAATAGTCCAGTTAGGTACCGGGCAGCGTTCGGAAAATTGCGTAGCGTCTTCTCGTCCAACATACCTCAGTGCGTCAAGTCGAAAGTTTTCGACCAGTGTGTGCTGCCAGTGATGACTTATGGCACAGAAACGTGGTCTCTTGCTATGGGCCTTATTAGTAAGCTCCAAGTAGTCCAACGAGCTATGGAGAGGGCTATGCTCGGAGTCTCTCGGCGAGATCGAATCAGAAATGAGGGGATCCGTCGAAGAACCAAAGTTACCGACATAGCCCAACGGATTGGCAAGTTGAAATGGCAATGGGCAGGGCACATAGCGCGGAGGACTGACGACCAATGGGGTCAAAAAGTTCTCGAGTGGAGACCACGTACTGGCAAGCGCAGCGTAGGACGTCCACCCACAATGTGGACGGCTGACCTCATTAAGTCCGCAGGATCGCGCTGGATGCAAGCCGCATCCAACCAGTCTTATTGGAGATCTATAGGGCAGGCCTATGTCCAGCAGTGGACTGCTTATGGTTGATGGATTGGTTGGATCGAGAAAATAAAGAAAGCGATGCAATGATTTAATATGGCATGAGTTAAAAAGAGACATGAACAATATCTCGATTCAGTGGTTAGTTACCATGTTTTTCTCCCAGTAGCGTCAAATTGCAATTTGACAGTTTTGACAGCTCTAGGCAAGATTTTCCATACATTTTTGTAGTTGAGGATTGCCTTAAGCGATAACTCTCTTTTTGTAATAGCTCTGTGATTAAAATGAATATGATTAGTATAAATACTATTATCATCGACTTTTAATAACTCAATTGACGTAGGGTTATTGCATCTATTTGCAACCAACCTCATTTCTTCAACTGAGTACTGTGCTGGGCTACTAATTTGGACTGTAAAATCGAGACTGCGATATATCCTGGATAGTCACCAAATTGCGAGATCTAAAATGAAACTACCGTTTTTATAAACCCTTTGAGGCACAGTGTGCTGTATAGCTAAGGGAACTTACAAAGGCATGTGCTAGGCATGCAGTTTATTTTGGGAACACTTTTGTAAAATACCAAGCTACGTTGTTGGGGAGTCTCAGTCAGACGACAGCTATAAAGAGCTTTGCTGGTTGGATGATAAATTTGAAATGGCGTTGTACCTGCCTTTTTATTAGTCAACAGTTGAACACAAGATCTACCTACGAAGGCAGCTTGCGCACATAATTACGACAGTTCGTTTAGGTCAGGAGGCTTGCCCTGGTGTCCGATTTTTTAAACCGCCTGATGGCCTTTGGACTAAATGGATAAAACAACAGGGACCTACAATTTAACGTGTCATCCGAGCCACGGTAGCGCTCAGTCGTAAAATGCCACCCGCGGTCACCCATCCACATACTGACCGTGCGGAACGTTGCTTAATATTGGTGATCGCTGACATACACCATTGAATAATAATACCTATACTTGAATTACTTCTACGAAAGTATGCAAGCTGCTTTACAGTGTTTTCTATCGCAGAACAAGATTATTTTTTTGCAAAATATAGCATGACTGAATTCACCCAGTGTACAGAAATTGCGAGTATTTCGCACGGATCGATGTAGCATTTTTCACATTATTGTTGATTTCTATACATGGTTATACATAAAAAAATATACGCATCGAATTGAGTACCTCCTCCGGTTCGTCGGTCAAAAAATTAAATATACCTAATCCGTATAAAATTTCAAAGAGCTCAATGGAACGGAACCGGGTTTAAACCCATGCCTCGCGGATGTTAGGTAACATACGCGAGGCATGGGTTTAAACCCGGTATGAAATTTATTTTGTATAATTTTCTCATTAGATCATCTTTCTTCAAACTGGGAGCTGTTGGCCTATGTTCAGCAAGGAGTTTTCAAAAGCCGATGATAATACTTCACGCCACGCGTCTTTCCGTTCTATTTATTCTCTATCAATCGCCTAAAGCATTAAATCCTGATGAAATTAAAATTAATCCCGAATAAAATATACTTTAAAAGTTAGGCGAAGTCTTTTAAGCTAAAATTTCGTAACTCTTTCTCGTGGGGTTAATTTACTTTGGTTAAGGAAACAGTGGCCCGAGAGGAAAGTTACTTCCACTTCTGAATTAACTCGCTTAGCACTCGGAAAAAAGCTCTTTGAGTTTAGTAATTGGATTTGTTTTCTTTTGATTTCTCATTATTTCATTCGACTAATAGCCATATTAGTTTAGCCTTTTGATTAACTTCGTTCTTTTGATAAGTAATTTTATAAAAAGTTTTGTTGTTCTTGTTTTTTTTTTTTGCCTTTGTAGTGAGTATAGATAGCAGTTACCGAGCGCTCATAGCGTAGTTTGACTATTGCTAGGTGTTTGTCAGCGATCATCAAAATTAAGCAACGTTTGGCACAGTCAGTCTTCGGAGGAGAAACCGTGGGTGGCATTTACAACCTAGCGTTACCGTGGCTCGGATAAGACGTTAAGTTTTAGATATTTTTTTTATATCAGCTATGTTTGCGTTTGACTACTCACTGCTTGATGTTAAGCAGATATGCGGTCTAAGATGTAGCACGCTTACCTAGAGGATACCTATTTACTCGAGATTTGAAGACACCTACTTTGTACTTTAACGGAAAGACAGACTCAGGCAAAGCGTTCCACATTCTGGCAGTTCGTATGAGGAATGTGGATTAAAAACGCTTGGTTCTAACGCGTGGGATGTAACCGTGCCACCATAAAAGGGTGGCGCTTTGGTCGCGTCTGTCTAGCCGTACGATAGAAGAAAGGAACAGGTGGGACCAGATTGTGCAACTCCTGGGCGCACTCACCGAAGTGTATCCGATAGTAGGCTCACAGACACGTGGATGACTTAAGCTGCAAAGTATCGAGCATCGACGTAGGGTGGCGTCGATGCTCGATACTTTGCAGCTTCGACTCAGTCAAGGTTTCGTTGCCTATCAGCCTCCTGGCTCGCCTTTCAATGGACTCCAAAGCCTCCAATTGGTATTTGGCAGAGCCATCCCAAAGGTGAGAGCAGTATTCCATGCAAGACCTGACTTGCGCTTTATAAAGACTAAGCAGTTGCTCCCGGTCCCGGTTGTTAAAGCCGTTTACCCAAGTCAGAGGCCTTCAAGGGCCTTATAAACTTTGACACCAGGGCTAGTCACCGGGCCTACACGAACTTAGTTACCTACTGCTTACCGAGTGGAACCTGAAAATTGGACGACTAAACACGTAAGTGCAGACGACCAGCTTGATGATCACATAATGATTGTGCCAAATATTTCGGAAGCCACAATAGATGAGGATTGCACAAGTCTGGTGAGAATGGCATAAAAGAAAGGCGGTCTATATCCACCTAATGCTTAAGTTAGGTTAAGTTAGGAAATAGCAAAATATAGCTAGAAAAGTGAGTATTTTTGTAACCAACTTCCAACAAGAAGGTGGTTCTATATTCGTCTGTATGTGTTTTTTGTGCATGTTAATCGATAATTTCGCCAATTGTGAACCGAATCGAAAAATTTTTTTTTAGTTCGAAAGGGTATTCTTCCGAGGTGGTTCCAATTAAATTTTAGTACATAAATCGAGCTGTGAGCTGCTATTGAGCTGTGGTGACCTAGAGGTAGTGACACCCGCCTTGCAATCGTGAGGTCGTGAGTTCAAATCCCGGTCCCGTACCAATGAGTTCTTTGGAATTTATGTACGGAATTTAACACCACTGGCTTTTCGGTGAAGGAAAACATCGTGAGGCAACCTGCATGCGTCCGTAGAAGAAATTCGTAGCGTATGTGAATCCACCAACCCGCACCTGGGCCAGCGTGGTGGATATGGCCCAATCACCCTTCGTGGGTAGGCCTACGTCCTGCAGTGGACTATTAAAAAGGCTGGTACAGTACATAAATCGGCTGAGCAGATTTTGAAAAATCTTCAATACTTAATTTAAACAATGCGAGCAAAATATTCGAATTTTGTACACGGTGGAAAGCGGTTTTACAATTTTTTGCAAAAAAATAATTATTATGTGTCCGTGTCCAAAAGCATCTTGAGTAACATTTACAAGATTAAATTTTGCCAGCACGTGGCGGACTTTACGATATATTGTCCATCACACTAATGGTTATTGAGAATGTCCTAAATTGTAATGTATCGAAAAACTGTAAAAAATAATGATGTCTGTAAAAACTTGGCCCATGATAATAATTATTTCTGACGAAATATTGTTATTGGGACCAATTTTTCGCCAAGGGTATCTAAGTATCAGCTTTTTTGACAAAATGGAATAATGAAGGAAAGAAGCTGCGTATCTGAGTTTTTTTATGTTTTTGAAGATATATACCAACCATGTAGGGTGGAAGAAACATGTATGATAGCAATTACCTATTTTGTCCACTATTTGTGAGTCGGTTTACGTGATTCTTTTAATCTAAATCGGAATTTCTTAATATGTAACTTAAGCTAGAAAATCATCCATCCATCAGCCATAGGTCATCCACTGCTGGACGTAGGCCTCCCCTATAGATCTCCAATAAGACCGGTTGGTAGCGGCTCGCTCGTCCACCTTGTGGGTGGACGTCCTACGCTACGCTTGCCGGTGCGTGGTCTCCACTCGAGAACTTTTCGACCCCATCGGTCATCAGTCCTCCGCGCTATGTGCTTACCCATTGCCACTTCAACTTGCCAAACCGCTGAGCTATGTCGGTAACTTTGGTTCTTCTACGTATCTCCTCATTCCTGATTCGAAAACAGTTCTGAAGCTAGAAAACAGTAGTAGAGTTTTTGTCAAAAAGTAATGCTATGTTTTTCTTATCACAGGTCCTTGCGTAGCTGGTGTGGTGGGGCTGAAGATGCCCCGGTACTGCCTATTCGGAGACACAGTCAATACAGCTTCTAGGATGGAGTCTCACGGAGAAGCTCTCAAGATCCACGTCAGTCCGAAGACTAAGGAGGTTTTGGACCTGTATGACACCTTCGAATTGGAATGCAGGGGAGAAATCACCATGAAGGTAGGTATTCTCTACAACAAAGGAAAAAAAATCATAAAGATACTTACTAAATTAATTGTTTCTTTTTGTTATTTTTTCTGGATGACGAAATTAAATCTGTTATAAAAAATATCTAAATTTACGGTATAATGATATTGGACAAATAAACTGCCCAATTTGGACTTTCTATGTGTCGTAACCTCCATTATTTAAACTATTTTCAAAGTGTGATAAGTAGTTACGATCATCAAAATGTTTTCTTGCAGGGTAAAGGAAAAATGACCACATACTGGTTGTTAGGCGAAAAGAAACCTACTAATCAAGAGATACAATCCTATGACCAATCAAACCACATTCAAAGCAACATCGTCAACCCGAGCATCACGTTCCAAGGTCCCGACAGCCCTGCGTCACACTCCCTCACTCACAGCCACAGCCCCGAACAAAACAACGAACCAAAAGAAAGAACTACTCCTATAGAAATCCTCAACGAAAAAGATCGCATCAAACACGAAATAGCAACATTCGTAGCCAAAGATCTAATCAATAACATTGACAATGCTGTAAGAGAATTCAGAAAGTCACAAAGTGCTCATTTCAATTCTGTATCAACTAAAGAGAATTCAACGCAAGTCAAAGAAGCTAAGCCATTATGCAATGGAGGCGATAAAGGATTAATAACTCCCACTTACGATAAAGAACTAGTCATTAGCAAAGGAAAAGTACGAGATGTCGTCAACCGATTTAATAGCGTAGTCGTTACCGGCGATTTGAAAAGTAAAGCTAAATCTATGAAAGATGAAGACTGAAATGAAATACAAGTAATACGCCCGGTCTAACAGTTCTTTGTTATAGAAATAAATATTACCAAGTTTTATTCGGTGTATCGTGCCAAGCACATTCCGTTTTATGCTCTAGTCAATACTGTTAAGTGTATAATGAAATTAGATTTTATGTGAATTTATTGTTAATGTAGTGGGTGACCAAGTACCCTCCGAATTTTTAGATAAGAGTAGATGAATTTATTATAGTAATACGGTTTTAGAGTAAGAAAAATATCGCAGAAGCGATCCAAAGAAAGATGTAGTGAGAATTGAATGTAATGTATTATACACTTAGGCCCTGTAGTGTTTTTACTGACCTTTTATACTTCCGTATCTTTCATACCTATACCCTACGCATGTAAGATTTAGGGTAGAAATTAGTGATACTCGACATTACCTAAGTACAATTTATGATTACTTCATAACGTAAAATGGATCGGATTAAATATAAGATGATTCAGTTAAGTTTTATTGAGTCATAAATATACGGGTATGTATGTCCTTAATTTGCTAGAAGACCATATGTACTCGTAGTTTTGTTTTGTTACTTTTAGCAAAAATATCGATACTGTGTACCTTGACGTTACGCTTATTTGTTTTGTAAATAAATATAGTATTTAACTACTAGATACTACGAGATGTGGTAAATTAATCTTGAGAATGTCTTTGAATTGTCTCTTTTACATAAATATCTCATGAAAAGATAACACAAATTAGCTTTATTCTATGTTTAGTGGAATTTGTGATCTCATTTATTTATGACTTGTCGTTTATTTTCGATTTAACCAAAGATTTGTAATCCTTAAAATAGATATTGCACTTATCTACTTATTTTTGTGATATTTACTTGTTTAATCAATAACCTAAGTATTAAATCAAAGATTAAAAAGATCTCTAATTTATTTAAAAAGTAACTTTATGTGGTTTAACCGATTGTCTTGTGATATTGTTAATTAAATGTAATTATTTATTGCCGTAAATGTATCGTTTAAAGTTCCTTCTATCTATGAATAGAATTCGTTGCGAATTGTTTTAATCAATTCAATAAAGAATATTATTGATTTCGTAATTTTATTTAACTGCTTTTCACCTTACTGTATACCCAAAGGTCTATTCTTCATATTTATATTGTAACTGTTAAGCTGGAAACATACTATCGGACGCGGCTTACGGACGGGGCTGACAGCCGCGACTGATAGGTATCTAGACTATGAAAGTAACTGAGCTGTGCACACTATTGGACATCAGTCGCGGACTGACGTCTGCGACTGATGTCCGATAGTGTGCACCTTCGGACAACCTTGAGCGTTCGGACGTCCGAGAGCGATCTGGCGCGCCGGATGTTTTAAGACTGTGCACATTGCTAAGTCGCGGCTGTCAGTCGCGTCCGTCAGCCTCGTCCGATAGAATGTTTCCGGCTTTATAAGACCAATAAATAATTTTCACAAAAAAGTTTCCATGGATACCTACATAGTTTTTTTTTAAGAGAGCATGCATTATAGTATAATATTATACATTTTTGTATTCGCATCTAACTAAAAATACTGCTAAAGATAGAAAACTAGATAAATCCTTACTAATATTGTAATATCCCCAAAAACGTGCTTGTCGGTTTGTTACTCTTTCACGCAGCAACAAAGCAACGGATCGGCTTGATTTATGGCATGAATATAGTTCAAAAGTCGGAGAGTAACATAGACTATTTTTTATCCCGAAAAAAAAATATTCCTATGAATTAGAACAAAAATCAATCTATCACGCGGACGAAGCCGCGGGTAAAATCTAAGGCATTATTTTACAAATCGCATTATTTAACTTTTAAATTGAAAACACTTTAGCACTCTTGCAATTGTAATTATTGTACAATAAATGTTATCCTTTGTCGCTTATTTTAAGATCAATACTAGTTTGAGCATAAAAACATATTAATAGTAGACCCTCAAAACGTAAGTTTAGGCGCTTGGCTGATTTTTTTGCCACTTCAGCCCACTCTCATACAAAGTGCTCGTTATTATAATCCTGGGTGGAGCATATTTCGCTCAGCCTCGAGCGTTACAAGGCCGAAATAGAAAGACAAGTGCTCAAGCAAAACCAATATTTATTTGGCCGATTGATTTATCGCCCCGTCAAAATATTGGACTATGAAAAATGATACTTACTTAGCGACAAGTATACACCTTAGCGGTTTTTACGTATGCGACGCAGCGTAGTTCAATTTTCGTTTAAAGTGATATTAAAAAAAATCTATTTTTCGTTGAATAATTTTGGGAGATTTTCAGGTAAACATAGATTTATTCAGAAGATTTTTGACTTTTTTGACCAATATAAAAGCGTATTATATTCGCTTTCAGCCATTCTGTTATAGTGCGACCTGTATGATAACTGTTGATTTACTTTTTTTTTAGCGGATCACAACCGTGCCCGCATAGTGCGTACCTGGCCTTAACTTGGCTAATCTTTTTTCCTTTTGTAGATATAAATTCGCGCAATAAATAATTATTTTTCTAGTGATGTTACTCAAAGTTGGTTTTTAGGGTTCCGTACCTCAAACGAAAAAAATGGAATCCTTATAAGATCACTTTGTTGTCCGTCTTTCCGTCTGTCCGTCTGTCCGTCTGTCCGTCTGTCCGTCTGTCCGTCTGTCCGTCTGTCCGTCTGTCCGTCTGTCCGTCTGTCCGTCTGTCCGTCTGTCCGTCTGTCCGTCTGTCCGTCTGTCCGTCTGTCCGTCTGTCCGTCTGTCCGTCTGTCCGTCTGTCCGTCTGTCCGTCTGTCCGTCTGTCCGTCTGTCCGTCTGTCCGTCTGTCCGTCTGTCCGTCTGTCCGTCTGTCCGTCTGTCCGTCTGTCCGTCTGTCCGTCTGTCCGTCTGTCCGTCTGTCCGTCTGTCCGTCTGTCCGTCTGTCCGTCTGTCCGTCTGTCCGTCTGTCCGTCTGTCCGTCTGTCCGTCTGTCCGTCTGTCCGTCTGTCCGTCTGTCCGTCTGTCCGTCTGTCCGTCTGTCCGTCTGTCCGTCTGTCCGTCTGTCCGTCTGTCCGTCTGTCCGTCTGTCCGTCTGTCCGTCTGTCCGTCTGCCCATCTGTCCGTCTGTGTGTATGTCAAGAATCTTTATCTCAGGACCGCGTAAAGATATCGAGTTGAAATTTAAACTGTATACGTATATTGATAAAGTCTTGCTGTTGTGTAAAAGAAAAACTTCTCAGTATCGTTTAAAAAAGTTAGAATCGTTTATGTCGTAAAAAACCGCATATTTCGACACCCACAAAAATCAAAACCTACACTGTACTTCCCGTTGACATAGAACTATGAAATTTGGCGAGAAGCATCGTCTCAGAGTACACATATAGGAATAAATCTGAAAACTGTAAATTTTTATTAAATCACAAAACAAAATTCACAAAATATGGGTTCAAAATTCAAAGTGAGTAAATCGTATCATGTAAGGTATCATAAAAATAACTTCATTAGCACATGCTAAAACAGGTTTTTAATAATGTTAACAATGTGTAATTTTCGATGATGACGAGAAAAGTGAAAAAAAAACTTTTATGTCGATGATTAAAGTACAGAGATTTTATACAACTTACTTCCTAATTTTGTGAAATTTTCTGGATTTGTACGGAACCTTCGGTGTGCAAGCCTGACTCGCACCTGTCCGGTTTTTATTTAATAACAGCATTATTTTTGATATAAAGTACATTTTTTCAAACGAAATAGCCAAAAATAGAAATTACACGTTAGGTTATATTAGATATAGTTAGAGAATCAGGGAGCATATCTTTGCTTACTATCAGGCAAGTTGGTAGAAAAATTCGGACACTATCGCGACAAAAAATGCTCAGGTGTGTCCAAAAGAGTGCAATAACAATTTTCCCGTCTTCAATTTCTTGATGGATTTGGGAGTGGTCTACCATTAATTTTGTATTGTTTCACTTCCAGAAATAGCTCGAAAAGGTTACCCGTATCGGACATGTAATAGACCAGAAAGACTCTCTAGATGCATTCCAATGAAATAAGCTGTGTTTTAAATTGACATAGACAACACCTTTTACTTCCACAGAGATACAAGAGGGATAATGTGGTCGATCAAGAAAAGAAAGATAAATATGCAATGATGTAATATGGCATGAGTTAGAAAGAGACATGAAAAATATGTCGATTCAGTGGCTATTTGCCGTATTTTTCTCTCATTCAATCCCAATTCATATTTAACAGTTTTGACAGCTCTGGTCAACATTTTCTATACAGTTTTGTGGTTGAGAATTGCCTCAAGTGACAACAGCGCTATCTCTCTAGTTGTAATAGCTATGTGTTTGCTTCGCTTTGAAAACAAAGCAAGCGAGCTACAAACTACCTACTCTATGTTAGTTTAATTTTTGAAGCTTCATATTTTGACCGCAAAAGTCCTTCTGTTTTTTCTTATGTTCGAAGATTATCCGTTAGTTGTGAAGAGATTTTTTTTTAATCCCAACGTGGAAAGAGATATGATAGGTATAGTAGGTACTCGTACGTACGGAATAGGCGGAGAGTAAATACATTCAGTGCTCAGCTCAGTTCTTAGTTTTGTACTTTAGGTTAAGAGATGATAATAAATACGCACAATGATATCCTGTAGTCTAGGCTCAGACCGAATATAAAAATCAAGACAGAACGTCGTGAACAGACGATTGAAGCCGGTTTTTTATACATGTGTGAGTGCGTCGGTGTTGCGCCGCCATAGTTCGACTGACGAGCTAAGGCTTAGTTTCTTTGTACGTACTGTACCAGCCTTTTTAGTAGTCCACTGCAGGACGTAGGCCTACCCACGAAGGGTGATTGGGCCATATCCACCACGCGGGCCCAGTGCGGGTTGGTGGATACACATACGCCATCGAATTTCTTCTACGGACATAAGCAGGTTGCCTCACGATGTTTTCCTTCACCGAAAAGCCTGTGGTGTGAAATTCCGTACATAAATTCCAAAGAACTCATTGGTACGGGACAGGGGGTTCGAACCCACGACCTCACGATTGTAAGGCGGGTGTTACTACCTCTTGACCACCACGGCTATATATATGTACGTACACATGTGTGTAATTGTGTCTGTACACGGCGAGGCTTAGTTTTCCCGGCCTCACTTGTTTGTTCACAACATTGTCTTGATTTTTTATTTGGTTTGAGAGTCTAGGATGGCTAGCTATGATAAGATATGGAAGACTGCGTACTAGACTTCGGGATCTTAACATTTGGCACACCTGTATTTTTACGAACGAATAATAAGTACTTAAGGCACGAAAAACTAGATTTTGTGCAAAAAGAGAAGCGTCGTAGTCGTAGGTGAAGTCGCTCGTGTACCATTTTACTAATTTTGTTACGTTGAAAACACTGTTCTGTCATTGCTAGTACAACTAAAAGTGTTTGATACTTGGTAGAACACCACGTTTCGTTTTCATCAGTACTTGCGTCTACCAAGTACAGGTAGTCGGTACCTTGGCTGCTGATTAATTTTGTTTGTTCACAGTAACGCCACGACGGTTTTCTTTATGCACAAACTTTAAAATGTTATGTTTTCCTTACTTATATTTCAGAATAATAGTGTAATTTGTACATTTAGAAAAATAACAGGCCTCGGTGCTCTTACTCGGTTAGATCACTTTACTAGTACTTCACAAATCGAACGTATGTTTAGGTTTAGTCACTGATGATGTTTTACGTTTTATTTGCCTTAACTGAATTCTTTTTGTCAAATTAGAAGCCGATAAAATATGTTTGTAGTTAAATATCATAAGTTAACGAAACTATTTTAGTCCATTTGTCAATCGATCGTCGAGATTTCATAAACAATAATTTGATAGGTACCTATATTAATAGTCTTTAAGTCCATTTTGATTACTAAAACGGTTCGATAATTAGGTACATTTAAATTTGTACGTTCAATACCTAAAGATGTCCTAAAGACCTAAACCCAAAAGATATTTCACCGATTGGACGCTATCGGGGGTCCAATCAAATCTCACTCGGTATGGATATCTCGCTATTGATTGCCAATTACCCTTGTAACTGAACTTAGCCTGTTTTATACTATAACTATGGTTCGTGGTTTCTCATAGATTTTCGTGGATTCTCATATTCTTCATTTTAATGACAAGATTTAGAATCTTAAATGAATAAAAACCGGACAAGTGCGAGTCAGGCTCGCGCATCGAGGGTTCCGTACAAATCCATAAAATTTCACAAAATTGGGAAGTAAGTTGTTAAAATCTCTATACTATAATCAAAGCCAAATGTTTTTTTTTTCACTTTTCTTGTCATACATCGAAAATAACACATTATAAAAATAATTAAAAACCTGTTTTAGCTTGTGCTAATGAAGTTCTTTTATGATGATACCTTACATGATACGATTTACTCACTTTGAATTTTGAACCCATATTTTGTGAGTTGTGAGGCCGTATTTTTTTGTGATTTAAATAAAAATGTACAGTTTTCAGATTTATTCCTATATAATTATATACTCTGAGATTATGCTTCTCTCTAAATTTCATAGTTCTATGTCAACGGGAAGTACCCTGTAGGTTTTGATTTTTGTGAGTGTCGAAATATGCGGTTTTTTGCGACATAAACGGCTCTAACTTTTTTTAACGATAACTGAAAAGTTTTTCTTTTAAACAACTGCAAGAAACCATAGATATACGTATAAAATTTAAATTTCAACTCGATATCTTTACGCGTTCCCGAGTTAGAGAGTCTTGACATACACACAAACGGACAGACGGACAACAAAGTGATCCTATAAGGGTTCCGTTTTTTTCCGTTTGAGGTACGGAACCCTAAAAACTACAAACCGTGGAGCGTAGTAAAATAAATCTACCGAAAAAGTGTTGTCTTAACCGTTGAGCCATGTCAGATGCCTTGACACGTCCTAAAAACTCTGACACCAGGGCTAGCCACCCGGCTTATGCGAACTTACTTACCGAAATAAGTGTTGTCATATGGTTCGTATAGGCCGAATCAAACAACTTGGCGGGTGTGATGTTAGTTACAAGCTGCGGATAACCCAATCTTAGCGCAGCTGTTAAGGGTGCGCCTAATGCCAAAATCGACTTTTTAAAGACTTTGTAAAGATAACATAGATATCCAAATTAAAAAAATACTATAGGAAAGAAAAAAACCTATAGTAGCAGAGTAATTGCGTAGAATTTTGGAAAATAATATGGTTACCTTAGAAAAAAATTAAAACTTCGCATCATAAAAAAACTTTTTTTTTCAAATGCTCGAAATTATCAGCGACAACACCACATTATTTTTGACAAATTACGTAGCCAGACTAATGTTCTAGTAGAGTGCTCGATTAGTTTTTTAATAAATGCTTAAATTTTGAATAAATAAATAAAATGTAAGCTGGCGCTCGAAGCCAAAATCATCGTGAACTGTGTCATGCGATTTTGGACTCTAAGCAAAGCACCATAGACCATAGCGGGCGATGCAGGAAGCGCGGGTGAAATCTGTTTTTTTCATGACATAAGGCGCACTCTTAAATGAACTTTATCAAGCAATGGGTTATCCACAAGTTGTAGCTAACATCGGCTGCCAAGTTATTTGATTTGGCCTATATAATACTGAAGCTCAGGAGCATGGTGGATACAAGCCCATATTGACTGGTCTCATTACAATACGATACGAGTTTAGCAGTAGTCGTCCAACAAATGATATATTTATGGATTTTATGCATAAAAAATTTATGTATGAAAAATTAACATTTTTATCAATAAAACATTTTTTCATGTAATGTGAAACAATATTGCGTGTCAGCCGCTATATTATAAATAGGAATGCTCGATATAAGTGAAGAACGATTAGTATCTAGTTTCTGAGACTTATACAGGGTTATTTCTAATCAATTAGCATCCTTTTATGGGCTTATTCTGTACATCAAAACTTTGTGTGACAAAAGTGACAGAACAAAAGTAGTTAGTTTTAATGTAAAGAATAAGCCCCTAAGAGGATGCTAATTGATTAGAAATAACCCTGTATACATAGGTTTAATATATGTATGAGTCGGTGGTACTTAGATACATAAGTTTCAAATGTGTAGGTATGTGACATAGATCGATAGGTTCATTGACAGGTCAGCCTGGAGTCTCAAGAGACGAGCTAACAAACCCATCTCAGTGATTGCCAATAATGTTCCGTCAGCGGGCCCTAGATATAACTCTAATTCTTAGAATACCTAGCAAAGTGTGTGCAAAAAGTAAACGGTTACGGTAAACTAACAATACGATTTTAATCAGCAGCCAAGGTACCGACTACTTGATAGCCGCGAGTCTACTGATGAAAACCGAATTGGAGCCTACCAAGTATCAAACACTTTAGCTGACCTAGCAATGACAGAGCAGTGTTGTCTACGTAACAAAATTAGTAAAATAGCACACAGGCGACCTCATTTACGACGCTTCTATTTTTGTACAAACTCTACCAATATGTGTACAAAGGACTAGGCAGGCGAAAGATAAAATAGTATAGGGCTTTTAGTTTTAGAGCAGTATCAAAGCAAATAAATATTTTTACTTTTATCTTCTAATATATATTAGACTCTTGTGTAAATGTTTTTAATCGAAATCCTTTGAAACGTTTTCACCGAATTGTACGATTACGTTTTTTTGTGTTTGGAATGCTAGGCAATGCTAGGTCGTAAGATATTTTTTTATATCCCTAAGTGAGAAAATTGCTCCTCTCTAGTTTTTTTTTTTTAAATGACAAGCCAATGTTTGTCGGGTCAGTTAGTACAGAAGTAATGACATATCTAGTAGATAATAACGTACACAGACGATAGAAAATAGATAATTAGTTTCCATTATCAAATAAATATTCATAATTAAATCTAATTTTTCATCACATCTATTCGAAAAGGACTACTTGGCTCGCATTTAAATGCGCCCAAAGGACGTGTTTTCTATAAGGAACTTTATAAGTGCGCCGGAATTATCTTTGTCGCGCACTTTTTGAATTTGGAACAAATATGTGCGACGGAATGATCTTTGCCGCGCACTTTTTGAATTTGGAAGTATTTGCAATGTTAGTGTTCAGCGCCAAGAAAATGAATGAAAAGAATGTAAATATAACTTTTCATTGGTTTTATTATTAGATACCATTTAATTTCAATTTAATTGTTACTCTACGTTTTACTAAATAATAATATTAGTAAAATATGAGGCGCCTTTTGTTTTCTCACAGGTGATGAAAAGTAGAGTGTACTACTCGGGCGCAAAATATATTTTTGGCTCCGGCGACTTACTTTGAATCCCTCGCTACGTTCAGGATTCTACTAAAGAATCCCACGCTACGCTCGGAATTCTACTCCAGAATCCCTCACCTCGCTCTGGATTCAAAAAAGCGCCCTCGCCGTAAAAAAATTATTTTGATCCCATGTGATACCATCTACCATTACAATACCACAAACATTTCAAGGTTAATAGCGTAGCTATCCCACAAAATTACCTACTTATTTTGAAACTGACTTATTGACAAAACAATGCTGTATGGATAGCAACCAATAAACATATAATTGCCCTTATTACCTCTGTTTTACGAGTATACAATGGTGTTCTAGTGCCCAATTTTGGTCTGTATTTTTTTTTTTTTTTTTTTTTTTTATTTGGAATAGGTTTGCGTTTGACTACACACTGCCTGATGTTAAGCAGATGTGCGGTCTAGGATGTAGCACGCTTACCTAGAAGATACCTATTTACTCGGGATTTGAAGATACTCACGTTGTACTTTAACGGGAAGACAGACCCAGGCAAAGTATTCCACATTCCGGCTGTTCGTATGAGGAATGAGGATTCGAAACGCTTGGTTCTAACGCGCGGAATGTCCACCATAAAAGGGTGACGCTTTGGTCGCGTCCGTCTAGCCGTACGATAGAAGAAAGGGGCAGGGGGGACCAGATTGTGCAACTCCTGGGCGCACTCTCCGAAGTGTATCCGGTAAAAGACCGACAAACACGCTACCTTGCGACGATGCTCAAGACTTTGCAGCTGCGTCTTAGTCAAGGTGTCGTTGTCAATCAGCCTCCTGGCTCGTCTCTCAATCGATTCCAGAGCCTCCAGTTGATATTTGGCAGAGCCATCCCAAAGGTGAGAGCAGTATTCCATGCAAGACCTGACTTGTGCTTGTGTGTCTGTTTAACCACTATTAGCATTTTAGTGGAAGCATGTGTTTGTGTATATGCTAACTTACTAGTTGTGGGCTGAGCATTTGTAGTAGTCCGGGCTCTATTTAAATTCACGATAAGCTATATCAGCGGTCTCTTATTATGGATACATCTATGATCTCTTCTTTTTTATTGCGACGTTAACTAAATATTCCTTTGTCAAAATCGGCTTACAAAGCCGATTTTTGACCGACGAACCACCGGAGGAGGTATACAATTCGACGCGTATATATATTTTTTTATGTATAACCACGCATAACTTTTTTCATAGTAGTCCGATTTTAATAATTATTGTTTTATTGGAAAGAATATACTTCTACATTGGTTCCATTTAAATTTTATTGAAATCGGCTGAGCCATTTTTGATAAATCAACTATAATGTGAAAAATGCTACATCGCTCCGTGCGTAGTATTTGCGATCTAGTGATGCGCCCCGGCTTCGCACAGGTGTATTATACATATAAACATTTCTCTTGAATTACTGTATCTAATAAAACAAACTGCATCAAAATCCGTTGCGTAGTTTCAAAGATATAAGCATACATGGGGATAGACAGCGGGAAGCTACTTTGTTTTATTCTATGTAATGATTCTGTACACGGGTGAAGTCAGCCATGCTATTTTTGCCAAAAAATAATTATTGAGATTATTTTTACAATCTGTAGACGAACAAACAAGAACATACATCAAAATAATTCTTATGAAGGTGCACAAGTAGAATCGATATATGTAATAGACAATAGACAATAGACAATAGACAGTTCTTTATTAAGACAAAAATAAAATCAAATACAAAGCAAACAACACAGCAAAACAAAACAAAATAAACATCATAAGCAATTACTCTAAATTATTCTACAATGCTATCCTACTTAATTACTTAATTTTATTTTTGTCACAACCCGGTCCCACCTCAGCATATGCTGGTTGTGGACCAACCAGCGCTGATCTTCCGGAAGGACCGGCAGGTGACGTCTCATGCGAAAATTAAAAAACAATAAGGCTATTGTTGTAGCAACAGCGTGCAAACATAATTAAAAATAAAACATAAAATTATCGATTTTAGAAAATATGATGTTCGCGCCACGCCAAAAACCCGATGCGACATGTCAACTGACATTAGCTGAAAATTGACAGTGACGCACCCCGACCATGACGTGACGCGAGTCGCAATCAATCGGATCTATTTACATAGTATACTAGTGATCTGTGTGTTTACAATTTTACATTCTTCGTGAATCATTACAACAAATTACTAAAATTTTAAGGACTACAAAGAGAAGCATGTTTGTTTTTACAAACAAAAAAGGCTACTTAATGTTAAAAAAAAAAACTAAAATTAAAAACAGAAAAGTTGCAGTGGTAAGTAAGACTTATCATTTTTACGCTTAATAGGTACATTCTCGTGATTGTCTAGGTCTAAGTTAGGTTAGCGCAATATGCAATATGTCTCTCATATAGCGCTCGTGTCGTTTCTCAATTGTTCCTGGCTCTTTTGATGCTTATAAAATAATTCTTTGAGTTTGAGTCTGAAACAATGTATACTTTGCAGGTTCCGAATGGGTGGAGGAAGGTTATTCCAGATTTTACTGGCAGAGTACTTGAAAGAGCCTCTAAAAGAAGCAGAGCTATGCCGTTGTATGATAAGCTGCGTAGTACACTGGCGAGGTTTCCGAGCCGTCTTCCAAGATAGCTTTTCATACAAATAAGGTGGGTTTTTATACTTGACAATGCCAAACATTAGACACGCCATGTGAAGTTTACGGCGATGTACCATTTTTAAAAGAGAATGCTTGTTTAGAAACGGAGTTACGTGTGATCTTGATGGAATTTGAAAACAAAATCGAGCACAAGCATTTTGGACTCGTTGTATAAGCCTTTTTGTTTTACACAACAACCGTGGACCATAGACTGTATCCATGTAATTTAATTTTGACAGAATCAAAGATTCAACCAGTTGCACACGCAGTTCTTCTCTCAGGTAGAATCGTATATTATATAAAACTCTAAGCTTATAAAAACAGTTTTTAACGCAGTTGCCCACATGCCTCTCATAACGCAGCCCAGTATCCATGAGCAGACCGAGATTTCTCGCCTCAAAGACACGCTCGACATGCTCACCCATAATTGTAATACTTTTCGTTGGGGTAAGACAATTAAGCTGGTGCTTAGACCCGAATATTAAATATTTTGTTTTTGCAGGATTAAGCAACAAGCAGTTATCTGAGGACCAAGTTGATATTCGTGCAAGATCGTCATTAAGATCGTCAATGGCATTATCAATGTCTTGTGGCTTGCATGAAATGTAAATCTGAATGTCATCAGCATACATATGGAATTTGCAGTGCTTAATATGCTTTACAACATCGGCGGAATATAAGGTAAACAGGACAGGGCCCCCGATAGAGCCTTGCGGCACCCCTCTTTTTACTTCCATTTTACTCGATGAAAGCGATGAACCGTCATTACTGCTTATTTTTACTGACTGAGAACGGTTAGATTGATAGCTGCCGAACCACTGTTTAGCCTCACAATCAAAACCATAGTAAGTTTCTTTTGCCAGAAGAAGATTTGTATCCAAGGAATCAAATGCGCGTGAAAAATCTAGCAACACCAGTATAGTACACATACCTTTGTCCTGCGCATCAAGGATGTTATCTGTAACATCAAGAAGAGCGGTAGTGGTGCTGCGACCCTTTCTAAACCCGGATTGTAAGTCTGGAAGAATATGATTTTGTTCTAGAAATTTAGTCAACTGCATAAAAACCGCTTTCTCTAATATCTTAGATAAACATGGCAGAATACTAATTGGCCTAAGATCCTTTAAATCTACAGGATTACTTATTTTGGGTAGAGGCCGTACAATTGCATGCTTCCATGTATTTGGGAATGTATGTGTAGCAATAGAAGTATTTATTAGTGCCAGTAAACACTCCATTGAATATGGGAATGTGAGTAACAACATATCTAAACTGATAGAGTCGCTGCCTTCAGCATTCGATTTCAAGGATTTGATAATGTTAATAAGTTGGACTAGGCTAATTTGCTCAATATGAAAAATTGCATCGCTGTATCTATTACTTTCAAAGTATGTTAAATTAGAACTAGAAGTATCTGGAATGCCAGGAATGTTTAAAAAATGGTTGTTAATTATATCAGGGTTGTTAAAATAAGGTGGCAACTCAATATCATTTGTTGGCAATATATTCTTTTTAAGATTTTTCCAAAGCTGTTTAGGATTGTGTAGGTTATTATCAATATTATGTTTAAAATAAGCGGATTTTTCATGAAATAGCGCATTATTGACAGTGGATTTTAAGCATTTATAGTATTTTTTTTTAATCTCAGATTTGGTTCGTTGATAGTCAGTGGCAGCTCTATTCCGTAACTTCATCATCACCTTTACAGTATCAGTAATCCACGGGTGGGATCGCTTTCTAACTGTGACAGTCTTAAGTGGTGCATGACGATCAAAAATAGTCAGGATATTCTGGCTAAATTGTGCTACCATACTGTCAACATCAGAAAGCTTCGCGATATGGTCCCAGTCTATGGCCTGAAGGTCAGCATTAAAAGCATCCATACATATGCTATTTTTAGACCTGTATGTTATTGTGCGAGGACTAACCTTTGGTTTTTTAATGTTAAACTCACACTCTACTAGACAGTGTCCAGTAAGAGTTCCCACAAGATCTAAATTTACTTTATTTACACACAAATCAGTGCAGACCACATCAATAAGAGTTTCACTACTGTCGGTGAAATGAGTGGGTTCAGTGACCACTTGATGCAAATTGAAACATGTCAGAAAAGACCTAAACTGTATTGTAAAAGGGTCATTTGTATGTAAATAATTGATATTAAAATCACCCAATAAGATAAGGTGATGAAATTGGGGACTAGCACTAACGGAGTCGGTTAATGCATCGAAAAATAAATCTACTCCTACCCAGCGCGGCCTGTATCCTGTACCTACCAATATTTTCTTACCGTTTACAGTTAACCTGAGCCACATCTGCTCTACCGCCGCATGGGGCGGGTCTACGGGGTGGCTCCACGTGCGAGCAAGGACCCCCTGCCTGACGTAGAAGCCCACTCCTCCGCCGCGAGCCCGGAAGCGGCGCGAGCGCGGGACGTGCCTCAGGCGATACCCCGGGATGTCAGGGGCGCGCCCTTCCTCTCCGGCCGAGAGCCATGTTTCATTTAAAGCCAATATGTCCACTCCGCTTTGAGTTACCGATGCAATAATATTGTCGTGGTTGGTCCCAAGGGAACCTGCATTGTACAGTCCAACTTTGAATTTTTTAATTACCATTGTTATACAGTATTATTACATTGAGAAACGACAAATACAACTTGAGCACAGAAGATGTGTTTGAATTATAGTATGCTAAGCTTTTTTGACCAATTCTATATCCACAACATGTAATTATAACATACACTGTAGAAATACCTTTAGTTACATGCAATGAACCCACTATTAGTGAGTATCCTGGGTGACCAACGGCGCGCCGCAAAAAACCTTCTTGAGATCCGCCTCCGTTCTAATACGGGTGTCTTGTCATGCTTTTTATCAAATATGAATATTTACGACTGAGGATCTCATAATTTCCGTGCCACGGTGTTAATAAATGCCCTTAAAAATTTATGAAAAATAACGATTAAATCTAAGATAAAGATGCTCATTACGTGTTGTTTTTAAACTTTCGTGATTTGAACACATTATTAGTATATACTACGGAACTAATCGCGCACTAAAATTACGAGATAAATAAATACCTTATCATCGCAACGTTTTGGCCGAGTTGCGATCGTAGTCACGGGTAGACTGAGTCTACCCGTGACCACGGTCGATGTGACTCGGCGCGGCTTTTAGTGCGCGATTAGTCCTGTAGTATATAATAATAATATGCTCATTACACTTCATTAGCCCTAAATCAGATAAATTATTTAATGCTATTAAGTAATTCCTAAAATACGATCCGGAAAGATATAGAAGTTATTAGTGATATCTGTAAAATATGGGTCCTATTGTAAATATTGAAATTACTATTATAATTATTGTATTGACTGTTGGAAATAAGCCTTTTCAAGAAGAGAAATAGATCAACAGATTGTAAATATAGATACTAGCTGACCCGGCGAACTTTGTTTCACCCAATATCTATAATTTATAGCCTATATGTTAATAGAAAAGAATAGAGAACGCTTTATTGTTCACACAATTTACGATAAAAGAGTACAATATTATTAAAATAGTGCGACAACCGGCGGCTTTATCGTTTAGAGCAATTTCTTCCAGGCAATCTGATTAAGAGAGGAAAGGATTATAGAGGAAGGTAAGGGACGGGGTGTAAAATAATGGCGAATAAATTAAAAAAATATTCTGATATATTTATTCTGACATATTTATTCTGATATATTACTGATATAGTTATTCTGATATATAAGCAATTTTATTGCAAAGTTTAATCTAAATCCGTTCGGTAATTTTTGCGTGAAAGAGTAACAAACATCCATACACACTTACAAACTTTCGCGTTGATAATGTTATAAAAGTAGGATAAATTTACGTCTTAGTAGTAGACATCTTCCGGCTGAAATGACGATGATTGGATAAATAAATAAAAACCAACTGTAGGTATTTCCATATACGACTTAATTTCGCCATAATAGCAGCCGCTTTCCGCGTATTTTATGAGTCCCATTAACATAATTATGACTTGGCCTAAAATATGGCTTCGTAATAAAGCCACTGAAATAATTACTATAAGTTACGACGCGGCTGGACGAACAATCAAAGTTATTGCCTAATTATTTTCACCTTTGTTTCTTTATACTGGGTGACTTTCCGAAATACAAGCTATTTAATACATAGAGTTATTTTTACAAATCATTACTTTCCGAAGTGCAAAAACTGTTATTTATTTATTTATTTACTACATAGAGTCAAAGACTTACAGTCACATGCAGACCAAACGTTTTTGACTTAAATATTACACAATAACTTAAATATTATACACATAATTCATATAAATTCTCTTAATAACTATCTTATGAATTTTATACTTCAGAATAATGACATATCTCACCTACCTCTGTTAACGGATTTATTACATGTACTCATTTTACAGGGGTGGTAATAGGGATCACTATTAAGACACTAGAGTCTGTGATAGTCTCTCTGAATGTGTCTGATTTATTGAAGGATAATAACAGTTTATATACTTTATATCTACACATTGTGTGCTATCTATATATTACCGGTAAAACATCTAGATCGCGAACTAGTTAGACGTGCCATATCTAAAACTTCCCATCGAGCTGCAACACTCATCTAAATGAATAACTTTTACTTTAGAAACAATCCTCATATTTTGTTAAAATTCAATTATTCCATACACTTTGCAGGAAATATTTTAAATAACAGGTGCATTTTTTTTTGCAATAATCTCGTTGGAAGTTTTTGATACCTTTGAAAGTTCCTAATGCTTATGTGTTAGGTGAAAATATATTTATGACCGATTTTACTACTAAACTGTAAAAAGATTCTGTTATAGTAATCTGCTGAGGTGTATTTTGTACAAAGAGTAAGATATGAGTGGTTATTGATATCTAATCTAGCAACAGACCTAGTATCTTGAGGTAACAAGGATGTTCAAATTAACAAAACTAGACAAGTACGAACCAGGCTCGAGGGTTCCGTACAAATCCAGAAAATTTCTCAAAATTGAGTAAAAAGTTGTTAATATTTCTATACAAATATCATCGACAAAAAAGTTTTTTTTTTCGTTTTTCTCGTCATCCATCGCAAATTACACATTGTTAAAATAATTCAAAACCTGTTTTAGCATGTGCTAATGAAGCTCTTTAATATGATACCTTACATGATACGATTTCCTCACTTTGAATTTTGAACCCATATTTTGTGAATGTAAGCCCTATTTTTTTGTGATTTAAATGAAAATGTAAAGTTTTCAGATTTATTCCTATATGTGCACTCTGAGACAATGATTCTCGCCAAATTTCATAGTTCTATATCAACGGGAAGTACCCTGTAGGTTTTGATTTTTGTGAGTGTCGAAATATGCTGTTTTTTACGATATAAACAGCTCTAACATTTTTATACAATAACCTCAGAGCAAATAAAAAAATCCAGAGAGAACGTCGTTGAACAGTCAAGCGAAGCCGGTTTTTTATACATGTGTGAGTGCGTCGCTGTTGCGCCGCCATAGTTTGACTGACAAGCCAAGGCGTAGTTTCATAGTTACCTGGATGTGTGTGTAATTGTCTGTACATGGAAAGGCGTAGTTTTGGTTGACTTCACTTGTTTGTTCACAACATTCTGTCTTGATTTTTTATTTGCTCTGAGACAATAACTAAGAAGTTTTTCTATTACACAACTGCAAGAGACCATAGATATAATATAGTTTAAATTTCAACTCGATATCTTTTCGCGTTTTCGACACAAAGAGTCTTGACATACGGACAGACAGACAACAAAATGATCCTATAAGGATTCCGTTTTTTCCTTTTGAGGTACGGAACCCTAAAATATATTAAAGCTACCAATAATAGCTTCAGATAAAAGCAGAGAGATAGCATCATATAATAAATCTATCAACTTATTATATGATGCTCTCTAGAACTCATACTAATATTTATATCACTCTACATTTACCGTTCCGATAAAAGTTACCTGGTAGGTATATGTAGGTAGAAGGTTGTAAGTTGCCAGGAAGTAATATTTTATATCTTCAAGGTAGGGAAATAAAAATGTAGATAAAGTTGGAGGAAACTGATAAGTAAACTTATGGACTGCTTGGGTAGGTGGCACTTATATTCGGCGACGTAGTTATATATTTATCACTAGCTTTTGGACGTGGCTTTTCCCTCGGATGTTTTGACTTTCTGTGCTGTTTCACAGGAACATTTATTTTTTTTGATAAAGAGTAAAAACCAACAAACATACTTTCGGGTTAATAATACTGGCGGATATTGATCACTATTACCATATTAACCGTAAGACGTCCACGTTTGTAGATGGGCTTCTCCAATAGGTTTCAAATAATAGGTACCTGTAGTGAAAACCTTCCTTTCAATTATTCATTATTACTATAGAATTTTTCTCAAAAATTTCAAATGTTTCTGTAAATTTAGTGCTGAATAAATTTTCTAATTTTCTCAATTAGAAATTTTAATAGCCTGTGAGGTAGGCGTAAACTCCAGATTCAGTCAGCTAGGATGTTTAGCGTTTAGTGGGGATACCCGTTTGAATTTAGGAAGAAATAATTAACTTGCAACTTCTTTAATAAGTTGAAAATTGGTGTACGGGTAGAAAAATAACTAAAAAAGAGTTTAACCACAGCCAATGACCTAAAACATGTAACAGAGCCTGTCAGTCAGGTTTTAAAGCGGCGCTACTTTAAAGCCTGACTAACAGGCCGTGTTACTTGTTTCAGGTAATTTTCTGTAGCTGAACTTTTTTTAGTTATTTTTCTACCCGTACACCAAATTTCAGCTATTTAAAGTAGTTGCAAGTTATTTCTTTCTAAATTCAAACGGGTATCCCCACCAAACGCTACAGCGTCCCAGCTGACTGAATCCGGGGTATTATTGTACACCACCATGACAACGTAATACCAAAAGTTCAGCTATTAGAAAGTAGTTGCAATTTTATGCGCTTACCTCCCGGGCTATAACCACTGTTTGACATATTTCATTTCTACCTACTAATCCAAATTAACAGAACCTTTATCTCAAAGAGTTATCTTTGTGATAAGCATTTCAAAAATCTGAAACGAACGCAGGATTTGAACCTGCCCCTTCGGATCACTAACCCGACGCTCTAACCAACTGAGCCAGCCCGCCTCAGTTGGTTAGAGCGTCGGGTTAGTGAACTCAAAGATAACTCTTTGAGATAAAAATCTAGTATGGAAAGCACTCAAAATAAAAATCATAATATAGAACCTTTATCTTCCGAAAAATAAGTGATTCCCTTTAAAAGTGTTTAAGGTAGATAAAATCTATATGGGTTATTTAAAATATGTAACGTGAAGTAGGCTTCTGAGATCCAACTGGCGATGCATAAAAATCATTCACGTGAATATGACGGTTCTAGTTGGCTAGGTACAGAATCATCCGAGTGTGTACTTCCCATGACCTTTTTGGAAATAACCGTATAAAGCAAAGGAATGTGTGCGACTGTGCGTTATATTTTTATAACGCACAAATCACTAGTTTTTTATGCAAATGCATAAAAAGCAAGTGGTTTAAAGCATCAAGTGTGCTTATAAAATGTAAGTGTACCCGGAAGCTAGAGTATTCAGGAATATGCTTTTCATCACTTGTATTCGAAAAGGAAAAAAGGTGAACCAAGTAGTTCACCTTTAAGTGCGTCCAAAGGTGGTGTTTTCTTTAAGAATCTTCATGAGTGTGACGGAATTATCTTTGCCGCGCACTTTTTGAATTTGGAACAAATAAGTGCGCCGGAATAATCTTTGCCGCGCACTTTTTGAATTTAGAAGTATTTGTAATATTAGTGTTGAAGAAAGAAATAAAAATGAATAAAAATAATGTAAATATAAGTTTTCATTTGTTTTATTATTAGATACCATTTAATTTCAATTTAGTTGTTACTCTACGTTTTATTAAATAATAATATTACAATAAAATATGAGGCGCCTTTTATTTTTTCATAGAGGTGATGAAAAGTAGAGTGTACCACTCGGGCGCAAAATATATTTTTGGCTCGGGCGACGTACTTTGAATCCCTCGAAATGAATTCTACTAGAATCCTGAACGTAGCGAGCGATAATATAGCGGCGCGATGCCGCACCCACGCCGGATTCGTTAGGGGTGCGTGGCTCGCGGGGTCTCTCGCGGGATCCCAGGGTCGAAGACACGCCTTCCACCGCGTTTTAAGCGAAAAAGAAGATCGAAGCCCGGGTCCTCCATCGTCGTCGTTTGGGGTTCGATGATCTCTCTAACGCAGATGGCGGGGACAACGTTGAAAAAAACTAGCAACTAACTTAGCAAACAATCGAATTAGAATCGACTAAAAATAATACGATGAAAGGAAATTACTCCCAAAGAAAACGGATAAATGCTGAAAAGTTGAGATTAATAATACTAATGCTTATCCAAAGGTTTCACTTTATTGAGTGGCTTTAAATAAGCATTTGTTTATCAAAAGGAGACGCTGATATGAATTAATCAAAAAAATAATCGAATGGAAAATCGATAGTTTGTATCAAACGAGTATTGATTGGGAAACTGGTAATCACTAGACAGGTTGACGTTTCGTCCTGACCAATTAGAAGCGTCCACAATGCTGACAACTGTTGACAGTCGAACCAAATAAAAAAAAAATAGCGTTCTGTTTTACAGAAATTAGATAAATGTAAAATTTAATGCTACAATACAATCTACTATTTTAGCTTTTCAAAATAGGACCTCTCGTTCTTTTGCTGTATAATAAGTATTGTGATATTTATTCGTCCAGATCTAGAATATGTAGAAAAAAAAGTTTATTATAACCTTATTTAATGCAAAAAATAGCCCAGTTGATTATCCAGTTGGAATAGCGATTGTGCGAAAGATTGATTAAAATAATTTTAACCGTACTACAGCGACCTTAAAGATAGACATCTAATCGTACAAATGAAATGTCACTGACCAATATCAACCAATAATAGATAAATCCACAAATCCAAAAAATAGTCTTCACTATCCTGGCGTAGCGGTCGCGTCTCAAAGCAACGAGGTAAATATGGTGAGCTGCGTCATTTTATTTTGACGAAATTACACGGTTTAAAAGAAATAACGAAAGGCACTGTTACATACCACCGGTAAGTAATAAATATCTTTCTATGTGATTTACAAGCAAAATAATGAAAATGAAATCAGTTGATAATGTAAACAAAACAGAGTGGAAAATTTCTCTATGGTCAGTTAGAAATGTCGGATATTGTCAGTATGAGATCGAATGATGACTCTTCAAATCGATTAACTTGAAGGTCAAAATTGATTTTGACCCGGGCGAATAAAGTAGGCAAGGTACTGTAGGTCGAACTACTAGTTTTAGATCAATTTAACAATATGGAGCAGCAATTCTTAAGCACAACGAAATAGATCGATTTGTGTTTCACGTGATGTGTTCACATTTTCAACCGATTCACAAAAAAGAGGAGGTTCTATGTTCGTCTGTCTGTATTTTTTTTAGGTTTAAGAAACAATTTCTTTTTTATTTTTCTGTTAGAGAAGCGGTTGAATTTAGCGGTACTTACTTAAAGCTGCCAGAAGTTATTTAATAGTGTTATTGACTTTTTGTTTATAACTTCTGGAATGAACGATAAAACCGTATTTATAATTACATAAGTCCATCTATTAAAAATAATCAAGATGTGAATAGATTAATCGAAATTTAATTGCCAGTCGGACTTAACATCTGATAAGACATGACTTCATACTAGACTCGAATCAATTTAGGAATCGATTCTTTTCATCATGTATTTTGAAATTCCTATTTCAAGTGGAAAGTTCACTCAAAAGTTGTCTATGGTACAAAATGTATTTTTTACATTTCTAAGTCTTGGTTTGTATGAAGAGGCTCCTTCTGTGCCCTGTGTAATAGGGCCTATTCTGTGCTGTACCGGACCAGTACCGAAATAAAGACCGGTTTTCCGTTTTTCAGAAAAAAGTTTTCCTAGTGGAAACTGCGTGTCGTTAAGCGCCAATGCTCCAAATTTTCACGTAATTTTAATCTACAAAAAAATATTGAAAATGCTCGAAAGGAAGATTTTATTAGAGACATTTTTATATTGCACACTGTCTCAAATAAAAACCAAGCTCAATATTTGCCAGTCACCAGTCAAGATAACACATTTCACGCGGATGGATTTAATTTGCTGGTCTTCAGATAAGTCGGATTGGATTCGTGACGTTGGCGGCTGATCAAATGCGTGCTGTACGCCACAAATTATTTGACATTATTTTCTTTTCTTTTTGTTATAGCGCAAAAAATAAGCAAAATTAGTGAAAAGTTGGAGTATGTTTACGCAAGATTCATAGGACTTCCAATGCCGGACGTAGGCGTCTCTTATGGATCTCTAACAAAACCTGTCGGTAGCAGCTTAACATCTAGCGTGATTTTGCGGTCTTGGTGAGATCATCTGTGCACCTCGTTGTTGTACGTTTTGCCCTGCACTTATACTCTATAAAATATAGCTTGATCTCTGCGACAGCTGCCAGAAAAATCTCGCCTATGAAGTCCTGAATTTCTTGATAGTACAGACAGTACCTGTCAATGTCATACATTATGGGCATGCCGATTAGTGATGGGCGACGAATGATCTTGACCACAGAGTTTTATTTAAAATATCGATAGTTTATACTAACGATGTTTTAAATAAAAGTTAATATATCATTATTTTATTGTATATTTTAATATCATAACATTATTTACATGTGTATACGTTTGTAATTAAATTAAACCCAATTATATGTTACATTAGCATCGATAATAGTGAAAAACGTCGATAAATACTATCGTTACATTATTATGAGTATTTAATTAATATCATAACATTATTTACATGTGTACATACTTGATCTTAAATAATAGTAAGTAAATAAAATCCAATTTCTCACCTACAACTACTCATTCGATTAGTAAGTAAATAAAATCCAATTTCTCACCTACAACTACTCATTCGATTTCATTACTACATTGTTTGATAATGGTTTTTTTCCACCACTATTCCAACTCTAAAAATGTCAATTTTCTATGTCAATGTCACTGTCGTAGAGATCAAGCTATCTTTTATGCAGTATAGGTACTTAACGTGGTATCCGCTCTGGAATTTTGCATACCCGAGGTCGACAACGTTAAATGGCAAATCCTATTTACATTTTAAATCTTTATTGTCTGACATAGTCTACTTATTTTCATGTCCACGGTGAAATAATGTTCATGGAAATATCTTAGACTTCCATAAACGAAATTCGACAGACACCAGTCAAGTCATTTTACGCGGCTGGATTTAATTTGCCAGTCGTCGGATAAGTCAGATTGGATCCGTGATGTGGGCGGTTGATCGAACGCACCCTAATCCACGAGGCTTATGTATTGTATGCCGCAACTTGTTGAGGATTGATTTTTTCCTTTTTTGTTACTAGAAAATATAAAATGAAAACGTAAGATTGAAATAAAATAAATATAGTTAAAAAAACTAAAAAATACGCTTTCATAGCATATCAAACTAAAAATTGTAAAATAATTTTCAATATAGACAGATTAATTTGGACAAAGCATCTGGGCCGGAATCCCAGAGAGATGCAGGTTCAAATCCTGCGAACGTGTAAATTTTTTAAATGTTTGTCACAAAAAGAAAGTTTCTATACACCTAGTGTGTGAAGCACGATAAAAATAATTTAATTGTTTAAGCAATGCGCCATTTCTCGTTAATGGTAAGAAGTTCTAATAATTTCACATTAAGTGACTAACTGGTTTTAAGCAGTTCTCACAGATGGCGCTTCCATCAATGTAGTAGTTGGTAAAAAAAAAATGATAAAACACTTTCAACAATTTGACGTTTTCGCAGACAGCGTTCTAGCTTAATTTGGACAAAGCATCTGGGCCGGGATCCCAGAGAGATGCATGTTCAAATCCTGCGAACACGACAATTTTTAAAATGTTTATCACAAAAAGAAAGTTTTTAATACAGACAGATAATAATAATGAACGAAAAATATTTATAATATTGTAAAAAAGCGCGGGGCGGCGCTTTGTGCCATAATTTTTCGTAAATCGATAGTTTTTCTTTACATAAATGCATTGTCATCGGTGTTTGATAGATGTGCCGAGTTCAAAGGGGTTGGTTACAAGCAAACATACAGGTGAAAGCGTGTTAAAAAGAACACAAACTAGGATAATACTAGATAGGATTTTTATCCTGGCAATCCATAATCTTTACTGTGTATATATTTCTATAAATAGGTACTTATAGCTTGAAAATTGTTTTCGTTTTTTCTTATTTTATATTAAATTTTAGCCAAATTGTACATATCTGAACAGTTTTAGAAGCGTCATAAATTACATTGGTGAACATAACATTCTTAGAAAATAAGAGAGGAGAAACTAGTGTGTTTGTATATGACAGGTTCTGCTGGTATGTATGGGCTCGCGCATCCTTCTTTTACATTTACCAATCAAGACATCGCGTTTCACTCAGCAAAATTTAATTTGTTTATCGGATACGTGATGTGGGTGACAGATAGGACGCACAATAATCTGTGCCTGATGTTTTGTAAGCGGCAACTGGGATGGCAAAGCCATTTCTTTTTCTGATAGGGGAAAATTGTGGGATAGGCTCTTGGTCGTTCTGAACGATAAACGTGTAGCAATCAGGCGCGTGACTTGCAATATTGTTTCGCTTTTGTTTACTTTAGAGTTTTAAAAAACGCGATATTAACCAACAGAGAACACCAATAGCGCTCATAGCGTAGTTTGACTAGGTGTTAGTCATGAATCATCAAAGATAAGCAACGTACGACACGGTCAGTTTTTCGGATAGGTGGCCGCAGGTGACACTTTCAACTGAGCGCTACCGTCACTCAAGTGATACGTTAAAAATTGTTCTGACAGGTTAGTCATGTTAGAGTCCTTCAGGCGGCTTAAAAACTCTGACACCAGGGCTAACCACCAGGCCTGTACGAAAAAAGAACGGAATAAAGATAATGACAAAATGCTTACCTAAACTGCATGTTTCCTTGAATTTTATCACCAGAAAAAAAAACGCGCCAAAAAATAATAGTTGTTTTAACGTTTAAAGAAATCATCTTTAGACCTTTGAAGGGTTTGTAAATGAATGTAAAATAAATTAAGAAAACTATTATGTTCAATAGATTGAAGTACCCATGAGTACGTATAAGGTCTGATTTATTTGGCCGTGAAACTACCTATAAAGAAAACAAATAAACTACAAATACTATAATTTGAGTTACTCGGCTGTGTAAAAACTTTCTACATATCTAAAACGCAACAAGTTTGTGTCAACAACGTGAAATACAGTACAGTAAAACAGATGCAAACCAACTTATCTTCAAATGGTCAAAAGAAGTAACTAAAATCTTCTACATAAACAACCGCCTTCACACTGGAACTACAATAGTGTCTCCCTCACAAAGATTTAATATATGATACATCAGAATATTGTAAACCCCGTCTCTCAGTCATAAACAGTATATCGTAGACATGTCGTAGCTCGTAGCAATATCGTGGCTACGATTCTACGTCGTAGAGGCAATATAAGGGAAGTGGTAGTTAAAGCTACCCAACAGCTAATAGGAATTCCTACACGCTACGGGGATTCAACATTAAAAAATAATTGCCATTCGACCTTGGGCTGGGAAGGACTTGTTATGAAAGAACTCGGGATTTGCTAAATAAGTTGACGGATTTCGGGTTTTTATATTTGTACTGCTCTCTGCCATTGATTGATTGATTTCATGATTGTAGGTCATCAGGATCGTATAGGTTTTGATTGTTTTGCATTTTGTATTGCATAGCTTCATCACTTAAATTCTCCGACTAAGTCTGTAAGTTTGGTTTTCACAGATTCAAGAAATCCCGAGACTGACCCAAAGATGATCCGAGAATTCAATACTAAATTGAATTAATTCGATATCGTAATAAATATCTGAGAAAAAACGTATGGAAAGACAGACGAACACACATAAAAGGTTCTGAATGATAGAACTTTTTTTTACTCATGAAATTCCACGTAAAACTAGTCAGATGCCTTCTTTTGAACACGCTTTTATTAGTTTGACCTGTATGTTTGTAACCAACCCCTTTGAGCTCGATTGTGACCTACTTTGAGCGATCAGATTTTCTTCAAACTTTGTACACCTACCAAAGACCGATAACAACACATTTAAAAAAAATTTATTATTACAGATCATACACCGTATAATGCACCTTTACGAAACACAAATTGCAGAATGCAGTTTTCGTATGAACGAATATTTTAATAACTGATTGATTTGTTATATTTATAATATGAGTTGTAGTTTTGTAGTTGTAATCACCCGTGGCTATAATTTTAAACACAAGATTTCGTCTAAAATTAGGCCTCCGGCTAGATAGACCCGACATAAGTTTCCTTTTACAAGCTTTGTGTGAGGTGCGGAACCGTAAAAATAATTGCTATTCAACCTTGAGCTAGGAAGGATTTGTTATGAAAGAGCTTGGGTTTGTAATTTGATTAGCTGAATAGGTTGACCCAGGAATTGAATGCGGTTACGATAAAGAGTTAAGCTACCGATATATTAGCGGTATCGTTATCATTCATTGGCAGATCAATTTTGGTTAGAAGATTACATTGACCTTAACGATACAATAAACAAAATTTTGCCATACTCTTACAGGTATATACAGGGTTATTCCTAATCACTTACCATCATTTTAATGGTTTATTCTGTACATCAAAATTAACAGCTTTTGTTCTGCGTCTTATGTCTAAACTCAAAAAAATCACCTGTTCTATACATTTTGTCGCGGGTGAACTATATTTTTCTGTGGAACAACAATATTTTATTTAAGTTTTGATAAAAGCCACAGAACAAAAGTTGTTAGTTTTGATGTACAGAATAAGCCTCTAAGAATAACCTTGTATAGTATAACCCTATAAGAGTGTAGCAAACTATACAAAATACCACTATACAAAACATGTTAAAAACCGCATGCAAATATTGTTTGTTTATCATTATATATGTCGAAATAATTGATCGAGTACTGAGAATTAATTATAAATTTCTTAGAAAAAATATTCTGGCACAGTAAAACAGTAGTGATTTTGAGCGCAAAGTGGGTGTGAGCTGAGATATTTTTCAAGGAAACTACTTAAAATTTTGCTTTGTACCTATACATATGGTTTTCGATGCAGTAATTTTCAGATATCGAAATAAAACATAATAATGATGATATAAAATGATATAACGTAATACATAATAACCGTTCTAACCCTTATCTTGTCGGTTATTCCATCCCTGGGTTGACCTTTGCAGGAGTGAGGGATTTGTCATGCTCGATGTCGGTTACTATGCAATCGTAATAGGATTTACTTTTATGAAGTTTTATTGGATACGCTTTGTTCTCTGTTTGTTTTTGACTTTGTTAATAAAACGTGTTTGTAAAAAATGGCTAAATTAGCTTTTAACTAGTCGGATGTTTGAATCTTGGAAACTATTCATAATAAAACTTATCGAAATAGTTCAGTGAGTACTGTACCGGATTTGTAATGGTTCACTACTGAACATAAAAATAAAAAGCCGTGGTGGCTTAGAGGTAGTGACACCCTTACAGGTGAGGTCGTCGGTTCAAATAGGTCGTTCTTGATAACAAAAAAAGTTAAACAAGTAATATTATGTCAGGTAAGTTACATCAGGTATTTATGTAACATCTTAAATTAAATGTTTACAATATTTTTATAAAAACTTAACCTAGATTGCCGCCGGCAGCGGGGCGGGGCCCAACCTGCCGGTGGTGCGGGCTACAGACTGAGGAACCTCCTGCCTAGGGCCACCGTGTCCAGGATCACTGCCTTAAGTTACATTATAATATTTTTAAAACATCTAATAAGCTCAAAACTCAAATTAATTTCGTCTGCACGATAAACTAAGAATATACTAAGATATGGTACTAAGAAACTATGAAATACTAAGAAATTTACTACATTATTGATATCATAAACATAACCATTATAATCTTTTCTTAAATATACTAATTACAAATCGGTTTCCTTTAACAAATCCTCAATTTCACACACAAAATTTCATTTCGTCGCCTTAAACTTCTTAATGGAAATGCGATTCCTTATCACTGTTACTACACCACTAACACTATCACTACATAGTATAAAACAAAGTCGCTTCCCGCTGTCTGCCCCATGTATGATTATATCTTTAAAACTACGCAACGGATTTTAATGGGTTTTTTTAAAATAGATATTCAAGATAAAGGTTTATATTATGTATAAGTATAATACACCTGTGCGAAGCCGGGGCGAGTTGCTAGAGTTGCTCGTAGTCAAACACGGGATGGGAGTTATGAGGGGCAATCGTTGAACTTGTAAGTAATCTTTGTCAATATTCTGATTTTTCCCCGCCGAGAAAGGTGCGGTTATTGAAATGTCATCAAAGTGTCATGCTAAGGCCCAGACTCTACTAAAACGGACTGGAGCTAAAAGGAGCGTAACAGGCATAATTAAAATGTTTATTTATCAATAAAAATCTAGATTCTCTATTGACAAAACGTGACGGAAGTAACTTGTTGAGTATTCATTTACGTTTGTTTGTTTGAACTAATAATGATTTTAAGTAATAAATGGCTTAAAATTAAGGCATTTATAATTTTAATGAAATAAAACCCAAATTTGAGCTGTAATGTTACTGAAAACACAAATATGTTTCACGCCAGATTCTAGAAAAATAAACTTGGAGCGCATGACGCGTGGGTTACTCTGCAGGTTGTAAAAATATTAAAATGAATGTGATCACAGAATGTGATATACCTACATTAAATAAACAATTGACAACATATCAATTTTTGAACATTGTTATATTTATTTTTTATCTGAAAGAATATTGCAAAATAACATATACGTATTTTTTATTTTTCCAATACGACTTATATATTCCGTAAAATTAAGTTTTGAAAAGTAGCTTATTCTAAAAGGACGTAACTGCAAAATTTAGGACTCATAAACAATTTTACTGAAGCCACATTAGAAAAAAATAGGTGCTAGCGTTGCTGTCACTATCAATGCCAATCAATCTGTCACAATTCACAACAAATAGGCAGGGAGGTCAGCGCAAAAAGTCCACTATGTACCGCGGTATACTATGGGAAGAAAAATATAAAAAAAATGTTTAACAACTGCCAATCACCTGAAATATGTAACAGGGTCTGCCATACAGGCTTTAAATTAGCATCACTTAAAAGAAGAAGAATAAGTAGTACTAGTTCCAAGATACTTTTAAAATTCAAACGGATTCTTTTACCAGATGCTAGGGAACCCAGCTGGCTGACTCCCTGGAGTCAGCCAGCTGGGTTCCCTATTGATGTACGTATGTTATGTACGTATTGATGTACACCATTTTGATAAGTTAATACCAATAATTCAGCTTTTGGAAAGTGTTTACATTTTTTGCGTTTACCTCTCGGGCTAAAGCAAAATAAGTAATTTGAAAATGACACTGACATTTTATTTTGACGTGACAACGTCTTATAAATTGGTTTGCCGGGTGACACTTCAAGAAACTGCGTTACGCTCCGCTCACGTTATGCGCTCACAATGAGAGCGAGTGAGAGGCACGCGTCATGGTTAGCCCGCCTAAGAGCGAGAGAGACAGACATTTTCAAGTCGTTGTCACGTAAAACTTTCGCCCGTATACCGACTTTACAGGCAATCAATTTTTTTTAAACTACATTTTATGTGTCAACACTGTCAGTGTTATCTGTCATTTTATATTGCTAGTATTTTTTTATCATTGGCAACTGAATTTTTAGTATAAATCCCGAAACGGTTTGGGTGACAGTTTTTATCTAATATTTTAGCAGTTACTGCACTAAATTTTTTGGAAAAATAAGCATAATGATCAGCATACCGATATCTCGAAATGGTTTTGGAATTTCATAGCCTTGTGAAATATGAAAACTTGTCAATTCAGATCAGCCTTGGTTGACTGGAAGAAAATGTATATATTATTTAGAATTATATTCCAATATTTTTTAAGCTATATAAATAATTAATCTCTTAATGAACAGTTTTTATACAATTTTGGTTTCGCTAAGAAAATGGATTGAAAATGCAGCAATACCTACTGCAACAGATTCATTGGCTTTAACTACCTGTTAAGCTTCTCCGCTCCACTTTGGTGGAGCCTATTGAAAATGTTACTAAAGTGTCAAGTTAACTGTTTATTTGATGGAGTTCTGATAGGTTCTGATTGGGATACAGATGTCACCAGGCGGCGCTTTATTGTGACATTGATTTTTAGCAGAACTATTCTAGGTAAATATGCAGACGGGTGGGTTTATAATATACTAGTTTTTACCCGCGGCTTCGCTCGCATGATATTTTGATCTTTGTGCTATCCCATGGAAACCCTGTATTTAACCGGGATAAAAAGTAGACTATGTCACTTTCCGTCTTTCAAACCCGAGACCCTATCTTACCACCTTTAAAGGAGGTGGAAAATCAATAAAAAAATAACGATTTGACGGTTGTTCGATTCAACAATTGTTTTTTTTTTTGACATTTCAACCGCACTCTAGAATAGCTCGCAGATAGCAGAATATTACCTAATTAACACTTATCGTTATATTGTTATATTGATATTGGTACCAATATAATTTATAGCCTATGTGTTATTCTGATATATAAATTACTAGTTTTTACCCACGGCTTCGCCCGCATACGCAACATATCATTATAATGTATAGTCTATGTGTTATTCTGATATATAAGCTATATTATTGCAAAGTTTCATCTCAATCCGTTCAGTAGTTTTTGCGTGAAAGAGTAACAAACATCCATACATCCATCCATCCATCCTCACAAACTTTCGCGTTTATAATATTAGTAGGAAATATTAGTAGGATAAGCTATATTATTGCAATGTTTTATCTCAATCAATGTAGCGCTCGTAGCGTAGTTTGACTAGGTGTTTGTCAGCGATCACCGAAATTAAGCAACGTTCCGCACGGTCAGTATTTGGATGGGTGACCGCGGGTAGCATTTTCCAACTGAGCGCTACCGTGGCTCGGATGACACGTTAAATTGTAGGTCCCGGTTGTTTTAACCGTTTAGCCATGTCAGAGGCCTTCAGGCGGCCTAAAAACTCTGACACCAGGGCTAGCCACCCGGCCTATACGGACTTACTTACTTATCTCAATCAATAGTAGTTTTTGCGTGAAAGAGTAACAAACATCTAGTCAAAGTCTATCCACCCATCCATCCATCCATCCTTACAAACTCACAAACTATCGCGTTCATAATATTTGTAGGATGGTACATATATTGTTTTTCGTAAAAAACGGCCTCCATCGTGTACAAAATTCAAATATTTCACTCGAATTGCTTACATTAATGTTGATTTTTCAAAAACAGCTAAGCAGGTTTCTGTAAAATTTAAATGCGACCATTTCGGAAGTGTTCTTCTCTTTCGAACTAAAAAAATAATTTTCGAATCGGTTCACAATTGGCAAATTATCGATGAACATGCACATAAAAATACATACAGACGAACATTTCATCTCCTCTTTTTTAGAAGTCGGTTAAAAAGTGATGCCGCATTGGCTGATTAGCCAGCCCTGGAGTTACTGTTTTTACAAATACAAAACATTTTTTTATAACGTCAAGTTCACGTCTAAGTCGTAACAGCATTGAGCCGTCTAAGCAGTTACACGTTTAAGCCACCAGAAAGCCTCTTATATGGCTAGATGATAAATACAACCGAGACCCACAATATAACGTGCCATCGAAGCCACGGCAGCGTTAATTTGACTGCCTCGGTGGCTCAGTCGTGACCTTAACTTCTGGATCAAAGAGGCGTGGGTTCGCTCCCCACCCAGGGCAAATATTTATGTGATGAACATAAGTGTTTGCTCTGTGTCTGGGTGTTATTTAGTAACTAAGCCCGATAAAGCGCCAGCGTAAATCAAATAGCAGCGTAAAAAGCGTTCTCTCTATCGAATGCCTATAGTGAAAAAGAAACAGAACTATGCTATTTAGCTAATATACCCGTAGTTACGCTGGCGCCTCTGTAATCGGGCTTACTATCTATATAAGTATGTATTTAAAAATAAGTATATTATGTAGTATAGCAGTCTCTGGCAGCCATATCACAAGCTTTGCTTAGTTTGGGGTCAGAGGCCGTGGGTCCCAAAATATTTATTTATTTATTTATAATGTACATAATTATTTTTCGCAAAAATATTATGACCGACTTCAACCGTGTACAGAATTTGCGAATATTTCGCACGGATCATTGTAGCATTTTTTACATTTTTGTTGATTTATCAAAAATGGCTCAGCTGATTTCCATAAAATTTAAATGGGGCCAATTTCAAAGTATATTCTTTCCAATTAAAAAATAATTATCGATATCGGACTGCTATGTAAAAAGTTATGCGTGGTTATACATAAAAATATACAGGGTTATTTCTAATAAATTAGCATTCTTCTAGGGGCTTATTCTGTTGATCAAAACTAACAACTTTTGTGCTACGACTATTGACAAAACTCAAAAAAAATGTTTGTTGTTCCATAGAAAAATATCGTTCAACCTCGACAAAATATATAGAACAGCTGATATTTTTTTTTAGTTTTGACGAAAGTCAAAACAAGTAGAACAAAAGTTGTTAGTTTTGATGTACATAATTACCCCTAGAAGGATGCTAATTGATTAGAAATAACCCTGTATACGCGTCGAATTGCGTACCTCCTCCAATTCGTCGGTCAAAAATACTAACCACCTCAGTACCCAGCATAAAATTTTATTTAACCTCTCAAAAGTTAACAAGTAGCCTGATGAATCGCGACCAGGGCAACATTGTAAGCAAGATTTTACGCCTACAGACCTTTGGATAAACAAAGTAATTTCGGGACGTAATTGTCAAAAAATAAACTTCCAAGGAGTTTCTGGAGAGCTATTCGGTAAATTGGATTCCTTCAGTTTTGTTATATTTTGACGGGAACTGGCTGACAGAGATTTTTTTAGCTTTGATCTCTGTTTTGATTTTGGTTAGATTAGAAATGGCGAAATGTTGTTCTTCTTGATTGAAACAGCTGTTCTTTGTATTTTTTGTGGTTTCAGAGAACTATGAGGATGTGCTTAAATAGCAAAGATGTTAACATAAATGGACACAATAACGTGTAAATTATATTTGAATTATTGCGTGTAAACGGCAGTAGTGTCATAGCTATTTCAACCAAACACCTGGAGCATGATTTTCCATTGTCAGGACAAAATCATTTTCGCGTATTTCGTTTGAAGAAACTTTTTAAATTGTAATGTTACTTAAAAATGGACTAAATCCTGAGTATAAGTTATGTTATTTTAAAAAATAAATATTTATCAAACGAATTTCTTAAAAATAAAATTAGCGTGTGTTATGCGCACGTTGTCATACAGAATCACCTTATTGTAAGTTTAAAATTAGTACATGCTGAATATGAATCCATTCCATAAAATTAAATGCTTTTTTTGTTCAAAAAACAAAACACAACTACGAACTTTGGTGCAGTTTGGTTCTAATGAGTAGAGTTCGTGCAAAATATTAATATTGTTAACATTAATTTAATATTAGTGTTAGGTAGTTAACATTAATTTTCATTTTATTTTTAGTATATCGTCATACTGTTTTGGAAAAAAACTACCTGTAACCTCCGTATTATGAAATCTGCAAGAATCTTCTCGACCGAATACCGGGAGGCCCTTAACAATTCTCATTACAAACTCGTGGATTTCTAACCTCCCGTGGGCAAACACTTAAAATTGAAGAAGCAGTAAGGGTGAGTTTCTTCATTGACACTTTTTTGAAATAAATAAATATATGGGGACATCTTAGACACTGTCTCTGATCCCAAATTAAATAAAGCTTGTGAAATGGCTGCCAGAGACATGTATAATACATATATAGAAAGTACCTAAATAACACCCAGATACAGGTAGAAAAAACACTTATGTTCATCACATAAATGTTTTCCCTGGGTAGGGATCGAACCCACGCCTCTTTGATCCAGAAGTCAGGGTCACTAACCACTGAGCCACCGAGGCAGTCAATAGTAATTGGAATCATGACATAATAACCTAGCTAAAAATGTTTTGATCTAGTGTTGCCAACACGAGACCATACACTCATACTGACAAAAAAATATCACGTAGAGCCAATCTCCTTACTCTACACGCCATAGCACTAAAAGCTCTAGCGTCACAAACTACACCTTAATCAAAATATGTGGCATTTTTGATGATAGTTGAGAACCAAAGACTTATTCAATGCATTGTTGTGGAAGGCAATATTAACTTCTACGTTAAGGTCTGTACTGGTTTTTGTTCCGAAAAAATAAATACATTTTGACAAAAGTGTTACATACAGAGTTGTCATATTTTGTTAACGTGCTTTGTTCTCGGATTAAAGCAGTCATTTTCGCCTTAGTATTCTTTCTGTTAATACCATATTGTTGTTTCCCCGAGGCCTCGAAACGACAGAATAAATCCACCGAGATGGATGTCTTTATTTACTTCGGCATTTCGCGCGCCAAGCGGTAATTAAATTATTTAATTTGTCATAAAGCTGTGGTTTAATTTCTGTTATGAAAGATCTCATTATTAGGAGGCTTAGCTTGCCTGTGGTTAGGTTTGAGCAATTTCGTTTATTGTTTAGAAGATTAAATGGGGAATAGTTCAAATTTTATATGACTCGCACTGACAAAAGGTTAGAATCTCAACTAAGCCAAGTTTTAACCCCTACACTATTAGCCAACAAGTCAAGTATTTTTTGTTCGTTTGTAAGATATTGAATGCCCTTATCATATAATGAGCTGTGTATTATATACGTTATATATTTTCGATGTAACATATCTAAATATTGAATTTTTGAGAACCGTATTTGATTGCAACATGATAAGGTAGGATTAACTTAATCGTATCTCAATTTAAAAACTTATCAATTAAGGTACTAATAGAAAAAATAGTAATACTCAAAATCGTAATCTCTACTCACAGCATTATGGGCAAATAAATGAGGAAAAAATACTAAAACGAACGATAAAATCTACCATAAACTTAGTCCTTCGCTTTTCCATAGCTCTTCAAAAATAAACGTTCGACTAATATCAAAGACGATAATTATGAGCGATTTCATTCTCGCCTCGCCGTAAACCCACAAAATCCCTTAAAAACTGGGTCAGGACGCGATACCTCTGATTTGTCAGTTCACCTCCCCCGATTGCATCCGTGAAAGCAGGTTCACACGGCGTGAGTTATTGAAATGTTAAAAAAAAATGTATAATAGCATGCCTTACCGTACCCGTAGAACCGATTGCAAAAACAGATTTTCAATGCTCGATCCCACTCTTGCTTCGTTTCGTGACCATTTACTTACGCATAGGTATGTCTCGTAGGATTTACGATCCGAACATCCCTAGTGGATGCACATCCCTAGTGGTCATAGTTTATGGTTTAGTCTGTAGTTAGATCCGGATTAATAAAAACGTGGTGAATGTTATTAAAAGCTGTTTTATTAATGGAAAGGCCCTCTACAATCTTGGTGACGAGAATATATAAGAAAAACGGCGAATGGCGGTGCCCGAATATGCAGTCGGTGCGGCGGGGCCCCGCTTTGAGCCATACCTTGAACCTAAATCAGTGAACGAAAGATGGCGGGCATAGATGCGCAATGTCAACTATTATTTGAAGGGCCAGATTAGATTCTAATTCTAATTCTAAATCGAAGTGGGGGCGATAAGTCCTGCACTGACGTCCCACATGGGGTGTTTTGTGCATTTCCCCCTCCAGCGTCTACCCGAGCCAGCCCAGCTCCTTAAAATAACGGAGCGTGGCTCTGACATAACTACTCCATACACTACTACTAACTGGCTTGGATGGTATATTAGATGGCGATGAGGATAAAGATATCGATGCTGACGACAAAGCAATAGTAGCGTCAGATTGGATTCTCTACAAAGCTGAAGGTGGCACGTCTGCTCCACCAAGCAGGTCCTGACGTGCAGGAAATTTTTGAGTCTGGGTGACTGCGACGAAGACAAGGCTAAAGATGAAGTTGAAAAAGCAGTTGCCAAGTTGAACCGGTATTTTGCGCCCAAAGTGAAAGGCAAATGTTTCGGGGCCTGAACATGGAAGAAGGAGAAACAATCGATAGTTTCGCTGTACGTTTGGACGTACGATTAATGGAAAGGCCCTCTACATCGTCTACGTCTCATAAACCTAACTACCGGTTCGTGTGCGATGGCACACCGTCATTCTGCGTAAGAATATTCATCATCAACAATATCAGCCATAGGACGTCCACCGTTGCACATAAGCCTCCCCTATGAATTTCCAAACTATTGAATAAGTAAGAATATTGGTGCTATACAATTAATAGGCTAGTGACTTCTGATTTATATCATCGCGGATGCACTCCAGCAGTGGAAGCACCAACTCGCCTAATATGGTAAGCGACCTTATAGTCTAAGATGAAGCAAGCAGAGTTTTGATTCGCTCTGAGCTTCAAAAGCTTCAAATTATATATCTTCGGAAACAAGAATGCAGGCAGTCTGTTCTATTCCCTGGCCGTATGGACTTACGTCGGCGGCACTTTAGTTTGAGTTAGTCCGTCAGGTTATGAAGAAATATTATTTATATAACATTATAATAATACATGTCTTATTTATTTGATTTTGTCAAATAGGTAACAAAATCTGATGAAGACAAAACCCATTAAAGTTCCACGTGATATGTCGTCTAGGTATATCGTTGCAATTGTCATAAAACTCTCCTGGATTTCGTTGGTGATCAAATTAACAGATTAATTCATAGTTTGTTGAGCGGTCGCATGTAAATGTATATGTCTGTGTACTTGCCATTTTTACCGACTTCCAAAAAGGAGGAAGTACCATGATAATGTTCATCTGTATGTGTTTTTTTTGTGTATGTTCATCGATTTTTTTGCCAATTGAGAATCGATGAAATTTTTTTTTATCGTGCTTCACACACTAGGTGTATAGAAAGATTGAAGCGATTGAGAGCGTTTTAGCTTAATTGGACAAAGCATCTGGGCCAGAGGATGCAGGTTCAAATCCTGCGAACTCGTCAATTTTTGAAATGTTTATCACAAAAAGAAAATTGAGAATCGATTTAAAAAAATCTATTTAGTTCAAAAGAGTGGTCCCTCCCAACGTGATCCCATATAAGTTTTATCGAAACATTTTTGACAAATCATCAATAATGTACATGGATGTCATATTCAAATTATGTACACGGTGGTCGGCGTTGCGATTTTTTGCGAAAAATAATTATGTCAAAATCGTTATTGCAGTGCGGCGCCGCACCGTGTAGATCAGCTCTGACGTCACGGGGAAAATGTCGTCGGTGACGTCACCACGTAACCTACTTGTGGGGGAACTCGTAACCCACTGGTAGCAAGTTTACGACTCGTGTGACGGCGGATGGGGCTTGGGAGATTAGTTCTGTTGTGGTGCAATTGGTTTAGGAACTTTAATCACTGACAGACTTATTGCGTCCTAATTAGACGGAAAGACGGTGAAAGGGGGGAGAATGGCGGGGCAGAAACTTCAGAGATATTTTTTTCTTATATATCAACTTCATAATTATTTTATTTTAACCACAGGAATTGATAGGTATGTTGTGTTTTTGTTACACATATTGTAAAAAAGTAGTTTAATAGCCTTGCTTATATTATAACTCCTAAAGTTAATTTTTTGGTTTATTGGTTTGTTCCTCTTTCACGCATCAACGGAGCAACGGATTGACATGATTTTTGGAATGGACATAGTTTTAAAGACGGAAAGTGACATAGACTTTTGATCCCGAAAAAATAAAAGGTTCCTATGGGATAATACAAAAATCACGCTAACACGCGGATGAAGCCGCGGGCAAAAAATAGTTTTCCATAACTCTGTGGATTTACAATAACACCAGTTGAAAAAACGGCTACTACCCATCGAGGTCATAATATTCTAGACCTGACTAGATCAGAATGACTACGATGCTTCAGTAATCGCTAAACAACACCTATAGGTAGTATAACTACAATTTTAGCAAGACAGACTGACTGACAAAACTTTTTGTTTGCAATCACTATGTATTATCACAAAAAATAAACATAAATTATTTAAATACATTGCTCTTCATGTACTTAATGTCGTATTGTTTTTGTTGTAATATTGATACAAGATTTCGGAAACAAGGTATCTAAAAACAGAAAAAATGAAAGTCGATGGTACCTAAGTAAATTATCATATCTATGTTTTTATAACACTTTTTTTTCAGATTGCGATCCACTTTGATCATATTACGAGCCAAAGCTGCGAGCAAGTACCTACCTAGAAATTATTAGCATGAAATTTTCTCGGACTGGAAATTCTATTTTACGCCGTCCCAATCTACATTTCAATGATAAAGTAATGGAATTGGATTCAAATCTAATTAGGTACATCAATAAAGTTGAAGGAAATTAGAAACGTACAAAAACGTAACTACGTCGCTACTTTGAATTTAAAACAAACATAAGAAGTATGCGGATATAGTGTAGTCGCCTGTCGTGGTCAAGCCTAGGTTTAGTGGTAGACTATTCCAAGGCAAATAAATAAATAAATTTATATCAACTGAAAACAGTATCATAAAGGTTATGTCCACAAGTGGTATATTATTCAAAGAAAAATCGAACCTAGATTCTATACATCATTTGAAAACTTGTTTTATGGGCTTTTCAAATATATTTAATTTCGATTTTTCGTCCCTCCATTTTTTTAAATATGAAAAATAAATTGTATGGAAAATACAGCCTTTTATTTTTACTAGTTTAGCAATACTAAACTGTTTCTATCGTTATTATACTTCCATTCGTAGATGATTCTTCCACATTCATCCCTTGATTTGCTAAAATTAAAAATTATAACCGACCAGTGTGACCAGTTAGTAGGTACAATGTGACAAAAAAACACTTAAAAAGTATGTCTAATTGGTAAAAATGCTTTTATTTAACAATTTGAAGGTTACTTAATCAGAGTTGATAGAGATACACTACCTATTGAGCCAAATATATTTATTTATCTTAATAAATTCAAAATTATTTATGAAAAAATCGGAGGGATCTTTTATATTTTTAACTGGTGTATAGATCAAAAAAATATGAACTTTCTCGAAATGTAACGAATGTTGTGGTTAGAATTTTTGATTATTATTATACCAGCCTCCATAAATTTTGTGGACATGTCCTTTATCGTCAATTGATTGACACCGAACTAGTATAAAACTGTGTTTCGGGTGCCAAAAGCTTCTCCCAAAATAATATAGACAAAGTAATAAAATTTAACATCAAATGAGCGCAACTAAAAATTAAAGAATAACAAAGAAAAAGGTTAATTTACATTTTGCAAATTTTGACAAATGTAAGTTACTTTTTTAAATTTAACCAGTATGCAAAATTATAATGTAAGGCGATAATATATTAAACATTAAAACATCAATAATATAGAAATAAAAAAAAATACATTTTGCAAACCTTGATAAATTAAATAAAGGTAAGTACTTTTTTTAAATTTAACTCGTGTACAAAATTATTACAATGCAAGACAATAATACATCCAACATTAAAACATCAAAAAATTTAGAAATAAAAAATACAGGATACTTATTAAACGATTGTAGTGACAATATCTAACTATTACAAAAATATTTGTTCGTTTACATATACATTGCTATGCTTTGAACCAATAAAATCCACTACAGTAAAATCCAACGAGTTTGATAATCCCAATTTACAAACTCGTTGGATTTTACTATAACGTCAAATTAGAGCGCAAGTTTTAAAAAAATACCTTCCTTAGTTTTACTTCAGGTTAAGTCTACATATACAGACGAGTATTGCGTCAGCTAAGCTTAGAAAGCGTTGAAACGAATACAATCTCTCTTCCCTACAATACACAGTGATACTTAGCTATACCTAACTAAACAGTTCTACTCTCAGATGCATTCAACCAAGAGCTACATAAGCTTACTATAGCAAACGAATCTGAAAGCGTCTATCTTTCTAAATTAAACTTTAATGCCTCAGTTTTAAGATGATTTTTCCTTCGGTATGAAAAGTTGTAGAATTGTCAAGCACACCGGAGGAAGACAATACGGCGCTTTGGACAGGCAGATAAACAACTTGGATGATTTTATTTGTGAAACGCAGTCGGTGTCTGATTAACTAGTCTGTTATCCATTTAATGTTATTGTTAGATAGATAGACAACTTTTTGTCACGTTAAAAAAAACAAAACTACAAAACTCATTGTTTCCTGAAACTTACAATCTAGATATATCTAGATAGTAAGTTTCAGGATACAGGAAATGTTTAAGACAAGAGTGAATAGGTATCTTAAATAAAGGTACCTACATATAGGTAGGTGTATAGGTAGATACCTATTCACTCTTGCCGCAAAAATATCTAGATTGTATTTATAGAATCAAAACTTGGCGGCTGTTATGTCAGCTAGTTAGTTTCGGCCGAGATGCCACGGTCGATGCAACTCGGCCGAAACGTCGGGATGAGGAGGTATTTATTTATCTTGTAATTTTAGTGCGCGATTAGTCCCGTAGTATATAATAACAATGTGTTCAAACCGCGAAAGTTTAAAAACAACATTCATTGGTAATTCATGGAAGAGGCCTATATAATAGAGCCGATGGATGGAAGGATGGAGTAGGTAGTTAATTAAACAATTCATGAAATCACAAAAACAAGTTTTATAGAAACGCCTACTTAACTTCAAACAAAGTAATTTATACTGTAACAAAAAATAGATAATGTCAACAAAGTCATTTAAACTGAAACCTTGAAGTCCTGGAAAGCTTTCTAAGTATTTTAGTGTAAATAAATATATAATATTAGGAGAATAACATTAATTCTAGTCTGCCGGTTGTAGACAGCCGAAAATGAACTTAGTTATGTATGAATTATGTTAATTCGTATCACGCTCTGTGAACTACAGAATATCAACATGTTTGTTTACTGATGCTACTTATAACTATTGAGCACACACTGAAATATAAATTCGCTTAGCTTCGCCTCTCAGCGATTTTAAGTTAGCTCGTTAGATGAGATAGTCTTATTCTGAAACTAAACTTCATACTTTAATAAAGTATGCAATCGTTTGAACAAAACACTAATAATATTCGTTGTGTAAAAATCTCGTGTCACATTTTTTATTGTCGGACGCCGAAACGGCTTCACCAATTTTTAAGATTTTTTGTGTAGTATCATTTGCTAGTTAGGTACAATATACCAATATGTGAGAGTGGGTCACTCCAGAATGTTATTTTTATATGGTAACACATTTGTAGAACTAACAAACTACTAGTAATAATATAGGACAAGACAAACAATGCACAATCAAGGAAGTTTCATATTGTGCACAATATAATAGACTCTTTCAGCATTATGGCACTGGGCACATGGGAGTCCGCTTGAGCATTTGGACTACGACGAGTATATTATAATTAATTTTTGCAAAAAATAGCTTGACCGAGGTACATAATCATTACATAGTATAAAACAAAGTCGCTTTCCGCTGTCTGTCCCCATATATCTTTAAAACTACGCAACGGATTTTGATGCAGTTGGTTTTAATAGATAAAGTAATTTAAGAGAAATGTTTAGATGTATAATACACCTGTACACGGGGCGCATCGCTAGAACGCACATATTATGCACGGGTCGATGTAGCATTTTTCACATTATTGTTGACTTATCAAAAATGGCTCAGCCGATTTCGATAAAATTTAAATGGGACCAATTTCGAAGTATACTCTTTCCAATAAAAAAATATTGAAATCGGACTACTATAAAAAAAGATATGCGTGGTTATACATAAAAAAAAAATTATACGCGTCGAATTGTATACCTCCTCCGGTGGTTTGTCAATCATTAAAGGGGTGATCAAATTGCTTTTGGTGGAGGATGTAACTTAATGTACTTAAGTCATTTCGTTGTACCTAGTTAATAAAGGCTTTCTAAGACAGATAGGTAAGTAGGTATCTTATTATAGCATACCAGCTGTACTCACAGTTGGTAAGCTTCCTTCACAGGAAAAGAAAAAACTTCTAACGACAAAATTAGTTCCCAACTACCGCACTTGCGGAGTTTCCCAGTCATCGGCGGAAGTCTTTTGACAAATGAGCCATTCAACTACTGAAACTTGAAATAACTTTTATCCGAGTCATATTTCAGTTGACTGCTCGAATAGAATGTGGTGTTGACGAGAAAAAGGAATAACCTGGAGCCAAAAAATGAATCAAAAAAGTTTTAGACGCCCTTTCATTTTGAATATGACATGGGTAACTCACGTAATGTTTTTATGTTTTGAAGTATTTAAGGTTTGAACAGCATCCGGAGGCCTTTTTCAAATACGAGGACGGTAACGCGGGATGTCTCGAGTCCAATAAAAGAAGCCTTCAGTAGCATTCTGTATTGGTACGACCGCAGGATGATGTTGGAAGTAGAGCAACTGAGTAAGTTAGGTATAGGTAAGCCGGGTGGATGGCCCTGGTGTGACGTTAGATCTCCAATAAGAACAGTCGGAAACGACTATCCTATCTAAGGGGAGGCCTATAGCTGTCATGCTATCATAACGATGGTAATTTATCCTCTGTGGATATCATGTAAGTGGGAACTGCTGAGCACAAGCTTCTCTTTTTATTAACACGCTTTTATTACTTTCACTTGTTTGTTTGTTTGCTTGTAACCAACGCCTTTGTACTCGATTTTGCCCTGCTTTGAGCGATCACATTTTTTAAAACTTTGCACATCTATCAAAGATCCATGACAATGCATTTATTCAATTAAAATATCAGATTATCCTGATTAGATTCGCCAGGATTCATCAATTTCTTTCCGCATCCTTTGTACAAATAAATGAGTAAGAACATTTGGTGGCTATCCACTAAAGAGTTAAATATATATGAGTATGGGTGCCCATGATGGGTGCTTTGTACCATAATTTTTCGTAAATCGAGCACCCCGCGCTTTTTTCACAATAGTATTAATATTTTTCGTTCATAGTTATTTTCTGCCCATATGGATTATTTTACACTTTTTAGTTTGATATGCTATGAAAGCGTGTTTTTTAGTTTTTTAAACTAATATATTTATTGGGAAGTAGAGACACAGTCCACCACGCTATCCAAACGAGGGTCGGCAAACGACAGAGGATATTTAGGCCGATCGTCCACCGCCAACTAAACTAAGTGAGTTTAGTTTAGCTCGCATAGTTGAGCCAGTTTTTCATACATGTGCGTCCACCGCAAACTATGCCAGATGTACACAAAAAGTTAATACCATTATTTACTGGTTTTTATAAATCACAACTGTATGAAGTCCAAAACCGAAATGGTTACGTTTCGAATCCATTGAGAAGCTAAAAGGAAATTGATGGCAAATTCATAAGAAAACATTTTTAGACGTAAATCAAACATTTCTTCAAAGTTGCGTTGCCTTTGATCAGGAAAGTAACGTTTCTGACAAAATAAAATCTAGTGAAAATGCAAAAGAGACTTGGAAATGTTATCTTCAATCTCCGGCTCTGAAAAGCTAAGCTTGTAAACACTGCAGGCTTAATTCCTCGAAATTGTTTTATTACCATCATAATCATTTAAGCTATAAAAATGATTTTTGCAAAAAATCGCAACACCGACTTCCACCTTTACACTTTCACACCAATGGCTTTTCGGTGAAGGAAAACATCGTGAGGCAACCTGCATATACGAGTACGGATATTCTACGGATATTATCCGTAGAAGAAATTCGATGGCATATGTAAATTCACCAACCCGCACTGGGCCAGAGCGTGGTGGATATGGCCCAATCACCCTTCGTGCGTAGGCCTACGTCCTGCAGTGGACTATCAAAAAAAGGTTGATACAGTACAGTACAGTACAGACTTTCACCGTGTACAGAATTCGAATAGTTTGCTCGAATCGCTGTGACATCCATGTACATTATTGGTGATTTATCAAAAAAAGCTTAGCCGATTTCGATAATGTTTAAATGTCCACCTCGTGAGTCTACTCCTTCGAAGTAAAAATAATTAAAACGGTTCAGAAGTGGCGATACTATCGATAAACATACAAAAAAAAAACATACAGACGAACATAGTACCTTCTCCTTTTTGGAAGTCGGTAAAAAAGTAAGTAATGTAGTGTGTAATGTTCGTCCATCTCAGACCAAATAAAAAATCAAGACAGAACGTCGTGAACAGACAAGTGAGGTTGGTTTTTTACACATACCTATGTGAGTGCGTCGGTGTTACGCTGCCATAGTTCGACTGACGTGCCAAGGCGTAGTTTCGTTGTACGTATAGGTAAAATGTGTAATTGTGTGCACGGCAAGGCGTAGTTTTGCCGGCCTCACTTGTTTGTTCACAACATTATATCTTGATTTTTTATTTGGTCTGAGTCGTACATAGGTATAGGCCGGATAACCCTGGTAAACCTTGACAAAGTTTGGACAAAGATAAACCTTGTCAAAATTTGGGAGTGGGGGTCGTGACGTCATCTCTCTTACAGAAAGTCAGAAGTCTATAGATTTGTATGGCACTTGTGACGTCACGAGTAATCTTAACAGGCTATAACTACATCAATTATTGTTTAATTGATAAAAGAAAAATTACGTGTCTCATATTTCTTGATGGTCTATCTGACGGACCAATTAGTCTAAATAAACTAATCTTTAGTTATCATGCCTATTCCTATGACGCGAGATAAAAGAATACATCTAGAGATTTTTTGGGTCAATCTTCGAACCCTAATTTGAGAACCGCCCTTGTAAGCGAAAGGTTTCCCTTCCGAGTAATTATTAGAAATCGCTGCCTGAAAAAAGGAAATTGGAACGGATCCTCCTCAAACGATAAATTATGAGGTTCTAGGTCAAGTCTTGTCATGCAATATTAAGCCTTATTTTTTAGCAAAAATTGGAAATTAGTTTTCTGGCAGAAAGTTTATCATCATCAACTTTGTCGTCTCAGTTGTAGAGCTTAGGTATATACGAGTATGCCTCTCATATAAATTTCAGATAGGACCTATAAAAAGCGTCTTACAAACAACGTGCCCCTTTGCCAGTATGGCAAAGTCATCACGTCATCAAGTCATCACGTCGGGGTCACCACTTTGCCAGTATAGCAATGGGAACTATAAATGAGAGACAAGATGGTATAACTCTAATTTATTATTTAACAAAAACAACTTATATACTAAATGCCTATCAGTAACGCACACTATCTTTGTCACGTACACTCGTCACGTAAATCAAGTACATTCTATAATCTATTGCTGCTACACCCCAATCCTTATTCATCCATCAACTGTAGGATGTCCATTGCCGGATATAGGCCTTCCCTATGGGATTCCAATAAGACAGGTTGGAAGCTGCATGCACCCAATGTGCACCCAGGCTGCCACAATCTTAACCTCTTATTTATTTTTATGATTAAGAAGGTATTTTTTTTTTGATGTGAAAACTTCTACAGCTGCGTTGTGAACGTTTTGGCTTGAAATGAAATGAAATATTTATACCATTTAAATAGAGTACACACACATGGTGTTTCAGATTAATTTGCCATTTACTAGCATGTGGAAAAAAGCACTTAAGTAAATAATAAAGTTATAACAGAATTATTCCTAAAATTAATTACAAATCATGTCAAAGTATGGTCAAATGAAATAATTAACAAAATCAAATAAAATAAAAATAATAAGTCAAATTAAATAATCAACATGTTGAAATCAAACAAATTAATAAATGTTATCGTTTACGCATAATTAAAAATTCGTTTAGGCTATGGTAACATTTTTCTATTAGCCATGTCTTAAGTTTACGGTGAAACATTCCATAAGGGATAAAGCCGTGGTGATCTAGTAGTAATGACACTGGCCTTACAATCGTGAGGTTGTGGATTCAAATCCCAGTCCCGTACCAATGAGTTCTCCGGAATTTCACATCACTGGCTTTTCGGTGAAGGAAAACATCGTGAGGCAACCTGTATACTCGTATGTCCATAGAAGAAATTTGATGGCGTATGTGAATCCACCAACCCGCACTAGGCCAGCGTGGTGGATATGGCCCAATCACCCTTCGTAGGTAGGCCTACGTCCTGCAGTATTAAAAAGGCTGGTACAGTACAGTATTCCATAAGGGACTTCTTTCAATGATACAGGTACCACACAAATTATAATTGGTATTTCATTTGTATAAGTTTCCACTTTTGCCGGCACTCCCGGAGTGCAACCCGTATTTTTTTTAACAGTAATGGTATAATTAAATGCATTGTATCAATTTATGCAACGTGAGGGTTCGTTTTTTTAACGCGAATAAGCCCGCGCTTGACCACCATCTCGCCTGATGGTAAATGACGTTGTGATCGAAGATGAAGCTCGCAAACAGAAGATACCTATTCACTCTAATCTTGAAAAGCTTTAGATTATATCTCTTAGGAAACAGGAAAGCAGGAAGACTGTTCCATTCCATGGCGGTACGAACCAGACATGTTGAGTCGAACCGTTAGGTCAACACATTATATTTTAATAGGTATTCTAGAAGCCGTGGTGGTCAAGAGGTAGTGACATCAATACATTAGTCTATGGATGATCCAATTGTTTGTTATGTAGTAGTAGTTTAACTAGTTTTAGGTTATGTAAGTCTTTATGGCTTTAAACGGGCAACCGAGCCGTATCAGGAATATCACTGCTCCCGGTTGCCTACTTTGACATGACAGCATTTGTGACTATTAATGTACAAAACATCCTATGGGAGACGTCAGAGCGAGACTGTCTATTGCCCCCTCGCTATATAAGCATAAAAACGGCAATACTTGATAGTAAGCCGTGGTGGTGGGTTCAAATCGCCGCTCCCGTACCAATGAGTTCTTTGGGATTTATGTACGGAATTTCACACCACTGGTTTTTCGGTGAAGGAAAACATCGTGAGGCAACCTGCATACGTCCGTAGAAGAAATTCGATGGCGTATGTGAATCCACCAACCCGCACTGGGCCAGCGTGGTGGATATGGCCCAATCACCCTTCGTGGGTAGGCCTACGTCCTGCAGTGGACTATTAAAAAGGCTGCCACAGTACAGGTATTCTAGAGCGTCAAGTTTAAGTCAGTTGTTTGGTCCATGATATAAGATATAATTCTATTTTGAGCTTACCAGTGCGTGATAAGTAAGTAAGTAGTCCTGGTGTCAGAATTTTTAACCAACCTGAAGGTAATATGACTAAGCGGTGGTGGTGTATAAAGAGAACATTTTCAGCATCTTGCAAAATCCCAGCCTGCCTTACACACTTTTTGATGCCATGGTAGCAAATTATAATTAAAATTAAGGACAAACACAATTTCCTATTAACTTCGACATAATGCAATTCCGCCAGGCTCCAGTGTCGGGAATGTCGGGATATTGATTCTATTACGCTGTCCGCCACTCCCCGTCAATTTACTTTTAATAATGTAACATCGTTTCATGCCAATGGTATGGAAAATGTGTTATACACACTCGTGTTTTTTACTAGCTGCACGTTGCTCAAAAGTTGTTGTTAGGCTTTTAAAATTTGTTCATTGCTCAGTTAAAGTCTTAAGTCATAGGTATATTCACTATAGTTTAATTACGCGGGTTCTAATGTCTTTTTATTTTAGTCCTAGAAATCTCAGTAAGCCCTTTGTTGAACTCAGATCTTGTGCGCAGTATTTGTTCATCAGATATACCTACTAAAGGAATATTTTTCCTATGAGGTGCGCGCGAAATACATAAGCTAGCATGTATTCACTGAGCAACCATTTTAACTTACACCCCTGAAGTTTATAAACTCTATATCAGATACAAAATCTACGTGTTTCTAAAACAAAATATAATGTTTCAGACACAGTTATTTTGTTTCTGTAAATACATCTACGCGATGTTTCAGAAACAAACACTTATGAATAATATAAATAAATAAATATTTTGGGACATTTTACACACGGCCTCTGACCCCAAACTAAGCAAAGCTTGTGATATGGCTGCCAGTGACTGATATACTACATATACTTATTTTTAAATAAATACTTATATAGATAGTAACTAAATAACACCCAGACACAGAGCAAACACTTACGTTCATCACATAAATATTTGCCCTGGGTGGGGATCGAACCCACGCCTCTTTGATCCAGAAGTTAGGGTCACTAACTACTGAGCCACCGAGGCTGTCATACTTGCTTACATGTAGCACATTACAATACCACGTTTCGCATTTATAATCGTCATAATTCTATAGATCAACCTGGTCGAACCAGGATGTATGACCTTAAACTCGTGCCCTTTGTCCTCGACCCTCACAATCTGCGGTCACTAGACCCTTAATGGCACAGCTATCCATATCCGGACCCTTTTGGCCCTTCCCTCTTGATACATTGGGAGTGCTGAGCCATTTACGAGGACCACAACTTCTGATCCCATATTTTAAAGGAACTTTCCGATAAGCCTGTTGAAAATTTCGTATCGTCCATATGCTATCTATGGTCCATATAGTCTATGTTCTATATTTACCGACTTCCAAAAAAGAGGAGGTACGATGTTCGTCTGTATGTTTTTTTTTGTGTATGTTCATCGATATATTCGCCAATAGGCTATTTGACAACATTGAAAATATACTTTTTTGTGGTTATCCATAGAGATGAAACCTAAAATACGTCTAATTTTCGCAAATCGCACGAAATAAAATACGATATCTTTTGATATTTTATCTGGCGGCAACTCTGGTGACGTTACATGCTAGTAAACAAGAATTTCTCGATTTACTGTTGTTTGTGTAATTTGTGTTTTGGAGTACTTTTAAAGTATTTTTTGTCAATTTTTAGATGTGAAATAGGGTATTTACTAGTATTAACTAACGTTATTTACTAGTGTGTGGCGTCACAAACCAGCGCCTTTACAGAATGTCGTTTTGGCGGGATCTTGAATATCTATTCTTTGACGCTTGATTTTCATTGTTAATACATTAGATCTCTCGGAAATATAAATGTAGTGTGCTAATTATGTGCTAACGAATAATTTAAAACGATTTCCAAAAACTAGTCAAATAGCCTATTGTGAACCGATTAAATGACGTCATGGAGGATGACGTCACTCGCGTCCGCAGGAGTTACCTTCAACCACCCTGCACGTGTCCTCCGGGTGGTGCTAAACGAGTTGACAACGCCGAGCATCGGGCGGCGGACATGATAACCCGACCCCCTGATTTGGCTCATCTGGTCAGGAAGGTTACAGGGACCTTGAGAGACTAAAAACTCTCTTAACAACCTGGCGTAGAAGGCAAGGGGAACCCACTACGACTATAATTCCCTAGAGAATGCCCTGACCTCAATAATGACAAGTACGAATAAGAATAATGCGAGGTCGGATGATCCGATTGACAACCGGCGCTCGATGATACCCGGGTCATCGAGTGTGAAATTGGCGACCGAAGGCATCGTAGAGGTTTGTTGTCAGGCCTCGGCGGTAGCTAATATTACTGACAGCCAAAGAGAAAGGGTAGCGACCCGCGGTCCACAACGAATAGCAGCATGGAACGTGAGAGGTCTGTTGGAGAACGGAAAGTTGAGCATAGTGGAAAGGGAGATGAACCGACATCAGGTAATGATTCTGGGACTATCAGAAACGCACATGAAGGGAGCAGGCCACCAGTTAGGCAGGCCAGTTAGGTTCGAGTATATCTAACAATGGCGGGACCGAAGGTGAAATTAGACGACGCATTGGAATGGCAAAAGCGGCGATGACGCTTCTGGACAAAGTTTGGAAGGACCGTAACATACTGAGAAAGACGAAAATGTATATTATTCGTACGCTGGTGTTCCCCATTTTTCTCTATGGGGCTGAGTCATGGACTATTAAAGCTGGTGACCGACGACGCATTGACGCTTTCGAAATGTGGTGCTGGCGGCGCATGCTGCGTATTCCGTGGACGGCGCATAGAACAAACATCTCAATTCTAAAAGAGCTTAAAGTAACAAAGAGACTCTCAAGCATTTGTCTGCAAAGAGTATTACAATACTTCGGACACATTGCACGTAAGCCCTCCGACAACCTGGAGAAGCTGATGGTGACCGGGAAGGTGGAAGGGAAAAGACCCAGGGGGCGTAGCCCAATACGGTGGTCTGACCAAGTTGGTAAAGAACTGGGCATAACCATATCTGACGCCATACACCAAGCGGAAGACCGTCAGAGATGGAAACAGATATGCCATGACGTAACACAGAGGCGGGACATCACGACGCTCAGCAGTGAGCAAACGACATGAGGAGGAGGAGGAACCGATTAAAAATATATATATATATATATTTTAGTTCGAAAGAGTATACTTCCGAGGTGGTCCCATTTAAATTTACCTAGTAAAGTTATCTATAAGAAACTTTATAGCGTAATCACTAAACAGTTCAGTTATTGCCTACTTAAGGAAACGAAAAATTCGACTTTTTCAGTGTGGCCATCTGTGATGGTGGACAACGACTGTCGTGCCTTTAAATACGAGTATTAAGACTTACTTATGGAACTTACTCACATGTACTTACTAAGTTACAAAACTGAGTGTATGTCTTCATTTAACGTAACTTTTTCTAGCAGTCCCTACCTGAAATTCCGTATTAACTGTTCCATGTAAAAGTTTTAAATATGCAATTTTCGTTTTTGTCCCAAAGCAAAATAAAATTTACGAAGAGTACTGTGACCTTCTTTTCCCTTGGTATATAGCAAGAATATAACCCTAGATATATGTGAGACTATTAAATAGCAGGTAAGCAGTCACCCACATCTTTTTAGTCCCTAAGAAAAAACAACCTAACCTATCCGATAGATCCGTCTTGTCGGTTGCTAAGTAAAATACGGTCCCGATTTCCAAATACCCAGAGACCGTAAGTTATTCTAGCCGTTTATTTTTCTTTGTGTCCCAAAGACAGTTTCCTGGCTCCTGGCATACTTTGTTAGTTTTATGTTCAGTGGAAAGAAAAATAGCATCACAAATTCTTTTGACAATACACTGATTTATGCCTCGATGCTGCTAGAATACAAAATGTTTGAATGTTAACGCTAAGTAGGTATTTTTCGGGCTACACAATTTGTCAGGTTATATTTTATTGTGTTAAGTATAAAACATGGTGAATCTATATTTTTTGTGTTTTTTTCTTCAGTGCACTCATGACTGTCATATTTTACTTGTCACTTATTCTCACATTTTAAAAAAAATACTAAGTGCACATCAGTTAACTTCATTAACCCTTAACCACAGACGTACGTATGTGGTACGTCGTCCAAACGATTTTTCGTTCAAAGCTTTATTTTTTGCGGGAATTTCTGCGTATTCTTTTTGGTAGTTTCCTAGACGCTAGTGACGTAGATTACGCAGGGAAAGAAAACCCCTGGAATGTCCCTGAGTAAGTGTAACGTCAGTGTTAGTGTGACTTTTTTATCATCAACGCTCTCATACGAGAGTATTTCTTTTACAATCATTTGTACTTGCTGCAAGCGGTCTAATGCTTTTTCTGAGCTATCTACATCTAGAAAAATACAAGTTCAGGTGAATAGTGCCAATTATGCAGAAATAATCAAATTATTAAGTTTGCATGAGCTATCATGCGTCATTGGCCTTATATAAAGCGAGTATAACAATAATGCGATCGGTCAACTATGCAACGATATTAACCAATTTGATACGAGTACCATGAAAAATTGCTAAATATGTATCAAATTTAAAAGTTGCAAAACCCAAATAACTGCCGTAAACCAGTTTATTTGTAGTGCCCGGAACCTACCCGCATCAACTGTTAAAAAGTGCTTTATATTGTGATTAATAATAATTATGTTTTTTTCATGGTTAAAACAAGTTTTCATAAGTAATATAACTAAAAAAAGAAGTTCCTAAAGTTAGAAAATATTTTTGTGTAATATTTAAAAAACTAACTATGTAAGTTACGTCACCTGTATGGTTATTGATTAGTATGCTGTTATTTTATTATTATTACAACTGTTTTTTATATCCCCTATTTCATTTAAATGTGTTTGCACAATAGCATTACAATAATTCCCTGAGTTAGTCTAATGATGCAACTGGAGGTCTTCAAAGTTATGGACGTACGTACGTCGTACGTACGTCGATGTTAGTGTACCAAAATCACATGTAATATGTAATGTAATATTATTTTGTCCTATGGTCTACCCGTGACCACGATCGATGCAACTCGGTCGAAACGTCGGGATGGTGAGTTATTTATTTAACTCGTAATTTTAATTCGCGATTAGTCCCGTAGTACATAATAATAATGTGTTCAAATAGCGAAAGTTTATAAACAACAATATATTCTATCGGTGTAGTCAGTTTATCTAAAATTTCTTTCAGTAAAGGAGTAAAAACTGTCATTTACTTTACCTACATTTGGTATGCACCAAATTTTTACCAGTTTTTTACCAATAGGTACTGTACATAGGCAAATCCAAGCAATGCAAGAGAATTTTTGGATTACGATTTTTATCACATTTTTGGTTTAAACGTAATCATGCTTCAGTGGCATCTAACGAGCTCAAAACGAGATTTCCTCTCCTTCGCGTGCCATTTAAAAACTTCGTAATAGTACATACATATCTACCACTAATTGGGTAGAAAAGCAAACCGATTCCAATTCCCAGTGAGCCAGCAAAGCGTTTAATCGGCGTGGCGCGGCGGGAAGTCGGCGTGCGGTCGAGAGCTATAACTGTCGGGAACCTTTTAACTACGATTTTCATTATGGCCTCTGGAGGAACTGAGAATTAGTGTTATGTTTATAGTATAAAGTCTTATATAGAAATCGCCTGGCAATGATGTCTGGCGGTTCCAGGGTAAACCACATTTCCCTAGATTATAATTGACACGCTCGTATACCTAGCTAGGGTATAAGACGGAAATTCATAAATTGTTATTAATGTTTCTTATCATATAATTAACGTATCAGAAAAATATCAAATATAGTTTTTGAAGGTATCCTATCCACGTAGGATGGGTTACCTTCAAAAATTATGTTTGATATAGTTTTCTGATACAAGTCAATGATATATGCCGAATCAAAGTTCTTGGCGGCTGTGATGTTATCTATAAGCTGCGAATAACCCAATCCTGACTGAAGCTCACTTAACACGCCCTCGCTACGTTCAGGATTTTACTAAAGAATATTCTACTCTAGAATCCCTCACTTCGCTCTGGATTCCAAAAAGCGCCCTCGCTGTAAAAATATTATTTTGCTCCCATATGATACAATCTACTATTTCACATCACAATTGCCGCGCATTTTTTGGATTTGGAACATGCTCGTGTTCCTAAGAAACTTTTAGCGGGCATTTATGAGTTTTATCCTCTTTATAAGTGCGCCGCAATTATCTTTGCCGCGCACATTTTGAATTTGGAAGTATTTGTAATGTCAGTGTTCAGAGCCAAGAACATGAATGAAAATTTAAGTTTTCAGTTATTTTATTATTAGATACCTACCATTTAATTTCAATTTAGTTGTTACTCTATGTTTTATTCAATAATAATATGACAATAAAATATGAGGCGCCTTTAATTTTCTCATAGAGGGTGATGATAAGTAAAGTATATCACTTGACCGCAAAATATATTTTTGGCTCGGGCGACGTACTTTGAATCCCTCGCTACGCTCAGGTATCTCCTATGTCCTAGGTATATGCTCCCATATGATACAATCTACTATTTCACATCACAATTGCTGCGCATTTTTTGAATTTGGAACATGTTAGTGTTCCAAAGAAACTTTTAGCGGGCATTCATGAGTTTTATTCCTCTTTATAAGAGCGCCGCAATTATCTTTGCCGCGCACTTTTGAATTTAGAAGTATTTGGGACACGTTAGTGTTCAGCGCCAAAAAAATTAATGAAAAGAATGTACCTAAATATAAGTTTTCAGTTGTTTCATTGTTAGAGTTTATTTAATTTCACTATTCATGAGTTTTATTCCTCTTTATAAGAGCGCCGCAATTATCTTTGCCGCGCACTTTTGAATTTAGAAGTATTTGGGACACGTTAGTGTTCAGCGCCAAAAAAATTAATGAAAAGAATGTACCTAAATATAAGTTTTCAGTTGTTTCATTGTTAGAGTTTATTTAATTTCAATTTAGTTGCTACTCTATGTTTTATGAAATAATAATATTACAATAAAATATGAGGCGCCTTTTATTTTCTCATAGAGGTTGTGATAAGTAAAGTGTATCACTAGACCGCAAAATATATTTTTGGCTTGGGCGACGTACTTTGAATCCCTCGCTACGTTCAGGATTCTACTCTAGAATCCCCCTCATTTCGCTCTGGATTCAAAAAATCATTGTCATATCAAACGCACTTAAACTGGAGAAAATTGTTGAAAATTCAGTTTCAAAATTTTCAAATTGAATAATTTTGCTTTTACTTGGCTTTATTTTTCGGTTATCGTACCTGTATACTTATTTATATTGTAAGATAGATAAGGTCACAAATTTTTGAAATGTAATACATAAACAGGAAAAAATTAAGTTAATAAATAGAAAACTTTAAATGGGAAGCGAACACGCTAAGAAATACTTAAGTCCACGTGCACCCAGCACGTGGACTTAAGTAACACTCGCTTTAAAAAAGTATATGAGATCAAAGAAATGATAAAAATCAGAAAAACTGCTTCAAAAGTACAATCCTACTAATATTATAAACGCGAAAGTTTGTGAGGATGGATGGATGGATGGATGGATGGATGGATGGATGGATGGATGTATGGATGTTTGTTACTCTTTCACGCAAAAACTACTGAACGGATTGAGATGAAACTTTGTAATAATATAGCTTATACATCAGAATAACACATAGGCTACAATTTATAAAGATATTTTGTGAATTGTCCAAAATATAACGATAAATGTTGAGTAAGTAGGAAAATTCTGCCATCTGCGAGCTACTGAGCGTGCGCTGCAAGAATGTCAAAATAAACAACTGTCGATCGAATATCTGTCAAATCAATCGACGAGCAGTCCTTGGATATCATCATACTGATAATATATTATCCTTACTATTTTAATTAATATTATAAACGCGAAAGTTTGTGAGGATGGATGGATGGATGGATGGATGGATGGATGGATGGATGTATGGATGTTTGTTACTCTTTCACGCAAACTAATATTATAAACGCGAAAGTTTGTGAGGATGGATGGATGGATGGATGGATGGATGGATGGATGGATGGATGTATGGATGTTTGTTACTCTTTCACGCAAAAACTACTGAACGGATTGAGATGAAACTTTGTAATAATATAGCTTATACATCAGAATAACACATAGGCTACAATTTATAAAGATATTTTGTGAATTGTCCAAAATATAACGATAAATGTTGAGTAAGTAGGAAAATTCTGCCATCTGCGAGCTACTGAGCGTGCGCTGCAAGAATGTCAAAATAAACAACTGTCGATCGAATATCTGTCAAATCAATCGACGAGCAGTCCTTGGATATCATCATACTGATAATATATTATCCTTACTATTTTAATTAATATTATAAACGCGAAAGTTTGTGAGGATGGATGGATGGATGGATGGATGGATGGATGGATGGATGGATGGATGTATGGATGTTTGTTACTCTTTCACGCAAAAACTACTGAACGGATTGAGATGAAACTTTGTAATAATATAGCTTATACATCAGAATAACACATAGGCTACAATTTATAAAGATATTTTGTGAATTGTCCAAAATATAACGATAAATGTTGAGTAAGTAGGAAAATTCTGCCATCTGCGAGCTACTGAGCGTGCGCTGCAAGAATGTCAAAATAAACAACTGTCGATCGAATATCTGTCAAATCAATCGACGAGCAGTCTTTGGATATCATCATACTGATAATATATTATCCTTACTATTTTAATATTATATGCGAAAGTAACTCTGTCTGTCTGTCTATCTATCTGTCTGTCTGTCTGTCGCGCTTTCACGCCAAAACTAATGAACCGATCTCAATGAAATTTGGTACACAGATAGTCTAGAGCCTGAGAAAGGACATAGGCTACGTTTTATCCCGAAAATTGCATAATTCCCGTAGGATAGGACAAAATCTTGCGTAAGCAAAACTGTCACCTATCACAACGACGCTAAAAGGCCCAATTTTGAAGACACCATCGTAATTATAACAGTTAATTAGACTATTTCTGTTTCTTTTTCACTTTCGGCATTCGATAGAGAGAACACTTTTTACGTTGCTATTAAATTTACGATGGCGCATTCATAATTGGGTTGATTGGGCGTAACATGCATTCACAAAACGTAATTAGATGACAGGTGACATACATTGACTGCAGACTTTTATAAATTTCTCGCTTAGCATAGCAAAGGGACAAATTGTCTTTCCACCATTATAGCTCCTCGAAGATGAAATAAAGTATGAATTGACAATGATAACTGACATTAAAATTGGACAAAATAGTTTTCCCTTTGCTATGCTACATATTACAATGACGTTTAATACTGGGCCGTCATCAAGCCGTCATTTCGTCCGACATTAAAAATATTTTTAAATATACCACCATTAGAGGTTAAACATATTTCTTTATTCTACCTTTATGGTAGAGAATCCATGCTAATATACGAAGAAACGGATCGACTTGATTTCTAAAAGTAGTATGGCATGAGTATGGATATCTTGACACTAAGGTTATTAACCTTGATTCTGAGTTGTGACCTTGACACGAACATAAATTTCTGTTGGGTTGGTTAGGATTGAACAGTGATAAAAGTGCAGCCCGGCTCAGTTGCGGCACTCCTCATGAGGCACGCAACTTGCCGGTCAGCCTCTAAGCTGCTATATTTAAAAACCCCAGAAAATCGGCCCAACCTCGAGTGCAAACTTCTAAACTGCCTAGGGGGAAAAGACCAAAAAGAATCGGGAGACCTCGAGCGCCGCCTTCTCAGCTGTCTCAGAAAAAACCCAGAGAAGCGGCTCTACCTGGGATTCCCGCGCCGCCCATAGGCCTCGGCTACTAAGTTCTCCTGCCACGACAAGGCGGAAACCTATGGGCGGGTACACTCTAACCTTATCTTAATCAACAGAAGCATTTATAAGTATAAGGTATTTTGATATCGGGATAGGTCCGAACAGTGACAACAAGGTGCAAGGTACTTAATTTTTTTACAGAGCAAGTGCCTTTATTAACTACCACTAAATACAGACTTATAATGTAAAACTTCATAAACTACTACTACATAACAAGCAATTGGATCATCCACAGACCCTTGAAGGTCTAAAGATATTCTAAATGCTCAAGCCCACTGCCAGTTAGCAGCGTGCCCAACATGCTGGCAGCATTGCCAATCAGCTTGGCAATGCTGCTTATACGTTGAGCCAAATAAACACCAGCATTTTGGTCACGCGACGGGTACACCAGACGCTCAGAAAGACTTTTGAAAACAAGATGAGCTCCCGGCCAACACGCGCACAATGTCTCAGTTTCAAACGGCTCAAATATGTAACCACTGCCGAGGTTAGCATATTTGCGTCGTTTGTGCTGCTCCGCTGACGGCGCCAAAGTATCGACGCAAGTCGCGTCCCATACTAAGGGCCGTCTACACTTCCATGGGACCAGCTTCATACCGTCAGGCCTTTTGCCATCACCACGCGCAAACCCATTCGGTTCGAGTACGGCTGCGATATTGGCGGTCGCAAAAGCCCTGCGTATGACATCGTTCACAATGGCGTGGCAACTAATTCGACCAGCGCTTCTTGACCAACAAAGACGGTGGTGTCCAAGCTGGTCAACTAGGGTACTTGAATAGGTGAGAGCGCTCAGCTATGTGCGGCGCGGCAGTAAGGTGGGTCGACTATCTCGACGATATCATCAATACTGCCGGTCGAGCCTGGTCACGACCGGCAAAGAGCCGAGGCAGATGGCACTGCAAGAGAGAGGCCTATACCCAACAGTGGCTCAAAGAAAGCTGCGGATGATAACGATGACGAAACAAATTAGTTGAGATTGGCTGTTTTTTGGGTTTGAAATTATTATTTGCTACAATATTTGTGTACTGTTTCACATTGAATTGGGGCTAATATTTTGTGGCGCAGTTACTGTATTAGTTACCAAATTTTTTTGACAAGATAAACATAAATTAAATTATATCGCGGGCGAAGCCGCGGGTAAAAGCTAGTTTAACATAAAAATGACTTGATGAATTTTATTCAATTCAATTCACTACTGAACACAAGCCTACCCACAAAGAGTAATTTTGCCAGATCTACCGCGCTGGCCCAATGCGGGTTTGGTGGACCTTACATAGGTACGCCATTGATTTTTTAAGTGAAAATTCTGTAGCGGCGTTTTGCACTTTTTGGGATGGGTAAAAAATGTTAAACATGCGTCAGGACAATTCGTATGCTGATCGAAAATTCGTAAGACGGAAGAAGAAAACTTGCTTGCGCGATCGTGCGTGTGTGATGTTGTATTATACCACATAAATAATAGAACTTTTAATACTGATAAATAAACCAATTCGTGCTAAATTATTCCCTAACCATTCCAAAATATTCAAAAATGCGCAACGTTAATTTTCAGTTTTCACATCGGCCGGCACTCCCGGAGTGCAACCCCTTGTTTTTTTTCACGACGTACAGCTATACATGTTGTGTAACGATACTAACGATATTTTTCTTCACCGAAAAGTCATTGCCAGGAAATTTTTTCACAAGTTTTCATTCAGCACTGAAATTTTCAAAGGCATAAGTTTAATCTATCATTAGATTAATGCCCACGGGTATTTAATGAGTAGTATTCTAATGAATTTGAGTAATGAATGAATGAATGTCCTTACACATGTGTGTGAACTGTTAATTGCGTATGTCTGTGACAAACATAATTTCCTATGAAACAACCTTTTTTCATTTTCCTCTTCCTCATTCTTGTGATAGTTCGATTTGTCTGCCAAGTAAGTAATGTTTGCTTGGAATCTCCAGCATGTAAGTAATCGTTTTTCCAAGACGAAGTTAATTCCAGTTCTAATAACGAGCTGGCTGAACGAGGAAGCTTATCTGATCGTGATCTCTACAATTTTATTTCAGCTTGAAACATTTTACAATAATGATTGATTTCATCATCATAATTATCAGCCGTAGGATGTCCACTGCTGAACATAAGCCTACCCTATGGATTTTCAATAAGCCTGTATAGAAGCAGCCTGCATCCAGCGCATTTATGCGGTCTTAATAATATCATCAATATTGCGCTTACCGATGCGTGGTCTCCATTCAAGAAATTTACTGCCCCATCGGCGATCAGTTTTCCAAGCTATGTCGCCTGCCCATTGCCATTTCAAATGTTTAATCAGCTGGACTATGTTAGTAACTTTGGTTCGTCTGCGAATCTCCTCATTCCTGGTTCGATCTCGCAGCGAGACTCCGAGCATAGCCCTCTCAATAGCTCGTTGGGCTATCTTGAGCTTATTCATAAGGCCCACAGTAAAAGACCACGTTTCAGTTCCATATGTAATCACTGGCAACATACAACTGTCGTAAACAGTCGACTTGGGAGACTGAGGTATGTCTGACGAAAAGGCCTCTCGCAGTTTTCCGAATGCTGTCCAACCGAATTAGGTTCGGCAATCGACCTCTTTCTTGAAGTTGGGTTTTTTAATAATCTGCTTGCCAAATGTGTTGGCATTTTTTATAATTGTCGATCAAAGATATTAATTAACAATGAAAATTACTCTAATGTGAGCACCGAGTCCAGTTTTTTTACTCATAATGATAGCTTGATGTCTCTACTAAGTAAAAAAAAAATGATTGAGCAAAAACATCAATTTTTTTTACTAACCCTTAAGTCACCTTGCATCGATAAATGCAAAATAAACTTTAATTCAATTTTTCTCAGAAATGATTAACTATTGCATGACGGTGTATAGGGTCAAATTTGTTGATAATATCCCCCCCTATAACCCACTAGGAGGTATAGGTTCAATAACCAGTAACCCTGTATAAAGTAAATACTTTATGATTTAGCAAAACATAACCTAAGACAAGTAAATCAATTCGATCGATCTGTATCAGCCTTATAATAGTCCAATGCAGGACGTAGCCTACCCACGAAGGGTGATTGGGCCATATCCACCACGCTGGCCCAGTGCGGGTTGAAGGATTCACATACGCCATTGAAATTCTTCTCCGGACGTATGCAGGTTGCCTTACGATGTTTTCCTTCACCGAAAAGTCAGTGGTGTGAATCCCAAAGAACTCATTGGTACGGGACCGGGATTTGAACCCACGACCTCACGATTGTAAGGCGAGCTTCATTACCTCTAGACCACCACGGCTTCGGATCGATCAGTTCAACGTATTTTTTTACAGTTTGAACTATAAAACATTCTCGACGACTATCTTTTGCTTACGTACGTTGATGGTACGTTATAATTGAGATAGTAGAGCGTATCATTTTGTTTTCCGTACCTGATACGTTTCTAGAACGGTCATGGTATCGTACGTAGGAGTCATATTACGATAAGTACAATTTTATTTGTAGATCCAAAGATCAGTGTTCGTTAATTTTATTAACATCTTAATCAACTTGACGTTGCTAATTAGCATACAGTCAGTACAATTTCAAATACCTACATAAAACCTTATTACGTAACATCTCAAACTTTGTTTCCCAGACATGTTCAAAAGTTTACCAAACTTCCCGACCTCCAAACTTTCCTTGTTATGAGTTATTTTATCTATAACACCTGTTTACAAGTTTGTTTATAATTACTCAGCGTTGTTTACTGGACTTTCCCACGTTATTTATGTTAATTTCTTTGTCTTTATCGCGCAAATAAATTGCCCTTTGCGAGTCTACATGCGCTAGATTTAAGATTTTGACCGTTATTATACGGTTTCCATTAAGGTTGGAAAGCGATGGTGATCTAGTGTTGCAAGTCAATTAGCTAACTACAGGGTTACAACATTAAACTTTAAATTAAGCAACTTTCCGCACGGTCAGTATTTGGATGGGTGACCGCGGGTGGCATTTTCTAACTGAGCGCTACCGTGACTCGGATGACAAGTTAAATTGTAGGTCCCGGTTGTTTTAACCGCTTAGCCATGTCAGAGGCTTTCAGGCGGCTTCAAAACTCTGACACCAGGGCTAGCCACCCGGCCTATACGAACTTACTTACTTACAGGGTTACAGGCTAAGTCGACCTATTCCCGTTAAGCGTGTGTAGTTTACTACGTTTCCGATTGATTTGACTATGAAACACCATATCCTAAATCTCACAGTTTTTGAGATAATTGAATTCAAATATTTTTTATAAAAGGCTAATTTTACGGACAATATTGGGTAGTGAGGTCATAAAATATTATTTTACACGTAAAACTTTTTTCTAACGAAAATAGGTCGTCTTACCCTGTAACCCTGTATATTGTATCTAGGCACGCAGCAGCGTGTCCAACCAAGACAAGGAAAAAGGAACTGGCGATGCAGCAGCCGTATCTAATATTACACGAACCATTTCGAGCCACCTTTTAACCCTTAATAAGTCGAAAACTATTTATAAGTACTTACATTAATTTTAATGTTTTCTTTTATATAAATAGTGCAAAACAAAGTCACTATACGTATCTGTATATGTTGGAAGATGTTTCTTCGCAGTAGTTGGTTGGTGAGTTTTCTCTGTTTCGCATTCACAGTAGATTTTGATGCTAAAGTTTTTTTTTTCCTAAGATCCTCTTGATGTTATCCAAAACAAACCGTTCGGTCCCTTTATCGACTAAGTGTAGTGACTTTGGGAATCGTCTCTATTATGTTTACTAAGCTCGCATCGCAAAACCAGGAGACGAAGTGCTAAGACAAAAGCTATCGCGCTTAGCCGATAAGAGCCTATGCCCCAACTAGCAAAAATGTCTTGGATTTCGCTTGGATAAGAATGATGGGCTTCTAGCGCTCATATTTATAATAGTTTTAGAAGATATTATCGCTCTTATATTACTTTAGATAAGCTTTTTTGGACTCAAGAGCTTTGTGTGTTATACTTAGTCTCATATATGTATATAAGCGCATTTTATAATAATACTATTATAAGCCTGTTACTCCTAAAATAACATTAACGAAGACTCATTTGACTCGAAGACGCACTTGAAAATATTTGTTCTTATAGCCTCATTTTGTAAGTTCATTTGATTTTATAATGTTCTTGGTAGAAGCTCTTTTAAGAATGTCAGACTAATATCAGCATAACATAAAAATACTATTGCTCTCATATAAGCATTAGATAAGCCAGCACGAAGTCAAGAATTCTCGGTTTTTTATTACTTAGTCTCATATATGTACATAAGCGCATTTCATAATACTATTATAAGCTTCTTAGTCCTACAATAACATTTAAGAAGACTCATTGTACTTGAGAATACCTGTTTTTATAACTCCTTTCTCTAAGTTCATTTAATTTTATAATGGTCTTGATAAATGTACTTGTAAAAATGTCAGACTAATATCAGGATAAGATATGCGCCTGTTTGGGCGTCTACTGATTCTCATAGTCAATATTAAGTTATGGCCATCCTGTGCCTACAATGAAAGTAGTGGTGCTAAAAGTAGACTAATAGAGATTAACGTCATATTATTATTTAATTTCAAAACATCACACATAGGTAGCATGAGAACATCAAAATACATTATAATATTACCTATAGCGTAATGTGAACATGAATCTCTACGAAATATTCTCAAATATCATTCCAAAAAATAATGACGGCGCATTTGATGGCATTTCGCTAGCAAAATACGTGTTCACTGCGCGTGAAATTGGAATCTGTTACGTCAAAACGTTAACGTGTCTTTTCAAGCCATGTGCGGTATGGTTCCCCTAATATTTTTACGACAAGTTTCATGTTAAAGTGAGATATATGTGTTTTATGTTAGGTGAACGTAAAATTACGTTGGGGAGTTGAGTGGAGTAGTTTATCTGATGGGTTGAGAAAACGTTGGGCTTAGTATTTTTTACTGAGTAATATAAGCTGGTTCTCGAGTAAGTTTGCATAGGACGGTTGGCTGATCATGCTTATGTATTTTATTTATTGTTTTCAGCCTTTACTGGGTATGGGGTTTTCTCGTGACGATGTTTATTAGATCATAAGTTTACTGGATTGACAAAATTCGAGTTTATGTAAAACTCACTTTGTTTATTTTACCTTAGAAGGTAAATATGTTATGAAGAACTCCTCGACTTACCGATTTCCTCGCAAGATCTGAAGCTGTAGTCACAACAAAACGCTTGACATTCTAAGAGACTGAGGTTGCGTTTTTATTTAATCGTTAAACTATAGGCCTAGAGATTACATGGTTACCGATGTAGAGCTCATTTCAAACTGCGTGCTCCACAATACCTAAGTTTTTTTATTATAACTAAAGACTAGTACTTAGCAGTCAGATTAAATTAACAGAGCCGATAACTTGGGAGACACGTTGGAGTTAGACTATTGAATAGACACTAAATTAGTAGACATGACCGAGGCCTTCGAGTTTTTCTGAGTTTTTAAACCATTTAAAAATTCATAAAACTCGATAGGATTAACCAACCTCCCTGATTATACGAACATACTTATATTTGTAGATAAATGCTTAGTCACATCAGATAAGTATCACCATGTGACCTAAAAAGTCTAATATTGAGAAACACTTTTGTACTCACAACTTTAATATAACTTAATCCACTTCAATCAGTTTCGATAAAAAATTAACGTACCTACCTAGAAGGGAGATTTTTGTAAGCCTCAGTCCATTAGGATTAATCAAAGTATTAAACTGGAATTCATCGAGCGATCGGCTCGTTGTACTAAATGGAAGTGGGACGGACAAAAAGTACCTACTACATCCATAAATAAAATTGACACAAAAGATCCATTACTTAAATTACTTGTACGGGGAGTTTTTAAAATGGATGTCTAACTATGGAAAAATAGGTAAAAGAGATAAATATTTGCCTTTTCCACATTATGAATAAATTGTGTCAGTACTTGATTGAAGAGTTCGAAAGCATAAATTATTATTTTACTCACTGTAGCGGCAATCAACTTTTTGTTCTATTATTCAATTTCTACGATGCATTTACAGACTGCTCTTCAAGGGAAAATGTTATGAAATAAAACATTTGCTTATTTAAATATCACTATTTTAGTTAATATAACTAGAGCTAATACTATTTACAAATAACAGGCAAGATGTTCAAGGCGCGTCGTCTCTAACTGGCAGGTACTGGTTACGTCTCCTCTGTGTCAGTCTGCGTTTGGGCTGGGGAGTCACTGATTCTTCTATCCTCGATTGCGCTCCTTCCAAGTTTGATGCGCTGACAGGAACAGGCGTGACGGAGTATCCGGCAGCCACTAAAGCAGCAAACTCTTCAGGGGTGTAAGCTTTGTTGTTCTTAGGAGGAGGCAGGTTCGCTCTCTCCTCGTCTAAGTTACGTCCGTGCTGCTCGATATTGACTTGCTCGATATCTTGCTCTCTGTATTCTGGCTGAGGTTGCGGCCTCAGTTTCCTGGGAGCTGGCAAGTTTTTGCTCACGTAAATAGCGGAGTGTGGCGCCTTCGTAGGCTCGACGCGTTCATTTTTAGCTGGCACTTCATACCTGGGCCTCTGCTGCTCATTCGTTCTGTATAAGGGGCGGAGTACAAATTGCTCGCCATACAATTGCACTTGTTGTTGCGCAGCGTTTTCCGAGACAGGGTCGTAAATTTTCACTGATCGCTGCTTCTCGAGTTCAGGGAAGCGCTTCAAGTAAGCGACTGGCCTTTCGATGTTGGACGATGGGAGTCTCAGTTCTTGTCTGATAGCTTGCGGCCTCAACTGTTGCGGGACTTCCACGATTCTGTATTGTTTTGGAGAAGCTTCTTGTTGCTGGTATTGAGGGGCGGCTGTTCTGAAATTTTGCTGTGGTCTGAGCTGTTGCAGTTTTGGGGCTGGTACAATCTTTAAGCCCTCTTGGCGTTCATATGCAAACTCTGGCTGAGCTTGGGGTTGTTGGGCGATTGGGACGTAGCGAAGGGCCTGGGCCAGTCGCTGAGGCTGGGGCGTAGGGCGATACTGCTGCTGTTGCTGCTGTGATTGCTGCTGTTGTTGGACGTTGGTGGTCTCGATGAGGTACTGCTGAGGAGCTTCCGTAGACTGCTGCTGGGGGAACGACACATGGACCTTGGAACGGTGCTTGGAGGTTTTCTTGCTTGGCTTAGGTACGTATCGATCAACCTGGAATTAATTAAGAAAAACGTTATTGTTAAATCCAAAAAAGTATCTTTAAACCAGTTAATTTCAATGTTTTTGACATTATTTAGTTTTTTCAACAAAATCGGAGAAGAGCGTGTCGAAATAATGAACTCTGAATGAATAAGGAAATCATTCGATAAAAAAATCCTCTTTTAAACATTAGATACCTACACAGTACAGTACTGAACATTATTAGACCTAATCACGAACAAATAACTTCCAGTTGATAACAAAGTTATTGTAAAATAATTTAAATATTAGTTTTTTTTTCTGATATAAATAAATATTTAGCGCCATACCTGTTGATACTGAGGTGCGACACTGCGGACCGTGGTGGAAGGCACAGGCGCGGGCGAATAGGCTTGTACTGGAGACTCTGGTCGTACTTGCGGCTGGCCCAGTAATGCTAGAAGCTCCTGATCGAAGGTGTCTGCAGCATTGGCACCGTTGTCACTGACGGATAGCGCTGCACCGACTGATGCTTCTCCGCCGTTGAAGTCGAAGTGCGGGCGAGTGATCACCGTGTGAGATGGCGGTACCTGAAGTATTAATTAAATTTATATTCAAATGACATATTTTAACACAAACTTTATAATTCCTGGAACAAGATTTGTATGGTCTAATAACTACTTATTTAGTCAAATAAATCTGATTAAGTTTACGACCGATTGGGCAAATAGTTGATTATACCTAGAAACATCAGTAATTTTAGCGATCAAAGAGCTACACTTGCTTTGCCTTGACTGTCACCAGCTTTACTGGCTATGGCTGCGTATCTATGTCACCATCAGTACAGAGTCTAAGAAAAAAAATGTATGTCGATGAACGCTTCTGATCTTAGGCTCGTCTTCATATGTATCAATGAATATATATCTTTACCTGGCGTCCAGTTTGTTGAGGCTCCAAATAGTAAATTTGCTGCAGATTTTGCTTGTGGTCTTGTTGCGGGTTTGCGTACAGTTGCTGTAACAGCTGGCTGCTGGCGATGGGGGCTTTCCTCTCTGGCTGGAGCTCTAGCAGCTCTTGGGGGTTCAGAGAAAATACCTGACCCGGGCGGTATTCCTCGGGCCCAGACCGACTGGAATTTACAAAACATTGCGTTAAAACTAGAAGGTGTTGTCAATTAGCCCTGAAAAAGAATATGTCAATAGGATAACCACGCTGTAAAGTCTGTGAATAACTTGCACTAATGAAGTCGACACATTTATAGAAAAAAAATGAATGTAAATAGTGTAGTATCGCGACATGAGATTGAAGTGTCTATTTTAATTGATTTTATTTACGACGTGGATATCAAAATAATTAATCTAATATTAAGAGCTATCTGAAAGACTAGGGTTAGATCAAAATATTTAGACAATTTTGAGTTTATTGATTCCAATTATTGACCTGGGCTGTGGCTCGCCGTAGGTGAGCGCGTTAACAGGAACCGCTGTTATGGGGTATCCAGCCGCTAGCAGTGTGTTGTACTCCTCAGGCGTGTAGAATTTGTGGTTCTTTGGTGGGGGCAAAGTATGCAGGCTCTGTCTGTAATGCCCCAGCAGTCTTGCTCTCTCAAGTCTTAACGCTTGCTCTCGCAAAGCAAGCAGCGCAGGTGGAGGTATTCCTCCAGGTACAACCACGTTAGGGTTGAAAATCGGCAGATGCGTGGGAGGAAGCAGCGATGGGGGCGCTACTGGAGCCACTGGACTGATCAAGTTTGCGCTTGGTGATCCGTAGTCAGGAATTGGTGTTACAGCAAATCCAGATACGACTAAAGACGTGAACTCTTCCGGAGTGTATGACTTTCCATCCTGAGGAGGAGGGAGATAAGAGTTGCGACGATCTTCTAAGCTAAGACTGCGGTGCTCGACTGAAATCGGCTGATCCTGTAGCTGATTTCCCACAACTTCAACATTGACTAGTTTCTGACTCTCCACATCAAATTTCGCTTGTTCACTTCCAGCAGTGGTGCTTGGCAGCTCTGTGCTAACTGCCTCGGGCTGCTCTCTCGGCGGTCGCTCAACCATCGAACTTTGATCCTCAGAAATGGGTTGAAGCGACGACGTTCCATTCCTATAGGTCAGACTTGCATTTAGATCAATATCTTCTTTTTAGTCCGTTCACCGTAAAAGTCCTCATGCCACCAAATAGTAAACCGAATTAAGTATAAAATAAAACTGAAAATAAAATGGTTACGATTCTTAAAAACCTTCCAAGCCCGTTTGGTAAAATTTTAGCGCCAATTGTTTCCAGAACCTCCTTCAAATAGAACCGAATTGGTTGGAGAATTGGTTAGCGATTCAGCAAGCGGCTAACGTTTGGCAATGCGCCACACGAAGTGGCCTTTAGCAGAAGAAATTTGATAGAAATTTTTGATTAAAGTTTTTGTAAGATATTAGATTTTTCTTGTAAGAAATGTGTTAATTTTGAAATAGATTAAATTTGTTGGAAGATTTTGTCCCCGCGCGCTTACTATTAGTAAAAAACGTTGTTAGAACCATAACATAGAGTTAAAAGAGTATGTTATGGATCTAACTTTGAGTTAGTAAATACATACCTGAGCTTATCGTCATCTTGAGGCTCTTCTACAGGTGCTACAGGCTCCTGAAAATAAAGAAAAATATTGTATAAATTATCAAACAATAAAAATAGCATGAAATTATATTCTCTATGTACAAGTTCAATAATCAGGGTAAAATAAATATTGACAGATTTTTATAACAACAAACTGATTATTATCAATTTTCCTAAATTTCTATAATCTATTGTCTTCTTTTTTGAGTTCCAATATTTAAATGAAGATAGCAAAAATATCTACAAAACATTTTCTAAATCGAGATGAAACGTCCAACACAATAATTGATTTTCCCTGTAGCTAGCAACTTAATTAAGTATATCGTAAAAAATCAGAACCAACAAAAATGTTAACAAAGTATTTCAAGGTTCAATTATCGAAAAACGTGTGTAAACATGATAGAATATAAGTATTGACAGGTCAAACACAACAAACGTGTAAAATTCCCACGGGGTGTAAAATGGCATTACTCAGTTTTTCAGTTGCTAGAGGCGATGACAACGAACATAATATGCGTGGATACGATAAGGTTGTAATTAAGTTCGACGTAAGTATAATTATCTATAATGGTTATTATAGGTCGCGTCGCGGTATATAAGTTTAGCGCTGGCAAAGTGTGGGGATGGCTACGCATGGGTTTAGTATGGCGGTCACCATGAGCAGCCATCCCCTCAACAGTACCCTCAGCACTACAAGTACGTGCCGCTACCTGTAGGGTTATGAAATTTACTCTTATAAAATGGAAAAAATACTGAAATAAGTTTTTAGAAACGACGGTTACTAACTGTAGTAACATTATTTTTAAAAATTAAGTATCTCCTAAATGGGGATGCCCATTTAGGAACCCTACATGTTTTCGTAATGTACTCTGTACTGAATATACTGAAGATTGTAACGGTATAAAATACAGTCATATAGTCATTTATTCACACACAATTAAGTCAAGAAGTAAACATTACATTAAGGCACTATACAATATAGCACAAAATAAAAATAGAGAACTTGACAATTACCAAATTAGTCACTTAACAGGTAATTTTATAAAGTCATTTACATCATAATCTCATGTAGCCAACATTTTAATTTATTCCTAAACGTTCCAGCGGAAGGTGCATCCCGAACTTCTACTGGTATTTGGTTGTATATAGCGAGTCCACCAATATATACAGACTTCTCCGATTTCGCCAGCCTATGAGATGATGATGAAAGTCAAAAAAATGAAATGGATTTCACTGAAAAATTCACTTTACTAAAATATTTAGAAAATATTTTACAAAGTTCCAAATTATATGAGAGTAAGGTTTATGTAATTTTTAATGTGACCTATTAATTAATCACTTTCGTTCTTTATAGGTTATCGGTTGTTTTATAAGGTAATTTAGTACAAGAACCGAATCTTGGCACATCTGAGGACGCCACAAATTAACCGCACGACATTTACTAGAGTATCGGCGGCAACAGTATGTCATAACAAGCAATTATGTGTTATAGATGTACCCAGTGCCGGATTAAGCAAGCGTGGGCCATCACGACGGGGAAACTTTGGTCCGCTGAGCTTTAAAGCATGAAGAAGATGGATTGTGTTAGTTGGAAATGGTGTGACGTTTTATTTCCTCATTTTCATGCTCAGAAACACAATTATAAGTATTTTTGGTATATACCCTGTAGGTATCTTGTAATCAGAAGATATAAAAACTTAAGTTCAAGATTTAGTTTTATCAAAATAATATAAAAAATCGCCGCTAAATAAGTTTCACTTAAAAGTACCTATACCAGACAGACGTCAATATATTTGAGGCCACTCTCTGCGCGGGATCCGTACCTAATGATTGCCAATTGATGTTATTATTGCATGCCAAACAGGTAGAATATGGCAGTTGATTGATACTAACGTACCGTCTTGTATTACCCATATACACAATAAGACTATAACTCACGACTTAATAAATTTCACGCAAAAATAAATTATAGCAACTTTAGGTGTATATGGTGTATAGCCCTTTACTTCGCGGGGCCCGTAGCTATCACTACTCTTGGTACGTGTTTAATCCGTCCCTGGATGTACGTACCGTGTACGCCAAGGGAAATGGAGACAACGGGATATATCGGCCATTTTCTAAATTGAAGGTTTCATGCGCCGATGGCGATGGGTTGATTCATTAGCGCGGGTTGGTTCACAGCTGTGACGAAGAATGTAGTGATTGATTGCCTAAAAATTACAACGACAAGATAGATTTTTTTTTGCACAAATGCTACACTAGATAAACATTTTCAAAGGAGTGATTTTTCCTCAAATATGTAGGTACTCTACTCATCTTGTGTCCCTGGACAAAGACCAATTTTAGTGTTTTACATAAGTAAGTCTTTGTTATTACATATATCTGATCATCACAGACATCAATAGAAGTTACATCACGTTTACTTCTCCAAAAAGCTAGTGATGTGAGAATTCGTATATACTTAAGTCCCAGAGTACACATTTGTACGGGACCGGGATATGAAACCTTTACCTAACGATTATAAGGCAAGCGTTACTACCACTAGGCCATTATCACTTCAATATACAGTTGACATTATTGATGTTAGTAGTACAACATCGTCAATACAAACGTTGATAGGTGATTTCATCAAGATTTTCATCGAGAGTTAATGATCAGTTTTGGTCACTCAGTTTTGAAATTTGATGGCATCATGACTATGACAAAATATGAATTACGGTTTTGTTGAGAAATAGAATTTACTTAGAAAACATGGACACTTCAAGTCAAAGTTGTATGAAGCGATGAGCATAATTATGAAAATTAGATTTTTGTTATGGATTGATCATTACGTTTAGTTAACAACCGTCAGTACCGTGACCATGGTCGATGCTCAGAGCAAATTATTTTTATTTGCTTTGAGGGTCGATGCAACTCGGCCGAAACGTCGGGATGAGGAGGTATTTATTTATCTCGTAATTTTAGTGCACGAAGTAGTCTCGTAGTATATAGTAATAATGTGTTCAAATCGCGAAAGTTTAAAAACAATACCTCAAGAGGATCGTATATCGACCACTGTTTTCGCTTTTTTTCTAGAACATGGAGAAAATTTTCAATAAATTTTAGATAAAATTAACGTTTCGGGAGAAAACTTTTTTCACCCCCTAAATTAAAAGAAAAATGTAATGATTTTTGAGTAAAAAATATTGCAAGACTTCGTACGTCATATTTTTTTCAGAATTTTTTTTAGTTTATTTATACTTTTCAGCTAACTTTTGGCGTAAAAATATGATTTTTTTGTATTTTAAAAACTATGAAAAACAAATTAATTTGTACCAAAAAATTAGACTCATCTTTTTTCGTGATTTCTTCGCTAATGATTCATGATTATGATATAAAATGTACGTAATATTTTTAGTCTTAGGACGCATTCCCAAAATCATGTGACAGCCGTCGTAGCTTGTTGTTATAATTATTAATTTTACGTAATTTTTTGCCTAGTCACAGATAGATTGTCAAATCAAATGTTTAAATGGGAACAGCTAGAGGCGAAATTAACCCAGTCACTCTATTCGTCATGACATAGTGGGAACTTGCCCTTATTTTATAAGCAAGGAATATGCCCACATAATATTTTTCATGAAATAACTATCTATAGGTACGATAGGAGAACTCGTTTGCTTGTCAATGTTGAGGTATTGGAAATATCGGTATGTAATAAGGAAGCCTTCTTGCCTACGTAAGTAGCTGAAATTCATATTGGAGGAAAATCTCGGTAACATATTTTGAGGGGAGTTTCTAAAAGATGGGATCTGTGGTTTTGTGAAGTTCTTTTTTTACAAGCTTTTGTTTAACTTGTAATGGATGTACCCCTTCAATATGGAATTTAAGACAGAAAAAATGCCAAGTCGATGGATGTAAGTGTGTAAGTTTGGGTGGAATCTTGCAAATTTAATTTGATCAACTTCCCGGTTTCCGATTGAGCTGAAATTTGCACGCATATGTATATCGCATGACAGTGCAATAATATGGTACCATGAAGCTGATTTGATGCTGGAGTCGGAAAGTGGTTATAGGAACTCCTGCACTAAACAAGTAAGACCCGTCGTGTTTGGGCTCGGTTTACTTGTTTTGCCTAGCACTCTGCTACACTACATAATATTAAGGATCTCAAAAGCTTTTATTTTGTAAAAAGTTATATTTTTATATACAGGTATATATATTTTTAATTACTGTAATTACCCACTGCACACTGAGGTAATTTAATACATCTTTGACGATCCTCCTGATGCTCCTTGAAGATGACCTCATCATTAATCAACAACTGATTTTTTGCAACTGCAAGATTGGATAGTAATTTAAACTCGAGTAGTAATTTTGGAGTAGTTAGCCTTCTTTTCTTTCTTTGAAGATTTTAATTCATTTCTAAAACACAAAATACCGACTAAATACTAGTGTAATTAGTGTACTATATTAGTGTAATTAACTGTGTATATGAATAAGGCAGTATAAGTCTATAGAATTTAAACGCGATTAAAACGCGAGTATTAATTTTGGAGTAGTTAGTCTTCTTTTCTTTCTTTGAAGATTTTAATTAATTTGTAAAACACAAAATACTGACTAAATAGTTGTAATTAACTGTGTAAATGAATAAGGCAGTATAAGTATATAGAGAGATATCGTTTGTGACCCGTAGTCTCCTACTAGTTGTACCACGGGCTAGAGATTTCTTCCCGTAGTACTCTTAGAGTGCTTGGTGGGACCACGGAAAGAAAATTTGTGCCCATGGTACTACTAATATTGCAGTAACTAGCAACTAGTCTCCCCATAATCATGTCACAGTCTCAGTATATATATTCTCAGTATGTATTTGTATAGATGTTCTCTCTAATAATTAAACCTCTAATGAATAGTTTCGTCATCGGAAGCTGCCATCCATTAATCAAATGGCACTATGTCCAAGTCTCCTAGCCTATTGAGCTTTCCTATCACGTGGGATGTGTCTGGGACCTGTTATACGACTTATCACAAGTCTATCAAAATAGTTTTTGGCTAGCAAAACTTGTGACATTGATACAATACTCGTAACTAGGTATTAAAAATATATACAAGTACAAAATACTTCTTAGGTATTGAGAACTTGCATTATTAATTTTCGCAAAAAAATGCAATCCCACCGTGTACAGAATTCGAATAATTTGCACGAATCGATGTGACATCCATGTACATTTTTGTTGATTTATCAAAAATGGCTCAGCTGATTTCGATAAAATTTAAATGGAACCACTTTTCGAACTTAAAAAGATTTTTTTTAAATTGGTTCATACATTGGCAAAAATATCGATGAACATACACAAAAAAAACATGCAGACGAACATAGTACCTTCTCCTATTTGCGAGTCGGTAAAAACGGTATATATCTAGCAGAGGCTAATCAAAGGTTTATGATGAGACATACCTATTTATTTTTTAATTATTTTAGTGTAGGTTTGTGTTTGAGTGTATTCAACTCTGCCTCAAGAATACCCGCGTACTCAGAAACGTGCTTAACTACCTAATTATTTGTTTACACGACTACGAGACATAGTCTCCAATTTATATCTATTATAATCAGATAATTAATATCATATACCAGTGACACTTTGGTTAGGTTCTTTTGAAAATGAACAGAGAAAGGTTACGTCTGCAACGTACCTATCCGTGAAATAAACCCCCTTTGCATAAGAGGCGTAAGCGTAGTCGTATCGTAAGCGTATCTTAATACGCGCGCAGGACGAGAGCAATACGAGCGCATGCATGTTCAAACAAGTCCGCACATGGAGTGGTGCTGCAGCGTATCGTAGGAGGCATTTACCCCCCTCGCACATGTAGGCGCCTATTACGATACGCTTACGATACAACTACGCTACGCCTACGTGTGTGAAGGGCCAAAACTAGATGATGGCGACAATATGTTAATGTTTGTCTAAACAACAGGGCCTTGTCATATAAGTAGGTATATATGCTTGTTATATTTTCCCTGAACAAACTCGGAGACTGCTCAGGTGTAGAGATAGAAAAACGAACATTTTACCTTACGAGTGATATAGGTATTTCTTTTCTGAATATATCAATACCCACGTGATTCTTAAAATACCTACACGTTATAAGAAATATGAATATTGAATAACGAAACTTTCTAAAAAAATATTTTGAAATTTCGAAATAAATATAGTATATTTAAATTGAACGTAATAACATTGAACTGCCAGTTGGCATCTAAAAGAGCTCGATGTAGGTAATTGTTTATTTACAGTTTATGCTATTTTAATCCTAAACCTAAACAAAATATAAAATTCTTTATTTCGGAAAATAAATTCGATTTACATTTCAATCTATAGCCAATAAGGATACGGTTCTAAACATCTGCGACAACAGGAAATAAAATGACCTATGAATAAATCCAAGGATTCAAAATGGATTTTTGTCGAAATGATAGAGTAATTTTTATCTCATCAAAAACATAAATGTGAAATATGAGCCATGCGTTCAATTTAAGAATTATAATATGCGTCGTTGCCAATTTCCCAACAAAAGAATTAAAATCTGCTCGTGCTCTGTAGGAAATCCTAAAATGTTAGCTACAAGAACACACAACGTTCTAAATACCAACGTACACATATAATATACCTGTATATTATAACAAAACAAAATCTAAAAGTGATTGAGGCTCTATCAAAATTAATTTAAATCTTATAGAAATAACTACACATAAGGCCCAATTATGAAGGCGCAATCGTAAATTTAACAGCGACATAAAAAGTGTTCTCTCTATCAAATGCCTAAAGAGAAAATAAAGAGAACTATTCTAAATTGCTAATATAACTACGTTGGCACTTTCATAATTGGGTCTAGTGTGTAAATCGCTAACTTACGCTCCCAGTGTACAAGCCCCTGTAAAATTGTGGTTCTGCACAAGGCAACGCCCTGCGCATCTGATGTAGCCAAACTATTGAGAGAATGTTTAACCGTCTATGTCATTCACTGACACGAAGAAGTAGATATACATAATTTTGCAATTTCCTCCTTCTAAGAGTGTCATCTTGTTTTCCGTACTATGTCATCACCATCATTTTCTTAACCGCTTCCCACTAAAGTAGGCTCAACGTTACGTTACGTCATGCTCGCAATTCGTCCAAATTTTTCCATTTATGACTTTTTTAAAAGTTGCCTCAGCGTATTTAGCGCTCGTCCATTGCCCCAGCTCTCTAATTACGTTTTTTTTTACTAGGGGCAACTCTTCGGATTATGCCCTTACTGGCCCGGCCGGCTCCGGGATCTCCGAAAGGAACACACCGGTTCTCCCAACACTTTGTGTGCCTACTCGCCTGGCAATAGGACCAGGCTTGTGCGGTCCTCTACGACAGCGTTGCCACACACGCTGTCGTCCTCCTCGGGCCCGCTTGAGTGGGTGGCCAGAGCCCCAACTTTGACCACCCACGAGCCCAGTGGTCCCCTTTTAGTAGGTTCTTACCACAGGCAGGGGATACCGATGCCGTATTCTCGGGCTCCGTCATCAGGGCAAACCATCATTTTCTTAACTGTTTCCCACTAACGTACTCGTAGACTCGATGTTACGTCATGCTTGCAATTCGTCCAATTTTCCATTTTTGACTTTTTAATGAGTTACCTCAGCGTATTTAGCGCTCGTCCGCTGCCCCAGCTCTCTAATTCTTATTTAATAGTGGTTGCGACATTTGGCCATATAATGGCGGTATCGTTGCATGGTCTGCAAGGTGCAACACCTAATAGCATGTTGTCCACTCGGAATTCTGTTGTTTTGCAATTACGTCAAATGCACTATTGTTATCTTGATGGTTTCATGTGTCGTACGTAGCGTGAAAGAACTTAATATGTCCGTTAAAAAGTAAATGAAAATAACGCTAGCGGGCTCTAATTTTATTCAATTTAAATTTTTTATTTTGGGCGGAATTTAATTAAACTGAAATACAGTAATTAAGATATTTATTATTAGCATAAAACAGTAATTAACACATGACCCGAAAAATAAAGGACATAACGTGGCCTCATAATCTAAACATCTCATTAGGTACATTGGTCATATAATATGACTGTTTTCTTGTTAATTTAAGTAAAAGAGGTATGCATTATGCTTAAAACTGGATTATTAAAGACTGATGATGACGGTGAATAAAATAATTGCGAATAGCTGTGCTGCTGAAGACTGCTTCACAAGTGTCGCGTAGTATAGACTGCGCAGTGTTATTGTCACACTAGTCAAAATACATAGGATCGTAAACTTGCAGTAAACTTGAATTTTAGAGTATTTACATAGTTAAAAGTTAATGTTCAAGAAAATCAATATTTTAATGTTACGAGAAGTATTTTACAACAAGCTTTTACAGAAAACAGGCGCAAAGCTCAGAGCAAATAAAAAAAATCAAGAGGGAACGTTGTTGAACAGTCAAGTGAGGCCGGTTTTGTAAACATGTGTGAGTGCGTCGGTGTTGCACCGCCATAGTTCGACTGACAAGCCAAGGCGTAGTTTCGTTGTACGTGCGGATGTGTGTGTAATTGTCTGTACACGGCGAGGCGTTATTTTGGTTGGTTTCACTTGTTTGTTTCCAACATTCTCTCTTGATTTTTAGGGTTCCGTACCTCAAACGGAACCCTTATAGGATCACTTTGTTGTCCGTCTGTCCGTCTGTCCGTCTGTGTGTATGTCAAGACTCTTTATCTCGGGAACGCGTAAAGGTATCGAGTTGAAATTTAATCTGTATACGTATATCTATGATCTCTTGCAGTTATGTAAAAGAAAAACTTCTCAACTCTAAAAAAGTTAGAGCCGTTTATGTCGTAAAAAACCGCATATTTCGCACTCACAAAAATCAAAACCTACAGGGTACTTCCCGTTGACATAGAACTATGAAATTTGGCGAGAAGCATTGTCTCAGAGTACACATATAGGAATAAATCTAAAAAATATTTAAATCACAAAAAATAGAGCCTCAAAATTCAAAATTCACAAAATATGGGTTCAAAATACAAAGTGAGTAAACCGTATCATGTAAGTATCATATAAAAGAACTTCATTAGGACATACTAAAACAGGTTTTTAATTATTTTAACAACGTGTTTGTACGGAACCCTCAATGTGCGAGCCTGACTCGCACATGTCCGGTTTTTTTTAATTTGCTCTGAGGCGCAAAGAAAATGTTTGGCTTTAACCCGGGAAATCTGTCTCCGCGGGCCGCCACAAACAGTTAATTTGCGATCCACAGAGATCTCGTAAATTTACTTCCTACCCATCCAATTTATAGAAAACTCGGGCTCTACAAATCTGAGTTGATAAATAACGGAAACAAATTGGCGGTGTTTTAACAAGCTTTTATTTAACTTGCAATTAATGTATGTATGTATGTATGTGTTCGGGTGGAATCTTGCAAGTTTAATTGCAATGTATAATAATGCAATGCAATGACCAACTTTCCGGTATCTCATTGAGTTGAAATTTTGCAAGCATTTATGTATATTGCGTGACACTGCAATAATACGGTACCATAGAGCTGATTTGATGATGGAATCGAAAGGTGGCCATAGGAACTCCTTTACTTAACAAGATAGACCCGTCGTGTTTGGGCTCGTTTTACTTGTCTTGGCTAGCACTCTTCTGCTACATGATATCCAGGGTCTCAAAAGCAATTTAAAAAGAAGGATATTTTAAAAATTTAATGAAATACTCCCTGAGCAGTCGTAACATCTTAAGTTAGGTATATAGATAGGTATACATCCAATAATCGTGTTTTTTTATCATCATCATATTATTATGTAAATCAGACGTCCACATCCTAAGTATAGATAGACTTTTTTACTATAAGTTTTTACCCTTTTATGGTGGACATTCGACGCGTTAGAACCAAGCGTTTCAAACAGCCAGAATGTGGAACGCTTTGCCTGGGTCTGTCTTCCCGCTAAAGTACAACGTGGGTGTCTTCAAATCCCGAGTAAATAGATATCTTCTAGGTAAGCGTGCTACACCCTAGACCGCACATCTGCTCAACATCAGGCAGTGTGTAGTCAAACGCGAATCTATTCGAAATAAAAAAAAATAGATAGTATCCGATATGTTTTAAGAAGCAGCATGGATACAACGTATTTCAAAGGTAAGATCGTCAGTATTTCTTGTTGATTCTCATCCAGAACATCCTACGCTGCGCTTAATGGTACGGAGATATGTGCCTAGGAATAAGAAAAACCTGTAATTCGATAGGAGGAACCTATGTCTAGCAGTGGATAGTTAATATGATGATGATTATGGGCTTAGCTCTATTTTCCAGGTACTAGGACATTATAAACTTAAGGTAGTACCAACTAAACAAGCTAGCAGACACAGTTACCAAACCAGCTCAGAAGCAAACGTTAGGCTCTTATACGCCTATTAGTTATTAGCATTAATCACTTCATCGTATACCTAATTTTATGGGTTCGCAGATTTTATTACGTAGTAACCAGGATATTTAATTTTAATATTGAAAACGAGCGAGCTCCACTCGATACAAAAATAAAAACAAAAAATATAAAGTGTATAAATACTTAAAGTTATATGTATGAAAATGTTATAAAAGAGTTTGATTTTGATTTAATTTACTCTACGTTGATAGTCAAACATCCCTATAAAAATAAAAACATAAAAATAAAGGAAACACTTAAAATTACCTGTTTAAAGTTATAAGTTGTATGAAGAATTGAAGATGTTATATAATAGCTTGATATTGTTTTGCTTTAGTCTACGTCGATAGTCAAAGTTCAAAGTTTAAAACTTTACCTGCGATAATGCTGCTCCAACCCAAGCCAAAGTTCCCAGAGAACTTTAGAATGCAGGGTTATTAACGTAAAGTTTTTATATTCTCAGCTTAGTTACTATTAAGTACTAAAGATGTACTTTAATATTTATTGCTTGATAATTGTTTAAATATTGTAAAGATAGAGAAGAGGAAAGAACGGCAATGTGGATTCAAATAGAAAAAAAAAATAAGTATTAAGTTATGACATGGGACAAACATTGAAAAAAATAGTTTTTTCTCAATTTGACGTGTATATTTTTTTACGTGTCCGATTTCAATACATAATTCTTTTTTTATTGAAAAGGAAACTTCGAAGTTAGTTCTATTTATTTTTTAGTAACGTCGGCATCGATCGGTGCGAAATATTCGCAAATTCTTAGTACACGGTTGAAGTCGGTAATGCCATTTTTTGCAAAAAATAATAATTTATTTTGATGTAGCTTTTGAATTAAAACTAAACTACCTATATACGAGGTATGAGTATCATAATAATCTCAATACATGATTTCAGTTTCGTTCAGTTCGAACAAGAATACTTGTTAAAGTACCGAAGATTACTTATACCGATAAGTAAATAGGTATCTAATTATGATAATTCTGAGTGTTAAGTTACAAAATTTCGTAAACTGTGAATGCAAAGGTCCTTTAAAACCCAAGGATAGCCACATTTCCCTTTCAATGTCCTCTCGGCGAGCGTCAATTCATATTATATACCCAGATACTGTGTCCATCTATTTTGCATTCTTCTGTAGTCTGCGAGCTAGTTAATAATCAAATTACTGGCAAAGTTACCGCCGATTTTTTTATAAAAAGAGGTTTAATGTTCTTTTCTGTTCGATTGTTTATTAATTTACCTCGATGATTATGTTTTTATGAATATGTTATGTAATAAATATTTTACCTACTCAATAATGAAGGCTAATTCTATAGTACCTAGTACAATGATAGCGTATCTTTATACTGATTTTAAATTAAGATGACAAATTGACAACCATTTTAGCATTGTAAATTTGATTACGAACATAAATTTCATAATATAGCATTTTTTTTCAAGCAATTCATTCATATAATTATTATTTCATAAATTTATAAAAAAAAAAATATGATTCAGAGATTTATTTAACTACGCAATTATGTGGATAATACAAAACATAGTAATGGTAATTGCGATGTGTATTTTTAATAAGTACAATTTTCACAATATAAATAAAAAAAATAATATAATTATTTTATTGCATGTTTTATTATGACATAACTACTACTTGTATGTGGCATTATTCGCATTTTTTCGCACTAATCTAGAGTAAATATAACTACCATTATCTCCTAACCTACGATTAATGTACTGCTTTACCTACCTCCTAACCTAGGATCTAGTTAGCTCGTGACGAAATCTAGGGCACAGTGAAAGGGCTAGCCTACCTTTATCATTTTATTATCGATACTAAAATATTGGCACGGGAAGTCATTGAGTAAGGAAACGTGCAGTTGGCAAAAGGCGTATAGATTTCGAATTGTAGATATCAGTTGAAAAAATCATTTTTAGGGTTCCGTACCCAAAGGGTAAAAAGGCCCTAATACTAAGACTCCGCTGTCCGTCTGTCTGTCTGTCGGTCACCACGCTGTATCTCATGAACTGTTATAGCTAGATTGTTGAAATTTATCACAGAATATATTTCTGATGCCGTTATAACAACAGATACTAAAATCAGAAATAAATAAATATTTAAGGGGGGTTCCCATACAATAAACCTGAATTTTTATAACGACAGGTAGGTGCTTGAAATATTCACAGAATATAAAATTAAATAATTAAATAAAAATAAAATAATTTAAGGGGAGCTCCCATACAAGAAACATTATTTTTTTGCTTGATATTAATAACGACAACAGGGAGATGCTCAAAATATGAAGAAAACATTGATAGTATATTCCCTTAAAAATAAATAGTTAAATTAAAATGGCTTTCATACTGTACGGAACCATTCGTGAATTGTGCTCGCACTTGGCCGATGATTTGAAACAATACTGCCTCTATGTTAGAGACAACTAAATAGCCATTTTTAAAAACAGCTCAAATGCCACAATACATATCTTGACAAAAATAAGATCACATGAGAACCACTAGCTTTCAAACAAAATAAGAATCATCAAAATCGGTTCTCCTACAAAAACGTTCTGAGATAACACATATAGAAAACAGTTGAACCAAAAAAAAGCCGTCCAACTTCAAACCTTTTTTGAAATTTGAAATTGGGTAAAAACATATGTAACTCAATACGAAGTACTAGCAGACAAAGATAAAGAGATGTGTGAAAAACCATCCTTAAATTGCAAAAAAAAAACTATTCGAATAAGAAAACTGTACTTTTTTGTCGTTTTTAATATATTTTGAAATGTTCGCTATATAGTTACGCGTTACTCACTCAGGGGTTACTTATAAAATACACTTTTACAAAAGAGACCTTAGATACTTAGACAAATTCTATTGTACGGCCAACTAGTTCAGCATAATAATATTTTTAAATAAAATTTCTTTCAATTTTGATTGAGTAAAAGTATGAGAACTACTTTTATCAACTCCAAATAGAAAAAGAAAGAAACTGACACCATTATCATTATGTCACGTGCCGCGTAAAAGAAAAAAGAAAATTTACGTTTCGTAATTTCCGTTACAAAGTAGGCCAGTAACCGGAAAATATCACTGACTGGTAGACTTCTAGGTGAAAAAGTAAACTACATACGTTTGTACGTTTCTGGCTTTTATAAAAAAAAATACGAGTCTCAAAATGCTGGAAGTATGTCAACAAGAGCGAAGTCTAACAGCTCAAAGCTAACAACTTGAAGATTTTAATGAGAAATTTATAGATAGAGTCACAGTATACAAAATGTATACAGATGTCCTGTTTTAGATTTCTCAATAAGCCGTATAGATTGCAGCCTAGGGACGGTCAATTTTAAAGGGCACATTGAGAATACTGTTCTCTGTATACCTAAGTTAAACTTTGGACTTGTCTAAAGCTCACGCCTATAGGGTTCTAAGATATATAACATAACTACATAGTATTGTAACATAAATAACTCATACATCAACACATAAATAAGGATATTGTTTTATGGAAAAAAGCAAAAATAATAATAATAAATAAATAAAATATATTTTGGGACATCTTACACAGGGCCTCTGACCCCAAACTAGGCAAAGCTTGTGATATGGCTGCCAGAGACTGATATACTACATATACTTATTTTTAAATACATACTTACTCGTATATAGATAGTAACTAAATAACACCCAGACAGAGCAAACACCTATGTTCAACACATGAATATTTGCCCTGGGTGGGGATCGAACCCACGCCTCTTTGATCCAGTAGTTAGGGTCACTAACCACTGAGCCACCGAGGCAGTCATAAAATATGTGTCCAATATTTTTGATAATCTAACTCACGGACTAATTATTATAGTAATGTTTTTTTTTTTTACCCAGTCATCATTCCTATGGAAAGATGGATATATAAATGGAAAATAACTTATTAAGGCAGATATCGGATGTAGCTTTTAAAGCCGCTAAGCTAAAATGGAACTGGGCCGGCCATGTGAGCCGCATGTCGGAAGAACTATGGGCCAAAATCACCACCTAGTGGCATCCCGACTCGGTCCGGCCACTTGGCAGGCCCCGAAAGAGATGGCGCTACAACCTTGACACCTTTGATAAAAACTGGTACAAAACCGTAAAATCTGAAAAGATCGGGGGGAGGCATTTGCCCAACAGTGAGACTCGACATGCTATCAACAACAACAACTTTTTATACTAAATAAAACACCGGTTTTCACTCACGTATGATATACGGCCGGGCCGCTGGGAACCCGATCTGTTTCAGAGTAAATTAGTACTCCTTCATCAGGGAATACGCGCGCTCCCGTCGACTGGCGCACGCACACATTTTATTTTAGCCGAGAAACTGAAGAGGTACTCAATTCGACGCGTATATTATGTATATTTTTTATGTATAACCACGCATTACCTTTTACATAGTAGTCTAATTTCGATGATAATTTTTTTTGGAAATATTAATCTTTGAAATTGGTCCCATTTAAATTTTATCAAAATTAACTGAACCATTTTTGATAAATCGATCCGTGCGAAATATTCGCGAATTTCGTACACGATTGAAGTCGGTCATGCCATTTTTATAATTATTAGGAGGACCTACGATGAGAAACTTACTTGTTTCCTAGCTTGTCTATACTGCAGTGCGTAGGAGCCCTCCTGTGCCTGTCGTTTGTCTGTGCTATGTTCGGCGGTGGCTGGTTCCTTTTCAGGGACTTCAGATGCGCACGCGCAGAGTGCGATCGCTGTAACAATTGAAAAATATTCATTAGTCTATAGAAATAATAGCAAAAATTCTGGTATTTGCTCGAAATAGGTTTTCATAGTTTTGTGTGATATCCTGAGGAATCCTTACTATTATCAAAAATCCGAAGGTCTGTCTGTTGATTCGTTAGTCTTTCACGGAGTAACAGGGCAACAGATTGGCTTATATAGATCAAAAGTTAAGAGTGACATAGGCTACTTTATTTTAAACCAGAGAAATAAAAGATTGTGCGTACGCGCAACTAACATAATGCTGAGTTGGGACCAGTCTGTGACAATATCTTATGTAGGTAATCATTTAATATATTTTTTTGTATTTACTTTCTTTGTTGTCCGTGTGATGTACCAATTAATGTACCTAATTATGTTATTGTAAATACATTTCTGTATTACGGTATGAACTCTGTCGGGATCGATTTCATCTTAGTGAAAGAACATTTTCCATGTCGTATAAAAAAAAAGAATTTTATGATATGAAAAATATTACCCTATATCACGCCTCAGCTTCCAACTAGAATACACATTTTATCCACAAAAGAATAACTAGATTTGTTGTTATGCCTTGAAGTAAAAAGGACGCCCTAACCAATAAACATACACATTTTCGCTCTCATGAGAAACAAGACGAAAATATGGATATAACCCTGATACGAATCACCAAAAGAAATGGATATTCGTAGAAGAAACTATAGGCAATGACAATCTGCTTCGCAATATTTTATGAAAACTTTCAGTTTTTCATCTAATAGCGTACAAAATTCCAAATCAAATTGTTAAATCGTTTGAAATATCTCTTATTGTGCGATCCTTTTTCATCATTGCCACGGATGTAAAATAAAAATACAGATGGAACATCACGCAAACGAAGGCAACATAAGCTGAAGAAATTCATTCAGTAAATGTGCTTGTGAATTATGGATACATCGGTAAGTTATATACGTATACGTATTTTACCGTTTTTGTTGTACCGTGTTTGTTACCGTAGGTACACGTATACCACAGAATAAGCCCTATTACACAGGGCACGTATACGTTATATGTGGTGTCATATATGTCAGGTGACTCTACTACTAACGACGTGTTAAAACTATCTTTTTGCCCAAGGTTTTGCCTGCTTCATATCGCATTGGAACCTTTTATCATCTCCAGAATAAAAAGTAGCTATGTCACTCCCCAATTTTTAAATCCATGCCAAAAATCAAGTCAATCCGTTACATCATTGCTACGCGAAAAAGTTACTAACTAATTTTTTTTCGGATTTAGGTATAATATTAGTAAGAATTCTAAGAATATGTCGTACAAATGTGTCATCACGTATTTGTGTTAATGTACCTACATAGGTATTATGTGACAAGAATGTGTCCTATCCAATAAACGTGACCGAATAAATGTACGATACTCCATCTAGTATATTTTTTGATCCGTGTTGTTTAATATGCGCTTCATTCAATAACATATTTACTGACTCATAGATCTTGGTTCCACATTGTTCAATTAATTAAAAGAACAACAAAGTAATTTTAAGGCTTTATTCTGAGTAATTTGAGGATAAAATGGTCAATTTATGCAGTAAATTACAATTTTATAACTGATTTTTATCAAAAACTTCGTGATTGGTTCGGAATTTGGATTTAGAAATTTAAATTGCAGAATGAAATGTGTTTAGAAATTTATTCCAATAGCTTAGTTATACACTTAGATACAGTATATTTTGCATAAATAAAAAACTTTATGAATCAGTTACTTAACATTGATTCAATTTCAGTATAATTAATTTGGATAACATACGAGCATGTTATTTTTGTAAAAGCCTTGATCATATTTTATTTTATAGATGTCTGGAATTCAATGAAAAATCTTCAAGCTTTTTGCTTTAAACATTTTATCTTCGGCTACCTGCTTTTGTTTAGCTAATTCATCCGCGTCCACTACATAAGTTATGGAGCTATTGTTAACAATTATAATAAAAAAAAATATTCCACCGACGCTCTACATGTCTATTACTCAGGGCTTAGTTACTTACCTACTTAGAAAATTATATTAAAATTATGTTTGTACATAATAATATTAATTATTTTTTGCAAAAATTAGCATGACCGACTTCACCCGTGTATAGAATTCGCGAATATTTCGCACGGATCGATGTAGCATATTTCACATTATTGTCGATTTATCAAAAATGGCTCAGCCAATTTCGAAACAATTTAAATGGGACCAATTTCAAAGTATACTCTTCCTAATATAAAAATAATTATTGAAATCGGACCACTACGAAAAAAAATATATATATAAGCGGCGAATTGTATACCTCCTCCGGTGGTTCGTCGGTCAATAAACATTCATTGAACGTCTATGGATGTAGAAAAACAGAATTTCTCATTTGAGATCTTTCTTCTAAGTTAAAACGGATCAGGCCAATTATAACAAAATTAGTAAACATCTATCGACATAATAACCCAAAAATATTTTACACGTGTTTTAACTAGCCGTGACATGAACATGACTAGTTAAAAAACCCCACATGGTTATCCAAACTTAAAAAAATTCAGAAAGCAACGCATTACGTAATAAACAATAAATTATAATTTACTCTGTCATCTATCTCGAGGCCCACAATATAAATCTTCTTGTAACTATTTTGGGTGAATGACTCAAAGATGACCCAGTGACACCTACACATCTACATGGCTTATTTCAAAATTCAAAACTAGCCCCAATTTAAGAAATATGGGCTCAGACTTAGGATAATCCAATAAACTACACACAAAAAGTGCAATAAAATTGTAAAAATTACATTCCACAAAGTTTTTTCAATTGTTATTTGAAACCATAAACAAAAGTATTGACATAGTAATTTTATAAGAATTTTAAGTTTTACACAGCATTTGATACAAATTTACCTCGAATTGTTGTTTTTAAACTATCGCGATTTGAACACATTATTATTATATACTACGGGACTAATCTCACCCTAAAATTACGAGATGAATAAATACCTCCTCATCCCGACGTTTCGGCCGAGTTGCATCGATCGTGGTCACTAGCGTGGGTAGACTGAGGGAGACTGACACGGGTCAGTCTACCCGTGACCACGGTCGATGCAACTCGGCCGAAACGTCGGGATGACGAGGTATTTATTTATCTCGTAATTTTAGTGCGCGATTAGTCCCGTAGTATATAATAATTACCTCAAATTATCTAAAAACAGCATACGTATTTATCAGAATACTTATTATCAAACTTATTTAGCACTAATTGGCAATGTATATACTCGTAGCTAGCACTCGAACAGCTTACAAATGCATATAGCGTGCAGATATTAACTAGGAACGTTATATTTAGTACAGCAGACCTCTCGGTGTGAAGGCCAGTCTCTCTCTAAATGTACAGTTAGCAAAAAAAGATAAACATTATTAAAATCTGTTCACTGCTTTAGACTATCTGTTTTGACAATTTCATTTGGACCAGAAAATGAAACTCTATCACTGTAAAATACCTGTAAGCGCTATTGAAGATTTACCATTTTGTGGATTACAAACGAAGCTATAGACAGACATACCTACAGACCTACACAAATGCACGAACATTATAAAATAAAATCAAATATGTCTAAAAAGTTTCCTATTTTTTGCCAGGAATTCAAAATTGATTAACAATACACGATAATTATGTATTACATTATTAAAATAGTTCATAAAAATATACAAAAATGCCCAATTTTTAACCTAGTGAAAAGGTTCGTATTAAGTCTCGATTTTAGTTTTAAATAAAAATCGCACCTGGTAAATAACATGTTCAAGCTTTTTTACCTACGTAATATACTGAGACATTGGGATTTACAAATGTATAATGAAAAAAAAACAGGAGCACTGCATTTTGATCGTATTTTGTAACGGAACTGTTAGCTTGGAAGTTACAATTGTGAAATGTGATGTGAAGCGTTGTTTTTTTTTTTTTTGATGACGGTAGCGCTCAGGTTCGACCCAGTTCCCAGAGATATTCAACGTTATGACAAATCTTAAGCGCATAATAAAAAAAACTTTTATAATCTACTTTATAGGGATGTTTCCTACTACCTCTAAAAAGTAAGTATTCATATGTTTTGGCGAAGTTAAATATGTAAAATATCTATGGTCTCACTTATTATTTCGTTAGGTATCAAAATATACAGGGTTATTTCTAATCAATTAGCATACATCTAGGGGCTTATTCTGTTAATCAAAACTAACAACTTTTGTTCTATGACTTTCGTCAAAACTCAAAAAAAATGTTTGTTGTTCCATAGAAAAATTTAGTTCACCCGCGACAAAATGTATGGAACAGCTGATTTGATGTATGAAAGTTTTTTTTTACTTGTTAATTAGCTAAAATATCTTTACTTTTAAAATGTGTCTTCGGATTTTACTCACATTTTGACAGTCTATACTCATACACTCGCACTCGCTTAAATAGTTACTTTTGGCACACAACGAATAATATAACTTATCAACATGTTGTAGTGAAAGTATCACATGACATGTTGATAAGTTATACTTTTTCATATTCTTATACTTTTTACATTTATAATTCCTTTGATATTAACATTTATCAGTGTAAAAGACACAAAGAGAGCTCACAGAAACTGGTACTTATTGCTACAAAATATTACAAGACAGAATATAAACATGGAGGCGCCCTAAGCCTTTCCACATACTCTCCCTTTGATCCGAAAATATAAATTTACATTTTCGTTGAGCCTAAACAAACGCCCTTTCCCTTCCGGAAAGAAAAATAACAAAGGTGACGCGATTTTCTATTCGATTACAACCGATTTCGTAATCAAAAACTCGATTCGAAAAACTCGATTCCAAAAACGGTTTTTCGCAATAAAACCGGCAAGTAGAACAGTGGTATAGTTCATTAATATTTAATTTTATGTGGGCTAGTAAAATCTATGCCAGCAAGTCGTAACTTTGTTGGATATTCCGAAGCACTTTTACTTTTCATCTGTCCATGGATTCCGTGGTCGCTATTGCAACGATACAGTATTGTCGTGTGTACGGATGCAATGTAGATACTAATTCATTAATGCATCTTTATACTCATTATTTTAAAATTATTCTTTGCACTTAGATATTTCATCCATAAATCCATCCATGCATCAGCTATGGGACGGGACGTTCACTGCTAGATACAGGCTTTCCCTATAAATTTCCAAGAAAATCTAACTTAGGCGCTTCTTCTCCGTTTCTCCGTGGTGTCTCCGTTCCGGTAACTGACAGCTTGGAACTATTAGGCGTTTCACTCTCATCTTCTCTTAACTTTGGCTCTTACATAGAGTCCAAAGCCCAATTAGCCTCCAAAAAACTTGGTGTTCTCTCTAAGGTGAGACGGTATTTCACACCTGAGCAACTGCTTAGTCTTTATAAAGCACAAGTCAGGTCTTGCATGGAATACTGCTCTCACCTTTGGGATGGCTCTGCCAAATATCAACTGGAGGCTCTGGAATCGATTGAGAGACGAGCCAGGAGGCTGATTGACAACGACACCTTGACTAAGACGCAGCTGCAAAGTCTTGAGCATCGTCGCAAGGTAGCGTGTTTGTCGGTCTTTTACCGGATACACTTCGGAGAGTGCGCCCAGGAGTTGCACAATCTGGTCCCCCCTGCCCCTTTCTTCTATCGTACGGCTAGACGGACGCGACCAAAGCGTCACCCTTTTATGGTGGACATTCCGCGCGTTAGAACCAAGCGTTTCGAATCCTCATTCCTCATACGAACAGCCGGAATGTGGAATACTTTGCCTGGGTCTGTCTTCCCGTTAAAGTACAACGTGAGTGTCTTCAAATCCCGAGTAAATAGGTATCTTCTAGGTAAGCGTGCTACATCCTAGACCGCACATCTGCTTAACATCAGGCAGTGTGTAGTCAAACGCAAACCTATTCGAAATAAAAAAAAAAAAAAAAAAAAAAAAAATCTTCTTCTTTTCAGCCATAGGACGTCCACTGCTGTACATTGGCCTCCCCTAACGATCTCCAATAAGACCGGTCAGTAGCGGATTGCATCCAGCGCGATCCTGCTGCGCGATGTGGTCATCTTAGGTGCTTACTGCCACAATAACTCCATTTTCATTCAATAGTAAGTAAACTGATTTAAGTAGTTGTTTTTTTTATTGAAAATATATCATTGTGGCATACAATATTTTGAAGCACAGTTATTGACGTCGTACCACTGAAATAAAGGCAATTTTCAACAGTACGATTAAAATTTCTAACAAGTTCGTAAGTCTCTGAACACGCAAAACTGAAATAAAAATGAAAAGTTTAATATAAAGTAGATATATCAATTGCGTAAAGGCAGAAATTATGAAATTACGTTTTTTGTCAGTAGTTTCATAATAATATCTAATTGTTGAATGAAATTTATTTAAACTGGGCACGAATTTGAAGTCTTTTATGTAAGTTCCTTAACAATTATACAATGTTTTAATCTTATAGTAAAATTTAGTACATAGAGGGTTACCTTACCATAAAACATTTAAACACGCCTTAAACACTGTTTAACGGCACCATTTGTACTGATAAACATTGCTTAAAGCGTGCGTAAAATTTTTGTGGTTAGACGGTTAGTAGCTAATTTATTGTTTTGTTTACTTACTTGAACTAATGAAAGCAACTATTTTCTTTTAACCAAATACAATAAGTACAAGGTCCAGTAAGTATGTAGGTCATCTGCACTCTTTATGAGTGGGTGTCCTACGCTATGCTTCTCTGTTCCTGGTCTTCATTACAGAACTTGCGATACTATTGGTCATCAGTTCTGCGAGCTATATGACCCATATTTATTATATTCATATATAATTATAAATTATATATATAATAATTTAATAACCGCTATTTCGCTCTGATAAATTAAAAATTACCACTTAGACTTACTTTTATCTAGATGAGAACAACGTTATCAAACAACATAACAACAAAATTTGATAACAAACAGTTTTTACCATGGCCATGCTTAGTAATAAGTTATTATTACACCTTTCTTATAAAGCAATAGGCTAGTTGACAATATTTTTGATGTCTTGTAACAGTCTTGTATAAGGCAAATACAAGCGTATTAAATTTATTTTCTAACTAGACAAAAAGCGCACTATGGCGCGCTATGACCTCACGTAAGAGTCATACATTCGCCATACTAAGCTATGCTTTGTGGGAAAGTGACAATACAACACCTGATCCCTACCAAAATATTTACAAGCTTGTATCTCTGAACTAGATTAGCCAATTTTAATTTATTTTTTCAGTTTATGAATCATAATTGATTGCAGAATTTACTAATCCTAATACTTTTACGTCATTAAATATACAATCACGTCTCTTTGCCTAAAGATGTTTATACAATGAAGTTAATTCACTGGCCGCCAGTGTTTATAGCAGCAGACCAGCCACTGAAAGTCGGCGTTGAAAGTGCTCGCGTGCAGTGTGGAACGCGACTAGTAAAAGTAAACTTCCTAATCGCTGGTAGTCTTCATACAATGGACAATTATCCGCGGCGGTCACGCAACTTGAGCTACGGGATTCGGAACACTGTGTCAGTTTTGAAGGTCAAGATCGTTGGTATTTGACGCTGCGGATATAGCATCGCCTGTCGAAAGTGTCTCGTCAAATTCTCGCGGAGTATTTTTTTGGAATAGCGTTTTTATTTATTTGAAGCCATAATAATTGTGGTCATATACAGGGTTACCGGTAATCAATTGGCATCCTTTTAGGGATTTATTCTGTACATCAAAACTAAACACAAAACTGTTGTTAAAAAAAACAGCTGTAACGTTCCATATAATAATATTTTGTCGAGAGTGAACGATATTTTTACATGAAACAGAATAATTTTTTAGATTTGTTAAAAGTGGTTGAACTAAAGTTATTAGTTTTGATGTGCAAAATAAGCCTGTATACATCGTTCATAGCGTAGTTTGACTAGATGTTCGTTAGCGATCACCGAAGTTAAGCAACGTTGAGTACGGTCAGTCTTTGGATGGTTGACCGCGAGTGACATTTACAACCGAGCGCTACCTTGGCTCGGGTGATACGCTAAATTGTAGGCTCTAGTTGTATTAAACGTTTAGCCATGTCAGAGGCCTTTAGGTGGCTTAAAAACTCTGAAAGTAGGGCTAGCCATCTGACCTATACAAACTTACTTATTAAAGTATGTAGTTATTATATACTACGGGACTAATCGCGCATTAAAATTACGACATAAATAAACCCGTCTACCCGTGACCACGGTCGATGCAACTCGGCCGAAACGTCGGGATAAGGAGGTATTTATTTATCTCGTAATTTTAGTGCACGATTAGTCCCGTAGTATATAATAATAATGTGTTCAAATCGCGAAAATTAAAAAAAAAACTTAAAGTATGTAGGTTGTTCATAGTTGTTTTCTTCTTAAGATAGTTAAAATACTGTTCAAACAGAACAAACTCAAAATTGAGCCGCCGGGCTCGCCGCCAGTAGCTAATATCAAATATGTATGCAAAACTTAAAACTATACAAAAGTTCATGATAGTTTGTGAAACTCTGTTATTCGATGAAACTTGAACTCTTACGATAGAGTTTAGTCGGCAAAACATTTTCAAATAACAAACTATTGTTGTGTGATAATGTATTGTTTGTACTTATAAATACCTAGACAACATTTGCTACGATCACTTCAAGGTACCTGGTCGGTGAGACATATCCACGTCATGTTCTAGCAAAGGTTAAGATTCACTCTCTTTTCTCGGGTTTTTGAACTCTCAGTGAAGTATTTTTTGATACGGCGATTTTACTCGCATTTTGTTTGATGGGTAGATTTATTTTGACGATCTTGGGTTATTACTTGCCGTCGAAATGAAAGCTGGTGTAATACTAAAGATAATGAAGAGTTTACTTTTGAAATCTGACTTGACTGCAAGAAAATGATAGGTAAAATTTACTTAATCGTATTTTTGACTTTGTATGTGTATTTTTAAGTGCCTTTGCCTTTTATATATACAAGTAGAAATACACTTGTTTCCTTAAATTTTATTTATTTATAAATTTATGTAATCTTAATTTAAAGTAAAAACTCAGTGGTTGTTTCTGTATGTTTGGTGTTTTAGGTAATATTTTAATTTCTACCCAGTTAAGAAGCGAAATTTAGAATAAAACAAACTCCTATTATACAAGTGCCGTAAAATTGAATATTATGCCATCTACTTGAATAAATTATATTTATAATAGAGATCTTACAATAGTTACAATAAAAACAAAGCACTTCGGTATAATATCAAATAATAAAACGATATTGTTATAGTTTACTGTCTATAATATTTTTGTAAACAGTACCATTAATATTTGTCATTTTGATAGTAGTATCCATAATTTACCTCTAGAATCGGTTAGTCAAGTTTTTATCCGATTTCCAAAAAGATGAAGGTTCCACGTTCGTCTGTATTTTTTTATGTGTGTTCACTCCAATTAGTACGATTAAAATAAAATTCAATGCAGTATTAAAATTCCGTAGCTGGCCGACAGTGCACTATCCCACAATCATTAAAACCGTCCGAGGTCAGTCTGGTCCATATTATAATAATATATTTTTTACATACTAAAAAGGTTTTGGAAACAATTCCTCTGAGCCAAGGTCTGCGCAATCACGATCGACATTTTACTATGAGAATTAGATTAATGTCGTAACAATAGTGATAAGTGAGATATGGCGTAATTTTATTAATCGAGTTCCTGAGAACTGTGTGCGGATATGATCAATTTATGAGCTGGAACTTGGCTTACTGTGCTTTTAACTTAATTTAAGTTACAGAGCATAATTTTATTATTAAGTTCCTTTAAAGGTCGGGTCCCTTGGCAGTGTAGTTACGGATAGAGTTTTTCAATTATAAGTAGGAAATGCTTATTGCTGCTAACCTGAAAAAAATATTATAAGATTGACCTATGGATGATTGTGTAGTAGGTATAGGTACTTATTTTATAGATACAAAGTGTTTGAGTGTCTGTGGAGTTACATAGGTATTTTACAGACTGTACCAGCCATTTTAATAGTACAATGCAGGACGTAGGCCTACTCACGAAGGGTGAGCCATATCCAACACGCTGGCTCAGTGCGGGTTGGTGGATTCAAATACTCCATCGAATTTCTTCTATGGGCGTATGCAGGTTGCTTTACAATATCATCCTTCACCAAAAAGCCAGCGGTGTGTAATTCCGCACTTAAATTCCAAAGAACTCATTAGTACGGGACCGAGATTTGAACCCACGACCTCACGATTTCAAGGCAGGTATCACTACTACTAGACCACCACGAATTTTAATATCACAGAAAGTAGTTACGGAACGACTCACAAATGAACTGTATTAAGTACAGGATGACTACGAATTCAATTGCAATACTTTAGTATACGATATACATATAGGCACATTGTCAATTTTTTTACTTAAATAGTCCATGTTTTACGAATCTTGTAACATTAAAACAGTTGATGTAGAAATTATATTGCGATAACTACTGAAGTTTCATTACGAGCTTAACGACAGTTTACATGGAAATTGACGCAATCATTAGATCTGAATCAACATCCCTTGAATTTCATCAATATTGCGTTTACAGAGGAAACGTAAAACGATACGACTAAGATACGCCTTTTATTACATCCGCAGCTTCAAATGACAGGGAAACCGTTCCAGAGTTCCAATTAAAGTACTATATTGTACGTATAAGTATTTGATTTGCCATTCAGCGTAGCAATACTATATGCTGGGCATACTGCCAACTGGAAGTAGGCTTGAGCATATGAATTATCTTTAGACCTTCAAGGTTTCAAGAGTCTTTGGTTAATCCAATTGCTTTATTGTTTATGTTTTTGAAGTATTTTAGTAAAAAAAAAATATTTACATCTAAAGTTAGGTAATATTGTCAACTATGAATCTGTAAAATAGTTTTATGGTACAAAAATAAAGACCTAAATAATTATATGGCACAATATGTTTGGTTTATAAGCCATTTGATTGATAAGTATATTGTTACAAATTATACACATCAAACTACTGTATAACAATGGAAATAAAGTACACGTATTTTTGAAAGCACCGCAAATATAAAAGTTAAGAAAAAACTTTACGCAATTTCCACAGCGATATTTGTGGGTACCTATTCCCCAATAATTTTGCCAACTTCCTTGATATATTTTAAAAAAGGCTAATATTATAGATTTTTTTTTTAAATTTTATTGTAAATTATTTTTGGTGCACGCTCATCTTTATTTATAGTTTTTTTATTAGTTTATTGAGCGCTGTGGTTGTGCTGTCCATTAACACAATATTGTCTCGTTGTAAAAATTCATAATCATTGATCTCATTGTTTATTATTTATGAATAGAAAATTGTAAAGGCTTTTAATGCGAAAAATATATGAGTGCATCAACAAAATTGGTCTGTCAGGAAATGTAGCATGTTAACTTGGTGCATGCGGCGCTGGCTCGTAGCCAATTCTGTTGTTAATCAACCGAATCAAAAGTTTTACGGGAATATCCAGAGTTGATTTCATTAAATTAGTTTAGAATATATTATATTATATATTAAGCCGTGGTGGCCTAGAGGTAGTGACACCCGCCTTGCAATCGTGAGGTCGTGCGTTCAAATCCCGGTCACGGAATTTCACACCACTGGCTTTTCGGTGGAGGAAAACATCGTGAGGCAACCTGCATACTTCTGTAGAAGAAATTCGATGGCGTATGCGAATCCACCAACCCGCACTGGGCCAGCGTGGGGGATATGACTCAATCACCCTTCGTGGGTAAGCTTACGTCCTGCAGTGGACTATTAAAAGGCTGATACAGTTTAGAATATTTTTTTTTTAAATTTTTTATCACCAAGCCAACGTAAAAGCCAAATTTACCAAAGCAAGAAGCTTCACACTGAAATGTCTTGAAATAAAATCATTTCACCAGACGACATTTTAGTCTGCCGCTACAGCGTGCAGTTGACTACGGAATTGTACTTTTAATTATGTAAGTCATCTGCATACTTAGTGGGTACACAATGCGTCGAAGCTAAATATACACCAAAGATTAGTATTTTAATCACATTTCGTCGCTAAAATAGATTTTTGTATTGTTACACCAACATAATATTTTACACTTAGTAATTTATATCCTACTAATATTATAAACGCGAAAGTTTGTGAGTTTGTGAGGATGGATGGATGGATGTTTGTTACTCTTTCACACAAAAACTACTGAACGGATTGAGATGCAATAATATAGCTTATATATCAGAATAACACATAGGCTATAAATTATAATGATGTTTCGTAAATGTTCCATAATATAACGATAAGTCTTAAGTAAGTAGGAAAAAATCTGCAATCTGCGAGCTATTTTAAAGTTCGCTTTAAGAAATGTCAAAAAAGAAAACAACTGTCGAATCGAACAACCGACAAATCGTTTTTTTTTTACCATCTTCTTTACTAAGGGTGGTAAAGTAGGGCCTCGGGTTTGAAATACGGATAGTGACATAGTCTACTTTTATCCCGGATAAATAAAGGGTTCCCATGGGATAGCACAAAAATCTAAAAATCATGCGGGCGAAGCCGCGTGTAAAAACTAGTGTTAAATATATTTAACAATAATTTTATTTTTATAAAGATAAGTAATTTATTATCATTATTTTATAATCTTTACGCATACTTACTCGTAAGGTTTTATTACAATATCGGAATGTCAATCACTATTCAGTTAAGATATCTCAAATTGTAATTAATTAACAATGAAAGTAACAAGATAACCTTCTCGAGCCAAACATAATTTAACTGATTAAATTCTAAGTTCGTTCTACAGGTCGTAGGTTAGCTATAACAATATCAGAACCTTAATTTAACTAAATTGAAATTTCTATAAAGTTATCAGAGAATGTTGATATTAATCTACGAGCATTTATCTATAGAGTCACAGTCGTGCAAAAAAAGTGTCCGAACCAAAACTCTGCTACGTAGTGGGCAGATTTTTAGTTAGTAGTAAGATGATTGTAAGCCGACTACAACGCCGCGGGATGCTAAAGTGCTCGGTTACAATTACTAATTAGGTGACATAACGTCGAGATCCGAAAAAACGGGTCATTGTGTGTTATTTGATGTAAATACACATACCTATCTAAGTCGGTATGTATCACGGCGCTCGGACATTTTTAAACCACCGGAGGAGATATATTATTCGATGCGTATATATATATATTTTTTATGTATAACCACGCATAACTTTTTTCGTAGTAGTTCGATTTCAATAATTCTTTTTTTATTGGAAAGAATATATTTCGAAATTGGTCCCATTTAAACTTTATCGAAATCGGCTGAGACATTTTTTAATAAATCAACAATAATGTGAAAAATGCTACATCGATCCATACGAATTCGCGAATTCTGTACACGGGTGAAGTCGCTCATGCTAATTTTTGCAAAATTTTGTTTCACTACTTTTACTTAGGGACTGTGGCTCTGTAGATATTTGCTCGAAGATATTAATGATCTTTGGTCGTTCGGAATGTCAAGAGAAAAGCCACAAATTGATATCATGACTTGAAATCTTAATTTAATTAAGATCCCTTGAATTAAGTTACGCTATGCGCTTAAGCCTGGAGAAGTACGAGTATGATAAGGATGGTCCTGATCGGAAAAGCGATTGAGAGCAAGCGGGATAGAGAGATATATACCGAATTTAGTGTGAATGAGGTAGCGCTATATTTTTTTCACAACTTATTTTGCGTGATACTCGTAATTTTTTCTAGTGCTTTGTAGTAATTGCGATATTCAACGACAAGTTATCATTATTCACTGTTGTTTTTTCTACACAAACTGAAGATATATAAAATAAAATGATATTTTAAACGACGAAAGTTTACTGGCATGTAGATATATCATTGTAGTCATCATTTTTACCAACTTTCATTATGAGACCAACCCTGTAACTGCGAAAAAAAACTTCTTTAATTATTTATTTTTGTTTTACGATGTGGTTGCAATAGTAATAGTTGATAATAAATGTCTTCTACGATATATAAATCGCTTCAAAAAACGCTCTATGTTATTCATTTTACTATAACATCAAATTTGAAAAAATAAGTCAGCATCATTCCATTCCTCAATTAAAACCTACCCAGACTCTAGATCCAGGACTGGTTCGTTAGTTCGTAATATCCTGTTCATTAAATATCAGGATATAGGCGGCGACGGAAGATTACGTCTCTATTAAGCTATAAGTACCTAAGTACTAGGAAATTATGTAGAACGAAGAGCTGTTTTATGCAACACGAGTCACCGTATCTAGAGCCTAAGGCCAAGATTCCACCAAAGCTTAGCAAAGGGCTCGTTAGAAACTGCTTATCTACTTACTATTAATTCTATAATTACTATTCTTGCAATGTTATTGTATTCAGTGGATTGTCGTGTCTACATATTATATTATTCCTATTTCTGCCCCAATCGAAACATTTTTTAAAATTAAGAGACTCATAACTTATGAACATGTGTAGAGCTAGCAGAGCGTGGGAGTCTGTAAGTTCACTGCATAAATGTCACATTTAATAACCGAAAAACAAAACAATTGCATGCGAAGTGGATATGTGAATCGTTCCTTGCAAAGCAAATATGTATGCCATTTTTGCAATGCATATTATAGGGTACAAACTCTGCCCAGCTCGTTTTATAACCGTTCTACTCCATTTTGGTAGAGTACGTGACTGATACACTTGATATTTTTTTTAAATGTACAGAATAGTAACTTAATTTAACATCATTAGTAAGAGTTCAGCAAGGTACAATTTGCAAGTTGAATTCGATATTTTACAAAAAGGAATATAATCCAGAATGATAGAAATTTTCCAGTCTGAATAAGAGATTTGAATATTAATATCTCAAGGCACGCACGTGAAAGAAAACATTTAGGTACTAAAAGAATTAGATCGAAAAGATTTGCCAGCATTTTTTGTATTTTCAAAGAGGAAATGAAGTCTGCCAATCCAAATCTGGCTGTTAAGCTTTGACCTTTCTCGTAATTAAAAGAAGGTTTGGCTCCAGGACATTTACAGGAAAACGTGTTTTTCCCTTTTAGTAAAGAAGGTGACGTCCACAAGTGGTATATGACAATACTACATTACTACTACATAGAAAGCAATTGGATCATCCACAGACCCTTGAAGGTCTAAAGATAATCCAAGTGCTCAAGCCCACTGCCAGTTGGCAGCGTGCCCAGCATGCTGGCAGCATTGCCACGCTGAATGGCAATGCTTATACGTTGAGCCAAATAAACACCAGCATTTTGGTCACGCGTCGCGTCCACCAGACGCTCAGAAAGACTTTTGAAAACGAGATGAGCTCCCGGCCCCCACGGACCCAAAGTCTCAACTCCAAATGGCTCAAATATGTAACCACTGCCGAGGTTAGCATATTTGCGCCGCTTGTGCTGCTCAGCCGAATTGGCCGCCGCTCCAGCCCTACTCTGAGTCTCAGGAAGATGTGACGGTGCCAAAGTATCGACGCAAGTTGCGTCCCATACTAAGGGCCGTCCACACTTCCATGGGACCAGCGTCATGCCGTCAGGCCTTTTGCCATCACCACGCGCCAACCCACTCGGTTCGAGTACGGCTGCGATATTGGCGGTGACAAAAGCCCTGCGTATGACATCGTTAAGGCTGGCGTGGCGTCCAATCCGACCAGCGCTTCTTGAGCAAGAGAGACCGTGGTGACCGAGCTGGTCAACTGCAGTACCACACTGACAGCGATGGGCTTCACAACACCTTGCACCCAAGCGTAAGCTGACAGCTAGACGAAATGCAGTTGGGTCATATTCATATTCATTCATATTCATTTATTTGCCACTAAGTGTTACATAGGTCTTATATTAAAAAATTGCACTTACAAACTTAGTCGCCCTTTCCGAGCATTGCAAATGTTTTATGGCGATATGGCGCTTCTTATCAATAAGATACAATAAAATTTAATGTGTTACTAAACTAACTTAATACTATGGATAATAAAGGTGACGTAATCTAATATTAGAGGGAAGCATCTCAATGAAGTTAAATAATAATATGTCTACTGAACTAACTTAATACTATGGATACAGGGTGTCCTAATTTATTGTCATCATAGAGTAGCGTCACGTAGATTTCTTGTGGCCTACGTAGCTGGTGGCTTCAATGTATTCTTTTACTGAGTAAAAGTTTTTTTCCCTTAAATATCTTTTTAACTTTATTTTAAATTTGTTAATTTTATCTTCATTTTTTATAATTGATGGTAACCTGTTAAAAATTTTGATTGCCATGTAATATGGGCTTTCATTCAGCATTTTGATTCGGGAATAAGGTAGGCTTAAGTTGTCTTTATTTCGGGTGTTTTTGCTATGGGTGTCTTTTGTTTTAGTGAAGTTAGTAATAAAGTCTAAAAGGTTACCAGTATTGAAAGAGGGCAATGCTTGCAACCAAAGACCGGACTCCCATACAGAGACTGCAAGGATACGAGCGCGATCCGCGACGCTAGGACACGTGTCTAGAAGAGATTTCCGTGCTAGTTCGCAGATCGGCCGATCCCACAGTCTCTGCGACGATAAAGTCTTTAGAAGCTCGGTATTTGGGCAAGCGACCCTCCAAGCATTCGTTGCCTCATTCAAATGAGCTACATCTACGCCAGAATGGCCTAAAGAAGGTGCGAGGATTTTTTCAATCAAGTTCTGAGTACTATGAATGGAGGACAAGAAAGCTGGTAAAGCAACACTTGAAATTTGGCGGACCCCTAACCCTCCAAGCCTAACAGGCAAGGAGGCTTGTAGCCACGCCCTTTCACTCATGTCAATATTCAAAACCGATACTAGGGACTGCTTTACAACATCGTCTAAGCTCAAAAGGAGCTCATTGTGTTTCCACAATGGACTACATCGTAAAGCGTACATAAATTTTGGAACAAACAGACAACATCTTATAATGGTAAAAGCCATGTGGGCGTTAATTTTGAGTAGCCTATCAGAGGCACTCAAAAAATTTTGAATTTTTTCTTGAACGAAAGGCGGAAAAGACTCATCTAATATCGGCGAACCTAGAAGGCGAAGAGAACACTTGTCTACCGATTTGATGTTAGGTGCCAAATCATTAAATTTGTTAAGTATCAAATCTTTATCCGGACATGAGTCGCATATTATTGACATGAGTGGTATATTATTCAGAGAAAAATCGAACCAAGATGATATATACTTCATTTGAAAGCTTGTTATATGGGCTTCCCAAAAATATTTAATTTAGATTTTTTTCTCCCCTCCAATTTTTATTAAATGCGATAATTAAATTGTATGAAAAATAACAATACAGCTTATTATTTTTTCTAGATTAGCAATAATAAAGTGCTTCTACCGTTATTTTACTTGCATTCGTAGCTGATTCTTCCACATTCATCTCTTAATTTTCTATAATTAAAAATTATAACCTACCAGTGTGACCAGTTCTGTTAGTAGGTACCTACAATGTGACAAAAAATCACTTAAAAGTGTGTCTAATTGCTAAAAATGCTATTATTTAACAATTTAGATGTTATTTAATCAGGACTGCTAGAGATAAACTACTTATTGAGCGAAATATATTTATTTTTTCTAATAAATTCAAAATTCATTTTTAAAAAATCGGAGGGGTCATTTAAGTTTTTAACTGTTGTTATAGACTCAGAAAAATATGAGCTTTCTCAAAATGTAACGAGTGTTGTGGTTAGAATTTTTGATTATAATTATACCAGCCTCCATACATTTTGTGGATATGTCCTTTAGATAGACATTTTGCTTTCGTTGCCAAAATTATTTCGCTGGCCTAACTACGATACATTCTAAACGCGCAATACACAGTATGTAAATATATGCCTGCAGCTGCAATTTACCAAAACTACCAAATGAAAGAGTCAGTAAACACAGATTTATACTGCAAAATGCCTAGAGCTCATGTCCTTGCAATACCTCAGTCATTGATTTGAAAGATTTGAAGTGAATGGTATCCGGTAGCACTTAGGGACCATAATATTAACCAGTCTGCAAAGTTCTAAGCTGTTAGAGCAACATTGTGGATATACTCGTAATTACGAGGGACTAAGTGACGTACTTAATTGATGATTACGAGTATGTCTCACTCGATAGACTACCGGGTGCTCTTATATACGGAAGTTATAAGAACTTTTAGATCTAAGATAATCTGAGTACGAGATTATTCGTTAACGAAAACTGCGGTAGTTTCCGTGAATCTCTGTACATTTTTTTAAAGCGCAACTAAAATGAAGAAAATTACAAAGGTGGAGCCACAGGTATACGATAATAGTTAATGATGATAGTTTATACGTACTTACCTACCAAGGCTTCCAAGGACTCTAGATGGTGAAATTTATTTGATTTTTTATTAAAACTTTACAGGTTTAGACGCTGGATGCAGGCCGCTTCTTTTTGACCGACGAAGTGGAGGAGGTACTCTATTCGACGCGTATATATATTTTTTATTTTTTATGTATAACCACGCATAACTTTTTAGATAGTTTTCTGATTCCGATAATTCTGGAAATAATATACTTCGATATTAATTCCAGTTAAATTTTATCGAAATCGGCTGATTCGCCATTTTTCATAAATTAACAATAATGTAAAAAAATGCTACATCGATCCGTGCGAAATATTCGCGAATTCTGAACACGGTTGAAGTCGATCATGACATTTTTTGCAAAAAATAATTGTATATATCAAGTATGGAGTATGTCCTGCAGTGGACATCCTAATGCAGATAATGGGGGTGAGGACTAAGTTAGGTTTAGGTTTAAAGATATTTATTCTCATTAAAAGATGTACATCGCTTCTATGAGAACACTACTAATAATAAAAAAAAATAAAAAAACAATTCGTCGTCGTTGAATAAACAATATTTACAATATTATGTGCATGACAACATTTTTGAAAATACCTAGGTAGGTAGGCACATCACACGAGTATACGAGTACCTATATATGTACTACAAAATAAAAACAAGGTAAGTTATATGAACTAACTTAAAAAGCTGTGGGCACACTTGGTGCCATTCGTGAATTGCATGCAAATTGAATTCAGTAATATTCACAATGCCAATATTATTATTTATTACAATAAAAATGCTTCAATAACCGGTGCAAACTCTCCTATCATTGAGCTTAAATGTAGTGTAATACTGTTCAAAGGCACCAAAAGTACGTTTCAACAATTTCGTCGTTCCGAATTCCAAAGTTCGAAACTCGATGAATGTGCTCCGAAATTTTGAAAGACGCCAAAAGTCCGAAGTACTTTTAAAGTATCCACATCAACTCGTGACAACATTATTTGTGCATACGTAAAAATGGTATGTTTCCTAGATTCTTCTGTCTCGTATTCATCATTTTTTTTCATTTCAATTCAGCTTGCTATACAAATTTCCAACAACACATCCGGATAATGAATAACCATGATGATTTAAATGATATAATGAGTCCGTCAGATAGATTTAAAAAAATATTAGACACGTATTATTTCTTTTGTCAATTGAACAAAAATTGAGGAGGATAAATCCCGTTAAAGATCCGTGTAACGTTACGAGTGCTCTACAACTACACAGACTACGTCGCACTAGTGACGTCACGAGCCCCCACTCCCAAACCATGACAAGGTTTATCTTTGTCATTTGTTGTTTGATTGATAACAGAAAAAAAACGTGTCCAATCATTTTAATAATCTAACTAACGTACTAATTATCATTTTTTTTTTACCCAGACATCATGTCTATTCATTTACATCCAGTGAGTTCAGACGCTCTTGGTTAGATCATCAGTCTACCTTGCTGGTAGACGCGTTCCGGTACGTGGTTTCCATTCGTAAACTATGCGATATTCCTGGCTTTTCTTTCTGTACGCACTACACAAGCTGAGTTAGTTTAGCTGCAGTAACTTTGATTCGTCTTCGGATATCCTCATTCTTGATTCGATCTCGTAGAGAGTCTCTAACTATAATCGTTTTCTATAGCAAGACTATATCGTATCACGTATAACTTTCTTACACGCATTGCCATTCAGCGTGGCAATGCTGCCAGCATGCTGAGCACGCTTCCAACTGGCAGTGGGCTTGAGCATTTGGATTATATTTAGACCTTCAAGAGTCTGTGGATGATCCAATTGCTTTTTATGTGGTTGGGAAGTAGTATTATTTTTAGTTGCAGTTAATGAAGGCACTTTTGTCCGATAAAATAAACTTCCTTACTAATTAAGTTTATAAATCTGTTCATATATTTTTCTACGAAGACGTCGGTTCAGATTTGCGACAAATCGATGATTAACAACTGACCCGACCCGGCCTGCTTTGGAAAATCGTGAACAAACCCGGAATAAAATAAAATGTTCGCTTATTTTACAAATTGCGGTTCATGTAGGCATTATCGATTTCGTTAGGCACTGCCAGAGATCTCAATAGATGGCTCCATGCCTCTATCTAGTGTAGGCGTCCAAGAAATTAGCCTTACAACCTGCACTGCTGGATATAAGACTCCCCTATATATATATATATATATATATATATCTAATAAGCAAATGCAAATAATTTTATTGCTTATATATAAATATGCTTACTTTAATTAACAATTGATGCTCTAATGTAAAAGCTGGGCATACATATCGTATCGCAATTGTATTTCGTATTTTAAAAAATTGGCGTTATATTCGCAGGACTGCAAACGAAACTCATTAATCAATAGTTAATTAATGAAATCTCTATTCGATAATGAATAAATGAAAAAAAAAAAGTCGAAGACTTAACTAGTATGTAACACTTCACAAATGTTGGACCTATATTTAGAAGAGGAATATTAAAAAACCGATACAGTAAGTACATATTTATAAGAAACAGTGCGTTCTGCAATCAGTACTTAGCAAAAATGCATTTTTTGCGGAGTCTAGTGCATATAAGCGCCCGGGTAAAAGCCTCTCCATCGATGTCTACGGACACTGCCCTGCTTTGCCTCGCTTCTCGGGCAATTATACCCAACCCGTTTGGCAACTATCGCTTAACCTGTACAAACATAGTTTCCGTCTCATAGTCGGTATAGCTGACCTATGATACTCCACTGGGAAGTTAGGCTGGTTCAGACAATATTTATAGTTCATTCATTCTGCTTCCATACAGTGCTGTACTGTACCAGCCTCTGCAGGACGTAGGCCTACGTGCGAATATTGGGCCATATCCACCAAGTTGGCACAGTGCGGGTTGGTGGATTCACATACGCCGTCGAATTACTTCTACGGACGTATGCAGGTTGCCTCACGATGTTTTCCTTCACCGAAAAGCCAATGGTGTGAAAGTGCATCATCCGTGCATAAATTCGAAAGAATTCGTTGGTACAGGACCGGGATTTGAACCCACGACCTTACGATTGTAAGCCGAGTGGAATTACCACTAGACCATCACGGCTTACAGTACATGGGGCTTCCATGCAATACATGGGGGAAAATATAATTTTGGGTATAGGATAAGCTTAAGGATTTCGCCGGGCGCAGTAAAATCAGAAAAGAGGAAGGCACCATGTTTTTGTTAATTTAACATATCATTATTATCAACCGTAGGACGTTCACAGCTAGACTTAAACCTCCCCCCTATGGATCCCTAGGTATTAGAGGGGCTTGCATCTTGGGCGTCTTAGCGTGTGATATTGTATTTTACCCATCAAGTTTAGGTACTTAATGATTTTACCACATAATTGATAATTAATACTAATATGTTCAAGTTATCACTTCCGTTGTTTTTATTACACATTTTGGCGATCAAAAAAGAGGTGTATTTTGGCTTCAGTGTCCTATCTACTCATTCAAAATAGATTATTTAAATTTAATCTTCAAAACACACATCTATTGTAAACCTACCTTAAAATTTCACCGATGCAGAAATGCTAATGCGCTTGACCCTAGGGAAATGTATACGCGAAAGCAATTTCATATTAGATTATTCGAAGTTAAATTTGCGATGTCTTATGTAGCCTTAGCTCTATATTTTACATACAGTGAAAATCACTCTTCATAAAGAAAATCATTCTTCGAAAAAACGCTGATGTATAGTCACATGAATGATCGAATAAAAACCACGCACAGGCAAACACAGTGCGGGACATCCACCAACACTGACGGACAATCTGACCAGAATAGTGGGATTATGTTAGACAGCAATCATTCTTAGAGTTATCTTAGTGATAAGCATTTAAAAAATCTGAAGCTAACGCAGGATTTGAACCTGCCCCTTCGGATCACTAGCCCGACGCTCTAACCAACTGAGCCAGCCCGCCTCCTACGCGAGCGTCAAATTTTTGAAGTGCTTATATTACCACCAACTTATAGCGTTGCAAGATAATTCTTTGAGATAAAATCTAGTGTGGAAAGCACTCAAAATAAAATCATAACAGCAATCATTCTAAATTGTAATTTGTATTTCTGGATGTATTATGCTATTGTAAGTCTCACACAAGCTGTTTTATTGGCAATCCATTAAGAAGACCTATAACTATTAATTTGTGATGTCTTGGGACTCATCTGATGATGAAAATATTAATGATAGTGGTATAAGATGAAACATGGTTAAGAGTAAGTACTTTTAAATACAAGTACCATAAAGTTTAGCAAATAGTTATGTCTACACAGAGTAATAAAAATTATATGTCACTTAGAACTAATAAGACGTAATAATTAATTAATACTTTCTCAGCTCTACCTTAATGAGTCTATTGACTTTGATAATAAAATCGTCGTAAAATTTACAACAGTTCACATAAAATCAAAAGGCGGAACTTTGTTTAACTACACATTCTACCCATCTTTCCATCAGCCGTAGGACGTCCACTGCAGGACATAGGCCTCCCCATGGATATCCAATAAGGCCGATTAGAAGCGGCCTTCATCCAGCGCTTTCCGGCGATATTTATTATATCGTTAGTCTACTTAGTCGGTGGACATCCTACTCTGCGTTTGCTGGTCCGTAGTCTTCATCCGAGAACTGTACGGCCCCATCGACCATCCGTTCTTCGAACTATGTGCCCTGCTCATTGCCACTTTAATTTGCTTATCCGCTGGAATATGTCGGTAACTTTGGTTTGTCTGCGGATCTTGTCATTTCTGATCCGATCCCGCATAGAGACACCGAGCATAGCCCATTAAAACTACACTTTAAACTAACTTAAACTACAACTTTCTTGTGTAAATTAAGCCTACAAGCTTCCAAATAGTGTTACATTGATAAATATTCAAAATCCAGTCATCTAAAGGTATTAGAAATTATGTCAACTCAAAGAATTCTTGACGTAACTTTACCTTAATGTATTCTAATATGTCGGAGCCATCGCGCATTATTAAAGATGAGATGCTATGTTGTAATGCTATAAAACAGTTGCGTTAATGCCCCAATTTTACTAATAAAACTGCAAATGAATTCGTAACGAGATTTTTGCAATAATTGTTTTTTCCGGCTAGGTAGATGTTGATGTTATGGCGAGTTTAATTGAAATTAACGAGTTATAATGGGCTGTGATCAGAATCTTGCGAAATCGAATCGAAAAATCCGTAGATGAATGAAAGTGAGTAGCAAAAGATATATAACAATAGATATCAGCCCATCCAAAGGTTGACTGGTAGAAATTGCCAAAGGCTATAAGGCCACGATTGTACAAATTTTTTTTTTAATTACTGTTGTATATTACTGTTATTTTTGGTGTACAATAAAGATATATTTATTTATTATAAGCAAGTTGAAATGGAAATGGTCAGAACACGGAGGACTAATGACTAATGGGGTCGAAAAGCTCTCGGCTGGAGACCAGGTACCGGTAAGTCCAAAGCGTAAGACGTCTACCCACAAAGTGAACAGATGACCTCATTAAGACCGGAAGTATTGTATTTTGTTGTAGTTAAGCGCTGGATGCATACCGATGCTATCGGAGATCCAGTGGTAGCCCTATGTTCAGCAGCGGACATCCTATGGCTGATGGAAGAGTTTGACACTTACGTAAATCATGTTTGTTAAAACACCGAAATCTAAACATCGATGACATAAATGCCATTCATCCGACAGATTTCCTACAATTTCACAATACGAATAAAACATCGAGTATATCGAGTTCATCGATGCTGCCTCGGTTCAAAGTCACGGCGTCTTCCGTCGACACGTTTTTATCGAGATCTTTGTATGCAAATCGATTTATATAATACAGAAATGTCATAGCACTGTGTCACGGGTGAAATCTTCCCGATGTGTGTTAAGACGGATATGTTTATTGTCATTTATACTATTAGCATTGTTATGGTATGTTTTGTTGTCCGGACTAGTTTTTTTAAATACAATCAAAAATACGGTTTGAATACTAACTACTTGAATCAAAAAGGGTATACCCATAAAAGCCGTGGTGGCCTAGAGGTAGTGACACCCGCCTTGCAATCGTGAGGTCGTGGGTTAAAATCCCGGTCCTGTTACCAATGAGTATCCGTAGAAGAAATTCGATGGCGTATGCGAATCCACCAACCCGCACTGGGTCAGCGTGGTGGATATGGCCCAATCACCCTTCGTGAGTAGGCCTACGTCCTGCAGTGGACTATTAAAAGGCCGATACAGTATACAGTATATACTTACCTATAAATAAATATATTAACTGGCGTATTTCAGTAAAAAAAAACAACGAAAAAAATGGATACAAACGATAAATGTTTAGTCGAAGAGATTTTTTCAAATAACTAGCTTTGTAACTAATATTCCTGATAATGACTATTGAATTAATTGAACGTATTTAAATCAGTTAGAAAATTAACTGGTAAGTTACGATCAACTTTTGAGTTAAAAAATCAAACATTACATAACCATTCCAAAAAATCAAATTCCGTTCAAAATTCAACGCGCCTATCGTTTTGAGGTTGAATTTTAAACTGCCAACTTATAAAACCGCGTAACCGCATTTTAATACTTGCATCCAATATCCGCGTGAGGTCGTGAACCTCGAAAGTTATGACCCACGGATAAATTATAACCAAAAAAACATCGTAGTCAATCACGATAATTGTTTCTAAATTCAAAATAACGCAATTATCGCATTCTCGCCTAGTAAGTAAGTAAGTTCGTATAGGCTGGGTGGCTAGCCCTGGTGTCAGAGTTTTTAGGCCGCCTGAAGGCCTCTGACATGGCTAAACGGTTAAAACAACCGGGACCTACAATTTAACGTGTCATCCGAGCCACGGTAGCGCTCAGTTGGAAAATGCCACCCGCGGTCACCCATCCATATACTGACCGTGCGGAACGTTGCTTAATTTCGGTGATCGCTGACAAACACCTAGTCAAACTACGCTACGAGCGCTAAAATCCATATGAAAGCAATTATGTCCTCGCGATATGATATTAATATTCAATTCTACATTTGCAGTCTGACATAACCATACTATTAGGAAATTTTATAAAATGTCTTTTAAAATTCGCAAAGTTTTAGCCATGTCCGGTGTGGACTAAAGATGTGACCTCTTTAGTCTTTCTACAGGGTTATTTTATTAAACTTGTCGGCATTTTCGCCAGATAAATGTATGATCTATTTTGTACAATATATATGGAGGCCCGTCATCTCATTTGCATTATTTTAGGTTTATTACTTTTAATTGAATTGGTGCTTCATGATTGAAGTAGGCAATGAAATATGTATAAATTAAGGTTTGCGATCTTTAGATAACGAAGTGGTAGGTGTACCGTAATGGCATAAAACTCCTAAAATATAACATTTGTTTTGGACGTAAATTAACATACTACAACAAGCCCGATTACAGAGGCACCATCGTAATTACCTATACGAGTATAATAGCATAGTTCTGTTTCTTTTTCACTTTAGGCTTTCGATAGAGAGAACGCTTTTTACGTTGCTATTAAATTTACGCTGGCGCCTCTATAATCGGGTTTAATATCACGGTATTATAAATCCGAAAATTTGGTTTGTTCCTTTTTCACGCAGCAACGGAGTAACGGATCGACTTGATTTTTGGCATGGATATAGTACAAAGGCCGGAAAGTGACTTAGGCTACATTTTATCCCAAAAAATAAAAGGATCATATGGGATAGCACATAAGTCAAAATATCACGCGGTCGGAGCCGCGGGCAAAAGCTAGTTAGTTATAATTTAAAGGACATTTACCAAGAAGTTGTTATTTACAATACAGACATTATAATACTCACATGTAGTATTTTTAAAACAACCCTGTATTCCTGAGACCAAGGTAACCATTCTGAGAATAGTTCGTTTTTAGTAAAAATCGCAGGAACGGAACAATACAGTCGTAATCAAAGCTTTAGTAAAACAATTACGATATCGATCGAGAGATAATTCCAGTCTCACGGTGGTCCTTCACACAGCTATTGTGACATAGAACACGTTATCACAGAATCTGCAGTTTCTTGAATCACAAGGTTTATGTTGGATTTATTTTTGCACGTAAATGATCGTAGAATAAATACGCATAATACGTTGTTCTATCAAATGTCAGTTCTACAAAACTGCCGCTGTCTCTATTCAACACGTTTATTTCATTAATAGCTTTAACCGCGGTTTCCCACAAAATTCTTTATTTTTATTTAGTGAAATTTGTGACATTTGTTAACATTTGTTTTGTAGATATCTAGGCCATAAATCAATTTGATCAGTTGCTCTGTTGCCATATAAATAAAAAAGTAATTAACTATGTAACAAAACAATTTTTTTGCGGCCTGCTTCAGCCGTACATGTTTTTTATACTTTTAAATCTTTCAGGGTAACTGACGACACCCCATCTAAAAATCAATAGCAAAGTTTTTACGTCTGCTATTACCTACATAATTCTAACTACATCATTTTGACTACTGTTTAAAATACTATTTCAAAATGTATAGAGATTTACTAATATTTTTATTGAAGCTCGAGTAGATAAAACTTTTAGAATTTTACTTAATTCATATTTTGTTTTAACTAAAACTTAACCTTTTCCGGCATTAACCCCCTAGCAACTAACTCGAAGAAAATTAAATCAAAACAACTGACGGCACAACCGGTATATCATTTACAATAGTCCGAGAACCACAGATATAAATCTAGACTGACAACGCGTGACTGTTGTGAGTAGTTAAGTTGATTCGCACGAATCGACGAAATGGAAATCGCTAACTCGCATTTGACTAGAAACCAGCAAATATTCTATAATAGTACGTATGTATTCTGCATGGAAACAGCAACAGATAAATTCATTATATTCTGTTTTAGTTAATGACGACCAATGAAAACACCTAATTGTATAGTATTAATATTATAGAAAATTAAAACTACATATTTTCACTAATTAAGTAATATTTTTATCATATTACAGGGAAATAAGTTATTCCTCTTTTCCTTTTTATTTCTAGTTATGGCCCAATCTCTATTTATGTGGATCCAGATTGGCCCAACACTTTTCGCTGAGCCAATCAAAGCATCGGGGGCATCAATAGGTATTTTTTTGCAAAAAAAATATCAGCCATAGTTCTAAAAAGTAGTATAGTATAGTTCTATAGTATAGTATAGTTCTATTAAATTGTAAATAAATTGTAATAGTACGTATCTTAACACTGATAAAAGGTATTTTTCTTTCAAATTGAGCTCTATTGGTTTTCTTTTCATACAGACGGGAGATAAGTGTGGCTTCCATTAAATTTATGTCTTTGCCGGCAACCGTACACTTTGTTTGTATTTGTTCGGAAGCCGCTGAAAGGAATCAAATGTTCGCCTTCTCCAACTTTGTTCTGTACAATTTCGCCTTTCTTATGGAAATTGAGAATTTGCTTTTCATGATGAATCGCTTTTATTGAAAACGTTAATCCGTCTTTGATTTGAAAGGAGTTTAATGTTTAGGTAACAATGACTTTTATGTTATCATTACTTATTCGTGCGTTAAATTAGCAATGATTGATCAAATTTGTATTTAGGTAAGTATTATAGAGTTTTGCAAGAATTCGCAGTTCAAATGGCGTAAGCGTGCTGTTATTAAATCACTCTACATACGTTTTTAAGCTATTTAAATAAATAAACTAAAACTTACTTACTAAAACATTTGAAAGCGAAGTTGTGGCCGAAGATGGAGTATGTAAAAAGATACCTAATCACTCTCTTGACTTAAATATATACAAATTGTAATTTTTCAGGAAACAATGACGGAGGCAGGGCATTCCAATCCCTGGCAGTTCGCATTATGAAGGAAGAAGCGAATCTCTTGGTAAAAGCAGGTGGTATATACGTCGAATAGGTATGTAGGCATGGTATTTATACGACTTCGGCTAATAAGCAGCGCCTAATAAATACCTACAAATCATTTATAGATAACATTAAAGTTACAAATCAATTAGAAACATGTGTACCATAATTATACAATAAAAAACTTTGGCAATGTAGTAAAAACAGTAACAATAGACAACTACACAGTACACAATACTCGTAGTTATTGTCACATCACATCATTCTGATAAAGCAATCAATTCAAAAACGACATTAAGGCTAACACCTAGTGCACATAATACCTAGATAATAATCAAACTAATGACAAGAATCACCGATTTACTATAACCGTGTAATGACATAATAACATCATTGGTGTTGTGGCAAACGATACATTAGAAAATTGCCATGTTGCAAAGAAAATAATGTACGGCAAAAAGTTCTCTCCCTATTGTTCCGCAAATTCCAAGTAATGAGTCTATTTATAAAAGCTAAATTACACATCTTGGGTTCTTGATGTATGAAATTGTTTACGAAATCGACGACTGGCAAAATATGCGTATGAAAAAAGCGTAACATGAATTGGTTGTGACGAAATTTTGACTTCTTGTAGAGGTAAAATGGCGCAGTGAAATAATAGAGAAACGAAAACTTAAGATACAGAAAACAAACAGAATAAAAAATTGATATACAGGGTTATTTCTAATCAATTAGCATCCTTTTAGGGGCTTATTCTGTACATCAAAACTAACAACTTTTGTTCTACGACTTTTGTCAATACTAAAAAAAAATATCAGCTGTTCCATACATTTTGTCGCGGGTAAACGATATTTCTATGGAACAACAGTTTTATTTTAGTTTTGACAAAAGTCGTAGAACAAAAGTTGTTAGTTTTGATGCACAGAATAAGCCCCTAAAAGGATGCTAATTAATTAGAAGTAACCCTGTATAATATTTTTTTTATCATTATTATCAGCCGTAGGACGTCCACTACTGGACATAAACCTCCCATGGAATCCTATGGATTTCCAATAAGCCCGGTTGGTTGTTTTTTTTAATATAAGTACACAATTTAACACCAAAAATTTAAAATAAACTTCTTATTTTACCATCTGTTTTATCTATTTTTTTCACGATGTATTTTTTATTGAAACCTAAAAATAAAAAGAAAACCATAGGTAGGTATATCTCGCAAATAAAATTTAAATCTTTTTGTACATATTTCTGGTAAGTACTCTATTTTGCTTGAAGTAATATAATTATGATAGTACTTACATCAGCACAAAATATATACGATAATCACATTAAAATTTTGTAACATCATCAACTATTCATCTCATTATAAAATCAGCTGTAAATAATTAAATCTCGCCCTTAGATCTTTACGGTCTAACTATATGTAGATGGACCGTTGCAAGGTGTAAAGATTGTATGAAATGTGTGTCAATTGCCGATCCACGAACTAATTAGCGCGCAATATTCTGCCGATCGTTAATGCTTATAAGATAAATCAGTGTATTTAATTACTCATATGGAATGAAAGAGAAGAAGATTACAAAGAATCTGCAAATCTAGATTAGCAAGTTGCGTAAGGCAAGACACTTTTAGTGAAGCCTGAACTAAAAAGAGAACTCGGCGAGACCCAAGTTTCTTAAAAAATATTAGTGAAATTAGACAACGAAACTAGATGTTCTATACTTGAAATAAACTTGGTAAAGAGGAGTACTATTTGATAGATAGTCCAAAAGTAGGTAATAGATGTATAAACATTGAAGAATTCTCTATACAAGATTATTTTTTGCAAAAATCAGCATGACTGACTTCACCCGTGTACAGAATTCGCGAATATTTCGCACGGATCGATATAGCATTTTTCACATTATTATTGATTTATCAAAAATGGCTCAGCCGATTTCGATAAAATTTTAATGAGACCAATTTCGAAGTATATTCTTTTCAATAAAAAAAGAATTATTGAAATCGAACCACTATGTAAAAAGTTATACATAAAAAAAATATACGCGTCGAATTGTATGTATACCTCCTCCGGTGGTTCGTCGGTCAAAAACGAAGTCTGTTTAAAAGATATAGCTCTGAACTTCTGCTACACAAATCAACATTATACCATAGACAGCAAGCTCAGACAGAAAATAATTATCTATCATTATTTGGACAACTTTTTTGACTAGTCATTTGATTTAATATCTGTTGTTGATGATTTGCATTATAGTACTGTTCTAGTTTAATACATTGTACATTGAAACTTAGAGTTAAGTAGCTATAGTAATTTTAGATGTTCATTTATCAACAAAATAAAAATAGCCAATCAATCTTTATAAATATTCTAGGAGCACTTCTAGATTTACAAGCATCTATGCCAGATTACTTAAGTAGCCGTAAAGATAATATAATTATATTTATTATCTCGGTATACCTTCATTAACGATCCAAACAAACGCACATGACTTACAGAGCAGAATTGTTCCCACGAGGGTAGTATCAGGTAAATATTTAGCTAAGACACGCAAATACTAGAGACCTTAGACTGTAGCAGACGAAAACCAACCTAGCTGCTAAGACACGGCGTAAATTTAAAGTAGAGTAAGGCAACTTGTAGTGTAGTTCCAAATTTTACCGCGTAGGTTCTAAATGCAGACACTTTTCACCTTTAGGTGGATACACAGTTGTGGAATGTATGCTCGTTAATTGTGACAAAAATTAGAATATAAATAAGTTAAAATCATTCTGTAACAGCTAATATTGCATTACATGTTGTTGCTAAAAATATTGAAAATTATTTACATTAGTTTTCTTAATATGAAAGCTTTGGTTGTTCTATGATAGACTAGTTTTTACCCGCGGCTTCGCCCGCATACGCAATATATCATTATAATTTATAGCCTATGTGTTATTCTGATATATAAGCTATATTATTGCAAAGTTTCATCTCAATCCGTTTAGTAGTTTTTGCGTGAAAGAGTAACAAACATCCATACATCCATCCATCCATCCATCCATTCATCCATCCATCCATCCTCACAAACTTTCACGTTTATAATATTAGTAGGATCTCGTAGAACTTTCTTGGTTCCATAAGATCAATAACCTTTTCTTTCCTTGATGCACCATGCAAGACACAGGTGTATAATAAGTATTACCTACGCAGGATTTTTTAGGAATTCAGTTATTTGTTGTCAATGTTGTCACCAAATCTATGTTTTGAATAAATATTTAGTGTTTTTCGCTATCTTGTTGTAGGCAAATGAATAAGAAAATAATGGTATGTAAGAGTAAGAGAATTAGGGTGTTATTTATTAGTGAAGTGTTTTCAATATTTCGTCATATTATTTTTAATGAATTTTTTATAATATTTATTAGTTGTTAACGGATTATTAATATAGTATTTAAAAAAAAAATATAATAGAGTGTAGTGAAAATAAGTGATATTTATTATTATTTTATCTACTTTGTGAAATTAAGTTTTTAAATGTATAATTATTGTAATTTTGGTAATTGTGTGTTTTTTTTATAAATGTCCTTAATGTCATTAAACTTATTTGCCTACAACAAAATAGCGGAAATACACTAAATATTTATTGAAAACATAAATTTGAAGATGAATTTCCGCAAAGTAACGCCTGATTCAGTCAATATTGTCACCAGTTGATATTAAAAGCTCTATCAATATGTACCTACTCTTACAGCCTACAAAACCTACATAACTACATTATCATCTTGGAAGTATCGCTATCGTGTTCTGATTATTTAATATCGTCAACTTCCGTGACAAAACTTAAAAAAACTAAAGTATGTCAGAGTGAGAATTACGAAAATGTGACATAATACAACTTAACTATGTTCTAAAATCGAACAAAATCTTTCCTACACTTATCGTATTTTGCAATCGCTCCCTTACTGTCACGAACAAAATTACTACGAAGTAATCAGAACAATACGGAGCCAGATCACGATCACAGATCGATGGTCACTTGTCTCGGAATCGATTGACTATATTTCAATTTAAGATCGAGTAGAAAATAGGGAGAACTAAGTAAATGTTAATCGAGTGAGAGGAAAACCAGTGATTTATCTCTAGAAATCTAACCTCAACGGAAACAATTGTAATATATAGACAACTTAATTAACTATTCACTGTCTGATTGTTAACTTGTAATCAACAAATGGAAATTGAACGTTTTAGTTTTTAAGCGCTTGTTTTAAATTTTACGTAAAAACGCTGTAAGTAAAATCTAAAAAAAATGGATTTTGCGCCGCATAAAGCGGTCCAAAACTTTAGTGAATTAATTTTGTAATCGATGTGACGAAGCGATAAAATAACTACTGAAATAAATATTATTATTATGCGCATTGGTTATACAAAAAAATTGATTATTAACTTCATGATTACTAAAATAAAGGTTCAATTGAAGTAGGTAATGGAGGAGGCAACATTTTATATAGAAATCTTAGGTGTAGTATTGGGCAAATGGTCTTCTGGATTTTTTAAAAGCATAGTATTTTAAGGACCATTTTCTCGAAAGTTTATCGTAAGAAGATTTAAATTTGTACCTGTCTGAATAAATAGTATAATCATTTCATTGAAACTCGAGTGAGCATTACTTGCGTGAGCATTGATTTTGATTTCTAAAAGTTCTTTATTGATCAGAAAAAATACCTAGTTACAAAGTACGAACAAACTAGACACAGTCTTAAAAATTTGTATGCAACAATACTATACAAATGACTTTATCAGGCTAACAGCGCCTCCAAAAGTCTTTCAAAAACATCGTTTAAGTTTATTATGAAATGTGTTTCAATCAATAAACTAAACAAACACATTTGTACGGAAAACATAAACATAAAAATAATAAACCTTTTGCGTGAGCATTAATTAATAACAATTAATAGAAAAATATTAAAACTAGTAGATCTAAGAACAGTAGACCACGCGACACATCTTTTTAGCTGAATCTTCAAAAGCCTATGTCTCGACTCGATCCTGACCATATTTGGTTCATACTCTCAAATTTTGCTAGAATTTAAATACAAGATAATCTTGTCGAATATTATCGAAATTGGCTGATATATAGCGCGACAGCAAATTTACCCCCTTTTTGAGAGAAATTCTCATTTCTCACTTCGCTTGGGTTATTTACTTAAAATATTCAAAGTTACTTTACCTAATACCCAAAACAAGTTACCTAATACCCAAAAAAGTGAGTAAAATAAATGTAAAGTAAAGAGTCCGACAAACTTATGGAAAACACTGATTCACTCAAAAGTTTTTTTTTTTCAGAATAAAACTAATAATTCCTATAACATTTTGTCTACCAACACAAATACGCAAGCTCACCGTACAGAACTACTCATTGTCATTTATAAACGGCAATTGTAAGATTCGTTTCATATAAACGAGTAAATCCGTCAGTGTCTGACTATTCGACTCTTTACTAGATTTCTATAAATTGCAATCGAGTATTTGCCTCCATGGTTATCAAAATAACAACTGTTGGAAAGGTCAGCCAAGTCATCAATTTAATACCCTAATTGCAATCTCAAATGACATGCACTATTTCATCGATGATTTATCTATCTATAGTATTTACGTGTGAAACATCGAGGTAGAATAGAATTAATATTTTAATGGTGTGAATCGAATAACAGTTTTCACATTTATTTTAATAGCAAACTGTTTTGTGTTCTAGTACCAACAAAAGCTGGTCTGAAATTTCCAGTTTTATTTCACGTGCAACTTCTACAGATCTAAATGATTGTTTCTTTTTTGTACCCAATTCTCGACAACGATCCAAAAAGTTTACAACGATACAAAATATGACATCTAATTTTATCGTTTATTAATTACCTTCTATCAAATACAATAAATCTACTACACAAAAAGCAATTTGACCATACACAACACAGAAAGATAATAAACCTGACAGTAGGCCCAGTATGCTGACTGCATTATCACACTAAATGGCAAAGCTTATAAAAAAAACCAGCATTAAGGTCACGCGTAGCGTCAACCAACAAAATTGACATCAATATCGAAAACGATTGGATACCAGAAGTCGATCAAATTACCTCTTTAGGGAATTCACAGATCTCGATCTATTCACAATATTAAGAATCATCAAAGATCATGAATACTATCAAGATCATACCAAATATGGCAGTGACTAGCTCATTCGTGCAATCATAATGAGATTTAACAATGTATATTGCACTGAAAGTGACTGCTGAAATCACTTTAGCCTTTGAGCCTTAATTACCTGAAAGTAAGAAGCGCTTCGTAAAATTGAGCATGTTACCACAACCGCATACGTTTAAATGTCGAACGATTGCAAAAATCTCTCGTATTTTACAATTTCACAATAAACAGTTTATCCACCAGTCATTAGAATGCGATCTTATCTCGTAATTATTTCGTTGTGAAACAAATACTTTTGGAGATGCGCTACTAATTAGATGAGTGAAATTGCTGAAATATTTTTTTTAGAACTTTGTCAAAATTATGAAAGTGGATTTATGAAAAATTAATTATTTACTAATCGGAGAGTAATCTAATCTTGACAAGGTTCTCGAGTGTAACGTACTTGATAAGCATCTAGACTAGTGTTAGTTTTAATTGGAATTACAACCAAGCATTACATTAAGCTAATTTTCTCTTTGGTCTACGCGGGATTTTAATTTGATCAAAATCTAATTGCTCCAACCAACTATGTAAATAAATTAAGATTTTACTAGTAACCTAGAGACTTTTCATTTATTATTATTATGTACTTCTGGACTAATTGCGCACTAAAATTACGAGATAAATAAATACCTTATCATCCCGACGTTTCGACCGAGTTACATCGATCATGGTCACGGGTAGACTAGTGATGACATTGTTTTTAGTATTTTTGTAAGCAATAGTTAATATTTATGCATTGTAGACATCATATTGTGTTTAATTAGTTATAGTATTGTAATTTTATCATATTACGTAATTGTGATTAATTAAATGTCTAATCAAATGATAAAAAATGTCTTTTTACATAGTAAAAAGTACGAATTATATTTGTAGAATATTCAAGACGCGATGTTTATATCTAAATTATATGACTTGTAACATAATGTTATGAATAAAGTGATTATGATTATGATGAGGAGTTATTTATTTATCTAGTAATTTTAGTGCGCGATGAGTCCCATAATACATAGTGTGTTCAAATTGCTAAAGTTTAAAAACAACACTTTTCATTTAATCCGCAAAGTAGTGCCAGAGTCTATAACTTAATAATTCACAAAAGTAACAATACAATTCAGTCACAAACACCTCTCGCGGTCACCCATCCAAAAACAGGCCGTGATAATCGTGACTTTCCTTCGGTGCTCAGTTGAGAACGTCTAGTCAAGCTCTGCTATGAGCGCTTGATTTATACACTTGTATTTTGCATTGTAAAGCCCTGAAGCCTTTGTAGAAGCAACGCTGCCGCTATACGACTCAATTATACTAGAAGTGACCTACTTATAAATCAAAACTTTTCAATACGCAGTATTAACGTATCTAGTTAATAATAAATCTTGATACTAGGCTAATAATAATACAAAATAAATTATCGTCAAATCATTCAATTGCATAGCCAAATAGTATTTTATTTCTTGAATAAATTTTAAAGCGATTATACATAGGCGCTTGTGGCACGTAAGTATTTTTTTTGTATTGTTTATTGTAAATTAAGTGTAAAAATATAGTATTTTTCTGTCTATAATAATAATAATTATATTGGGTTGCCCCTCCGGCGCCAACTTACGGTAGCCTTTATGGGGGGGCATTTAGTGGACGGCAAGTCACCACCCGCAACGAAATTTTGAAATGGAGCATATTTAGCGGGAGCCGTACCTCATTCCATAGTCTAATTTTACAAAACATTTGAAATTTCACCAAAATAGCCCAGTTACGATATTTCAAGTCATTTTATATGCCATAGTTTCCATTTCACGCTATCCTTTTTATAACTACTACTGTTTTTATATTTCATAATTAAATTGTAAAAGGGGCCTCTCAATGTTGGCTTAAGCTCCATTGATGCCTAAGGACCAGGCTAAGCCTGTGATTTCAATTTAATAATAATAAATTGCATAGACCAAAACTGTATAAATTTCCTGCTTTTACAATAGTTTTCCTTATCCTACCACCCAAAAACAGTATATTTTAAATATTTTTTTGTAAAAGGGCCTCTCAATGTTGGCTACTGCTCAATTGATGCCCTTTAAAAGCCCAGGCCTAGCGCGTCATGTGAAAACTGAATAAATTGCAAACAAAAAAACATTTCATCTAAAGACGCTATTCCTATGTTTGCAAGTTTCAGACCATTCCGGTTGATAAAACAGCCAGGTCTTGTTAAGACCAATTCCAATGTATGCCGTATTCAGAGCAAACAGATAGTAAAATAAGGACAATAGTGCTCTAGGAGTTTCTACAACAGTTCAAATAGTTTCACTGAATTAATAAACTTTTCATTTGCTCTGTGGTCTATTGTAAACTTCGAGTAATTCGTTTGTTTACCGCAAACGATGAGTGAGGGTAATGAAATAAAATTGCCAGAAGCTAATATAGAAGCTTATGTATGCGGTTACATATTACTTATTTGAACATTTTTGTCTAAAGAGGTCCGTAAAGTTTGCGTTGTTTTTTATTACATCAATGATATTTTTCTAAGACCACATAACTAAAAGCAGTCGCCGTCAAACGTTCGCGACTGCATGCGGGATGCGGGTTGCAAAAGAGAGATCACTTTTTCAAGATTATATCATACTAGCGACTTGCCCCGGCTTTGCACGGGTGTATATACATATAAACCTTTTTTTAAATCATTTTTATCATCATCATATATAAAAAATAAAAAAAATCATCAAAATTTGTTGCTTAGTTTTAAAGATATAAGCATACATAGGGACAGACAGCGGGAAGCGACTTTGTTTAATACTATTGTGGTGATTGGCTGTTGCATTTCTTTTAGATATTTTTCTTCTGTCATTTATCGAGTCTGCGGGTCAACTTATATTCATTTAAACATTTACGATAAGGTTGAGATAATTTTCTGTTCCATAAAAGTCTAATTAAATATTTAAAACATACAATAGTAGATGTTTGTTTAAACCTTCTATTCACATAAACCTTGCTATTGTAGTAGAAAAAAAAATTTGCAGGATTGCTATATGACTCAGTTGCTATAATACAATACGGGAAGATCCCTATTTCTCGCATTAATTTCTGCTTTTTGCGTGCGCAGGTTTGGCCAGGAGTAAATATTTTCTTTAGTATGGCCTTTGTCCCGGCACTAATATAATTACGAATGCATGTATATTATAATACTCAGTTTTGATGTATTTATTTTCTGGCAACTAACCTGTTTAATTTAATTTCACAGCTAATTAAAGCCAGAGTAGTATTCTAAAATAATTGTACAGTGTAGTAAAGTATTCTCGTACCATAAAAGAATACAATGTCAATGTCTTGATCGGATAAACATTATCATTATGATCGTACATTAATGGTTTCTTACATAAAATCACTGTTCATCCTACGGAACCACGAGCTCGAGTAATTTGTTGATACCGCAAATGATGTGCGCCTACAATTTGTCGTGATGGAAAAGCGACTTGTATTTTCTTTTTTAACCAAAATTTTCTGTTACATAAATTGAAACCGGTTATTTCACAATGCTGTTATTACCAATAATTTGTCGTATAGTTGTGTTTGTTATATTTATTGTGACGGAAAAGCCGCGAAAAGTGTTTTCTTTCTTAACCAATCAAAGTTCAGTACAGCGGAAATTTTACCGCAAATTTTTTAATCGGCCACTTATTAGTCCAGATTTTTTGTCATGATTTTCTTAATAAACAGTCCCAAAATTAATATTTTAATTAGACTAATCATCATTGTTCATAATGCAATGTTCTATTACCAAACAAAGTTATAGATTGCATTGTTATTTTTTCGCGATAGAAATCTCGCGATTTTTCTATTACTAATTAATCAAAGTTCACGATTAAGGAAATTGATACCGGTTATTTCACAACGCGACTATTACCGGTAATTTATTACTGTTTTTGTATTATTTCGGGAAGTAAGAAAGTAATTAGTGGAAACAGTGAGTGTAATGTATGCGAGTAAAAGCGAGTATTCGTATGAATACAATTATCACGATCATGAAAGTGTTGGCAAAAAGTGTTATGTTACGGTATAAATAAAGAAATCGTCAACATTGTGTACCATTTTTATGAAATAAAAGTCGTATTTTATGTTCAAAATAATGCTGAAGGTATTCCTGAAAATATATTGAAATTTGAATAATAAAAACTAAACTTACCCAAAATAATAAAAACTCTCAGTTTCATCTTCACAGGTTCAGCTGTTAACACTGGCACTAAAGAGTCTATATTTCGAGTTCGAAATACAAATTTCGATTTTTGAAAAAAAGAATTTGGCGTGTGATTGGCGCCGACGCCGAGCCGCGTATGTTTGGATCGGCGCGCGCGCACCGGGTAGAAGTGGTGGTGGTTGAAACATTCACTTTCTACCCATGGGGGGGCGACTGGGAACACAGGGAAGCAAGGGTTTGTTGACTCGACTTTGTTTGAATGATTAAGCGTCTCAAAAATGTCTCATTTTGCAATTTTAAGCAGATTTTTGAATATAGATATGGCTAAGTAGGTCGGTAGCGCGTTGATGTCTTTTGTTAGAGATTTAGTAGATCGTGGTCGTGCGCATTCTTTGTGATACAATAAATTGATAGTTGACAGAATTAGGCGAAGCTTTCCGAAGATTCTTATGCAAAATATCTTAAATATTGCAATAGGCGCAATTTTAGAGGCACCATCGAAATGTTAATTATAATCTCAAATAATCGTAAATTTGGTGTTGCAAGTTAAATTTGTTTTAATTATGTGGATTTTTTAAAAAGTAATAAACATATTATTTTTTTAAAAATCTGACTCATAAAACATTATGGGTCAGATTTTTTCCGAGATAAAAGTAATTTGATTAAAAATAATTTCTACAAATATAGAATATTTTGCGTTTTTTCCAATTGAATAAGGAGGTATATAACTTAAGTTTGTGTTGAATTTTTAATTGGAATTTGTAATAAAATAAGAAATGCAGTTTAATGAACGTACTGTACTGTACCAGCATTTTTAATAGTCTACTGCAGGACGTAGGCCTACCCACGAAGGGTGATTGGGCCATATCCACCACGCTGGCCCAATGCGGGTTGGTGGATTCACAAATGCCATCGAACTTCTTCTACGGACGTATTAGGTTGCCACACGATGTTTTCCTTCACCGAAAATCTTGTGGTTCCGTACATAAGTTCCCAAGAATTCATTGGTGCAGGACCGGGATTTGAATACACGATCTCAGGATTATAAGGCATTAGGTCATTAGTAATAAACGTAAATTTAAAAAACAGTGCCAATTTTCGACGTAATTTGTTATATTAGTACAAAAAAAAATGAAATATGAGAATAATATAAGTGTAACGAAATAATGAATGCAGCTACTAAGCAAGTTAAAGTTACTAAAAATGTATCTTGGGAGATAACAAAAGTTAATCTTGTTATAATAAAGTAAGTTAAGGTGTCGCATCAAATTATACCAGACACTTAGGTACGGTAGTAACAGACATGGTTAGTGGTAGTAAAAACATAACGTACTAAGATAGTATGCTTCTTATGAAACACACATTCATTATATACTTGTGGATATTGCTTTGTCTATCTGTTCATGTTATTTTTAACCGACTTCCAAAAAGGATGAGGTTTTGTATGTATGTATTTTTTTTTGTTTATGTTCATCGACATTTTCTCCAATTGTGAAGCAAAGCAAAAAAAAATATTTTTTAATTCGAAGGAGTATACTCCCAAAGTGGTCTAATTTAAATTGAAATCGGTTGAGCTGTTTTTAAAAACCAACAATAATGTAAAATTGTATCCATCAATTTGAGCGATTTTGTACACGATGGCAGTCCGTTTTGCTATTTTTTGCGAAAAATAATTATGATGTGAGAATTTCTTAACCGCGTACCAGCAAACGAGAGAGAGTAGAAAGGTGACCAGAGCGATCCACACAGGCATGCGGAGAGGTAACCCGAGGTTCGCGTAGTATGCTGACGGTATAGCATCAGCTGGCGCTCAGGGCGGAAGCGTCAGCCCAGTCTGGCCGACGGGGCACGCAGTAGCAGCGCCGGTCAAGCGCTCGGGGTGATCATCAGTGGCCCCTTTCACCGTACGCTGATGGTGCAGCGCCAGATGGACTCTCGAATCGGAGGCGTCGGCCCAGTCTGGCCGGCGGAGCACGTAGCAATAGCACCAATTGAGCGCTCGGGGTGGGCAACAGCAGCCCCCGACGAAAGAGTTGTTATAGAAAAAAATAAAAGATTGTATCGTAATCCTCACCACATCCCGTCCCAAGTACTCAGTCCCATAGGTTCAAGCGGAGATGGAGAACACTAAATCAACACAATACATTTATATAAAAGTAACGCTCCACTAGTGCATCAGACCATGCCTTTTCGGTGACTGCCCTTTGGACTGCCCGAATTTTCGAAACAAAGATCGCTGATCTTGTCAGCGAATCATTATTTAAATTTTGAAAAAAAAAAAATTCAAGGTCAGATGCACAGTGCTGTAGCAAGTAAAAAGTTTGAATATAGAGAAGCTAACAAAGAGGTATGTTTCTCTACATTAAACACATAGTGCACTTTTTTCGTGTCGCTTAAAACTAGTTTTTGTACTTAAAAAGTTCCTGTCACTGAGCAAGAAAACCTGAAAGACTCAGCTAGTAACAAAATGTTAGCACCACAAATTAAAAGTGATTTATTTTCATCTATCATTTAATGGTACATTACACACTTACCTAACATTGTGCAACATTTTATTATGAACTTTCTATTTATTAAATTAAAAGTAATTGTAATTGTTATATATTTGATTTTTGTGTGGAATGCGGGAACAAACGTGTTTTTTATATTTGAGAAACTACAAGCTTGGATCAAGCTTACTTAGGGGGTGATTCGATGATCAATCACGGAACTCCAGTATTTTTTTTTCAATTCCATATGTGAAGTTTCCAAGCTTCACATGTTTTTGCGTAAAATTAGTTTTTAAGGTCAGTGACAAAAAAACGGATTACTTTAGGTAACGTACGGACCAGTTCACTTTTATTCATGAATTGAAACTGAACTAAACAGATAATTGTGCTGCTGTCGGTCGTAGGTTTATACTTAATAATAATAGGATTACGCAAACGCTTGTCAAATACTTGATTCGTCAACTTCTGAACGTGTACATACCTATCAATGAAGCACACATAATGGACCAATAAGATGATTTCGAATTAGATCCCATTTTGAACCTTAAGCAAAAATAATTATTTTGTTTGTATAGTTATTACAAGAAGTGTAACATCATATTGGAATATTTTTACATATCTTAAGTTTATTGATGTGGTAATGTTGATTGCAGGTCGATTTTGATGATGAGACGAGTTGGTATTTACCAAATGTAATATTCACATCCTGAACCATATAGTTAATTACTCGTACCTACTTTTAATCTCTCGTTCTAATTAAGCATATCAATGCAAACTACATTTTATATTACATTAAGTTTAGGCTGGTTTACACTTTAATTAGTGATTAGTGCTAGTGTTGAGTGATTGCTAATTGGAGAGATCTACCAAACGAAACATAGTTATCGACGTAGGTCAGCGAGTTAGCATGTTGAAGAGGCAATGGGCTGGGCATATAGATTAAAGAACATGTGGCCAAAGGGACCGTGAGGTTTTCGAATAGAGAACACGCACCGACAAGTACTGCGTAGGATATCCTCCAACAAGTTGGACCGATGATCTTATCATTTAGGTTAGATTCAAACCGATTCCAACTAGTTTTATTAAAAGGGGAGGCCTATTTCCGACAATACACGGCTAATAGATGGATGTGTATGTCAGTAAGTTTGTATAGGCCGGGTGGCTAACCCTGGTGTCAAAGTTTTTAAGCCACTTAAACACCTCTGACATAGCTTAACAGTTAAAACAACCGGGGCCTACAATTTGACGTGTCATCCGAGTATCGGTAGCGCTCAGTTGTAAATGCCACTCGCGGTTACCCATCCGAAGACTGACCGTGCTGTGCGTTGCTTAAATTCAATGATCGCTAACACTTAGTTAAACTATTATAACTGTACTGTACAGTACTGTACCAGCCTTTTTAGTAGTCCACTGCAGGACGTAGGCCTACCCACGAAGGGTGATTGGGCCATATTCACCACGCGGGCCCAGTGCGGGTTGGTGGATTCACATACGTCATCGAATTTCTTCTACGGACGTATGCAGGTTGCCTCACGACGTTTTCCTTCACCGAAACGCCAGTGGTGTGAAATTCCGTACATAAATTCCAAAGAACTCATTGGTACAGGACCGGGGATTCGAACCCACGACCTCACGATTGTAAGGCGGGTGTCACTACCTCTTGACCATCACGGCTTCTTAACTATTATAAGCACTTCGATAATAATAGATAATAAAACTAATTTAACACAAAATCTACATTGTAGTATTACATGGTGTGATTCATGGACTGTAAGATTGCCGTAAGTACCACCGTCACGCTCAAATGAAAAAATCACTCGTCATTGAGAAGAAGTGGTAATATAGGTGAATGCGTCTGCGTATCATGCACGCCTTTCCCAAAACAAGGCCGAACCGATTTCATTAAAACTTTTATTGTCCTTTTGAAGTAGGTATACTCTTTTTTGAAACAGTACAAATATTATTTTTCTGAAGCAGATACTTAAAGAAATACTTAAGCGAGTAGTTTTTGAATCTTCGGACATAGAAAAAAATGAGCGCCTTAAAATATCATAAATGTTATTTAGTATTCAATTATATTTATAACAGAATACGGCTAAAACTCACGTTATAATTATACGGTCGATCCGCAAGGAATCCAACAAGTTTCAGAGTATTTAGAACTCCATCCTCAGGGAATACGCGCACCCCCGTCGACCGGCGCGCGCGCACTGAAGTCTGCGGCGCCTGCCCGCAGACTTCAGTGCGCGCGTCTGCGGGCAGGCGCCGTTCAGTTCAATTATATTTATAAATATTACTTTTATATCGCCCTTCGTGGGTAGGCCTACGTCTTGCAGTGAACTATTGAAATAGCTGATACTTTTATATTATTTTTTACATATATGTTTTATTGGTTATATGATCTAGTAAGACTCAATTCGACAACAGTTAAAGTTTACTCTACACGAAAAACTGCAAAAAAAAATAAAAACATAGGGAAGGCTTATACTGATTAGTTAGTGGCCAAAGGTAGTTTTATTTTCAATGTTATTATAAGATATCAGTCTACTTAAAAAAAACAACAACTTGCTGACTATCCAATAGTCAAAAATTTTCTGAATAAACTTTAGCATCATCGCAATTTCCATAATTTCATAAGCCTCTTAGAATAAATCGAACAAATTATGCATAATATGCATGCAGTCATATCCTATAGCCACATTCTTCGCCTAACCAATCTGACATCATTATGTTATAGGTATTATGTTATACGACTTAATTAGTATAATAATCTCGTGATAACGATGTTTATGTTACGGTTACGAGCCTTTTAGTTTATTAGTATGTAATGTGTTTGAAGCTAGTAATAATTAAACTAGAGTATGTATGGATGTTTGTTACTCTTTCTCGCACAAACGGATGAACTGATTTAGATAAAATTCGGAATGAAAGTAGCTTAGATCTTGGACTAACTATGTTTATCCAAAATCTATCTCCACGGCTACTTTTAGGGTTCCGTTCCTCAAACGGAAAAACGGAACCCATATAGGATCACTTTGTTGTCCGTCTGTCCGTCTGTGTGTATGTCAAGACTATTTATGTCGGAAACGCGTATAGATATCGAGTTGAAATTTAAACTGTATACGTTGTAGCATTAAAAATTTACATATATCTAATTTCTGTGTAAAACGGAACACTATTAGTTTATTTGACAGTTGTCAGCAGTCTGGGCGCTTCTAATTGGTCAGAACGAAACGTCAACCTGTCTAGTGATATCCAGTTTCCCAATCAATACTCGTTTGATACAAACTATCGATTTTTCATTCGATTAATTCATATCAGCGTCTTCTTTTGATAAACAAAACGCTTATTTAAAGCCACTAAATAAAGTGAAACCTTTTGAAAAGTCTTAGTATTATTAATCTTACCTTTTCAGTATTTATACGTTTTCTTTGGGAGTCATTTCCTCTCAGCGTCTTATTTTTAGTCGATTCTAATTCGATTGTTTACTAAGTCAGTTGCTAGTTTTTTCAACGTTTCCCCGCCGTCTGCATTACGGATTTGCAAGGACTACGAGAGGACCCGGGCTTCGGTTTTTTTGGCTTTAAACGCCAAAGAAAAGGCGTCTCTTCGGCCCAGGAGTCCAGCGAGAGGCCCCGCGAGCCATGCACCGTTGTTGAGGCCGGTGTGGAGCGGCATCGCGCCGCTATATTATATTTCTCCCCTAACAAGGGTGTTTGGGTGAGACTGTTTGGGTGAGGCTGTCTAGGTGAGGCCGGCATGTTTGGGCATACCCCCAACCGGGCTCACATTGATTAGCCGCCTGGGCGTAGTTGGTGCACCCAGTCGACGGGGCGACCACCTATATACACGTGAGCCCTGCCTAGGTATTGGCAGTCTACATTTAACTTCAATTTTTAACCGGCGGCGCATGCTGGAGGAACGGTGCTCCCCGGAGGTATTTCGTTCCCCTTGATTACCGTCGACCAACTACCTACTCTTACCACAGGACGGATCAACCCATTTTGTGTTCATAAATTTAAGTGAAGACAGAACTCGACCAAGCGACCCACCGTTTTATTACATTCAACTTATTCTTATTGACCGTTCCTCGGATCGCTGCTACAACGTATATCTATGGTTTCTTGCAGTTGCGTAAAAAAAACTTATCAGTTATCGTTTAAAAAGTTAGAGCCGTAATGTCGTAAAAAACCGCATATTTCGACACTCACAAAAATCAAAACCTACAGGGTACTTCCCGTTGACATAGAACCATGAAATTTGGCGAGAAGCATTGTCTTAGAGTACATATATAGGAATAAATCTGAAAACTGTACATTTTTATTTAAATCACAAAAAAGTAGGGCCTCAAAATTCACAAAATATGGCTTCAAAATTCATAGTGAGTAAATCGTATCATGTAAAGTATCATTTAAAAGAACATCATTAGCACATGCTAAAACAGTTATTTTAACAATGTGTAATTTTTAATGTATGACGAGAAAAGTGAAAAAAAACTTTTTATAGTACTTATAGAGATTTTAACAACTTCCCCATTTTGTGAAATTTTCTGGATTTGTACGGAACCCTCGATGTGCGAGCCTGACTCGCACTTGTCCGTTTTTTTTACATCGGGCTAACGCGGGTAACACCGTGGGGCGCAGCTAGTAAGCTTATAATTCTCGACTCGCAAATCCTGTTAAGATTTAAATACTAAATAATCTTGCCTCTCATTTTTGAATCGGCTCATAAACAACGCGAAAGCAATTTTCCCTGCTTTTAAAAAAAAAAACCATTATTAAAGTATTTAAAATCTGTGAATGTACCAAATTTTGTTGACATTCGTTGAAAAATGCGACTTGTAGACAAAAATCAACATCCGGACAAACAAAAGCAAAAAATGTAAATTTGCTTCTTTGTGGTGTAAAAACCGTGAGGGCCTAGTAGGTCCTACGCTCGCTTTAGCAGCGTGAGGCGTGGATTCTAACACGGTTCCGTGTCAATAAGTGCCTTGATTTTTTTCTACACACATTATAGTTTTCAGTGCAGGAATCATCGTGGGGCAACCTGTTTACGTTAGTAGAAGAAATTCAATGGCATATGAGAATCCACCAACCTGCATTGGACCGACTTCTGGATATGGCCCGATCGCCTTATATTATATATATATACTTATATATAGCCCTTCTTGGGTAGGCTTGTGTTCAGCAATGTACAATTATAAGGCCTGTGCTTATTAGCACTTGACTGTTTTAATATCTGCAATTTCCATTGTGTACTTTGCTAATTACTGAGACACATATAACCTAGTTAAAATCTAGAATGCTATTTTTTATTCGTCTCCTTAATCTATCTGGTCATTTGGACAAGGCTGCTGCTACCATTATCTTTTGTCTTGAATAGTCAATTAAAATTATTTTTTTATCATTAATGTCTTTCATATTTTACCCACGATTCAATTTGTCTATTCAATAACGACTTGTGACTTTGGTTTTAGCTAATCAACTGTTTATTACCTTATGTTTTCGTAAAGTTTATTGTAAACTATGATATGTTCATTAGGTACTAGACCACGAGCCGTGGTGGTCTAGAGGTAATGACACCCGCCTTACAATCGTGAGGTCGTGGGTTCAAATCCCGGTCGCGTACCAATGAGTTCTTAGGGATTTATGTACGGAATATCACACCACTGGCTTTTCGGTGAAGGAAAACATCGTGAGGCAACCTGCATATGTTCGGAGAAGAATTTCAATGGCAATGTAAATCCATCAACCCGCACTGGGCCAGCGTGGTGGATATGGTCCAATCACCCTTCGTGGGTAGGCCTACGTCCTGCAGTGGACTATTATAAGGTTAATACAGTACTAGACGCCCTTGGATAACCAAGTATAAAATGATGTAGATAGTTATTGCATTTTTCGAATTAGTAATTTAGTGAGTACGAGTAAGACAAACCATATAATTATGTAAGTAAGACAAACCATATAATTATGTAAGTAAGACAAACCATTTAATTATGCTAAAAAAATCATATTTACATCTTTTCTATACAACACTAATTTTAAGGAACTTTTCTTAGTACCGTTTGTTTATGTCACTGTGTTAGGCACAAGATTATTTTTTGCAAAAATTAGCATGACCGACTTCACCCGTGTACAGAATTATTTTGCACGGATCGATGTAGCATTTTTGACATTATTGTTGATATTGTTGATTAAATGGGACCAATTTCGAAGTATACTCCAATAAAAAAGAATTATTGAAATCGGACTACTACGAAAAAAGTTATGCGTAAGTATAAAAAAAATATATATACGCGTCGAATTGTCATACTTCCCCCGGTGGTTCGTCGGCCAAAAATTGATTTTTTCGCAATTTGTACAAAATTTAAAATTAGTTTTTTTTAGGGATTGCATCATTATAAATTACATTCACTAAGGGACTTCCCTGAAATTGTGGAACTAATCAACTGACTTCAGATATTTCATATCTCTCAATGAAACAACTATTTGTTTTTTTCCACAATCACAGAGTTTGCTTGCAAAAATCCGTACATTTTACAAAATTACCACAAAACTACGTACCACAATGACTGCTCTTGAAAAAGCAAAGCTCAAAAAAATCTAGCAAATTAAGCTAGCTTGTGTCTCTATGCAAAAATAACTTCAGACAAAAAGTTAAACCAAAAAGATTGTAATTCGGGCAGCAATCTCGTATCCCAAAACCAAAATAATTCAATGTTTCTCAAATCAAAAACAACAATTACGAAATGGTAACATCTGTAATCAAAATCTAGACTGAGACCTTAATCAAATACACTCTCTCTACCAAAAATTAAGAAATCTGTGTCAAATCTTCAAAACGCGTAACAACATTAAGTCAAAAACCAAAATTCAAAATGCCTGTTAGATCCAAAACTTACGACACCACAAACTGGATCAATACATTTAAGTAAAATATTATGAAACAAAATACATGCAGTTTTGTTAGCATCGGAATATTAAATTAATGAGGCGTGATGATGAATAATAAAATATTTTATACATAATTATGTAAAATGGCGTTAGCTTCCTTTTTTTGCCGGCTGGCCCAAAAAGTGCAACTGTATCATTTAATAGTCTGCTCTTCTGAACATATCAAAGCCTAGTCATAAAAGGTAACTAGGCCATAGCCGTGCTGCTAGTTCAGTATGGTTTGGTGGATTGAAATAAGCAAATGGCGAATCACATTGAATTTCCACTTCCACAGACTTAGTCAGCCTTTTGATAATACTAGGCAAACCTGACCGGCTTCGCCCGCATACGCAATGTATCATTATAATTTATAGCCTATGTGTTATTCTAATATATAAGCTATATTATCGCAAAGTTTCATCTCAATCCGTTCAGTAGTTTTTGCGTGAAAGAGTAACAAACATCCATACATCCATCCATCCATCCATCCATCCTCGTAAACTTTCACGTTTATAATATTATATTATTAGTAGGATTAGCGAAAGTGAAATATTTTTAGGAGATTTTTGAAGTGATAACTTCTTTAGCAGCGTGCACTTTTTGGGATGGGTAAAAAATGTTAAACTAGCGTCAGGACGTGACGTCTGGTCACAATCCGGTCCCCCCTGCCCCTTTCTTCTATCGTACGGCTAGACAGACGCGACCAACGCGCCACCGTTTTATGGTGGACATTCCGCGCGTTAGAACCAAGCGTTTTGAATCCTCATTTCTCATACGAACAGCCAGAATGTGGAACGCTTTGCCTGGGTCTGTCTTCCCGTTAAAGTACAACGTGGGTGTCTTCGAATCCCGAGTAAATAGGTATCTTCTAGGTAAGCGTGCTACACCCTAGACCGCACATCTGCTTAACATCAGGCAGTGTGTAGTCAAACGCGAACCTATTGGAAATAAAAAAAAAAAAAAAAATACGTAACCTGATTGAAAATTCGTAAGACGGAAGGAGCAAGATTTCACTTCTGCCTGCACTCTCGGAGTGCGACCCGTTATTTTTATTTATTCTTGCTACAGATGATTTCGTACGCGGAAGCTGTAAATGTAGGTCACGAAAAACAATCGCGTACTTGTTAAATACTAAAAGTAGGTACTCGTAGCATAGCACAGGATAGCAAAACAGCGCACGAAACTAAGGAAGCTCCGATAGGTCACCGGCGCCAGCAAGCTGCCTTTCTGGAAGACCTCTCATATCAGATGACTAGCTGCATAAGTAAACTATACAGGGTTATTTCTAATCAATTAGCATCCTTCTAGAGGCTTAATTCTGTACATCAAAACTAACAACTTTTGTTCTATTTTGTCAAAAGATAGTTGATTGAATCAGGCGTTACTTTGCGGAAATTCATCTTCAAATCTATGTTTCGAATAAATTTTTTTTTTTTTTTTTTTTTTTTTTTTATATTTAGTGTATTTCCGCTATCTTGTTGAAGGCAAATAAGTTTAAGGGCATTAAGGACATTTATAAAAAAAAATACTAATATTACAATAATTATACATTTAAAAACTTATTTTTATTTTGAATTTGTCGTTAAAGGATTATTAATATTGTTATTTAAAAAATATATAATAGAGTGTAGTGAAAATAAGTGATATTTATTATTATTTTATCTTTTTTGTAAAATTAAGTTTTCAAATGTATAATTATTGTAATATTAGTAATTGTTGGTATTCTTTTTTTTTATAAATGTCCTTATTTACCTACAACAAGATAGCGGAAATACACTAAATATTTATTCAAAACATAGATTTCGTCAAAACTCGAAAAAATTTTTTGTTATTCCATAGAAAAATATTGTTAAAGGATAGTAAAAGGATGCTAATTGATAAGAAATAACCCTGTATAACTAGGAATCCGCCGAGGGCCTGACTTCGGTGAAAACCCGCTCACCAAAAGTAGGTATTAGGTTGTCTTTAGTGCAAAAGTATGAGTCACTTTGAATCTAACTTTGAAGTTTATTTCTACAAACGTTAAAATATTCTAATACGTAAATTATACATTATTAGATGAGTGAAAGACGTAACGTTAAGGTCCAGTTTCATCTCTACGGTCAAAGTTCCGTGTACTCCATACATTGACCACGCACGAATGGAAAACTCGGTCAAAAAAGTTGTAGACGCGGAACACTGACCGGAAAATCCGCCATTTAAAATCAGGGTCTCAGACCATCTTAAGACGAATCAAAAATAATGTAACAAACTGGAAACGTTAACTATAGCTTAGTTATAAGGCTACAAAAGTCTCGAATAGAGACCGCGCGCTAAAAACGCAACGTACAGATACAGATAAATACCGTTGGTCACTGAAAAAATGAACGGACGACATTTATAACACGACAGACGACAGAAACACGATGGGTGCAGCTCGTTTTTACCCGTTACTATTGTTTTCTTTTATCATCATCATCATTATCAGCCATAGGACGTCCACTGCTGGACATAAGCCTCCCCTATACTGTACTGTACTGTACCAGCCTTTTTAATAGTCCACTGCAGTACGTAGGCCTACCCACGAAGGGTGATTGGGCCATATCCACCACGCTGGCCCAGTGCGGATTCGTGGATTTACATACGCCATCGAATTTCTTCTACGGACGTATGCAGGTTGCCTCACGATGTTTTCCTTCACCGAAAAGCCAGTGATGTGAAATTCCGTACATAAATTCCAAAGTACTCATTGGTACGGGACCGGGGATTTGAACCCACGACCTCACGATTGTAAGGCGGGTGTCACTACCTCTTGACCACCACGGCTTCCCCTATGGATTTCCAATAAAACTAGTTTTTTTTTCAAAAAATGCAGTTTAATGATCAGATGGTGTAATAGGCTACTTTTTAACCCGGAAAAGGACAAATTCTTATAGTACAAAAACCAAAATATCACGTGGGAGAAGCAGCGGAGGCAAAGTCTCCAATAAGATAATCATTGGAAAGTTCTATGTTCAGCAGTAGACGTGCTTCGACTGAGATGATGATAATGATGAACCAGAAACATTTATGTGATGACATTTGTTTCCTTCTAAGAAACAGATTTATGAGAAAACTGCATTAAGGCGATTTATTACTACCTATTACAGCTCTCGATGCAACCATTTCTAATTTCGAAATTCAAAAAATACATAACGAAATTTAAATATATTTGCTTAATAGCCCCAAGTTTTACTTATCATCATCTTTTCAGCTGTAGAGTATCTTCTGCTGGACATAGGCTTCCCCTACATATTTACAATAGGACCGATCATAAACCTGCATCTGATACAGGTTCGATTCAGGTTTTAGTCAGGTCATCGGTCTATCCTATGAGTAGGGTAAACGGTCCTATGCTGTGTTTGCTCTTAGGTGGTCTCTATCCCACCCTATATAGTTCTTCAGTTTTACTTGCCATTTGCTGTATTGAAGTAAAATTACATCTAAAGTTTTTTTTTATTATTTTAGGTACCGTAGTATAACTACAACGAAACAAATAAAATATTGAATGAAGAATATTTTGAATAATTTTTGTTCTATTTTTGGAATATCCAAAAATGTTACGTAAAAAATGTTGAAGACTGCCTCGGTGGCTCAGTGGTTAGTGACACTGACTTCTGGATCAAAGATACGTGGGTTCGATCCCCACCCAGGGCAAATATTTATGTGATGAACATAAGTGTTTGCTTTGTGTCTGGGTGTTATTTAGTTACTATCTATATAAGTATGTATTTAAAAATATGTATATGTAGTATATCAGTCTCTGGCAGCCATATCACAAGCTTTGCTTAGTTTGGGGTCAGAGGCCGTGTGTAAGATGTCCCAAAATATTTATTTATTATTTAATTATTTTATTTATTTATCTAGATTTATATCAAAATCACATTAAGTGGCATCGCTACTCCACATGCATCTCATTAAATATGTCTTAATATGTCGTGTGGGTTGTATATAAAACTAATAAAATATATAAGTTAGTATAGTATAAAGTATTTATAACAATTTGCACTAACGATTTTATATATAAAAGAGTGGGTCCTTAATTATTATCACACCGATATTTTTCTATTTACATCATAATCAATAATACCACTTATTACACTAGAAGCTTTTGGTGAGGCTATGAGTTTTATATCCGTCGTTAAGAGTTAGGTAATGTATCTCTAAGCGACGAAAGCATTCTAGAAATTTCATCATTCAATAAAGCATTTTAAAGCTTTCTGGAAGATTCTTTACTCATCATTATGATAATAATCCCGATTACAGAAGCGCTATCGTAATTATACTAGCTAAATGGCATAGTTCTGTTTCTTTTTCTCTTTAGGCATTCGATAAAGAAAACGCTTTTTACGTTGCTATTAAAGGACATGTCCACAAAATGTATGGAGGCTGGTATAATAATAATCAAAAATTCTAACCAAAACACTCGATACATTTCGAGAAAGTTCATATTTTTTTGAGTCTATTACATCAGTTAAAACCAAAAAAAAACCCTGCGATTTTTTAAAATTAATTTTGAATTTATTAGGATAATTAAATATATTAGGCTCAATACATAGTTTATATCTAGCAACCCTGGATAAGTAACCTACATTTTTGTTAAATAGAACCATTTTTATTAATTAGACACAGTTTTTAAGTGTTTTTTGTCACATTGTACCTGGTCACACTGGTAGGTTATAATTTTTAATTTTAGCAAATTAAGATATGAATGTGGTAGAATCAGCTACGAATGCAAGTAATCATAATCATAATCATAATCAAATTTATTAATAACGCCAAGTTACAAGTCAAATAGTTTACAATTCAAATATATCAGATATATGTCATAAATATTACAAAATTATAAATTATAATTTCATTATAATGTTCAATATAATAGCATTACAGGGGCACAATAAGAACAAACAACAATAAAATAACGATAGAAGCACTTTATTATTGCTAAACTAAAAATATTACAGAGCTGTATTATTATTTTTCATACAATTTATTTTTCACATTTAAAAAAATGGAGGGATAAAAAAATCAAAATTAAATATTTTTGAGAAGCCCATAAATCAAGCTTTCGAATATATCATCTTGGTTCGATTTTTCTCTGAATAATATACCACTTGTGGACGTCACCTTTACGCTGCCGCCTCTGTAATTAGGCTTATTATTTCCCTAAAGGACTAACTAGATCATTGCCAAATAAAATCTAACTAACGTAAATTTTGCCGAAAATTCATGAAATTTATTGTTTCTTTGCAATTTTGCTGTTAGTTCCATAGCAAATATTGGTAATAACGATAAGTACCTACCTACCTTTTAGACCTTCAGGGGTCTGTGGATGATCCAACTGCTTTCTATGTAGTAATAGTGTAGGTAGTTTTAGCATATAAAGTAGTATTGTATCATATTGTAGTTAATAAAGGCACTTTTGCCCCTTACATTCCAGTACCTACCTACAATGATAATTACTTACGCAATATCAATTGGACAAAGCATGTTTTACGAATTTCCCACTCAAGCCTCGCAAAATAAAATGCTTTTCGACGTTTATACTGTCAATGCTCGATAAGAAAATAAAAAATATTCGTTGCTTGAGACCAATATCTACCGACCCACCTATAAAGTAGACAGATGTTTAGCGTAAGGATTGCGTGTATACCCGGAGCACTCAGGCTCGCCTAGGCGCCTCTTTGCCTAGGTTGCGTGGCGGGTCGCCCTCTTCCCAAAAATGTGGTCGAGGAGGACGACGGCTGGCAAGTGCATCAAATCGTAAACGGGTACTGCTTACGGGGGCAGGACATAAAAAACAAAAGTAGACAGGTAGCCTGAAATACCCTGTATGCAAGCCGCTACCAATCACAGCTTTTTAAATGCGTAAATCGTCTAGAGCTACTATTTATAGGTACTCTATCAATATTTATTTATTTATTTGTTTATAGGTGAGCAGTGTATACTGATGTGCGACATTACACATCCTCGTGCATTTCAGCCAAGTACCGCGCCGGCTTTTGTAGTTGGGATTTGCACTTTAAACACCAGAGTGATATGGCCAAGTTGCTAACTGGGTATTGTATTAACATTAATCGGATTTTGTTACTACAATTCCTTGCTAAGTTCGATAGAGGTCGGTTTTAAAGATTAAAGTTAAACATTTATTATTTGCATCAAATCGAAGTTAATTATTTGAAAAATCATCTATACTCAATTACTTACGCTTGACATGAGTGTTAAAAGTCTGATCAGTTTTTTATTACTCAGTAAAATATACCTAGAGTTATAAGTATTTGAAATTTATTACGTGGAAATTTGTTTGTCCTACGACGGCTTTTCTATAAAAGGTAATCTATAAAGGCGATTCACTTCTGGCATTTGACGTTGTTTGTCATGTTCTAACATAACCTAACCTATTTCTTGTTTTACACCTAATCCGCAAGCTATTCACTTCAAGTTTCGCCGATCGGAAATAGATAGTATATTAACCGGCGCCTAAATTAGTATATTATGAGACGGACGTCCAGACTGAATTTTGTTTCTTCCTTTAATATCTCTTTGAAATCATCTTGCGATCGATGTTGGCTGAACTTTTTCTTTTATACTAGACCTGCTCGGAAAGTACCTTGATACTGTATCAAATTTACGGTAGAAAGTACGTCATTGCATATCGAACAAATATGCGGCGAGAAAACGCATCTGAGCGGGAGAGAAAAGTGTATGAAAATCCATTTCTTACGTGGTTTTTCTTTTTTAATTTTGGGTAAGACTATGCGCTGGTAACCTAAATATCAAAAGCCAAAAAGTTTTTACAGTGAGTTATTATCTCCAAGTTCGCAAAATGACACTGGCCACTAGCTGTGTGTTGGATGGTGTCAAACAATTTGAAAAAAGAACATGTGAAAATTGCAGACGCCATTGGCGCCATTTTCAATTTGTGTGTTGTTTGAGGATTCAGTTTTCGTAGAAAAGTAAAATAAAACTATCAAAATGATAAGTAGTGATAGTGATGATGAAGATTTAGTTTTTAATTTTTCTCGTAGGTGTAGTATAAAGCACTATGTATCACTCGAGAGAAAGTGCGATTCCCGATCTCGGGTGTTTTAAAGCCCTCGCCTACGGCTCAGGCTTCAAACGACACCCTCGACGGTAATCGGTCACTTTCTCCTCTCGGTGAACAATGTACTATTATTCAGTGTCGCACTTGCTTCTGATGAACGTAACTAACCAGTGGTTATAATTCTTTATATCGTTTAAAATGTAGGGACGTAGACTGAAACGCTCTGGGTATTAAAGCGATATGAGGGTCACAATACCCTGAATAATTCGATAACCTGTTAGGGGATTTGTAGTGGCAAGTTGTTTATCTACTTAAAAACCCTGTAGGGTTCGGCTCACGACTTCGACGAATTGCTCTGGGGTTTAAAGTGGAAATCTCAACTACAAAAGCCCGAGCGGCATTTGGCTGAAATCAACGGGGAATTGTATTAACGCATACTGATGTGCCTATATCAAGCAGAGTCGAATAAAATTAGTATTTATGTATCAAGGATTTTTTTTCCTTCTTTATCCAAAGGTCCAGTCTATTCTTAAATGTGTTTATAGTTCTTGCTTTGCTGAGATGACATCCTCGGGTATCCTATTCCAATATTGTAGACAACTCTATTGCAGAGGATGTGGCGTGCAGTATTGGTTTGTGGTGGTGTAGGCTGTAAGAGGAATTAATGGCGTCTGCTATCGCGCATATTTTCCTTAAAAGTGTACATGTCGTGAATATCATGTCGTGATTATAGAATGCATTGAGAATTTTGAAGGTCTCAATCAAGTCACCACGCAGTCGTCGTTATTAACTAAACCCAAGGGTCGTGACATTTCTTTGGGTATCTAGACATTTTGCGATAGAAATGATGATACAGAATTAAATCTTCGTTATTACGCCATCTATATAAACTAGACAGTATCACTAAGTGTTTACTCATGGCCACGGCTAAGTGAAAGGCTTCTCTGAAAATGAGAACGAAAAGCCTCCGTGAGTCTCCTCCATTTCGCTAAGCGCTTACTTTTTTACTTTACAAGTGTTTCACTAGATGGCGCTGGCATATTTCAAATCAAAAATTAAGTTTGGCTTACTTTCGTTCGTGTTTTATTAACATCAAAGTCAAGCAAAGTTTTGGTAAAAATATTCTTAAAATATCCCTTTTTCAAAAGCTTTCATTTGGTTTCACCTGTCCCGTTGTCTGTCTGTCGGTCTGTAATCAAATTTTACAAGTTAAATTTGATCCAATTCCCGGTTCCCGGTTTCCGATTGAGCTAAAATTTTGCATACGTGTGAAAATTGCGTAACAATATGCAATATTGTGATGACATGGTGCTGATCTGATGATGGAGCTGGAAGGTGGCCAAGGGAACTTTACAATGAAACGACACAATCTCGTCGAGTTTGGGCTCATTTGAATCGTCTTGACGAGTAGTTTGTCTTTCAGTGGTAACCAAGGTCTGGTAATGGAGCTGCAAGGTGGTCTTAGGAACTCTGTAACGAAACGACGCAAACCCGACGGCTCGTTTGATTCGTATTGGCGAGTACTTGTTCAGTAAAAGCTTATTTTAAAAAGGTTTTTTTCTTAATTATTCTTGTTTAACTGAATAACCTTCCATCTATAAAGTCACTTGACCGATTCTCATTAGTATTCTGAGGTTTTAGCTAAAATTTGTTAAGTTAACATTGTTCCGCAATGCAACCAGCTGATCCTAATAATTCATAATTCACTAGCTTTGCCCGCGGCTTCACCCGCGTAATATTTTGATTTTTGTGCAAGAACATTTTATTATTGTAATGAATGTGATGAAAAGTAACATATGTCACTTTCCGTTTTTCAAACTATGTCCATAACAAAGCTCAAGCCAATACGTTGCTTTGTTGGTGCGTAAAAGAGAAACAAACCAATAAACACACTTTCGGATATAATATTAGTAAGGAAGGAATATATCATTATCATAGTTCATAGATAACTATATCGGTTGGTTTATAATCCTACCACTTAACTTAGTCCTCGCCTGCGGTACTGGGGCGCCGGGGAGACATCAAAGGGGACTGAGACAGGTGCGGGCACCGGGGACCCGCCGAGGACTGAGTTAAGCGGTAGGATTATAGTTGTTGCAGATCACGAACGCACCGCGGAGTACAATACTTGTAGTGATCGTGCAGACGCACAATGCATTACTATTAATCCGAGATAGTCGCAGGATCATCACGCTTGTAGCGCACACGTTTCAAACTATTTTTTACGTAATTATGTGAATGTGAGAATATTCGACCAGTGTGTGTTGCCAGTGATGACTTATGGCACAGAAACGTGGTCTCTCACTATGGGCCTTATTAGTAAGCTCCAAGTAGCCCAACGAGCTATGGAGAGGGCTATGCTCGGAGTCTCTCTGCGTGATCGAATCAGAAATGAGGAGATCCGTAGAAGAACCAAAGTTACCGACATAGCCCAACGGATTAGCAGGTTGAAATGGCAATGGGCAGGGCACATAGCGCGGAGGACTGATGACCGGTGGAGTCGAAAAGTTCTCGAGTGGAGACCACGTACCGGCAAGCGCAGTGTAGGACGTCCACCCACAAGGTGGACAGATGATCTCATTAAGGCCGCAGGATCGCGCTGGATGCAAGCCGCTATCAACCGGTCTTATTGGAGATCCATAGGGGAGGCCTATGTCCAGCAGTGGACGTCTTTTGGCTGATGGATGGATGGATGGATGGAGAATATATATTTTTTTTAATAATGACAATACTACACTACTACTACATAGAAAGCAATTGGATCATCCACAGACCCTTGAAGGTCTAAATATATAAGGAATATATTTAAACAGGGTTGCCTTGCGAAATGTAGCCGTAAGTATTTGAGATTTAGTCATATCTAATTAATATATAGAAAAACATATCCTTCATTTGATTTTTATAAAAAAAATTTGAATGATAATATATAATTAAAAACTAGGTTGCCCAGCGAAACGCGGCCACCAGCATTTTTGGTTGAAAAAAGTTTGTTTTTCTCGAATTTCAGTTGGCTTTGTTGTAAAATTTGCTTATAATGATGGCCTAAATGACCCATTTTCAGCTTATTACGTTCTTTCTGAATAACTATGAAGAATAATTGAATCATTTTGCAAGTATATTACCTGGTTTTATTAGTACTAGTTATGTCGTATGTTATACAATTTTTAATTCTATGAAAACCACAGGAAAATAAATACATGAAAATAAATAAAAATGTTTATTATTTTTCTTTGACTAGCTCTACATGATACAAAAAAAAACCCTTTAAAACGTATAAAATCCTTAGCCTACATATTGCAGTAAAATATTAATTTGAAATATAAAATACAAAAGTGTACCTATGTTTTTTAGCCAATTTTAAATGGTACAACTTCTTAGTACACCTTCTGAACACGAGATAAGTACAAAAACGAATGGGTCCTATCCACTCTGACCCAGTGCGGATTTGGTGGATTGACACCTTAAGGCTCAATGTTAGGTCTTAATTAAATTAATATGATATTTAAACTGAATTTTAATAATAAAACATTCACATATTAGTCTTGTGGCAACTAACTGGAAGAACTCACGAGAACATAATATTTTAGTTATATAGTAAAGGAAAATAAATTATGGGTATTCTGCATTATACAGGGTTATACGTAACTTGTGAAGCAAATAGAAAAAGATAAAACAGGGATGCTATATTAATCATATTAAATCTATTAAGGAGAGAATAAAGTCTATCTCAAGATGGATGAGTCAGAATTCGTTTTTTTTTTTAATTTGAGATAGAAAAATTATTCAGTAAATTATGATTTAAAATTACGACATTAAAAACTATGAATGAAGTATGTAACTGTAATCGAAAAGAAAAATCTATAACCCTGTATAAACGAAGCTAACATGCACACACTTTTACAATTTTATTCACACTTAAAACCTATAAAACTTAACTAAAAGCTTAAATATTTTTGTTTCTTTTTATTATATGTACGAGTAGGTATATTCAATTTTATTAACTTAACCAATTAAAAAAAAGTTGTAGTCTAAACATGATATTTTATTATTATTATATACTACGGGACTAATCGCGCACTAAAATTACGAGATAAATAAATACCTCATCATCCCGACGTTTCGGCCGAGTTGCATCGACCGTGGTCACGGGCTTAGAGTTTAGTGCGCGATTAGTCCCGTAGTATATAATAATAATGTGTTTAAATTGCGAAAGATTAAAAACAACATGATATTTTAGTTGCAATTTTTTAACAAGTGCATAAGGTTTTTTCGAAAATATGAAATATTTGTATCTATCACAGGTACATTAGATTATAGTGCAATACTCGCGAAAAAATAATGAACATCAGCTTTTGCAATGAGACAATCAGATAAAAGTTTAATTCAAAGAACCGCTCGCCCAATGTGTATTATTTATTCGCTATAGATGTATAAGCAGCTACTTGCAACAATGATACCTAATTACCATTGATCACACCTAGGTAAAAGATTTGAAAACTAAACACTAATTAAATTCTACCTAATCCTTAAATTATATAATTTTTTAACAATGATAGTTCGGTAACTTAGCTTTAAAATCACTTTAATTTGATGTGGTTTGTTTTTATTTACATCTACTAAAACTACCTTCCACCATTCATATCGGAAATAGCTTCCACTTCTTAAAAGAAAATTACCTACTTACTATGTTTTTTGTTATTTTGCACCAATACAATTTGTACATAAAAACCATCGTGTAATAAATCGTAGTTGGTATATATTTTAAAAATACAGAGTAGCTACTAGCTCCGGCTACGAAAGGACACGTCCACAAAATGTATGGAGACTGGTATTAATATTAATAAAAAAATCTAACAACAGCATGTTACATTTCGAGAAAGTACATATTATTCTGAGTCTATTACATCAGTTTTAGTAAAAAAAAAGCCCTCCAATATTTTTAAATTAATTTTGGTAAATAAATATATTTTATAGATAAGGTACGAGTAGATTATTTCTGTCTTCCCGCTAATGTACAACGTGGATGTCTTCAAACCCCGAGTAAATAGATATCTTCTAAGTAAGCGTGCCACACCCTAGACCGCTTAACATCAGGCAGTAACCAACGCAACGCAACTTTACTATAAACCTATATGGAATAAAAACAAATCTGACAACTGTGATTAACCAACCTTGAAATAGCTAAAATTAATAATTTTTTTATCAATTAGACCCAATTCTAATGATTTTCTTGAAATATTGCTCTAACTGGATGCATCAGCAAGTAAAATAAAGATAGAAGCACATTAATATAGCTTAAGCAGAAAAAAATGTGAGCTGTATTTCCATATGATTTATTTTATCATTTAAAAAAAATGGAGGGATGAAAAAATATAAATTAAATATTTTTGAGAATCTTATAAATCAAGCTTTCCAATGATGCATAATATATCACCCTGGTTAGATTTTTCTCTGAATAATATACCATATATGGACGTCTCCTTTGTAAAATGAAAGCACAATATATTAATCACGCATTTTTAAAATTCTGCTGGTAAACCATAAATAAATATGTGCAGGTACTTGAATTCTTGAAAATATAGGTTTTTGTATAGGTAAATACCTACATAATAATAAAATATTATATTAGGATAGGATACAAAACAGGATAGAATTTTTTACCTACTTCAAATAGGAGGTGGTTTACAATTTTATTGCTTTTTTATGTTCTATTTTTTTTTAACTCGGGAACTAGTTAGTGTTTCTCATGTGGTCTGATTTATATTTGTTCAAGATCTGACTTCAACTACATTTTCGTTTTTATACAGGGTTATTTCTAATATATTAGCATCCTTTTAGGGGCTTATTCTGTACATCAAAACTAACAACTTTTGTTCTGCAACTTTTGTCAAAACTCAAAAAAAAACATCTATTCTATACATTTTGTCATTTACATACATTTTGATATGTTTGAACGATATCTTTCTATGGAACAACATTTTTTATTTAATTTTAACAAATGTCGCAGAACAAAAGATGTTAGTTTTGATGTACAGAATAAACCCCTAAGAGGGTGCTAATTGATTAGAAATAACCCTGTATAGTATGAAATCGGTTGTATCGGTACAAAACGTGTAAACATTTTTTGTTAAATAACCAATCGCTGTTAGCTATACTTTGAACACCAATCTCCAATCTTTTAACGATGGAACCATCATCAGTATCCTCCGAGGAACTGATCGTCGCAGCCCCTCCGCTTGCCGAGCTGGTGGCACAGCTGAGGAGAACCCACGATGTCTCCCATGAACACGCTGAGGAGGTAGAACTCTTTGGCTTGGTCGGCAGATCGCTTGTATTGTCTGTAAAAGAGGTGACAATTCACAAATTAATAGAGAACAAGTGTGAAAGTAAATTAACTAAAGTTCGGAACATCGGAACTGCAGTATGAAACTAGAGTGGCTTTAGGCAGGACACATATAAAGGAGAAGTTATCTCTTCTTCGTTATATCAAAGTTATCACTTATGACTGACTAAAGATCCTCGCCGGCGTCGCATAGGTGTATTACACATTATTAACTTTCTTCTTGAATCACTCTATCTATTTAAAAAAACCGGACAAGTGCGAGTCAAGCTCGCACATCGAGGGTTCCGTACAAATCCAGAAAAATTTACAAAATTCGGAAGTAAGTTGTTTTTTTTTTAAATTTTGAACCCATATTTTGTGAACTTAAAGGCTCTATTTTTTGTGATATGAATAAAAATGTACAGTTTTCAGATTTGTTGCTACTTATATGTGTACTCTGAACTCTGAGACAATGATTCTCGTCAAATTTCTTAGTTCTATGTCAACGGGAAGTACCCTGTAGGTTTTGATTTTTGTGAGTGTCGAAATGGGCGGTTTTTTACGACATAAACGGCTCTAACTTTTTTTAAAGGATAACTGAGACGTTTTTCTTTTACACAACTGCAAGATATTATAGATATACGTATACCGTTTAAATTTCTACTCGATATCTTTACGCGTTCCCGAGATAAAGAGTTTTGACGTACACACAGACGGACAGACGGACAACAAAGTGATCCTATAAGGGTTCCGTTTTTTTCGTTTGAGGTACGCTACCCTAAAAATCGCATCAAAATCCGACGCATAGTTTTAAGCACAAACAGTTTTTTTAACAGATTTAAGCATATATAGGACAGACAGACAGGGAAGCGACATTGTTTTATACTATGTATAGTAGTGATAGTGATAAGTGACAAGTCATAAGTTATTTATTAATAGAATGTCAATTTACACGCCATAAAAACATAACATAAATAGTAAATGTAAACATCATTTTTTTACTGGGTGAAATGATTGATGACTTGGAGTAAGGCTATCACAGAATACTGGCTGAGGTAAGGAAAAAGGAGCATTGGTCGTGCGAGATGTGCCAGCTGCGAGATGAGTTGACAATATATTCGAAATTACAGATTCAACCTGCCGGGCTAGTATGCGCGCCACGAATTATTTCTTATTATTATAAGGCTATCACACAATAGTGACTGAGGTAAGGAAAAAGGAGCAATGGTCGTGCGAGATGTGCCAGCTGCGAGATGAGTTGACAATACACCACATATATTCGAAATTACAGATTCAACCTGCCGGGCTACTAATGCCCGCCACGAATTATTTCTTTCGTAGTGTCAGAACGACAGCGTTATATCAAAGTAGGTACATATCTGTCACTTTTTCACACGTCGAAATGAGTTATTTTCGTGGTCGCATGCTTGACTAGCTGGACACGAGTGGCACATAGTCGAGATAGATGTCACAATAAGTGAGAAGCCTCGACCCAGCCGTAGGCTAAAGCTCGAAATATACTATCGGGCGCGGTTAACGGACGCGGCTGACAGCCGCGACCTAAACTATGAAAGTACACTGAGCCGTGCACACTATCGGACATAAGTCGCGGACGCCACTTTCGGACGACCTTGAGCGTTCGGACGTTCGAGAGCGATCTTCTGGCACACCGTATGTTTTAAGACTGTGCACATTACTAAGTCGCGGCTGTCAGTCGCGTCCGTAAGCCGCGTCCGATAGTATGTTTCCGGCTTTAGAAGGCACAAGTTGGTAAGCATGCATGCGCTCAAAGTACGCACTAGGTGCCTTATTACTTACTTATTACCTAATGCGGTATATTTTATTGATGAGAAAATAAGTAAGATTTGGAGGCTCTAGGGTCTTGGAGCATCACTACCTATCCCTTTCTTCATCGTTTGCAGACATATCCAAAAAGTTAAAGTACATCGTTGGATTTGAACCCAATACAGGTAGCGGCACTTAATTCTAGTGCTGAGGGTAGCGGGAAGGGAATGGCTGCGCATGGTGACCGCCATACCAAACCCATACGCAGCCATCTCCTCTACATTTTGCTCAGCGCTACACTTAGCATCACTACCTACCTATTCTTCATCGTTTGCAGAAATATCCAAAAAGTTAAAGTACATCGTTGGATTTGAACCCAATACAGGTAGCGGCACTTAATTCTAGTGCTGAGGGTAGCGGGAAGGGGATGGCTGCGCATGGTGACCGCCATACCAAACCCATACGCAGCCATCTCCTCTACACTTTGCTCAGCGCTACACTTAGCATCACTACCTACCTATTCTTCATCGTTTGCAGAAATATCCAAAAAGTTAAAGTACATCGTTGGATTTGAACCCAATACAGGTAGCGGCACTTAATTCTAGTGCTGATGGTAGCGGAGAGGGGATGGCTGCGCATGGTGACCGCCATACCAAACCCATACGCAGCCATCTCCTCTACACTTTGCTCAGCGCTACACTTATATGCCGCGACCTGTACCTCTGGATTTCACACAAATTTTTCTGCAAATACCTAAAACAACTGCTGTAATTTCAATTAAATAAAATTACGTGCGATAAAAAGGATGCGTAAAAAATATATTGCACTTTATGGCGGTTGAAAGCGCATTATCATTATTAATCTCATGAATGATTTATACCTCAAGATTGTTACCATAAACCTCCATCAAAAAATAGGTACTCTAATCTAAGAGCATTTTATCGTAATGACAAGAAAAACACTTTGAACTCATCTCTAATGGACTGTTTTCCTCGATAAAATAACAGAGGGATTTACGGAACTACATCTCAGTACGGAGTACCAATTATTATAAATCAACAAACATTACAATTTGCCACAGAATTGTTATCTCAATAAACATCTATATCTCATGGATAAATCAATACGATTCTAAAATTATGTGTTTCAAATCACAGAAGAAAATAAACGACAGTAGAGTCATGTCTTAGCTTTATCTCTTAGAGTTAAGGCGTATTTTAGATTGACAGATGTAGTAGTAGTGAAAGTGTTTTGTGGTCTTGCATAATGCTGGGTAACCTCGACCGGCGAATCAGATGGTCCACGACACACTGAGATTGTTTTGTGAGCATTTGTTTCACATGGTTTAGTTAGATGGAAGATTATTTTTGAAAAATGTTCTTTTTGCGATTAACGATTGAAAAATGTGGTTAAGCGCAGGATTTGAATCTGCGTAACAGATTCTCGGGTCTCCGTTCCGATGTTAAAAAAAAGTGTAAATTGAAACCGAAAAATTGTTTGAGATGACGTAGTGTGAGGACAGTATATCCTATATTGTGCCTAGAATATTTCTTTTTACCGACTTCCAAAAAGGAGGGGATGCTATGTTCGTCTGTATATAATGTATGTAAATGTTTTTTGTGTGTTAGTAAATATTTTCACCAATTGTGCGCCGAATAAAAATTACTATTTTTATTTTGAAAAAATGTACTTGCGATGTGGTCTCATTTTAATTTTTTTTATATCGGCTGAGCCATTTTTGATATATCATCAATAATATATGTGTATATGGATGTCGCATTAATTCGTGCAAACTATTCGAATTTTATACACGACTTGTTTTTACCCGCGGCTTCGCCCGCATACGTATTATATCATTATAATTTATAGCCTATGTGTTATTCTAATATATATGCTACTAGCTGACCCGGCCACGCGTTGCTGTGGCTAAATAAATTAAAATTGCGACCATAATTTGAGATTTAAACTATCCTATCTCTCAAGTTGGATCGAACTGCACATGGTGTGCGAATTTTATTATAATCGGTTAAGTGGTTTAGGAGTCCATTGAGGACAAACATTGTGACACGAGATTTATATATATTAAGATATTATTACAAAGTTTCATCTCAATCCGTTCAGTAGTTTTTGCGTGAAAGAGTAACAAACATCCATCCATCCATCCATCCTCACAAACTTTTACGTTTATAATATTAGTAGGATAGTAGGAAGTAGGGTGGAAGGTTTAGCGAAAAATAATTATGTCAAAGAATTTCAAATGTTGACAGCTTCTTATGGTAGTCAATTCAGTTGTGACGTTTTTGTCACTTTTGGGGTGCTATCTAGGGCTTAAGAGTAGAGCTACTACCCACATGCTTTCAAAACATAAAAACACATTAATGCAAAACTACCAACAGCTAGCTCCTACAAAATATCTAGATATTAGGTATGTGGACAATAAGTCCTCACAAAATATCTAAAGCTTGATTTTACCAACATTACCTATAAAAATATTTTGGACCAAAGTTTTTTCTCCAAATCGACAACGTTATTTTACCTAAAAATATTCTATTCCCTAATTTACAAAAGTAGCATTTTTTTTCTGTGGTACCAAAATAATCGCACAACAAAACAATTACGAAGAACACTAAATTAATTAGCTATTTAATTAGATATGCGTGATTAAGTATCATTAACGTTGTGGAATCAGTACAATAATTAAATAATTACTGGAAATCTATCATGATGATACTAGGCCAAGGATGAAAAGACAGATAATGTTTGACAGTGGGGTCAGTAGGCTATTTGTAATTTCACACTTAAATACTTGGCCTTTAATTTGAATTTAAAATTAAATTATCCGAATACTGTCAATTGTAAAATACGTCGTAGGTACGTTGATTTGACATAATGTCATTTTGTCTAAGACTTAACACGTTGCCTATTTTGCTATGATTGACACTTGAAAATGTATTTAAATATTCTAGTTATGTAAAATAGATTACAAAACAAATGATTACGAATTTTTAAATGTAATCATTTAGGTACGTACAGCAAAACAAAAAAAATATTTTATTTAGTAACGCTTTATTAGAAACTTTCCAGACTTCAAATAACGTCATCCATATTTTTGTGAATCATTGCATCATTCATCATTATCATCATTGTGATCGTCTCGGTCAGAGCACGAAATCCTATTTTTTTTTTTGGATTTTTTGACATTTACAAATAAACTACTCATTTTTAGGGTTCCATACCTCAAACGAAAAAAACGGAACGGTCTGTCCGTCTGTGTTTATGTCAAGACTCTTTATCTCGGGAACGCGTAAAGATATCGAGTTGAAATTTAAACTGTATACGTATAGTCGTATATCTATGGTCTCTTGCAGTTGTGTAAAAGAAAAACTTCTCAGTTATCGTTTAAAAAGTTAGAGCCGTTTATGTCGTAAGAAACCGCATATTTCGACACTCACAAAAATATTTTTGGTTTTTTTAGCTAAATGCTAAAAAAAATATTTGAATTTCACGCGCGACTCTGTTGAATCCACCTGATCGCGTTAGCTTTCAAGACATAGGTTTTGAGATATTTACGGGTATACTTTTTTTTTAATTTCAGACTTAATTTAGTTCTTTACATCTTATATAGTTGAAATTTTATATTAATCACTTACTTAATTTACTTAATAAACCCGTATCAAATATGCACCGCTGCAACCGATGACTTAATGCTCACGTAACAATACGGAGCTAGTAGATGGGTGACTTCGACTGCTTTGCACAATGACCCATACGATTGCGTGGATGTTACATCGATGTCCTACTTAGCCATGAAACACGCGGCAGTTGGACTACTTAAATCATCATAGCGTAGGTATATATAGTAGTTGGCCTATTTAGTCATCAATTTGAATTAGTTGTCCTATTAAAGACATCATAATCAGTTATATTGGAGTGCCTTTGTGTTGCACTTGATAATTGTGTCAGGTCAAGTAAAAATCCACTGCTTGCACAATAAACAATAAATTTGATATTGCACATATTTTGTTCCGAGACAATGTGCAGCAGATTTTTTGTCAATTTTGGGTTTGTCCCATTTTAAAAGCTGCTTATAATGATGAGTATATTTAAGTCGTTGTTTTACAACACTCTTTTAAATATTATAATATATTTAAGAACACTACAAGATAGTCGCATAAAAATAAATTACATAGGCCAATTATTAAGGCGCCATCATCAATTCAAAATTCGGCTGCCTCGGTGGCTCAGTGGTTAGTGACCCTAACTACTGGATCAAAGAGGCGTGGGTTCGATCCCCACCAGGGCAAATATTTGTGTGATGAATATAAGTGTTTGCTCTGTGTCTGGGTGTTATTTAGTTATTATCTATATAATTATGTATTTAAAAATAAGTATGTGTAGTACTTGATGGAATATCTAAAAGATCCAGAAGAGATATGAGTCGATGCCCAACTAAACTACTTACACCAATTGAACAAGTATCTCTCAAAAACATGTTGCTCCAGGAGGATATTACCATTAATGATAATATAGAAGAATCATATCAAAATATTATTAATACAGTACAAAAATGTGTTCACCGACTTCCAGCAAGACTAAAAAATAGTAAATACACCAATATAATAACAGAAGATGTACTAGAACTAATAAATGAAAGAGAAACTTTAAAAAAGATAGAAATAAGAACATATGAACAGAGAAAAAGACTACGTGTTCTACACAGGAAGATAAGCAAAAAACAAAAAGAAAATTATAATAAACACCGATTAAAAATAATCCAGCAAGAAATTGAAAATTCAGGCTCAACAAAAAGAGCATTCCACAAACTAGACTCAACTAAAAAGTGGATAGTTCACTTAAGGCAGAAAAATGATGATACAGCACCATCTCGTAAAGAACTACTCAAAATAGCTACTGCTTTTTATGAAAACTTATACAAAGATGATAGTAACTGCATTCACAAACAAAGTGTGAGACAAACTCATTATGAGAAGCCATCACAACCTGACAATCATGGTATGATGTTTTTACAGTCAGAGATTAGAAGTGTTATCAAAAAATTGAAAACTAACAAAAGCCCAGGGGAAGATGGTATTACAAATGATATAGTTAAAGCTTTCGATGAACCCATATATCCTATTCTGACCAAATTATATAACAAAATATTATTACAAGAGTACATTCCAGAATCATGGAAAACATGTACAGTTTCCTTACTATACAAGAAGGGTGATCCTAAAGAAATTAATAACTATAGACCTATTAGCCTCTTGCCCACACTATACAAGATTTTCACATCCTTAATACAAACAAGAATTGGAAAACAAATAGAAGAAAACCAGCCCAGGGAGCAGGCTGGCTTCAGAAAAGGGTTTTCTACCATCGATCACATCTTCACTCTGACACAAATCATTGAAAAGTACATGGAGTATGATAAAAAATTGTATATAGCATTTATTGATTATAGTAAAGCATTTGACTCCATAAAGCACTCCACGATATGGCAAACATTGCAGGAACAAGGCATAGAGGACAAATACATATCCCTACTACAAAATATCTATACAAACTGCAATGCTAAAATCAAGTTAGAAACCATCGGAGAAACATTCTTCATAGAGAAAGGCGTCCGGCAGGGAGATTCAATCTCACCTCAAATATTTATAGCTCTGCTAGAAAGGATTTTTCGAAGGCTGGATTGGACTGGATATGGTATCAACATAAACGGAGAATATATTACCCACCTACGCTTTGCAGATGACATTGTTTTAATATCAGAGAGCCACAATCAACTACAAGAGATGCTAAAAACCCTCAACAATGAAAGCAAAGCATGTGGTCTGGAGATAAATATAGAAAAAACAAAAGCTATAACCAATAACAAAAAAATACCATTAAAATTAGACAGCAAAACAATAGATTATGTAGAGAATTACTTGTACTTAGGTCAAAATATTAATTTAACCAACAGAACAGAAAAAGAAATCCACAGAAGAATAACATTAGCTTGGAAAAAGTATTGGAAAAATAAAGAAATCTTCAAAAGCAACTTACCCATCAATATCAAAAAGAAAGTCTTTGAATCAAATGTTCTTCCCACTCTGTTGTATGGATGCCAAACGTGGGCTCCTACCAAAGGTGTAAAAACGAAAATAAGAACTTTCCAAAGAGCTGTAGAGCGAAGCATGCTGGGCTTGAAACTGAGTGACAAAGTGAACAGCAGAGTTATCAGACAAAAGACTAAAATCATAGATGCTCTCCGTGCAGCTGCAAAACTTAAATGGAAATGGGCCGGACATACTGCAAGAGTAAAAGACAACCGCTGGAGTGAAAAAATACTACACTGGATACCGAGAGAACAAAAAAGATGTAAAGGGCGACCACATAGAAGATGGAAAGATGATATTGAGGCAGTGGCTGGCAAAATATGGACACGCACTGCCCAAAACAGGAGCCAATGGCAAGAGTTGGAGGAGGCCTACATCCAAAACTGGATGATCCCAAAAGAAAAACCTGACATGTCTAAATTTTGCTATGACTCAACAACTAATTAATTAAATAATAATGGAATAATAATAATAATAATTTTTTTTTTTTATTTTTTGACATGTAATAATTAGTTATAATATTGAATTTTTTTTATTGTAACCTATATTTTTATTGACATGTACTTAACTAATTTTGTATTATGGGAAATAAAGGCTATTTTTATTTTTATTTATGTGTAGTATATCAGTCTCTGGCAGCCATATTATTATCACAAGCTTTGCTTAGTTTACTTTTGGGGTCAGAGGCCGTGAGTAAGATGCAAAAAAAAATTGATAGTAACGTAAAAAGTGTTCTCTCTATCGAATGCCTAAAATGAAGAAGAAACAAAAATATTCTAAATTGCTATTATAATTACGATAGCGCCTTCAGAATTAGGCCTTTTGTACTTTGATTGAGTTTTGAAAAAAGGTCCAGAAAATTTGATGCACCTTTACAAATCGAATAGCAAAATCACTACTTTCGCTCGCTGTTTTCGACCTAAAGTCGATTGTATGGAGCTAGTTGCGACTTTTCTTTCAATTATGATAAATAGGTTTGCGTTTGACCACAACCTGCATCGGATTACGATCGGATTCACCGTCCGTTTGTGACCTAAAATGGACGACGTGGCCTTGAATCGATGTCTATTTGAGTTATGAAAGTCGATGAATGAGGTGACGGATGGACGCGGTGTCAAGGTCACTTCTACATTGTTTGGTTAGACGCTCATGTAGCGATTATTTAATAATAAACACGTTTTTGGGTCGGATATTGAGAAATTCCAATGACACTTGTTTGTCAATGATGCTTTTATGAATCTTTATAAAACTTTTATGGATCTCAATAGGTATTCGTTTATTTTAGTGGAGTTATATTTTATTATTACAAAACGAACAGACAAAACCACAGGGTTACGCTGTATGTAAGCTGCTTATATTTTATCTTGTATTAGAAATCTATAGAAAAGGTTCAGATCCAGCCGTTGATATAATACCTATAGCTGAAATGGTGATGATGATCTTTTAGACCGACGCGGCGACGAACGGACGGAGGAGGTAGTACTCAATTCGACGCGAATATTATTAAGTTTAATTTTTTTATGTGTACGCATAACTTTTTATATTGTGGTTTGATTTCGATAATTCTTTTATTGGAAAGAGTTGAAATTGGTTCCATTTAAATTTTATCGAAATCGGCCGAGCCATTTTTGATAAATCAACAATAATGTGAAAAATGCTACATCGATCCGTGCGAAATATTCTCGAATTCTGTACACGGGTAAAGACGATCAGGCCATTTTTCGCAAAAAATAATTATAATCTAGACAACAGATCATTTTAATTTGAGCTCTCATTATTTAAATAATATATGTAAATAGGTGAGGTAAAAATAATTCCACGGATAATTTTCTACCCAGTTCTAATAAGTAGTTGCATAAGTGTAATATTGCGATAACTTCCCGGTAGAATCATAATTTTTCTACGAAACTTCGCAATATTAATATCGAACCTTTTCTCTTTGCCTCAAAACTGGTGTTATATGTAAATAGACTCGGGTCTCTACCGACGTATCTTGCCTGGAAAGGTATTTCCTAAAAGGCATAGCGATAGCATATGACCTGAAAATATCAAAGGAGTCGGGCGACTGAAGCTGTTCCCGGCTTCTATTCTTCTTTTGAAATAGTACATACTCGTATTCTTTTGATATAACTTCATATTGCATCTCTACTTTTGACTGAAGTACTTTTTATACTTTCCTATAGAAATATATGCAGCTTAAATGCTCAAGTTTGCCCGGTTAGTAATCTAATGTGCTTAAACAGGAAAGCTTCGACTTCAATCTCTCGACCAAAGTCCAAGCGTATTATTCTGTATCATAATGAAGAATTAAATTTTTGGGGCAACGTGCTAGGGCTCCACTGACTTTTTACAGCCTAGCTGCTGACAATTATGAGCTCATTTTACACACTATTGCTTGTTGATTGAATAACTGGCAATGGTGGTAGTACTTCCCCGAGCAAACTAAACAAAAGAGCTCTACCTACCACATGAAAAAACAAAGTCTCAATCAAAGGGACTCCCCTGAAAAGTAAAATTGTTTTAACCTGCAGATATCTCAGTCGAGTTTAGTCGAGCTTCAAATGTACCTCCCACCAGGGTATATTATTTGATGAAAGAACAGTGTGGCACTGTGCCTATAAAACCCCAACGGACGGTGCAAAGTGGAAACACCCCAGGTTTTTCGTGGGTATGCCTAGGACTCCCGCATAACTATCGCTCTCCCCAAGCCGATAGTATCTATAAAATAAACTTCATGGTCTATATTACCTGATAAAAGGTAAATATTACCTGAAGACATCAGGCCAGTCGAGCTGCGGCCTGGGCTGCGCTCGAGCTCTGTTCGCATAGTGAGCGCAAACTCTCTCGAACACACAAGCCTTGGCTCCGAACTCCCCGACAATGTACTTCTCCACCTCGTCCGCATCAAACGGCTCCGCTGGCTCACTGTAGTCGAGCTGCCGACGGTTGCGGGCCCGATACGTAGCTGGAACGTAAAATATATTCGTATGAAAATCATGAAGTTGTTATTCTTATTCCTTATGGGCAATATTCCCTGGGGTAGTTTGTAAATTTTCTGGCAACGTTGACTCGAGCCCAGCCTTTTTTTCTCCAGTTAACTGCTCCAGTGCTTTTTTAGTATAAGTGGAAAACAGGACTTCGAAAACGAAAGATACAGACGAAATATAAACGCGCACTAAATTATAATGATAAAAGAAAATAATGTTATAAGTAAACTAAATAATTTACTTTTCATCCCATCTATTCGAAAAGGACGACTTAGTTCGCCTTTGCGTACACATAAAAGAGGTAAGGAACTTTTAGCGGGCAGTAATGAGTTTTTAATCCTCGTTATATGTGCGCCGGAATTACTTTGCCGTGCATTTTTTAAATTTGGAAGTATTTGTAATGTTAGATTTCAGCGCCGAAAATGAATGAAGAGAATGTAAATTTAAGTTTTCAGTTTTTATTATTAGATACCATTTAATTTCAATGTATTTGTTACTCTATGTTTTAATAATATCACAATAAAATATGAGGCGTCCTTTTTCTCATAGAGGATTTTGAAAAGTAGAGTGTACCACTCGGGCGCAAATAGTAGATTGTATCATATGGGAGCTAAATATTTTTTTTACGGCAAGGGCGTTTCTTTTGAATCCAGAGCGAAGTGAGGGATTCTAGAGTAGAATCCCGAGCGTAGCGATGGATTCTTTAGTAGAATCCTGGACGTAGCGAGGGATTCAAAGTACGTCGCCCGGGCCAAAAATATATTTTGCGCCTGAGTGGTATTCCGGTGATCATTCCGTCGCACTTATTTGTTACAAATTCAAAAAGTGCGCGGCAAAAATAATTCCGGCGCACTTATAAAGCTCCTTATAGAAAACACCTCCTTTGGGCGCACTTAAAGGCGAACCAAGTAGTCCTTTTCGAATAGATGTGATGAAAATATATTTACTTGGCTTAATTCTTCACTTCGCTCTGGATTCAAAAAGGCATCCTCGCCGTAAAAATATTACTTTGCTCCCGTATTACACAATCTACTATTAATCTATATTAATCTATATTAATCTATATTAATCTATATTAATCTATATTAATCTATATTAATCTATATTAATCTATATTAATCTATATTACTCTATATTAATCTATATAATATAACAAAAAAAAATTTCTAAGACATTAGACAATAGAATATTGGAACTACTCCTAATCTATTTTTTTCATTTCACATTTCTCCATTTAAGTTAAATTCAAGTTAATCTTGGCTTAAACGCTCTCGTTTCAAGAACTTATCGAGAAGCCATTAATTTCTTCCAGTCATTTGTGATCATTAGCCAACAGCCGTACCATGAGATACGTTACCAACCATAGAGATCTAAAGAAATGCTTTTTCTTAACCTGGTGCGCTATTAAGTTACGGTTCCTGACAATGATTCTGAATGAACAGTAACCGTTCAGTGATGCCAATTTAATGACTTAATCGCTAGCAATTGAGACTTTTCTTTGTTTTAGCGTATCTACCTACTAGTAGTTCATAGTACAGTAGATCTCGCGACACATCTCTCCAACTAAATTTTCATAACCCTATATGTCGACTCGCTCTCGACCGATTTAGTTCATTCTCCCAAATCTTTATTAGGATTTGGATAGTATTAGGGAATTGAAGTCTGCTATGGTTTTCAAAAAGAAATTGAAAACATATATTTTTGACAAGTTTTCACAGTGTTGTTAGTTGATAGATAAATATAGTTTATTGCAACTACCCTTAGTATTTTTACGTAAATTTGTATCAATTATTAGTTTCTTTTTAGTACATTTATTTTATTATGTTGATTTCACTTTGTAGATTTTTTGTTATTATGTTATTTATTGTATTATTTAATATATAATTATTTATTTACATATAATGTACAACGAGTGTAATGTTTTTAGTTGGCTATTCGCTGAATAATATGTTTGTACCCATGAATTGTCTATGTTACCTACCTACTTAACTATTTTAATCGTGTTTTCTGTTCGCATATTGTGTTGATGTTATTGATTTACCTACTTTTTGTTGGTTTATTTACGTTAAGATTGTAAATTGTTCATACAACCCACGTATCTAAATAGCCCACTGACCTATATGTGCATCTTACTATAATGTAGTATTTAAGATTATCACATAAGTGAGACGATATGTTTCTTGTGATATAACAATAAAGATCTTTGAACCTAAATATGAATACTAGGTATTGACTATTTTTTCCTCTCATACCTCACCTCACCTACTCAGACCCGTAGGTATACTCTTTCAAACTAAAACAGATTTTTTTTTTGATTCGGTTAACATTTGACGAAAATATCGACGAACATACACAAAGACTACATACAGACGAACATAGAACCTCCTTATTATTGGAAGTCGGTTAAAAATATGACCTGTTTAGTGTTACAACCGCAAAACCAGTAAATACCTACATTTACGTCTTTTGCGTAACGCCACTCTGGTAGCGTAGCGTGTGTCAACCTACCTCACATCACCACGCATAATTATCTGCTTAAAAACATATCAAAAATGCATTATTTTTTATAGCAGCCATTATTGCGCCAACAGCTGTTCATAGTTATAGCTTTGCGTTTCGTAATGTACTCGTACATTCGCACGCTTTGTAATTTTTTCGGTTTTATGTCTGTCTGTGAACATTTATTGGTCAGTAAAAGTCTCTACGGACTACGCTACAATATATGGCAATACCTTTCTCCGCAACGCTCTGCAATGTTCGCTGAAATTCTGCATTGTATCACAATGTTTCATCAAACACAAAACCAGTTGTAGTGCTCCTAACACAGCTTGACTAAATGCCTTCTTCTTTCTCTTTGGAGGCAGTCAGACTTTGGAATGACTTACCTTTGGAAATTAAGCGTTCACCTTCATTGAACGTTTTCAAACAACTTGTGAAAGCTCACTATCTGAAATCATAATGCTACTTGTTCCTTTCGCTACTATTTTATAACGTATGTAGGTATGTATATATATAGGTATATGTATAATTATATTTATATATTATATCGTATATATGTAAGTATATTTATAACTTAGATTGAATGAAGTATATTTAGTTTATTATTTATAGGTGTTTTCTTTGTTGATATCTATTTAAGGGCACTATTTCTTATTCTTGTCGGTTCATATTCGTGCATGGTTGCCTGGAAGAAATCGCCATGGGTGATAAGGCCTCCACTTTATAATCATATTTTTTGTCGTATATGTGTAAATAGTGTTTATTTTTCATATTGTGGTTATAAATAAAGAGTTTTGTCTGTCTGTCTTATAATATGATCGAAGTTTATAGACGGTAAACGCAGTTAATCTTTGGATGGATGACCGCGAGTGGCATTTACAAGTGAGTGCTATCTTGGCTCAAATAATCCCGCTCAAGCTATTAATTTAAATAACTTTTTCAGCTGTAGGTACTTACATAACAACTTTACTTATCATTCAATTTTAGCAAGAAACCTCTTTGGGTCAAAATAAATAAATTTCGTCTAATCGTCTGATTCATTGACATTTGCAACTACGTCTTTGTATGAGTGATTGACGCCAGTGATTGTAATTAAAAATATTTCATAGTTATGTGGCGTGGACATTCTGTTGTTGGTTATTTGATAGACTATTATACTGGTAACACTGTGACTATTTTCCAATGAACCAGTAATTAATGTAATTAATGAATTTCCGAAGACTCTCCTAAAAGACCACCAGGGTCTTAATCTCAGCGGCGTGAGGAATCTAGCCTGTATGCTGAGTGTGAGTTCTGTCGTAAACATGACGCGCTCGCCGCGAGCACGTAAGCATGTAATTTGTATGAACTTGTACTCGCACAAACTGTTTCAAAAACGCGCCGCTAGTGGTGCTGTACATTTCTTCATACAAATTACATGCTTACGCGCTCGCGGCGAGCGCGTCATGTTTACGACAAAACTCACACTCAGCATACTGGACTCTAGCACGGTCAAGTAATAATGAATTTGTGTACACACTACTGCATTTTCGGTGATAGGCAACATCAAAATTTGAAGGCGTATGTAAATCCACGCTGCATGGAGGCAGCGTAGTAGATATGATCCAATTGCTTGTCTTTAACAGCGAACTATTTACTAGATCGGTACGGTACGGCACAATGTTCTATTCGGGCTTGGAAAAATATGAACATTTTAGTATTGAACTTCTTAAATATAGTTGTAAAATAAATAAAAAACCGGACAAGTGCGAGTCAGGCTCGCACATCGAGGGTTCCGTACAAATCAAGAAAATTTCACAAAATTGGGAAGTAAGTTGTTAAAATCTCTACCTATACTATAACCATCGACAAAAAAGTTTTTTTTTTACTTTTTTTTTTCACACAAATTTCACATTGTTAAAATAATTAAAAACCTGTTTTAGCATGTGCTAAATTTAATTATTTTAATGTGTAATTTGTGCACATGCTCATGAAGTTCTTTTCCATTACATGATACGATTTACTCACTTTGAATTACGTATCTTTTGTGAATTTTGAGGCCCTATTTTTTTAAGATTTAAATAAAAATGTACAGTTTCCAGATTTATTCCTGTATATGTACTTTAAGACAATGCTTCTCGCCAAATTTCATAGTTCTATGTCAACGGAAAGTACCCTGTAGGTTTTGATTTTTGTGAGTATCGAAATATGCGTTTTTATACGACATAAACGGCTCTAACTTTTTTAAATGATAACTGAGAAGTTTTTATTTTTAACAACTGCAAGAGACTATAGATATACGTATACAGTTTAAATTTCAATTCGATATCTTTACGCGTTCCCGAGATAAAGAGTCTTGACATACACACAGACGGACAGACGGACAACAAAGTGATTCTTTAAGGGTTCTGTTTTTACCGTTTGAGGTACGAAACCCTAAAAATAGTTTAGTTTAGTGAATTGTTTCAGAATAGAGGTCAATTGTCAAACATATATTTTGAGAGCGTGTATTTATAGGTAACTTCATACTTCGTATCTATTTATTCATCTCTAATATGATATTCTATCGCACACTCTGAAAAATGTTTACTGTTCCCTCAAGCTACAAAGTTGTTTTTGTTTTACGATCGAAAATAAAACAAAACGTTACATTTCAATTTTCAAACTGAACTATCATTGCTAGACTGCACAAAAGACCCTCGACGGGTAGACTGTTTTACGGTATGTCCTACATTATTGGGTTAAATTGTGGGTCCCGGTTGTTTTAACCTTGTATTCATGTCAGAGGCTTTAAGGTGGCTCAGAAAAGCAGGCTCACGTTATCATGTCTTATAAATTGATGTACACCAACTGCATGCACGTAAAAGTGTCACGTTCCGCCTGAGCCAAGCGTGCAAGCGAGAGCGCAGTACAAGCATTACAGAGACACGATCAGCCTAAACGTTCGGTTTGTTTCAGTTGTTTTCTTATGACGTTTCGCGTAAAATTATCGTCTGAAACCGGCAACCAATTTTGTACCTATATTGTTATGTACCAATACATTCCTAGATGTAGTTTTATTACAAGAATAATTGTAGTAGAACTTTCGAATATATATAGAGGTAAATAGGCTCAGTTTTAGCGGCGCCATCGTCATTATAATAACAATTTAGAGTAGCTTTGGTTCTTTATCACTATTTGCGTTTGATAGAGAGAACACTATTTTACGTTGCTATTCAATTTCCAATGGCGCCTTTAAAATTGGGACTAATATAGGTAACGAAGTTTTAATTAGAATATACTTAAATTACTTAACTAATGCTGGTGTCATTCACGCAAGATTATTTTCGCAGATAGTCTACTGTAGTTTGGAACGCATTTATAGATATTAATCAAAATGGAGTATTAGCGCGCGGGCGTCCTGGACTACCTGAAGTAGAAGCTGACCTCTCAGAATCGAATTTGAAACCCAATGCAATGAAAGCATAATTACTACTGCACCGGTACCTATACTGAGTAACTGCACCAGGAGAGTCATGAAAACAAGCTAACAAGCTAAAACTTCGCCATCCTATTAAACCCACAATGCGCAAAACTGAAAACTGAAAATGGAATTTCTAGAGCTCTAATAGAGCTCTTGAAAGTTACAGACTCTACGAAGCTCCATATCCTACAGAGCTGGAAATATAACCTCATTAAATACGGCCCAATATATCCCACTATCATTGAAATTTATCTTTTTCTGTGGATGAGGATGATAAATAGTTGAATCAGTAAAATTTTAAACGGTTGAATCAGTAAAATTTTACTGAATTTGTTTTTGCGAATTTTAATATACCTAGTATATATATATATATATATATATATATATATACTAGTAAAAAATACACCCAAATACATACACAATAAAAATACTCCTCTTTTTTGAAAGTTGGTTAAAAATAATTCGATACTAACCAGAGCTACTCACATTTTTATTTCCAGTGTGCTATTATTCTGAAAGCGCTTGACATCGTATAAATTTATCTACCGCTAGTGCAGTCGCGTTAATACAATTCCCCGTTGATTTCAACCAAATGCCGCTCAGCCGGATTTTGTAGTTGAGATTTCCACTTTAAACCCCAGAGCAATTCGTCGAAGTTGTGAGCCGAACCCTACAGGGTTTTTAAGTAGATAAACTGTGCAACTTGCCACTACAAATCCCCGAAGAGGTTATCGAATTATTCAGGGTATTGTGGCCCTCATATCGCTTTAATACCCAGAGCGTTTCAATCCACGTCCCTCCATTTCCATCTATTTTAAACGATTTAAAGAATTACAACCACTGCATAGTTACGTTCATCAGAAGCAAGTGCGACACTGAATAAAAAAAATAAAAGTTCAGCCAACATCGATCGCAAGAAGAATTCAAAGAGGTATTAAAGGAAAAAACAAAATTCAGTCTGGACGTCCGTCTTATAATATACTAATTTAGGCACCGGTTAATATACTCTCTATTTCCGGTCGGCGAAACCAGAAGTGAATAGCTTTTGTAGATTAAGTGCAAAACAAAAAATAGGTTAGGTTATGTTAGAACATGACAAACAACGCACGAGCCGAGCGAGCGAAGCGAGCGTGCCGCAGCAGCGGCCGGCAAAGTGCCAAAAGTGAATCGCTTTTATAGAAAATCCGTCGTAGGACAAACGAATTTCCACGTAATAAATTTCAAATATCGCCGCCCCCGGAGAACAAAATGGCAATCGCAAAATCACAACTTTCCAGGAAAAATAAAAAACCGTTTTTCGTTGATTGCTGATGATTCACTGAACAGTATTGTAAGTGAATGAGCTCAAATGAAAGAAGTTTTTTTAAATATTTATTTTTGTAAAAGTATTGTAATTAACAGTAGTATAATTAAATAGATATTAACAAAATAAGATATTGATAAAAATTAATCAACGTCATTTTTTTTCTATGTCCGTTGTCTTTTTATTCTCGGTTCATCTAAGCGAAAACAAATATTGCAATATTGTATAATAATTTTATTCAATGATTATTAACAGCTCAATTGTCGAAATTTAATATCACTTACCATTGTATCCTCGTTATAATTTTTCCATTTTTGTGTGGTAATAGAACTTTGGATTGTTGTTCTTGCCTTCAAAATGAAACAAATTATTGGTAAATATTGGTTGCTTTAATTTTATAGAAAATAAAATGACAACATCCATAGCACTATTTTTATAGACTCGTTTGCACGGGAATATTGTGGCTATCGATATTATCATTTTGATACTAGTTGAAAATGTTTACTATTGTTATCTGGCAATTTTATTCGCGAAACTATTTAGGTAATAAAAAACTTCGAATACTATTGCATTATTTTATAACTTCATGAGTAATGACAAAAAAATTAAGAAAAAAATTGTATAGATGTATTAAGCTCCATTAAAGTCGAATATGGTATAACATTAAAATCAAGACAATAGCGATTGTCATTTTGTTCTCCGGGGGCGGCGATATAACTCTAGGTATACTTTACTAAATCATAAAAAACTATTTAGACTTAGGACTTTAATCTTTAGAACCGACCTCTATCGAACTTAGGAGGGAATCGTAGTGACAAAAGTCGATTAATGTCACTACAATACCCAGTTAGCAACTCGGCCATATCGGGTTTAAAGTGCAAATCTCAACTACAAAAGCCGGAGAGCTACAGCTTGGCTAAAATGCACGGGGAAGTGTAATGACGCAGTGCAGTCACCTTCGTGCAAATATCTACAGAGCCACAGTCCTAACTGAAAGTATTAAAAAATGTTCGAGCGCTGTCATACATACTGACTTAGACATTTACGTTATATAATTCACAATGACCCGTTTTTTCCAATCTAGAATCAATTAGTATTTGTAAGCGAGCACTTTGGCAACGCGCTGCGTTGTAGTTGGCTTGCAATCGCCTAACGACTAACTAAAAAGCCTGCCCATTACGTAGCTTGGGTAAGATTTTAGCTAGGACACTTTTTGCACGATTGTGACTCTATATGTAGGTATATGCTCGAAGGCAGTCACATAAATTTGTCGGGTAGCGAGTGCGAAAAACTTTAAATTACGAACGGATGTAAAATATGGCCAAGGATACCGATCAGTAATCCTGTCGATTGCACAATGCATATATTTGTAACAATTCAATTGAAATGAAAAAAGGGTTTTGGAAACATGAAATTGGCGTTTAATTAAAGTGAAATGCTGATAATACCTATATTTGATACATTAATTATGTCGCTACAATACTATGCCTTACACCGTAACTATTACTCATATAAAACGATTAAGTTAACTATTCGCTACAATGTGATACAATACTACTTTATATGCTAAAACTGCCTACACTACTACTACATAGAAAGCAATTGGATCATCCACAGACCCTTGAAGGTCTAAAGATAATCCAAGTGCTCAAGCCCACTGCCAGTTGGCAGCGTGCCCAGCATCCTGGCAGCATTGCCACGCTGAATGGCAATGCTTATACGTTGAGCCAAATAAACACCAGCATTTTGGTCACGCGTCGTGTCCACCAGACGCTCAGAAAGACTTTTGAAAACAAGATGAGCTCCCGGCCCCCACGGACCCAAAGTCTCAACTCCAAATGTCGCAAATATGTAACTACTACCTAGGTTAGCATATTTGCGCCGCTTGTGCTGCTCCGCAAATTCCGAATTGGCCACCGCTCCAGCCCTGCTCTGAGTCTCAGAAAGATGTGACGGTGCCAAAGTATCGCCTATTCGCTAATATTCAACTAACAGTGCCAATAAAAAAATTATGCCAATATCCTCGCGGAGTGGCAGTTGCGAAACGTTGGGAAAAAACCTTATAAATATATATTTGGATTATCGACACGACGAAGAAGAAGAAGTGCCAATATGAAAAAACATGTTCGGATGTTTGGATGAGCAATAAAAATCATTGAACTGCTCATAATATATATCGCAACATCGAGTAATTTTAGTAGTTCATCAGCTACATTTTATAATCTTTATATACTTGCTGTTGATAAGTTTGTTTCTGCGGCGTAAAACCGCAACTATGTCACATCTGACCAACTGTAGCATGCCCTAAAGCCTGCACCACCTAGAGCCTAAATGAGGCAACCGATAACGCCATTGAGGTGGCCAATTTTTAGTCAAAAGCCGAAATGTAGAATTTTTAGCACGCAAAATCGACTCGAAAAGAAGAAGAAGATTAATATCTTCTTGATTTTTATTCAATCATCATATGGAAAGAAAGGAATAAGATATCATGTTTGGTTAACTATCTCTATGTAGACTCATCTCAATGCCCAAAACCCTATTATACTGAAACCGCTTGAAACATATTTATCTACCAGCAAACCTCCAGTGCAGCCCCATAAATCTGCCAGGCGGCAAACGTGTGATAAATTACATCATGGTTGCATGCGGAATATGGCCGGGGATATCCACCAATAGCCTGTCGATAGCGCTGGAGATATTTGTTCCAATAAAAATATTACAAAATGCCAATATGTAATATGCCAAACGGATAAAACGAGATGATTGTATAACCATCTCTATGTAAACTCATCTCAACACCCAAAACTCTATTATTCTGAAAGCGCTTGAAATCGCATTTATCTCCCGCCAGAGCGCCAGTGCAGCCCCATAAATCTGCCAGGCTGCGAGCGGCAAACGTGTGAAAAACTACATCATGGTTGCATGCGGAATATGGCCGGGGATATCCATCAATAGCCTGTCGATAGCGCTGGAGATGTTTGTTTCAATAAAAATATTACAAAATGCCAATATGTAATATGTCAAACGGATAAAACGAGATGATTGTATAACCATCTCTATGTAAACTCATCTCAACGCCCAAAACTCTATTATTCTGAAAGCGCTTGAAATCGCATTTATCTCCCGCCAGAGCGCCAGTGCAGCCCCATAAATCTGCCAGGCTGCGAGCGGCAAACGTGTGAAAAACTACATCATGGTTGCATGCGGAATATGGCCGGGGTGGATCAATAGCCTGTCGATAGCGCTGGACATGTTTGTTACAATAAAAATATTACAAAATGCCAATATGTAATATGTCAAACGGATAAAACGAGATGATTGTATAACCATCTCTATGTAAACTCATCTCAACGTCCAAAACTCTATTATTCTGAAAGCGCTTGAAATCGCATTTATCTCCTGCCAGAGCGCCAGTGCAGCCCCATAAATCTGCCAGGCTGCGAGCGGCAAAAGTGTGAAAAACTACATCATGGTTGCATGCGGAATATGGCCGGGGATATTCATCAATAGCCTGTCGATAGCGCTGTAGATATTTGTCCCAGTAAAAAATAATAATATCTATGGAAAAGAATAAAGTATAAGTTTGTATTAGTAATGTTCTTGCTATAGAATATGGTTAAAATGTTTTTTTTTTAATTGTGAGACCTTTTATTTGACCGACGATTATATATTTTTTTTATTTAATGTATAACCACGCATAACTTTTTTCGTAGTAGTCCAATTTCAATTATTATTTTTTTATTAAATTGGTCCCATTTAAATTTTATCGAAATCAACTGAGCCATTTTTGATAAATCATCAATCATAATGTGAAAAATGTTACAGCGATCCGTACATAATATTTGCGTTCTAGCGATGCGCCCCAGCTTCGCACAGGTGTATTATACATATAAACATTTCTCTTGAATTACTCTATCTATTAAAACAAACTGCATCAAAATCCGTTGCGAAGTTTTAAAGATATAAGCATACATGGGGACAGAGAGCGGAAAGCGACTTTGTTTTAAACTATGTAATGATTCTGTACACGGGTCAAGTCGGTCATGCTATTTTTTGCAAAAAATAATTATGTTAGATTATTTTGTTTCGTTCAGTTTCTTTTATTATGCGAATACGTTTACGTAATATCGTATCAAATTCTGTATCTACACATTTTCAACACGAAACTTGAGCAGAGAATTTCATTCGAAATTACGTAAACGTTTTAATTATTTCGTATTTTACTCCCGTACAGAACAAAACAAAAAGTTCAGAATAAGCTTAATAAACACCACGAAAACTTCTTCACGTTCTCATCGAAAATTCCTCCTGAATTATTAATTTCAATAAAGTAAACCAGTGCAAAATACGAGTAAAGCAAAGCTTACACGGCTATGTCCGCTGATACGTCGTCATAAACTTTGTTTATATTATATGTTTATAAAAACAATCAAACTAGCTTTTAAGTGAATTAAAAATTACGAACCTGGACTCAACGAGTATGATAACTTCTTGAAAAAATTCGTCAACTTCACACTCCCGACTATGAAGGGGAAACCGACTAATTGCACTGGCAACTCAAATGGTGCCTCCTGGGCACCAGTTTCATAACAAAAACTAAATAACACTAAAAACAGACCGAAAACCGTACAGCACTTCATTATCTCAATTTGTATTCAAATTGAGAAGACAATCTTACAACAGGCTAGAATAAAATACAAAACGTTTCACAATGCTCCCGAAATGCTCGAAATGCTATTGTTAATGTGTACGTACAATGTTGGCCAAGAAATAATCATTCAAAACAAGTCTTTCTTAAATTTCGCCATTGATGCTGGCAATAAATTTAAAAAGAATACTTCTTTTTTTTAAATTTTTGTCCCGCGTTTTTTGCGTTTCGTTTTTTTCCGCGCTATCACATTAGGCTGTGAACGCACTGAGCGTACTCCACCCATTCACGGCTAAGATTACACTGCAAAAACTAGCGCTACGTGACAAGGAACGCAGCACCTTCTCCACAAGTTGGCGCAACACCAGATTGTGGGTCAATCTACTTGGTTATTTGCACAATTTATGTTGCCATAGGAAAAGTAAATGTATAAATTTACATGCTGCATTCCGAACCTTGAACTGACTAAACACATAGCACCGATAAAGTTAGCGATGTGGGTATAGAGCCTATGACTGACACGTTTATATAGATAATATTTTTACACCAAAAAAACTAGGTACATAATAACTTTTGAATAACATAATCTGTTTAATTAATGACAACTAATGGCATACCGGAAAATTGTTAAAATAATAGGCATACTTGAACATTTCCATAATTTTAATAAGAATAGCATAAGTTACTTAATATTTCACTAAATATAACTTTAATAAATATTTTTAATTATCAAAAACTTGGAGTGGGATGGATTTATTGTATTTTTTTTTATTCTGTTTCATTTTTTTAATAAATCGCATGTTGTATAATTATATATCTTATCCTTATCCTACCATCCCCATTTTACAACAGGACAAGAAGGAAGATGCCACATTACCACCCCTACATTTTCGATTTTCTTTCGATACGTACGAAGCGGTTTTTGACTCAACATTTTTGATTCGTACCGCCAGGGAATGGAACAGTCTCCCTGCTTTCCTGTTTCCTAAGAGATATAATCTAAAGCTTTTAAAGGTCAGAGCGAATATCTCTAGGGTATCTTCTAGGTCTACTAACTCCATCTTCGACCACAACGTCGCTTACCATCAGGCGAGTTGGTGGTCAAGCATGGACTTATTCGCGATTAAAAAAAAATCTTCGTAACGTAACCTAACTTAACAAAACTTATGTTGTATTGTAAACACAGAATGATACTTACATGGACTCAAAGCATACGATAGTTTCTTCACAAAATTGGTCAATCTCACTGCCAAAATTATAAACGGGAACCCGACCAGCTGAACAGGCAGTTCAAAAGAAGTTTCCTGACTCGATCCTTCCATCAAGCATTGAAACAGCAAAAACGACAAAACAGTCCACACATAGCACACTTTTACCAACTCCATTTTCGAAAGAAACTTTTTCTAATTTTGAATTTATTTTTCTTTTATTTTCTTCCTTGTTTTTTAATTTTTGTGTGTTCTAAAGCTAATATTGAAATTAGGTTCGATTTATTTTATTGCGTTTTGGAATCGATTAATTATTTTATTCGATTTTTCGCGTCTATAAAGCAGCCGTTTAGAAGGATTGTATAAGTGTACGACCTTAGCTGGATATCCACGTATAACTGACCATGTCGAACAGACAACCCACTACACTGGGTTAGTATTTCGTAATACGTAATTAATAAATTATCGTAGTTAGGTCACGCCTGGCGCCGAGTTTGGAGAAGCAGCAAGGACATCTTGCAAATCAAATTGCAATTGGAGCAATGATATTTATATATACAGAAGACCGGGGATGATGAGTATGAGATAATATTTTTGGAGCAATTATTATTGTAATTTAAAGTTATTTTTAACATTATAATATAGTTTGCTACATATTAATATTTTGTGCTCTACTTTTAATTTAAAACTAATTTTAAATTAGATTTTGTAAGAGTTATGATTTATGTTTTTTTTTTTAAATTAAAACAAACTTAGTACGTAGGTATATAGATTTATGTAGGTATCTATATCTGTAATGTTATGTCGAAAATATTATTTTCAATTATTATAATTGCAGTCATACCCATTAATTACTACACCCAACAAAAAAAAACAATGTTTAAACTGAACTCCGTGCCTTAAGTAGACAAGGCACTGTTTTCCATGGTTCAACTTTTTTACCGACTTCCAAAAAGGAGGAGGTATCTACTATGTTCGTCTGTATGTATTTTTTTATGTTCATCGATAATTTTGCCAAATGTGAATAGATTTAAAAAATCTTTTTAGTTCAAAAGAATATACAATTATACACCCGAAGTGGTCAAATTTAAATTTTATCGAAATCTGCAGAGCCATTTTTGAAAAATTAACAATAATGTAAAAAAAATGTTTACACCAATTCGAAACCATTCGAATTTTGGAGACGATGGAAGTTGGTTTTGCCATTTTTTTCGAAAAATAATTATCCATGGTTCAACTTTTAGGTACTGGTTCTGTGAATATACATATTTATTTTAGGGATGAGATAGATTCTAACGAGATTGTTTCATCCGTTGTATAAAATAGACATGTAAACATAAGCATACTTACATAATATATCTCAAAAACATCACCTTCCTTCAAACCGTCGGCTACAATAGTTTTTTCTTTAAACTGTCGGCTAAAATAGTTTTTCTTTAAACCGTCGGCTAAAATAGATTTTTCTTTAAACCGTCGGCTAAAATAGCTTTTTCTTTAAACCGTTGGCTAAAATAGTTTTTTCTTTAAACCGTCTGCTAAAATAGTTTTTTTTTGCTACAGGATGGTGATAACAGGATGGTCGGTCACATAATCTTATAACATCGGCTTACTCGGCCAAAGGTATTTAACTATTACGTCACAAGTAGGCACGTTAATCTATGCGTCATAGTCTACGCACCCGATGTTACCCGCCAGACGCGTTGATTAGTAATTACTTGGAACTTGTTTACTTATCGCCAATGGATACCAGCAGGTAATAGGTACACTATATCTTATGAGGCAACGCGATACCGATACAACAACATTATGCGGTAGTAGTAATGCTCGTTTGCACGAGGTAAATGCATGAATCAGAATCAGAATCAGAAACTTTTATTGACGTATCGAGCTTAATACTATAAATAAAATACAAAATCTGTATAATAATACATAGTACCGCCAACAATAGGTCTCGTCATTAAATGCAAGTACAAAATTATTTAATAATGCTGTAAAGGGGCAATAAAGTGTATAAAAAATCTAAATAATGTCAAATTCTTAGAAAATAATAAAAAAGGTCAAAATATTGTAATATGTCAAATGTCATAAAAATCTTACTCGTCAAATGGTAATTAATCAGGTATTGAGGCCACTATAGTCATTTGATAGATATTCCTTTATGCTGTACAAAGTTCTCTCCAATAGAAGCGTTTTCAGTTTATTTAAAAACACTGCATCACTAATGGTGGTTTTAACACACTCCGGCAACTTGTTAAACAAGATACTACCCATGAGGATAGGTAATCGCTTGGCCATTGACAGTTTGAAATCCATATGTTGTAGGAGTGTCCTATTCTGGCCAGTTTTTCTATCCTTAACAACTTTAATAGTGTACTTGTCAATGTTTTCATCCCCCATCTCGGAAAGAGTATTTTTGCTCTTCGAAATCTGAGTGCAAAGCCTTTTTTATCCGTCCTTTGCCTTGTGGATGGACGTCTTACGCTGCGCTTGCCGATATGTGGTCTCCAATCTTCTCACTCACTTATCGATTCTATGGGTCATCAGTATTTCGTGCTATGTACCCTACCCTCCGCTACATCAACTTGCACTTTTTATTTTTCTGGATTTTGTACTGGTACTTGTGGTTTTTCTTTGGATGATGGAATATTATTATGATATCAGTGAACCGAGAATCAATAAATATTTTGCAAAAAAAGTTATTTATACAATAATTACTCTCTAATAGATCATTAATAAAATCGCTTATTTGTACGGCTTACATCCAGCGCTATCATACGGTGCGCAATGCTATGCGGTCCGTGATCTCTATGCGAAAACTCTGCGGCCCATCTGTTCTACTCTCTACCGTTTATTAGTGGAATAGATAGTTAGATTGACAAATCATACTAAGCGATCATTGAAGTTAAGCAATGTTTGGCACGACCAACCTTCGGATGGGTGACCGCTTAAAGCAGTTACAACTTTAAAACCTAGCTCTACCATAAGTCGGATGTTACGATTTCTTGTAAATAAATAAATCCTTCCTACTAATATTATAAACTCGAAAGTTTGTGAGGATGGATGGATGGATGGATGTATGGATGTTTGTTACTCTTTCACGCATATATAAATTATAATGATATATTGCGTATGCGGGCGAAGCCGCGGGTAAAAACTGGTAATATATAAATAAATATTAAGGGACATCTTACACACGGTCTCTTACCTCAAAATAAGCAAAGCTTGTGATTTGGCTGCCAGAGACTGATATACTACATATTATCTAAATACATAATTATACAGATAATACCTAAATAACACTCAGAAACAGAGCTAACACCTATGTTCATCACATAAATATTTTCCCTGGGTGGGAATAGAACCCACACCTCTTTGACCCAGGAGTCAAGGTCAGTAACCACTGAACCACTGAGGCAGTCTGTAATCCGGTTAAAGATGTTTATTGTTTGGACATGTCCGAGATCTTCAGGTGGTTTGAAACCTATGACACAAGAACTTGGCCACTTATTATACTAACTTTTTACCTAAGTAAGAATCTACCTATGTAAGTTCAGGTAGAATCTTGTAAGTTAAATTTGACCAAGTTCCCGGTTTCCGATCGAGCTGAAATTTTGCACGCATATGTACATCGCGTGACAATGCAAAAATATGGTACCACGGAGCTGATCTGATGATGGAGTCGAAAGATGGCCATATAAATTCCTGTACTAAACAAGACAGACCCGTCGTGTTTGGCTCGTTTACATGTTTTGGTCACTCTGCTGCTATATGATATCCAGGCTCTCATAAGCTTGTATTTATAACCTTCCTATACTCGCGTCAAATTTTGTAACACCTATACTATACCCGCGCACGGTGTCACAGACCGTATCTTCGGGACCTTATTTTTTATGCTTACTACATAGGTATTTTTTCCAGTAGCTTCAATAACTTAATTTAATAACAAAATAAATTTGATTAAACGTACAAATAATGTACTATTTTACTGTCTATCAGACTTTGCGTAACAGCCTCCAAAAATATCATTTTTTTGTTTATGTGTAGAAAAAAACTAACTAAAATTTGTACTCCTAAAAATAGTTTAGTACCTTATGAGTTGAGACTCTATACTCTATAAAATTTAACTTGATCTCTGCGACAGTAGAAGATTGACATTTTTAGAGTTGGGATAGTGGTGGAAAAAATCGATTTTCAAACAATGTTGTAATGAAATCGAATAACAATAGTTGAAGGTGAGAAATTGGATTTTATTTACTTACTATTATTTAAGATCAAGTATGTACACATGTAAATAATGTTATGATATTAATTATATACTCATAATAACGTAACGATAGTATTTATCGACGTTTTTCACTATTGTCGATGCTAATGTAACATATAATTGGGTTTAATTTAATTACACATGTAAAATATACAATAAAATTAATGAATAAATCAAGTTTTATTTAAAATACCATCAGTATAAACTATCGATATTTTAATTAAAACTCTATCTAAAACTCTGTGGTCACGATCATTCGTCGCACATCACTAATCGGCATGTCCATAAAGTATGACATTGACAGGTACTGTCTGTACTATTAAGAAATTCAGGACTTCATAGGCGTGATTTTTCTGACAGCTGTCGCAGAGATCAAGTTAAATTTTATAGAGTATAGATGTAGTTATCAAGATTTTAGGCTATAAAAAGCCAATTAATGTATAATTAATATAAACATTTTTTATTGCACGTATACCCGCGTTGGTTTCACGGACCGATTGGCGCTAAATACACACATGCCGTATTTGCACAAGCTTGTTCAGTGTACTGAATTTATTTTTATTTTATTTCATTATTTATTATTTAGGGTAAAATATAGCTTTACAGTTTACACAAAATCCAATACGCTACATTTTATACTTTACCTAAAAAACTAAATACATAACAGGTATTTAAAAATTATTCTAAAAAATATAGGAACACAAGATAATAAACAATTCAAAACATATTTCTAATTAATCAGTCTAAACAATTGCATAAGTCTTATGATTTTTTTTTTATTTCAAATAGGTTTGCGTTTGACTACACACTGCCTGATGTAAAGCAGATATGCGGTCTAGGATGTAGCACGCTTACCTAGAAGATACCTATTTACTCGAGATTTGAAGACACCTACATTGTACTTTAACGGAAAGACAGACTTAGGCAAAGCGTTCCACATTCTGGCAGTTCGTATGAGGAATGTGGACTCAAAACGCTTTATTCTAACGCGTGGGATGTCCACCATAAAAGGGTGGCGCTTTGGTCGCGTCTGTCTAGCCGTACGATAGAAGAAAGGGGGGCATGTGGGACCAGATCGTGCAACTCCTGGGCGCACTCACCGAAGTGTATCCGATAGTAGGCAGACAGACACGCCACCCTACGTCGATGCTCAAGACTTTGCAGCTTAACCATATTATATTAGTTATTACTTATTAATTTTTTGGCCGTAAACAGAGCAGCATCTTTCTATGACGGTCCAATTATCCGCGAATAAGTCCAATTGAGGATACGCTGTCATAATCCGGTTCAGGTGTTTTTGGACCCGGAAATTGGAGATTGTTGTCGCGCAGCTGTTCGCGCCGGGATGGGCGCGAAAAGCGGCACACTTCCATCTCGAAATCTAGATCGCTGCTCAGGCACACATAGGCGACTTGCTCACATATAATGTCAGGGCAGTCAATGTATCCCCGCAAAATTTTCAACACCATTGAGATCTGTTCACATGTTCTTCGGGACTCTAGTGAATTAAATCCAAGCATGCCAAGGAGAAATTTGGTGGGGTACAGAAACGGGTAATACCCATATATCACTTTGTATAAGTTGAAGTGAACCTATCAACAAATGTGTTATTTAGCAAAAAGCTCAAAGTCGGTGCATTGTTTAAATATAAAATAAATGCAAAATAATATTTCGTCGGTCTCACTGACCAATAAAAAAAATATAGGAAGGTTAAAGGTTATACTTTAATAATAATTTATTACTGAGTAGTTTCTCACTATAGACTGTATTGACAAAGAAGACGATTATTAAATCCAGGTGCCACAGCATAAAAAGTTTCATAACATACATGCTGCAAAATACGTTAGAAGTGTGTGATAATATCGCCAAGGAGACTGTAATGGCTTCAGTGATTATGTCGTATCGTATCGTAAAATACTTTGTGAAGATTATTGAGCAATTTGGCTGGTTTATGACAGCGGGAGAAAGTAATGAGTAAAGATAGCCATTACCGTTTAATGAATACGGATGCCGCATAAAAAACCACAGTATTACAGATATTGATATCGCTATATCGCGATTTCCTTAATATCTAATCTATAGGTACATTGTATGTAGATACAAATAAGTAAATGTAGATACATAAGATCTTTCAAGGATGCGAATAAACGTACTTAACATTTTAGCCGCGATCTAAAAATTGAATTAAGTTTTTTTATTTCATATACGTTTCCTTTTGATTATATACTCGTACTGCCTGATATAATAAGTCGGTCTAGGGTGTAGCATGCTTACCTAGAAGCTACCCATGTACCTACTCTAGATTTTCAGACACCTACATATGTCGTACTTAACCCTAGATTCATAACCTTATGTAAGAGGAACATTATTCATAAACATTCATCCCACGGACGACTAAATTTAAGTGGCTGGTTTTAGGGTAAATGTAAATAAAATAAATAAATTAATTATGACAGTCTTTAATATGTTTAATTAGGAAAGTAACAAAGAAAAATTGAATTAAAATTAAATTTCATCGGCACATTCCACACACATGAGGCCGCGATGATCCATGCACATATACTTTTTGCATTGCTTGCATTGGAACCTTGTCATACGCCTTTTTTTATAATCACAATAACCACAAACCTTTTTTTGAGTACCACTTGGACCAGGTGTCTCAATGGTAGGCGTTTCACCTAAAACTTCGGCGATTTTCCTTTTTAGGCATCTTCGGCGTTGCTGCTGTCGTGGTCTGATTGGTTGGACGTCGTAATCGCTGTCGGAATCTGTCGGGACCATTTCATCTAATTCCACATGATCTTCGACATCACTCTCTTCATCATTTTTCTGACTGGTAGAATCATCATCACCAGAATCAGATAAACGATTCAAATAGTCCGCAATTTGCTGATCATTCATCCTAAAATAGAATAAAAAGATTTTATGTAGAATACACACAATGGCACACTTTGAACGATAAAATAAAATGTAACTATAAATAATAACTCACACAGATTAATATCATATACTTACTTTACTCTGTAAAACCGCAGAACTCATAAAAACAATGTTTTCAAAATAACTTGCAGTCTCGTCAAAAGTAACACTATTCATAAACATTCGTTTCTCAGACGTTCAAGGGTCTATAACTTGTGCACAAAGCGTCACTGCGAGGCAAGTGCACCCGCGTTACTAACGGTCACGCGATCTAGGAAGGTACTTGAGAGGTCATCATTCTATCTCTTTCACTCGAGGCACTAGAAACAAATTTATGTTTCGCCCGGTCTGTGGGACGAATGGTTATGAATCTAGGGTTAAAGAAGTACTATTTCGTACTCGTACTTTTAGAAAAACAGACTCGGGTTAAGCGTTCCACGTTTATATTTTAATTTTAAGCATTGTAAACATAACATTTACACATACATAGAGACAGTAACACATTTTTAGTACATAGGTATTTATTTAAAAAAACTCAATGAAACGAACGAAAAGATTCGTTTAAATATTAATAGATGAATTACTCCGTCTTAGATCTACATAGAGCTAAAAATATCACTGATATTAATGATAGATCATAGAATGTTGCTATTTTACGTGTTATGATCAAAATCTCTATTTATAAGGATCTGAGACAACAAAGCATCTGTAAACATTTGCGTACTTTACATACTTAATTGCTACAATCATCCCCAAGTTTTGTCCCCGTCTCCACGTGTTTTCTATTTAAAGCCAAGATGCTTCCTAAATTCTCAAGTGACAAACATTGAACTAGTACGTTAGTATATACTAGAAAAGACATTCAATTTTACTTCAATTTTGATGACTCATTAAATATTCCTACCTATACATGTTAGTAATTTTGCAATGTTTGAAAATCCACTAGATACAAATGAATTCAGGATGTACCTATTCTATCACCTCAGATAATTTATTTTAGCAGCTAAGTATAAATATTAATGCTTAATTAGTAAAAAAATCTAAGTAAATCAGGCTACTGCGGCTTTATCATAATAAAGAACTGAAAATCCGAAAATGGCATACATTTGTATGCCACACTTATCCCTAGAATTTCACGAATTGGCCAGTCACGCGATTAAATAAATGTTGCCGTGTTCACAATTTTAACAATGACAGTTTCAAATTAAACCATTAGTGGTAGATATTTGAGTCGTTTGGAGTTGAGACATTGGGCCCGTGGGGGCCGGAAGCTCATCATGTTCTCAAAAGTCTTTCGGAGCGTCTGGTGGACACGACGTGTGACCAAAATGCTGGTGCTTGATTGACTCAACGTATAAGCATTGTTATTCAGCGTGGCAATGCTGCCAGCATGCTGGGTACGCTGCCAACTGGCAGTGGGCTTGAGCATTTGGATCATTTATGGTCCTTCAAGGGTCAATCGATGATCCAATTGCTTGTGTAGTAGTAGTTAATTTAGTTTTAGATAATGTAAGTCTTGTATTTAGTGGTAGTTAATAAAGGCAGCTGCGCTACATATTGAATTAAACCTGAAGGATTTCATCATTACGTTATCTATTTTTTATAAAGTTTGAACCATAAAAGTAAGTCACAAGTAATACCTAAGCGAGTTCGTATATTTGCCAACTTAATAGGACCTGTTTCAATGAATAATAAAATATAATAGACAAGAAGTAGGCCTAGGATAATAAAAATAATCTCTACCGAAAAATTTACTTATTGTCACGTGTTCAATAGCAAATAATTCTCATTCATTCAACCATTTTAAATTATAAATAACTACCACTTTGTCATCAATACGCGTTAGTATGAAATTTTTGATAGATAATTGTGCTAAGGATATGAAAATGGCCTTTTACATATTATTTTTTTACTAAAGTGCAGTCAGAAAAATATTGTGTTTATCCCTTCTAGTTGTAAATGTACATAAGTCATTGGTTTCAAAAGGGTGCCTTAAGTACCCCATTACCTCTGCGCCTCTCCGCGCCTTGTCCCTTATTATTTTGGAATTACGAGCTAGTTTACATAAGGAAATGAGTACGACACATTTTGCTGCAATATGGGTACAAAAAATTACATTTATACTTTCAGATTAACATACGTGTATAGATAGTTGATATTAATCAGAAATTTGTGCGGTAGGTAGGCAGGTACTTCGTTTTACGTCTGAATGCATTCAAGGTTTTTTGAATAAGGGAGGTACATTAACAATACTAAACCTTTTATTCAGTTTCTGTGATATAAATGCACTGATATGATATCCTTGTGACTTTTAATATTCATTAATATACTACGTGAGTATTCAAGTAGGTAGGTACTCAAGCATATTATATTTTAGAGTCAAGGATTAACACAGTGGGAAATAAAATGTTATAAATTTACCTAAACAGCCAAACAGTAAAACAATAACCTTACCTTGCGTCGCTACATTGACCTTAGCTCACGAAACTTTCCATTTTAATTAGAATTAAAGTTAAATTACCTTGTTCACTCGTTCCGAGCACGCATATCACTACACAGAGAGCTAGATATATTTTAGTATGCATCATTTAAACTTTAGTTAAGAAAGTTCTTTCTCACTGCACTTGGTTCGAGACTTTGTCAGTTGGTGTCTAGATCACGAATGGCAATTTTAATTCGTGCAATTTCATTTCTCGAAAGAGTTGAACTGAACTCTGTTATGGTGGTGTTGCAACTTTCCATTCGATATGCCGCTTGATACATTGAGATTTAAGGCTGATTTACACGGAGATAGTTACTGTCGCTAAATCAACTGTCGTGATAGCGAGAGCTGTGTTTGTAGAGACTCACGAGGTAGTTTGTTCAGGTAGTTAGGTATAGCTCGGACCAGTCGTGCCACGTTACCTATGTGGTGCAAGAATTAGGTACGCAAAAGTCGAGCTTTTTTCGTCATTGGGTTGAGATAGTGTTTCACTGGACAGAAGTAACTGCTTGCCCCTTATTATTTGCATTGCAACACTACAGACATCACTAAAACTAACTAAAGATTAGTCGCATTCTATAAAATGCGACATATCTTTAGTTATTTGGCGCGAGCAGCAACTGAAGATAATATATAACTATTTTTGCAAAAAATTGCAACACCGTGTACAGAATTCGGATATTTTGCGCGAATCGATATGACATCTATGTAAGTACATTATTGTTGATTTATCAAAAACGGCGTAGCCGATTTCACTAAAACTTAAATGGAACCATTTCCAGAGTATATTCTTTTGAACTAAAAAATATTTTTTCGATTCAGTTTACAATTGGCGAAAATATCGATGAAGATACATAAAAAAGTACATACAGACGAACATAGTACCTCCTCCTCATCCTCCTCCTTTTTGGAAGTCGGTAAAAATCATAATCGACTGCCTCGGTGGCTCAGTGGTTAGTGACCCTAACTTCTGGGTCCAAGAGGCGTGGGTTCGATTCCCACCCAGGGCAAATATTTATGTGATGAACATAGGTGTTTTCTCTGTGTCTGGGTGTTATTTAGTTACTGTCTATATAAGTATGTATTTAAAAAATAAGTATATGTAGTATATCAGTCTCTGGCAGCCATATCACATGCTTTGCTTAGTTTGGGGTCAGAGGCCGTGTGTAAAATGTCCCAAAATATTTATTTATTTATTTATATTACATGTGCATAGTTATTATTGTTATTATTTACTTACGATCAAATTATCGCAGTTGTAGCTACTTGTAAGGGGTTGTTAAGTATACCTACCTAACCAGAAACTAAGTTACTTACCTGATATTTTAATATTGGTGACAACTGGAATATTTTCACAAAAGCAGCTAGATGTCGTTATTTTATTACTATCCTTGTGTAAACAAGGTTTTAATTTTATCAATTTGTGACTAATTATGCGCGAAAACACTTTATTAGTTTTGGTGACACTGCTTGATAATTTGTGGAAGTTGCGTATTTACTACAATTTTATGGATGGCCGGACGCTATCGCTTATTTATTTTTAATTTATGTACAAGGTTACTTTTGTTAGATAAATATTTTTTCAGTAATTTTATTTTGTGTTTTATTTACTTTTAAATTATTCTCGATCTGTTCTCATAGCATTTAGTATATTATCATAAATTAAACATGAATATTTTAGCTCTACCTTACATATAGTGATTTTAATATGCTTAAAGCTTTAGCTAAACATAATTGACAATTTATTCACATTTATGAATAAAAATAAACGTTAATATATTTGTAGAACAAAATGCAATACAAAATTTAATAAGGCTTACGATTTTTTACAACGTAATTGTTAAAAAAAATATACATAAACCATGTAAAAATTACGTGCTTAACATTGCTGCTATGACTTAGCAAAACGTAATGATAAAAATAAAAAAGAATTATAAAGCCTATGATGATACACGGATGAGATGCTAATCAGATTCAAGTATGTAATGTATTATCTAGTCTATGTAAAACGAAACGCAGCTAGTTTCGTTTTTACATAGATTTAGCCAATTAACATAAATTCGCATTTTAGACTAGCTGCCTAGATTAAAGTTATATCGTTTCTGGGACTAGTTTTCGTAGAAAACTTTCGAATGAGATAAAAATAGTGGTTAAATTTCGAACTATTTTAGGTGAATGCGTAGATCTAAAATCTTATACATTTAAAGATAATCATTGATATGCAAATCATGTCGTTAAACAATTTGTGCCTCAATGCGCGATTTGTGCCTGCCTCTCTTTTAATTCAAATTTTCTTTTTTCCATGATCATACCATAGACAAACCTCGTCATAGTTTATGATCATAGCAACCAATGGTGATACATATTGTTTAGGAAATTAAAAACTCTCCTATTAACGTACCATAGTCTATAAAAAGTATCTACAACCACTGAGTTTTCACTGTACCCATTATGATTTATTGACGAGCGTAAGTGAGGTCTTAGAGTCTACTGGGACGAGCCGGCACTTGGGTGTATGTTTGTATGTATATTTGTTCGACGATAACTCAAGTACCGCTCAACCGATCTCCATGAAATTAAGCATAAACGTAGTTTATATTTATAGAATGTTTAAATTTGAATCTGAGCATCTTCTGTTCAGTGGTTGCGAAGATACGAGGGCCGTGGTAAAAAGAGGCAAAACGGCGCCACTTTCTGCGGGAGTTGCGGATATCTATTTTAAACTTTTCACAGAATATTATCTATGTCTTTCAACATTTGTTTAAAATAAATCGCTAACTTTCATACAAATATTATTGTATTTTTTTTTAATAGTGTATTTGATATGAAATGGGAATAGCGCGAGGTCTAAGTCCGGGGCGGACTACTAGTTGTGCTGAGATATGGATGTTCAAAGGAAACTGCACGGAGTCGAAGTCCTACAGAAAGCCATAAAGCGCAAAATACCGAAGTAAGACCCAGCATTTTATCCAGGACTGATGTCTGATCTGCTCTTCCATTCAATTCTGCAACATCAGGCAACATTGTGTAAAAAAATACGAATAATGTTTAGCCAACTCATTTGAATAACATGAAACATGCGATTTTCGATTACCTGAATGAAACCGATGAAACAATTATTATTTACAATATGGGGCTATAATATCACTTCACCAAGTTTGGCAACATTGAATGAACAGCGTCCATGCGGAAGCATCAACAGTGGGCCGTAATAGAACCCCTGTTGCAAGAGAGGTTAAAAACCAAGTAGTTTAATTCCCTCACCTTTTACCGCGAATGTTCACAATTGCGTGGTTTAGCCCCCACGTAACCACGCGTAATTATGTGCATAAAAATTGGGTCGCACGATATGGACAATGACTTTTCAGTACAGTTCGGTGCATAACCTTATGTAACTAATGTTTATGTCCAGCAATTTTGTGCCTGAGTGTGCGTTATATAAACAGCTGTTATCATCGACTAATAATGCCGGCTGCACACTCTCGCCAAGACGTCTCGCCGAATGTCTCGGCCGTTGAAGCTCTCGACCAGAGCATACCTGTACACACTCGTTTTTTCTCGCGAGACCCAACGATATTCTTTGACTCGCGGCAAAATACCGACAAGCGACCGAGATCGACCAAGGCAACGCGCGAGAGAGCGAGATATGACGAGAGCACCATGTACAAACTCACTCTCGACCTGTCTCGGGGTGTCTCGGCGAGTGTGTACAGCCGGCATAATAATCTGAAATGTCAACTTTCTATTCTTCCTTTCGCTTTTATTTGATTTTAGCAAGATTTGTGTATAAACAGATCAGCGGTTTTGTGATTCACCATACGAAAAAAAGCTCTGCTTTAAAGTTCGTCCATCACATCGTGAAATAGTTAATGTTGTACAGGGTTATCCAGAACTGATATACTAAGCCAAAAGGAGGTGATTCAGGCCATCATCACGAACAACTTTCACTACGGGACCAACCCGGAATTTGAGAAAAAAATTTGCTGGTTGTTTAATTCATTTTATCGATTTCAAGTTGCAGTTTACCTAGCATGGAACAGCTGATTTCTTCGCGAATTTTGGTTGGCCCCATTTTGAAACTTGTTCATAATGACGGTCTTAATCACTCCCTTCAGGCCTAGGCGATTGCCGCGGTAGCTCAGTGGTTTGCGACTCTGATTCCTGGGTCAAAGAGGCGTGGGTTCGATTCTCACCCAGGGCAAACATTTATGTGACGAATATAGATGTTTGCTCTGTGTCTGGGTGTTATTTCGGTTTTATCTATATAAGTATGTATTTAAAAGTATGTATACACATTATAACCCTGTTTATAGGATATTGCAAATAGTACATTGCAAGTTAGATACTAAAATATTAATACATAATAATTTAATTTACATTGCCACAGTCTTTGCTTAGTTTGGGTACAGAGACTGTGTGTAAGATATCCCCTAACATTTTAGTAGGTACACAGTAAGCAGAACCCTGTACCCGAACATGGCAAGTTGTGTCGTTGATTACATAGTAGTTTATGTGTGTTTCCGATGCCATATTGTAATTGATACCATTTATTTAATTATTATCATGCCTCTAATGTTAAATCATATGCCTGGAAGAGATCTCTTTCAGCGATAAGACCGTCTATTTTTAACTAGTTTGAGCCCTCTGCTACTTGTTTTTTTTTCTGGTGCTTAAATGTTATGTATTATTATCTACTAGTTTTTACCCGCGGCTTCGCCCGCATGATATTTTGATTTTTGACGCAATATCATTATAATTTATAGCCTAAGTGTTATTCTGATATATATGCTATATTATTGCAAAGTTTCATCTTTATCCGTTCAGTAGTTTTTGCGTGAAAGAGTAACAAACATCCATACATCCATCCATCCATCTTCGCAAACTTTCGCGTTTATAATATTAAGTAGGATATACATATGTATAAGCAAATCCGGTTAAATTTGAAAGAATAAGTGTACTTATACTAATACGGTAACAACGGCCTTAGACTGATCTTAACAATAAAGAGTTAGGTATATATGAGATTTCATTTATTTATTCCTACGACATCTTTATTTGTTTACTTATCATTGCATTCTGGTATTAAGACTGACAGAATTTGCCAAGACCTCGTAATAATCTAAAACCTTGTTGCAACGTTCCCATGACCTCTTGCAAATGTTATTGTGAAGTTAAGTTCACATTATTTAGTAGCAAGTCTAGACGGTTAAGCATAGACTTAAGTATATATTTCTTGAAAAGACTGGACAACCGAAAATTTATCTGAATTTGAAAAAAAATACAATGTTGCAAAAAACATTGTGTATTAGCAAATAAGCGTTATGTATTAGCAAGTTGTATAGGCAGGGCACATAGTAGGAAAAACCGATGGCTGATTGTTCTCGAATTTGCCAAGTTAAATTTTCTCGACTTTGGAGACCGTGTGGTCTCCAAACTAACTCAATCACATCAACAAGCGTATTGTAGCCACCAACATAGTGGACAGACGATCTGGTAAAGATGCACTGGATTCTGCCGATTTCCAACCGAGCTTATTGGAAATAGATCAGGAAGGTTGTCAGCTCTTCGTGCTATACTATACACCTTAGAGATATTTTTTTGAAACAGAAATTAACTATATCTCACTAAGATATATTTTGAATGCTCCCTTCTGCTCTTCCGCAGGGATTTATAATTGAACCATTAATACGGCTGCAAGTATGCACATACTATCGCGAGACCGAGTAGCATTGAAAATCTGTGCTTTTGCGAGCGGGACAGCATAACGTGCAATCCTCTACGCAAGTTAAAAATGTTTCTAATGTTTCAAAAACTATGTTTTCGGTCTTGAAACTATTTGCGCATACGTCCTACCAGACTATCACATAATTATATCGGAATAAAGCCACTGCTCACTAACGCTACCTCGCCGGGCTACGTCAGTAAATTTAATTCATCTAGGGATGTCCTCTCAGTCTTGACGTTTTGTATAAGTCTATGCAATTGAGACAATTTCGGACGAAACGAGTCGCTGACATCTTGGCAGGGCGCATGTAAGTCGAAATAATATGATTTTATTTTAAAATGCAATCTATTTTATAGTGCTAAAACTATTTCTTTAATGAATATTGTAGATATTATTACTCAAAATAAATATTGTCTTACTAAATATTTTGTTTACATGTAGGTAACAACAGAAAAAATCAAAGTCAAAGTCAAATCATTTAATGCAACATATGAAATTTACATGCGGTTCTTAGTTAACATATTTTGTATAGTGATACATATGACCCTATAAGGGTATGGCAATTTTATTATTTGTATTGGAACGATTTATTATTATGTTTTCTAGATTATCGTTAAAAAAATCGTCTAATGTGTAATAGCATTTCGATAAAAGGATTATTTTTAGTTGTTTTATGAAATAGTTTTCTCTTTCGATATCTTTTAGATTATTTGGCAATTTATTGAATATTTTTATAGCCATAGAATTTGGGCTAGAACTGTGCATTGCTAAGTTAGACTTTGGTTCTACGAGTTTATGTCTATAATTTTGTGCGATTTATCAGACGCTTTGTTAAAATAGTCAGGATGCTTTTTGACAAATTTGAATATCTCAAATATATAAATAGATACCAGGGACATAATTTAAGTTTTATAAAGTATGGTTTATGAAATTTTGGTTTGGTAATATCGGGAGTTTTTAAATTTGCGAGAATACGAATACATTTTTTTTGTATTATGAATACTTCATGCGCGTTCACACTCAATCTTCAGATGTACATATGCCCACCCACGAAGAGTAATCGGGTAATCTCTACCGGCCTAGTGCGTTTTGGTGGAAATGATAGAAATAACTAATTGGAGAGGCTTTCATCAGGCAGTGAATGTTATTTAGTTGATTTGGTGATGATGGTAAAGTGATAGAGCGTACTCTGTATCAATACGTCTAAAGTATTTCTGATTTTGCTTTAATTTACCAAAGTTCAAAACATTGTATCTGGTTTAGTTTGCCCTAAGTGCCATATTCGCAGATCTCGAGAGATGGGCCATATCGCTTCAATTTAGCGGAATTTAGCGGTATGTAAATTACCATTCCTTCGCTGCTGGTGCCTACGCAGCAGCTGACTACAGTGTTGTCGGGCAAAGCTGCGGTACGCATCGCTACACTTGCTACCTACGAACGCACCATAACCAATTACCTGGTGGTGGTGCGTCATAGAATTGTGGACGGCCCTTAGAATGGGACGCGACTTCCGTCGATACTTTGTTGCTGTCGCATCTTTCTGAGACTCAGAGTAAGGCTGGAGCAGCGGCCAATTCGGCGGAGCAGCACAAATGCTAACCTCAGCAGGGGTTACATATTTGAACCGTTTGGAGTTGAGACATTGGGTCCGTAGGGACCGGGAGCTCATCTTGTTGTTCAAGTCTTTCTGAGCGTTTGGTGGACGCGACGCGTGACCAAAATGCTGGTGTTTATTTGCCTCAACGTATAAGCATTGTCATTCAGCGTGGAAATGCTGCCAGCATGCTGGGCACGCTGCCAACTAGCAGTGGGTGTGAGCATTTGGATTATCTTTAGACCTTCAAGGGTCTGTGGATGATCCAATTGCTTGTTATATAGTAGTAGTTTATGAAGGTCTTGTATTTAGTGGTAGTTAATAAAGGCACTTGCCCTAGTAAAAAAAAATTAACTGGTACTGAACCAGTAGTGTCGCTCTGACATTAGTCACGCTGTTTCTGCGTACAGTCGACTACGGAACTGCACTTTGAACGCAAGGAAATAGAAATTAAATTTTTTATTACTCATGTACCGTAACAAATCACCTGGGTAATCACTCACACAAGATGCATTCTGCAACGAGTGTATTTGTACCTACATAATAGAAAACAGTAAAGGGTTGAAACATTGCCGGCAAAAGGCAACGTAACATAATTAAGTTATTACATTAATATAAATTTAAAAATAATTTTGAATGAAAATACGCACATCTTAATGGCCTCAGCTACTTGCAGAAAAAATACATACACTTAGAAATAAAAAACCGGACAAGTGCGAGTCGGGCTCGCACATCGAATCGGCTTACAAATCCAGAAAATTTCACAAAATTGTAAAGTTGTTAAAATCTCTATACTATAACCATCGACAAAAAAAGATTATTTTTTTTCACTTCTCTCGTCATTCGAGAATTAGGCATTGTTAAAATAATTAAAAACCTATTTTAGCATGTGCTAATGAAGTCCTTTTATATGATACCTTACATAATACGATTTACTCACTTTGAATTTGTGACCTATATTTTGTGAATTTTGAGGCCCTTTTTTGTGATTTAAATAAAAATGTTCAATTTCCAGATTTATTCCTATATGTGTACTCTAAGACAATGCTTTTCGTCAAATTTCATAGTTCTATGACAACGGGAAGTACCCTGTAGGTTTTGATTTTGTGAGTGTCGAAATATGTCGTTTTTTACGACATAAACGGCTCTAACTTTAGCTATAACTGAGAAGTTTTTCTTTTACACAACTGCAAGAGACCGTAGATATACGTTTACAGTTTAAATTTCAACTCTTGACTCGTGAGTCTTGATATACACACAGACGGACAACAAAGTGATCCAATAAGGGTTCCGTTTTTTCCATTTGAGGTACGGAAACCTAAAAAGGTGAAAACATAAATGGTATCGTAATTTTTCACAAATTTATTGCCAGGTCTTAATTATTTTGTGCGTCATGTAAAGGAAGCGCTCTGTATCGATCTCTGAGAGTGTACGAGTATCTATTTACTTTCGTCGCCAGTTCTGAGCACACATAAGAAGTTTCCAGCGAGGTGTCGCAGCTGAGCCGTTTGCTCATATTTCTGCTTGAGGGGCGAAATAAACTATCACTATGATTAAAAGTTCTTTTCCTTGCGCTGAAATGTAGGGTTTTACTATTGAACATATTTCTAAACAACATCTGCACTAATTTTATAGAGTTAAGATAAGTTATTTGTTGCTTTTTGTTGGGAAACGAAACAAACAGCTAGAACAATAGTTCATAATTATTTAACTTAAGTAAATCATTTCAGTCAGTTACAGTTGATAGAATATTTATTACAGGGACGTTATAATACGCTCAGGGACAAGGATATAGGCACTAGACTTACTCTAGGTACTTAGGTTTAAAGTTCATGATAGCCGAGTTTCAAGTCGACATAGGTAAAATACACGGAGTATATAAACGGAGGGAAGCTTTTTTTTTTTTTAATTAAAAATTTACTAACCATAGGAATATTTAGAGGGAAGCTTTTCACAGAGGGCTGCCCCAAGTCAGAGGCAGGCGGAGGCCTCTGCAGAAGCAGGTGAGGGCCCCCGCGCCGCGGTTTTGGGATTCCGCAGGCGTTTTAAGACATGGTCATGGTCGGAGTCTCTCTGCGGGATCGAATCAGAAATGAGGAGATCCGTAGAAGAACCAAAGTTACCGACATAGCCCAACGGATTGGCAAGTTGAAATGGCAATGGGCAGGGCACATAGCGCGGAGAACTGATGACCTCATTTAGACCGCAGGATCGCGCTAGATGCAAGCCGCTTCCAACCGGTCTTATTGGAGATCCTTAGGGGAGGCCTATCTCCAGCAATAGACGCCCTTTGGCTGATGGATGGATGGGATGGATAATGGTCATGGTCATGGCAAGGTCTTGCGGGCCGCGAAGGCGACGCTTCAAAAATCTGATAAGGGTATATTTTAGACGAAAATTAGACGGTTTATGCAAGATCGCGTCTTTGGACCATCCAGACTTTGATGGTATTGAGGGTGGCCAGCTTAGGCACTTCCCCAGAAGAAAAAAAAACAAAATCAAAGAATACAATTCATCTTGGACTGGTGACTCTAGACTGACTGTGTCAGTAAGAACAATAGAGTTACAAACTGTAAGACTCATATATGTATAACGATTTTAAGCGACGTTTTTATCGATAACGTAGGAAAAGGTTAGTTTTACTACAGAGTCAACTGTTAATCAAAAAGCTCTCCTATTGATTTACAATGAAGCGGCTTCCATCCAGAGTGCTCATACGGAACCAACGGTTTTATTGTCATCTGTCCATTTTAAGGGTGTACTTTATCAATAAGTATAGAATTTACGAAAAAAATGGCAGATAGTATACTCCTACGGTACGAAGTATCTTTGCGACCCTCATCACCTATCTAAATAGCACAACCTAAAAAGAACAAATGCTTCGTGCAACAAATCCTGCCCAATGCCATGACCACTTGCAAAAATCTTCTGGACTTTTTAGGACATTAATAATTATAATATTTTTCTACTGAGAAAAGCTTACAAGGTAATATACCAGCAACAATATGGTAACTTGTAGACCAATAATTAATGCCGCGGTGGCCAAAGTCATTAGTAAAACATAATGGGCGCGTCACGTCGTTTTGTACGCCGCATTGTTAATGACGCAGACCCAGGTGCAATTAGTAGTATAGCTCACGTTGAGCTATTGGCTATTTTGATGGCTTTAATTGTCAGCTCTACATTTAATGTATTTCAACGAAACGTAAAAAACATTTCATAAACTTTAACTATTACAAGATTATTTTTTGCAAAAATTAGCGACTTCACCCGTGTACAGAATTCGCGAATATTTCGTATGGATCGATGTAGCATTTTTCACATTATTGTTGATTTATCAAAAATGGCTCAGCCGATTTCGATAAAATTTAAATGGGACCAATTTCGAAGTATACTCTTTCCAATATTTTTTTTTATTGAAATCGGACTACTACGAAAAAAGTTATGCATGGTTATACATAAAAAAAATACGCGTCGAATTGAATACCTCCTCCGGTGGTTCGTCGGTCAAAAATTAATCTACTACATTTATTTGCCACATTCCCACTTTTACCGACTTCCAAAAAGGAAGTACAATACTGTGTATGTTCGTCTGTACGAGGTGTGTTCAAAAGAAAAAAATTGATTGAATTTTGAATTTTTGCTGGCTGTGTACATTCGATTATCGATTTTTTTTATCATGTTGGTACACATATGTTTAATATAAGTTGGCATCATCAGCTGATTCAGATCATTAGTTTGTTGTTGACAACCAATTGACAGCTGAAAAGGCTAGTCACGTTTTTGTATGTTCTATGATTTTTAACTTTTGAAAAAAATGGACCAAAGAATATGTATTAAATTTTGCTTTAAAAATGGAATAAAGTGCTCCACGGCACTTGAAATATTGATTGTGGCGTTTAGACAGTCCACTTTGTCTCAAAAGTGTTTATAAGTGGTACAAGCACTTTACAGAAGGCCGAGAAGATGTTGAAGACGATGAGCGTCCTGGGGTAGCAACCACGTCAACAAGCGAAGAAAACATCAAGACAATGAAAAAAATTGTTTTGTATAATCGTCGTTTCACTATTAGGGAAGTTGCAGAGGATGTTGCCATATCAATCTGTTCATGCCATGCAATATTCTCGAATGTTTTGGGCAAGAAACGTGACTGTGGCAGCGAAGTTTGTTCCGAAATTGCTAAATTTTGAGCAAAGCGCCAACTCACATATCAAACAACACAAAAAACAACACCGTAATCATGCCTCAACCACAGTATTTACCGTATTTGGCTCCCTGCAACTTTTTCCTATTCCCAAAACTGAGGAGACCAATAAAAGGAAATAGTTTTGGCAATTGATGAGATAAAGTCAGAACCGAAGAGCGCATTTCAGAAGTGCTTCGAAGAATGGAAGATGCTCTGGCATAAGTGCATTATATCTGTGGGGGATTATTTTGAAGAGGACAAAATGGATTGATTGATGGATTGATGAATAAATAAATACTTTAAAAAAAAAACAAAATTCACCTTTTCTTTTGAACAGACTGCGACCAGACAAAAAAATATACACGTCGAATTGTATACTTCCTCCGGTGGTTCGTCGGTCAAAAAAGATTATAAGATAGAGGCTCATCTCGTGTTAAACTGGTAGTTGTAATAAAGAGTGGAGTTTGTGCAAAAAGAGAACCGTCGTGGCTTTACAGTGAACTTACAATAAGTACCGACTACTTGGTAGACGCGAGTCTCCTGATGAAAACCGAATTGGTGTCTACCATGTATCAGTTTTAGTTGTACTGTTTTAGTTATTTTGTTATGTTTAACAAAATAAGTAATAATTTGACGAAAATGTAGACCGTCTTTCAGAAATTCATTCTCACATGGCTTTCCACATCATTCGGTTCTGTTTGTTTGTCCCTAAATTAACGTATGTTTTGAGATGCAGTCCATTTTGGAAGGTTAATGATCTTCTTTTCACTGTAGATAGCTCATTAAAAAACCTTTTAGTCAACATACTAAATAGCCCAATATCAGATAGTTCTTGGTGTCAGGCTATGCTGCCCATTCGGCACGGTGGCCTTGGTATCCGGAAAATTACCAAAGTTTCTTTGCCTGCTTTTTTATCATCTGTATATAGCACAAGGGCACTTTTCTCAAAAATCATTGAGAAATCTCTGGGGAAGGTAGAAACTGATTCATTGACTGAAGCCACAGATGCATGGTCCACAATGTGTCCAGGTGAAAACTTTAAAATTTATAATGTAAATATACCTACACCCTATAAAAAGTAATTGTTTTAGATATAAGTTTTGTTGTTTTTTAAGGTTTATTACAGTTTTAAATGCTATTCATTTATTTCAAAGTAGCGTCCTGTAAAAGCATGTAATGGCTAGTAATAAACGCATATATCATAAAAAAATAAGTAATAAATTAGTTAAAAAAAAAAAAAAACGCTTTCATAGCATATCAAACTAAAAAGTGTAAAATAATGTTCAATGTAGTCAAAAAAAATTTTAAAAATTATTTTATAACATATGTGCTCGTAAAGTGGCTATTACACCACTTTCAATATCGTAATGTATTTCATTACGCACTTGTGCGTTATTGTAATGTAAAACGCACGTTTTTTTAATAGAGTAACATGCACGGTTTTTAAGATGCTCCGTCTAAAAATGAACGATACTTTTTAAAATCTTAGCAAAGGGTTTTTATGTCAGAAAAGTGGTCAAAATACTGGCAACGGAACAATCACTTTTAAAAATTGTTAAAATTTCTATAACTGCCTTAACAAGTAATTAAAGATTTATTCGTTAAAGAAAGTCAGAGTTTTATTAATTTCCTCGCAAATATGTTACAAAACGTCGTATGCCATACGTGCGCTTTGAAAATTACAGCCTCTGCTTCCTTATAGCCCTCGCCTACGGTTCGGGCTAGCAATATCGCCTCGGCTGTAATTTTAACTTACCGCACTTATATTATAATGTACTATTACACTTTTTAGTTTGATATGCTATGATAGCGTATTCTCTAGTTTATTTTAAACTATATTTGTTTTTCAATTTTTAGTAATCGAATGAATGCATTGTCCTCGGTCTTTGATAGGTATGCAAAGTTTAAAGAAAATCTGATCGCTCAAAGTAGGGCAAAATCGAGCTGTTCGAGTAATCAAAAATTCTAACCACAACACTCGTTACATTTCGAGAAAGTTCATATTTTTCTGAGTCTATTACATCAGTTAAAAACAAAAAAGAGCCGTCCGTATTTTTTTAAATTAATTTTGAATCTATTAGGATAAATAAATATATTTGGCTCAATAGGTAGTTTATCTCTATCAACCCTGGTTATGTGACCTTCATTATTGTTAAATAGAAGCATTTTTACCAATTAGACACAGTTTTTAAGTGTTTTTTGTCACATTGTACCTACTACCTGGTCACACTCGTAGGTTATAATTTTTAATTTTAGCAAATTAAGAGATGAATGTGGAAGAATCAGCTACGAATGCAAGTAAAATAACGATAGAAGCACTTTATTACTGCTTAACTAGAAAAAATACAAAGCTGTATTATTATTTTTCATACAATTTATTTTTCACATTTAAAAAACATGGTCGGATAAAAAAATCAAAATTAAACATTTTTGAGAAGCCCATAAACCATGCTTTCTAATGATGTATATATCATCTTGGTTCAATTTGTCTCTGAATAATATACCACTTGTGGACGTCACCTTTAGCCATTTGTTCTCTATGTGTTATATGTGCCCTGCCAACAGACACAATTATCGGGTTGAAAATATACGTAACTTTCGGGGTTTTTGGTGAATTGCAATATGAAACGGCTTTTAAACTTGTAAATTGATGTACTCATATTATTTTGAGAACTTTATTGTATTACCTTTAAAATAAAGCCTTTCCTTTGCAAACCTGTTTACATAATTTTAATATCAAAGACTAGGATTGAAAATATTTTAATCAAACATTCCTTGCAAACAATGCATGCATTTGTTATATTTTTCTATTTCCTCCAATATTTATTTGAGCGCTTAGCATACCCATGTTCGGTATTTACTTACATAGCTATTGCAAAAATATTTTAATGACACTATGACGGAGTTCCATTGTAATCATGATAATAATAAGTTAATACCAGTGGCGGCGTTACCGTAAGGTACTAATTATACAAAAGATTTAAACACGCTTTCAACACTCTTTAATCGTGCAATTTGCACTGTTAAACATTACCTAAAGCGTGCGTAAAACTTTTGTAGTTAGACAGATTCTTTTTACTAAAATTTTTCGATCACTATGGTATATACTACGATACGTTAGAGTTAAGACGGAAATGTGCCCTGCTGATACACTATTACCAGTTGCTAAATGGTTTGATAGACAACCCTTCCACGGTGGCTCGCTGCTCGCTGGCGGTGCCGGACCGGACGCGTTATCCGTGCGGAATCTGTTCCAGACTCCCAGTGCACGCACTGATATTGCTTGGTACGCTGCTACGGCCCAAGCCATTCTATTGGTCAACGCCATGCTTGCTTATATGCCAGATGTAGATATATTTGCTGACAAATTTAAATCCTTTAGGATGACGGTGATCACCTTCGTGGGTGAACACTGTATGTAAGGTTAATATAATATTCGTGTTTGTTTATGTGTATAAAATGTATTTGTGTTATGTATTGTAACTTGGCTTTCTGTGCGTTTTGGTGTACACTGTAAGCGCAGAAAGCTTTTGAATGAAAATAAAAAATAAATTAATCATAATAAAGCAAACCTAACATAAAACATTTTACGTTTTCTCAGGTGAAAAAATACACATAAACTTAGTGGAAGAGAATCACGCTCCTGAAAAGCAAAAGGAAGTCGAGAATGCTGTCGACCGGTTCCGGTGAAGAAGAGGGACCCTAATCTTGACGCATACATACAGTTAATTTAATTCAGATTAATATTAACAAACGATACACGGAAGCAGGAACCGCTCTACCAAACTTAATTGAATATCGGCGAGGAATGAGTCCGGCCCCTCGCCATGGCCGGTCTTCTCGACAGCATCGGACTCCCCGACGTAACCAACTGAATTCTACTACACATACTGAATCGCCGAGAAAATTTCGTTTGCGCGATGCAGGCCTGGCCTTCTGATTGGTCGGATCCGAAGCAATTTGGTTTCGTGCCGTTACAGTCCATGCACCTCAGCAAAAACTCTCGAGGCCATTCTGTTCCGGAGCGCCGAGCAATGACTTGACGGCGGTTATAATAGCTGTAGAATAAACGACCGTGTTGCTGGTTTTTTCATTGTGGTTGAACATTTTTATAGTTACCTTTGATTAACTGCTCAGTTAGAAGTTTTAACAAAATATAGGTAATTTATGAAGAGATACTTCTAATGCGACTTGCAACAATGTTGCGTTAAACGTTTAATGCTACCATGGAGGGGCTATGAAAGCACTGATGCGATCAATTGTGAATTGTAATCAATGTTAGTAAAGTTGATCTCAAAGAAACAATATGATTTCACTAAAAATCAATTTCTACCCCTTCCTATTTTCATTTCCACGTTACGAAGTTTCACTAATTTCACTTCTTCCGCGCGGAGGGACTCTACGCACGTGGTAGCGTTAAACGTTTAACGCTACCATGGAGGGGCTATGAAAGCACTGATGCGATCAATTGTGAATTGTAAGCAATGTTAGTAAAGTTGGTCTCAAAGAAACATTATGATTTCACTAAAAATCTATTTCTACCCCTTCCTATTTTCATTTCCACGTTACGAAGTTTCACTAATTTCACTTCTTCCGCGCGGAGGGACTCTACGCATGTGGTAGGGTTAAATGTTTAACGCTACCATGGAGGGGCTATGAAAGCACTGATGCGATTAATTGTGAATTGTAAGCAATGTTAGTAAAGTTGGTCTCAAAGAAACAATATGATTTCACTAAAAATCAATTTCTACCCCTTCCTATTTTCATTTCCACGTTACGAAGTTTCACTAATTTCACTTCTTCCGCGCGGAGGGACTCTACGCACGTGGTAGCGTTAATTGTTTAACGCTACCATGGAGGGGCTATGAAAGCACTGATGCGATCAATTGTGAATTGTAAGCAATGTTAGTAAAGTTGATCTCAAAGAAACAATATGATTTCACTAAAAATCAATTTCTACTCCTTCCTATTTTCATTCCCACGTCACAAAGTTTCACTAATTTCACTTCTTCCGCGCGGAGGGACTCTACGCACTATTTTTTTCATTCATTCATCATTATTGTTATTAAATTATTGTTTTTAATCTAGCAATTTTAGTGCACTGTGGGTAAAAAAGGAGAGATACGAGAAACTAGAAACAAGGTGTATTGTGTTTTTACTACACAAAATTGGACTATCTTTTATTAATCTAGTGCTGAACAAATTCCTCTATGGCATGGCTCTAGGGTAGGTAGTAATAACAGGTCTCAACTCAAGCTAAATAATTCGAAGGTGTAGTTTGCGAACTTAAGGGGTTTGCGAGATTAAGGTCGTTTAGGCTTAGAATCTTGACTCTTCATGAGACTAGAACTATTTACCGTGCCAGCCCCAATGCTTTTATTAAATACCACTAAAGACAACACTTACATAATCTAAAACTACATTAACTACTACTACATAACAAGCAGTTGGATCCCAATAAAAGTCTTGGCAATAAACATGTTATTTCTGAAATAAAACTGTTTCAATTGAGCTATTCCTCATAATAATATTAGGTGGACTTAAAAAACACGCTAGCTACAAGACTATCATAATAATTCTAATGTTTTTGTATTTAATAATAATTGACTTGAACAAGAGCGCCTCATGTTATGAAATAAAAGAAACCTAGACAAATTAGCCTTTATCTAATCCAACAAATGTTTCTACAGCAAAAATATAAGCTGTAGGATCTATTTTAAAAAGTCTAACCTAATAAAGAAAGCTCTCGAGGGAAATTACATGACGTTCTGAACTTTGTGACTACAATGTATCCATCTAGTCCTCAAAAATGTTTACGTCAGTGCAAAAATACACTCACTTGGTAATAGGAACGTTTATTGAACTCTACGTTGTTATTGACCAACTAGTCAAACATGCGACCACGAAAAGAACTCATGTCGACGTGGGAAAAAGTAATAAATAAATAAATATTTGAGGACATCTTACACAAGGCCCCTGACATCAAACTAAGCAAAGCTTGTGATATGGCTGCCAGAGACTGATATACTACATATACATATTTTTAAATACATACATATTTAGATAGTAGCTAAATAACATCCAGACACAAAGCAAACACTTATGTTCATCACATAAATATTTGCCCTGGGTGGGAATCGAACCCACGCCTCTTTGATCCAGAAGTTAGGGTCTCTAACCACAGAGCCACCTAGGCAGTCAAGTGATAGAAACATACTTTGCCATAACGCTGTCTCGTTCTGACACTACGAAAGAAATAATTCGTGGCGCGCATACTAGCCCGGCAAGTCTAATTTTTTACAAGCTTTTATTTACACTCACCTGTCTCGTTGTCTGTCTGTCGGTAATAAAAATGTAATCAAATCTTGTGAGTTAAACTTGTTCCACTTCCCGATTTCCGATTGAGCTAAAATTTTGCACGCATGTGTAAATTGCGTGACAATGTAATATATGGTGCTGATCTGATGATGGACCTGGAAGGTGGCCAAAGGAACTTTACAATGAAATGACAGGAAGTGTTTGAAGTGAGGAAGTAGTGGGAGGTTTAAAATTAGATTATTTAATTTTAATCTCGTAAAATTATCTTTCTATGTAATACAAATAGCATTGATTCTTTTTAAAGCTTCTTTAAAATGTAAGAGATAACATTTTATGAATAAATGCTTCGCGTAGGTAACCTTACTGATAAAATACTTTTGAAACGTTATATTCTTTTCTGCAATAAGTAAAATTCTTTAATCGAAGTTTAGTACTATAAAACGACAAGTGCACATAGGACAAACCATCAGTTCCATTACCAAAATGGTAACCGACGTTTTACGTCCAGTTTTTGTGCTACTATTTCTGATACAATATGGAGTTGGACAGCTTAGAATCGGTAACGGAGACACACTAGATCCAGAACAGAACAAGCATTTGGTTCAACTTAATATAACAAGAAATCACATTTTCAATTTTATTTTTGATTGTTCTGGGTCTATTATAAGCCACCGTTGGATCTTAACAGCAGCACACTGTATTGAAAACTATCGGACAATTTCAATAAATCATCTATTGCATGACCAGTTTTACAAAATTGCCGATGCAACGAGAGCTTATCCAAAGGACCCCACTTACAATAAGAATGATCCATCTTATCAGAATATTGCGAAAGACTTAGCATTGATTATGACAGAGCAGCCCATCAAATTCGATTATAATGTCCAACCTATAAAGCTAGCCAATCGTTGGGAAACTGGTAAACTAGCTCTTATTTCTGGATTTGGGGAGATAAGGCCTGAAGTTACAGGAGCAAGACAAGGCAGTGTCGTTGTAAACCATTGCACTAATGAAAAATTCACATCATTAATTTGTTTTTCTGGCCTAGTTAGTAGTGGTAGCGGCGATTCAGGGGGACCCATGGTATATGATGGACAATTAATTGGAGTATGTTCAGGTAGTCTCGCCGTTGGAATAGAAACTACTGATGTATACGTCAGCGTTGCTGATAACTTGAAATGGATTTACTCTGTTATGAAAAATTTTCTTTGAGAAATGAAAATGTCATTGAGAATTAAATAAAGAATTAAACAATATTAGCGACTTTTAATTATTATAATTTTTTTTCGTCATTATTATACACATTTACGTGTAAAAGTTACGCTAGAGACATGTTTCTACATAATTAATTTGTACTTTTAAACATTTTTGATGCCAAATATAAGATAAAATGAAGTAAAATAGAGATGGAAAGATAGAGGCCGTGTAGCTCTAGTGCACATTCTTTCCAAAACTGGCTGCAGTATTTCACATATTTGGGAAAGGGACTTGTGCTTGGTAGAGAGTATGCAACTGCCTCTGTCTCGAATGAAATACCTTAAATAACCTTTAATTTTAAAATATGTTTACAGAGGCTAGAAGAAGGGCTAAAAGTACAAACAAGCCAGTTAAATCAATGGTTCTTTTACCTATCGATCCCTTTGAAGTTTGAAGTGTGATCATGAGCCTTAAAACTCAAAGTGCTCCAGGATGGGACAAAATATCTACGTCTATTATTAAGAAGTATGTTCATCTGTTAGTGCAACCTGTATCGTTTGTTTGTAACATGAGCTTTGACACAGGTAAATTTCCAACATCGTTAAAAAAAGCTATAGTGTGTCCAATTTTTAAGGCAGGTGATAACAAAAACCCAACCAACTACAGGCCTATCTCACTACTTTCCACCCTGTCTAAAATTTTAGAAAAGTTGGTCAAGAAAAGGTTGATGAGTTATTTAGAAAAAGAGAACCTCATTAGTAAAAACCAGTTTGGCTTCCGCAAAAAACTATCTACCGAAGATGCGGTGCTTATGTTAACGAATAAAATTACAACATGCCTGGATGGTAGAGAAAATGCATAGGAATATTTCTTGCTTTGCAAAAAGAATTTGGCACCATCTCTATCAGCATCTTGATCAGCAGACTGGAAATGCTGGTATTAGAGGTATAGCGCTTGAATGGTTTATTGACTACCTTTCCGAAAGATCTCAAACTTTGCGTGTTGAAGGACATGAAAGTGATAGCGCGGTATGTACTTACGGAGTGCCTCAGGGTAGCGCGCTTGGTCCCTTATTGTTCCTAATCTATATTAACAGTTTATGTGATATTAACTTACCTGGCCAAGATCTTCTTATGTTCGCAGATGACACTGTACTTCTAATTCATGAGAAAAGTTGAACTAAAGCAATAAATCTATCCGAAAACTGTTTAGCAACTATAACGCGATGGCTCGAGGATAATTTGTTGTCCATAAATAAAAGTAAATCAAAATATATATGCTTTAGCATAACAGAAGCAGGAGCCCCTAAAATACATACCAAGCTTAGAACACACACTTTCCCAAAATTTCCCACTTGTGAAATTGTGTGGTTCGTTATAAGTATGATGCGATGTAATTTATGATTTATATTTTTTTCTCTTACTTGTTTCGATAAATAGTCTAAATTGTTTTTCTAAATTTAATTTTACTTTTGTTTTGTATAACTTTTTGTTGCTTGTTAATATGAAGGGAGAAGCCATTGGCTCTGAAATACAGTTATTAACTAGTTCAGAGTCAATGGACAAGTGAATATGGTTAAAAGTGTTTTAAGGCAAATAAAGTTATTTGTATTTTATTTTAGATGAATACGTCAAATATTTTATTTGGGCACCCAAATTTATTTTGGTAAAACGCCTCCTCCATACAGTGGCATGAATTTTGATTTTGGGCTCACTACTTCGACTATATCATATGATTCATAGGACCATCTTCTTCTGAGGCATCCGTCTTGCCTAGTGCCTAGGTCTAGGGTACCAGTAGATGATGCGTCCGCTCATCATTATAGAAGATATAGAAAAATGCCAAATCGATGGTTCCGCTCTACCTATTATCCGTAACACGTGCAAGATGTCTCCCACCCAATTCCATTTCAATTTACATAGCATTTTTATTACATCCAGATTAATCCAGAAGTAACATTAACTTGCCTTACATTATTCTTACCTAATAGCTTTAAATTCTAGGCAGTTCCCATAGTTAAGTATCAATTAAAATAGTCATTGAGGATTCAGTAACATATTTGGACAGAAAATATAAATTTCATGTGCTTTAGTAAAAAAATGACTAAAGATTCTTAGTTGTTCTTGCTAGTCCAGCATGCGACCACGAAAAGCCACGAAAATAATTATTTTCGACGTGTGAAAAAGTGACAGATTTATACTTTGCCATAACGCTGTCTCGTTCTGACACGCCGAAAGAAATATTACTTCGTGCGCATCCTAGCCCAGCTGGTGTTACTTATTGTTAAGAAAATCTAATTATTTTTTGATATTGATAGTGAACTGTATGCATTTTTTGTTGACAAGCTTTTCTATGAAGCCGAAAATGGGTTCAAAGACACACTCTCATTATGGCTTTGCGAAGATTGAGTCTTGCAAAGCTTGGTAGCTAGCTAAAAGCCAAGAAGAATTCGGCCTATACTTTACTTGTCTTTATAATCACGCTCGGAATAGCCACTAGACCATCACGGCTTGTTCCGAGTACTGTACTGTACCAGCCTTTTTAATAGTCCACTGCAGGACGTAGGCCAAACGACGAAGGGTGATTAGGCCATATCCACCACGCTGGCCCAGTGCGGGTTGGTGGATTCATTCTTCTACGGACGTATGCAGGTTGCCTCACGATGTTTTTCCTTCACCGAAGATCCAAAGGGCGTGGGTTCAAATCCCGATCCCGTACCAATGAGTTTCTTTGGAACTTATGTACGGAATTTCACAACATTGTTTCAAGTGATATCCACAAAATATTTTCCCTGGATAAAAAAGGGTTTGATCTGGTACAGGTGCGCGGCACAGACATGCGCTCGTCACCCTGTGATGTAAATATGTTTAATCTCAGATTGCTATAGTAGACTGTTGAATTCCAATTATAAGGTGCTATTAGGAACCGAGCTGCCGAGTATACTCTCGAGTATAGCTCGTAGAGAAGCTAAAGTTTCGTCGGCCACAGCTACACTATCTTTTAGTTTGTATCAGGCGCTAAATGTGCCTATCGGCTATTCCCGTCGGCAGCTCGGTTCCAAATAGCACCTTAAAATTGTTTCACCGGTCTATTATAGCAATCTGAGATTAAAAATATTCACGTCACTGAGTGACATACAATCGTGAGGTCGTGGGTTCAAATCCCCGGTCCCGTACCAATGATTTCCTTTGAATTTATTTACGGGATATCACGCCACTGGCTTTTCGGTGAAGGAAAACATCGTGAGGCAACCTGCATATATGTCCGTAGAAGAAATTCGATGGCGAAGGTACCTATGTGAATCTATCAACCCGCACTGGGACAGCGTGGTGGATATGGCCCGTGAATGTCTATACGTGGGTAGGCCTCCGTCCTGCAGTGGACTAATAAAAAGGCTGGTACAGTACAGTACCCGGTACAAACTTGAAGAAGCAGCTACAACTTGCGTTTCGCTTAACTTTTTTTTAAAAATTAAAATTTACTATCTATATACTCCAGGGTCTGTGCCCTTTGTTAACTAAACTTTACAATTATTTTATTATACTGTACAAAGAGTAGGTACTAGAAATCTTAGCCTAAGTTAGTCAATGCACTGCGTGAATGCCACGAGCAGACCGGCGACCCGCAAGCAGCACCCGACCCCGAGTGTGACACATGTGCCAGCCATCGCTCTCCTAGACCATATTTGAGGGAGGAGAACGACCCGACACATGATGCCGCCGCAAGAAGGAGCCTTCGATGGCGACCATGAATGCGCAGTTGTACACAAATTCGCTTAACTTCACCTTAGTAACTCTTCTATGGCTACTAAGCTTCGCTGCCACGATAAAGAACCCACTGGGTACCTATTATTTCAAGATCCTACGACAATATAATCAACATCAGCATTTTTTTCATTACAAAATATATTTAATGTAGATTGACAAACTGACTACTAACTTTTAAAATAAAAAAACTCAATGACTTGCAGACTACATCAGTATGTGATACTATGTTATTTTAAATACATCCAAAAGTAAATTTACCCAGTACCTTAAATATAATGATACTTTTGTTCCCCGCCGGTAGCGGCAAGGGCACACTAGCAATTTTGTTATTAACCTCCTGTAGTTACGTTTTACAACAATGTTGTACGTTTTCACGCAAACCCTTTCTCTGAAATGTCTACATACCTACCTGTTAATCTGCTTTTTATATAGAGGTATTTAGTAAGAAGAGATAAATAGTAGTTTATTTTTTCGTGAAAAAAATGTGTAAGTACATATAGGTATGTATTTATATCAAATTGATTTGGCAAACTGTATGAGGTATACATATTATATTCATGTTAATTTATTGATACCAAATTGCATACATCAAAAAAGAAAAAAAAATACAGCAGATAGTGATAATCATAAGTATATTTATTATTAGTAGTTTATTATTTTTAATAATTGTAACTTACACTTATTAAAAATAACAATTAATTAAGGATAAATATAATAAGAATTTAATTTAAATGTCAAAAGAATTAAATTAAAAATATATAAATAATAATTATAAATAGATGCTAATATGTAAAAGTATAGTAATATAATATGTACTTATGTTTTTTTTGTAATTTTATTCCCAAATGATATATATATATATATATATATGTATCAAGAATATATTATTATGATGATATTATTGTATATAATATATCAATAATAAATCAATTGGGAATAAAATTACAAAAAATAAACATACATATTATATTACTGTACTTTTACTTATTAACTTACAAAATATATTATATATTTTACAACAATATTTTGAAAGTTTAAGATTTATAGTCCTGATTTTACGAGTTGATCATGTCGTTTGAATCACATGGACTAGTGAACAGGGACCAACTATATTTCTTTCTATAGCAAATACTAAAAAAAATAAAATTAAAGGGGGGAGGGATTGGGCTCCCGTACAACAAATATGAATTTTAAGCTATTTTTCGCTCGATAATTATTATGCTTGAAATATTCACAGAATATTTATTGTCAATGAATATTCACTTTAAAAATAAATAATTCAATTGTACTGTACTGTACTCGCCTTTTTAATAGTCCACTGCAGGAAGTAGGTTTACCCACGAAAGGTGATTGGGCCATATCCACTACGCTGGCCCAGTGCGGGTTGGTGGATTCACATACGCCATAGAATTTCTTCCTTGGACATATGCAAGTTGCCTCACGAAACTATCGGAGGTACAGTTTAGGAAAAAAAAAACAGCATTTCTACTATACTCGTAGCAATGTAACAGATAACATTTTATGATTTATGACTAAATGCTTCACGTAGGTAACCTTACTGATTAAATACTTTATAAATAGATGCATATCATTTTCGCTATTACTAAAATTCTTTAAATCAAAGTTTAGTACTATAAAATGAAGATTGCACAAAGAACAAACCAGTTTCAGTTCCATTTCCAAAATGGTAACTAACGTTTTACTTCCAGTTTTCGCTCTACTATTTTTGGTACAACATGGACTTGGACAGAGAAGAGTATTTGACGGAAACAGGCTAGATCCAGAACAGAACAAGCATTTAGTCAAACTTGGTATAGAAATAAAAGACAATTTCCGTGATACACTTGGTTGCTCTGGATCAATCATAAGCGACCGTTGGATCTTAACCGCTGCCCATTGTATTGAAAACTATCGTAAAATTGACATTTATCATCAATTGCGTGACCAGCTGTATAAAGTTGCCGATGGAGAAATTGCTTATCCGAAAGACTCCACTTATAACAAACTTGATGGTTCTTATCAGAATCGTGCGAAAGACTTAGCATTGATTCTGACACAGCAGCCCATCAAATTCAATTATTATATCCAACCTATAAAACTAGCTAATCGTTGGGAAGATGGTAAACTAGGTCTTATTTCTGGATTCGGGGAGATAACTCCGGGTGTTACAGGAGCAAGACAAAGGACTGTTGTCATAAGATCGTGCCCCAAAGAAAAAATCACATCATTAATTTGTTTATCTGACCCTGATAGACCAGGTCGCGGCGATTCAGGGGGACCCTTGGTATATAATGGAGAATTGATTGGAGTATGTTCATCTGGCGACGATAAGCATGTTCATTACTACGTCAGCGTTGCTGATAACCTGAAATGGATTTACTCTGTTACGAATATTTTTTATTGAAAATTTCATTTAGAATTAAATAAAGAATGAAACAGTATCAGCGAGTTTCAATTATCTTATTATAAATAAACGATTTTCACTACCGTATGCACACTTTCGTATAAAAGTTACTCTATAGACTTGAACCTACATATTTACTTGTCGAATCCTTAAAAGGATCCGCATTAGTAGTGGTGATTCAATGTGGTAATGATTTTATACCATCTGACCCAACAATACTTCAGTGTGGCGTGGCGTGGGTTAAGCGGGCGAGGAGATAAATTGCGACGTCACGAACAATCAGTTTATTTCACAGAAGATTACGTATGACTACAATTATAGAGAAAACTTTAAGTGAAGGACATGGCGTTCCGCAGCGTAACGCACGCTGCCACCTTTATCAAGAATCACAACTCGAGCCGTTCTAATCACAGTTCTCCATAACCTCTCCCGAACAAACTCTCATTTCCAACCCACAAGTGACATCTGTCAAGTCATTATAGCATTTTCCCGCCCATCGGCCAATCATGCGATGCACTTGAAACTCCTTGGAACCAATGAGCAGTGTTTGTCACAAGCGTTACCCCAGGAATGTTGCCACTACCATTCCTAGTCCTTCGAAATTATACTAAGTGGCACTATTTAAAAATAAATTTAGAGCTATTGTCCCGATACACTTGTATGTTTTAACAAGGTATGGTGCTAAACATAAGGTTAAATGTAGTAAAATAAGGATGGTAGGATATGGCGTAGTCCAGACGCACATTCTCTCAAAGAAGGATGCGCGAGCCCATACATATCAGGACCTGTTATATACGAACAGACTAATTTTTCCTCACTTATTTTCTAAGAATGATATGTTCACCAATGTGATTTATGACGCTTCTAAAACTGTTCAAATATGTACAATTTGGCTAAAATTGAATATAAAATAAGAAAAAACGAAAACAATTTTCAAGCTATAAGTACCTATTTATAGACATGTATACACACTAAAGATTATGGATTGCCAGGTTTGTTATGTTCAGAGTGCTAAAATGGTGCTCGATTTTAAAAACTTGATGTCATGTATTTTTAGTCAATATTGTCTCAATGATATTTATATTGATTTTTAAAACAGTGCATGTCATCTTGTCTGTAATATCAGATTACTTTTTGGAGTTCATCGATTTATAAGACGTTGTCACGTCAAAAAAATCAATGTCTAGGACTGATATAAAAATAAAATGAAAAATGGAATGATAAAGAAAATTCGGTATTCATCCATTTCATTAGCAAAAGTACAAGAACCGCAACTATAAGTTAAGAATATAAGTAAAGCAGCTATTCGAACCTTGGCTGCAGCTTGCGGATGCAGGTTGCGAATGGAGGTAGCACACACATGAGCCGCTGCTTGTATCCGCAGTCGGGAATGATTCCGATGCTGGTTGCCTACGTCGTACATCGCAGGTACGTTGGACTTGTTTAAACAGGCAAACAACACTTGCAGCCGAGGCTCGGTAGCACATGCTGCCGCAGCCGTATTCGGAATCTTTTTGTAGAAATTCATACAACTACGTAGATAACCAGAGCCCTTAGTCCAGGTTTTGTGTTGTTTACTTAAACTTTTGCGTTCGCGTGTGGCTCCATACATTTTGGTTAGTTCTTCATCGTTTCGGCCAGGGGCGCTGTACAAAAATGTATAGGGCAATATCGAACAGATGTAATTTCAATTTATGTGTAAACCTGGACTAACGCCTCATTTGTGTAGCCACAGCCGGCCTAGTGCAGCTGCTGCAAGTGTAGTAAAGCAAGTGAAAGATTGCTTGAGCTTGAGCACCCTTGAGGATTATTACGAGTAATATTAAAAAATTGCCACGAATTTCTCGGATAACTTCAACTACTGCTTTTTGTTTTTAGTAGTAAAGTATATGATAAAAAGTACGTACATATAAAAATAATAAGAATATTCTTTCTTTTTGATAATCTTTTAGTATCCAAAAATGTATGTTTCTATAAAAATGTATAATAACACCTCAGTTTGTAAACATTACGGGCTAAAACGAGTTAACGCAGGATTATGTGCCAATAGTTAAAAAAGAAAATAATTATTACATCAACACGTCAACATTTCCAAAATTGCTAAGTCTGGATACCGAGAACGAAGTCTGGCAACACTAAATACGTCATCTGATTGACTGAATTTGACATTTCCTTTTTTTTGACAGCAACGGTAATAAAAGATTGTTTTTTTTTTTTCAAATAATTCGCCCATTTTTGGACACTAAAGCCTTTAAGACCATACCGCCACTTCTTATGTATGTAATCCGTTATGTAAAACAATAAAAAAATCATTGTAATATTTCTGGTGGGTTAATTTTAATTTTAATTAGTGATAACAGCAAAAAATCCCTATATTTTTGAAGCACATATCATTTTTAGAAAATACGTTTGGTTTTTTACTAACAAAAAAAAAATATTGACAGGTTAATTCCGTGCATCCTTCTTTATTCTGTAAAAAAATAAGCAAACTAGAGGCTGTGAAAATATAGTTTTCTTGCGACCAGCTTCTCTTCACCTATAAACCGAAATACCATTAGACATTCTTAGCCTTCAAGCTTAGCTGAATAAGCCTAAAAATGGCAACAGTACTTCACACACAAAGAGAGTGTTTGGTGGAGAGTAATCAAGCCCTTGAGCGAAATACCTAAATAAAATCGGTCAGTGGTTAGTGACCCTAACTTCTGGATCAAAGAGGCGTGGGTTCGATCCCCACACATGCCAACTATTTATGTGATGAACATAAGGGTTTGCTCTGTTTCTGGGTGTTATTTAGTTACTATCTATATAAGTATGTATTTAAAAATAAGTAAATGTAGTATATTAGTCTCTGGCAGGCATATCACAAGCTTTGCTTAGTTTGGGGCCAGACGCCGCGGCGCGCCGTGTGTAAGATGTCCCAAAATATTTATTTAAAATAAAATATACCTTATTTTCCATATATGCTTAAAAAAATACGTTACATTTGTTATTTGGGCACCCAAAGGTAAAAGGTCTTCTCCATATAGTGCCATGAATTTTGATACTAGGGCGTGCATTTTGATATTTGTGCCTTCCGTCTTTGGGCGTTTGCTTTTGGGGCTTCCGTCTAGCCGTGCGCCTAAGTCTAGGCTGCCAGTGGCCGTTCTCCCTATCCTCTGTAGCCGTAATAGCAGGCGCGGGGCATTGACCCGTTGCATCGGGACCAGGGCTGTGAGATATGGGCGCTGTTTGACGCTTAGTGCTGGTTGGTTCGAGTGGTAGACGACGATGTGTCTGGTGTTCCGACACATCGTCATTCTGGCGGCAGCGCAAGCTCCGAATTGGGACAGCGCTATAGGGTACCGCGGAGGAGGGCGGAAGCGTGCCCGTAGCCCTGACAGCAGGAGCAGTGGTAGACCACCCAGGGTTTTTAGTGGGTATACTGTCCAGTCGGCGAGGACTCCCACTCGCAGAATGCATACGAGTATTTCAGGCGACAAATGTGTGCGCCTCCCTGCGCAGCGCACGACATATGCCTAATTTCTGAGGCCTCTAAAAAAATGTACGCGTACCGTATACACATTTATCTATTTTAAGTTACTTGTGTAGGATATTTCATTTATTATTTAATATTAAAAATATTCAAAGAGAAGTAGGCGGACAAGTTTTTTTATAATTTACACCAAAATACATTAGAATACAACCGCAACCTCTACACCCACGATTCTAGCAGGTCACGAGATAATTTCTCTAAATCGACTATGTAAAGAGCGTTTATTGGTTTTAATTTGGTTCATACTTGCAAATCTGTTAGAATTCAGATATTAAACGATCTAGTTAAATATTATCGAAATCGGCTGATGAATATTTAGCTCGACAGTTATTTTCTGCCTTTTTTGAAGAAAATATCCCATAAAAATATCAATAATCGACGACAAAAAATCTATTAATAACCAGTATACCAAGTTTCTTCGAGATCAGAAAAGTACCTCAACATCCGGAAAGACAAAAGCAAAAGCAAAAACAAAAGCATAACGACTTTCGTTATGTTAAAGTGAAGACCTCTTTCATTTCGTGCACTTGATCAAAAAATAAGCTTTTTTTACCATTTTTTATTCATAAAAGTGTCCTTTACCTATCAAAAGATAAGCGAGTAACGTATTTTGATTAACAAAAAACTGCAAAAAAGAACTGAAATCCCATCAAAACATTCAAGTCTCGCCCTTCTTCTTTGACAAAAAACTTAACTCGCTTGTATTATTCAAATGTAAAAGTAACTTCTTAACATTCAATTATTAATTTCAAAGTCAAAGTCAAATCATTTATTGCAACACATGAAATTTACATGCGATAAATTTTACTTTAATTTACATTAAATTTTCACCAATACCTACTATTGTTTTCTTTTCACTTTAATAAATAAATTACGAGTAAACAAGCTCACACCTTACAAAAAATTGCACGACATATGGTAGTGAAACTTAGTAATTTTGATAGATATGTATTTATTCATTGCACAAGAAAAAATTAAACTACGTATGTATACGTAGTATACATTTGAAAACTTATAAATATTGTAAAAAAAATTTGACGTCAACCTTAAAATTTATTTATCATATAAAATCTTATTTGGAATGTACTTAGTAGGTAAGTACATTCCATATGGTGACTAATAAAATTGTTTATTGAAGTGGTATTTTATTTTCAACGTAAATTCATTTTAATAAAAGTTCATGGTAGAACGAATCCATTCCAAGTTATCAGTAACACTGGCGAAGACTGTTCTTATAATGTTATTCTCTTTTCTTATTGCTGAAGTAACGCCAATCAATGTTCCATCACAAGTTAAAGATCCTCCTGAATCTCCATTATCGGCGCCTGCTTTGTCATAAGAGCAAATTACTGATAAAAATTTGCTATTATAGCACTTTTCAATCCGGACAAAGGCTTGTCGTCCCGCTATAACATTTGAACTTATCTTCCCGAAACCAGAAATAATACCTAAATCACCAGCTTTCCATTGGCTAGCTAGTTCTATAGCTTGAACGTTATGATCAAATTTAATACGTTGCTGGGTCAAAATCAACGCTAAATCTTTTGCACTATCCTTATCATGTATTGCTTCACCAGGGCGTTTTAAGAAAGGAAAAGCAGGAAATGTTTTAGCCATATCAGCTATTTTGTACATATAGTTACCATCATCCGTTTGATGTAGAATTTCAATTTTAAGAGCGTTGTTAACGCAATGTGCTGCGGTTATGATCCAGCGGTCGCTTATGATAGATCCAGAGCAAGTTGAATCTTGCACTCCTCCTTGTTCGTTACGTTTGATTATATCAAGTCTTACTAAATGCTGGTTCAGTTCTGGACTTAGCTTGTCTCCATTTGCTATTCTACTCTGACCGGATCCATGTTGCGTTACAAATAGTAGAACGACAACTTGAAACAATACGTTTGTAATCATTTTGGAAATGATACTGATTTTTCTTTTGTCTCACCCTTCGTTTTATAGTATCCATGTCCGATTTGAAGAACTTTTGTTATGGCAGAAAGGAATTTGTAATTACAAGTATTTTATCAGCAAGGTTAAGCATGTAGATGCTAGTTATAAAACGTAATTAGTTGCATTTTACAGGAGCTTTCAATATAACCACATTTTATTACATAGATAAGTAATTTCACTTCAGTTTATTTAAATAAGACTCAACTACCTATTTGTGTCATAAATGCAAGTTAAATAAGGTTTGTATTATTTGACAACATTGTACGATGTAGAACGAGGGATTTAAACTGTTGTTGTTTTAACTGCCCATCTGCGGGACTAATATCTACCCAGCTTCTTTCTATAGTTTAATCCATCGCCATTTTTTCTGATTTTTACGTGGAATGCATCATCGTGGATCCATCTCTCTTTGTAGGCCTTGATTACCCTTAGATTAATTATATTGCTAGCTAAGAGAGAGCTAGCTAGCGAGACCAATACTTAATCTGAGAGCCAACCTAATCATTCTCAATATATAGGTACTACATTTTTAACAATATAAATGTAGATATAAATAAAAGTGGTTTGTAGGTAAGTATTTATGATATATTGATGCTAAAATTATACAATAGGGGTATTGTAGCTTCAGAAAAACATATGACATGCCATTAAATAAAATTAATCTTTGAACACATTCACGCGCATAATAGAATATAAGTACCTACTTTGATAACATTTGATGCACTGAAAATTCCTGTCAATAGATAAAATTATTCAAATTCTACTAAAACTGTATATAATGCAAAAATGTCATTAAAATGAACAAGTCTTACATTTAAAATGATAACGAAGAAAGTGCTACTAGCTTTGCTTTTTTTCTCTGTCTCAAAATCAGGGACCGCACAGAGACGGAGACCAATTGAAGATGGGAACTTGAATAACAAAATAAAACATTTGGTACGTCTTCAAATAACAGAATTTGGTCACAAAACTTATTGCAGCGGCTCTATCATAAACCACCAGTGGATTTTAACAGCAGCACATTGCATCCTCGACGTATTTCAAGAAGAAGACAAAATCACAGTTCAGCACAGAAGAGGTCAAACTTTCCACAAAATAGCTGACGTTGCTGACGTATTCTTGAAAGATACAACCTATGACGATCTTGTTGAGGACTCACCTGAAAATACAGAAAAAGACTTGGCATTGATCTTGACAAAGCAACGCATAGGTTTCAATGATCATATTCAGCCTGTGAAACTGGCAACACGTTCTGCGAAACTCGACGATGCGGCTATGAGATTTGGGCATGGAGAACTAAAGCCTGGTGTTTATGTGCCAAGCCAAGGTCCTGTACAAATAATCAAATGTCCCTCTTCTTATGAGAAAACTTCACTTATTTGTACGAGAGATGAAGTGATTGTTGGTAAGATTGATTCTGGAGGATCTTTGGTGTATAATGGAAGGTTGATTGGAGTCACGTCGGAGAGCGATGTTGTTGATGTGCAGTCGGCAGTAATAGCTGATACTAATTCGGAGCTTTCACCCCCACCAGCTGTTATTTCTACGTTTTCTGTTTACGTCAATGTTAGTGCTAACTTGAACTGGATTGACTATGTAATGAGTGTATTTTAAGGAATAATTTTTAAATTTTAATTGAGAACTAATAAAAATGTGCACTAAATGTTATAATGTGTATATTGTATAAATTGATAGTTTTATTTTCTTTCTTTGAAAACATGCTTTGTTTCGGATCTTTAGATTCTAAAAATGTATGCTCTTTTATTGTATTAATAGTTTTTAAGAATGACATTTTGCTGCAAGAACATCTGTCTCTTCGATTCATGGAAATATTCTGCATATTCCATAATATATGTACAATTCTTGATTAACAATAAACCTGCAGGGGTCGCACGGCATAGGGAGAAAACCATTTTATCCACTTCTAATGTCAGTTGTCATTGTCAATCCATACTTTATTTCCTTCGAGGGTAAATAATGGTGGAGGGACAATTTATCCCTTTGCCATGCTACCCGTGCTGAGCTCATAAAAAAGTCTTTAAAAAGTTGGAGGCTTCTAGATGCATTTTAAGTATTTTCTAATTGATCGCGTGAAAAAACGACTTATTTTTAGTAAGATTAAAGTACCTGTAAAGTAAAACCTTCAAAACTGAGCCCAATTTAAAACTTTAAGTTCAATCGACAATTTTACAATAGTGGATGTACAATTATACAATTTTAAAAAATGAAATTCAACGTTATAGTACAAACAAACTCATGCGTACTTTTTGATAAAATTTAATTCTACAGCACAAATATTTAATAGAACCATGCTAACATTAAGTAAACACAATTATGCAAAGCACTCCTCACTCTCGACTTAGTACGAAAATAACCTAGGTTGAAATAATTTGTTCTGACACATATGAGTATTGAGGACTGGGAAGCATGGCTTATAAACAATTTAGAGACAAGATTTTCTGATTGAATTAACAATATTAATTTTAATAAATTAATTTACTACCGTTTGGGACAAACGTTACGATATTTGTCATTATTAAAGCTACCATAATCATCATCCTTGTCATTTTAGGCATAGCATAGCATGTCAACTTCTAGACATATGGCTCCCTTAATGATTTTCAATATGAGCAGTTCGGAAGAATCTTGCAGTTAGCGCGATGTTGCGGTCTTTTATTGAAGTAGTCTGATCAACTTGTGTGTGAACATCCTACGCTGCGGTTGCCGTTACGTGGTTTCTACTAGAGAACTTTACAACCCCATCGATCTTCAACCCTACATGCCATGTGGTGTTGCCCACCACCATTTCAGCTTTCTAATCGTCTTAGCTATGATAGTTAGTTTAGAGGTAAGCAAAGGAAAAGGAGATAGGGAAGAAGAAAGCTATGCAAGTTTTCCTATATAACATTGAATGAGAAATGAATACATCTGTAGAATAATCAAAATAACTATGCTATACTACACTTAAATTCGTTGTATTCAGCAGCTCTTCGCGTCTAGTAGCTCTATTGTTATCCTCATTCATAAGTACCCCAGGGAGATATTATTCGGACCTTCACTTCTCCCCGTTTACCGTAAATTCCACGAGAAATGTGAATTTTTCGACCTTTGGAATAAGTTGAACAGACGTGACTTAAATATGACCTTTATTTTCCCTGAAAATGTTAGATAAAATTATCATAAAGGTAATGGTACAAACATAAAGGTTCAGATATGATAACGATTATATCATGATGATGATGATTTTAAGGCTACTTTCGGCTACGACGACTGCGTAGTTTCTTCTTAGGTTACTTGATGGGTCCTCAGTCCTCACATGACTAAAGTAACCAATTTTAGCGGTGAAAGCCATCTTTTCAGAAAGATAACTTCGAGAAAAGAGTAAAGTATAAAGTCAATCAATGTTCTTATGCTGCGTTGACTTAGAAAATGCTTTTGATACTGTTCCTGGGGAAGCTTTGTGGATAGTGTTATCTAAATTAGGCTGTACCGAGCAGTTTGTTTGATTACTAAGATTTCTGCATGATGATTATAAGTGCTGTTTAAACGTCGAGCAATCTGCATTCTTCAGGTTCAAATATACGAGCACTAGCGCCCCGGCTTAGCACAGGTGTAGGTATTATACATGTTATAATAAACCTTCCTCTTGAATCACTCGATCTATTAAAAAAACCTCATCAAAATCCGTTGCGTAGTTTTAAAGATATAAGCATACATAGGGACAGACAGACAGGGAAGCGACTTGGTTTTATACTATACTAGCGACCCGCCCCGACATCGCACAGGTGTATTATACATATAAACCTTTCCCTTGAATCACTCTATCTATTAAAAAACCGGACAAGTGCGAGTCAGGCTCGCACATCGAGGGTTCCGTACAAATCCAGAAAATTTCACAAAATTGGGAAGTAAGTTGTTAAAATCTCTATACCTACTATAACTAACTTTTTTTTTTACTTTTCTCGTCATACATCGAAAATTACATATTGTTAAAATAATTATAACCTGTTTTAGCATGTGCTTATAAAGTCCTTTTATAATATGATACCTTACATGGTTCAAAATTCAAAGTGAGTAAATCATTACTCACTTTGAATTTTGGACCAATATTTTGTGAATTTTGAGGCCCTATTTTTTGTGATTTAAATAAAAATGAACAGTTTTCAGATTTATTCCTATATGAAGACAACGCTTCTCGCCAAATTTCATATTTCTATGTCAACAGGAAGTATCCTGTAAGTTTTGATTTTTGTGAGTGTTGAAATATGCGGTTTTTTACGACATAAACTACTATAACTTTTTTAAACGATAACTGAGAAGTTCTTCTTTTATACAACTGCAAGAAACCATAGATATACGTATACAATTTAAATTTCAACTCGATAACTTTACGCGTTCCCGAGACAAACAGTCTTGACATACACACAGACGGACAGACGGACAACAGTGATCCTATAAGGGTTCCGTTTTTTCCGTTTGAGGTACGGAACCTTAAAAAACCGCATCAAAATCCGTTGCGTAGTTTTAAATATATAAACATACATGGGAAAAGACAGCGGGAAGCGACTTTGTTTTATACTATGTAGTGAAGTGATAGTAATGTACGGAATGACAGCAAATTTATTAATAGTTTCCCAAAGGGATTATTGAGTGGGCCCTGTGTATAGAATGACTCATTAACCAATTGAACAAAAGAGAAACGAAGGTCTGCAATTTCATATTATAACCGTCAAATTTCCTAGAGATGGGTGCCAAGTTTGTAAACTCGTACCTATCTATCTATTAGATGGGTCGTAGCCCAGACAACTTTGGGAATCACTGCTCGAGGACATAGTTAACATGCTCATCGATATGACCAACTCTTACTATGAAGCCTACCCCACCCAGATCCATTCCGTTTTGATGGAATCCTTAATTATAAATCACGTGCCACTTTTTTATAATAATTTCCGCCTGGAAACCAAGAAAATCATTTTCCTTAAAAAGATTATTTCGAAATCTTTCCAAGTCAATTTCCGGGCCACTGTAAGAGACTGAAATATCTTAAGTAATCTATGCGCCTACTTAATACCTTCGCATTCAACAGGATACGCGCGTCAAACCTATACGAAGGGTGACTGCATTTACAGCACATTAGTATTACCTACACTAGTTTTACAGTCTGCGCGGTTCTATAGTGCTTTATGAATAATTGTATAACTTGTTATCAGCCTTCGTGGGTAGGCCTATGTCCTGCAGTGGATTATTAAAAAGGCAGGTACAGTACAGTATAACTTGTAACCTATTGTTACTAGGTAATACAATAAATCGACGAATCAGAAATGAGGAGATTCGCAGACGAACCAAAGTTACCGACATAGCCCAGCGGATTAGTAAGTTGAAATGGCAATGGGCAGGGCACATAGCTCGGAGAACTGATGGCTATTGGGGCAGTATAGTTCTCGAATGGAGACCACGTACCAGCAAGCGCAGCGTAGGACGTCCACCGACCAGCTGGACCGACGATATTATGAAGACCGCAGGAACGCGCTGGATGCAGGCCGCTTCTAACCGGGCTTATTGGAAATCTATGGGGGAGGCCAATGTCCAGCAGTGGACGTCTTACGACAGACAATTATGATTATGAATACAATAAAATATTTTTTTTTTTTTTTATTTCAAATACTACTATTATTACAGGCTTAGCCTTATAAGTAATAAGTATTATGTTTTTAGGAGATTATATTCATCTCAAAATTTTTGACTGAGCGAATGAAGACAATACAACTTATCCTTGAAATGATGCAGCCATGACTCACATAAAAATAATATGCAAACATTAAAAACAAGAACAAAACTATGAAAGAAAAACTTAAATAAGGACTTAAAAATATACGACAATTTTCTTTCTACGTCATTTCAAACAATCGGTTATCTTGAAACTGCAGTCGTGCATTGACGAGGTATATTTAGAGCTTAAAAAGGCAATAGAATTTTAAATGTTGGATTCAATTACAGAGTCTGTGTAAAAAATAAATTGAATTTTCGAACTGGACCGACGCGACGGGACGGTCTATTCAATCATACCGCTTAATAGGTAGCTAAGTTATCCTTATTAGGCGTAGAATATCCACTGCCGAATATTGGCCTCTCCTATGGAATTTCAATAAGACAGCTAAGAGCGGTTTGCATCCAGTGTATCCTATCTTCCATACGAGTATATCTTGCATGTCGGCGAACGTCCTATGCTGCGCTTGCCGATATTATGTAGTCTGGTCTCGATTCGTAAACTTTACCAAGCCGACAAACTGAGTGTCCTGCTCACTGCCACTACAACTTGCTAATTCGCTGGACTATAGGTTTTGGCTTGTCTACAAATCTCCTTATTCTTGACACTATCTCGCAAAGAGACTCGGAGCGTACAGTCATCTCTATAGCATGATAAGCTTCCTTGACTGGGTACTGCTTAAGTGATAGCTAAATACAGGGTGTCCTCTATTGGATATGGACCTCTACCATAATCATCATGCAAGAGTTTTGCTCGTCTCGCAAAAGCAATCAGTGCAATAGGATCCATGAATCAAATTAGCAAAAGCAATTGAATGGGAAAAAACCTGACAAGTTCGAGTCAGGCTCGCACATTGAGGGTTCCGTACAAATCCAGAAAATTTCACAAAATTGGGAAGTGAGTTGTGAAAATCTCTATACTATAACCATAGACAAAAAGTTTTTATTTTTTTCACTCTTCTTGTCATACATCGAAAATTACACGTTGTTAAAATAGTTAAAAACCTGTTTTAGCATGTGCTAATGAAGTTCTTTTATATGATACCTTACATGATACGATTTACTCACTTTGAATTTTGAACCCATATTTTGTGAATTTTAAGGCCCTATTTTTTTAGGAATTAAATAAAAATGTACAGTTTTCAGATTTATTCCTATATGTGTACTCTGAGACAATGCTTCTCTCCAAATTTCATAGTTCTATGTCAACGGAAAGTACCTTGTAGGTTTTGATTTTTGTGAGTGTCGAAATATTTGGTTTTTAGGACATAAACGGCTCTAACTTTTTTATACGATAACTGAGAAGTTTTTCTTTTACACAACTGCAATAGACCATAGATATACGTATACAGTTTAAATTTCAACTCGATATCTTTATCATCATCATCCCATAACCCTTTGGAAGTAGGTACATCTCACTAACACTCCCACCAGGCAAGCCTAGCGTTCTGTATTCATGGAATTTAAAAGCCCGCAGATATCATCCCCTGTACTTAATTACCATTTTAATTGAATCCACTCTCCAAATTAATTTTTCAGCCAGTTTTTACTTCATATCTGAGTTTCATTTCAATTTTGGCTGAGGAGATAACATCGTGATTGGGCGCGGGTAATCATTTTAGACTACTTTTTGCCTGAAGGCGCATGAATATTATTGTTCGTTGTCGGGGTTTAGTGGGAAATTCTGTGCCAATTTTGCCGTCTGTGGGTGGCGACGCGAAAAATCTTTTTTGTAATATTTTTAAATGAATTCGAGATAGAACTGGAGCTTGTCTGATTCTACTGTAAGTATTTTTCCGACTTCATGATGGTTGTTCTCTTATTTTTAATACTAACTGAAGATTGGAAATGAAAAAGAAATTATTAATGCATGTAATTAAATCTGATAAGCATTTTAAAAATTATTTTATCATTATTTTTCCCAAAAAATGTCAAAACAAGCAAGAATCGAGTAGTAATTTTCACATCATTGTTGATGTATCGAATATGGCCAAACTGATTTCAAAAATTTTAAATGAGACCACCTATAAAGTATGATCTACCAGACAAAAAAATAATTATGAAAAGCGGACCACTCTTAAAAAGTTATGCGTAGTCAAATGTAAAAAAAAATATTACGCGGCGACTTGTAAACCTCCTCCGTTTCGTCGATTAAAAATAAGTAATATTCAATAGGTAGATCATGATCATATTTCATGATATGAAATCTAATGATTATGATATACACCCCGAAATAATTAAAAAAACAGCTTGTCTATACCTAGTTATATTTTGTTTCAAGTCGAACTAAAGTAGGTATTAGAACTGATGGTACGAAAAAGTTTTTTAAGTAAAGTCGCGCATACTGCTAGTCTAGAATATACGATCTTTTTCCGCTATTCACGTAAAACAAGCTTTGACATTTCAACTTTTTTATTTACTTAGGACTCCGGGAACCCTCCGTACAAACAGATAAAAATGCGGTCGTCTGCAGGGCTGAATTTCGTCGAATAATTCTAGATACTATTTTTATCTACCTTCCAAAAAGGAGGGAGTTCCATGTTCGTCTGCATGCGTCTACATTTGTAAAGGACATGTCCACAAAATGTATGGAGGCTGGTATAATAATAATCAAAAATTCTAACCACAACACTCGTTACATTTCGAGAAAGATCATATTTTTCTGAGTCTATTACATCAGTTAAAACCAAAAAGGGCCCTCCGTTTTTTTTTTAATTAATTTCGAATCTATTAGGATACATCAATATATTTGGCTCAATAAGTAGCTTAACTCTAATAACCCTGATTAAGTAACCTCCAAATTGTTAAATAGAAGCATTTTTACCATTTAGACACAGTTTTTTTTAGTGATTTTTGTCACACTGTACCTACGAACTGGTCACACTGGTAGGTTATCATTTTTAATTTTAGCAAATTAAGAGATGAATGTGGAAGAATCAGCTACGGAATGCAAGTAAAATAACGATAGAAGCACTTTATTATTGCTAAACTAGAAAAAATATAAAGCTGTATTATTATTTTTCATACAATTTATTTTTCACATTTAAAAAAATGGAGGGCTAAAAAAAACTATACTAAATATTTTTGAGAAGCCCATAAATCGAGCTTTCAAATGATGTATATATCATCTTGGTTCGATTTTTCTCTGAATAATATACCACTTGTGGACGTCACCTTTACATCGATATTTTTGCCACAGCTGAGTTAAAACTATCTTTTATTGTTTGGTAGGTTTTTATTTTAGAAGAAGTACACCATTTAAATTTTATCGAAATCGACTAAGCCTTTCTTGAAAAATCAACAATAAGGTTTAAATTATTACATAGGTAACATTGGTTCGTACGAATTATTCAAATTCTCTATACGGTTGAAGTCAGTTGTGCTATTTTTGGCGAAAAAGGATTAGGTACCTATATTATCATTACCATTGTATCATAATTTTTATATAGTATTGTAAAATATGCACGAAAGTAGTAGAATGAATGACAGGAAACACCGTATGCGGCGTCAGAATATACTGAAGTGAACCATTTAGGGTTCCGTACCCAAAGGGTAAAAACGGGACCCTTTACTAAGACTCCGCTGTCCGTCCGTCCTATCTGTCTGTCTGTCACCAGGCTGGATCTCAGGAATCTTGATAGCTAGAACGTTGAAATTTTTACAGATATATTACTGTTGCTGCTATAACTAAAAACAGAAAAAAAATATTTAATCGTAAAAAAATATTTTTTTTGCCGTTTTTTGCTCGATATTAATAACAGCAACAGGAAGATACTAGATATATTCACAGAATATATAATTAAATATGCACTTTAAAATAAATCCATCCATCCATACATCAGCCGAAGGATGTCCACTGGTGGACATAGGCCTCCCCTATGGATCTCCAATAAGACCGGTTGGAAGCGGCTTGCAACCAGAGCGATCCTGCGGTCTTAATGACGTCATCCATCCACCTTGTGGGTGGACGTCCTGCGCTGCGCTTGCCGGTACGTGGACTCCTCTCGAGAACTTTTCGACCCCATCGGTTATCAGCCCTCCGCGCTATGTGCCCTGCCCATTGCCATTTCAACTAATAAGGCCAATCCGTTGGGCTATGTCGGTAACTTTGGTTCGTCTACGGATCTCCTCATTTCTGATTTGATCTCGCAGAGAGACTCCGACCATAGCCCTCTCCATAGCTCGTTGGGCTACTTGGAGCTTACTAATAAGGCCCATTAAATAAATAATTAAAATAAAATATACATATACGGTGCTGTTAACAATCATACGCAATAATTCGATAATTGAATCCTGAATCCAACCCTGGTAGCGTGTCGGTTGATTTGCGGAAAGCCCTTTCAACTGACCAGCGATTACACAGAAATTGTATTTTCAAAAAGCAGCCAACTTTTTTGTTCCGCACCTATTTATAAATAATAATATGTTTTGTTGATATTTATTCAGCAACTTGTGTTTTTGGTACTTTGATGTGAAAAATAAGAAAGTTTCAGATAAAAGAGTGACTACAATCGGATTTGAATCATTGTTTTACAAATAAATTTGTACATTACATGCACAAGGCGACTTAGTCTGCGGTCAATATTAAATAGTCTAATAAGTAAAATAGTAATAAACATGAAACATTTATCTGAACTATTCGTCATGCAAAAAAAATGCATTCGCGTTCCAATAAACATCCGATGACGTGAAAGCTGCATACCGCATTTTATTTAAAAGTCGCTCAAGTTTATTTAGCAATTCCTGAGTGAGATCCAGATAGCAGACGTCAGCGTAGTCAAGGATTGGAAGTAGAAGGGACTGTGCAAGCGCAATTTTGGTGGTAATAGGAAGAAAGTTACGGAGCCTACGTAAAGACCCTCCAGATGCAAACATCCTACGACTCGTTTCCGCAATCTGTGGGCCCCAAGAGAGAGATTTGTCAAGAGTAATTCCAAGGTTCTTGACAGTATCACTAAAAGGGACTGTTACACCGTCAAAAACTACTCGAGGAAGAGAATCCCAAACAACTTGGGCGAAACTACGGGAGCTACCTATCACAATGACCTGTGTTTTTGCCGGGTTTACCTTTAGACCAAAAGTTTTACTCCACTCAGTTATACGACACAGGTCATCGTTTACAGCTTCCACAGCCTCTGAAAGCCACCCAAGCGGAGCCTGGCAATATAATGCAGATCGTCTGCATACAGGTGGTAGGATGACGAAAGATTATGAGAAATAAAGTTAATAAAGATAGCAAAGAGAAGAGGAGATAAGACACCACCCTGTGGTACTCCGGCTGTCGTATCACACCAGGAAGAGCATGATTCCTCCAAGCAGACCCTCTGCCGTCGAACAAACAGGTAACTCCGAAGCCAGTCAACTGCCGTTGGAGATATGTTAGAAGAGCCAAGTATAGCGAGGAGGATGTCAAGGTCAACAGAGTTGAAAGCATTGCTAAAGTCCAGGAGCGCCAACACGGTTAAATCACCATTTTCCATTCCTAGACGAATGTCGTCAGTGATTTTTACAAGTGCCGTAACCGTGCTGTGTCCCGGTCGGAAGCCAGATTGGAAGGGATTAAGGAGATTATTGCGTGTAAGGAAAAAGCTTAATTGATTATGGATTAGACGTTCAAGGACTTTGGATAGGAATGGAAGTATAGATATAGGACGATATTCAGAGAAGGAGACAGGATTGGCTTTTTTCAGCAACGGAATAATTTGGGCTTCTTTCCAAAGGGAAGGGAAAACGCCATTGGAAATGAAGAAATTAAATATATGAGAAATCACAATCGGCAAATTGGCAAAATTCAAATGGAGGAAAATCTGGAGCGGCTAAATTTGAAAGATGATTTAGCGTGCTAGCTTTAGCAGCAGCATCCATGATTGGAGACGCAGAAAAATACTGATTTAGTGCATCAATATCTAGGTTTTTAGAGACAGTTTCTTGACGAGATTTGTCAACTCCTAAAGACTTGAGAAATTTCCAGACCTTTGATGGGTCTTTATCTCCTGTACAGATTTGAAAATATGGCGTCGTTGAGCATCCCTACACACCCGGTTACAACGATTTCGCAGTTCATTATAACGAAGGTGATTTGCATCGTTTGGATGCATCTTATATTTCGTTTTGGCCACCGCTTTCTTATGTATTAGGGATTTGATTTCGTCAGTGAGCCAAGGTGCAGGCAAGTGTTTAATTTTAATAGCACGAAACGGAGAGAGAATTAGTATTAATGAACGGAAAATTAGTATTAATGAACGAAAAATATTAATACTATTGTAAAATAGCCCGATTTACGAAAAATTATGGCGCAACAAAGCGCCCCATGCTTTTTTACAATAGTATTAATATATTTCGTTCATAATTATTTTCTGCCTACATTGAAAATTATTTTACACTTATTAGTTTGATATGCTATAAAAACGAGTATGTTTATTTTTTTTTATCTATATTTATTTTTCACTAGTTTTTACCCGCAGCTTCGCCCGCATACGCAATATATCATTATAATTTATAGCCTATGTGTTATTCTGATATATAAGCTATATTATTGCAAAGCTTCATCTCAATCCGTTCAGTAGTTTTTGCGTGAAAGAGTAACAAACATCCATACATCCATCCATCCATCCTCACAAACTTTCGCGTTTATAATATTAGTAGGATGTTTCAATGCATTGTCATCGGTCTTTGATAGGTGGGCAAAGTTTAAAAAAAACTGATCGCTCAAAGTAGGGCAAAATCGAGCTCAAAGGGGTTGGTTACAAGCAAACAAAGATACAGGTGAAACTAATAAAAGCGTGTTAAAATACAGACGAACATAGAACCTTTTCGGAGTCGGTTAAAAAAATGCCAAGTCGATGATTTACACCCTTCGCCGTAGTTATATTTTATTTTGTTCGAAATGTACTGTTCGCGCCACATAATCAAATAAAAACTTGACTAAAACCAAGACAGAAGAGACGAGCGGCGTGCGTAGTCCATATATGCAGTGAAGCAATCTACCCCCTTCTAAGGTCATCTAAAAATAGACTTGAAGTTTTTCATGCTTGACGGCGAGCTAAGGATTTATAGTATGAGTTTGCAATAGTGCTTTACTTGATTAATAGAGTTAAACTACAATTTTTATGGAATTTGTAGGTACAGCACCATATCTTGGCGAATAAAAACATCGTGAGGCAACCTGCATATGTCCGAGAAGAAATTCGATGGCGTATGTGAATCCACCAACCTGCACTGGGCCAGCGTGGTGGACACGGCCCAATCACCCTTCGTGGGTAGGCCTACGTCCTGCAGTGGACTATTAAAAGGCTGATACAGTACAGTACAATACATTTGTTGGCATCGAATTAGCGCAGTTTCATTTCCATTCAAAATTGATGTTTTTACTAACTCTATGAAACACGTAAAAACTTAAAATCTCATACGGCAATGTACTTCAAAGGCATTATAACAGTCTGTAGTTTGGAAATAAAACACTATTTTCACAACTCAAAACCGTAAACAAGCTATTAGGTTTTAACACCTCGACGGCAACAACGAATTCACGAACCAAATAACACTTTTCCCCGTCCTTAAGCCCGAGCCCTTAACACTAATAACCGCAAAGCCGCTTACGACATTAAGCCACGGTTACGTTACGTACATTTCGGTTACGTTTTTTAACCTACGACAAAAAAGCGTGTTACCCATAAGTCTACTGGGTGTGTAATGTGTATGTACAGTAAGCGCCAAAATTATGAATAAAAAAACCGGACAAGTGCGAGTCAGGCTTGCGTACCGCGATACAAATCCTGAAAATTTCACAAAAATGGGAAGTAATTTGTTAAAATTTCTATACTATATCATCGACAAAGAGCTGTTTTTTCTTTTTCACTTTTCTCGTCATACATGAAAAATTAAATTTCAACTCGATATCTTTACGCGTTCCCGAGATAAAGAGCCTTGACATACACACAGACGGACAGACGGACAACAAAGGGATTCTATAAGGGTGCCGTTTTTTTTCCTTTTAAGATACGGAACCTTAAAAAGAATTACTAGCTGTCATAAAGTTGCTCTATTTTAGCAACAAACCAAAGAAGATATTATAATACGTCAGGTATGACTTTCGCCCATAATCTAAGCTTTCGTCTAACTAAGGTTCCCGAGACAGAAATAGCTCGGTTCTACTTGCGTAAAATTAAGCAAAACTGTAACCGAGCTGATTTTTATCTTTTCCCAAAGTCTTGCGACCATTATTTATTCGCAATTATTATTTTCTAGCATGGAGTTTCTTCAAAGTAAACGATAATGTAGCTTTTTTATTTAAATTTGAAATATATACATCCTATACATAACCTTTAACCTATACATAATACTATAACCTATACATAACCAGAGTCGAGGCAACACAACTTGTGCTGTGAAAAATTATATTGTTTTTGATGTACTAGGTATTCAATACTAGTTTTTACCCACGGTTTCGCCCGCATGATATTTTGATTTTTGACGTAATATCATTATAATTTATAGCCTTATGATATATAAGCTATATCATTGCAAAGTTTCATCTTAATCTGTTCCGTAGTTTTTGCGTGAAAGAGTTACAAACATCCATCCATCCTCACAAACTTTCACGTTTATAATACTAGTAAGACTAGTAGGATCTGGACAGTAGACGATTATTTGACGTTTGAAAAAAACACAACTACCTACTCTTAAAAATGTTTTAAGAAGAACTCTATAACTAAGAAAACAAAGTAACCACTATAATAAGCTCAAAGCGCTTGAAATATGCAATCGCGCCGCAGTACTGAAAGCTGCGTATTTACAGAATAGCCTTCAGTCCCGTGGAGACAGCGCAGCGAACGGACGCGTCGCGCGATTGGAAAACTTCGCGGAAATTCTACGTAAAAATGACGTAAGTGATACCATGTGCCGTACCTTCGAACGTAATCCGACTTTGCGTCAAAAGTTTTAACAATGAGAATTGAGTGCTGAAAGTTACGCCTCGGAGGATTTACGCCAATTTGAAGTTAGCAGGTAAGTTCGCAGTTTCATTTGAGTAGGCAGTAAAAGTGGAATTTACGATGACATTTGATGCTCATTTCGGTGTATTTAAAACGCATTGGAAGAAGTTTATGGGCTGGCTATGAGGTAATAAATTACTTACTTCTGGTTATAATAGCCACGATGAGTGTAAAAAAATCAATAATATAATTAGTCCGTGGGTTAGATTATCAAAAAATATTAGACACGTATTTTTTCTTTTGTCAATCAAACAACAAATGACAAAGATAAACCTTGTCAAAGTTTGGGAGTGGGGGTCGTACTCTTCTCTCTTCTTCTCTTACAGAAGTCTATACATTTGCATGGCACTTGTGACGTCAAGCGTAACTTTGACGGGCTATATCCTCATCAATTTTTGTTTAATTGACCAAATCAAAGAATAATTACGTGTCTAATACTTTTTTGTTAGTCTATCTGACGGAATAATATTTTTTTTAGTCATCATGGCTATTACAAAGGAGCCTAAATTTCGTTTAATTTGTTTTTATTAGACAAGGGCCTTTATTAACTACTACAAATACGAGTAAAATATCTACTTGGCTACTATTTTACAAGCAATTAAATACAAATGTCATCCATAGACTTAATGTGATCTCGAGCTACTAATAATCTTACTAATATTATAAATATTATATTCAATAATATAATAAACACCGTGCTATGTAACTCTTGTATGCTTACTATAATGATTGTAGAGCTCATCGCTTAGCTTGACAAAGTATTTCTTCACAATCAAAGTTCAGTATGGTTAGCTTCTGAATGGGTGACCACAGGTGGTATTTACCGTCTATCGCCCGTGGCTCTACTGCTTGGCTCAACCAGTAGTGTCAAAGGAAATTTCTTTCTCACATGGCACGATTAATTTTACAATTTTAACCGAGGGCTACTGTCACTCAGATAACAAGTTTAGTAAGCCCTGATTGATTTAACCGTTTAGCCGTATCAGAGCTTTCGGCCTAAAAATAATGACTGCAGCTCCCGGCCCTTAGTACAATGTTTTTAGGTTACTTGATGTTCTATGTACTTATACATTGGTTTCAGTGAGAACCGACTAAAATAGGTATAATTCGCTCTAGACGCGAATATTACCTAAATGCCACATAAATTAGGCCAAGCACAAAAAAGCGGATCGAAACTTGTAAAAGCCTTTTAAAATTGTCTTTAGACTCAAAGCCAAAATTGTATTTTTTCAAATAATAATCGAATCTAGAACTGCCTTTTGAATCTGAAATCGAAAAATATATCTATGTGAGAAGAAAGAAAAAAAAATCTAAGTATGTACTCGTATCTTGGGAATGAAAATTGATAGAAAAGCTTTTGGAGATCACAAAGCTCCCAATCAAACTTTGATGACCCAATGCAGCAAAATACGGCATGCTTATGCGTTAATCAAAACTTGGACCAAGTTGGACCATTGAGTTGAGGCGATACTAAAAATAACTTAATTAACTTAGCAATAACATAAACCAAGAAAATAAAGCCTTCTCGCCAGCCGCGGGGAAATAATAGCTCGGATTCTGAACCATTTTCCAAACAAAATATAACTAAACTTGGCTTTAGACGTGTTTGAGCCAGTTTTTTAACCGACTCGCAAAAGGAAGGAGGTTTTGTGTTCGTTTGTAAGTATTTTTTTAGTTTTTAGAGTTCCATACCAGAAAAGTAAAAAACGGAACCCTTATAGGATCACTTTGTTGTCCGTATGTGCGTCTGTGTGTAGGTCAATAGTAGCTGTTTATCTCGGGAACGCGTAAAGATATCGAGTTGAAATTTAAACTATATACGTATATTTTGGTAAACTATATACGTATATATGGTTTCTTTCAGTTTTGGAAAAAAGAAAAACTTCTCAGTCAACGTTTAAAAAAGTTAGAGCCGTTTATGTCATAAAAAACGCATATTTCGACACTCACAAAAATCAAAAACCTTACTTTCTTAAACAGGGTACTTCCCATTGACATAAAACTATGAAATTTGGCGAGAAGCATTGTCTTAGAGTACACATATAGGAATAAATCTGAAAACTGTACATTTTTATTTAAATCACAAAGAATAGGGCCTCAAAATTCACAAAATATGAGTTCAAAATTCAAAGTGAGTAAATCGTATCATGTAAGGTATCATATAAAAGAACTTCATTAGCACGTGCTAAAACAGGTTTTTAATTATTTTAGCAATGTGTAATTTTCGATGTACGACGAGAAAAGTGAAAAAAAAAATACTTTTTGGTCGATGGTTAGAGTATAGAGATTTTAACAACTTTCTACCCAATTTTGTGAAATTTTCTGGATTTGTACGGAACCCTCAAAGTGCGATCCTGACTCGCACTTGTCCGGTTTATTTTTTGTGTATGTTCCTCGATAATTTCGACAATTGTGAACGGAATCGAAAAAATATTTTTTAGTTCGAAAGTATACTCGCGAGGTGGTATACTGTCATAAATTTAAAATACTTATACAGAAATCGGCTGAGCCGTTTTAGAAAAATCAACAATAATGTCAACGATTTCAGCAAAATATTCAAATTGTGTACACGACTGAAGGCGGTTTTGCCATTTTTTGCGAAAAATAATTGTTTTATTCAAGCAGTTGATGGAAGAGACGTGTTTAAAATAGCCAATTTCATCATTATCATAGCATTAACCCTGTACAGCACTTTGCACTTTTATTGCACTTCTATTTGGAATAAAAACACTATTCTCTTATCGATTTAGTTAAGTAGTTTTGGAGAAAAACGGCACATTAGTTAGCACAAACATCCTCTCATCCCAAACGCATATATATATCGCATATATCCATCGTGGGTAAAAATAATTACTTGAAATATAATATCAGGTTCATATTTTTCAAATCAATTCTCGAACGGCTTATTTTCGTAAAAATTATCATCTAATAATTATTATTTTTGCAAAAAATAGCATGACCGACTTCACTAGTGTACAGAATTCGTGAATATTTCACACATTGATCAATAAAGCATTTTTCACAGTATTGTTGTTGATTTATCAAAAACGGCTCAGCCGATTTCGATAAAATTTAAATGGAACCAATTTTAAAGTATATTCTTTCCAATAGAAAAAGAATTATTATAATTTGACTACTATGAAAAAAGTTATGCGTGGTTATATTACACAAAAAAATATATATGGGCTTCGAATTGAATATCTCCTCGGGTGGTTCGTCGGTCAAAAAAATATCAATCAAGAACATTTTACCTCTGAACTTCGATATAGTAAGTATAAATAAGTATAGTAAGTACGTATGACAAAAATCTGTAAGGGGAATATAATTATTATATCCATAAACTGTCCTATAATTTCGAAATAAAAACTAATAAAAGTCTGAAACATTGTCAAAGGCAGTTTTTTACCATCAATCGATTTGAAACCGCGTTTAACAAACTAGTAAATTCGTAAATATAGGCCTGATGGCTAGTCCTAGTGTCAGACTTTTTATGTCGCCTGAAAACGTTTGACATGGCTAAACGGTTGAAAAAACTGGGACTAACATTTTACGTGCTCTCTGAGCTACGGCAGCGCTCATTGAAATTCTTGATCAAAACTCCAACAAAAATTACACTAAATGGTTAAGGGGAACATCTGTACCTACTGGCTACTACCTACGTTAGTGAACTGGTATCACAGTTTTTTCCTCAAACAAAGTAGAAAGTGGATTTATCACAATCTCAAAATAACACAACGAGCTTTGGAGAAAACGCCTCTCAGGATTTTTGTACGAAATCAAAAATGCATGAGAATTTCGTGTCGAAGATGAAGCAAGTAGATTTATAAGAAGCCTACTGACATCCCTCACGTACGAGTAGTCTTATACTGTACTCACGTGTTCTCTGCTTTCGTTACTGGATCCAATTTTTCTAGATTATCTGGCTCTTTGCAGATGATGTAACTAAGTTACGATATTCATGCATCCGTCCACTGCTAGACATAAGCATCCCCTATAAATCGTCAATAAGACCGGTTGAGCGTCTTGCGTCTATCTAGCGCAATCCTGCGATCTTAATGAGGTCATCTTTCTACCAAGCTGGTGGACGACCTCCACTACGCTTGCTGGTATGTGATCTCCATTCGAGAACTTTGTCATCAGTCTTCTGTGCTATGTGCCTTTGCTACTTCCAATTCAACTATGCTAACAATTAAGCTATGTCGGATATTTTTTTTTCATCACATCTATTCGAAAAGGCCTACTTGGTTCGCCTTTAAAAAACTTCGCCCAAAGGAGGTGTTTTATATATTGAATTTTATAAGTGCGCCCGGATTATCTTTGCCGCGCACTTTTTGAATTTGGAACAAATAAGTGCGACGGAATGATCTTTGCCGTGCACTTTTTGAATTTAGAAGTATTTGTAATGTAATGTTCAGCGCCAAGAAAATGAATGAAAATAATGTATATATAAGTTTTCATTTGTTTTATTATTAGATACCATTTAATTTCAGTTTGTTGTTACTCTACGTTTTATTAAATAACTAGCGGACCCGGCGAACTTCGTACCGCGAAAGTTAGTGAATGTAGGTAGAATGACCTTACGGAGATACCTACATTAAGATATTTTAAGTTTAATGGCTGTCATCCATAATGTAGATCTGATTGAGCTATCTCACTTTCGTGAAGATAGCATTGTTCTAAAGTTGACAGTTATAGAGATAAACTACTTTTAAGTTCGACAGCTGTCATACAAAATGTAGATCTGGTTGAGCTACCTATCTCACTTTTATAAAGAGAGTATTGGTCTAAAATTGGCAGATACGAAGTAAGTAATAGTAAGTGCGCCACAAAATATTAGCCCCAATTCAATGTGAAACGGTACACACATATTGTAGCAAACAATCATTTCAAACCCAAGAAACAGTCAATCTCAACTAATAAGTTTCGTCATGGTTATCATCCGCAGCTTTCTTTGTCCCACTGCTGAGTATAGGCCTCTCTTTTTCTGTGACATCTGCCTCGGCTCTTTGCCGGTCGTGACCAGGCTCGACCGGTGGTATTAATGATATCGTCGAGATAGTCGATCCAACTTGCTGTCGCACCGCACATAGCTGAGCGCTCTCACCTATTCAAGTACCCTAGTTGACCAGCTCGGTCACCACCGTCTTTCTTGCTCAAGAAGCGCTGGTCGAATTGGTTGCCTCGCCAGTGTGAACGATGCCATACGCAGGGCTTTTGCGACCGCCAATATAGCAGCCGTACTTGAACCGAATGGGTTTGCGCTTGGTGATGGCAAAAGGCCTGACGGTATGAAGCTGGTCCCATGGAGGTGTAGACGGTCCTTAGTATGAGACGCGACTTGCGTATCGACGCAAGTCGCTTTGGGTGCCGTCACATCTTTCTGAGACTCAGAGAAGGGCTGGAGCGTTGGCCGATTCGGAGTAGCACAAACGGCGCAAATATGCTAACCTTAGCAGTGGTTACATATTTGAGCCGTTTGAAATTGAGACATTGTGCCCAGTGGTGGTCTTGTTTTCAAAAGTCTTTCTGAGCATCTGATGTAACCGACGTGTGACCAAAATGCTGGTGTTTATTTGGCTAACGTAAAAGCATTGCCAATCAGCGTGGCAATGCTGCCAGCATGCTGGGCACGCTGCTAACTGGCAGTGGGCTTGAGTATTTGGATTATCTTTAGACCTTCAAGGGTCTGTGGATGATCAAATTGCTTGTTATGTAGTAGTAGTTAATGAAGTTTCACATTATAAGTCTTGTATTTAGTGGTTGTTAATAAAGGCCCTTACTCTATAAAAAAAAGTCAAGTACCCTTGCACCTTGCTACTGTCCAAACCTTACCTGACATCATAATACCTTATACTTATAACTATTTATATTTTTATATACTATTTATTTCAATGTAATTATGTACTGTATTGTATACACCACCGACCTCACTCCTATTTTTAGAACAATCCAGTCCATCCAAAGGTTGCCTGGTAGAAATCGCCAAAGGCGATAAGGCCGCCATTGTACAGCATATTGTATATTGAGTAGTTTCTGTAATGTGTTTCTGTGTACAATAAAGATATATTTATTTATTTATTTATTTTATTATTTATAAATGCTTCTGTTGATTAAGATAAGGTTAGAGTGTACGGGTTCCCGCCTTGTCGTGGCGGAAGAACTTAGTAGCCGAGGCATATGGGTGGCGCAGGAATCCCAGATAGAGCCGTTTCTCTGTGTTTCTTCTGAGACAGCTGAGAAGGCGGCGCTCGAGGTCTCCCGATTTTTTGGGTCTTTTCTCCCTTGGCAGCTTAGAAGTTTGCACTCGTGGTTGGGCCGCTTTTCTGGGCTTTTTAACTAAAGCAGCTGAGAGGCTGGCCTATAAGTTGCGTGCCTCATGAGGAGTGCCGCAACGGAGGCGAACTGAAACTTTTATCACTGTTCAATCCTAACCAAACCAACAGAAATGTATGGTCGTGTCAAGGTCACAGTTCACAGTCAAGGTTAATAACCTTAGAGTCAAGATACTTATACTCATGCCATACTACTCCTAAAAATCAAGTCGATTCGTTTCTTCGTATGGATTTTGTACCATAAAGGTAGAATAAAGAAACATGTTTAACCTCTAATGGTGGTATATTTAAAAATATTTTTAATGTCATACAAAATTACGGCCCAGTATTAAACGTCATTTTAATATGTATAGCATGGCACAGGGAAAAACCAGTTATTCCAATTTTAATGTCAAGTTGTCATTGTCAATCCATACTATATTTCGTTCTCGAGGAGCTGTAATGGTGAAAAGACAATTTGTCTCTTTGCTATGCTAAGCGTGACATTCATAAAAAGTCTTCAGTCAATGTATGTCACCTGTCATCTTATTACGTTTCGTCAATCCATATCAGGCCCAATTAGGAACGCGCCATCTTAAATTTAATTTGAATATAAAATGTGTTCTCACTATCGAATGCCTAAAGTGAAAAAGAAACAGAAATATTCTAATTAGCTGTTATAATTATGATGGTGCCTTGAAATTGGGCCTATTAGCGTCGTTGTGATAGGTGACAGTTTCGCTAACGATTTTTTATGGGAATAGATGATATGAAAAATATAATATGAATAACTATTAAAAAAATAAAAATAAAGGAACGGGATAAAAAGTATCCTATGTCCTTCTCCTGGCTCTAAATTACCTCCCTGCTAATTTTCAGCTAAATCGATTCAGCCGTTCTTGAGTTATAAGTGGAGTAACTAACACGACTTTCTTTTATATATATATATATATATATATATAGATATAGATAATATTACAAATATGAAAAAAATATGAGGCGCCTTTTATTTTCTCATAGAGGTGATGAAAAGTAGAGTGTACCGCTCGGGCGCAAAATATATTTTTGGCTCGGACGACGTACTTTGAAGAGCCTATTGGTATGTTTTAGCACGAAGGACTCATGACCGAAGGGTTCGAAAAGTTTTCAAGTGGAAACCACGTATCGGCAAGCGCGGCGTAGGACGTCCACCACAAGATAGACGAATGACTTCATTAAGAAAGCAGGATCGCGCTGGATACAAGCCGCTTCCAATTGGTCTTGTTGGAAATCTAAAGTGGAGGCCTATGTCCAGCAGTGGACATCCTATGGCTGATGGATGGATTGGTATGTTTTTCCTTCCGTGGTACGCACAACATTCTCCACCAACGCTCAGAATACAAATCAATTTAATGAAGTTTGTTCGATAACTTTGTTAAAGGCTGTTGTCTGCAATCAATCGATCCATGGCGCTAGTGTCGTTTATCTAGTTATGGTTTATCAAGTAAACTGCTGACTATTTGCGTTCTAATTAAAATAAGGCTACTAGGCCTCTTTTGGAGGCTTTTTTAGGACAGATCTAAACTTACTTTATTAAAACTAGCGTGAGGATTCATTATTAAAATTTATATGAACACCGGATACGACTCACGATTATTTAAACGGTCGAGCCGCTATGCGTACGACCGGTTTCAGAGTAGTTAGTACTCCTTCATCAGGGAATACGCGCGCCCCCGACAACGGACGCCCGCGCACTGATCTAAACTTACTAATAGTATAACTGTTCATTTTATTCATAGATATTAGAAACTAATAGTCTTTTAAATTATTATGCTTAGAGCTGTAACAAGAATAATTAAAAAAAAAACTTTTTTTAAAACGAGCTTTTACTGAACAAGTACTCGCCAAGACGAATCAAATGAGCCGAAACTCGATGGGTTTGCGTCGTTTCGGTACAGAATTCCTATGGACACCTTCCAGCTCCATCATCAGACCTTGGTTACCATTGAAAGACAAACTACTTGTCAAGACAATTCAAATGAGCCCAAACTCGATGAGGTCGTGTCGTTTCGTTGCAAAGTTCCTTTGGCCACCTTCCAGCTCCATTGTCAGATCAGCACCACGTTATTATAATATTGCATAGTCATGCAATTTACACAATATTACACATGTATGCAAAATTTCAGCTCAATCGGAAACCGGGAAGTGGATCAAATTTAACTTGCAAGATTTGATTGCAGACAGACAACGAGACAGGTGATAAAATAAAAGCTTGCAAAAAGCCATCTAAATTGAGCACACTGTCACCATTAATGTTATATTTTTGGCTAACAAAAGCGTGACTAAAGTTTTTTCAGTAGTTACAATAGAGGTTATAGATCAATGACGTCATCTATTGTGGAACCGGGATCCGTAGAAGGTAGGTATCTAAAGTAATAATAAATTCTATAGACTACGACCCGCCCGGCGCGGACGGCATAGAGCTTTATTTATAAACGACTTTTTGTATATTTCTCTAAGTAGAAGACGGTAATTGAATGCGCTTCGTATTACATGTACTTAGATAGAGTAGGTATTCTCATGGATTGAGAAATACGATCTTCTGCTCCTTTGGTATTTGTGAGTTGAGGTGAAGTAACATTTCATGTTGCATATACAGGGTTATTTCTAATCAAATAGCACCCTTTTAGGAGCATTATTTACATTAAAACTAACAACATTCGTTCTGCGACTTAAGTCAAAATACAAAAAAAAAATCAGCTTTTCCATACATTTTGTCGCGGGTGAACAATATTTTTCTATGGAACATCAACAATTATTATTGAGTTTTGAAAAAAGTTGTTAGTTTTGATGCACAGAATAAGCCCCTAAAGGATGCTAATTGGATAAGAAAGATTTAATTATTTGATTGTTTGCATTGAATAGCCTCCGAAACTGCTGAACAGATTTGAAATATTTTACTGTTGGAAAGCTACACTATCTCCGGATGACATATGATATATAAAAAAATTAGGCTTCTTTAGTAAAACTCCCATTCTCGTTGTGCGAGCCTGACTCGCACTTGTCCGTTTTTTTTAGTGTTTTCCTAAAGTCGTTTTTATTAAAGTTTCATAGCGTAGTTTGATTAAGTGTTTCTTAGCGATCACCAAAGTTAAGAATCGTTCCACATTGTCAGTCTTCAAATGGGTGACGGCGGGTGGAATTTTCAACTGAACGCTGTCGTGACTCGGATGATACGTCGTATTGTGGGTATTGGTTGTTTTAACCTTTAAACCATATCAGAGGCCTCTAGGCGGTTTAAATACTCTGACACCAGGTCTAGCCACCCGGCACATACGAATTGTTGTCTACCTAACTAATAATTAAGCGATATTGTAAATTTGTAAACATTACCCCGTTATCATTATTCTCTGAAGCAATTGTTAAAGTTTACAATTACATTGCTCCAACAACTCTCGACAAACTCCCTACAAATGTTACTGGGTGAGCCCAGATTGGGAGTAATTTGTTGCTGTTTTGTCTACTTTGAACAATAAAAAGATGGCTGGAAAGTTCTAAAACCGTCTTATTTTATTGACCGACGAACCACCGGAGGAGGTACACAATTCGACGCATATATTTTTTTTTATGTATAACCACGCACAACTTTTTTCATAGTAGTCCGATTTCAATAATTCTTTTTTAATTGGAAAGAGTATACTTCAAAATTGGTGCCATTTAAATTTCATCGAAATCGGCAGAGCCATTTTTGATAAATCAACAATAATGTGAAAAATACTACATCGATCCGTGCCAAATATTCGCGAATTCTGTACACGGGTGAAGTCAGTCATGCTATTTTTTGCAAAAAATAATTATGTCGGTATTGCTGTACAATAAACGCGGAGAAATAATGGACATTGGTCTTTGCAAAGAGATACTTGGCTCTTTTCGGTTGCACTTTTTGTCACCAACCACAATGGGACCACCGAAAAAATGTCAGCAAAAACCTTGTGACGTTTATCGCTGGTTTATTACGTGGTAATTGGTGTGCATCAATGTGAAGTGATTTTTTTTCACTAATAAATTCGTAAAAGAAATATGGTGCTATGCAATTCCAAAGACCGATGTCCATTCTTCATTCGCTATCACTATACTGAGCTATTAAGATTTAAATAAGTTTGTTAAGTTATTATTTTAGTTTATTAGTTTAAAATAAATCTAAGTAGCTTTTTTAACAACTAGGTGTTTTCTATGTTAATGATGTTTCTAGTTTAGGGCACTACTTTTTGTTCTCGTCATCTCATATTCGTGCATGGTTGCCTGGAAGAAATCGCCATGGGTGATAAGGCCGCCAGTTTATAACCTTATTTAGTCTTAAATGTGTACACAGTGTTAAATTTGTGCTATGTATAAATGAATAAATAAATATTTTGGGACATCTTACACATGGCCTCAAACCCCAAATTAAGCAAAGCTTATAATATGGCTGCCAGAGACTGATATACCACATATTATACTAATTTTTAAATACATACTTATATAGATAGTAACTAAATAACACCCAAACACAAAGCAAACACTTATGTTCATCACATAAATATTTGCCCTGGGTGGGGATCGAACCCACGCCTCTTTGAATCAGAAGTTAGGGTCACTAACCACTGAGCCACCGATGCAGTCATGTGGTTATAAATAAATAGTTTTGTCTGTCTGTCTGTCTATTACTCAAGTTTTAAAATTTACAATATTTAAGGTCCTTTTCATAAGCGTCAGCATACTTAGTTAGAACCACCATTTTCTATTTGAGCACCTGACTGGATAGGTTTACGGTTCTTGTCGCAAGTTTTAGCGGTTGCCTTGTTCTAGTAGTTGGGTAGAGGTCGCTTAGAAGTTATATAAAGATTGTGTGCCTAGCGGTTGAGTAGAGGTGAGGTAGAGTTTCGACAGAATTTTGGCTTGAAGTAGGTAGTGCATTTATAACTTGTACAAAAGATATTTTCTAACTTTGCATTATATTTAAATAGTGAATACTTATGTATGTATGTATGTGTCTACACATGTTTGTACGCATGTATGTATGTTAAAGTCTTTAGTTTCAATCAATTTCTAGATACTGGCGTGGTTTTCGCACAATTTAATTAAAGTATGGCACAGGTGTTACTCCCGCGTAATTTTAGTAGATATTCGCTACTATATAAAATACTATACAATACTATAGTTAATTAAAATGTGCGAAAACCACGCTAGTTTCCATAATCAAACCTGTGCCATACTTTAATTAAAATGCAGTTTCTAGAACTAAATAATGATAGACGTAGCGTTATTTAACAAGATTATTTTTTGAAAAAATTAGCATGACCGACTTCTCCCGTGTACAGAATTCGCAAATATTTCGCAAGGATCGATGGAGCATTTTTCACATTATTGATGATTTATCAAAAATGGCTCAGCCGATTTCGATAAAATCAATGCAAATGGGACCAATTTAGAAGAATATTCTTTCCAATAAAAAAAGAATTATTGAAGTCGGACCACTATGAAAAAAGTTATGCGTGGTTATACATAAAAAAAAATATATATGCGTCGAATTGTATACCTCCTCCGGTGGTTCGTCGGTCAAAAAGAGATGCTACGAAATATTATCGACGAGAAATTCCACATCATACCGAATAATACAAAATTAGTCAAGTTCAACAGCCGTATAGTATCGCCAATTGAAAATAACCTATAATTAATCAGTAATAGCTTTTCATGTTTCATAAAATAGAATATTGTTAGCAAGCTACATAAACAGCTACATCGCAACAAACCGCAATACCGATTTCCACCGTGTACTGAATTCGAATAGTTTGCATGAATCGATGTGATTGATATCCTTGTTCATTATTGTTGATTTATCAAGAACGGCTCAGCCGATTTCGATAAAATTTAGCCCAACCTTACCACTTCAGTAGTATACCCTTTTTCACTAAAAAATATATTTTTTTAAATCTGTTCACAATCGGCGAAAATATCGATGAAAATACACAAAAAATATACACACAGGCGAATATTGTACCTCCTCCTTTTTGGAAATCAGTAAAAATTGAATGATCCGAGGAAATAACGTCGACGCACGATCGTTAAAACGATAAGTAGCACGATAAGTTAAGGAAGGAAACCTCGGCGTGATCAAATTTCGAAAGCGCTCCTACTGAAGTCTCAACAAGGCTCCACAACCTCTTGTAAAGGTACGAGCACAGCGCAAACTTATCACAAAACTGAAACGAGGGAGCCACCGTCCTATTTCTCGAACATAAATAGAAGCCGCCAGTACGAATTTTAGCTCCATCATCAGACCAACCCTAAATATAAGTTGTTTTTTTCCTGGAGTCTGAACGAGTTTCGGCGTCACTGAGATGCCGTCGATTTTCTGAGACAAAAAAGGTGGTAAACAAAAGACCGCGAAAATTATTTTGAAGACGATGGCCATTAAAGTTTTGAAAAGATGAGTGAAACGTTCGAGAAAAATGCAAATAGGTACCAACGCATTTTTGCCTTTATGCAAATCATTTGTAAGATGAGATAGGCTTTTTGAGTTAAGTAATTTAAAAATGTATCCACTAAAAGGTCCGTTATTATCAAAGTAAGTAACAATTTAACCGAATAAATATAAATAAATGTAGGTGTTAATCAATAATTACTCGTATATGTTCCTTGTGGTAAATATTTTGACATGCTCTGTGATGAGAACTCTCAGCTCAGCTTAGTACTAAGGAAGTATTTATAGATTAACTTCCAAGTTTATATAAGCTTGTATGTATTTATTCGGGTAAATCGTAACTTTAAAAATAAGGGATCGTTTCAGAAGATTTACATCATTCGTATATTACGGAAATAATCGCGCACTGAAAGTACAAGATATGTGTAGAATTAGTCCCTTATTATAAGAATAATGTGCTCAAATTCCAAAATGTAAAGCAGATATTGTTTCCATGATGAGTAAAAATCAATAAATCCAATTTATGCTATGACTTTGACAAACACGGAATTTGAGGAAAAGAAAATCAGCTCTTTCATGCAATTTATGGGGCAACTGATTAATATAGTAATCTAGACATGACAAAGAAAAAGGAAGTGGCGACGCAGCACCCGTGTGTGTTACGCGATTTGATTTCGAGCCACTTTTTACCTCTTCATAACTCGAAAAGTATTTAACTTAACTATATGAAACTTAGCATATTTATGAATGTTCTTTTGCTTGTCTAGAATACAAAAAGGCCAAATCACAAGCAAACGCAACATTTGCACCTGCCCCTTCGGATCACTAGCCCGACGCTCTAACCAACTGAGCCAGCCCACCTCCTACGCAAGCATCAAATTTTTGAAGTGCTCATATTACCACCAACTTATAGCGGTGGCGGCGCCACCTGTGTCGCCAGTCTTATCTTAGCTACATTTCACATGATAATATTTTTATTAGATTTTACATACAAAAGATATCTTATAATTATATGCAGAGATAATCTCTGCATATCTCACTGCATACTCTGCATATGATAATAAGACATCTTCTGTATATAAAATATAACAAAAACATTTTCATGTGAAATATAGCCAATATAAACAGTTTACACTATCAAAAAGTGGTCAGATCTCATGTAGAGCCAAGCTTCTAACTCTGAACGCCTTAACTCTACAAGTCCTTGAAAAACTCTACAGCTTAGTCAATATAAATGTGATTGAAAACTAATACAAATACATTATACAAATTTTCGCATCAGTTTAGAGTGATCCTCTTCTCTTCGGGACAAAGGCCCGACATTGATCGGTGTTTACTAACACTTTGATTACCCGACCCGCTGTCAAAGTTTAAAGTGACTACAGTAAACCCGCCAGTGTCCCGACAATAAAAACTTTAATATGGTAATTACTCTGGTGACGCACCATCGTGATTTGAGTAAAGTAACCATGAGTATAATATCGAGCGGTTGCCACAGAATAAATAATAGTGATTCGGCCGTTCGGACATAGGGCTATGAAATCATTGGATCGATATCGAAATGTTATACCTACTGTAGTATCTACCTACTGTGTGCAACAAGAATCGTAAGCACGCCGAGCATACGAGACGGCGAGAATAGTAACAAAACTTGAGTCAAGTTGACAAAAATGTTGGTATGTACAAAGCAAACGGATGACAGCCGCTTACAACCATTTTTATTGGAAACCCATAAAATAGGCCTATATCTATGTATACCCGCCCAGCAGTGGATGTATTACGGCTGATGGGTGGTTAGATCAAAGGCATTATCCTACTAATATTATAAACGCGAAAGTTTGTGAGGATGGATGGATGGATGGATGTTTGTTACTCTTTCACGCAAAAACGACTGTACGGATTGAGATGAAACTTTGCAATAATATAGCTTATATATCAGAATAACACATAGGTTATAAATTATAATGATATTGCGTCAAAAATCAAAATGTCATGCGGGCGAAGCCGCGGGTAAAAACTAGTATTATAACATAAAGATTCATTATGGGCATGTAAAATAAGCAGCAAATTGTTGTTTTATATTTTATTCTGGAAAAAATATCTATGTCACACCAGTTTCCAGCTTTGTTACGCGTATTTTCATGCCTGTCAGTGAAAAATAAGTGGTCCATAGATGAATTATGGGTAAGCGGAGCGGTATATCATTTCAAAATCATTTTTTCTTCGCTAATCAAATATGATATTCCTACAATTGATTTACAGACTGCAGTGCTCTGATGAGGTGCTCAATTTTTAAACAGGTAGAAAGGAATCCCATACTTCGCTATACCGTTCACACTAAAACAGCTTTTCAATGCTAGTTCCTGCTGTCACTTGAACTTGTGACTATGTACTGCATACGTCCAAAAATAGAGCCCCTGATCCTCTCATCACGATTCCGCTTTATTGGTGGTTTTATGGTTAAATCGGACGAATATTACATCGCCTCATGTACGAAAGGTGGCTGGTTCCACTCCGCACTCGGTCACTCGCCCTATTATCGATTTCCCACAACATTTAGACCATTGTCGTCGGGACTTTGTTTGTATTATAAGAACGGAATAAATCAAGAATCACTTGGGACCCTATTTAAGCTTAAGACAGGGTTTTATACAGGGTTATTTCTAATCAATTAGCATCCTTCTAGGGGCTTATTTTATACATCAAAACTAACAACTTTTGTTCTACGACTTTCGTCAAAACTCAAAAAAAATCAGATGTTCCATACATTTTATTGCGGATGAACTATATTTTTCTATGGAATAACAATTTTTTTTTGAGTTTTGACAAAAGTCGTAGAACAAAAGTTGTTAGTTTTTTATGCACAGAATAAGCCCCTAAAAGGATGCTAATTGATTAGAAATAACCCTGTATATAATTATGAATTTACAAAGAGTTATCCTACGAGTATATTTAGACTACTAGACTAGATCTACTTACGATTGAATCGCATATAAGTATTAAATGCGACCTTCGTGTCTATCTGTGAACATACATAGTTTGCTTATGCAAATAGCAGAATTTCATAAATTGTTTGTTATGCATTGTTTGGAGCGGGCCGAATGGGGACCTTCAAAAAGAGTCTTGGGTGATTCGCCCCGCGGGCCCAACCGCTTGCGGGGCGAAACGCTGCAATACTCTGATTTATTAAATTGCAACCGTTGCTTTAACCGTTTAGCTATGTCAAAAAGTTACTGGGGGCTTAAAAACTCCGACTCCGGACTTACGGTGAATAGCACAAAATTACTTTTCCAAAATTGTTTTAGGCCAGCGACCTTGCCCTGTGGGCCTATTCTGTGTTTTAGGCATCTTCTATATTAATAATTTCGTCAAGGGGTACGGTAGACTCGATTGAAACCTTTCCTAAATGATAAAACATAAAAAAATAATGATTTCGAGTCGACAACATATATCCGGAAAATTCGGATTATCGAGTATTTTAATAAATTATAACGGTTCTGAAAAATAAATCGCAGTCTCCATGTTGTCAGGCACATGACATATCTTGAGCAGTCATTCTTCTTCTTCTTTTATGTTTTGGCGTCGCAATGTTGTGCATTTGCCAGTGTCAAGTATTAAGTTATAATAATTTTTGATAATATTTTATCAATAACCCTTAGATTATAGAAGGGTATGACCCATCAATATGGAATGTAAGAAAAAATTACAACTCGATGGTATAACCATAGGTACCAACGTGCTATGGAGAGGGCTATGCTCGGTGTCTCTCTGCGGGATCGAATCATAAATGAGGAGATCCCTAGATGAAACAAACTTACCGGCATAGCCCAGCGGAATAGCAAATTAAAGTAGCAGTGGGCAGGGCACATTGTTCGAAGAACGGATGGCCGATGGGGCCGTAAAGTTCTCGAATGGACCACGGACCAGCAAGCGCAGCGTAGGATGTCCACCGACTAGGTGGATTAACGATATAATAAAAATCGCAGGAACACGATGGATGCAGGCAGCTTCCAACCGGCCTTATTGGAAATCCATGGGAGAGACCTATGTCCAACAGTGGATGTCCTACGGCTGATCTATCTAGATAGATAACCATATAAAAAATAATACTGGTCAAAATCTTTACAGTTGAAGTTGACTTTCTTTACGTAATATAAGACTGTACATTTTCGGTAGTAGGGACCTACTTAATCATTTATTTTTGAGTAATTTTAATTTTGAGCAAAACATTTTACTTTGGGATATTATATTACACAAACATAAAAAATCGTGAGTACCTATTTCTTAAAATGAATGTCTTTCATTGATCTTTCATCATTGTTTTGCTTGATGATACCTACATCATTTAGTTAACAGCTGAATCTCTTTGCATTTGGTAAACATTCTCATAATTGTGGAAAATGGATGCAGCGAAGGGCTCTTCGTTAAGATGGTGATCGAGTAACAGCAAAATTATTATCAGTGTGTGTATTATGAGTCACATTTCACCCGAGCGAAGCCGGGTTGTCATCTAGTAACTAATATTTTGATTAACCCTTCTGCCTCAATTGATTGCTTGTTTGCGTTTGACAAGTGACAAGGAAATCCTGCTTAGATGGACAGATATTTGATTGAAAACGCCAAGCTAAGATGATTGCCTACATAGAGCTATATTTTACAGATATCTGTGATTGCCTACTATTGAAGACGGCTCCAAATAGTAGATATATTTTTTTAGTTGTTTAAAACACGCTAATACTTGGTGGCTTACGGAATTTCACACCATTGGCTTTGCGGTGAAGGAAAACATTGTGAGGTTACCTGCAATACGTGCGTAGAAGAAATTCGATGGCGTATGTGAATCCACCAACCCGCACTGGACCAGCGTGGTGGATATGGCTCAATCACCCTTCATGGGTAGGCCTACGTCCTACACTGAGAGAAAAACTAACAAAAATATAGTAATCTTTACTAAAATTTTACTAAATCCGAGGACAACAAATGACCTGTAATAAATACAAATCGATTTTTGTAAATGCAATTAGTAGGTATTACAATATCAGTTCTGTTATATATAGTAAGGCCCCAGTAGTTTCAATAGATTAGCTTTGTAATATCTAGTAAAGTCCATAGTACTCTTTACTAAAATGTTACTAATCCCGAGGACAACAAATGCCCTGTTAAAAATACAAATCGATATTTAGTAGGTATTACTAATACCTGTTTTGTTATATCTAGCAAACTCCTTAGTACTCTTTACTAAGATTTTACTAATCCCGAGGACAACAAATGCCCTGTAAAAAATACAAATTGATATTTAATAGGAATTATTAATACCTGTCTTGTTACATGTAGTAAGGCTCCAGTAGATCCAATAGATTAGTTATGTAATATCTAGTAAAGTCCTAGTTTTTTCGAAATTTATATCTGTATCATCTAGTAAACACCTAGTAATTTTGATGAATTCGTTTTGTAATATCTAGTAAGCCTTAGTACTTTCGAAAGTTTGGTTCTGTATTATCTGCTAATCACCTAGTAATTTTGATAGATCAGTTTTGTAATATCTAGTAAGCCTTAGTACTTTCAAAAGTTTAGTTCAGTATTATCTAGTAAAAGTCTAGTAGTTTTAATAGCTTAATTTTGTATTATCTAGTTGATTTTTGTAATTTCTAGTATAATTTCTGTGTTATCAATTTAGTAAACCCTATCAATGTAAAAGTTATAAAACACTTCAAATCGAAATATTAAAAACTGTATACCTGCTTATAACAATGACCTATAAGTATACAGTTTTTAATATTTCAATTTGAAGTGTTTTATAACTTTTTTATGGATAGGGTTTATTAAGTAGATATCACAGAACTAAACTAGACATTACAAAAAACAACTAAATAATACAAAATTAAGCTATTGAAACTACTTGAGTTACATATCTTACAAAACGAATCTAAGGTTATAAACTAATACTAAATGTAAGTCACAATGTGAATAATAATTGTAGACATAAAAATAAAGATTCAAGTGAAGTCATGTTTATTAAATATTATACATGTATAATATAACACACGAAACAGCCACATTTACAATAACACATAATTTACATTGCCGGCGAGTATAATGTATTCACGGAGAAACCCAGTTACTCCGTATATTCTGGGTAAAATTGTCAATTTTCACTTACACTGGTTATATCTGTACTTATGACACTTAATTAAACACAGTTAGTTGGTACGCACTGAACTTCATCCTCCATGTTTACTCTACTGCACGCAACGACGAAATGGCTGCTGGAAAGACGGGATCGTATTCACTGAGACCCCAGTTACTCAGTATGACTGTATAGCTGTTATAACACTGACTCCTGGGTAAGATTGTCAATTGTCACTCAGAGTGTTTAAATCTGTTGGTAAAACACAGTTTGTTGGTACTGAACTTCACTCTCCTTTACATGTTTACTCTACTGCAAGCAACGACGAAATGGCTGCTGGAAAGGCGGGATCGTATTCATAAAGCAAAACACACCGGACACTTTACTGGAAATAACAAAACATTTCGTTGAAATTACTTAGCTTATTGCTGGATTTACAAAATAGACCAAAAACTAAATGTTTTTGTTGCATTAACTAAAGAATTGTAGTAAAATTACAATAGTATCTTGAAATTAATAAAGCCTCATGCTTGAAATTATTCTTCCTTTCAATACAAATGACAATCGTGTTTTGAAAATTATTAAACCCACGCTTGTAATTACAAAACAAGGTAAATCAATTTTTTTTCATCTTTCAAACCAGTGGTATATCAGATACCAATACTTGTCTATACCAGTACCTATCTAGGTACCAACGCGGTGGATTTTTTTTGTAAGTACATAGTACTAATCGTCTAAGAGCATGTCAAACCCTACGAAGTACTCGTATGATACAATTTTTATTGGATTTTGTTAAATGCACCTTTTTATGTTAGTAATAAGGAATCATACTATAGGTAACGTTTGATGAAATATGTTAGCATGCACTACAAATGACCTATAACTAGTTGTTATTAATAAAGAGTAAGAGTAAGTAAGAGTAAGATACTTAGTGTACTGAACTACTGAAACCAAAGTCAAAGCTGTCAAATAAGAATATTTTAACGACGTTGGCGGGAACAGAAAAAATCTTAATGCCAATTAATGCATAAGTATTAATTTGAGATTTTTCGAGTATTAAAGTGTAAACTTATCTCGTATATTATTCCAGTAACTTCAGTGCCCTTACCATGACTTTTGATAGTAAACGTAAACTTTTTTCCGTTTTTGTTGAATAGCTTCATATATTTAACCATATCTTATTAAATTTTAAAGCCAAAAATTTGCTTTTTATTTGTAAGCGTTTAGAATCCAGCAGCTATGCTTATTCTTCATTTTTTTACTCTTGACTCAATACCATAGCGTAAAATCATTTTATTATAATTTGTTCTGGGAAAAATATTGTTACTTACTACTACTTATGATCTAATATTTGCTATTGTTATAGGCGATAAGTTTACGTTTTACGGCTAATTTTATCAATTTTATTATTTTGTCAATTGTTTGTTTTTGAAAAGCAATAATGCTTTGTTTGGGAATTTTGTCATCTTGTGATTTCAATTGAGATTATTATCGTAAGAGCGCTTATAATGTTTGTTTCTGAAAAAACAGTACGTCATATTTTGATTCCTGTAGGCCACGCGGGCGAAGCCGCTAAAAGCTCATAATAATTAAAGCGTGTTCCTTACAAAAAGGGATAAATTAATTATATTTGTTGTACCAAATAAAGTTCTTGCTAAATTTTACAAACGTGTGTTGAAATAAATAAAGCATGTTGCTTGGAATTACAATAACGGAAACACTAAATATTATTCTTGTACCAGTTAAAGCTATTTCTAATAATTACAAACTAGTGTTGAAATTAATAAAGCGTGTTGCTTGTTATTGCAAAAAGGGAAATATTAGATATTTTTGTTGTACCAATTAAAGTTATTTTTAATATTTACAAACGGGTGTTGAAATTAATAAAGTATGTTGCTGGGAATTACAAAAAGGGTAAAACAAAATATTTTTGTTGTACCAATTAAAGTTCTTTCTAAAAATCACAAACGGGTGTTGAAATTAATAAAGCATGTTGCTGGGAATTACAAAGAGGGTAAAACAAAATATTTTTGTTGTACCAATTAAAGTTCTTTCTAAAAATCACAAACGTGTATTGAAATTAATAAAGCATGCTCTTTGGAATTACAAAAAGGGGAAAACTAAATATTTTTGTTGTACTAATTAAAGTTATTTCTAATATTTACAAACGCGTGTTGAAATTAAAAAAGCATGTTACTTGGAATTACAAAAAGGGTAAAACAAAATATTTTTATTGTACCAATTATAGTTCTTTCTAACAATTACTAATGCGTGTTGAAATTAATAAAACGAGATGCTTGGAATTACAAAAGGTAAAAACTAAATCTTTTCTCGTACCAATATTTTATATTTTCTAAAAATTACAAACCCGTGTTGAAATAAATAAAGCGTGTTGATTAGAATTACAAAAAGGTAAAACTAAATATTTTTGTTGTATCAACTATAGTTAATTCTTATAATCACAAACGTTTATTAAAATTGATTAAAAGTATTACTTAGAATTACAAAATAGATAAACTGTTAGAAACACAACTACCTTTTCTTGAAAATAGTAATCGAATTTGCGGAATTTACAAAACTCTAACAATATTTACTATAAATTTGTAAAAAATATTAAACTTTTGCAATATCTGCATTTACTAAAATCGTATTTTAGGAATTACAATTACAAAAACAAAACTGTTAGTAAAAAATAATAAAAATTGCAAATACAGCAAAACTTTGGTAAATTATACTAAAATTTAGTGTTTTCGCCAAATACAAAGGACTTTTGTAATATTTGGTGGCGATTTTTTTCTCAGTGTACAGTGGACTATTAAAAAAGGCTGGTACAGTAATACTTAGTGGCTACGGTTACAGCACCGAACCGTTTGATCGTTGAATATACCTATCTTCGGATCAAATCTATCACGCTAGCCCAGTGCAGATTAGTGGTTTCATCTGAGCCAGCGAATTTCTTCTATGAACATCTGCGGTTCTTCACTAAAAAGCCTGTGGTGTGAAAATCCGTTGGTAAAATTTATACATAACTAATTGCTACGGCAGAGTCGGCAGAGGCATTTCGACCCTCTAAATTGCAAAGTGAAAGATACTACCACTGAGCTACTACAGTTTCTCTACTTCTTCTTCTTGAGGAATAGTAGATTGTATCATATGGGAGCAAAATAATATTTTTACGGCGAGGGCGCTTTTTTTAATCCAGAGCGAAGTGAGGGATTCTAGAATAGAATCCCGAGTGTAGCGAGGGATTTTTTAGTAGAATCCTGAACGTAGCGAGGGATTCAAAGTACGTCGCCCGAGCCACAAATATATTTTGCGCCCGAGTGGTACACTCTACTTTAGAAAACAAAAGGCGCCTCATATTTTACTATAATATTATTATTTAATAAAACGTAGAGTAACAACTAAATTAAAATTAAATGGTATCTAATAATAAAACAAATGAAATCTTATATTTACATTCTTTTCATTCATTTTCTTGACGCTGAACACTAACATTACAAATACTTCCAAATTCAAAAAGTGCGCGGCAAAGTTCATTCCGTCGCACTTATTTGTTCCAAATTAAAAAACTGCGCGGCAAAGATAATTACGTCGCACTTACTCGTATAAAGTTCCTTCTAGAAAACACCTCCTTTGGGCGCAATTAAAGGCGAACCAAGTAGTCCTTTTCGAATAGATGTGATGAAAAATAATTTATAACACTAACATACCTCTAGGAAAATACATTTTTTGCTAGAAAAACAAACTGAAATGAAATCTCTGTTCGAACAGATTTGTGTAATAATATAATACATCGGCGGGTTGACGGTTGTCGTCAGAAATAGTCTGAGATCGATATTTATGGAGCCCCATTTGAAAGGTACGAATACGAACAAACTACCTGAGGTTCAGGGTTACCAACCAACTGAAGTACGTAAAATTTAACAAGCTCGTTCATTGCAACTGCCTAAAATATATTGTTGTTATCAGCTCAGTGGATAGGCAAGTTGAAATGGCAGTGGGCAGGACTGGTAACCTATAAGGTTGTTTTTTTTTCAAAGTTAAGGGTCACATTTTTTATTGCAGCTTGCATGTTACAATGGTGGTATAGAAATAATATAATCATGACTCAATACAAACTTGCCTATGCAAGGCGTGCAACGTTTCTGGCAGCTTTATTTATTATTATTACCTAAGTCACATCAAATTATTATTACAAAATTAAAATTCTAAAATTATATTTAAATTGATTACAATGTCAGGTTTAGTTACCTCGTCAATATGATGTTAATTGATTACAATGTCATGGGTTAGTTATTATGTTATGTTAGTAGATTGCAATGTCATGGATTGAAATAGTATTCCAATTTTTTTTGTCAGTCATAAAATCACTAATAGTGTAGTAACACTTAGTCTGAAGTACTTTCTTTCATTTAGTTTTAAATAGACTGTGGCTGAGTGTTTTCAGCGAGTTCGGTATTTTGTTGTAGATTACAGGTCCCATACAGAAAATACCTTCACTCGTTAGCTTTTTTTAGGGTTCCGTACCTCATATGGAAAAAACGGAACCCTTATAGGATCACTTTGTTGTCCGTCTGTCCGTCTGTGTGTATGTCAGGACTCTTTATCTCGGGAACTCGTAAAGATATCGAGTTGAAATTTAAACGGTAAACGTATATCTATGATATCTTACAGTTGAGTAAAGGAAAAACTTCTCAGTTATCATATAAAAAAGTTAGAGCCGTTTATGTCGTAAAAAACCGCATATTTCGACACTCACAAAAATCAAAACCTACAGGGTACTTTCTGTTGACATAGAACTATAAAATTTGGCGAGAAGCATTGTCTCACAGTACACATATAGGAATAAATCTGAAATCTGTACATTTTTATTTAAATTACAAAAAAATAGGGCTTCAAAATTCACAAAATATGGGTTCAAAATTCAAAGTGCGTAAGTCGTATCATAAAATGATATGTTAAAACAGGTATTTAATTATTTTAACGATTTTCAATGAATGACAAGAAAAGTAAAAAAAAAAACTTTTGTTGATGATGATGATGAGTATAGTATATTTTACTTCCCAATTTTGTGAAATTTTCTGGATTTGTACGGAACCCTCGGTGTGCGAGCATGACTTGCACTAGTCCGGTTTTTTACGTTGGTCTATATTAAGTTTATATTTGTTACGTCTATTACGAATTACTTTGTCGTTCGATAGGGGAAAATAGTGTTGGTTAGTTTTTACAAAGTAAGTCACTTCCAAGATATCGAGTGGAGTCCGCGTAATGGCAAGCGCAATATCTTTATTTGCCAAATATGTCCACCCACTAGGTGACTGACGTTCTCATTTAAATTTCTCATGAACTTCGACTTCCATATAGATACTAAATAAGACTGATAGGTAGAGGCTTGAATCCAGCCCGATCAGGCGCCTTATTGTGTAAGCGCTCTGACGTTTTGCTTTTCCTCCCACTCTAGTGGCTTGAGTAACTGGTGGGAGCAGGAGAAAAAGCGGAGCCAAATGTCAGAGCGCTTAAACAATAAGGCTTCCGGTCTCCATTAGAAGAACTCCATTAGAGTTCCTTGTTCATTTTGTGAGTGGACGTTCTACGCTGCGATTTCCGATAAAGTGAATTCCGTGTTCCCTACAAATGCTAACTTTAATCTTATTACTACGAGTATTAGGTACGCTGTACGATCTTAAGAACACTCTAAATCAAAAACCACTAACTCCTATTCACCCACTTCAGATTCATTACAGGGCATAAAACAGAACGTAATTTTACATCCAATTAAAACTTTAAGCCAGGAGTGAGGGTAGTTATCTGAAGTCTGCGGATGATGCGGGTATGGCCATCGGAGTAGGTATAACATGAGTGGACACTTGGGTAGCATATACATACACGTCTAGAGAGAGGTTTTTCTTTTACCCGGCGGCGTGTGAGATACTTATATTATGTATCAAAAAAGTATGCGTCGAAAAATGCAGTCAGCCATTATAACTCTATGGTCAGAGAAATTGTCTCTTTACTGAGAGTGCTATTTATATATAGAAAACTTTTATAGAATGGAAAATGAAAGCTCAGGAATCAAGCTGAACACAGTCTTGTGTCAACGAATTCATTTACTTACTACTATAATACTACTACCGCCTTGAGCTACACAAATAAGTTTTTTATGTATTACTGTTGTATTATATTTTACTGTGTACAATAAAGTGTTTTCTATTCTTCTATTCTATTCTACTACTACTTTTACACTATTTTTTTTTTCATTTTATGAGACATGTCATTATTTGTAAATGTCACGAAGCAAACGTATTTCTTTTTGACCGACGAACTACCGGAGGAGGTATACAATTCGATGCGTATATATATATATATTTTATGTATATATTTTATGTATAGGTGTTAAATTCCGTACATGAATTCCGAAGAACTAATTGGTAAAAAAGCCGTGGTGGACTAGTGGTAGTAACACCCGACCTGCAATCGTGAGGTCGTGGGTTCAAATCCCAATCCCGTACCAATGAGTTTCTTTGGAACTTATGTACGGAATTTCACATCATTGGCTTTTCGGTGAAGGAAAACATCGTGAGGCAACCTGCATACGTCCGTAGAAGAAATTCGATGGCGTATGTGAATCCACCAACCCGCACTGGGCCAGCGTGGTGGATATGGCCCAATCACCCTTCGTGGGTAGGCCTACGTCCTGCAGTGGACTATTAAAAGGCTGATACAATACAGTAAAGTGTTTTCTATTCTATTCTATTCTACTACTACTTTTACACTATTTTTTTTTCATTTTATGATACATGTTATTATTTGTAAATGTCACAAAGCAAACGTATTTCTTTTTCATGAAATAATTGGGTAGGTCCGCTCTTTTTGACCGACGAACCACCGGAGGTATACAATTCGACGCGAATTTTTTTTTATTTATTACCACGCATAACTTTTTTATTAGTAATCTGATTTCAACAATTATTTTTTTATTAGAAAGAATATACTTTAAAATTGGTGACATTTCAATTTTATCGAAATCGGCTGAGCCATTTTTGATAAATCAACAATAATGTGAAAAATGCTACATTGACCCGTGCATAATATTTGCGTTCTAGCGATGCGCCTCGGCTTCGCACAGGTGTATAGTCATATAGTCATATAGTCATTTATTCATAACACCATTTGTTACAAGTCAATGAGTAAACATTACATTAGGGCACTATACAACATAGCCCGAAAAAATAAAAAAATAAAATAACTTGACAATTACCAAATTAGTCACAAAATCTTAAAACAATTCAGGTAATTTCAAAAAGTCATTTACGTCATCAAATAGTTGCTCATGTAGCCAACATTTTAATTTATCCCTAAACGACCCAGCGGAGTGTATTATACATATAAACATTTCTCTTGAATTACTCTATCTAGTAAATTAAACTGCATCAAAATCCGTTGCGTAGTTTTAAAGATATAAGCATACATGGGGACAGACAGCGGAAAGCGACTTTGTTTTATACTATGTAATGATTCTGTACACGGGTGAAGTCGGTCATGCTACTTTTTGAAAAAATTAATTATTTATACATAACAGGACAACATTATGGCTACCAACTTGCCTGGTAGAAAGCAAAATTGTGATCGAAGATAGAGATATAGAGCTATACCAATTCAGTGTGTTCTGATAATAATAATACTGTAATTATTGGTGTAACGCGTAGACACAGAATTTCGTCCGAAATCAGGTTCCCGCTAGATCAATACCGTACTGCATCAGCCTTTTAGTAGTCTACTGCAGGACGAAGGTCTATCCACGAAGGGTAATTGGGCCATATCCACCACGCTGGCCCAGTGCGGGTTGGTGGATTCACATACGCCATCGAATTTCTTCTACGGACGTATGCAAGTTGCCTCACGATGTTATCCTTCACCGAAAAGCCAGTGGTGTTAAATTCCGTACATGAATTCCGAAGAACTAATTGGTAAGGGACCGGGGTTTGAACATAATAAATTGAAACCCATGACCTCACGATTGTAAGGCGGGTGTCACTACCACTAGAACTAGACCACCACGGCTATCAATACAATGTCTCAACTCATGAGATCTTTTTTAGGTAACCATTTCAACCAATCTATGGTATTCCACTGTGCAGTGGCCTAAATGTAAATCGCTTCTACTCATTGTTCGTGAAACTTTCAATTTTATTATATCTCATACGTAAATAAATAATGTTTTTTTTTTGTAAATTTATTTGAAAACTTAAAATTCAAATTTAAAATTATTTACTATCACGAGATACATTGCAGACACTGTTCCCCAAACTGGGTAGAATAAAGCATCTGTATCTTGGGGCCTATATTGTATTCCCGACATGTACAAAGTACTACTGTACCAGCCTTTTTTAAATAGTCCACTGCAGGACGTAGGCCTACCCATGAAGGGTGATTGGGCTATATCCACCACGGTGGCCCAGTGCGATTTGGTGGATTCACATACGCCATCAAATTTCTTCTACGGACGTATGCAGGTATCCTCACGATGTTTTCCTTCACCGAAAAGCCAGTGGTGTGAAATTCCGTATATAAATTTCAAAGAATTCATTGATTCGATTGTAAGGCGGGTGTCACTACCTCTTGACCACCACGGCTTAAAGTACTACTTACGGCCATATATTTTTTGTATTATGAACCAAGTGGGCGTTTTTTTTTTTTAAATATCAGCAAATATCGAAAAAGAAGAGTTAACCTTTTCGATATTTGCTTTACAACTAATTAACCAGAGATAATAAATTGAAACAATGGAACAAACGTGTACCCGCCTTAAAACTCCGTCTAAAACGATGATAAAATCTCTCCAGATACAAAGTTTTGTGCTATGCAGTCTAAAAAACTCCATCTAAAATTTCATTGCATATAACTTCAGCAATATGCCTGAGGTACTTTTACTTACATAACAAAGTTGGAACGAGTCTTGTATTAAAACTGCTGTTAAAAGCACCTGCAAATGAAAACAAAAAGGTTACTCTTAACAGCTGTAACTTTTTCACAACTTGAATCCACCGTGCTCACTCCGAGCTTTATCAAATTTTAAAACTTTTTTCACAGCTATTTTATAGCCTCGGTTGGTTTGAAAAAATATAGAGATCGATTAAATAATGTATTTTTCTATGGATTTATTAAGTAGATAATTATTTACCCTACACATCTTGAGCACGGAAACTCTTATTCGTGTACTTTGTAACCATAATTTTATTCGATATCTAGTTGCATTAGACGTTTGCAGTTGTCTATCGTAACCCAAGTCAAAATTTCAATTTTAACTGGCAGCCAATTTTACTAAATATTATTATAACATATTATAAGAATCCAATTCAAAATTCATATAGACTATTTACGATTATATTCGAAGTACCTAGGATAAGTAGTCCAGTTAGGTAGGTTCAACTTCAAGAAAGAGGTCGATCGCCGAATCCTACTCGGCTGGGCTGCGTTCGGAAAACTGCGTGAAGGCTTTTCGTCCGACATACCTCAGGGCCTCAAGTCGAGAGTTTCGACAGTTGTCTGTTGCTAGTGATGACATATGCAACTGAAACTAGGTATTTTACTGTGGGCCTTATAAATAAGCTCAAAGTAGCCCAACGCCCTATGGAGAGGGCTATGCTCGGAGTCTCGCTGCAAGATCGAATCAGGAATAAAGACATTCGCATACGAACCAAAGTTACCGACAGCCCAGCGGATTGGTAAGTTGAAATGGCTATGGACAGGGCACATAGCTCTGAGAACTGATGATCGATGGGGCAGTAAAGTTCTCGAATAGAGACCACGGACCCGCAAGCGTAGCGTAGGACGTCCACCGACCAGGTGCACCGACGATATTTTTAAGACCGCAGGAACGCGCTGAATGCAGGCCGCTTCCAACCGGGCTTACTGGAAATCCATAGGAGAGGCTTATGTCCAGCAGTGGGCGTCCTATGGCTGATAATGATGATGATGATGACGACCAAGAAAGAAAAGCATGAATTCCCACGCAACATAGAATATTAAAAATTGTGTAGGTATTATGTTTACGCTTGGTTCTTGTAAACTGAGACAATGTATTTGACGGGGCTTTCACCACCTTTCCGGAAATTTCTTCCGAAAAGCTTAGGTAAAGGTATACAACTTGGTAGTATATCCACGTGCAGAGTCAGGCGGATTACTAGTTTGACAAAAACTCTGTATTCAACTCTGAATTTCTCAGCCTGCTGCTGTGTTACGGAATCTCTGCACATGAGTGTATTGGATCGAGAAAATTCAGTTCCCTTGGGAGCACGGCATGATAGAAAACGTTGCATAAGGCTTCCACTTCCACTAACTCTCGAGAGTTTGCTGGTAATAATTTATTGATGAACTAGCTATTACTTGCTACTTCATTCGAGTGAGTGAGCATTTAACTTTACTGAGAAAAAGGAGCAATAAACATAAAACATAAAATATCTTTGTTACCAAAAAGAGAAATGAAATTACAATGGTTCTGTACTAATTTTACTAAACGAAGTGTAGGTATAAATATTATTCCCAAAGCATGTTGGACAGCGGACCCCAAACTAAGTTCTAGGCTTGTATCATGGGGTCCGAGTGCGTCATTACCAAAATTAAAATAGAAAGTACACAGAAAAAATCGGACAAGTGCGAGTCAGGCTCGCACATCGAGGGTTCCACACAATTCCAGAAAATTTCACAAAATTGGGAAGTAAGTTGTTAAAATCTCTATACCTAATATAACTATCGACAAAAAAGTTTTTTTTTTTTCACTTTTCTCGTCTACGAAAATTACACATAGTTAAAATAATTAAAAACCTATTTAAGCAAGTGCTTATGAAGTCCTTTTAAAAAATGATACCTTACATGATATGATTTACTCACTTTGAATTTTGAACCAATATTTTGTGAATTTTGAGGCCCTATTTTTTGTGATTTAAATAAAAATGAAGAGTTTTCAAATTTATTCCTATATGTGTACTCTGAGACAATGCTTCTCGCCAAATTTCATAGTTCTATGTCAACGGGAAGTACCCTGTAGGTTTTGATTTTTGTGAGTGTCGTAATATGCGATATACATAACTTTTTTCAACGATAACTAAGAAGTTTTTCTTTTACACAACTGCAAGAGACCATAAATATACGTATATACAGTTTAAATTTCAACTCGATATCGTTACGCGTTCCCAAAATAAAGAGTCTTGACATACACACAGACGGACAACAAAGTGATTTTTTCCGTTTGAGCTACGGAACCATAAAAATATAAAAAAGAAAGTTAAACAAAATTAATATTAGCAATATTTAATCATTACACTATATCCATGCAAAAAATCGATCTGCCGGTTGCTCCGTTCAAAATAATATTCCTGAAGATATTTACACATATTAATAAATACGTTGTCAAGTGCGTGTCGAGGCACGCGTATAATAGGCTTCCGTACCTAGCTGGTGACGACCTTGACGATGATAGTGATGATGACAAAAACCATTTTTTACGTTGTCATTAGATAGTTGACTACTAGAAAAACGTAATTGAGTAGGAAATATGTTTGGTAAATGACTTCTGAGCTATGAGCATATTTAAACGTTTCATTTTTCGTTTATAAATCAAAAAGTCATGATCCCACAGTGTTCAAAATAATTTCTAGGAAAGTTTTTGATACAGAAAGATTGAACATTTTATCTTGCATACTTTAGAAATTAAGGGGAGGGACATTTTTTTACAACTGTGTCAATAGCACATCGTGACATAAAATCGTTTAGGAAACCTTACATTCATTTTAAAAACCATATTCAAAAATACCCCACATGAGGGGGCGGGGTTGTCGATGTACGGAAGCTACCCCTTAAATACACATTATTGATTTTTGAAGTATTTATAATTGAGATCTATATCAAAATAGCAAATTTCATGCAATTTGGTTGATAAATGTGGATGTTATAAGGCCTTGTATTAATGGAACGAGCGTATGGACGGACACAATGAAGTTAATAAGGGTTTCTCGTTCGTTTTACTACTGAACCCTAAAATCTGTTGTATTGTTCAGAAGAGTTATAATATGTAGATACAGTGAAGGGAAGCAAGAACTTAGTCAAACATCTAGGTTTAGTTCCAACCTATATCAAAGCTGAGGTACTCGCACTTACCTGGCAAAGCTTCAGGTTCCTTTACGAGTTTTTCATTGCAGCGCGCGGTTTCAAAATATGTTGATATGTTTGTTGCAACTTTGTCTAAATATATAACCCATCAAAATATACTGCAAACTCGATTTTCGTGGCTTCTTAGTCAATGTCACAACTTTCTGGTATTTTGTAAATATTTCCTTATTTTGTATACATTGCAAAAATGAAGAAATAAAAATTAATAGAAGCTTAGTCTATGACCTTTTACCGTACCTAAATATTAACTTTTTTTTATTATAAAATGATTTCACTATTTTTATCTTCGTAATGCTCTACAATTTAGGTTAGGTATTCATATCCATTTATTTGCCAATAACTGTTACAAAAGTCTTTTATTAAAAAATTGCACTTACAAACTTAGTCGCCCTTTTCGGGTATTGCAAATGTTATAGCGCTATGGCGCTTTTTAACAATAAGGTAGATAAAATTAAATGTGTCTACTGAACTAACTTAATATTATAGATACAAGGTGTCATAATCTACTATTAGAGAGAAGCGTCTAGATAAAGCGAAAGATGAAGCCGTGGTGGTCAAGGGGTACCTAGTGACACCCGCCTTACAATCGTGAGGTCGCGGGTTCGAATTCCCGGACCCGTACTAATGAGTTCTTTGTAATTCATGTACGGAATTTCACACCATAGGCTTTTCGGTAAAGAAAAACATCGTGAGGCAACCTGCATACGTCCGTAGAAGAAATTCGATGGCGTATGTGAATCCACCAACCCGCACTGGGCCCGCGTGGTGGATATGGCCCAATCACCTTTCGTGGGTAGGCCTACGTCCTGCAGTGGACTACTAAAAAGGCTGGTACAGTACAGTGGTACAGTCTAGATAAAATTAAATATGTCTACTGAACTAACTTAACCCGCCGTTATTTAAGTTTTTGGTATTTGGTTTATTTAGTTATTATATACTACGAGTATAGTAATTGGTTACTTATAGTTAGTAAGCGGGACTTAATAACAATAAGTACCTACCTAATCGTACCTAATAGAAAACTCCACAGTGTCACCGAAAATCCTATTTCCATTTTAATACGAAACTTTAGAGGAGCTTTTAGCAAACAGCTAGCAACCGGAGGAGCTACGGTTTTCATGTTCTCGCATGACTTGACGCAAATCCATCGGATTTGACGACATGCGATGCAAACATTCAGTAGAAATGTTTTATAGCTTCAAACGACTGTATTTCATGAATATAAGATTATATATATATTTACAGCTATTTTACTAAAATCCTGAATTCGTAGTTTGAAATCCCGGGACCGGTACGGGACTGGTCCCGTACTTTATGTACCTACGGATTTTCACACGGCTAGCTTTTTGATGGAGAGAAGTTTCGTTTAAGACTTTGAAAACCGTGGAAGAAATCCGATGACGTAATATGAGTCCACCAATACAAGTGCCAACATGACTGATTTGGCCCAATCGCTCTTCGCGCGAAGGCTTGCCCAGCAGTGGACTATTGAAACGGGCCAGTATCATTACGGACATGAAAATCAACGCTTTGTATCATTGCACCCTGCTGAAATGATAAAATTAAGGTGAAATAAAAAACACCAATAAAATCGCGTAGTATTTCAATTTTTATGATTAATTTTATTTAAAGAGTTCCTAGACACAATAAATGTTTTTGCCAGCCAACATGATAAATACATTTTATAATACATTCAATTATTTGTATCGTAGATTTCAATCATTTTGAAGCGTTGGGGATCCATTATAATAATTTCATTAAAATCACGTTACAACGAAGCTGCGTTCTTTTCAAAATACGTAATAATACGATTTAAACGTTATTATGTACAGAAAAAAGTGTGTCTTCTCGCTAAAGTACATCGTGGATGTCTTCAAATCCCGAGGAAATAGGTATCTTCTAAGTAAGCATATTTGCTCCGCTCTAGACAGCATATTTGCTACAGTATGGTACTGTAGTCAACGAGAACATGATTTTCTAGATTATCATGTTCTGTAGTTTTACGCTTTTTTCCCTATACTTACGCAACTAACTTTTATGACTCTAAAGTTGTAAAGGTGAACTATGAGTTGCAAAGGAGTATTTTATCTGTAAGTGCAATCAGTTGCAAACGAGGAACAGTTTATATCCTTCATGGCAACTGAGTTCCTTAACCAGTTGAGCGTATTTAATGAGTTCTGGAAATGTAATAATTATAGCCTTTAAGTATTGTTTAAGCCGTAATTTTCATGACTCCTTTCTTTAAATAATATTTTTTTACCTTCATTCCGAAGTCTTTTATGATTTGTTAAATGCCTCAGAGTAGCAAAAGTTTTCGAGAACCCCGAAAGTCACGACTAAAGCAAGTTGTGTTTAGTTAGTTTTCGGAAGTTGATTTTTAGGTTTCCGTACCCAAAGAGTAAAAACGAGACTATTACTAAGAGTCCTTTGTCCGTCCGTCGTGTGCGTCGTCTGTCAACAGGCTGTATCACAAGAACAGTGATATTTAGACTATTGAAATTTTCACAAATAATGAACTTTTGTTGCCGCTATAAAAACAGAATAAAACAAATATTCAAAGGTGGCTGGCTCCCAGACAACAAATGCGTTTTTAACGTTTTTTGCTCGTTATTAATAACTTTCCATACAGTACGGAACCTTTCATGCGTTAGCTCGACTTGCACTTGGCCGATTATATTTTTCTCCGCATGAAACCGCTAAATAAATCAAGGTTCCTTTTGTTCCTGCATGATAGATGGTGTAGCGCAGTTTGTTTCTTGATTCAATGACTCGGAATAACATAAAGGACGATGAATGAGTGATGTTGGCCATTTTTGCTGGGGATTGTTTGTTTCTGTTAATAGTTTTGCGGGTGGTATAAATATGACATATTACGTACCTATCTTTGTTTGACTTGATTCTGTCTAATTTTAGATAGTATAAGATTGAAATCAGAGGATGATTCTTTCTATTTTTAAAACCACTGTCCGGAAATTACAGTTCTTAGACGATAAATGTTTTGATACCGCGAATCAGACAAAGTAAATCAGATCCTAACCGTAATCGATAACTGTTCCTATTATTAATTGGAACAGTTATCAAATCAAATCAAATCATTTATTAATTTGTCGAGTGACAACCACTTCTTAAATTAATAGTCACTGTTGAGCATCAGACAATATCTCGTCATATATGACACAATAAATCATAAAAAAAACAATAAATTTAACAATAAATCGATTACATTATCAAAATACATAATAAAAAAAAATTAAATACAGAAATCATTCAACTTGTTATAACATTTTAGCTGTAAAGGGGCTACTTATTATATTTATTTATGCAGTCAATCTTAATTTACTGTAGTCACTGTCAAAATACTCTTTAATTGTGTAAATAGTCCTATCTAACAGAAGTACTCTGACGGCGTTGAAAAATCGATTATCATTTGTAATTGTCTTTACATGCTCTGGAAGTTTATTAAATAACAATTGACCCATTGTCATAGGTAATTTTTCGGCCATCTTCAGTCGAGGAAGAGTTATGTCAAGTAGTAATCTATTATTCCTTATAGTCCGCTTGCTATTAACTGTATTTATTTTGCATTCGTGAATATGTTTCTTAATATATTTAAGGACCTCTAAAATATATACCGATACTGAAGTTAGTATCCCTAACTCTTTAAAATGTCCTCTGCATGTTTCGTCAAATTTTCCACCAATTAGTACTCTTATTGCACGCTTTTGCATCTTTAATACCCTCTCGTAATCAGTTGAATTACCCCATAAAATTATACCATACGACAGAATGGAGTGAATATAAGTGAAACAAATATACGCATAGTATATTTGTTTTAAGTTATCTCCTGTAGTAATTGCTTTAAGTTGTTTCAGTGCGTATATCCCTTTTGACATTTTTTGACAAGTCATATCAATGTGTTGCTTCCACTTTAAACTTGGGTATATTTCAAAGCCTAACAGTCTTACAATATTTGAAGAGTTACAAATCGTTCCATCTTGTTGTTTAACTTGCACAGGATCTTGGTCAGATGATACTGCATTGAAGAACATAATGCTAGTTTTCTCTATATTAAGTTTTAGTCCATTTATTTCAAACCATTCACTAAGTTTATGCATGGCGTCGTATATTTTGACTCGAAGTTTATCTATTGTGTCAGCTGTTAAAACAATCGTAGTGTCATCTGCATGTAGCACTATTTCTCCTTCTATGTCAATGTTTGCGATGTCATTAATCAACATAATAAATAGTACGTTCCCAAGAGAAGATCCTTGGGGAATGCCTATGTTGGTTATTTGCGTACTAGATCTATACGTTTTTTGGTCTATTTTAATCTCCACAGTTTGTTCTCTATCTCCGAGAAATGATTCTATCAATTGGTGTTTCTGTTTTCTGACCCCGTAGACTTTAATCTTCTTGAGGAGGAGTTCATCCTTGACCGAATCAAAAGCTTTAGAGAGGTCTATGAACAATGCCGCCTATTTTTTTGCATTCTAAGCCTTTCATGACTGCTTCTATAACTTTGAGTGTTGCTGATATAATAGATCTACCATTCTGATACGCATGTTGGCATTCTGATAAAATATTATATTCATTCATTATGGTTCATTAGGCTACTTGATATTATAGATTCAATTATTTTGGACATTGTTGGTACGATTGCAATTGGTCTGTAGTTGTTAACTGAAGTTGTATCACCTTTACCTTTATAAAGTGGTGTCAGCCGTGATTTTTTTAGTATCTTCGGTATCGGTATCGAAATTAATGCTTAAACATTAATTTAAGTCAATTGCAATACCCTAAAACAGAGTCCATAAATATGTAACTCTAAGTTTATAAATTAGACTAAGAGATGTATGTGTTTTTGGTGCAATAAATGATCGAATATGAATATGATCCATAATAATCATATTTATAATCAAACTAGTGCGATAATAAATGTACTGAGATTTCAAATTGAGACATCAAAGATTTTTTATTATTTGTCACCTTGCTCGATTGGAATTATGGTACCTTCGCAATGTTTATATTATGCAACATTACTAAGATTGGACTAAAATTAAACCGGGAGACTAATAAATTATAGTTAGTGTCTATTCATTTGCATTTTTTAGAGGACGCAATTTTATTTTTGTGAGATGTGTGACTTTTTTGCTCATAACTTCTTTAATTTTAAATTTAGGGCAAAAAATTACAGGACATATTTGTAGGCAGAACAATTTGCTACAAATTATGTCTTGAATTTTTTTTCTATAGGACGCATAGTTTCCGAGATATCGTGACAAAGGTGTTTGGCCTCTTTTTCCAAGATGGCGGCCGGGGGAAAAGGGCGGCAACACATGTCTCAAAAATAAAATTGCGTCCTACAAATGCAATATTAGGTGCTTAAATTGTAATATTTGAATGGACTATATGAATATATTATTAGATTACACATAGTGCCCAGAGAACAGAGTATTGTGTAAACCGGACTACTTCACTTCAACTGAAAACTTTCACTAGTTCCGTTAACCGGACTGACAACCAAACTAACTACTGCTACTAGAAGAACATCATACAGTGAACAATAGAGCGTGCAAAATTTTCAATAATATATTTAATACATTAATAGATAGATGTTAAACTTTACTACCCATAACAGTTATATTCTTGGGACGATAGGGCTATTTCCGCACAAACATGAAGTGATAGTAAAACGTTATGACAAGACGCGTCGATGATATATTGCGTTTATTGCCATATAACGCAGTAAGAAGTTGATAGTATCATATCTTAAACAGTAGCAGGATTACTCATGTGCCGCCAGCAGACTGTTGAAATTTGCCGCCCAGTGAAATTTGCCACTCTAAAGCGCAATGACGAAAATTGTAGAAATAAGTCTGAGCATACGAGTATGCGTTCTATAAGTGCAATAGACTTATTGTGATGGTTTTTTGCCTTATTAATTGCTGTTAATATTTCCGTAGTCTCTGTATTTCAATTGGTTCTAACTACATTTTACATAGCTTTGTTTCTGTGATGTGTTGGATTTTTTATCTCATAAAATAATTTGAGTTTAGGTACACTCAAAGCTTTCCTACACTTACACATAAAATACTAGTGAACTGTTGCACTGAGCGCACTGATTCAAAAACATAAGTGGTTTTGTTTTTGAATCAGTGCCAGTCGCCATTGACGGATGCATCAAGGAGGATAATATAATTAAAGTGCTTTTACATATAGGCGTATTTGTTGCGCGACTGTAGTAAAACAGCGAATCCCTTCACATTACAGCGACTGTAGCGCGGCTAAGTCGCGACGCCGTCACTAACGACAGTCGCGCTTCAAAGTCGCACGCCTCTGTTCAACCCAAGTTCAACGCACGTCTACGCTAGCTCCTTTCTAAAGGTGGCGGTTCGCGTCACGACAGAGACAAGCGACCGAGACCAGAGACTGAGACGGGAGACCGCGACAAGTGTCTCGGTCTCTTCTGCATGTACTATAGGTCGAGACCGAGACTGGAGACCGTGACAAGTATCTCGGTCTCAGTACGGAGAGTGTGTCGATGGAGTCAGTTGTGTTCTGTGTCATGATGGAAAACCAAGTTGTAGAACTTCTATTGGAGGAAGAAGAAGACGATGATTTGCTCTTATACTATTATTACAAATACAAAACTAAAAGAAGGTTACCCATTAAGGAATTATATTTAACTAGAGGTCAAGAAGGATCATTTTCGCTATTAGTGAAGAAGCACCTAATGTGTGATGACAATACATTCAGGAAGTATTTTCGGCTAAATAAAACACAGTTTGATTATGTATTAAATTTGCTAAAGAAAACAATGCGTGAAAAAGGAAAAATATCGTTGAAAGAAAAATTAGCTCTAACTCTAAGGTAAGTTTGTCAAATCATCTAAGTTATTCTGGTCGTATTCGTCGTGAAAAATGCTTCGAAATGGTTCACTTGAAATATTTGGCAATTGGCGAGATGTTAAGTCAATCAATTCACTTTGTGATTGGTGTTCTGTGGAGGCTACACTTATTGGCGAATATGTATTATACGATGAAGTTGAAGTACATTGCAATTGGCGACGTGATAAATCACTTGGTGTTTGGTGTCCCGATGAACCTGCACTTGTTGGAGAATATGAATAACTTGTATAGGGGCGTTCACCTTGTCCATCGATATCTCCGATCTCATACTTGGAGATAATATTAAATATTTCGGTTTTTGCCATCGCTCTTGATCGAGCGCTCAATTTTCTTAGCATAGTTTCAATGTGTTTAGTAAATGTAGATATATCATCGAATGATTCTCGACCTTGACATTTCAATGACTCCAGCGTACTATTTCGGCTTTCATGTCTGTCTTTCATAAATTTTATAAATTCATCTTCTTTTTGTCTTTTTCTCTTAGTATTCTTGCTAGTTGATTTTTCGGAACTTTTACTTTGTGGTATAGATCTTTCTTGTGTAGAAGTTCCTGGTACAGGTTCTACTAACTCCCTTGAAATAGTATTATGTACTGACGCGTCTGCGGCTACGGAAGGAGTATCTTCATGTCCAACTTCTGAGGAGGTATTAGTAACTTCTTGTACTACACTGGTGGAGCTTTGCTGTTCTTGATCTACACTGGTGGAGCTTTGCCGTTCTGATGGTGTGTTTTCTAAAAATCTTAAGCGTTCATAAAATTGCCACTTTGAATTTTTAGCTGGTGCTGCAGATCCCGTTGAACTTTTCTGTTTGCGCTTGTATCTGTTGTAAGAGTCCCTGATTAGTTTCCATTTTTTACGGCATTCCGAATCTGTAATATATAAATAATAATATAAGTCTTTTTTTTGTTTCAGGTTTATGGCAAATGGAGAAACATATGCTTCGCTATCATTCGCATTTCGTATATCACCTTCTTATATTTCACAAATAGTCAAAGAGGTGTTGAAACATTTAAAGATTGTTTTAGTGCCAATTCTAATGCCTATTCCAAAAGAAAGTGATTTTAGGCTTATATCTGAAGGCTTTTGGGACAAATGGCAATTCCCCAATTGCGCTGGCGCAATTGATGGTAAGCACGTGAGAATAAGAGCCCCTGAAAATAGTGGGTCGTTGTATTTTAACTATAAGGAATTTTATTCGATTGTTCTTCTGGCTATTGTAGACCATAATTACAAGTTCATTGCAGTAGACGTTGGCTCTTACGGCAAAGAAGGAGATAGTGGAATATTCCAAAAGTCTACAATGGGAAAAAAAATCATGAAAAATGAATTTAATTTTCCAGAACCTAAAAATCTACCAAATTCGAACATAATATTACCACATTTTTTAGTTGGAGATGAAGCATTTAGTCTTGATACTTTTATGATGAAACCTTACGCTAGAAGAGTTGCAAAAAACGATTTAAGCAAAGGAATATTTAACTACCGCCTTTGTCGTGCGAGACGAGTATCGGAAAATGCGTTCGGTTTGCTGTCTCAAGTGTTTAGAATATTTTACACGCCTATCGGAATAGCGCCAGAAACATGCACTGATATGATCTTAGTTGCCTGTTGCTTGCATAACCTATTAAGAGATGGATTTTTAGAATCTGCTCAAGTGTCCGTACATCAATGGAACCAAGAAGAAAATTTACCTTCAAATTTCGTTTCATTACGTGGAACAGGAGGGTTTTCGAACAGCAACGGACTAGATATTAGAGCAAAATTAACCGATTACTTTATGTCACAGCAAGGAGCGGTAGACTGGCAAGAACAACATGTCACACGGCTTGTTTAAGTTGATTCCACATGTTTCCTTTCAAATATTAATTCTACGCAAAATAAAAATAACTCACCTGTTTTATTTATGCTTTCAGCTATGCTCATCCAAATATTGTCTTTCAAATTTTCATTTCTGTAGGAGTCTAGTCGTGCATCGTATATCGGAGGGTGCTGTCTGATCAGTTCAATCAGCGTTTCACAGGCTTCGTCAGAAAAAGTATTCATTTTTATATAACAATAAACACACGTGCTTTTCGAGCGCGACACGAGACACTACTGGTCCGAGGCAGCGACCGTCTCGCTGTCTCCTGTCTCGCGTCTCTGTCTCCTGTCTCTGTCTCGCTCGCGAACTGTCCCTTATACATTTCCTAACGTCAAGTAACGGTCGCGGTCGCCGATCGCGATCTCCGGTCGCGGTCTCCTGTCTCTGTCGCGGCGTGAACCGCCACCTTTACACGACAGTTCGCGAGCGAGACAGAGACAGGAGACAGAGATGCGAGACAGGAGACAGCGATAGTATGGATATACCAACGGAGACACATTGTCACTGCTGGTGGGTGATTCTGTATGATAACAAGCGTGTAACGCGCTCTAACGTGCTCTTTATTGTTAAGAAATTCTTATCAAAAATATTTATTTTTCAAATATCATAACTTAAACTCAGTTTTTTATTCATTTTAACGTAATTTTATATTTATAAAATATTTCTCCAAACGAAATTCAAATAAAAAAAATACTTACCTCGTTACGTTACGTTTTGTCAATAGAGAATCAGGCCCCTGCTCGTGCGACTACGCAGCGAATCTGCCACCGCAAGCTCGGAGCACTGCAGCCGCGCTGGTTTGTAGGTAAATATGTATGGATCCGAGTCGCGCTACTGCAGCGCGACTTAGAAGCGCTACAGCCGCTCGACAAAAGCGCCTAAATGTGAAAGCGCACTTAATGTAGAGATATATTATAGAGTTATGTCTATCCCACCGGTCTCTAACTGTACGATCACTGTTTACAGCCTCCCTATATTTTATAGCGGCTATCAGTCCGACCCAATCGGAACATTTAGGGACGTAACGTGTAAACGGGCGGGCTTTACGCAAATTACAACCTTTTATTTTCATTCATAAAAATATACGACCTTATGAAATGGAAATAGTCCTCTTTATGTGCACCGATAACGTCTTACGGAGTGTTTGAGTAAAACTATGTTTTCTTACCTTTTCTTCTTCATCAAGTTGTTGTATTTTTAGGGTTCCGTACCCAAAGGGTATAAAAACGGGACCCTATTACTGACACTCCGAAGTCCGTCTGTCACCAGGCTGTACCTCATGAACCATGATAGCTAGTCAGCTGAAATTTTCACAGATGATGTATTTCTGTTGCCGCTATAACAACAAGTACTAAAAACAGAATAAAATAAATATTTAGGGGGGCATCCCAACATACAACTCTCGTACTTGGTAGATTTTACTATAATTAGTTTTCAGCGTAGGGACACCGACAAAGTGGATAGACTCAACACAAAGTCAATGAATACAAACCCTACACGTGAGTTAAGTCCCGTTATATCCTACTAATATTATAAACGTGAATGTTTGTGAGGATGGATGGATGGATGGATGTTTGGATGTTTGTTACTCTTTCACGCAAAAACTACTGAACGGATTGAAATGAAACTTTGTAATAATATAGCTTATATATCAGAATAACACATAGGCTATAAATTATAATGATATATTGCGTATGCGGGCGAAGCCGCGGGTAAAAACTAGTATAGTATAAAATGAATACAAACCGCTGATTCTAACCGATTTTACTACAAATCTCTTATGGTTATGTCTATACCAGCGGACGTTCTACAGTACATACGATGATGATGGTGATAATTATAACGTTTATTTTACTTCCTTTTGTTACTACTCTTATTTTAATTTCTACTAACGATAAATAGAGATGCTTCGGTGTAGGAAGCACCGAAGCCAGTGGATGGAAATCGGTTCATCAAAGATAACTTTTACCGACTTCCAAAAAGAGAGAGGACCTAAGGTAAACGTACCAATGTACGGACGTTTTTGAATTTCGCTGACTTTGAAGTAATACTACGCTGATACTAGTAGACTTACAACAACAAAGTGAATATGACCAGGTAGGGCATTTATCTGAGTTTTATAATAATTAAACTTTTATTAATTTCTTTGAGCTTTAATGGTAATTAATATCCAAAATGTAAAAAAATACCCAAATGTACCAAACCACGGACGAATTGTCCTAATGCGCGGAATGTCGCACCAATTCCCGGACGCTATACGAAATTGAACTTTATTAGCTTCATATTAGAATCTAAATTACCTTTCTATTGTATTATTATTTTTATGAACTTTATTATCGACCCGAATCTTGGACAAATCGTCCCAATTCCCGGACGCTATACGAATTAGAACTCTATTTGCTTTACATTAGAAATTAAATTGCCTAATATTGTATTATTACTTATTAATATTACAAAATATATTAGTTAAAGCCATTTAAGGTCTCGTAAATCAAAGAAATAATAGTTTACATGCAATAAAATATATTTCAAACAAACAATAATCACATTATTAAAAAAATGCTGGAACGTTAGGTAGTTAACACTAATATCACTGGTAAAGGAACCGTATTTAGTCCGTTGCAAGATAAGCGGCGTAAGTGATTCCCAAGGTAATGTATACAGTCTTCCCATACAAAATAAAATGCGTACGCTTATATAATTATATCCCACAGTCTCTAAGACAACCTCAGTAGTTACCTTTAGAACACGACGTACCTATATGACAGAAGTGGCACTACATCTGGCGGTCAAAAAATTCATTTATCATTTATCATTCATTCATGCAAAGAATTATTGTTTTTAGTCAGAAGTCTTGGTACATCCTTTAAGAAAGAACTATGAAAAAGCTTGCCCGTTGAAAAATGAGAACTTTAGTTTTTCAGTCCTAAAAAAACCAATGGTAGAATAATAACCATGCTCAAATAAAAGGTCAGACATCTTTTCAACAGAGCTATAAGCACTGATGCACCAGTGAATTGACAAGAATATACAAATATGCGCCACCTATTCAAGGTAAAGGTAAAAAAGCCAGAAAAACTCACGGGAAACGTTTAGCAACTCTATTCAATCTAAGAGTGAAACTACGTGACTTAGAAAAAATATATCGAGTGACTCACAAATAAATCTAGGCATTGGAAGAAACCTGATAGTACTTATAAAATCTCAGACTAGAAGCAATTTGAATTGCTTCTACAAACGTACTTTTACCGACTGTCAACTGAACTACACAGATGGATGGGAACCACATAAATCTGGTATGGAAAACAGGGGATTTGGCAGACTTTATTGTCACATAGGAGACTTTTTTATGGGCATTAAGCACTTTCCAGCCACACAAGGCACCCAAACTGTGTGAAATATATCCAGTTCTTTTCCAAAAAGGCCTAAGAATGATAAAATACATTGAATCGCCATATTTAGATCGTGTATAACGTGGATTTTTCAGATATATACTTAAGCCTGGAGAGAAGTAAAAGTGGTCTTACTGCCAAAGCCGAGAAAGATCGATTACACAAATCCAAGGTCGTTTGCACCAATAACTTCGGCTCTTTCTTATTGAAAACACTGGAGATAATCTGCAATGAGCACATAAGAGGTAGACCTCTAGCAAAAAACGCAGTCCACGATAATCAACATGCCTATTAATCATGAAAATCAACGAAGACAATCAGGTGGAGAGCACTCCACCAAGTAACCCACAAAATCGAATCCGCACTGGAAATCAAACAGTTCTGTTTAGCCACCTTCATTGACATTGAAAGAGTGTTTGTTAAGACTGTTTTCATTAATATTTAGGTAAGTTTGCGAAAATAGTAGAAAGTAGTGCATTATCACAATACTCGCTAGCAGAATATTCAAATTTGAAATGGCAAGCACGACGCGCTTACACAAAGTCGCTCGAGTCACAAAAGACTGCCTACAAGGAGGGATCATGTCATTTTTACTAGTTTACTAGTGGTCGAATTTGTCACACCCATTAAAAAAGAAGGCTTTGTCACTGTGGCATATGCTGAAAACCTGGTGATAATAGTGTCTGGACTTTTTGACTTTCAACTTCGTGTTAGGAGATAAAATGAAAAATGGTGTGAACGCCACGGACTCTCTGTGAATACACCACTGAAATGGAGTTAGTGTTATTCACACAAAAACCAAGAAAACAGATTTATTATGATACTACTAGGAACTCTATGTATGATAGTACTAAGTTAATACTAATCAAGGAAGTTAAATATCTAGGTATCTGGCTAGGCTATTAACTTCTGTGAAAAAAACACTCAAATATGTCACCACGAAGGCAACCAAATTTTATGGCAATGCACTAAAGCGGTAGGAAAAGACTGAAGTCTAACAAATAATCAGATACTAACACGCGAAAAATACGACTATGCTACGAGAAACGCAGAATAGCGTGCTCTTTAATTAGCAGATGTATGAATACACACTCAGCTGCTGTTGAAATAATCTTAGAGATCACACCGCTGTACCTGCATATATACAGCAGGAATCGATGACTTCTGCCCTATGAATTAAATCTAGAAATATGTGAAAGAATATGAGTGCCACGACAACCCACTGCAAAATAATCGACCGGGCGAGGCAATCATTCCCAAAGCAAAAAATGGTACGGATATTATAGCTAGAACACAGTTCGACAGAGAAAAGTATGAGCTAGTCATAGAGAACGATGTACTCGTATCTGTCGATATATTGCTATCTTGGAACATCTACGCAGATGGTGCAAAAAACAAGCTTGGACTAAGAGAGTCCTTTGCCAAAATCAAAATATGAGTGTATTATGTGTATAATGTAAAAATACTGAACCATAAACTTCAATATTATAATATTGTTTTAAATATACCTACGTTGTAAATCGATAAAAAAAAAAAGTTTTTGTCATGTATAAAAATACAGTTTAAGCAATACTAAAGCAAAACTGGTTACGACTATTGCTTGAACCAGCCCAAAATAATTCTTGATTCAAAGGAATAAGACGCAACCGAATTATAATAATTGCATTTTGCACGATTTTGAAAACGATGTTATTACATGAAAGGAAAAATGAGACTTATTTCAAGGTAACAAGGTCGAGATCCGAACTTTGGTACAACGGTTATTAAAGAACTGATGTGTGTCCCACTTCTCGGACGGAAAATGTGATTATTGTCCGTGCATTGGGACAAGTACGGGTTTAGTGAGTACCAGTAGGCGGACACGCAAATATTATAAATAATCATAAAGATTATGTCTAGATTATAGGTTATAATATTAGGCAATTTATCTAAGTATCGTAATAGAATAGCACACTTACTGTATCACATTAGACAACTAAGAAATGAACTGAAGTTGATGACAGGGTAGGCACCAAATTCAGCTACTGAATTAACAGATTAACGAAAATTTTACGACACCGCACTTTTGAGATAATTTGGCTTGGACACCATTACACTACGTGTACAGTTTTGCCTGTATAATACTTTGAAATATAACCAAGAATTTATTGTCACTCATAAAATTAAATTAAACTTTCGTAGAAAATTACAAAAATTAAAAAACCGTGTAACGTCCGGGTTCTGGGACTCGTCCGCAGTTACGTACGTTTACCTTATATGTTCGTCTGTAGGTATGTATTTTTTTTTGTATATATTCCTCGATATTTTGGCCAATTGTGAACCGATTTAAATTGTTTTTAGTTCAAAATAGTATACTTTCGAGGTGATTCCATTTAAATTTTATCGAAATCGCTTGAGCCGTTTTTGATAAATCAACAAAAATGCATATGCATACATGGACGTTACATCAAGTCTTGCAAATTAGAGTCTGGCTAACGAAAGTTGATACTGACAAAGCGCGGCAAATTTAAAAAATATCAGTATGGCAGCCCTAAACTGAGAGGGAAACACTTCCTCTCACTCACACGATGTAGCATTGTTACCATACTGCGATTTTGATTCTTCCAAATCTTTGGGGGAATCGCAAAAAAATCTTTTTTCAAGCTTTAACTTGTCGTGTAGGAGTTTTATATTCAACTAGCGGACCCGGCGAACTTCGTACCGCGAAAGTTAATGAATGTAGGTAGCTAACCTTACGGAAATACCTACATTAAGATATTTTAAGTTTAATGGCTGTCATCCAAAATGTGGATTTCATTGAGCTATCTCACCATTGTGAAGATAGCATTTATGAAAAGTTGACATTTGCGGAGATAAACCACTTTTAAGTTCGACATCTGTCATCCAAAATGTAGATCTGGTTCAGCTATCTCATTTACGTGAAGACATCATTGATCAAAAGTTGACAGTTACGGAGATAAACTACTTTTAAGTTCGAGAGTTGTCATACAAAATGTAGATCTGGTTTAGCTATCTCACTTTTGTAAAGACAGTAATGGTCTAAAATCGGTAGTTACGAAGTAAGTAATAGTAAGTGCGCCACAAAATATTAGCCCCAATTCAATGTGAAACGGTACACAAATATTGTAGCAAACAATCATATCAAACCCAAGAATAAGTCAATCTAAACTAATTTGTTTCGTTATGGTTATCATCCGCAGCTTTCTTTGTCCCACTGCTAGGTATAGGCCTCTCTCTTGCAGTGCTTCGGCTCTTTGCCGGTCCTGACCAGGTTCGACCGACGGTATTGCCGATATCATCAACCCACTTTGCTGCCGCGCATATTTATGGTATATGATAACAAAAATAGTAAGTGCGCCACAAAATATTAGCCCTAATTAAATGTGCAACGGTACACAAATATTGTAGCTACTAATATTTTCAAACCCAAAAAACAGTCGATCTCAACTAATTTGTTCCATCATCGTTGTCATCCGCAGCTTTCTTTGTCCCTCTGCTGGGTATAGGCCTCTCTGAGTGCCATCTGCCTCCGCTCTCTGCCGGTCGTGACCAGGCTCGACCGGCGGTATTGACGGTATCGTCGAGGTAGTCGACCCACACTGCTGCCGCGCAGCACAAAGCTGAGCGCTCTCACCTATTCAAGTACCCTAGTTGACCAGCTCGGTCACCGCTCAAGAAGCGCTGGTCGAATCGGTTGCCACGCCAACCTGGACGATGTCATACGCAGGGTATTTAGGACCGCCAATATCGCAGCCGTACTCGAACCGGGCTTGCGCGTTGTGGCAAAAGGCCTGACGGTATGACGCTGGTCCTATGGAAGTGTGGACGGCCCTTAGTATGGGACGCGACTTGCGTCGATACTTTGGCGCCGTCATATCTTTCTGAGACTCAGAGTAGGGCTGGAGCGGTGGCCGATTCGACAGAGCAGCGCAACCGGCGCAAATATGCTAACATCGGCAGTTGTTACATATTTGAACCGTTTGAAATTGAGATATTGTGTCCGTAGGGGCCGGGAGGCCGGGAGCTCATCTTGTTTTCAAAAGTGTATCTGAGCCTCTGGTGGACGCGACGTGTGACCAAAATGCTGGTGTTTGTTTAGCTCAACGTATAAGTTTTGCCTTTCAACGTGGCAATGCTGCCAGCATGCTGGGTAATTATTTTTTGACGTTATTATTATGTCAAATTGAGGCTTCGCATTGCTCTCGAAATGATCCAAATGATTTCAACGCGTATCTATCTACTTCGTTACGATGAAGATTATAATAATATAAATAATGAATAATTTTGTTCAGTTTAGTACATGAAGTTTGAAAAAGTTTTAAATACAAGGTAAAATACCCTAATTTAAAGGTAAATCCACGATGGTAGTAGCACCGTGTGTTGTCATTTAAAAAGTTTGCGAAAAATTCCAGTATCAACTTTCGTTAGCCAGACTCTATTCGAATTCTGTACACGGTGGAAGTCGGTCGAAAAAGTTTTTAATACAAGGTAAAATACCCCAATTTAAAGGTAAATCCACGATGGTAGTAGCACCGTGTGTTGTCATTTAAAAAGTTTGCGAAAAATTCCAGTATCAACTTTCGTTAGCCAGACTCTATTCGAATTCTGTACACGGTGGAAGTCGGTGTAAAAACTTTTTCAGGTGGCGATTTTTTGCGAAAATTAATTATTAAAATGTCTATCAAACTTCCTACAAACTTTAATTAACCTCCATACATGTACCAGATTTGTGGACATTGTTGTCTATATTTTAAACAAAATGTTGCCATTCTATTAAGAAAACTTCTAATGAACTCAGTTTTATTTTAATTAATTTTCTAACAAACCTACGACCCGATTGAAAATTGTACGGACGCACATAATTGCAAAAGTTTTAAATTGACATTTTACCGTAATTGATTTCGATAATGCGAAAAGTTTATCCTTTTTGTAACCACCTCCCAACAAGTAAGAGCTCTCAATCCGGATTATCAGGAGTATGCTATTTTTAGGGTTCCGTACCTCAAAAGGAAAAAACGGAACCCTTAAAGGATCACTTTGTCGTCCGTCTGTCCGTATGCCAAGACCCTTTATCTCAAGAACGCGTAAAGTTAACGAGTTGAAATTTATACCATGTACGTTTATCTATGGTCTCTTATAGTTGTGAAAATATCAAACTTCTCAGTTAGCGTATAAAAAAGTTAGAGCCGTTTATCTCGTATCAAACCGCATATTACGACACTCACAAATCAAAACCTACAGGATACCTTCAGTTGACCTAGATATATGAAATTTGGCAAGAAACATTGTCTTAAAGTACCTACACTTATGGGAATAAGTCTGAAACCTACAGTTCTGATATCGCCTTACTATTATTATATCTTTAACTTATAAAACATGAAAACAAAACTTAAATAAATTATCCTATCTAAACTAAAATACCCTATCTAAAGAAAACTAGTTAAAAATTAGAGAATGTTTAAACCTATAAAAGGTTTAAACAGTCTCTAATCACAGGCAACGTGCCCAAAATGCTGGCTGCATTGCCTCGCTGAATTGCGAGGCTGACTTTCTGCCCAAAATACAGGCCAGCATTCTGGTCACGTGTACTTTCTTTTAATCTCCCCGACAAATCTTTGAAAATCTCTAGAGCACCCGGCCCCCACGGTCCAAGTGTCTCTACCCCAAATGGCACAAATAAATATCCTCTGTCGAGAGATGAATATTTGCGCCGTTTGAGGGATTCTGCCGCAATTGCCGCACCGCTAGGCTGCCTTGATGTCTCTAGAAGATGTGACGGCGCCAAAGTATCGACACAAGTAGCATCCCACACCAAGGGCCGTCCCATCTTCCAGGGAATCAAGGTCATTCCATCGGGTCTTTTTCCATCGTCTTGTAGTAGTCCTGTTGGTTCCAGAGTAGCTGCCACGTTTACGCTACCAAAGGCACGACGGATGATATCATTTAAAGCGCTATGGCGAGCGATACGGCCGGCACTCCTGCTGCAAGACAAACCGTGGTGACCGAGGCTGTCTACATTTTCTCCACAGACGCACCTGTGGGGGAAAACACAAGGAGCGCCAAGGCGTAGCAAAATGGCTAACCGGAATGTATTGTTGTCCAGTAAATTTCCTAAATGAAACGAAGGTAGTGCCTGCAGCCAAAGACCCGATTCCCAGCGAGAAACAGCTAGGAGACGCGCCCGATCTGTAGGAATGTTTGTGGATAGTAATTTGTTCCATTCCAAATCACAGATCGGCGTATCCCATTGTCTCTGTGACGTTGGGGTCTTGGGCAGGGTAGAATTTGGGCAGGCTATTTTCCAAGCATTTAAGGCTTCAGTCAAAAATGAAATTTGCACATTTCCTAAACTTGGTGACAAAATTTGATTTACTAAATTTTCAGTGCTTTTGACTGAAGATAGAAATGCGGGCAATGATACGCTGGAAATTTTTCTAATACCTAAGCCTCCATAGCGGATCGGTAGGGACGCTTGGCACCACATGGAATTTTCGATAGACACATTGAAGATGGATGTGAGCGTATCCTTAACAATGTTGTCCAGTTTTTGTAAAATTTCGGGGTGATTCCAAAGCTGGCAACATCGCAAAGAATACGTAAATTTTGGTAGAAAAAGGCAATACTTAATTATAGTATAGGCCATATGCATATTAATTTTAGAAAGTCTATCCGAAACTGCGTTAAAATTTTGAATCTTTTCTTCAATAAAATCAGGTACAGACTCATCAAGGACCGGTGATCCTAGTAAACGAAGTGAAGTGCTATCAATGATTTTAATGTCAGGAGCTAATGAATTAAACCGTTGTATGATGTCAGTTTTTGACGTGCAGTGATCTGAAATATACAATTCACACTTTGAAAAATTCAGCTCCAGGCTAATAGCTTGAAAGTCAGAAATTAGATTTTCTAAATCTTTGAGTACAGTTTCAGGATCACCACCAAGAGTTCCGTCATCTAAATACCACACATTAAATTTAGACTCAAGACGCTTGATGATGGGGTGGATCGCGAGACTGAAAATAGCCGGCCCAAGAGGATCACCCTGCTGACATCCCACTTCTGATGATAAAAGGTCTTTTTGATAAACTAATTTAGATGGTTTACCATAACATTGCCAAAGAAATGGGTATAAATCTGGGATGTTATTTTTAACTTCCGCCAGCAGAGCACCTCTATGAACTGAATTGAAAGCGTTTTTCACGTCTACCTTTAGCACGACTACATCGTCTCTACCATGCATTAAAAAAGTTCTCAGCGCGTGCACTGCCGCCTCGCAACCTCCACGTGAACCGAAACCCAGCTGGTTCGGTTGAAAATGTTGCGTCAGTAGATTGCTTTCTAATTTACAGCCGATTTTAGCAGTAAGGCGGCGATATGTAGTGCCAACAGCAATAGGCCTGATTCCTCCGTCTTTCTTCTTTAGGGCACAAAGGTTGGCTCCATATAGAATATCAACGATATTGCTATTGACCTTACCTGTCAGCATAAAATTCACCAAGTGGGTTAAACTGACAGCTAAATTTTCACCTGCACTACCACTGACAGCGCCGATGAGATCCTTAAGATGCTGAGGTGTTAAGGCATCCAAACCGCCAGCAGATCCACTGATTAAATAACAATAAAATAGGGCTTAAATACAAAAAAATGTAGGACCAAAATTCAAAGTGAGTAAATCGTATCATTAAAACTAGCGTGAAGATTCATTATTAAAATTTATATGAACACCGGATACAACTCACGATTATTTGAACGGTCGTTCCGCTATGCGTTCGACCGGTTTCAGAGTAGTTAGTTCTCTTTCTTTAGGGAATACGCGCGCCCCCGACAACGGACGCCCGCGCACTGAAGCGCGCGTCCGTTGCGCTAACTACTCTGAAACCGGTCGGACGCATAGCGGCACGACCGTTCAAATAATCGTGAGTTGTATCCGGTGTTCATATAAATTTTAAATCGTATCATGTGGGGTAATATGAAAGAGCGTGGGACCTAGACTGACCAGCCTGACTTGCACTTCCGATTTTTTGTTTATTCATTGGTACGTACGACGTGAACACTAAAGAATTTATAATAAACTATCGCAATATCTTTTCTCTACTGTTAGCATACTTACCTTGACATATTTTTTCGACATATGAAAATGTGACAGATATAAATTATACCTTCCTAACCATATCTTTGTCTCGTTTTGAATTCGTCTACAAAATTGTGACGTGGTGCTTTTGGTAACCAGCTTGGAAGCTAATTACAGAGTGCTAAAAATATAGTAGGTGTACCGGTGTTGGCCTTTTGGTATCAAAATTATGTACATGCATAATTGATAATTATAAATAATTTAATACCATAAATATTGTTTGTGTGAATGTATCAAAATTTCTTTGACAATATTATTTTAAAATAAAATTGTCTTATTAATCATTAAAATTTAAAGTGGCCACAAATGATACTAAACAACCAACAACCTGTGTCTACCCCATGTTTTAAAATTTTCAAATTTTATCATGAAGAGGTACATGAAATATAAGAATTATTTATCAGGGAAATGCAATGTTAATCAACGAGAAAATATGTGAACACAGCGTCAGGCATTTCAAAAACAGCAACAAAAAATAATAAAAACACACCATTCAACTTCATTCCAAAAACAAAATATCGCAAAGAATTTACTGGTTGTTAAAACCTGCCCAAGCTGCAGTTTATGTCGCTGGCATACTGTATAGTTCTTACATATAGAGAGCTAATGCTTGCACGGTGTAACATGTATTAAACTGAAGACATTTTGCAGCACAAGAATCAATTTCTTTAAGTGACCCTTAACTAATATTTTTTTGCAAAAAATAGCATGACCGACTTCACCCGCTTACAGAATCATTACATAGTATAAAACAAAGTCGCTTTCCGCTGTCTGTCCCCATGTATGATTATATCTTTAAAACTACGTAACGGATTTTGATGCAGTTTGTTTAATAGATAGAGTAATTCAAGAGAAATGTTTATTGTATAATACACCTATGCGAAGCCGGGGCGCATCGCTAGAACGCAAATATTATGCACGGATCGATGTAGCATTTTTCACATTATTGTTGATTTCGATAAAATTTAAATGGAACCAATTTCGAAGTATACTCTTTCCAATTAAAAAAGAATGATTGAAATCAGACTACTATGAAAAAAGTTATGCGTGGTTATACATAAAAAAAAAATATATGTATACGCGTCGAATTGTATACCTCCTCCGGTGGTTCGTCGGTCAAAAAATATGTAATTTTTAGTTACACTAAATAACTATTACGTACTGTGATTCTTTTCTGAAAGTTAGTGCTCCTCATTATCATCTCGAGCATCTTCATAACATTACATTTAATAAAATAAGTAAAATGATCTAACCAAAATAAAGAAAAAACTTGTGTCACCTTTTGTCTATTTTATTTTATGTTTAATTTAAAATCAGAGCTGTATTTTTAAAACTATTTGCGTCTTAACACAAAAGATTTAAACACGCTTTAAGCCCTGTTTATACATACAATTTGTACTGTTAAACATTGTCTAATCCGTGCGTAAAACTTTTGTGGTAAAAAAGCTAATGTATATGTGAGAAATGAGAAAAACTGCGTAGCACTGCGTCTCTACAAGTAAAAGTATAGATATTCAATAACATATCACTCAGAACTCCCAAAACATCTTACAATAACAAAGACAAAATATGAAAATTAATATATTTTTATATCAGAGTGGCTTTCTTTGTAAAGCGTTGGTGAATAAGGAAGAAAAACGGTATTTTTCTTGCCGGCGACAGCGCCGTCTAAGAGCAGTTCCTTGTAATAACATTTTGTTGCAGCAAAAAGTTTACGAAGAAAATACCAAGAATAATAAGTAGGTACAACGAGATTATTGCCCGGAAAGTGTTTACATACAGTGTTTATACAGGGTTATTTCTAATCAATTAGCACCCTCTTAAGGGCTTATTCTGTACATCAAAACTAATAACTTTTGTTCTGCGACTTTTATCAAAACTCAAAAAAAATTGTTAATCCATAGAAAAATATCGTTCACCCGCGAAAAAATGTATGGAACAGAGGTGATTTCTTTAAAAAGTTTTGACAAAAGCTTCAGAACAAAAGTTATTAGTTTTGATGTACAGAGTAAGCCCCTAAAAGGGTGCTAATTGATTAGAAATAACCCTGTATATAATAAGAAATAATAATAAATAAATATTTTGGGACATCTTCCACACGGCCTATGACCCTAAACTAAGCAAAGCTTGTGATATGGCTGCCAGAAACTGATCTACTACATATACTTAATTTTAAATACATACTTATATAGATAGTAATTAAATGACACCCAGACACAGAGCAAACCCTTATGTTCATCACATAAATATTTGCCCTGGGTGGGGATCGAACCCACGCTTCTTTGATCAAGAAGTTAGGGTCACTAACCCCTGAGCCACCGAGGCAGTCACATATAAATCTTGCGTTACATTATTCATTAGTAATTACTGCAATTTACAGGCCATAATTGTGTGTTTATTACTTAAAAATGTATTTTATTTCAGGCAATTATCCACTCACAGTATATCCAAGAATACTTAGTTATTATTAAAGTTCCCATACCTCATTAATTTGAAATAATTGCGCTACGCGATTGATTTTAATTTATTACTAGCAACCCGCCCCGACTTTGCACAGATGTATTATACATATAAACCTTCCTCTTAAATAACTCTACCTATTGAAAAAAATCGCATCAAAATCCGTTGCGTAGTTTTAAAGATATAAGCATACATAGGGACAGACAGCGGGAAGCGACTTTGTTTTATTTTATACTAGCGACCCGCCCCGTCTTCGCACAGGTGTATTATACATATAAACCTTCCTCTTGAATTATTCTATCTAATAAAAAAATAGATCAAAATCCATTCCGTAGTTTTAAAGATATAAGCATACATAGGGACGGACAGACAGGGAATCGACTTTGTTTTATACTAGGTAGTGACTACGAGTATGTAGTGTAGTAAGTAAGTAAGTAAATTCGTATAGGCCGGGTGGCTAGCCCTGGTGTCAGAGTTTTTAGGCCGCCTGAAGGCCTCTGACATAGCTAAACGGTTAAAACAACCGGGACCTACAATTTAACGTGTCATCCGAGCCACGGTAGCGCTCAGTTGGAAAATGCCACCCGCGGTCACCCATCCAAATACTGACCGTAGTGTACCTAGTGATAGTGAAGTGATGATACCACTGAAATAATTACTAGTATTGTGGTACTTATCTAAAGTATTTTGTAGCTTATATCTATAAAAAATTTAATGTGTAATTGTTTATCTAATGAAAATGAAAATGAAAATGAAATTTATTGGCTGTTACAAACATTTCTTATCAATAATTATCTTATTAACACTAGTCATGAAAACTTAGTAATTAATCAAGTTGAGACACATTGCCATCCAAGCTAGGAACTAACCTGTGTTTTGGAATAGCAGTGCCCTCCGCCGGATAACAGTAGGAACTAAATCATAATAATACAATCAAAGAAAAAAAAAATAGTAATAAAATACAATGCCAATTTAAAATTTTGAAATAACTAATACATTTTGTTATGGATGTGAATGAAAGTGTGTAGTGTGATTGAGTGCGTAAGTGTATTATCCCTGCAATACGCGAGATCTCATGAGAGCCAAGGTTTGCGGGGATAGAGTTCATGTGTAAATGTGAGTGAATGAGTGTGTTTCAGATCTAGATTTTACAAGGTAGACCTTATGAAGGTTCAAATAAAATATCTTCAGTAGATTGATAATCTTGAGTAAGTAGCCAGGTTGTCAATTTAACTTTACAGTCGTGTCTATTTAACTTATGAAAATTTAGAATTTTGTTCAGTTTGTTATAAACATAAGTACCCCGTGATTGAGAATGCCTTGAAGCGAAAGTTGTAGAACAGTGTTCAATTGCGCAAACGTTTTTGTTACCTGTAGAGCGATGAGGGAGTTTAGAAGTACTCTCGTTTTGAATACTACTCTTATGCTGTATAAGAATAAGGTTAAGAATAAACAGTTGGCGCACCGACAAAATTTTGCAATCGGTAAAAAGAAGATTCGTTGGATAACGAGTGGGTTTGAAGGACATAATTTTCAAAATAAGTCTTTGAGCTCTCTCTAACTTTATAATATGAGTCTTGCAAGCACCACTCCATATGGATATGCAATAACCTAGTATGGACTGACAGATAGAGAAATAAACAGTTTTGAGTAGTTCGAAAGAAGTAATCTGACGTAGGTTCTTAAAGACCCATATAAGTTTCCGAAGGCGTGCCGAAACTGCTTCGATCTGAGGTACCCATGATAACTGTTCATCAATAATAACACCTAGATATCTGATTGATTTTACGTGTTCAAGATACAAGCAGGTGCACGGGCCATTGGAAGAGTTTAGGCATGTATGCGCTTGAATTTTAAAGGTATCTGATGATAGAGGACGCTTTTTTTGAATACTAAAAGAGATAAATTTACTCTTGGTGAAATTCAATGTCAGCAGATTAGCCTGTAGCCAAGATATGACGTCTCTAAGGCCTTGTTCAGCATTTAATAGCGCTTCTTCCCAATTTTTTCCTGTGAACACCATTGCTGTATCGTCAGCGAAAGTAAATATTTTACCATGGGGTGGGTCGTAGCAGCATAAATCATTAATAAAAATTAAAAAGAGAGTTGGGCCTAGTATGGAGCCTTGTGGTACTCCATACGTGACTACCTCATCATCGCTTACTATATTGTTGATGCTGACACGCTGAATTCTATTTGATAAATAATCCACAAAGAGTTTCAAGGCGATTCCTCTGATTCCTAAAAGTTTCAACTTTTTCAGCAAGAGTGGAGTGGAGACGGTGTCAAAAGCCTTAGCCATATCCAAAAATATGCCAACACACTTGTTTCTTTTATCTAGGTTTTTGACAACGTAATCAGTCAAGCCAGAGACTGCTTGATCGGTAGATTTTTTAGCTCTGAAACCGAATTGTGACTCTGAGAGTAGCTTTTCTTGTTCAAGATATGAAATCAATCTTCTATTTAAAAGTTTTTCAATAATTTTAGATAAAGCTGGAAGAATGGAAATAGGTCTAAAGTTATTTACATCGTCCCTTGCTCCACTCTTATGTATGGGGTGAATTATGGATATCTTAAAAGCTTTAGGAAAGGTTCCGGTTTTAAAACAAAGATTGATTAAATAAGTTAATGGCAAGATTATGACATCTTTGGCAGATTTTAGAAAAGAGTTAGGGATATGATCCCATCCGGTAGCGCAATCATTTTTTAGGCTAACAATAATCCTGCTTACTTCGTCTTCGTCAGTGTCAAGAAGGACAAATGAGCGAGGATGATGTTTCTGAACAATAGGCGTATGACTGCAGGAAGTTTTTGACGCAATAGAAATTTCATCTGCCAGATTTTTGCCTACGCTAGCGAAAAAATTGTTGACTTTATTTACTGCAACGTGGGGATCTGGATCAGATTTTAGGAGATCCATTGGTTGTGTTTTTACTGGAGATATGTTAGCGAGCTTTTTTATAACTTTCCAAGTTTGTTTAGTGTTTTTGCCAGCGTTTAGAATTTCCGAACTTTCATAATCGACTTTTAACTTTTTCAGGAGATAGTTACAAAAATTTCTATACCTGGTGTAACTTTTACTGAGAATCTGATCGTTAGGATTTTTCTGTACCTTGAGATGCATACTGTCTCTGTGGCGTATACATCTCAGTAAGCCTGGGGTGATCCATGGTTTTATTGTGCGTTTTTTACATGCCATTTTTTTATTTGTAGTGCATTGTTGTAAGGCATTCGTTAATATATTAACAAATGAGTCAGCTGCGAGATTAGGATCAGTCGCTTGAAGTACAGAAGAAAAGTTAGTGGATTTTAAAAGTTTAAGTGCATTTTCGAAATTGATTTTTTTAGTTGTATATAAATTTTTAGCATTAATCGGTGACTCGGTCGAAAGGCAGGTAAGAACTGGAAGATGATCAGTTACTGCGGATTGGAGTACAAACGACAGAGCTGGAGATTTAGTTTTTAGTAGTATGTGGTCTAGGCAGGACTGTTCCCTTGTAGGGAATGAATGTGCGGGTAACAAACCATGTTCAGCAGCAAGATTAAGATATGGCTCCCGTTTCTGGTCATTTTTGTTAGTATCTAAGTGTATGTTAATGTCACCTGTGACAATTATATTTTTAAAAGATTTAAGAGACTGTAACGTTGTTTCTAAGGATTCCAGGAAAGTTTTAATACAATGAAATGCACAAGGGCGGTATATGGCTAATATAGCGGTATGGTCTGAAATTTTTACTAAAATACAATTTGCTCCCTCAAAAGGGACTTCTACGACCGAGCACGAAATAGATGTCTTGGAATATACAACGACTCCATCGTTTTGATTGAAGAGTCGGTTTGTTGCAGTGACGTTATAATTTGGTAGTTGTGGAATAATTTTATTAGATGACAGCCAGCATTCAGATAATATTAAAAAGTCACAGTCAAAGTTAAGAGAAGCTAGCATTACGCTCAACTTATCAAAGTTAGCATTAATGCTTCTTATGTTCTGAGCAAGAACTTTTAGATATTTGGTTGGTTCAGATAATCTGCGTGAGCAATCGTTAGGTGAACATAAAAACGATTCAGACACCTTAATATCGTCTAATTCATTGATAAGGCTACTATCCATTTTGAAAAGTAATGGTAACATGGACGGCATGGTAAATGGTCTTAAAAGTGATGCATCGCATCGCGTCATAATATAAGCTGGCTACAATAAAAAAAGTATTTTCTAGAATTTCTTTGATTATCTTGTTTTTGTTGTGTGAAAATAACAGTGAGTTTGAGTGAATGAATGAGAGCGAGTAGTTAAATTTGGCTGTATGGAGAATGATAATTTTATAATATAGTATTTGTATAGAACACAGAGAAGCTGTTGTACTTAATCTAAGGACACATATCTTTCCTAAGAATAGTCAGGCTTGTGCAAGGGATGTAATTTGCTCTTCAGTTTTAACCAAGATAATTGGGGTTCCGTCTGCTCTTCTTAGAAACACCTTTCCATTAGTGGTCCAGCAGTATCTATATCCACATGATTTTTTGCACTCTCTAGCCAGATAGTGGAGGCGACTTGCTTTGCTCGTAAGGTGTTCGGCGACAAAGACCGGTGAGTTTTTTCCCTGAATACCTAAATGAATGGCACTTAGTTTAGATGTGTGATTTGCAGCATTATAGGTTTTGACAGCTTTAATAACCTTGATTTTTTGCATGGTAGATGTCAATTCTACTATAATAGGCTTATTAGTTTCGGATTTGCCAGGAATTCGGAAGGCGTCTTTGATCTCGTTTGGTGAGAGTTTACATTTAACTGTCTCACTCAAGCGAACCACATAGTTGGTTAATGCTTCTTTAGTTTCGTTGGGAGAATGCGGGACGTTTCTTATTTCGAGTGATGATGCTCTTGCGCTACGCAGCAAGGTCTCGATGGTCTCTTCTAGAAGAGCAATGCGACTTTGATTGGATTTACATTCCTTTTGCACAGAGTCAAGCTTGGTATTTGTTTCTTCCAATTTAGATGACATGAATTCCAAAGACTTTTCAATGTCACTTTTTATGCCTGAAAGCTTCTTATCCAATTGATCAAACTTAATATTCATATCAGATTTCCAGGACGAGAAAAGCTTGCTCATTTTGCTCTCAAATTGCTTAAATCTTTCTTCAGTCAACTCAGGAGAACGATGGCGTTTAGCTGCCCGTTGTTGCCGCTTTTCTTGGTCACTAAGCTTAGCGGCATCAGAATCTGATCCAGCATAATCGGGGGTTTGAGACATATTGGGCTAGTAAGTGAGCAAAAAATCCACCAAAAATAACAAAAAGTATCTCCTTATACTTTGCGTTTCACAATGTGTTCGACGCGGTTGCGCATTCAATACGCACAGGAGACCTCTGATTGTAGCAAGTACCAGGCAATCACAAACTGTTGAGTGTGGCGCCACGATATGATAATGCTAATAATATTTAAATAATGCTTTTGCAAGTTGGGTCTACCAGGGTGATTAAGAACTTTCACATTTGTGAACTTTAACTTAAGCACAAAACATCAAATAGCCATCTGAATATTCTGTAGAAACCAATATCTAGTGTGTAGAAAGAAGGATGGAGTTTTGATTATTACATGGATCGACACAACGATTTCATTTCCAAAGGTGACGTCCACAAGTGGTATATTATTCAGAGAAAAATCGAACCAAGATGATAAATACATCATTTGAAAGCTTCATTTATGGGCTTCTCAAAAATATTTAATTTATAAGTATTTTTTCATCCCTCCATTTTTTTAAATGTGAAAAATAAATTGTATGAAAAATAATAATACAGCTGTGTATTTTTTCTAGTTTAGCAATAATAAAGTGCTTCTATCGTGATTTTACTTGCATTCATAGCTGATTCATCCACATTCATCTCTTAATTTGCTAAAATTATAAATGATAACCTACCAGTGTGACCAGTTAATATGTACAATGTGACAAAAAACACTTAAATTCTATGTCTAATTGGTAACATACTTCTATTTAACAATCTGGAGATTAATTAATCAGGGTTGCTAGAGATAAACTACCTATTGAGCCAAATATATTTATTTATCTTAAGAGATCAAAAATTAATTTAAAAAAAAATGGAGGGCTCTTTTTTGTTTTTAACTCAGAAAAATATGAACTTTCTCGAAATGTATCGAGTGGCGTGGTTAGAATTTTTGATTATTATTATACCAGCCTCCATACATTTTGTGCACATGTCCTTTAGATTGCTTGATTTCAAGAAACATCTGTCAATATTACGTCAACATTGGAAGCAAATCCCTCGGATTCTTCAGTACGTCGCGTTGCAGACGCGAGCAGTAAATATTTAACATCCGGACGTAAAACGGAAGCCTGCATAATGCCCGGCTCAGTTTACATCTTGTGTATCCACCATTACTAGGGTTACCAGATGGAAAATTGAAACGTACTTACATTTCCGTCGAAAAAATCGGATGTTTTTCAATATTACCAAATCTAGAAATAACGCACGAGGGGTAAAAGTCAGCAGCTGGGTGCTACTAAAACTTTGTATCGTCCTGTAGGCCAAGCATGCGACCACGAAAAGCCACGAACTCTTGCGACGTGTGAAACAGGGACAGATATATACTTCGCCATAACTCTGCCTCGTTCTGACAGGTCGAAAGAAATATTTCGTAAGGCGTGAGCCCGGCTGGTGGGTGATTCTGTAATAAAACAAGCACGTTACACGCTCTAACGTGCACTTGGTTAAGAAGTTCGTGTGGAAAATAATTATTTATTTGCTTAAACTCGGTTGATAATTTATTTTAACATAATTTAACATTTATCAAATATTTCTCCAAACCAAAGGAGTTGTACCTGATTTACAAGGAACTCGGTATTAAAATTCTAACCAAGATCATTCAATTTTTCTAGGAATGTACTTAAAGTTTAAATTCATGGAGTAATAAAAAATAATATATAGCCCTGCAATTTTTTTAAATTGTTATTTTAAAAAAATATATTGGAAATGCTAAATCATATTTTCTAAGAAAATAAATAGGGCAAATAAGCGCTAGATAGCCCTTTCCGGGCTAAATCATTACACATCAGGTTCACCTACAGTAAACAGTCTTAAATCTAGCTCCAAAAGGGCTAAGGTGGCAACACTGATTGAAAATCAAATTAATCAATCAATTTCTTTTGACATTGACATTACTATTATACTTTTTTTTTTTAAATTAGCTTTGAGATTTTTCATATTAACGTGTTTCTTTACGAGATATCCGTTCCGTTTCACGTTACATACCCTAAATATATATTATCGGTTTTCTAAATATCACAGAGCTTTAAAAATATGTTTTTATTAGATAATAATTACATTTTGAATGCTCTTTATAAAACAGCAATCATTGATCTGGTTAGAATTTTTATTTATTTTAATACCGGTAACGGAACAAATCCTTTCATTGAAATAAAAAAAAAACTTACCGTGATACGTAAGGTTTTGTTCATAGAGAATCAGACCCTGTTCCCCTAGTAGAGTCTGAGTAGTTTAAAGTAACCAAAGCCCTAAGAGTGGTTCCATGTCCTGATGGAGCTTCAAAGTAGTTTCGAGTTCAAAGAGTTTGCTAATTCAAATATATTCTAAAGAACGATAAGAAAGCAAAGATCAATTGTCAACAGTGTCTTTTGACTAGGATTTTTTTTATTACAAAAAGATAAGCTTTACAGGGTTATTTCTAATCAAGTAGCATCCATTTAAGGGGCTTATTCTGTACATCAAAACTAACAACTTTTGATGAACGACATTTGTCAAATCTCAAAAAAAACAGCTGTTCCATAGAGCACTATCGTTCACCCTCGAGAAAATGTGTGGAACAGCTGATTCTTTTTTGAGTTTTGACAAAAGTCGCAGAACAAAAGTTGTTAGTTGTGATGTACAGAATAAGCCCCTAAAAGGATGCTAATTGATTAGAAATAACCCTGTATAAGACAAGACAATTATATCCGCGGTTCATGTTCAAGAAATTCGATCCTCAATCGAGAAGTAAATGTAAAATTAAATTTTGAATCGTGATCGAACTTTAGAAGAGCTTACTTATTTTACTTTATATAGGTAACGGATATTCACATATCAAAATTATACTTCCTATAACTTTTTTTTTAATAATGACAATACTACACTACTACTACATAGAAAGCAATTGGATCATCCACAGACCCTTGAAGGTCTAAAGATAATCCAAGTGCTCAAGCCCACTGCCAGTTGGCAGCGTGCCCAGCATGCTGGCAGCATTGCCACGCTGAATGGCAATGCTTATACGTTGAGCCAAATAAACACCTAATAAAATTCGTGATCTTAGTCTTTCCAGTTACAGCAGCTATAATTTCGATTGCATTCGGTGATCTCTCTCAAGCTTACCTTAGCTCAAGCTTAGCTCTCGTCAGTTATACAAAATAACAGCTATTGGATTGTTGATTTAAAAATTGTAAGATCGGACAAACCTGAGAATTGGTAACCCTACTTATAACATAACTTTTATATTCAATTACCTTGCTTGCACAGCACGATGTGAGGTAGGAAAATAGCCGCTGTCTTGCAAGGTGTCCACAGTTTATGGCGTATTATTAGGTTAAACGTTTTAAGCATCGTAACATTTTAACGCTAAAATAGTTATGTTATATAGTGTCGTTTTTCATAACAATGTTTAAGTAATATTGTTACAAATAATAGCCATATAATTCATGTAAAAACCTTAACCGTATTATTTATGCCTGAATTTCTTTAAGTCTCATTTACCTTTAGGACTTTTGGCTTAGATATTTAAATTTTATTTTTTAAATAATTTTATTGAATTTAAAAAAAGCCGTGGTGGTCAAGAGGTAGTGACACCCGCCTTACAATCGTGAGGTCGTGGGTTCAAATCCCCGGTCCCGTACCAATGAGTTCTTTGGAATCTATGTACGGAATTTCACACCACAGGCTTTTCGGTGAAGGAAAACATCGTGAGGCAACCTGCATACGTCCGTAGAAGAAATTCGATGGCGTATGTGAATCCAGCAACCCGCACTGGGCCCGCGTGATGGATATGGCCCAATCACCCTTCGTGGGTAGGCCTACGTCCTGCAGTGGACTACTAAAAAGGTTGGTACAGTACAGTACAGTATTGAATTTATATAACTTATAAAACACTGAGTTGTCATTCTACACAAAATAAAAATTCTACCTAAACATATACAAAAACAGGCTAAAAATTGAAATAAAGATTGTGTCCTTGTGGAAGGGTGCCAAGAACGCTGGCTGCATTCCCGCGCTGAATTGCTAAAGAAATTCTCTGCGCGAGGAATGAGCCAGCCTTCTTGTCACCAGAGGCGACGACAAGTTTTGGCGAAACTATGTTGAAGAATTTTTTTAGGGAAGGACCCCACGGATTTGCGAGTGATGCGTATTTGCGCCGCTTAGCGTCTTCTGTTTTATAAATTAGATAACTAATTTAACCTCGCTCATTATTATCAACTGTGTAGCCTAATAGTTCATATTGCAACCAAATATTATAGGTAAGTACCCCTAAAAATAGTAGCGCTCATAGCGTAGTTTGACGAGGTTTTAATTAGCGATCATCGAAGTTAAGCAAAGTTCATAACGGTCAGTCTTCGGATGGGTGACCGCGGATGACATTTCCATTAAGCGCTACCACTGCTTGGATGGCACGTTAAATTGTAGGTCCCGGTTTTTTTATCCATTAATCCATGTCAGAGGCCTTCAGGCGGCTTAAAAACTCTGACACCAAGGTTAGCCACCCGAAATACGAACTTACTTTTTACCTATAAAAATCCTAGTGAAACTTGCTTGCCGTTAATATTTTATAGCAATCACTTACTTTCAATATCATAATGCTATTAAAAGAAACCAAAAATCACCGAAGCAATTCAAATAGTAATCTATTTATCAAAATCGAATATCATTTTGTCCCAAATCAGTTGTCGGAAATTCAGCCCAAGGTATATTATTCTGTTTCTGTATCATTTGAGTAATGGAATCTGTCCCAAACACAACGGAACTGACCTTTTTGTGGTCCTATTAATTTCAATGATAACGCAGTATTCGACCCAATAGAAACTACAGATACATCTTCCGCAGTTTGTACGGAATTTATACAATAGGAGACGATTTTTTACAAAACACACTCTGTTTTTGACCGACGAAACGGAGGAGGTACTCAATTTGACACGTATATTTGTTTTATAAATGTAATAATCACGCATGACTCTAAACTTTTAAACCTTGTGGTCTGATTTCGATTTTTTTTTTCATTGGAAAGAATATACTTCGTAATTGGTCCCATTTAAATTTTATCGAATTCGGCTGAGCCATTTTTGATGAATCAACAATAATGTAATTTAATGTGAAAAATGTGAAATATTCGCGAATTCTGTACACGGTTGAAGTCAGTCATGCCATATTTTGCAAAATATAATAGTGCAGCCCCCAATCGAACTGGGCTAGTCCTTAGATAAAATAAGGTACTTTTATTTACCTATTCCACTGTTGGGCAAATGCCTCCCCTGTTCTTCACAGTCTGGGCGATTTTCTTCTACGATGTATCTACCTTAATTTATGTACCTACCTGTTCCTGATGTCACGCCATCTCTTTTGGGACTAGTAGCATGAATTTATTCTACCAGCTTTTATGTTAAAAGATAGTAGGTACCATGATCAGTTTTTGGTCAAAAAACTTATTATCTTTGTTAATACAAATATTACATGTGCTATATAACCGAAAGAAATGATTTTACCCAACTATATTACTTTAATATTTTGCAATAAACGAATATCTATAAATAAATATAGGGTGGCTACTGAAGCTCCTTGTCAAGCTTACACCTAGACCTGTATATACCTAATGGTACTGATAAAAACCATGAGTATATGATGCATGTCTACATATAGATATGTATAAAATAACCGCTGTGAAATTATCTGCTTAACTAAGCATCAGGCCAACTCAAAGTCTCGAACCCTGTGCTATAAAACCTGCAAGGGCAAATAGATAAAGTGAATCCAACACATTTTACTTTACTAAAAAACTTGTAAAACACACTCATGCATCACAATTTCACTATCAAAACCAAATCCACCCACGCCCCAATTCGCTGAAAGCATAAAATAAACAAACGAATATGGTAGAAGGCTTGAACAGTATCAGCTTGCAGCAGCACTCAAATTAGAAGGTGACCCGGTTTCCGACAACTAAAATAAAGTTAGGCATCAAAAGACCGGGTCACAGGTATGACCTTTTAAAATTGAGTTATCTCGGGACGGCTGCCTGAGCCATAGAATTAGAACTAAAGTAATAGAATGCTTACTAAATTCTGCACAAATAAAAACTATGTTACAGTTGTCTTATAGCTATCTGGATAGCATACGCAAGAGTGAGTGGAACAAAAAAAAACGCATTGTCTGTCGGCATACGTCAAAATCACAAGTTGGAATGTCAATATGGTTAAAATTTGGTTCCAATATGTTCGAAAATTTGAATCCTCTAGTTCCAGTAAGAAGGTTCACATACTTTTTACCTTTTTGAATTTGGACAGCCGAGATAGCTCAATGCTAGTTTGTGAAACCCTTCGAAATTACCTAAGTTCGGGTGTATGTGCATCTTTTTCTAACACCTTTTATATTTAAAGTGGGACAATGTGATGTATGTATCTTGCTATTTTAGTACGGTTTCTATTACTTTAGTTCTAATTCTATGGCCTGAGCTAACATTTGACATGTCAACGTTAATGGACTTTGCAACTTTCAAGTTGTGACCGCAGGCTTTGACTCCGTGGCGCGTAACCGCCGTTGGACAAACTTTATGCGCTCCGCAGTCTTTTGAAAACTATCTGGCCAAAAATTCAGAACTTGAAGTTCTCAAATTTTAAATTTAATCTAAGTTTTCAGGGGTATAACTTTGTGATATATATTTTTGTGGACATATTTTATTTCTATCATATCCACAATAGTTCAGCAGCAAGGTGGGTCGACTACATCTTCAATATCGCAGGTCAAAACTCGACGCGATTGGCAAAGGACCAAGGCTGATGGAAATATAAGAGTGAGGCCTTAACCCAGAAGTGGACAAAGAAGACTACGGAAGATGATGATGATATTCAGAATGCTGCATCATATCGACATTGACATCGTAAAACTTGTTTCAACGTGCATGCAGTACTTAGCCATTTTTCAGACACTGATTGACCTCAGGATTTTGTAGGTTTTAAGCAAAAGTGATTCAGTGCATGATTTCTAGAATGACTTTGTGCAAAATGTAATTCTAACAGTTACCCTGGAAACCTTAGTTTACCATCTTTCTAAAATCTTTCGAGTAGCTACTATAGAAAAACAACAAACAACTAATCTCACATACACGGCATGGCATATCCACCGAATTTTTAATCAAAGGCAGACACAGCAAACTTTACGAGTACAAAGCCCAAACTTGTCTAAAACTATCTCAACTAGAATTCTTTTTTTATTTTGAAAACAATCCACAAACTTAAAACTACGAGCGTCCAACATAAAATTTAGCTTTAGCGAAATTTATGACAAGACTTGGGAGACGTAAGAATGCCCGTATAAAATATATCCATGACAAATTGCTGCCCGTCACAGAGTTAGCAAGATGAGACTTGTCATGTCGACCTAGCGAAACTCTGCTTAAAATTTCTACTGCGTGCATCTAACTTCTTCTTCTTCGTCGTGTCGATGATCCTCAACATCATATAATTTTCTCCCAGTACTCAGCTACACTCGTCCCGGGGGTAGCCTGGTAGAGGTCTCGCAATGTGCACGCATTTGCTAATAGTTTATTCTATTATTATTACGCACAGATCACAACAGTTCAGTTATTCTTAATTATTATAATTAGATACTTGTATAGTGTATATTTTATCTAATGACCTAATTAAAACCGCAGGATTGCGCTGGATGCAAGTCGCTACGAAGCGGTCTTGGAGATCTTTAGGGGAAGCCTATGTCCAGCAGTGGACGTCCTATGGCTGATGGATGGATCGGTGATATTTTATCTGTAACAAAAATGTATGTGCCTACATAGTCCCTAAGTTTGCAAAATAAACATTAACATTATATTTATGCAGTCACAGAACACTGCATGCTGCATTGTATTTTTCGTAAGCATTTTGCGGTTTCTAAGCCAATGAAGGCCTTTCACATGTCTAAACGGTTAAAACCACCGAGACCCACAATTTAACGTGTCATTCGTCAGTTCAACTCAATTGTTAGTCATAAATGCCACCTGTAGTCACCAGTCCGAAAACTGAGCGTACTCAAAGTTGCTTAACTTCAGTGATCTCTAACAAATACCATATCAAACTACGATAACTAACTACATTGTGCTAAATACGCTACTTTTTGCAATGTTGCGTATTTGCTACATACAACATTCTCGTGCTCCGGGTTTCTCTAGATCTCAAAGTTCCTGGTACAAGAATGTTCAAAGGCGCTCCTGCCTCGTAATTTTGATGCATTCCCTCATCCATTTCCCACCTCGCCTATGATCTCCAAACGCAAAGTGCTTGCATACGAAGGCGTGTTGAAATTGGAGTACATTAGGCAAATGGCCCGCCACTGGCACTCCAAAATAAATTGCACTGCACGGGCCATATTGCAGGAAGATAATGCCCTGAGAAAACACATTTGGTGGCTAACATACTTTTGCGTAAGTGTTGCCAGTGAACATTTTAAGAAAACCCTATTTTCACCCTAAAAAGTCGTATATGTAAGAAAATAATCACCGTTAGGCCGTGTATGTTGCACCTCCTTGTCCTCCTTGAGTTAAAACATGAGGAAAGATATACTTACAGGGTTACCTGCTTGCCATGAACTGAGCCGAAAAGTGTGTCATAAGGACCATTATGAACAACTTTTACTATGGGGCCGACCCAAAATCGGAGAAAAGAAAAATCAGCTGCTCCATACAAAATTGTAACTCGAAATCGACAATATATAAAAAAAAACTTTTTTTATTCGATTTTTTCGGACTCTGTTACTCTACTTTCCTTTTTTCAGCTTCAGCTAAATTCAGCTCAGTACAATAGTTCTGTATAACTTTATATTGTATCAAGAGTTCATGCAAACAAAGGCTGCCAAAAATAGTTACGTATTGTCATAGCATTGGCAACACTGTTTGAGTAGCGGCTGCCAGCGCTGCCACGCACTTTGAGTTTGTGAGGAAATATTTACTTTTGAAAAGACTATCAAAAAGTTTTAATTGAGTAGTAAATATTCAAAAGCTGCTGAAGCTCAATGTTGGTTCGCGTTATGTAAAGTTAAACAAAACATTTCACACCTATAGTTGCTGAGTTCTGCTTAAAATAAAACTCGATATTTGTTTCATTGTACCAGCAATTATAATTCTAGCGTTTTTATTCGAGTAATTTGGCAAAATTTCAGGCGTGAAGCCACATAAAAAAATAATTCAAATGTATAATTTTCGTGTAGTACAGCAAGACCCTGACAATAAACAAAACTCAACTCAAAAAATAAAGCTTTAGCACATAAAATCAGCTTCTGATTTAGATGTTTGCCGCCATTAGGGTATTGAAGCCACGAAGACTCCAGTTTTAATCAATAAAATTTAGTGTGATTGCAAATAGTAGAAAATCAATGTATCAATTCTTTGTAGATTTTTATCATACTCCAAATAGGTAAAGATTGCACAGGGAATAGCTTCGGACACATTACTGAGGTATCGCTCATAAAGAGTTTGATTAGATGTTCGTTAGCGATTATTATCGAAGTTAAGCAACGTTCAATAGGTACGGTCAGCCTTCGGATATGTAACCTTGGGTGGCATTTACAACTGAGCGCTACCGTGGCTCGGATGACTCGTTAAATTGTAGGCCCCGGTTGTTGTAACCGTTTATCCAAGTAAGAGGCCTTTAGGCGGCTTAATATCTCTGACACCAGGGGTATATATCCACCTGGCTTATACGAACTTAATAACTGAGCTAATTTTGATCAGTTTAAGATATACTAAAGAAAACACCGGTTTTTACTCACGTATAATATGGCGACCGGGCCGCTGGGAACTCGACTGGTTTCAGCGCGCGTGCGCCAGTCGATGGGAGCGCGCGTATTCCCTGCCGAAGGAGTACTTATTACTCCGAAACCGGTCGGGTTCCCAACGGCCCGGCCGCGATATTATGTATACGTGAGTAAAAACCGGTGTTTTCTTTAGTATAATTAATTCTCACGCGAGTTTTAATGAAGTGAGTTGAAAATATGTTGCTCTAGACTTCAGTCTACTCAACCTATTGGTACATCCGCTACTGCGTAAAATCATAGCTGCATCTAAACCATCAAAACAAACCATAACTAGCCCATTTCACATCCCGCGTCAAATTATGCGGAAATAGAAATGTCAAATTATACCGACAAGGACAAATGGATATGTCGTGAACAAGAGAGATTTCAGGGAACTCACTCGCGAGAAGAAAACCGTATTTGGCTGTCTACACTATGGCGGCCTCAAATGATGGAAACTTACCATACTTTAGGATTATTCCGTAAAAGAGCCATAGTGACTGACCTCAAACCGATTAACCGATCTTATTGGAGATCTATAGAAGAAGCCTATGTCCAGCAATCAACGTGCTAGGTACAGTTAAAACGACGACAAATGGGTAAACTTGTCAACATAAATCACTACATAGTATAAATCAAAGTCGCTTCCCAGTATGTCTGCCCCTATGTTTGATTATATCTTTAATACATAGAACGGTTTTTTTAATACATAGAGTAATTCAAGAGGAAAGTTTATACGTATAATACACATGTACAAATCCGGGGTAGGTCGCTAGTTGATTATATTGAATAAGTATATATTGCGGTAACTCGTTTAAACATATTTGTCATATTCGTAAACGTGTTTAATGCAAAACTAATATCTAGTACTGATTGCTTTTGTATTAAGATTAATTCCTAAGACAAGAAACAAGATGTGTGCACCAAAAGTTAGTCAAATACCTATCTATGTCCCTGATAAATTCAAATTGGAATACCTTGGGTAGCTTCTATTGTTCTTGTTCAGGTAGCAAGGAGGTATTTAATCATGGTACCAACTCCAAGTTCATGTTAGCTTACCTATTCTATGGGATATTATTTTGTATTCGTTATGGATAACAGTGTTAAAGAAGAAACATACTATCGGACGCGGCTGACGGACGCGGCTGACAGCCGCGACTTAGCAATGTGCACAGTCTTAAGTCATCCGGTGTGCCAGATCGCTCTCGGACGTCCGAACGCTTAAGGTCGTCCGAAGGTGACGTCCGCGACATATGTCCGATAGTGTGCACGGCTCAGTGTACTTTCATAGTCTAGGTCGCTGCTGTCAGTCGCGTCCGTAAGCCGCGCCCGATAGTATGTTTCTCTTCCAAAAAGTAGGAAGTCTTGTATTATTTTCGTCTTTATGTAATTTTTTTTCTCTATTGTTTGGGGACCAATTTATAAAAAACCTGTTTATTTCGAAAGAGTATACTCCCCAAAGGTTGCTTCATTTGAATTTTATCGAATTCGGCTGAGCCGTTTTTGAAAAATGAACAATAATGTAAAAATTACTACATGGATGACACATCGATTCCTGCGAACTATTATAATTAGAATTCTGTATACGGTGGAAGAAGCCGTGGTGGCCTAGAGGTAGTGACACCCGCCTTGCAATCGTGAGATCGTAGGTTCAAATCCCGGTCCCGTACCAATGAGTTCTTTGGAATTTATGTGCGGAATTTCACACCACTGGCTTTTCGGTGAAGGAAAACATCGTGAGGCAACCTGCATACGTCCGTAGAAGAAATTCGATGGCGTATGCGAATCCACCCACCCGCACTGGGCCAGCGTGGTGGATACGGCCCAATCACCCTTCGTGGGTAGGCCTAAGTCCTGCAGTGGACTATTAAAAAGGCTGATACAGTACAGTACAGTACATACGGTGGAAGACGGTCATGCCATTTTGGCCAAAAAAATATTATTATTATTGTACCGGCTTTTTATTCGTTCGGCCGTATCTGCTATGCTAGCCTAGTAGCGGGTTGGTAGATTCACATGAGCCATATATATTTTTTCTACGGACGGATGCAGGTTTCCTCGCGATTTTTCCCTTCACTGAAAAGCCCGTCGTCTGAAAAGCCATGAACGAAACCGCAAAAACTCATTAGTGTGGGACCAGGATTTGAACGCTTAACCTACGATTGGTAGTTACCTATGACTACCCCTAGGCCGCCAAAATTCTGATATTGTTTTGCACCTATAATGAAGCCATTATACTAAACCTACAGTCCTACTTGTTGTTCGTCTTATACGGTGCAAATTTTAAGTAGTTAATAAGCAATATTGTAGGTAGGCATTGTTCCACGGGGTATCGGTACGCCATTCAAGCTTGAAATTATCCCCCTTTATACCATACCCTGGGTTCAGTTGAACAAGGTACATTCTCTAAGGGCTACTTAGTTTGCGTCACTCGATTCTGTTATCTGTATTGAATAGGCAGTAGGCGAGTGACAGGGAAATAGGAAGATAAGGTAGATTAGATAGAAAACGATAATGAAATATTCGATCTCCTGGGGATCGAAATAGGAGGTTCGAGTTGAACCAGTGGACATTTTTATATGATAACGATTCGCGTTGAATCATATTCTGTCTAATTTTAAATAAAACGATTTAGTCCACAGACTCCTAATAACTATTTAGAAATAAAATATTGAACACACTGAATCCCTTTCATTATATATGAAATCTTTAGTGCCTACAGATAAAATTATGACGAAAAAAAAATAAAAAATTACAATAAATTTAAATTATTATGATATTTGTTTGCCATCTTTGATAACCCATGCCTTATTACCTTAATAAATAAAAATGCAAGGTAAGTAAATAATTCAAACCTGATTTAAACAAATGTAAACTTCGGTCAAATTTTAGTACTAGAATTTCTTCTGAGGTTTCATGCCTATTGGGTTTGGAATAACCATAGCATTTACACATCAGACATCATATATTATTTATTAATAATGAATAGATAGTGAGTAATAGTGTTAGTTTTACGTCCGAAACACAAATACTCAAATGGTCATATCCTCATTTTTAACTCTTTTCATAACGCATTCAAACTGTACGTTTAATAAACCATCTGGCCCGAAATAATCAATACAATATCCAATCCAACATTCAATTGAAATGGAAGCGAATTGCTACATATCGGAGTGGCTGCAACCACTAAATGGAATTGCTATCAACGAACCGCCAAACCGGAATTAACCATACCCATCAGAGCATTGGAAATCTCGTAAAGCTGCGGTATCAAATAAGTGGCCTGGTTTGGATCTGCAAGCTTCTTTTTCACGTCCTTTGTTATATAAAAAAAAAATGAAATTGTTTGGACACACTGATGTACTGTGCGACCAAACAATCAAGGTTTTACGAGTTCCAATAGGTCTCAAACACCAAGGTCTTAGATTACGGTTTCGGTGTCCCCTGCCTGTCGTAAGAGCCGTCTAAAAGGGGCCCTAGGAGCTCGACGAAGTTGTATTTGGGGATCAAACCATCTATCCAAACGAGTTCTGGGAAGACAACGGCGCTGCGTGGCCAGCACCGCTGTACACAGGAAAGCTGCTACTACAAGCTTACGGAGTGTGAAGATCCATGCTGGAGGGCACTGGTGCGTTCTCACAGAGATCCCAGTTACCTCTGATAAGCACAGAGGGAGGCCACCGGGGGGGTTTTAGTGGAAAAGTCCACATAACCCGGTTGCACCCCAACATAACCGGGTGGGTATCTGTTAAAGATTTCCCCCCGTCAACAAAAAAAAAAGGTTTCAAACTCACCAGCTAGTCTTTTGAAAATAGCCCCGCAGCTAACGTGTTAATTGCACAAGGAAAAATAATTATTTTTAGTCCATTTTGCTAAGGCAAGGCAACAAGTATTATGAGGTTAGCCGGCAATAAAAAATGAACAGAACTAATTTTGACGAGTTTAAAAACCATAATTATTTTTTGCAAAAAATAGCATGACCGACTTCACCCGTGTACAGAATCATTACATAGTATAAAACAAAGTCGCTTTCCGCTGTCTGACCCATGTATGCTTATATCTTTAAAACTACGCGACGGATTTTGATGCAGTTTGGTTTAATAGATAGAATAATTCAAGAGAAATGTTTATATGTATAATACACCTGTGCGAAGCCGGGGCGCATCGCTAGAACGCAAATATTATGCACATATCGATGTAACATTTTTCACATTATTATTGATTTATCAAAAATGGGTCAGCCAATTTCGATAAAATTTAAATGAGACCAATTCGGAAGTATACTTTTTTTCATAAAAAAAGAATGATTGAAATCGGACTACTATAAAAAAAGTTATGCGTGGTTATACATAAAAAATATACGCGTTGAATTGTATCCTCCACCGGTGGTTCGTCGGTCTAAAACAAATTAACATGAAAGTGGTATGTACAAACAATAATCGTCCAAGTGCGAGTCGACCTCGCGCACGAATGTTGCCATACCTTAATATATTTTATTTTAATTTAATTATTCATTTTTATTGTTGTTGTTATAGCGGCAACAGAAATACGTAAAATCTGTGAAAATTTTAACGTTCTAGCTATCACCGCTCATGAGATACAGCTTGGTGACAGACGGACAGACGGACGGAGAGCGAAGTCTTAGTAATAGGGTCCCGTTTTTACCCTTTGGGTACGGAACCCTAACAAGAAAGAGAGACAGCATCACAAAAGAGTATATTTGAGTACAAACTAGGTACTAGGTAAACCGTAAATCATTTAGTCATTGTATCGAGTGAATAGCTTTCTGAGGTCATATATGACGTAAAACTAATTTAAAACAAATAACTCAAGTTATACATTACAAACATTAAAATCATTTTGCTGTATTCCAGTGCTAACAATGACTACACCATTTGTTATCGTAGCTAAGCTGTGATAAAAATCAGGCTATTTGACAACATTGAAAATATACTATTGATTGTGGTAATCCATAAAGATAATAGCCTGAAAAGGACATATTTCACTTCATTTAAACTAAAATATGTATACTTTTCGCAAATTATACGAAATTAAATACGATATTTTTTTGATATTTTATCTGTGACGAAAACGCTCTAAGGCGGGTGGCAACTTTGGTGGCGTCACATGCTAGTGAACGAGAATTTCTCAATTGACTGTTGTTTGTGTAATTTGTGTTTTGAGTTTTCGGAGCAATATAATTGGATCTGTAAGTTACTTTTAAAGTATTTTTTGTCAATTTTCAGATGTAAACTAGCGTATTGACTAGTGTGTGACGTCCCAGACCAGCGCCATTACAGAATGTCGTTTTGGCGTGATTTTAAATATCTATTATTTAACACTTGATTTTCATTGTTAATACAGTAGATCTCACGGAAATATAAATGTAGTGAGCTTATTATGTACTAACAAATAATTTAAAACGATTTCCAAAAACTAGTCAAATAGGTACATATACCTAGGTATAATTTAGCCACCGCAAAGTCAAACTTTTTCGTGGTTCATTCCAAAATCACTGGCAGGGCTTTGTAGTAGCGCAGTTCGCTGTGTTTTATGTTATTACGGACATTAATAATTTAACGCTCAAGTGCTGGCGCAGCACCAGACTGAATAAATTTCAGATTTCAGGCTGTGATTCAACGGCTACGAATGCGAGTTAGGCTCGCTTTACTAGACTCGATGTCACATTCATATTCATATTCCCTGCACTTGGTACACGAGTACAAGTTTAGGCCGAATCATGCAAGATTGCGGATGGGAAGTTAGCTACAAGCTGCGCAATATCCAATCCTGATAGGTCAGATACCACCTCGCGACTTCCCAAAGCCAGCAGAAAAGCTGCCAGCAGGCAGCGATCTCCCGCGACCCACGTGGAAGTCAATAAACCGACTCCGGAGCCAAGTGGGCCGTTGCAGGATAAACCTAGCCAAGTGGGGATTCTCGGATGCTGACAGGGTACTGTGTGATTGCGGAGCCCCTGAGCAGAGCATGGATCATCTGCTTACGTGCCCACAGTGTCCGAGCCCCTGCACAAAGATCTACACCAGGCTACACCCTGCGGGGTCGCAGCGGCCAAATACTGGGAGAAGACAATCCTACTAATATTATAAACGCGAAAGTTTGTGAGGATGGATGGATGGATGGATGGATGGATGGATGGATGGATGGATGTATGTATGGATGTTTGTTACTCTTTCACGCAAAAACTACTGAACGGATAGAGATGAAACTTTGCATTAATATAGCTTATATATCAGAATAACACATAGGCTATAAATTATAATGATATTGCGTAAATTGTTCATAATATAAAGATAAGTGTTAAGTAAGATCTGAGAACTCTAAGAAGCTATAGAGTGCGCTTCAAGAAATGTCAAAAAAATCAACTGTCGAATCGAACAACCGTCAAATCGTTTTTTGTTTAATTTTTTCATTGAGGAAGGAATCAGAATTTTTTGGATCGGGTTTGAAAGACGGAACGTGACATAGTCTACTTTTTATCCCGGATAAATAAAGGGTTCCTATGGGATAGCACAAAAATCAAACTATCATGCGGGCGAAGCCGCGGGTAAAAACTAGTATAACATATTTGAACCATTGACACGACGAAGAAGAAGAAGAATAGGTCAGATAAAGTTGAATGTTGATTGGGTTTCGGGCATGTTGTAGCTAACTTCACATCCGTCGGCTTGTATGATTCGGCCTATAAGCGTTAAGGTGACGCATTGATAAACTATTACTTCGAAAATTCTCCCTTCAATCAGACAAATTTTACGCGGTCGCGCTCGACAGGATCGCGCCAAAGCGGCGGGCGGCAGTGAGTTTTTAATTAATTACTCATATTTACACATTAAAAAAAATAACTTCTCGGTTAATGAAATACTAGTTTTTACCCGCAGCTTCACCCGCATACGCAATATATCATTATAATTTATAGCCTATGTGTTATTTTGATATATAAGCTATATTTTTGCAAAGTTTCATCTCAATCCGTTCAGTAGTTTTTGCGTGAAAGAGTAACAAACATCCATATATCCATCCATCCATCCATCCTCACAAACAATCACGTTTATAATATTAGTAGGAAGGATAATAGCGGTCTAGCTATTTTATTCGTAAAAAATAATGGGGTGTTGTCGCTGAAAATTCTGAGCATACGAATTATTAAACTATTTCTGGTGAGAAATTTGTAAGTTTTTTTTTTTAATAAATCCGGTTATTTTTCAAGTTTTTTTCCGGTTTATTAAATTTTTCAAGATTTTCCCTTATCTATGATACTTTTTAAATTTGAATGAATATCATTCGTCCTCACACATCGCGCATTCAAAAGTACTCGTTTTCGTGTTTCTCGGCCAGATGCCTCGTCTTAAACGTTTAACGTTTATAGGCCGAATCAAACAAGTCGGTGTTCAAGCAACGTTCAGCGCAGTCAGTCTTCGGATGGGTGACCGCGGGTGACATTTACAACTGAGTACTACCGTGTCTCTAATGACAAGTGAAATTATGGTTCTCGGTTGTTTTAACCGTTTAGCTATATCAGAAGCTGTTTAAGTATATAAATAAAATAAATAAATCATTTATTGACTATAAACTTTTTGACAATATTCTTGCTTAATTATTAAGCATGAAGAACTGGCTGGCGCCCATACTAGTAATTGAACTGTATTACAGGCGCCAGAGCCCTCCGACGAAATTTGACAACATAAAAAAAAAGGTACATATTAGAATCAGAGAGGTACAATTATTACATTTTTTAATTTTGAAGAAAAAAAAAATATAAAATAATACTTACAATTTTTGTTTAAAAAGAAAGATTTGATTTAGTTAATTATAAATTTTAAGCATTTCAATCTATAAACCTTACAGATACACTTATTACACACAGTTTTTACTCTTGCACAGTAAGGGGTCAAATTAATATCAATTAAATAATAATTAATAATTCAACGCAAGACGGTTCCGTGTGTGTGTGCGTGTGTTTGTGTGTGTGTGTGTGTGTGTGTGTGTGTGTGTGGGGGTGTGTGTGTGTGTGTGTGCGTATGTGTGTAACGCTGCAATACACGAGATCTCATGAGAGTCAAGGTTTGCAGCGTTACTCGTGTGTAATGTATGAGTAAGAATGTTGTTATGTGTGTGTTATTATCTAGAATAACTGTTAACTTGTGATGCGCAGTAGTGTTTCGGTCTCAGCATATGAAAGCGTTTTAAGCCACTCTTCTACGGTTTGTTTAAGTTTATAGTTCGGAAGAGGATAGATGCAAAGCTTTTTGTGAATAGCATTGTAGAGGTGATTGCTAAGATGTACGAAGGCTCTGCTAGCAGATTTGGTTCGATGTGTTTGGGTCGGGCAGACTCCTTTGCTTCTTCTTTTTACTTTATCTGGATCAAAGGCCAGCTGCTTGTGTTTACGCATCACTATATGCAAGAAAACCAATTGCCTGACCGTCAGCACATTAGACTCTTGAAATAAAGCACTGGTCGAGAACCAAATAGGTTTCTTCAACATTACCTTGAGGATAGCTCTTTGTGCTCTTTCAAGCTTTAGCAGAGTTTCAGTAGAAGCTCCTCCCCATACCGTGTCGCAATAGGACAGTATAGATTGAGCCAAGGAAAAATAAACAAGTTTGAGAGTGTTCGTGTCTGCTGATGAGTGGTATATAGTTCGGGACTAAAATTGTAGATGGCGCTGTGCATTCTTAAAACGCGCAAGCGAGTTGCTCCTACCATAATCGAAACAATGTGTAAAGTTTCGGTACCAAAATTGTAGATGGCGTTGTACATGCTTAAACGCACAAGCGTTTTTCACCTAGCATCTAAGTATTGGTTAAGGTTTGGAAGTATTTGTGGTCTTCGGGTGGATACGAAATATATACGTATTACCATTGGCCAAATTGTTTCATTTGTACCTCCGTGTACAGAAACCTTCAGCTCACTTAACAACTCTAACGCTAGGGCTAGCCACTCAGCCACTAAAAGATTACGTACTTACTTTTTAATACAAATATACAGTAGCAAGATTTTTGCAAAAATTAACATGACCGACTTCACCTGTGTACAGAATTCGAGAATTTTTCGCACGGATCGATGTAGCATTTTTCACATTATTGTTGATTTATCAAAAATGGCAAAGCCGATTTCGATAAAATTTAAATGGGACCAATTTCGAAGTATACTCTTTCCAATATAAAAATAATTATTGAAATCGGACAACTACGAAAAAAGTAATGCGTGGTTATACATAAAAAAAATATATACATACGCGTCGAATTGTATACCTCCTCCGGTGGTTCGTCGGTCAAAAAGGTAAATAAATTAGAAACGAATACTGTAATATAAAAGTCATATATCTATGTGTATGTGAATATTATCTATCTACTTTGTAATTGGCATGGCTTCCATGATAATTACGAACTACCTATACGGTTTATGACGGTACTGAAAATAGGTATTGTAAATATCGTGCATTCATGTTTGTTAACAACAATAAAATTACATAAACTGCTGCGTTGTAAACAACAAAAATTGCCACATTGTCTTTACAAAAACTCACTAATACCATATAATTTTAAAGCTCATATTCAAACACTTTTGACGCTATAGGTACTAATAATATCCATTAGAAGGCGAATCTGTTTGAAGAATGTTAAACGTAGAAAGAAAATAGTATAAATAACCTTCTTCATGTGTAGACTTATTTTATTAATTGTAAAACTTTATGTGATGACGACACAGATCTTAATATCTGTGGTGCAAAAATATACCTAAGTTTAAAAAAACCGGACAAGTGCGAGTCAGGCTCGCACATCGAGGGTTCCGTACAAATATATTGTTTAAATAATTAAAAACCTGTTTTAGCATATGCTAATGAAGTTATTTTATATGATACCTTACATGATATGATTTACTCACTTTGAATTTTGAACCCATATTTTTGAATTTTGAGCCCCTATTTTTATGTGATTTAAATAAAAATCTAAAACAGTTTTCAGATTTATTCCTAAATGTGTACTCTGAGACAATGCTTTTCGCCAAATTTCATAGTTCTATGTCAACGGGAAGTACCCTGTAGGTTTTGATTTTTGTGAGCGTTGAAATATGCGTTTGTTTTTTTACGACATAAGCGGCTCTAACTTTTTTATACGGTAATTGAGAAGCTTTTTTTTTACACAACTGCAAGAATTTATAGGGTTACGTATACAATTCAAATTTCAACTCGATATCTTTACGCGTTCCCGAGATAGAGAGTTTTGACATACACACAGACGGACAGACGGACAACAAAGTGATCCTATAAGGGTTCCGTTTTTGCCTTTTGAGGTACGGAACCCTAAAAATCCTAAAAAAACGACGTAGGTATTCAATCACTAAACACGTAAAGCAAAGACGCCATTAAGAAAATGAACGGATTTCAATATCTGTCGCTTCTATAGAAATCTTTCCTAAGCCAAACAGATCCATTCCATGATTTCGGAACGCAAATGAAAAAGGCGCATAAAATATTTCATTCAACTTTACATCCTGCCGTGAGAGCCCTTCATAAAAGAGGAGGCCTATTCATTCATATAAAATCATGTTGGTACAAGGGGTTATCTAATATTTGGTTAGGGTTCGTGTTGCGCGGGAACTCTTTCAATATTGAATCTAATTAACTTAATGAGATAACAAGATGTGGGCCTCATAATATTTCATTAGGAAGCCTTTTTTTAATTTTATGAAAGGGTTTTTTATTGTTCCAGGTAATATTATCATCACAGAAGAGAGAGAATCTAGTTCTGCTGTTCTGTGATCATCATCATCTCAGCTGTCAAACCACCGCGGTGCTCTTGTGGTAATGATACCCGTCTTACAATCCTGAAGTCGTGGATTCAAATCCCGCTCATTCATTGGTACAGCCACTTAATTCTTCGGAATTTATGTACGGAATTTCACACCATTGGCTTTTCGGTGAAGGAAAACATCGTGAGGCATGCATATGTCTGTAGAAGAAATTCGATGGCGTATGTGATTCCACCAACCCGCATTGGGTCAGCGTGGTGAATATGGCCCAATCTCCTTTCGTGGGTAGGCCTACGTCCTGCAGAAGACTATTAATAAGGCTAATACATCTCAGCTGTTGGGTTACACTGCTAAATTACTGTGAGATACGAGTATTCTCTGGCAGTTTTCGTGAAGAATTTTTTATAGTACAAAACAAACTGTTACCGTAAGTTCATAAGATATTTTGTAGAATTTTATGTGTATGTAGGTAACTAGATATCAAAAAAAAAATCAAAATATATTTATTAACATTAAAGAATGTACTATTACAATGTAGTGCTAACGGGCCCCAAACTAGGCAAAGCAAGGTGCATATTAACCATTCCATGAGGCAAAGCCTGTCTCTTGGGCGCCCTGTGGCCGGTTTCCATAGTTCGCAGTCTCGCTGAGCGTTGTACACATTCAGTTGCATTCTTTTCAATGCTTACAGCAAAATCTACAACAATAAGTACAAGCTAGTTAATATTCTATTTTTTTTCTTCTACTAATTCTTAAATTAATGATAACATAATGGGAAAAGCTTAAGCAAGGTAATACACATTTTACTAAAACATTTGTACTGATTCATTTGTAATTTTTTTTTGTTTACCTTATTGTCCTAAAACTATTAAATATGCACAAAATAGCTCGACGTTCTAGATTGAGATATAGATTGAGAGATCTGATGTGTGTGTGTGTGTGTGTGTGTGTGTGTGTGTGTGTGTCCGTATGTGGGTAACGCTGCAATCAATAAATAACACCGCAAGTAACTTACTTATCTTACAAAATATTTACAATTTTTATATTTATACAGGGTTATTTCTTATCAATTAGCATCCATTTAATATAATATGGGCATATTCTGTACATCAAAACTAACAACTATTGTTCTGCGACTTTTGTAAAAACTCAAAAAGAAATTCGTTCTTCCATAGAAACACTTTCACTGACAAAATGTACGGAACAACTGATTTTTTTTTTAGTTTTTCAAAAATCGCAGAATAAAAGTTGTTAGTTTTGGTGTACAGAATAAGTTCCTAAAAGGATGTTAATTGATTATAAATAACCCTGTATAATTATACGTTTTTTACACAATGCAGCTGAGGTACAAATCTTATTGCGCTGTGGGTTTTTAGTTTTTAAAATTAATCTTGATCACTCTTATATGCTAGTACCCGAAAAAACGACTTACAGAATATAATTTCACTCAAAATACCTTCTCTTACCTTTGAAATCTTTTCTATTGGCTTAAAAAAGAACGAATCTTTAATTCAGCTCTAGTTGACAGCTCTCAGCTATTATCGCTGGAGTAGCATTCATTGTTTAGATTTTATGAGTCCAATGTAAATTATTCCCAGTTAATTGCCTTACCATGTTCGTCTTATAATTACGGTCTTTTTGCTGAGCGTCGGTCGGTAATAGTAGAGCCAAATACATATCACTACATAGTATAAAACAAAGTCGCTTCCCGCTGTCTGTATGTCTCTATGTATGCAACGGATTTTGATGCGGTTTTGTTTAAATATATAGAGTGATTTAAGAAGAAGGGTATGTTTATTACACTTGTCCGAAACCGGGGCAGGTAACTAGTCACTACATCGTATAAAACAAAGTCGCTTCCCGCAGTCTGTCCCCATGTATGCTTTTATCTTTAAAACTATGCAACAGATTTTGATGCGGTTTTTTATAGAGAGATTGAGTGATTCAAGGAAGGGACGGTTTATAAGTATATTGTATAATACTCCTGTGCGGTTCGGGTCGCTAGTTATTTGTATTTGATAGCTAGCTAAAATGTCTTATGTTAAGAACAATATAAGTAGGTACGTGGGAAACAATATAAGTTGGTAAATGTAAAAAAAATTAACTGATCGACACCTTTTTTGCGTGATTTGTATTGTAATACATGTACTCGTAGAATGTAGATATTCAAAACAAATAAACGGTTTGATTGATTGATTACATGCATAGTAAAAACTTAAAAAATAACGAACATTGTAATGTAACATAGAGTTAATATTTATTTTTCGCAAAAAATGAAACTGCCGCCTTCCACCGAGTACAGCATTGGATCCATGTACGTTACTGTTGATATATCAAAAATGGCTAAGCCGAGTTTGCTAAATTTAAAATAGGACCACCTCGGGAGTAAACTTTTTCAAAACAAAAAATAATTTTGTAAATCGATTCATATTTGGCGAAAATATCGATGAACATGCACAAATAAAAAAACATACAGACCACAGACAGACAGAACATAGTACCTCTTTAAAATAAGAGAATTCTGTCACCAAACACTATGAAACAAATCGGTTTAAATTACTGACGCCTATAACCCGATTTTTTACCTCCCATATTGCTCGAACGTCAATATCTGAAAGTTTGAGCGTGGAAACGGCGTAATTTCCTCCGCGGGTCCAAACGACCACCCTGCGATATCGCGACGAAATACGATATCTGGCAGTACTTAAGATTGTGAGATATCGCGGAGTACGACGTTACTTACGCTCTATCGCTGCGTCATTACCCCGGGACCCAAATTAGGACGGATACTTATTATTCGTCGTGTAGAAACATTTCTAGTACAGGACATTTGGAAGTTCTATGAGAATCATGATTTTGACAGTCGTAGGTGAATCCCATACCATTCAAGCGACCACTCTGCGATATCGCGACGAATTACGATAGCTAGCACTTCTGACAGTACTCAAAATCGTGAGATACCGTGGAGTACGACGTTACTTACGCTCTATCGCAGCGTCATTACCCCGGGACCCAAATTAGGACGGACACTTATTATTCGTCGTGTAGGAACATTTCTAGTAAGTACAGGACATTTGAAAGTTCTATGAGAATCATGATTTTGACAGTCGTAGGTAAATTTCATACCATTCAAGCGACCACTCTGCGATATCGCGACGAATTACGATAGCTAGCACTTCTGGCAGTACTTAAAATCGTGAGATACCGTGGAGTACGACGTTACTTACTCTCTATCGCTGCACCATTATCTCGGGACCCATATTATGACGGACACTTATTCGTCGCATAGAAACATTCCTAGTACCTACCGTATATTTAAAAATAAAATGCTATGCTCTTTGAACATATTGAGATGTTTTTGGCAATTTGGTATACTAATATATCAGAGCGTGTAGGGAGTATGCTTAGCATTTTATTTTGGGGGAAAGGTAGAGTTGGAAGGGCTCTTTCTCGTATATCAACAATCCGATGAACAGATAGTCTTTAGCCAAATAAGTACTATTTACCTACTGAGCAAAAATATTCTACTACTACACATAGGTAAAATTGGAAGTCACCAAATATTGTTCTCCTTCCTCCTTGAAAGGGGAAATTTGGACAGTGTATTTCAATTTCATAAAACCCGCTTATATTATGCTCATATTATACGCGTTCCTTTGCTTGAGCGTTTATATGGATGTGTATTTGTAGTTTGCATAATCGTAAAGAGCGAAGTTGACAAACGTGCGATTGTCAACTTTCTCAATTGTTGAATTAAGAATTTGACAAACACAGGTTTCGATCAGTCTCTTATTTGACAAATTAAAGATTTGATGTGTCGCGAATATGGCAAATATAGATTTGTCGAATATAGAATTTGACGAATTAACGAATCAAGTATTTGACGACCGTCTGCGTAATCTAAGTCACTGGTTATCTTCATTCCACTGACGTAGTATCGTTGATAAAGACCCTCGCACCGCGCCCGAGGGTTGAAGTGCCTGTTACAGAGCAATTCTCCTCTAATTATCCTTAACACGAGAGACGAGCACATGTTAATGCTCGTCGCATACATTTGTGAATAAAACATGTGTTTGCGTATTTAAGATGGCGCAGTCCCGTAATCGGTTTCTGTGGCGCTCGGTTAATAAGCTACGCTAGAAAATTTAAATTGGTTACGTTTGAGCGGTAGAGAATTAAATTCGTCGAATATTGAAGCTTTTAGACGAGAAAAATGTATGTGGTATTTTATTTGGTTATTCTAATAGCTTCAAAAGTTGATAGCAAGCTGTTTTGTTGTAGTGGGCTCGATCGTTATGAATTACGTTTGGGCTATTCTTTTCTAAGTATCCTTAACACGAAAGATAAGTATTTTGGTTATTCTTATATCTTGAAAAGTTCATAACAGTCGGGTTGACTGTTATGAATTACGTTTAATTTTACTCTAATTACCCTTAACACTAGAGACGAGCACAATGCACATGTTAATGCTCGTCGCATACATTTGTGAATAAAACATGTATTTGCGTATTTAAGATGGCGCAGTCTCGTAATCGGTTTCTGTGGCGCTCGGTTAATAAACCACGCTAGAAATTTAAATCGGTTACGTTTGAGCGGCAGATAATTAATAAAAGCTTTTAGACATGAAAACGTTTATGTGGTATTTTATTTGGTTATTCTAATAGTTTAATGGCAAGCTATTGTGTGGTATTGGTTTTATATTGGTTAGATTGGTAATTGTTTATTATTTTTCATTTATGAAAAATTATTTTTGTGACAATCCTAAATAAAATAAAATAAAAATTGGTTGTATATAAAAAGTCTCTAAATATTATTATTGTTTGTAATAAAAAATCTGGATAGGTCCACTCTTATCATCTAGCTTACGATCTATTCTTAGGCCTGCCAAACATTCGTACAGAAATTTCTTAAAACTTGGTGAGTAGTTATAAAATTGGTAAAAATATGGTTTCAGACAAATTCTATAACAGATACAATGACAAGAGATTTTTAATTGTTACGTGAATCTATATAACATATCACAATAAACACATTGAAAAAAAAACATACCTAACTTCATTGTCAGTTATGGTTATTTACCCATGTATAAAAGCAACATAGTAAAGAAGTTAATATACTTACCTACTCGTAGTATAATGAAACTTCCATCGGCATTTAGTTAAAATAGCTCTACAACAACCCTAATTCATTCTACCTACCTATACTCATAAACTTTGTTGCCAGGCCGTAAGTAATACCGTCATATACCCTTATCAGGCATTTCATTTACCTTATAAAAGTTATTAAGGACCTATATACATTATACCACCCCATCACTAAAGATATTAAAATTCAGCCCCAAGTTCCGAGCACATTGTTAGGTCAAGCGCTTTGAGAACCATTTAATTTTACTATCCTTTTAGGTCTACACAGACGAGGGTACAAAGGAAAAGCTAACCTTTCATTAGTATTCTTCACGTGAGGCGGTTGCGTCTATTTACTTGTCAAAATCAATTACCCTTAGGATAGTGTCCTGGGTTCGGAAACTCGTCCCGTTGTGGTCTTTTGTCACCCCAACAAGAAGGATCGTGACCACATCACTGGGCCCTTTCAAAGGCTGATATTTCGCGAAAATGATAGAGTATCTAAACGATTCGAGACCCAGATGACCCGGGCGGTATACCCGCAATACCTTAATGGCCTTTTAGTCAGTTATCTCTTTCACACGTTTGCTAGCTTGAGCACATGGGCATTTTACCTTCAAAAATTACACTGTATTTCTCCCTGCCATACCAATGTTATAGTTTAAGATTGTATTCAATACGTTCACTGTTGGTGTATCAATTTAAATAAAAAATAAAAATATTCCCACTTTTCTATTTAAAAAGTTTAAGTTTGTTTTCATACATATTAACAGAACAAAGTAACTTTTTTGTTACAATATTGATCTACTCCGTCAAATCAAAAGATATTGAAACAAACTATAGTAAAAGAACATGTCTAACTTAGGGCTTGAATTTGCTCTAAGTGGATGATTCCGTTTCCATACAAAACACGCACACGTGGACACGAGACGGATAGAAAAACACAAGTACTCATTTAACACAGTCAAGCCTTAAAAATATAATTATAAATACAACGTTCGTTTTAAAAAAATACATTTAGTGTTCTTTTATCCCCAGTATAATATATTGCGCAGTAACGTAGACTTTGGCGTACACAAACGCCTTAAAGGTTTCCTAACCCGTCCATATATTATTATTTCTCCCATTACTCAGGCCCACGTGGGTACACACCTTCCCTAGGGCACAATTACTATTCGGGTCAAGCGTGGAATGACCCGGTATTTTATAGGAATACGGTAAGGAGAGTGGATACAGGGTCAGGCCGCCTGAAAGTGGCCACTTTTCATTTTTATATTACGCATACTGTACGCAACTTGCTATATAAACTGTACTACTTTCTGTACTAATTGCTTTCCGTTGATTTGTCTGCGCCAACTGCCTTTTCCAATCGAAGGTGGGCTAGAGTCCGCATTTAGTCATTGAAAATGTAACCATCGTGATTTTAAAAACGGCAAACGCAATCTAGTTAAACTTTTACCAAAAAGAACCTTTTGGGATCACTAAAAAGAAAACTTTTTCTATTGTTTTATACGAAAACTAGCTTTTGCTTGCGGCTCCGCCCGCGTGGTATTTTGACTTTTGTGCTATCCCACAGGAACCTTTTATTTTTTCGGGATAAAAAGTAGCAATTGTCACTTTCCGACCCTTGAGCTATATCCATGCCAAAAATAAAGTCAATCCATTGCTCCGTTGCTGCGTGAAAGGGGAACAAACCAACAAACTTTTCGAATTTATAATATTAGTATGATGATACTAGCGATAGCACTAAATTCGAGTTGCTAAGTCCACATTGTAATCGACAGCATTATACCTAGGACTTAGGTACATCCCAAGCTAACATAAACCAACACAATACGCTTTGGCGTTTATAACAAAAGCAAGTATAGACTCTATAAAATTTAACTTGATCTCTGCGACAGCTGTCAGAAAAATAACGCCTATGAAGTCCTGAATTTCTTAATAGTACAGACAGTACCTGTCAATGTCATACTTTATGGCCATGCCGATTAGTGATGGGCGACGAATGATCGTGACCACAGAGTTTTAGATAGAGTTTTAATTAAATTATCGATAGTTTATACTGACTATATTTTTATCATTAATTTTATTGTATATTTTAATATCATAACATTTTTTACATGTGTAATTAAATTAAACCCAATTACATGTTACATTAGTATCGATAATAGGGAAAAACGTCGATAAACACTATCGTTACATTATTATGAGTGTTTAATTAATATCATAACATTATTTACATGTGTACGAGTACATACTTACTTGAAATTAAATAATAGTAAGTAAATAAAATCCAATTTCTCACCTTCAACTACTCATTTGATTTCATTACAACATTGTTTCAAAATCGATTTTTTCCACCACTATCTCAACTCTAAATATGTCAATCTTCTAGGTATGTCAATGTCACTGTCGCAGAGACCAAGTTAAATTTTATAGAGTATAATTATTCAAGTCGGCGGATGTCTTGTTAGCTACAGGCAGCGCGATTGGATTGCTGCTATCAGGATTGGATAATGCGCAGTTTGTAGTTAACTTCACATCCGCCGGCTTATATGATTCGGCGTTATAAATGCGAAGATAGTTTTTAATTTCATTTTAATCTGCCCTGAGAAGAGGTAGTAGCATAATAGTCGAATAGCAGCTGAACGGAAGTCGAAAACTTGGATGCAAATTGCCATGCTTTGACGGACCACGTTGGGCGCCACAATTTAGACTTGTTACGGATTACGGACATCAAAGCCAATTCCTGTTTTGTAAATTGACAGATTTCGTTTGATGTGGGTTCGTTCTTTAATTTAAGGGTAAGCCGCTAATTATGCTGTTTGATCTCTGAGAAGGGTTTTACAAACTTGAAAATGGCTGTCTTAAGATCCATTTCTAAATTACTCGAAGTTTGATTACCAAAATTTTGTGGATAATTTATTTAAAATACCAAAATTATTAGCATAACAAACATAATAATACGCCCGATTACAGAGGCGCCATCGTAATTATAATAGCTAAATAGCGTAGTTCTGTTTCTTTTTCACATTGGGCATTCGACAGAGAGAACGTTTTTTACGTTGCTATTAAATTTAAATTTACAAATAAAACTGTTAATGTAATGTTAGTTGGTCCTTCTTAGTCACTACGCTTATGTTTATTTATTTATTTATTTATGCAAGATATACGTACATGTGAATACAATCAGCGCTTAGCATATTAGACTAATACTTGTTGCTAATTCAGTAGGTGTACATATTCGCCCTGTCTAATAGGGCGTAGCATAATTATATATTATTAATGCCAGACAGTGTATTTAACAGTAAAGAATTTTCAAAAATATTCTAGTTCGAAATAGCTACATTTAATACTTATCTATATCTCTATCTTAATAGTATTTACAGTAATAATTGAATGGCTGACCTTATTTATTATGACTCAGCCGTCGTTGTGGTGATTAAAAATTTTGTTATGTTATAATTATTTATTTAATTTTCAAAAACAATACTACCGATGGCCAGATTAGCTGCAAAACGGCCTTTCAACCGTTCACACCCAGTCTCACTCGCAGATTTATAGGCTTACGTACATAATGTTTAAAAACATTACTAAGCAATGTACTGTATCAGCCTTTTAATAGTCCACTGCAGGACGTAGGTCTACACGAGAAGAGTGCTTGGTCCATATCCACCACGCTGACCCAGTGCTGGTTTTTGGATTCACATCAACGTCTTCGATTTTCTGCTACGGACGTATGCAGGTTGCCTGACGATCTTTTCGTTCACCAAAAAACCAATAGTGTTAAATTCCGTACACAAATTCCAAAGAACTCATTGGTACGGGACCGAGATTTGAACGACCTCACGATTGTAAGGCGGGCGTCACTACCACTAGACCACCATGGCTTGCTTTAGATGCTACAAACCTTGTTAAAAGTTGTACGATAAACAAATGCTCCAGTTTTTTGAAATTTCATAATTTCTAAAAATCTACAAGAAAAAATTGTCTTTACGTGGCTTTAAATATAACCGCACACTTACGAAAAAGCGGTCCGTATTAAGCTCGGCTATAAATTAGAAGGCCAAATGTGACCGCCAAGCGTTGGCACATTTTCAAAAACAATTAGAACGGAAGACCCGTTTTACCAGGCTTAGCAGCCTTTCTGGCTCTCTTTCGGGGCCTGCTGCGGAATTTCTACTAATTATTACTTATTACGTGCCATCTAGCTCTGCAAATTCGCCTAACATTTACACAATATGACTTAATGGCGCCTCAGCGGTAATCACTAACATTACACACTTGCACTATAATGTACCTACTATTGTATGTATGACTAGTAGTCCGATTTTACAGAGTTGAGGGATATTGTGGTCGATCGAGAAAATCTGAAAGAGATGCATCGATTTGAAATGGCACGAGTTAGAAAGAGACATGAAAAATATCTCGATTCGGTGGCTGTTGTCGGATTTCTAGACAAGGAACGTCGAATCCCAATACTTATTTGACAGTTTAGACAGCAGCTTTGAATATTTTCCATGCATTTTTGTGGTTGAGAATTGCAGCAATATCGATCTGTTATTTGTTTGGTAGATAAATAAAAAACTTCAAAAAAATTGTTCTGCTTAAATTTTATTGAAATCGGCTCAGCCTTTTTTGATAAATCAAGAATAATGTAGAATATTACTACATCGATCCGTGCAAACTATTTGAATTCTGTACACGGTTGAAGTCGGTAACGCCTTTGCCATTTTTTTGCGAAAAAAATGGCATAAGTATACCCGTTTTTTTTTACGTAACGTAAAGTAATTGTTACGTAACGTAAAATAATTGTTACGTAACGTAAAGTAATCGTTACGTTAGTAATTATTTTTCACCCTTCATGGGTCGGTCTATGTTTGCTAAAACTTAAAACTCCAAAACATAGGTAGGTACCTAATTTTTAAAATATTTGGTTTCATAGGTAAGTAATTCTTTAAATATTAGTTTCGCTACAATTATATTTTTCTGTTACCTAATAGAACTGTAATTATCACAACTATTAATAATTATATTTAATATTTTAGATTCATTATTTTACCTAGAGATTGCAAAGCCAATCAACGTAGAACTAGACACATTAAATCTATTAAAACTTATGAAGATTTACAGTGAATATAATAACACTGTCAAATTTTCACTCATATTGCCTCCACGATGACGATGGGCCATTGCCTGCCATTACATTAGCATATTCAGGTGCGTTCACAAGGTATACCTACTATTAAGTTAATGTATTATTTTAATTTGATTAACTTCAAGATGGGGATATAAAGTTCTCGAATGGAGACCACGCACCGGAAAGCGCAGCGTCCACCGACCAAGTGGACAGGTGATCTGTAAATACATTGAACTAATACACACTGTAAATACCACACTAAGCAAGCTGGGTACAATCCGCTTTCATTTTCAATAAGACCGATAGGTCTTAATGAAAATCGATTGGGGAGCCCAATAGGATGTCATAAGGCTGACATGATGATGATAACGTTCATTAGAAGTGTAGTAATTGATTTATAATATTCACTTTGCATTAATGATTCAACACATAAACAATGACAATATCTTTGTTGACGTGACAACGTATAATAAATCCATGAACGCTGGTTGCACAAACGAAAAAGGATAACTCATTGTCCCGTTACGCTCACTACATGAGCGAGTGAAAGGCACGATCGGCTTGAGCGTTCAGTACTTGCATTTCATTATTTTACAGATATCTGTGCATTTCATCAATGTTTTGTAATTAAGTTAAGCCCAATTTTAGAGGCGCCATCGTAATTATAATAGCTAATTAGACCATTTCTGTTTCACTTTAAGCATTCGATAGAGAGAAAACTTTTTACGTTGCTATTCAATTTACGATGGCCCCTCTAAAATTTTTTCGGCTTTATGTCACGTTAAACTCGTCCGTAAACCGACTTTACGGACAACTACTTTTTTTAATTTACCTATTCAAATAATATGTTCATTATTATGCAAGTTAAAGGTGACGTGGTATATTATTCAGAGAAATATCGAACCAAGATGATATATACATCATTTGAAAGCTCGATTTATAGGCTTATCAAAAATATTTAATCTAGATTTTTTCATCCCTCCATTTTTTTTAAAGTGAAAAATAAGTTGTTTGAAAAATTATAATACAGCATTTTATTTTTTCTAGTTTAGCAATAATAAAGTGCTTTATCGTTATTTTACTTGCATTCGTAGCTGTACCTTCCACATTCATGTAATAATTTGCTAAAATTAAAAATTATAACCTACCAGTGTGACAAGTTAGTAGGTACGAGTACAATGTGACAAAAATCACAAAAAAAAAAACAGTGTCTAACTGTTAAAAATGCTTCTATTTAACAATTTGGAGGTTACTTAATCAGGGTTGATAGAGTTAAACTACTTATTGAGCTAAATATATTTATTTATCCTAATAGATTCAAAATTAATTTAAAAAAATGGAGAATTCTTTTTTGGTTTTAACTGATGTAACAGGCTCAGAAAAATATGAACTTGCTCGAAATGTAACGAGTGTTGTGGTTAGAATTTTTGATTATTATTATACCAGCCTCCATACATTCTGTGGACATGTCCTTCACTTAATTTAAATTGTGATTCATTTTATGATTAGTTTTGAAATAAGTACCTACGCTTACATTTAAAAAAACACTTTTCTACATGCCAATAAATGGCAAATAGAAGTAGAAATTCAAATCTAACACTACTCACTTCATACATACATACATAATTATTATTACTCTATTTTAATCGACGAAGCACGAAGCAGCAGCGCGAGTACCGTTCTTATACCTACGATCGTTAATTTGACATTTAAATCGATAAAATTCGCTAAAAATCGGTATTTTCTAAGAGTTTTAGCGAATTTTATCGATTTAAATGTCAAATTAACGATCGTATAAGAACGGTACTCGCGCTGCAGGTTCTCAAGTCTACGCGTATATATTTTCTATGTATGACCAGGACCACACATAACTTTTTTAAAAGTAGTCCGATTTCAATAATTATTTTTTTTGTATTGTAGGCCATACTTCAAAAGTGGTCCCATTTAACTTTTATCGAAACAACATTACTACATGTCTGACACATCGATCCGTGCGAACTATTCGAATTCTGTACACGATGGAAGTCGGTGGTGCCAGTTTTGGCGAAAAAGAATTATTAATATTTCAGTTTCATTTGCTATAATTTTCCAAGCGATCGGACAGTATAACAGCAGCCTTAGTAGGTACATTGTATTAGCTTTGGCAGCGCAATATCGCTAATGTGTAATGGGACGGGTGAAGCTGTAGCAATAGCCGTTAATCTTTATGAAGAGACGAAATACATTCAAATGTATCATTATGGAGGCTATAAATTGCACGAAACGGGCCTGAGAACTTGTGATTGCGATTTAGACGTAAAATCATCATAATCCATAACCGTAATGGTAGAGTATGTACCTATTCTTTACATTACAAACGCACAGATACACCCAAAGTCTGGGAGAACGCTTGTCCTATGATGGATGATTTCAAACACAATCTCATACTAATTGTTTCTTGGGAATTTATTCACGGATTTTAACTTGCTGGCTTTTCGGTGAGGATAAACAACGTAAGGCTTACGAATATCGGAACATCACTACCTAACTAATATTTAGTCAAGCACGATCCGTTTAGAGTAGTGTAACCACGAGTAAAAAAATTTACTCGTTGTCACACTGGTGTAACAAAGCGGTGTAACCACGAGTCTGGACCCGAATAATATTGAACTTGCATTGAACAACACAACATGAATGTATATGAACAATGAAGGAACGATCTGTCAAGAGTTGACATAATAAGTATTTTTTTGCAAAAAAAATGGCATAACTGACTTCAACCGTGCACAGAATTCGCGAATATTTCGTACGAATCGATATAGCATTTTTTACATTATTGTTGATTAATCAAAAATGGCTCAGCCGATTTCGATAAAATTTAAATAGGACCTATTTCGAAGTATACTCTTTCCAATAAAAAATAATTATCGAAATCAGACTACTACGTGAAAAGTTGTGCTTGGTTATACATAAAAGTATAAAAATAAATCGAATTGAGTGCCTCCTCCGTTTCGTTGGTCAAAAATAATATGACTACGATTAGAACATGATAATGTAGAGATATCTGTATCTACCAATCATCTTTTCGTTTTTTTTTTCTCGTATTCACGAGTATGAGAATCATCGAATAAAACAGAAACAGACCAAGTCTACAGAAAAAAACACAAAGCTTTGTGGAGGCCGTGATCGAAACACCACCACTATTTGTTTTCATTGCCAGTTTTTTACGCTATCGCCGTGTGCCGACTCCAATATCGTTCCTCACCGCTGGAAATATATTTTCATTCCAGAAGAGGATTTCGGGTTCAAAAAGCGGTTTACTGGAGCTGCCTCCGCAATTCGTATTTGTACAGTTTGGAGTTTTACATTTATTACTTAAAAAGGATTTTTTTATTCTGACTTGTTTTTGTTTCTTAGGAGATGCGATGGATTCAAGTCCCGTGCTTATTATTGATTATATCAAGTTAAAAAGCCCCATGCATACATTCCACGAGGCGACACGAGGGTACGCGAGCACGAGAGTGTGTCGCTTCATCGTTCGTTTCGCCTTTTCTAATGGTGCCACCACACTCTCCACGAGGCGACACGAGCACCGCAGCTGTAGCTAACTTCACTTCATATACAAGTCGGTGATGTGAAGTTAGCTACAGAAGCGGTACTCGTGTCGCCTCGTGGAGAGTGAGGACACACCATTAGCGTCCGTCGCTTCGCACGAGGGCCTCGCTGAGGCGCTCGCGAGAGTGTGGATGAGGCATAATAGTCCACTGTGGAACATAGACCTACCCTCGGCGTTCGAGTTATATCGACCACGCTGGTACAGTTCCAAGTAGGTGAGTTTACATTACACAACCGATTTTTTTCAAGTTAGTGTAAGGGGTGTACACTTACACAAGACGGAAGAGGAGATCAGTGGTCAAGCTAGCAACAAGAGCTAAGTATGAATTATGGAACAACTGATCTGTGTAAGAGCTATGAAGTATAGAACGACTTGTCTATATTTACCTACTTACCTATTAATATAAATATTAATTTATACTCATGTCGTTTACGCCAGCTTCCTAATCCAAAGAACACAAACAATGATAAAAATAGGGTCCAGACAGCACAGACATTTACATTCACTACCTAAATTGCTCGGCTGTGTATCAAACTCTATTCCACATCCTCTGTGTCGAAGGCAGAGACACTACCAATCTCAGGTCATCTTATTAACCACTTATACAATGGGGCCAACTCAGAATTTGAGAAAAGAAATCAGCTGTTCCATACAAAATTGATTCCTACTAGGAATCGACAAAATGTAGTGTGTAACTGTGCTAGGTGCCAATTCTCCTGTGCCTAGAATAAGTAGACTCATAAATAAATTCCAGAATCACAACCAGTTCGATATCTTCGGAGATTCATTAATGAAATTTAAAATTAATTTAAACTCAATCATGACCGAAATGGTCAACCCCGCTCTCTAACTCTTCTCATCGCACTGTTTTATAATTGTATTTTTAATTTTAATTTTTTTAAATGGTTAGTGTTCATATTGTTTTATACCTAAGAAGTACTAATTACATGCGGTGCTTCCTTCAAAAGGTGACACATTTAGCTTAGTTCTATGTTGTAAGTTAAATTATATATTGTAAGTGTTAATGCAGTTATCAATATGAAGCCTAAATAAATAAAAAAAAATGTATGAAACAGCTGATTATTTCCCGAATTTCAGTAAGTAGGTACCATTACTGAATTTAAAAATATAATGTTGTTAATCACCCTATTTAGGCTCCGGACACCCTTTCTGAATAACATGTACCTACCTATAACAAAAAAATAGTCTAGAGGTCAGGCAGGAGCATCCTCTAACCTAACCCTGCGCCCTTAACCCTGAAACGAAAGCCTCTTAAGGTGTTTATCGAGGCTGTTATTAATTGTTATCATTACTCGGCTACAACGACGACACGAGTGATGAATAAGCCCATTTTCACTAATCTCCTCTAGATATATTATCTTTTATTTCGGCGGAAATTATTGTTATTTGTTTCTTAGCGTAGCGAAGAATTTGAAGACAGCCTCGGTGGCTCAGTGGTTAGTGACCCTAACTTCTGGATCAGAGAGGCGTGGGTTCGATCCCCACCCAGGGCAAATATTTATGTGATGAACATAAGTGTTTGCTCTGTGTCTGGGTGTTATTTAGTTACTATCTATATAAGTATGTATTTACAAATAAGTATATGTAGTAGGTATATCAGTCTCTGGCAGCCTACTTCCTACTAATATTATAAACGCGAAAGTTTGTGAGGATGGATGGATGGATAGATGGATGGATGGATGTATGGATGTTTGTTACTCTTTCACGCAAAAATTACTGAACGGATTCAGATGAAACTTTGCAATAATATAGCTTATATATCAGAATAACACATAGGCTATCCTACTAATATTATAAACGCGAAAGTTTGTGAGGATGTATGGATGTTTGTTACTCTTTCACGCAAAAATTACTGAACGGATTCAGATGAAACTTTGCAATAATATAGCTTATATATTATCAGAATAACACATAGGCTATAAATTATAATGATATTGCGTCAAAAATCAAAATATCATGCGGGCGAAGCCGCGGGTAAAAACTAGTTATACATAATTATTTTTTGCAACAAATGGCATGACCGACTTCAACCATGTACAGAATTCGCGAATATTTCGCACGGATCGATGAAGCATTTTTCACATTATTGTCTATTTATCAAAAATGGCATAGCAGATTTCGATAAAATTTAAATGGGACCAATTTCAAAGTATATACCCGTGACCACGGTCGATGTAACTCGGCCGAAACGTCGGGATGAGGAGGTATTTATTTATCTAGAATTTTAGTGCGCGATTAGTCCCGTAGTATATAATAATAATATATTCCTTTCAATAAAAAAGAGTTATCGAAATCGAACAACTACGTAAAAAGTTATGCGTGGTTATACCTACATAAAAAAAATACGCGTAGAATTGAGTACCTGCTCCGTTTCATCTAGCATGCTAGGGATGCAACGCTAGGAAACAAATTATCTATATTTATACATCGAAAGAAAGTATAAATTGAAATTTAAATAAAAGTAGTTAAAATAGTTTTAATCCTTTCCATGCTAGGGGTACTGAATCATTTTCTCTCCTTGAAGAATTTCTGAGTCAAATTTCGTACTTCTTAACTAGACTATTATTATATCTTCTTTGACTAGACCTACTATTAGGTACCTATGTCGATTTTTTGCGATATCACATGTGAGAAGATCAGGGCAAGGTGACATCATACCTACCTACATAATATTATCTAAGTGTATCAGAGTGCTTAAAAACGTATTTATACTCAATTTATTCATAACAATATGATACAGGTCATTCACTAATAAAATTAATCAATTTATGCACGACACGGCATAGTGCTACCAATAATATTTTCATTAATTTACATATTCGGTTTAAAACCCTTAAGATACGCACAAAATAAAAATTAAAGGCTTTTTAGTTTATAACTAGCTGACCCGGTGAACTTCATCTCACCATCTGTCAATGACAACTTTTACCTGCAGAAACATTTTGTACAGGAAAATGAAATTCATGTTTTTATTTTTCTCGTAACTTTTATAATTTTTCTCACCGTTTAAACATTCTTTTAACTTCCACAAATATTTCAAGATCAAAATTTGCCAAATCAATTCAGCCGTTCTCGAGTTTTACCTAGACTAACAACAACGGCTTTTTTTATATAATAATAATTATTTTTTGCAAAAAATGGCATGACCGACTTCAGCCGTGTACAGAATCATTACATAGTATAAAACAAAGTCGCTTTCCGCTGTCTGTCCCCGTGTATGCTTATATCTTTAAAACTACGCAACGGATTTTGATGTAGTTTGTTTTAATAGATAGAGTAATTCAAGAGATATTTTTAATGTATAATACACCTGTGTGAAGCCGGGGCGCATCGCTAGAACGCAAATGTTATGCACGAATCGATGTAGCATTTTTCACATTACTGTTAATTTATCAAAAATGGCTCAGCCGATTTCAATAAAATTTAAATGGGACCAATTTCGAAGTATACTCTTTACAATAAAAAAATAATTATTGAAATCGGACCACTATAAAAAAAAGTTAAGCGTGGTTATACTTAAAAAAAAATATACGCGTCGAATTGTATAGGTATACCTCCTCCGGTGGTTCGTCGGTCAAAAAGTTTTAGATAAATAAATAAAAGTTCTAGTGAAAAAGTTGTTTATTTAAAAATAAGCAGAAACACAATTAGTAAGCGATAATTTCATAATTATTTTTTACTCTCATTGTTAGTTTTAATAGTTTTTCAGAATGCTGTATTAGCCGTAGGAGAGTTTACTACTTCCACGATGAAATTATTGAATGCGCGTCTGTCGTCTGAGTTCTTAGCAACCTGAAATAAAAAAAAAAAACATTTTAACAAGACACCTTACAAGATTAAAAAATGACAGACTGACAGAAATAAAGCTTGCTCAGAAAAAAATCAAGATGGTGTGTTCTAAGCCGTGGTGGCCTAGAGGTAGTAACACCCGCCTTGCAATCGTGAGGTCGTGGGTTCAAATCCCGGTCCCGTACCAATGAGTTCTTTGGAATTTATGTACGGAATTTCACACCACTGGCTTTTCGGTGAAGGAAAATATCGTGAGGCAACCTAGGTCTGTAGAAAAAATTCGATGGCGTATGCCAATCCACCAACCCGCACTGGGCCAGCATGGTGGATAAAGCCCAATCACCCTTCGCGGGTAGGCCTAAGTCCTGCAGTGGACTATTAAAAAGGCTGATACAGTACAGTACAGTGTTCTACACAAGTCCAGATTGAGTAGGTATGTACCACAAGATTCCATAATCCTAATGGCTGTTGCATCAGCGCAGTACAACAATATACGAGGTTATATTCTTCTTCTTTTTCTTTTTTTCATCTTCTTCTTGGTGTCGATGATTCAAATAATATTCAAATGAGTATTTATAAGGTCATTTTCCAGTGCCTCGCCACTTACGATGCCTTGTCTTGCAGGTACTATACATCGTAAAGTGTGCAGATATTTGGGCAGTGGGCCAGTTTCAGAGGGCATGTTGTTCTAAGGACTTGTTACTGTTATTTACATTTTTTTTGTTAACCTATTCTGTCCCACTCCTGGGCAAAGGTCTCCCCCATTCCCTTCCATGAGCCTCGATTCATCGCAACTTCTTGCCAACCCCTCTCGAATGAGTCAAGATCGTCGCACCAGCGCTTCTTGGGCCTTCCCTGGCTGCGTCGTCTATCAGGCACTCACTCCTTGACGATTTTGGCCCATCGATCGGGGTGCATCCGCGACACATGTCCCGCCCAGTCCTACTTTAGTTTGGCAGCTTTTCGGCCGACATCAACTACCCCTGTCATAGAGCGCAGTATACTGTTGCGGACTCTATCAGTTCTTTACATGAATTTTATTTATGTGATACGCAGATCTATGTGGTGCTTCCACGTACAATACGTGAGAGATAGAGTCAAATGAGAGAGTTAGCTTACCAGCTGATATTTAAAGTTGCCTTCATCACTAGCGGCGGGCTGGCCACGGAGCTCTTGATCCTTTTCGTTAAATTGTAGCCAGTTTTGTGCTGAAATCGGGGTGCCATCGATATGCTGAAGTGACAGAGCTAGACTTCGAGTGTCGCCTTCGTTAGAATCCAAGAACGTGTTCTAAAAAAATATAGGTATGTTAGTTTGATTCAATACGTTTAAAAGGAGAAAAACTGCGTAGAAAATTTTAATAATTATGACCGTAATATCAGCAGAAATAGCAAATACAAATTTTTATTCTTTACATCTCATCTTTCAATGAAGTGATGTTATCTTCATCACTATCACTTCATAATACAAAACAAAGTCGCTTCCCGCTGTCTGTCCCCATGTATGCTTATATCTTTAAAACTACGCAATGGATTTTGATGCGAATTTTTTTTATAGAGTGATTCAAGAGGAAGGTTTATATGTGTAATACCTGTGCGAAGCCGGGGCGGGTCGCTAGTCTCATAAATTATATCTCAAAGAAATAGGATCTTATTCATACACATGTGAACTCTTAACTCGCGACTGTTGTTGCGTGGAAGAGTAACTAACAAACACAGTTTTTTTTATTTAAGAGTAAACAAGGCGCTCATCGCTACATACAAACTTCGGTAGGTAATCACACCAGTGTTTGCTGTTGAATATCTAAAACTATTTATATCAATTTCTCTTTACAAAATCTACGTTTCTCGTTAATAAAACTATGAAAAATATTCTTCACTCGAATGATATAAGCCTTGGAACGTTTGAATTTTGACTCAATTTTTTAGAATAGTTTGGATGCAAAGAAAAAAACACAAGAGAACTAACTGACTGTTTGTTGTGATTTTGTATGAAAATAGTGACCTAATTTATATATTCGTTAGTTCAAGTAACTATTATTTAAACAAATCCATTCAACAGTTCTTTTCATAGTTTTCTACGGAGAACACCTTATGCGCAATTTGTACGCAGCCGTGTTAGGTAATAATGATAGGTAACTGTACCAGCCCTTTTAGCAGTCCACTGCAGGACGTAGGCCTACCCACGAAGGGTGATTGAGCCATATCCACCACGCGGGCCCAGTGCGGGTTGGTGGATACACATACGCCATCGAATTTCTTCTACGGAAGTATGCAGGTTGCCTCACGATATTTTTCTACAACATAGCCGTGGTGGTCAAGAGGTAGTGACACCCGCCTTACAATCGTGAAGTAGTGGGTTTGAATCCCCGGTCCCCGTACCACGTACCAATGAGTTCTTTGGAATTTATGTACGGAATTTCACACCACAGGCTTTTCGGTAATTATAGGTATTTTAAAACAAAATTATATTGGAATGGGTGCACACGCACTATATCTACTGTTCATCTTCGAATCTATCGCTTCTTCAGACAATACAGCTGAGATATGATTTATTTAAGCTACGCCAAATCTGAGTTCTTGCCGTCAAATTGTTGCACCCTAAAATCCATTAATTAGGATTAGATAGGTCAGATTGAGTTATGTTGGTGTTGCGTTTAGTTGGTATTGAATGCTCGGGATTTTATTTAATCATCATTTTTTACCGACGAACCACCGAAGAACAATTCGACGCGTATATTTTTTTTTATGTATAAACACGCATACCTTTTTTTACATTAGTCCGATTACAATATTTTTTTTTTATTGGAAAGAATATACTTTGAAATTGGTCCCATTTAAATTTTATCGAAATCGGCTGAGCCATTTTTGATAAATCAACAATAATGTGAAAAATGCTACATCGTTCCGTGCGTCATATTTGTATTCTAGCGATGCGCCCCGGCTTCGCACAGGTGTATTATACATATTAACATTTCTCTTTAATTACTCTCTCTATTAAAAAACCTTTATTACAATCCGTTGCGTAGTTTTAAAGATATAAGCATACATGGAGACAGACAGCAGGAAGCGACTTTATTTTATACTATGTAATGATTCTGTACACGGGTCATGCTATTTTTTGCAAAAAATAATTATTAACATCGAAAAGAAATAAAAATTAAATACATAAAAATTGAATGAACTAAATTGCATGTTCCTTATTTTTAGTCCAGTACTTACTGACCTCGGGCACTTTATAGGTAAATAATTGTCCAACGGTGGCAGTAAGGCGCCCGACCTGTTTTCTCACGGTAGGGCTGGGTGCCATTCTAATACGAATTAAAGAACATCGGCCCATACCACGCCATATAACGTCTTGTACTTCAAATTCTGGCGACATAGCGCCAATAAGATCTGCTGATGGATCGTGTGGTATTTTGATAGATTCCAGAATCTAAAAAGAGATTATATTAAAAAGAGATTAGGCAATTACCTGGTTCAGAATTAAATTATTTGCTTTATTTGTCTTGGTAAATGATTTTTTCTATTATTTTCTATAATAAAAATCACAATTTCAAGAAATTTCATATTTTTTATCTATTTATTATCTTTAGACCAATTAGACATTGCTTGTAAAATATGGCGGCGTGATAGCGGCCTTGAACAAAAATCAAATTAAAAAATACGGAATTCCATTGTAATTAAGCATTAAAAAGCTTCGTTTTTTCTGTGAAGTTGTTTACCATATTATAAAGTTTTTTGGTCTACTGTACAAACTTTATTTATAGGTAAAATTCTGTAGATGAAAAATTTGAGAAATAATTGTTTAACTTTTGGATTTAAAAATCACAATGATGAACTCTATGTTGAGCAGTGAACTATTAATTGCTATGGTAGAATAAAGGTCATTTACATACCGAGTACACTCGCTCAATTTCATCCAGAGGACAGTCCGCACCCTTAGGTAGGAGTAGGTTGTCGTTGACCCATACAAATTCAATCATATCTTCTCCCCGAGATGCGGCGAGTACGGTTAATTTTTTGTCAGCTTCGCCGAAAACGTTCTCTATTCCTTGCAGTGCTCGTAACTGCCAGTCAATTGCCTTGTTGTAATCCTGCAAAAGATAATTTATAACCGAAGGCTTTTTTTCTTCTTAATAACGCTGATATCTTCATCCCACAAGCGCTTCTATTTGGTAGCTCAGTGGGCTCAGAGTTCTCTCGGCCATAGACTGATCTCGGCCGGCGTATTGCTAGTTTCCGCATCGCAAACTTAAACTCGGGTCAAACAGAGGCGAGAGCCGCGAGGAAGCGATCCGATAGCGGTCCAGTTCAAAGCGCGTGCGCCCGCTTGTGATGTGTCAGGTTGCATACAAATTCGAATATTACAAAAAAATCCCGTCCCGGATCGCGATCGCTTTCCCGCACTTCCCGCTTCTGTGTGACGAGAGCTTTAGATTACATCAAAAACGTAGGTATTGTATATCATTTTTTCTGTTTAGTCCGAATATACAACTTTGACGGATGATATTAGCTATAAACGCGGATAGTCTAATCCTGATTGAAACTCAACAGCAGCACGATGTGGCTATCCGCAACTTGTACTTAGCTAACATCAAACTCGCCAAGTTGTAAGTATAATTCAGCCTGTACTTTTTCATTTTTAACCAGATTTCACGTAAACAAATGTCCCGGCAAAGACAAATGGATACTTTTTGACCGACGAAACGGAGGAGGTACTCATTCGACGCGTATATATATATATATATATTTTTTAAATATAACCACGCATAGCATTTTACATAGTGATCAAATTATGATAATTCTTTTTTATTGTAAAAAAATATACAGTCGATTCTCGTTCATTAGAAACTCAGAGGACTTTTAAAATATTACGAATTATCGAGTGTTCGAAATATCAAGTGGTTCGAAATTTGTGAGATAAAACAAGAAAACTAGGGCTCATAACTAACACAAACTTTTAATCTGTATACCAAAAAAAAGTTTAACAGTACCTAACTGAAACATAGGTAACTAAACAAACCAATTCGTACGGAAGTCAAATAAGTCAAACTAATACTAACGCAAAAAACACAAACGTTGATACAAGTTTGAACTTGTCGCAAAATGTATGTACATTACAATCTTTCCGCCTCTTTCTTTCTGCAACTTTGAATTGTCGAGTGTTGGATGCCGATGAGTTCGAATTAACGCGTCGTTTTGTTATATAGCAATGATTTTTTCGTACGAATTACCAAGTGAATAAAAATTTATTGACTTAGTTCGAAATATAAAGAGATTTCGTAGGGAACTCGTGATAACTTTGAATTATAGAGAGGTTCGAATTATCGCAGGTTTGAATTAACAAGAGTCGACTGTACTTCTAAATTCGTCCCATTTAAATTTTATTGTTATCGGCTGAGGAATTTTTGGTAAATCAACAATAATGTGAAATTGCTACATCGATCCATGGAAACTTTTGGAGCTTTTTTATATTGAGAAGTAAAGAGCAGTTACCTTTAGCAGTGTTAGGGTTGTACGGAACTGGTGGTTGAGGGCGCGGCGGTTATGATGCGACTGCACCGTGATGTCGATCGAACTGGTCGCGGTGTCTCCGGCGCTATCCTGAGCTTTTACTGTGAAGTTCCAGCGAGACACATGCTCTTCCAACGGCCTGTGTAGAATTTAAAAATAAGTAATAATAAAATGATTGAAATGAGGCATTACTTGGCGGGTGCCGCACCTCATTCCATAGACCAGCTTATAATCCCGTAATAATTCATTAAAATAGCCCAAGAAGTACCTATTCCCCGTCTTTACAATAGTTTCCCTCTTCCAAATCACCCAAAAACTGTATTTTTTTACTTAATGATTGTAAAAGGGCCTCTTGGTGTTGGTTTCGGCCCCATGAATGCCCTTCAAAGATCCGGGGCAACCCGTGAGTTGTAAAACAAATAATTAAAATAATATTAATCAGCAAGTACCTTGACTTGGCTCACGAGGTTACCGCCATGTGGGATGTCGACTCGACGGTCACTGTCCCGATAGTCCTTTCGGTAAACGGCTTAATAGCGAAGAGTCTCGCTCGACCACCATCTTACGAGGCTCTCGCTAGAAGGTTGGGTCAAGCGTCAGATACAGAGGGCGGTCGTCCTGGACACGGCGCGCATTGTCAGGAGGTTCCTCTATCTGTAGACGCAACCACCGGTAGCTTGGGCCCCGTCCCGCTACAGGCGGGACTCTAGGCTTAGGTTTTTATAGTATTTACCTATATTTTGTTTTTTTTTTTTACATATAAGTATTATAAAAAAAACTTAAATTTAAGACAATCAATAAATATGTGTATTAAAATGATAAGCTTGCTATATACACATAAAATATGTTCAGGCTAACCTCGAGTGGAAGAAAAATCTGAGAAATTGTGCAATAACAGTCAGTGTAAAGTTGACACGAGAACAATACGATACTTACAGCCCGTAGATCTCCCTGGTCTCAGGCTTGAACTGTATCCAGGAATTTTGGCCGAGAGGAGCATTTTGATCGTTGTACAGTGAATACTCCAGGTTTCCACCTTCAGGGTCCGTGAACGAATCCTCCGGGATTTTGTACCTGGCAACAAACCATCACTATTACTTGTGTCATCGGTTTTTTATGCACGACCTTATCTTGCTAAAGATAAGGTTAATAATAACGTTTAAGTGCCACTTGTAATAATTATGGTTTTCGCCAAAAAATTATTGTTTCATTGTTTGTGAATATGGGTGCAAATGCCTAAATTAAATGAATTTTGAATTTTGGAAAATGGCGTAACCGTTTTTGACCGTGTATAGAATAGAGTAGTTGACTGGCATTGAAATAATTAAAAGTATTAATATTAATGGACTCTGCAATTATTTATTATCCGTAAACTGAAAAAATAATTAAAATTAGCTAATCCAGTTCAGAGATATAAGCTTGTAAAGATTTTGGTAGGGATTAAGAGTATTTAAGAGGGGATCCTTTGTCCCTTTCCCACAAAGCATGACATAGTATAGCGAATGTATGTCACTTACGGACCGTGACGTCATATTCTGCTATAGTGCGCTCTTTGTATAGCAAAAAAATTAATATGTTTGTAACTTCTTTATTTCTAAATTGATTTTATTTTTGTTTTCGTTAATCGGCTCTGTTTATGGTTAACTGTTACAAGAGAACATCGAAAAAAAATTGTCAACAAGCCCGTTTGTTCAAATGTTATAAACCTAAATGGAATAAAAAAAACCGGACAAATGCAAGTCAGGCTCGCACATCGAGGGTTCCGTACCAATCCAGAAAATATCACAAAATTGAGTTTCAGTAAGTTGTTAAAATCTCTATACTAAAAAAATACCACCGACAAAATTTTTTTTTTTTTTTTCACTTTTCTCGTCATATATCGAAAATTACACATTGTTAAAATAATTGAGAACCTGTTTTAGCATGTGCTAATTATGTTTTTATATGATACCTTACATGATACGATTTACTAACATTGAATTTTGAACCCATATTTTGTGAATTTTGAGGCCCTACTTTTTGTAATTTAAATAATAATGTACAGTTTTCAGATTTATTCCTATATGTGTACTCTGAGACAATGCTTCTCGCCAAATTTTATAGTTCTATATCAACGGGAAGTACCCTGTAGGTTTTGATTTTTATGAGTGTTGAAATATGTTTATTACGACATAAACGGCTCTAACTTTTTTAAGAAGAGAAGTTTTTCTTTTACACAACTGCAAGAAACTATAGATATACGTAGGTATATAGTTTAAATTGCAACTCGATATTTTAACGCGTTCCCGAGATAAAGAGTCTTGACATACACACAGACGGACAGACGGACAACAAAATGATCCTATAAGGGTTCCGTATTTTCCGTTAGAGGTACGGAACCCTAAAAAAAGCGTCAGGCTGATGATCCGACAGAGGCAGGTTCAAGTCCTGCATTCGCGACATATTTTAGAAATGTTAAATCACAAAAATAACTCTTAGTTTAATGTTATATAATTATATATATAGTTATAGATAGTTACTTGAATGGCTTGCCAGCAGTTACGGTCAGCTGCTCCAGGTGGTGACTTAGCGTGGGCGGTTGGTTGACGGGCGAGGCGAAAGAAAAACTCTTTATATCCTGTAATGTATAGAAGACTTTTATACCGATAACATTAAAACCTCTCAGACGTATAAACAAAAATGGAATGAATAATGAACAAAAATTAATGACATTATTTTTATATACTACGGGACTAATCGCGCACTAAAATTACGAGATTTTGATTTCCACCGCTTCACGAACTATTCTTGAAAAATAGTGTCGATCCGTGGAGAGGACTTTTGGGTTGTGGAGCTCGATCCAATGACCAGTACCTCCGTCAAGCAGATGCTCAGCTATAGCAGACTTCTGTATCTGGCGGTTTTTTGAATAAAATAATGAATGATGAATAATGAAGGGAACCAGCCCTCAAAACGTGTTCTATAAAAAACATGTTCTACACTAGAGTCTGATTTAGTCCGAATCATACAACTTGGCGGCTGTGATGAGCTACAAGCTGGGGAAACCCCAATTTTGACTGAACCTCACACGTTTTACACGTGCAGCCTGTGGGCCAACTACACACAAAGGGCATACAGTGCGCTCCGTGTCCAGTTTCATAATGCGTTTCGGATGCTGGTGCGACTCCCTCGATATTATAGCGCATCTTCAATGTTTGCGGAAGCGCGCGTCGACTGTTTTTACGCCATAATTCGCAAGAGATGTGCTTCGCTGGTGCGGCGGGCGCGGGGAGTCCTAACAGCATGCTGCTCGCACTCGCTGATAGATTGCATTGTCCCTACATTGCTCACGGTTGCAGAATGGTCACTCCTTGTAGAGCTCGTGAGAGGATATTTTAGTTATAATTTACTTCATGATATTTTTAATTTTATAATTTAATTGTAATAATGTTATTTTAATTTTATCGTAATGTAAAGTGACTGCCAATGTTTGTTGAATGTTTGATGTTTAATGTATGAGTCCTAGTTACTCGAAATAAACGTTTTATATATTTTATATTAATAGCTGTGCGAAGCTTGATTTATCCGCAGATTGTAGCTAACATAACAGCCGCCAATTTATATGATTCGAACTATAGCAGACTGTAGTGGGATTTTTCGATTGATTTTCGATGATTCGGCCTATAGGTACTTACGTTCATCAAAAACAAACTTAAATAAATGAATAAATAAGAACTTTGTGCGAGTGCCATTGTGCACGACTACACTGCGTACTTGTGTAACTGATATTGAGATATTTCGGAACGGTTCGAGTTCGACTGATATTGAAAACAGCAATAGGTATCCCAAAAAATATTATGTTGTTTGCGAGTACGTGTCTATCTACGTGGAAGAAATATGATATGAGGGTCATCAAGGTGGACTGATAAGTACTTAGCATACCTACACTAACAAAAACTCAGTACTTATCAGTTTTTAATAATATTTTCTAGAAGTTATGTAATTATATACAGGGTTGCCCAAAACTGGTGTACTAAGCCGAAAGGAGGTGATTCAGACCATCATTATGAACAACTTTCACTATGAGACCAACCTAGAATTCAAGAAAAAAAATCATCGGTGCCATTTTTTATAGATTCCGAGTTGCAATTTTGTATGGAACAGCTAATTTCTTATCTCGAATTCCGGGTTGGCCCCAGAGTAATAATTGTTCATTTTGATGGTCTTAATCATTTCTTTTCGGTTTAGTATAGAGAGGTACCTCTCTTTTGTTTTCTCTGCTAACGAAAGGGAGAGAGTGATATTTTTTTGTTCAACTTACGTGCTGGGATCTATATAATGATGTGCCATACACGGTTTTAGATTGATAGAGTAAAAATTCTCTTTGACGCTGACCTATGCATACATTAAATGCGGTATTTATTGCTGGAATGCTGGATTCGTCACTGAATTAAATAAAAAAATCGGCCATGTGCGAGGCGGACTCGTGCACGAAAGTTTCTATATGGGAGCCCCGTTATCCCCATTTCAAACGTCATCTGAATAAAAATACATCATCTCTGAAATTTCCAACAGTCTCGCTATCACGCTCAGAGCAAATAAAATAATCAAGAGAGAATGTTGTGAACAAACAATTGAGGCCAACCAAAACTACGCCTCGCCGTGTACAGACAATTACACACACATCCAGGTAACTATGAAACTACGCCTTGGCTTGTCAGTTAAACTATGGCGGCGCAACAGCGACGCACTCACACATGTATAAAAACCGGCTTCACTTGACTGTTCAACGACGTTCACTCTGGATTTTTTTATTTGCTCTGAGCTATCACGGTGCTTGAGATGCTGCCTGATGACATACTGTCGGACGGACAGGGTCACGGACACGGACCTTGATTACACTGATTAAAAATGACAGTGAGAAACACAAGTTGGCCATTCGCTCGCTACAAAAGTACGTCTTCGACCTTGCAACCACACATCCATTTTATTAATTAGTTTCCGGGCCACCACTGCATCGGCGCTGGCTATCCCGTGATGGATTAATCCATTTGCTCTCCCGTGGTGTATAACCACAATTATTATATGTAGATCTTTTGCTGTTTATTGATGATAGGAAATTGACCTTTCTGTTTTTCTAAAAACTTATAGAAAAATATAGTTAGGGAAATATTACTCGTTATCACAAGATGTGATGCGCACCTCGAACCATGGAACCTACCTTGCCAGAATGCTAGGCATCATATAGTGGCGAAGTATGTGAAGGAAAGCCGCTTGCACTGTTCTCGGGACGGGCGTCTAAAATGTTTATGTCCATTGCATTCCGTATTTTATTCCTCTCCAAGGGTGAACTCGCATTTACGCGGTTCCCTATTGATTCGCAATTTTTTTAGCTATAATATTGAAAATCATTTAAATTTACATCATAATATTCGTTGCTCCTAATAGTCAGCATCCCAAATATAACTTAATCCTTGTATCATATGTCATAAAATTTATAATAATAACATACGAAAACCATATTTTTGCATATAGACTACTGAATAGGAGCCGATTTAGTTCTGGCACTCGCCGGCCGTTGTGCGGCACCGCTCGCTTCGCTCGCTCGGCTCGTGCGTTGTGGTCGCAAGTAACCTAACCCTCCTCCTAGCTTCGCTCATCTTCGGACGGGTAATATAAGACTTTGCCCTAGAATTCTGATATGACAACAAACAAGTATGACTATGAAAAATTATGCGCATCTAATATTATGACTACACAATTTTATGATAAGATATGTATGCAGAACAACTTTAGGACAAACAATATTGAGCGAATGAATAGGACACCCATTTACGCACGTTGTCGCAAGAGTCTAACGTGGCGCAAGCATCAAATTTTATTTCGCATCGCAGGTAATATCGAGCACCTGTTCAACCCGCGTAACTGATATTTTCTTCAAATGCTGTTGGCGTTCGAAGTTACCTCCGGGAACAGCTGTTGAACTGAGCAGTTGAAGGCATGACTTTTCAAGCTTTAACTCTCATCCGGGAGCTATCTATCATATTCATCATTATGAAAGAAAAATTGCGAAGTCAATGATCATAATATGTATCAGGCGGCATTTATTCTCTGCGACTAAAATATTGCATTCTTCTTAAAAACGTTAATCATTCTTGGGCACCAGACGAAACAATAACGAAGCATTGTTACTCTACGTAAGTAGCTAATGGATAAAGCCATCAGAGTCCACGAAGAAAGTAACAATCAACAAAGGTTTGCCATGCAATTTAAAATCCATTAGAAAAGATCGATGAAATTTACATCGACGCTTGGAGTTGATTGGCTGAACCAGTTTACATTTTAGCGTAGGCGTATTGTATCTTTTAACCTAGTCTTCTTAAGGGCGCGGTTCCATCGAAAACATCTTTACTATATCCGCGTCTTTTTAACAGACTTCCAAAATGGAGGAAAAATAATTATATTTATACGAGTGTATCCACAGAGCAAGTATCTAGAGACTGTAGGTAAGTACTATCTAGGCGTTATGAGAACCAGAACAATATGTTCGAAATTTCAATTGCAAAGGAAGTTCCAAAACTGTATAATAAAAGAAAACTAAGTTATTTTTGCAAGTAAGTGGAAACTATAATTTTGTATATGATCTTATACAATTTCGTTTCTGCTTGACAAAAAAAAAGCTGTTGCAAGATGTGAAACAAAGAGTAAGCAATTTTTTATCAAATCAGTCAGTAAATAGTAAAGACCTTTTAATTGTTGTGCCATGCTAATGACAGGAATAACACGGAATATGTAATCACTAGTGGGTACACCACTTTGTCAAAACACAGAACAGCAAACAGCAAACGACAATACAATGGCACTAAGGCAAACTGATGCCTTTGCTGCAACTCGTCACAGCAAACACTAACTATGCAATGAGGACAGCTAAGTCTAGGGTTACCAGATAAAAAATTTAAAGTCCGACAAAAAGGTTGGTTTCCAATGAAAAATCCTTTAACTGGCCCAATTTAACGTATTTAAAACCAATTTTTTTCCTCAACAATGTATAATTTTAGTGTTGGAAAAAAAAAATGTTAATCTTGCACATATTTCCGAGGAACGTACGATGTCCGATACATGGTGGTTATAACTTCGCTCGATCCAAAAAAAAATCCTAAGTCACCTCTATGTTGGATTTAAGATTTACAGCAATTGCAAATTTTTAAATATAGCACGTGTAGGTACTCGTAAATAATCGAAATCTCAATCAAAAGAGGGGGAAGTCTCTCAGTACATAGAGCCTAGATGATGCCGTTTTTATGCTTATTCAGTGAGGGGGCAATAGACAGTCTCGCTCTGAAGTCTCGCATAGGATGTTTTATGCATTAACTGTCACAAATGATGTCATGTCAAAGTAGGCAACCGGGAGCAGTCATGTTCCTGATACGGCTCGTTTGCCCATTTAAAGCCGTGTTTTTTTGTATGAAAATTATGTGGTTCTTTTTTCAAATACGGCCAAATTTTCTCATAAAGTTTCGATAAAAAAAATTCAGGTTGACCACCGCTTTAAAATTAGCTTGGAACAAGACTGGCCGGGAGCGACAAGAAACCTGATTCAATCAGCCTAAAGTCATCAGAATTTTAAAATCAGACAGACATTTATTATTTTTTTATTATGGTAACCCTAGCTAAACGATTCCGCTGAATGCTGACTGCACATGCATGTTATATGCAAATCACACTCGAATGGTTTAGCAGTTATAAGTACTTCAGCACTCACAAAAGACCGGTTATTTTTTTTTTTGTTTTAGATACCCTGACATGAACTAACCCAATAAAACAAGCAAGGAATTTGTCAATCAAAAAAATCAATCTTCTCTGTAGTCATCTCTGTATCCTCAGTATACAGGGTTATTTCTAATCAATTAGCATCCTTTCAAGGGCTTATTATGTACATTGAAACTAACAACTTTGGTTCTGCAACTTTCGTCCTGCAACTTTTGTCAAAGTTAAAAAAAAAACAGCTGTTCCATACATTTTGTCGAGCTTGAACGATATGAAAATGTATGGAACAGCTGATTTTTTTTGAGCTTTGAAAAAAGTCGCAGAACTAAAGTGGTTAGTTTTCATGCACAAAATAAGCCCCTAAAAGGATGCTGATTGATTAGGAATAACCCTGTATTTTTTTTATGTATAACCACGCACAACTTTTTACAAAGTAGTCCGATTTCAATAATTCTTTTTTGTTGATTAAATCATATTTTACAGGTAGTCCCATGTTTTACCCACCCCGATTTCTGTTGGAAACTCGGTTCTTGAAGTCGTAGACTCGTATGTCTACTTAGGACAAGTAGTCCAGTTAGGTAGGTCCGACTTCAACAAAGAGGCCAATCGCCGAATCCAACTCGGATGGGCAGCGTTCGGAAAATTGCGTAGCGTCTTTTCGTCCGACATACCTCAGTGCCTCAAGTCGAAAGTTTTCGACCAGTGTGTGTTGCCAGTGATGACTTATGGCACAGAAACGTGGTCTCTCACTATGGGCCTTATTAGTAAGCTCCAAGTAGCCCAACGAGCTATGGAGAGGGCTATGCTCGGAGTCTCTCTGCGGGATCGAATCAGGAATGAGGAGTTCCGTAGAAGAACCAAAGTTACCGACATATCCCAACGGATTAGCAAGTTGAAATGGCAATGGGCAGGGCACATAGCGCGGAGGACTGATGACCGGTGGAGTCGAAAAGTTCTCGAGTGGAGACCACGTACCGGCAAGCGCAGCGTAGGACGTCCACCCACAAGGTGGACAGATGACCTCATTAAGACCGCAGGATCGCGCTGGATGCAAGCCGCTATCAACCGGTCTTATTGGAGATCCATAGGGGAGGCCTATGTCCAGCAGTGGACATCCTTTGGCTGATGGATGGATGGATTACAGGTAGTCCCATTTAAATTTTATCAAAATCAGATGAGCCATTTTTGATAAATCAACAATAATGTGAATATCACTATATCGATCCGTGCGAACTAATCGAATTCTGTTCACGGTTGAAGTCGGTTATGCCAATTTTGGCGAAAAATAAATATTCAGTACCAATTATATATTTTATTTATTAATATACCACTGCTTAAAAACTACTGAATATTTCAAACAAATATTAAACACAACAGTATTTTAATATCTCAGAAAGCTGGTGTTACGTAACAGAGTTCGTTACACATCCACGTGTCGGATCCAGGAAGCTTCCAAGTTTCAAGTTAAACCCTTTCAAGTTAGTTTGTAACACGATGCCAAAACATGGCATCTTTGAATTAATAATACAACCGGAATAAGTACTTAGTTCAGAGATATAATATCGCCTGACTACTGAGAGTAATTTCTGGTTGGTTAACATTATTGATGCGTTAATTACGATATTAATACATTAATAGATTAACATACATACATACACATAATATTAAGGGTTATCAGATACCTATTACCAATCCTATTATCCAATACCTATTATCCAATATTCGCGCGAAATTGAAGAGTGGGTACTCGAATCGTTTTAGGCATTTATACCTTTTTTACTTTCAAAAAGGAGGAGGTTCTATGTTTTTATGTATGTTTTTCGTGTATGTTCATCGATGTTTCGCAACTTGAACTAGATTGAGAACCAAATCAAAAAGTTCATTTTTTTAGTTCGAAAAGCTATTTTCCTGTAATTGGCTGTGCCGTTTAGAAAAATTAATAATAATGTAAAAATGGTATTTTAAGTCAATTCGAGCAAACTATTTGAATTTTGTAAACGATGGAAGTCGATTTTCCATTTTTCGCGAAAAATTATTACTGTTCGTAGGTATGAAGTCTGGGTACAATCCCACATAACCCGACTGCACCCCAAAGCGGTCGGGCATATTTGGAAGATTTACCCCATAATAGAATAGTTTTACGCCTCGTAAAAACAAGTAATAATTCTGATAAAATTGATGAGCAATGTTCTGGTTCTGTTCTTTATTATTTCAGTATTCAAAGACTTATTTTGATGTTGTCTCACAAACATTTCATTTACATTATTTTACGTTAATTTCTCACGGTATTTCTCACAAGTAGGAGTCAATTAATAACTGAATCGGTGACGGAAACATCATTCTAGGAGGTTATGCCTGAAGATCCGTAGAAGAACCAAGGTTACCGACATGGTCCATAGAGTTGGCAAGTTGAAATGGCAGTGGATAGGGCACATAGCACGAAAGCTTCACGACGGATGGGGTCGAAAAGTACTCGAGCGGAGACCACGTCCAACAAGTGCAAGGTATATAGGACGTCCACTCATAGGGTGAACAGACAGAAACGCATTGCCCTAAATCCAACTTTGCCATGACTTTGCCATAACGATATAGTGATAATGGTATAATATACCATCATCACTATATCGTATATAATGATGAGTACAATCATTTGTTCGTCACGTCGTCTAGAAATACAGACTCCATTGGCGTGTTTTTTGGTTATAGGTATGACATTCGAAGCTTAAACCTCTTTTTTTACCTAATAGCGAAATTAAGATCGAACTTCGCTTCCAAGAAGTTTGTTTGATCATTTAATAAAACTAGCTGCCCGTCCTGGCTTTGCCCGGATACGGATGAATTATAGCTATAAACCTTAATCAAAAAATATTCTAAAAGAGAATTAAACCGCATTGCAACCTGTGTCTAGTTTGGAAGATATAACCGAATACACAGACAGACACACAAAAATAGCAGTTTTGCTTCATACTATGTAGTGATTATGTTTGTTCCGATTAGTACGATCCATTAATTCTACAAAAAAAATGTACGGAACAGTTGATTTTTCCGGGTTGGTCCCAATCTAATCACATATTTTTCCCCCATCATAAATCAGCAACCTAATTCAGCTCGGGTCACAGCGAAGTATCTAATATCGCGGCTACGTTACCTCGGGGACAGAGGCTTCCGCACCAGCTGCTAATCACCTCAGAGGCGTTGCTTCATTAACTACGCCATGTGGTACCACCCTGTGACGTCATCGCATAGATTACCTATTAGTCTAGTTCTTGTTGCGAGGAACTAGACTAATATTTATCAGATCGTCACTCCGCATTAAGTGTGGGCATGGGCGTAGCCACGGTGGGGCAGGGTGGGGGGGGGGCGCTTGCCCCACCCTGGACCCCTGGGCTCATGTAGATTTTTCAGTTCTCTTCTTTTTCTTCACTTAAAATCGGCTCTTTGTTGAAAGATAAAAAGAAAAATGAGAGAATTGATTGAATGAAGAGGATTTTTCGAGCTCGCTTTGTTCGCCCTTACGAAAAAAATAAACGGGATAAGACTGCGGGTATAGTTTGCTAGTTATAAATTATTTCAGACTACTGCCTCACCCTAAGCCTATGGCTGGCTACGCTCATGAGTGTGGGCGTTCTACCCTGTGTTCCCTGTAATACTACAGTATATAAAAAAATGCTGTAAGAATGTAGCCTGTCTGTGTCTGTGTAAGATTCATCAATAGGCCAAGTAGTATAGAGCTTAGGGCAAATTTTAGGGGGAGGCAAAATTATGACCATTAAAATTTTGTCAAAAACATAAGATTAATTTTTATTTCTAAATATTATAGGGCTACAGAAAAAAACGACATCAAATGAAAGCGAAAATTCAACAGTCTACTGGCGAAAAAATACGTAAATATGCCACTGCCTGTAGTAATTTTCTGACTCATTTTTTTTGAAAATTATCAGCTCAGTAAAAAATAATATAACTAGGAATCAAACTGGTATTAGGATCTGGGTCTGGGTCTGGTCTATAGAGGACTATTTTACTGAGTCCGCCTGAAGAAATACAGCACAATTACTAATTTTACAACCGAGGAACAGTAATATGAAAGCTTTACTGTGTTTGGAGTTAAAATCAATTATTGCCAGCCCTGAACTACATGATATTTAACGTAAAATGTCTATCAAGGTTTGCAGACAACCTGGAAAATTCTATATATAAGCCGCTTCTAACCAGTCTTATTTACTACAGTCTATAGTATATACTCTAGAGTAGAAGTTTATATCCAGCGGGAACGTTCTATGAATGCTATGTTATGACGATGATTAGGATGAGTAAGTACATTTTAATAGTAGGTAAACCGATCTAAACTAATATTTGCCTTTTAAACCCAATTTTAAATAAATAAATAAATATTTTGGGACATCATACATACGGCCTCTGACCCCAAACTAAGCAAAGCTTGTGATATGGCTGCCATAGACTGATATACTACACATACTTATGTGTATATAGATAGTAACTAAATTACACCTGTGTATTTAATAAATATTCTTCAGATTTAAAAAATAAAAAAATAAAACACCCAGACACAGAGCAAACATGATTCATTACATCAATATTTGCCCTGGGTGGGGATCGAACCCAAGCCTCTTCGACCCCAAACTTAGGGTCACTAACCACTGAGCCACCGAGGCAGTCAATTAGACTTCTTGACGGCTGTGAAGTTAGCTATAAGCGTGAAACCCATTCCTCGGGCAGCTTAAGTGAGCTTCACTCAGGATTTAGTTTTGTGCAGTTAACTTTACAGCTGATTCGGCCTTTAAAAATTTTAGACCTCATTTTTTCATGTTTCACACATACATACATGCATTACACTCTCACACACATTACTCAAAGAGAGGTTCAATCAACACTATTCTCACAATAGTTTAAGTTGAAAATTCTTTACAAAATTACTGTTAAAACCTATAGTGAAATTTAATTGGTAAGCACTTAATTATGGCATTACCCTGAAGGGAGGTTGCTGTACGCTGAAACACAGGCACTAGCCTAGTTCGGCAACAGTATATTTTGTACATTTTGTTATGCTAGATCATAATTAAAATTGTATTATAATATGTTAACTATAGAGTAAAAAGGTTTTTTTTTAATTATTTATTTCTTGTTTCTACAACCTACGCAAGAAACAATGTATCACCGATTGACTCTTGTTATTACGTACAGAGAAACGTTTGTTTAGTAAACTGTCGCATCCACCCAATTAGGGAATCACGCCAACGCTTATGCAAATCCGGGAACAAAAGCTAATTCCGCCATGTGACGCCTCCCCGACTTAATTAAACTATTCCCACATGTGGCACAGATTAGCGATCAGTTGCTTCGTGTCCGGACTACCCCCTAAGGCTGAGAACACTCGATATTTGAGGTTGGCTTGATATTTTGTCTCACGTATGAAATTTTATATACATACCTACTGGAAACATTTAAAGACGATGGCGATTACTAGATGCGAGCCGCAATAGGCAACAAGAAAAATATACAGAGGAGCAGAATGTTTCATTAAAAGCATGAAAACCAGTATTATTTGCACGTTTAAGTTGCTCGTATTTTCGTAGATTCCCAGCCCGGGCAAGTCTGATCTCCCCCGCCGGGTGACGGCCCAAGCCGAGGTCCGTACCTTCTCAGGTGCCCTTGCGCTAGTCACCCTTTAACCCAATCTTGGGGCTCAGCCGCCTTCTGCGCTCGCCCATGCCCGGTAAGCTGTAGAGGCCTCAGAGGCTAACAGCTCTTAGTCATTAAAAAAAAAAAAAAAGTAGATTCCCAAAACGTCGACGCTACAAGATATTGAGAATTAGATATATTATATCGTGGGCCAAGAACCAAAGTAGCGTAAGGTAAGAAAATAAAAAAAATACCATTTGCTTTTCTAATCCCCATATTTTTATGTACCAGAAAGTTTGATTATAAAGCCTACGTTTTTTTCGTGCCAAATAAGCGTAAAGTACCGTTTTTGACGAAAGTTCAGTAGCATTACATAGATTATTAAATTTAGCTGTATGTAATAGCCTAAATGTCGTTGGTCAACCATTCCTCGAAAAATATTTTTATATGTATAATTAAAAACGATAAAGATTGCCCAATAAGTAACACTATTCTGCAGCCGATAAATGAAGCTTTATTATTAGTAAAATTAGCTATCTAACTACTACAAATTTTGCCATAGAAGAGCTATACAATAACAGTAGGAAAATTTGAGCTGTTTTTCGGTTCTTCTGTAAAGTTGTCATTTTGCCGTTACGCTGCTCTAGTTCTTAATCCACGATATGCTCTAGGAGATAGTGCTGCTCGAGAATTCTTGAAATGCACAATGTCTCTATTACTCTGGATACTTCAGTACCGCGGTATCAGGGAGCGTTTATTGATATAATTATATTATGTATTCATAGTTTCAAGCCGGGCGATTGTATTGATAATCCTGGTGTTTCAACTGTGAATAAATTTTAACCTTACGTCCATGTGACGGAAGCGAAACGGCGAAGTCACATAATTTTGACTACGTTGTAGAGTTTGTGAAGTTCCCCTAACTTCTACAAACGCGAAACGGCGAAGTCACATAATTTTGACTACGTTGTAGAGTTTGTGAAGTTCCCCTTACTTCTACAAACGCGAAACGGCGAAGTCACATAATTTTGACTACGTTGTAGAGTTTGTGAAGTTCCCCTAACTTCACAAACTCTACAACGTAGTCAAAATTATGTGACTTCGCCGTTTCGCTTCCGTCACATGGACGTAAAGTTAAAATTTATTCACAGTTGAAACACCGGGATTATCAATACAATCGCCCGGGCTTCTAGGGCTTGTTGAGAGGCTTGGATTTACACGTGATTTTCTGACAGTACATGCCATATGGTTTCCTCTGGGCAACATTCTACTATCTCTATAAAATATAGCTTGATCTCTGCGACAGCTGTCAGAAAAATCACGCCTATGAAGTCTTGAATTTCTTAATAGTACAGACAGTACCTGTCAATGTCACACTTTATAGGCATGCCGATTAGTGATGGGCGGCGAATGATCGTGACCACAGAGTTTTAGATAGAGTTTTATTTAAAATATCGATAGTTTATATACTAACGGTATTTTAAGTAAAACTTAATTTATCATTAATTTTATTGTATATTTTAATATCATAACATTATGTACATGTGTAATTAAATTAAACCCATAATTGGGTTTAATTGTTGCATCGATAATAGTGAAAAACGTCAATAAATACTATCGTAACATTATTACTTTTTATTATAATTTATTTAATTAATATCATAACATTATTTATATGTGTACATACTTGATCATAATTAATAGTAAGTAAATAAAATTAAATTTCTCACCTACAACTACTCATTCGATTTCATTACAACATTGTTTGATAATAGATTTTTTCACCACTATCCCAACTCTAAAAATGTCAATCTTCTATGTCAATGTCACTGTCGCAGAGATCAAGCTATCTTTTATGCAGTAGGTATAATCCTTCTATAATATTTATAAACGCAAAAGGTTTTATGTATGGCTGTGTGTTCCTCTTTCACGCAAAAACTACAGAACAAATTGGAATTAGTAATGCCCATACATCAGAATAACACATCCTACTATCCTACTAATATTATAAACGTGAAAGTTTGTGAGGATGGATGGATGGATGGATGGATGGATGGATGGATGGATGTATGGATGTTTGTTACTCTTTCACGCAAAAACTACTGAACGGATTGAGATAAAACTTTGCAATAATATAGCTTATATATCAGAATAACACATAGGCTATAAATTATAATGATATATTGCGTATGCGGGCGAAGCCGCGGGTAAAAACTAGTAGGCTATAATTTATGAAGACATTGCGTGAAACGAAGTTTGCCGGGTCAGTTAGTTTTACTTAAAAACGTTTTTGCTGGGATACGGTGAGATAGACGTAGGAAAGTACTCGTAGTAGAGGAGGTAGCGAGGAAGGGGCGACATAATACATGGTAAATTTGCTTTAGAAAATAAAAATTCTTATACTCATTCTGAAGAAGTTGATACAACCTATTCATGTACGTAGGTACGTACGTTGTATTCCATTCGCTTTTCAAATATCTAACTATTACTTAGATGTACTGCACATTTCTAATGAAAATGCAAATGAAAGTTCATAGGTTTAGTTTTTACCTCGAAGAAATCGCTGTAAGCAATAATGCTACCAGTTAGAATACCTATTTGTTACAAAAACTGTTCCTGTAACCAATACATCTTTGTAGTATTGTATACTTAGATGTATACTTGAGTTTTTTTTTGTTTTCTTGTTAAATTGAAAATATGTATAGGTAGTATGATCCTGCCTTTACGATACACAAAGCACACAGCTCTAATGAACTCGAGTCTCGGACGTTTGGCGAACATTGGTTGCGTGACAAGAAACTTCAGGTTAATTAAATGACTGAGCGTTTTCTTAAAATAACCATGATTATGTGCCTACACAATATGATTTTATTTAGAATATATATATTTAGAAACATGGAGCAAAAAGTAATTTTAGAACTCCCTGATTTATGAAAAACTAGTTTTTACCCGCAGCTTCGCCCGCATGATATTTTGATTTTTGACGCAATATCATTATAATTTATAGCCTATGTGTTATTCTGATATATAAGCTATATTATTGCAAAGTTTCATCTCAATCCGTTCAGTAGTTTTTGCGTGAAAGAGCAACAAACATTCATATATCCATCCATCCTCACAAACTTTCGCGTTTATAATATTAGTAGGATATAGGATGTTGGCTACTAGAAAAAAGTAACAAACTTAATTACAAGTATTATTAACGTGAATAAGTCTGCGCTTGACCTGCAACTCGCCCGATGGTAAGCGACGTAATGGTCGAAGACGAAGCACGCAGACTTAGAAGATACCTATTCACACTGATCTTGAAAAGCTTTCGATTATATCTATAGTACAAGTGGAGTGTAATAGCCGTGGTGGTCTTGTGGTAGTGACACCCGCCTTAGGGTTCCGTACCCAAAGGGTAAAAACAGCCCCTCGACCGCCTAAGCAATAGCAATCGAAACAGCAATCGTTTATGACTTCATTTTAGTCATTTGGCATCGCCTATGTGACGTTAGCCATCAATTGCTTTGCGCGGATTGCGAAAGCAATCGTTGAATGAACTTTGATGGCTAACGTCACGTAGGCGGTGCCAAATGACTAAAATGAAGTCATAAACGATTGCTATAACGATTGCTATTGCTTAGGCGGTCGGGGGGCGGGACCCAATTATAGTAGCCGGCAAACAACTTGAACGTTAAACCATAGTTACCTCTCTTTTGTTTTCTTTGCTAACGAAAGGGAGAGAGTGATATTTTTTTGTTTAACTTACGTGCCGGGACCTATACTAAGACTCCGCTGTTTGTCTGTCCGTCTGTCTGTCTGTCTTGGTTTTATCTCATGAACCATGATAGCTAGGACGATAAAATTTTCACAAGTGACGTATCAGAAATACGTAATCTGTGAAAATTTCAACGCCGCTATAACAATAAATACTAAAAACAGAAAAAAATATATTTAAGGGGGGCAAAAATATCACATTTCTTATATGGGAATACAAGAAACGTGATATTTTTGCTCGATATTAATAACGGTATATTGAGCGACAAAAATCCATACAAATTGATGGATGGGAAGTTAGCCGCAGATGATACTTCGCCGTGATTCGCTAATTATTGCGCATGTGTGTACAATGCCTATACAAATGGCGAAGTAGTGAGCTCGGGCGTAGGGAGCGCGCGGGAGGCATGAGGTTGGCGGGCGGGTGTGCCCCGGTGTTTCATCTCTCTGGGTCTGGGTGGCGCGTGCCCATATTTCGGCTTTTGCGCAGAACGCTGCGCATAACTTGCCATCCATCAATTTGTGTGGCGCTCAGTATAACAGGAAAATGCTTGAAATATACACAGAATATTAAGATATTTCCTTCAAAAATAAATAGCTAATTAAATTAAAATATATTGTGGGGGGCTTCCATACGGTACGGAACCCTTCGCTTGCAAGTCCGACTCGCATTTGGCCGATTATTTTTAAATTCCATAAAGAAAATCACGAAATCATTCACCGTTCTTATTTTTGTCCACGGCTTTGTTCTGAACTGATTCACTTTTAAATACGGGATCTTCACGTATTTTCATTACACAAAATGTACTAAATTATGGCCTACATAATTCACCACTCTGGCCATATAAAATTTTGCATAACTCATCTTATAAATTTATTGTAAAACACGACGGATCAAAACAATAGCATTTAAGTATTTTTCTACTGATTTATCATTATGACTGCATCGGTGGCTCAGTGGTTAGTAACCCTAACATCTGGGTCAAAGCGTGGGTTCGATCCCTACCCTGGACAAATATTTATGTGATGAACATAAGTGTTTGCTCTGTCTGGGTGTTATTTAGTTACTATACAGGGTTATTTCTAATCAATTGGCATCCTTTTAGGGGCTTATTCTGTACCTACATCAAAATTAACAACTTTTGTTCTACGAATTTTGTCAAAACCAAAGACCATAGGTACAGTATAGTATATATACTGCTATATATACTACTATATATACCATATACTGTATATGGTCTCTGGTCAAAATTCAAAAAAAAAACAGCTGTTCCTTCATTGTCGCGGGTGAACGATATTTTTGTAAGGAAAAACAATTTTTTTTTACTCTAGGCAATGCCGTAGAACAAAATTTGTTAGTTATGATGTACAGAATAAGCCCCTAACAAGATGCTAATTGATTAGAAATAACCCTGTATATAGTAGTATTAATCAGAGGCCGCGTGTAAGTTCTCCCCAAATATTTATTTATTTATCATCGTCATCTTTTCCGGAGGATGCCCAGAATACCCATAGCTGGATTTTTCTTCACTCTACTTTGCTACTCTTACCTTACCAACTTTGGAATATATTTTGTATTGATGTAAAAAATGAAAATTATACACCTACTCCAAAGGGGAACCACGCCCAACAGATAAGACTCACGCCTGAGCCCGGTGCAGTCACAAGGGACACTTTCACGGTAAAAAGTCCCGCAGTTATGGTACCAAGTAAATTGGACAGATAACATTTCTCATTAGGAAATATTCCGTAATAAAACTTCACAAACAATAAAGTTTTTATGAAGCCATAAATTAAAAGCAAAACATTTCGAGGGCGTTGCTCGAAGTAAAGTGAACTTATTGTCGTAGAATGAACATAACGCAGGAATATGGCTGAAAATATAGAATTGTAAATGCATATTTATGCAAGTAATTGCTTTGCAAAGTGCAGGGATTCAAAATTCACTCATCAATAACTTTTAGGTACGATGGGTTAAACTAGAAATCGCGAAAATAATTATTTTCGTAGATTTTTTTCGAGTTTCTATGAACTTTTTGTGTGAATCAGTTAGTTTTTGGGTTGTGCGAAACAGATAGGTTATAGGTCTCATAGCAATATTTCTTAATAATAATGAGCATATGGACCGCACTTAGCAAAATCACACCTTTTATTATACTATATATAACGGGACTGAACTCAAGTGTGGGGATAGTCGTTACGACTATCCCCACACGTGAGTTCAGTCAGTTGGGATAGTCGTTACGACTATCCCCACACGTGAGTTCAGTCCCGTTATATATAGTATAAAATGTGTGAAAACCACGTTAATTTCCATAGTAAAATCACACCTTGTAAAGGTGGCTAACTACTATGGACCTGATTAGTAAGCTCCAAGTAGCCCAACGAGCTATGGAGAGGGACCGAGATACCGACATAGCCCAACGGATTAGCAAGTTGAAATGGCAATGGGCAGGGCACATAGCACGGAGGACTGATGACCGGTGGAGTCGAAAAGTTCTCGAGTGGAGACCACGTACCAGCAAGCGCAGCGTAGGTCGTTCACCCGCAAGGTGGACGGATGACCTCATTAAGACCGCAGGATCGCGCTTGATGCAAGCCGCTTCCAACCGGTCTTATTGGAGATCCATAGGGGAGGCCTATGTCCAGCAGTGGTCGTCCTTTGGCTGATGGATGGATGGATGGAAAGGTGGCTAAAAAAACAAAGGGTTGCACTCCAGGAGTGCCAGCAGAAGTGAAAACTTGAAAATTAACGTTGTCCATTTTTGAATATTTTGGAATGGTTAGGGAATAATTTCGCACGGATTCTTTTATTTATCAGTATAAACGTACCATTTACTATTATTTATGTGGTAAAATACAATATCACACACGCACACTCGCGCAAGCGCCCTGCATGCGCCGCAGTAGGAGCATCATTTTCGCCGCACGGTAGAAAGACAGTCGCTGGCGGTCTACTCTCCCTCCGTCTTACGAATTTTCGATCAGGTCACGTGTCCATGGGTTAACATTTTTTACCCATGCCAAAAAGTGCACAACGCCGCTAAAGAAGTTTTCACTTCTAAAAGTGGAGAAACCTGTATATTACAGTTGTTTTACAGGGTTACTAGTGAATCTCACACGTTAGTAATTACACTAAGACGAAATTATTCTAAACATTAAAATATAACTATCATAAAGCACTTACTTATATGTAGTATGGGACGCAACTTGCGTCGATACTTTGGCACCGTCACATCTTCCTGAGACTCAGAGTAGGGCTGGAGCGGCGGCCAATTCGACTGAGCAGCACAAGCGGCGCAAATATGCTAACCTCGGTAGTGGTTACATATTTGAGCCATTTGGAGTTGAGACTTTGGGTCCGTGGGGGCCGGGAGCTCATCTCGTTTTCAAAAGTCTTTCTGAGCGTCTGGTGAACGCGACGCCTGACCAAAATGCTGGTAATTATTTGGCTCAACGTATAAGCATTGCCATTCAGCGTGGCAATGCTGCCAGCACGCTGCCAACTGGCAGTGGGCTTGAGCACTTGGATTATCTTTAGACCTTCAAGGGTCTGTGGATGATCCAATTGATTTCTATGTAGTACTTAGTAGTGTAGCATTGTCATTAAATAAAATAAAAAAAAAAAAAAAAAAAAAAAAAAAAAAAAAAAAAATTGGATAATTCGGTATAGAATATGTATAAATATAGATAGACAGATAAGATAGATAGATTAAAGATCTCTCAAAATAATATCTAACCAAAATGGCTTTCATGCGTTACCTATGGAAAGCTCTTAGTTTACGACAAGCAGAATACTTATTCTATAAAAAGGACCACTTTCATGTTCGAGTAAGGATAGGTAAATATTTAATAAGGGTCCGCCAGACACGTCCGAAGGACCCTGAAGGACGAGCGAACTTCAAATGTGAATAAAGTTGCGGGGGTTGGGAACACTTTCAGAGATGCTAGTCAATATTGATAAGTGTAGTCAGGATGTTAGGATAAGGTACCTTATTACACAAAAGTATAGGTAAGTCATTCAAAATATTGTACTTATCCTACTAATATTATAAACGCGAAAGTTTGTGAGGATGGATGGATGGATGTATGGATGTTTGTTACTCTTTCATGCAAAAACTACCGAACGGATTGAGATGAAACTTTGCAATAATATAGCTTATATATCAGTATAACACATAGGCTATAAATTATCCTACTAATATTATAAACGCGAAAGTTTGTGAGGATGGATGGATGAATGTATGGATGTTTGTTACTCTTTCACGCAAAAACTACTAAACGGACTGAGATGAAACTTTGAAATATTATAGCTTATATATCAGAATAACACATAGGCTTTAAATTATAATGATATATTGCGTATGCGGGCGAAGCCGCGGGTAAAAACTAGTATTTTATATATGTATACTTCAATGATAAAAAATACCTAAGTTGGTATAAGCCGGGTAGCCCTGGTGTCAGAGTTGTTAACCCGCTGGAAGGTCTATGACATGACTAAACGATTAAGACAACCGGGACCCACAATTTAACGATTCATCCGAGCCATGGCAGCGCCACCCACCCACAGTCACCTATCCAAATACTGCCCGTTCTTAACGTTGCTTAAGACGAGGCATCGGGCTGAGAAACACGAAAACGAGTACTTTTGAATGCGCGATGTGAGAGGACAAATGATATTGATTCAAATTTAAAAAATATCACAGATAAGGGAAAATCTTAAAAAAAATAATGAACCGGACAAAATTTTGAAAAGTAACCGGCTTTATTCAAAATAAAAACTTACAAATTTCTCACCAAAAAAAGTTTTATAATTCGAAAGCTCTGTATGATCAGCGACAACACCCCATTATTATTTACGAATAAAATAGCCAGACCGCTATTCTATTTCATAAACCGAGAAGTTATTTTCATTAATGTGTATATTATGAGTAATTAATTAAAAACTCACTGCCGCCCGCAGCTCTGGCGCGATCATGTCGAGCGCGACCGCGTAAAATTTGTCCGAGTGAATGGAGAATTTTTGAAATAATAGTTTATCAATGCGTCACCTTAAGGCGGATTCACTAGGTCAGCGCGCGAAATTCCATTATTTAGGTTTATTGGTATTTACAGATAGAGTGCTCGTTGTAAGTAAAAAACACCTTATTTACCATAAATAACGAGGTTATACATCTAGAAAATAAATTAGTGTCCAGTTTATGCAGAAGAGTCCACTAACTAATAACTAAGGTGAAAATCAGTTGATGCAACCACTAATTTGGTTTTAGGCGTAAGTAACTTATAAACACTACTTATTCATGGCTGCTAAATGAATTTTCGTGAACTTAACGATAAAAAAATGTGCAATAGTGCATTCATATAGGTACCTACGCAATCAAGTTATCTCTCTTCTCCGTATACACATGCACGTTTCTCGGTTCTTCGACTGCCTCGGTGGCTCAGTGGTTAGTGACCCTAACTTCTGGATCAAAGAGGCGTGGGTTCGATCCCCACCCAGGGCAAATATTTATGTGTCTGGGTGTTTTATTATGTAGTTTATCAGTCTCTGACAGCCATATCACAAGCTTTGCTTAGTTTGGGGTCAGAGGCCGTGTGTAAGATGTCCCAAAATATTTATTTGGTGATTTGTGTTCCTTTACAGAATCGTCGCTAGTATTCTGAATTACTTTACTAAGTATTAGTCAAGTAACATATCCAAAGAAGATACAATACTACACACAACGTAACCAGAAAACAAGACTTAGCACTCTCAAAGAGCAATATGTTCGCTATATTGCTAGCTTATTTCCTTCAGGCACCAACAGATACTTCACACAATTTCGCTACTAAATGTTAATTCAGGTACCGAAATAAACGCTAATTTCCGACGAAGCTCAGTGCCCCATTTCCTCCTCTCCAGAGTCTGCAAGACAATAAGCGTACAAGTCGAGTACCGACCTACATGAACGTAAAATGAGCCCGCAGCTACCGCTATAGAAGTGCGGGGCCTACTTGAAATTAGCTATTCCTTACTTCGGAGACAGTACCGAGAGCCTGACAATTAGCAATAATGACGAGTAAGACGGGTCAAGTACTATACTGCATAAAAGATAGCTTGATCTCGGCGACAGTGACATTGACATAGAAGGTTGACATTTTTAGAGTTGGGATAGTGGTGGAAAAAATCGATTATCAAACAATGCTGTAATGAAATAGAATGAGTAGTTGTAGGCGAGAAATTGAATTTTATTTACTTACTATTAATTAAGATCAAGTATGTACACATATAAGTAATGTATGATATGAATTAAATAAATTATAATGAAATATAAATAATAAAAATAAAAATAATGCATTCTGTCATAGGTTGGGGCTCAGCAAGGAGATCCTTTGGGTCCACTTATTTTCAGCGTAGCGATCCACAAGGTCATAAAGTCCCTGGAAGCACCACTTAACATTTGGTAGCTGGACGATGGTACTATAGGTGGGTGTCCAGATGTGGTCGAGAGGGATGTGAGGCTTTTTTTCCGGCACTTAAAGAGCTCGGTCTGGATGTGAGCACGTCAAAATGCAAATTGTTTGCCTGCAGTTCGGTAGCCGCAGAATCGATAGCTACTTTTAAATTAGTAATACCTGGTTTAAGAGTCATAGATAGAGAGTCGTTAAGCCTTCTGGGTGCTCCCATATTTGCTGAGGGTGTGCCGAGCTGCATGCAGTCTAAGACGCAAATCTTGTCATCACTTTCTGAGCACTTCGAGCATCTTCCGGCGCATGTGGCATTGTCGCTTCTCAGGAGCTGCTTCGCGATGCCAAAACTGATCTACGTAATCAGAACGGCTCCAACGTGGATGTATACTGATGAGGCACAATACTTTGACGAAACGCTGAAACGTATCTTAGAGGTGACTCTCAATATACAGCTAAACGAGTCTCAATGGCTGCAAGCTGGCTTGCCTATACGTCACGGAGGGTTGGGCGTGCGGAGGTTAAGAGAATCTGGCCCCATTGCGTTCTTATCTTCCGCGCATGGTGTTGGAAATCTTGTCAGCCACATTTTGTCTGCCAATGGTGAAAGGAGCAGCATTCCATTTGCTGCAGAGGCTTACCGCGCATGGCTGACTCTTTGCCCGGACGCTGATCCCCCAGAAAAATTAGCAACTCAAAGGTGTTGGGACGACATTACGTCCGAAATAATCGTCACTCGACTTCGCAATGCGAACTCGGGTGCCGACTTGGCGAGACTAAACGCCGCTGCTTCGCCGGAATCGGGTGCATGGCTGCGTGCCTTACCATCTCCTCATATGGGCACGCTCCTAGACAACGATACTCTTCGAGTGGCGGTAGGTCTAAGGCTGGGATGCGACGTATGTTGTCCCATTATTGCGTATGCGGTGCATGGGTTGAAGGGAACGGCCACCACGGCTTGAGTTGTATGAAATGTGTGGGGAGGCGACCTCGACACCACGCTATTAATGAGATTATTCGGCGAGCTCTCGTTGCAGCGGAAATACCGTGCGTACTAGAGCCCCCTGGCTTGTCGCGATCGGATGGCAAACGTCCGGACGACCTTACATTGATTCCATGGAGTAGAGGGCGCTGCCTTATTTGGGACGCAACTTGTGTGAGCACATTCGCTTCCAGCCACCTCCTTGCCACCCAGCAGACGGCAGGTGCGGGAGCGGAGGCAGCCGCCAAGGGCAAGCGTCTCAAGTACGGTAGCCTGGAGTCGGTGTACGAGTTTGTCCCGTTTGCCGTCGAGAGGGCGGGTTCCTGGGGCTCGGACGCGGTAAAATTCATCGGCGAGCTGGGTCGGCGCATGCGAGAAAGAGGCCGAGATCCCAGAGCAGGCAGTTATATAACCCAACAGATTTCATTGGCCATTCAGCGGGGCAACGCGGCTGGTTTAATGGGGACGTTTGGGAGAGGGGCAAGTGTCGGTGGACTATTTGTTTAGTTTGTAGAAAGTGTATGAGTTTTATGTGTATGTTTTTGTGTAATTTCTTATATTTCTTGTGGACGACGTTTTTTGACATGTGTAACAATTCGTATTATTGTTATTTTATTTTATAAGAATGACTATATATAAGACAATAATAAATAACTAACTTTGACATGAAATATAATAATGTTACGATTGTATTTATCGACGTTTTTCACTATTATCGATGCTAATGTAACAATCAAACCCAATTATGGGTTTAATTTAAATACACATGTAAATAATGTTATGATATTAAAATATATAATAAAATTAATGATAAATTAAGTTTTATTTAAAATACCGTTAGTATATAAACTATCGATATTTTAAATAAAATTCTACTTATCTAAAACTCTGTGGTCATTCGTCGCCCATCATTAATCGGCATGCCCATAAAGTGTGACATTGACAGGTACTGTCTGTACTATTAAGAAATTCAGGACTTCATAGGCGTGATTTTTCTGACAGCTGTCGCAGAGATCAAGCTATATTTTATAGAGTATAACATTGACACGTTTCAAAACAAGACTGTGCAGTATTAAGTCGAAAATGGATAATAATTACGACCATCATTATGATCAACTTTTACCCCGGTCCAACCCAGAATTCGAGAAAATATCAACAAATCGGTATCGACAAAACGTATAAAACAGCTGATTTTTCTCTCGAATTCAGGGTTGACCCCATATTAGTAAAAAAATCTAATAGTTTATAATGATGACCTGAATAACCTTATGAAGCCGTAGTGGTCTAGAGGTAATGACACCCGCCTTACAATTGTGAGGTCGTGGGTTCAAATCCCGGTCCCGTACCAATGAGTTCTTTGTGATTTATGTACGGAATGTCACATCACTGGCTTTTCGGTGAAGGAAAACATCGTGAGGCAACCTGCATATGTCCGGAGAAGAATTTCAATGGCGTATGTGAATCCATCAACCCGCACTGGGCCAGCGTGGTGGATATGGCCCACTCACCCTTCGTGGGTAGGCCTACGTCCTGCAGTGGACTATTATAAGGCTGATACAGTACAGTACAGATGACCTGTATCACCTCTTTCGGCTTAATAAGCTAGTTCTGATAAGCCTACAGCCCTGCTCGTAAAACTAAAAAATAAAAAGTGTATCTTAAAAGATTTAAGTGGATACACAAACAGACACAAAAAGGCGACTTTGTTGTCTAATATGCAAGGTGCATATTAGAAAACAAAGTCGCCATTTTTCACCTTGCCTTAGTTACAAATACAATTCCTTTATTTATAACGCCAAGTTACACGTCAAATTGGTATACAATTTCGATAATATAATAATGTCGTGATAATACAAACACAATTTTATAATGTGTATTATACAAAATATTGTTCTCGCAGTATAATTACAACTTCTAAATTTAGAAAAAAATAAAAAAAAACGGAGCGCTATTACTTACTGACTTAGAAAAATATGAAGTTTCTCGAAATGTAACGTGTGTTGTGGTTAGAATTTTTGATTATTATTATACCAGCCTCCATACATTTTGTGGACATGTCCTTTACTACCTCCTGTAGTTTCATTAATTCTGTAATGTCGTAAAATAAGTGACTGAGTAGCCACGATTTCACTTTACTTTTGAATCCAGCAACGGAAGATGCGTCACGCACGGGAGTTGGCAGTCGGTTGTAGACCGAAGGCCCACAAACATAAGCCGACTTCTCTGACCTGACTAGCATGTGGCTCGGCGTTGCCAGTAGGTTCTTTTTACGATTGCTCCTCAAGTTAAGCCTCGTGTATTCGCCTCGTTTTTCAAATATATTTAAATTATTACGTGTAAACAGGGCAATCTGGAAAATAAGCTCACACGATAGAGGCAAAATGCGGAGCTCTCTAAAGAGCTTTACCTTAGTGATGGAGAGCTTCATCATCATCATTATTATCAGCCGTAATACATCTACAGCTGGACATAGATCTCTCCCATAGATTTCCAATAGCTAAGGACCTACAGCTTGTACCGGGCGTGATCCTGCGGTCTCGATAAGATCATCAATATTGTCGGTGGACGTCCTACGCTGCGTTTACCAGTACGTATTCTCCATTCAAAACCTTCACGACTCCATCGGCCATCGCAAAGAAGAATCTAGTAATATTTACCATTTCAAACACCTAATTCTATTCTCTTTACCTACTTACACACGAATTCAACAGACATTTTGCACTCGTGAAGCAATTTCATAAAGTACACGACGTAGGTAATGCAACTTACATAGAACGAAGTGGGCAGTTGGGCACTTCCCCCACATACTATTATTTCACGCCGGTACGTGCACAGAATTCTTGGCGTAATTAGAAATTCACTCTCGCAGGATTGCAATAAGCTTAATGGAAGGTTTGTAAGGCCGCCATGGCGGGGACCGTCTGCTACGGGACGATTGTATGGAGGTTTTATGGGGGTAAATAATTCAACAATGATTTTCGTGAGTCGCGATATCGCTTGGGATTTGTCATGTTGTGGTGCAAGACGCTTACAATCAGAGGCTCTGTTTTTTTAACTAGGACGTATACGTAATTGTTCATTTGACCGAGTAAGAGCAAGGGCTTTGTTTTTGAACCTTTTGGTATGCTTAAAATTGATCACGAGATCAAGTAACTTTTACTTGAAAGAAAAGCGGAGCATTGACATTGAACATTGACATCACTAGCAACACACAACTATCCCAGTTGTGTGTTCCACATGTCATCACTAGCAACACACAACTGGGATTGTTGTGTGTTGCTAGTGATGACATATGGAACTAAAACGAGGTCTTTTACTGTGGGCCTTATGAATAAGTTCAAGGTAACCCAACGCGCTATGGAGAGAGCTATGCTCGGAGTCTCGCTGCGAGATCGAATCAGGAATGAGGAGATTCGCAGACGACCCAAAGTTACTGACATAGCCCAACGGATTACCTAGTAAGATGAAATGGCAATGGGTAGGACTCATAGTCTCGGAGTGCTGATGGCCGAAGGGACAGTAAAGTTCTCGAATGGATACTACGCGCCGGCAAGCGCAGCGTAGGACGTCCACCGACCAAGTGGACCGATGATATTAATAAGACTGCAAGAACGCGCTGGATGATAATGAAATGCTTCCAACCGGGCTTATTGGAAATCAATAGGGGAGGCTTATGTCCAGCAGTGGACGTCCTATGGCTGATAATGATGATGATGAACGGGATAGCGAAGTATGTGATTCGAAAAGTCAGTTTCCATTGGTTCAAAAATTTAACTTCTGATCTGAGGTGGAAAACTATAGGTAACATAATTATATGTATTTAGCAATGGATGGTGTGAAAATATGTACCTACTAGACATGTCATGAGGTAAATATATACCTATGTAAATAAATCAGTAGAGGAGGCATATGACTAGCAATGGACGTCAGCCCTGGTGAATATCTGTAGAAGAGGCACAATTAATACATAATATAATAGGCAAAATGACTAGGTAAAAAAATCAGTAATATAATTAGTCCGTGAACTAGATTTTCAAAAAATATTGGACAGGTATTTTTTCTTTAGTCAATTAAACAACAAATGACAAAGAAAAACCTAGTCAAAGTTTGGGAGTGGGTATTGTGACATCACCTTCTTACAGTAGTCTATATACATTTGCATGGCACTTGTGACGCGGAACTTTGCCATATCTTCATCAATTTTTGTTTAATTGGCAAAAAAATTTGTGTCTAATATTTTTTGATAGTATATCTGACGGACTTATTATATATTTTTAGTCATCATGCAATGCATCATGCTTATTCTCTAAGAACATTGGCCCTTGATCAAAATTGATTTCGCGATTTCGTAAATAGACTCCATTCAAGAAATTTCAATTATTTATCTAACGTTAATCCATTACACTCCCAGAGTTTATGTTCAAATAAAACGGCTAAATTCTACTAAATTCAATATTTTGTTTTTTAATGATCGTCTATTATGTAGTATGTCTAGCAGTGAACGACCTGCGGCCGAAATAATGATGAGTAAAAATCAAAATCTAAATTTGCTTTATTCTTTAGACATATGGAAATGCGCTTAGAATCGTCTTATTAAAAAAGTTTTTGGATAGCATAATTAGTAATTACAGTTGAATTAATTAGGTATATGAAATAATCTATTACAAATTAAAACACCCTAAGATAAAATAATCTAAAAAAAAAAAAAATAAGAACAATATATTAGGTATCTGCAATAGCATCGTAGGTATACGTATACGTAAGACATCTAATGCTAAATGATGGATATGCTGGCCTCCCATACAAATTTCCAAAAAAACTGGTTGGAAGCAGTCTACACCCAACGTATAAAAGTTAATTTACCTAAGAAATATTTTCTTCCTTGTGAAAAGAGATTCTGTAATCGTATAATATTTAGCTTTTCTTTAGTTAGATCGAAATAACTCCGACATTGAAGCCTTACCTGACTTTATTTGACGATATCAAATACTTATTCGATAGGTGGGATACCTATTTAGATCCAATGTTTACCATAGAAAAACCAATGCCTACTAGAATATTCTATCACGAGTATACAGTAGGTATAATATAGGTATGTAGCTACACAGTGCTTTAGCGTATACCTATAGGTACATACACAGTTGCCTGTAACGACTGTAATTGCTTCTATATTTAGGCACTTCGAGTGACATTGGGACTTTTGCTAAGTATTGATTTTTGTACTAAGTTTGTAAGTTGTATGCTAACACACTTCTCTTTGAAAATATCAGAGGGCTGGGGCATTGTGTTAGGGCCTCTTGCTGGCCTAGCATACACACCACGATATATTTATGTGGACGTGTGAAAAAGTGACATATTAAAAAATATACTTCACCTTAACTGTGTCTCATTTTGATAGGTCAAAAAAATTACGTCGTGAGCGTATGCCAGCCTGGCTGAAGGCCTGAAGATAGTAGTAAAGGTTCGCTGTTCTGTGTAGTAAATAGTAGCGCCCGACGGCTTATCTTGGGTTTTTTATTAAGTTTAAAGATAGGTATTTGAATTTGTGGTTGAGAGCTAGAACTTGTCATCATAATAAGCCCGATTACAGAGGCGCCAGCGTAAATTTAATAGCAACGTAAAAAGCGTTCTCTCTATCGAATGCCTAAAGTGAAAAAGAAACAGAACTATGCTATTTAGCTATTATAATTACGACGGCGCCTCTGTAATCAGGCTTATTGTGGGCTTTCCTTTTCTCGGTTTGCTACACAAAATGCTGACAAAGTAATAAGATATTAACTTCGAGCAAACGAGCGCATTCACCAGCAGTTGTTCTCTACCCCACTAGTAGTACTGTACCAGCCTTTTTAATAGTCCATTGCAGGACGTAGGCCTACCCACGAAAGGTGATTGGGCCATATCCACCACGCTGGCCCAGTGCGGGTTGGTGGATTCACATACACCATCGAATTTCTTCTACGGACGTATGCAGGTTGCCTGACGATGTTTTCCTTCACCAAAAAGCCAGTGGTATGAAGAAGCTGTGGTGGTCAAGAGGTAGTGACACCCGCCTCACAATCGTGAGGTCGTGGGTTCGAATCCCCGGTCCCGTACCAATGCGTTCTTTGGAATTTATGTACGGAATTTGACACCACTGGCTTTTCACCAGTAGGTATTAGTGAAAAAATGCCAAGTCGATGGTATTAGTAGTTTCTGAAAAAAATACTTAATCGTTATTATCATATTGGCAAATACAATTTTGTTGATCACCAGGATCCCAAGGTATTTTATATTTTGTATTTGTATTTTTTGTATTTTACCGCCGCTAGTCAGAAAAGCACGCAGAATTTCAGGATTGACGAGAAACCCTCCGCAGGACGCGATACTTAGACCTCAAAACCCTTCTTTTTCGAAGTTGGATGAAAATAACTGCCAGAGAAGCATCAATCTTAATGTTAGTACATTGAGCGCAGAGCTACCCTATCTTGGCCACGACGCCGTTAGATCTCTATTATCTGGGAATTGTAGGACATTACAGGCCAGAAGTAATAAAGCGGTCTTTCACTGAATCATTGCTATATATTATAAGAGACGGCGGTTTGCTGGCAAGGTTTGAGATTTAAAATGGGTAAATTATGAAGCTACTGAAGTACCTACTAATATAGATACATGACACATAAGAGTGCAGGCATATACCTACAAGGATTTTTTGCCGATAAATATAGGTATTCTAGGATATTATTGTACTTACTCGAATCATCATTATAACCAATTTTCACTGTGCGACCAAACCTGAATGAAATCGAAGAATAAATCAGGTGTTACTTTAACATCCGTCAAAAGTTTTTGACGGGGTAGGGAATACCACAGCGAAATATCTAGTTATTGTTTTACCGACTTCCAAAAAGGAGGAGCTGCTATGTTCGTTTGTATGTATTTTTTTGTGTACGCTCACCGATACTTTCTACAATTGTGAATTGAATAAAAAAAAAATAGTTCGAAAGGGTATACTCCCAAGATCCCATTTAAATTTTATCGAAATAGGTTGAACCGTTTTTGAAAAAACAACAATTATAAAAATTGTATGCATCAATTTGAGCGAACTATTAGAATTTTGTACATGATGGAAGTCGGTTTTGCCATTTTTTGCAAAAAATAATAATTCTCTTTCGCTATATTGGAGTTGATCCACTTCCGTAAAAGTTAGTCCTAATGAGATGTGTCGTGAGGTCTACTGTTCGAAGAACTACTACTATACTACAATGATATTCTAAACTAAAGAATATCCGTCGCCTAGATTTATTTGCACTTTATAAAATACATAGTATTTTAATACCCTGTAAATAATATCCTTTGTTAAAATTTATATGAACACCGGATACAACTCACGATTATTTGAACGGTCGAGCCGGTGTGCGCGGGCGTTCGTTGTCGGGGGCGCGCGTATTCCCTGAAGAAGGAGTACTAACTACTCTGAAACCGGTCAGACGCATAGCGGCTCGACCGTTCAAATAATCGTGAGTTGTATACCGTGTTCATATAATTTTTAGTAGTACCTAGAGTTACGTAGTATTATTATATCTTCTTTGCTGCAGTCAAAAAATTGTCGCAATATCCAAAATGTTTCGGTCTAAAAACTACACAATATATTTTAGTTTCTTGCAAATTTTATTGGACCATTTCAGTCCACGCCGTTTGGGAGATATGAAACGCAAATAACACTAGAAAACTTGGACAAATTCGAAGTATTTCGCTCTTATCTCTCGACACCACTATCACAGCTTTTATCACACGAATTTTGTAAAGTTTTGTCTACGAGAAAGATATGATTATAAAGGAATTGTTCGTGGCTTTATCATTTTTCTAAATTGATATACAGGGTTATTTCTAATCAACATCTTTTTAGGGGCTTATTCTGTACATGAAAACTAACAACTTTTGTTCTGCGACTTTTCTCAAAACTCAAAAAAAATTGTTGTTCCATAGAAAAATTAGAATTTGAATCGTTTATTGTCAAACTGTGTTGTTACAAATGTTACAAAAATATTACAAGTCTCAACAGCTTTGTCCATCATACACTCGTGTATACACATACAATATAATATTGTGTACAAAGAACTTTAAAATTAAAAATTACATTTTGTTAATCATAATACATAAATGTCAAACAGCATCCAATATTATTAGCAATTTAAATTTCAGATCGCACAAAATAATTATAAAATTCAAACAACCTAAACACATAAATAACACATCGCCTACATATTTTTTTTACTTTATCGTTCAAAAATTCGCTTACTGTATAGGTAATATCTCCTCACCACCAGAAAGTCAAACAATTTCATTTTGAAAGAAGATAATCATTCCGATTCCAGCACCGATTTAGGCATGTTATTATAAATTATAGGACCCATTCCTAATACGCTTTTATTAAAAAGTGTGGTAGTATGAGAAGGCATGCTGATTTTAAGTTCATTACGCTTGGATATCATGCACAAAAACATCTGTAAATTATTTCTTATGAACAACGCCATTTCATACATATACCGACAAGAAAATGTTAATATCTTCAACTTTCTAAAATATGGCCTGCAAGAATCTCTTCTCTTTAAATGAATCAGTTCTCTTTAAATGACACACAGCCCTTATAATTTTTTTGAGCTTTGAAAATGGTTTCTCTTTGCGTGCAGTTTCCCCAGAACATGATTCCATACCGCAAAGTAGAGGTTACTCGCGCATGATAAGACGTGAGCACTGCCGCTTGATTTACTACTTTTCTGAGCATGTATAAGGCGTACGAGTCGCTTCCTAGCTTAGAACAAATCGATTCGGCTTGCTTTTCCCAATTTAGATCAGAGTCAATTGTTGTGAGACCTCTAGAATGTCAATATTTGAATAATTAATACGTGATGTATTTTTTTTTAGATTTATATTGTTTATATAAAATATCGTTCACCCACGACAAAATGTATGGAACAGCTGTTTTTTTTTGTGTTTTGACAAAAGTTTCAGACCAAAGTTGTTAGTTTTGATGTACAGAATAAGCCCCTAAAAGGATGCTAATTGATTAGAAATAACCCTGTATACACGGTACATACACCAAAATAACATTTTTTACAATTTTTGTCTGTCTGTCGGTCTGTTTGTTCCGGCTAATCTCTGAAATGGCTGGACCGATTTTGACGGCACTTTTATCGGCAGGTAGCTGATGTAATAAGGAGTAACTTAGGCTACGTTAATCGACTGTTGGGCGGAACGAAGTTCGCCGGGTCAGCTAGTTTAGAAATAAAAACTTAATTCGTTCCAAGCTATAATCTAAGGTTCCAAGTCTCGTGAAAGAAATGTCTATTCAAATAAGTAGGTACTATATCAAGGTAGTAAGAAAAACATTCAGTCCCAGTCCCAATGCTATCCGGGCTTTGTCAAACTTCTACAGCCTTCGAGGCCACTTTAGCGCCACTTTAGCTATTGATACCAAAAGTTAGTCAAAGTTCCCGATCTTGTAATAATCGTGATGGTATTAGGGGGAAATTTGCTCGGATTTCAGTTAGCACAGTTGGATTCCAGTCACAATAATTTTGGATAAGTTTGGAATTTGGCGAGGCGTTTTGTGATTAATTGTATGTTGTATTTAAACTTCTGTAATATGATTACGTGGTTGGCTCGGCGTTCGTGCAAGTTTGATTTGTGATAAATAAAATGACGTACCTATGTAAGGGTGAGACACCTTGCAAGACCGTTTTGGAAGAAAGTAATTTGTGGCATCAATAGGAATGAAGACTAAAAAATATAATTAGTCCGTCAAATAGACTTTTAAAAATATTAGACACATATTTTTCCTGTAAAGAAAAATTGATGAAGATATAGCCAGTCAAAGTTCCGCGTGACGACACAAGTGCCATACAAATTTATAGAATTCTGTAATAGAGGTGACGTTACGACCCCCACTCCCAAACTTTGAAAAGATTTATCTTTTTTATTTGTTGTTAAGATTAACATAAAAAGAAATACGACTTAGATACTACGTTAGATTATCAAAAAAATATTCCTTGTAATAATGTTTTTTTTACCCAGTCATCATGCCTGTTACTTTGCTATTAGGTAATACAGAACCATTCTGTAATAGTTCTAGTGACGACGGACATATTCAAGGATACTAATTAAAACACCGGGATTTTACTCACGTATGATATCGCGGCCGGGCCGCTGGGAACCCGACTCCCGTCGACTGGGTACGCGTGCGCCAGTCGACGGGAGCGCGCGTATTCCCTGATGAAGGAGTACTGATTACTCCGAAACCGGTCGGGTTCCCAGCGGCCTGGCCGCGATATCATACGTGAGTAAAAACCGGTGTTTTATATAGTATAATGATTTCTCACGCGAGTTTTAATAAAGTGATATTCAAAGATATAAATGTGTGTAAATATTATGAATTAGCTGATTATTTTCGTGATTTTGCTGTTGATCCCATCTTAAAAGTTGTTCAAAATAAGTACAATAGGTAATTCGCTATAAATGAGCTTGATGCTCTTATGACGCTTGGCCTAAACTTAGTCCTGGTAATTTTTACGTCCTTGGTCTATACTGTGTGTAAAGCCAAAGAAAATATGTTTGTCCAAAGTCTTCAACACAGCATTTATAGCATTGTATTCTCCCGTTACAAAGAAACTTTCCCTGCCGCATTTAGATCTTACGAATTATTCATTGAATAGTAAGAATATGCGTGTTGTGTTAGGTCTCTAACATAACACGCAAAATTTTTGCACCACTTTGATCCTTTCTCCTCTGGTCAAAGATATGCAAATTCCCGAATTTAATACAAATAAAAGCCGTCTTTGTACCATTTTGCGGTCCCACGACACCGGAGCTGCATTATTTTTTTAGCTCGTTCTTATTTATTCTGTCCCCTCTCAGCACGTTTACAAAGGTGACAAACAGCCAGCCCGGGCACCTGAGCTTACTGACACAACAAACTAACCATCAATAATTCAAGGCACAATCTTGCGCCTGGATATTATATTAATAAAACAGAGTAAACGTAGGCAAAGCAGGAATATTGGTGTTTTTAGAGATAGGCCGGCTCGGTGTTTGCGGACTTGGAAATTCTTAAACAAGGTACCAGATAAATTGTGTTCTAAATTGAACGATAACACTGACAAAAGGAAAGCTATAATGTAGGTACCTGCTTGTGATTTATCTTAATTGCATTTTCAAGGTTAGTCTGCCTCCTTATTTTACTCATAAATATGACTATACGGCTCATTTTTCTAGACGGCAAATACGAGTATATTACAAGATGCCATTACATAACTTGTAATAATTATGACACTAGATAATCCCGAAATCACATTATTAACCTACCACGCGTAGCTACTACGTATATTCTTACTAGTAATCTGATCTGTGTGTTTGTTGGTTTATTGGTTTGTTCCTTTTGTAGAATTAGATCTCATTCTATGATTCCTCTTTAGCAATAGGCGTAGTTTGAAAGACGAAAAGTGACATAGCCAACTTAATATCACAAAAAAAAAATGTTACTAAGGGATAGCACAAATACTAAAATACCACGCGCGCGAAGCCGCGGGCCAAAGCTAGTCATTTATCACTATCACTACATAGTATAAAATAAAGTCGCTTCCCGCTGTCTGTCCCCATGTATGCTTATATCTTTAAAAATACGCAACGGATTTTGGTGCGGTTTTTTAATAGATAGAGTGATTTAAGGGGAAAGTTTATTATGTATAATACGCCTGTGCGAAGCCGGGGCGGGTAGCTAGTAATTATGTAAAAAGTTTCCTATGATTGTTTCAGCAGCGCTTCGACGATGACTCGCCCACCAATATGGAGGTGAAGAAGAGCGACAAGCCCGGCAGCCTGTCGCCAGTGAAGCCAACCCTGAAGCGAGACACTGGCGACGACGACCGGCGCTCCAGGTCCAGCAGCAGGTCGGAGAAGGAGCTTCGGCTGCCGCCGGAGAAGTCACCCAGCGACGATGGCTCCTTGAGACGGGAACGGAAGCTTTCGAAGACAAGTGACAGCTCCAAAGACACTTTTGAAAGGTAACTACATAGAATAATAACTAAAGTAAGATTTGTATTGTTCCAGTCGTGACCTCCTTGACTGCTGATCTTAGAAGATTAGAAATAGTTAGGTACCCAGGTTTGCAAAATGAGACTAGTTTCGAGTGACAGTCAATCAAAAATCCATATTGTACAATACAATACAAAATATCTTTATTTTCACACCAGTATAACAAAAACAAGCTGAAACTAGAAAATAATAAACAATCCGGTAGAATGATGGGCAGCCTTATCGCCTGCAGCGATTTCTTCCAGGCAACCTAAATGAAATAATTTAAAAAAAATGATAATGCGGTCGGTGCTGTATAATAGCATAAACTACATAGACAAAATACACACATAAAATAGGTACATATTTAAAATAAAAACAATAATTACAATTAAATAAGTATATACCTACATACATAATATATATAATACATACATAAAACCATATTAAAGTAAATACATATATGTACCAAATTAACAAGATAGTGATTAAAAACAAGAGATTTAAAAATATTAACTGACTGAGCCTGTCTGATCCTGACAGGCAGTCCTACCTTATTATACCTACTCTTTGCAACCTTGGTTTGCAACAATGTTTTACTTGACACAAATAACGTTAAAATTATAAATAAATTAAATTTGTTTATTATTAGGATAATAATTGGGGAGCCCAAGATGCTAAATGGGAATTTACTCGAGCGTCATAGAAACTTATAACACATACATTTCTATATAGATCGCCCTGATGTGCTAAGTCCACAGGCTAAGTCCTTTATGTCCTACTACTTCCACTTTAAGACTTCGCTTTCTCTCAAACTAAACATCGACAAAGCTAAGGCCGCAAACACAAAACTATTCGAAACAATTCCGTATTCAAAACTCAACAATGACCTCAAGTCACGAACTTGACAAATAACTTAATCATTGGCATGACGTGGCTGAAACAATAACGCTTATCAGTGCCTATCCATCATCACCTATTTTCAAAGAGCTACCTAATCTGGACATGACAAAAATAGCAGTTTTTTATTATAACTGTACAGTGTATAGCCGAAACGGGTTATGATTTTAAATTACAATAATTCCCGGCAGCAATTTTTTTTCTGTAACCTTTAAGGTAGTCTAAATTTTAAATGGCGACCAAAGGTTGCAGTAAAAAAATGCTGCCGGGAATTTTTGCAATTTCAGCCCCATATTTTGACTTACCCGTATGGGCTAGTACACTGTCATCAATTCAGTGTTTTTAACAAAAAAATCGGGATTGCCTTATCTTCAGTTCTAATTTGCCCTAAGTATTTGGGGAAAATTGCTGTATATAATGCTCTCCAAACTTGCAAATAATGAAAGGGAGGGGATAATTTTAGACTTAGAGAGTAGAGTAGATTTAGAGATATTTTGCTCAGTCTGAAATTGCTGTAATTACATTAAGGCTGCCATATGTTCCAGAAACACTACTCAAATTGCTTTATCAATAATAACACTGCATGCATGAGCCATAGGATGTACACTGCTGGACATAAACCTTCTCTATGGATCTCCAATAAGACCGGTGAAACCGAACATCCGGTATAATCTGGCGGCGATCTTAATTATCTGTACTTCCAGTGGGTATATAAAAATGTTTGGATAAAAAAAGATATTCTGAAAAAAATAAGTACACGTCCTTCATTACACAAGTCTGGCTACCCACATTTAGTCCTTACTCCAAAGTAGAACATTGTTCCTATAAAAAGCAGGGTTGCAGGTTAGGTTTCCTTCTTTTCATCTTTTGATCATTCTTTTAAACCATAAACCAATCTAATAATTATTACAATCTCATTTGTTAGCGTCTAATCCTCATAAAGCATCACTTTGAATAATGTATACTATGGAACCAATTGCGAAATCACAAAAAATGTGCTATTACATACTCGCAGATAAGGAACTCTGAACTGAACAGAACGAATTTATAATAGTACTTATGGCAAAAATATTCTTGAGTGTGTAATTCTTTAAAAATATCTAATTGATTATTAAAAATCTAAGTAATCAGTGAGACCTTAGGGAAGCCACATTTTGTGTATAAGGCTCCAGAAGCTTAGAAGATACCATACTCGTACTTAGTTAAAGTAACACACAAACTACACACTTTCAAATATATATAGGCATACCTTGTAAGTTTCTGCTTAAACTATACTATCCTTTGATAATTGTATTAAAATTACTAAGAATTTTGAAAATAAGGTAGAAGAAATAAAAACAGAGATAGAAGGTAGGTAAAATACACCAAAATTAGTAAATTCAAATATTACTTTCAAAAATTATTATTTCAAATGTTGAACAAAATTGAAGCACACGTAAAACAAAACAAATAGATCGATTTTAACAATTTCTACGCTTTTTAAAATCTGGGTAACCTATTTCTGAGCCGTTTTCAAAAAAAGAGGGTTCTTGAGTTCCTCTTGTTTCTGGATATGAATTGTCCGCGGCAAATGGAAGCACAATCCATACATATGGCACCATATCCTTGCATCCTGACTTAGTTATGAAATTTTGGATTGTTGATGAACTAAGGGTTTTTAATTAATATGCCAAATAACAATATTCTGAACTTTTTTACTGGTGCTTGGTAATTACTGATTCTAAAGGATATGGAAAAGATGCGGTTTTTGAAATCTAGCAGAAACAAAATATATACCAATAGAAAGCTTATATAATTATCTTTTCAAACACATATTTTTTTGAATTTCTTTCATCGCCATTTCATTTTTAGATGGGTTCTAAAAAAATTTGAAAAATGGACTATGTGCTCCGCCAAATAATTGCATTAAGCCTAAATTGAAAAAAAAACTGACAGTGACATTATAAAACAGCAAAAGGAAATGACATAGTCAATATTGAACAACCAATAGAGGGCTGGTCGCCATGTTTTAATAAATAAGTAAATGTCAAACTCTAAAATACCAGCCCGCTATTGGTTGTTTGAAGATTCCTGTCTGATACGTAGACTACGTGTCGTAGTATCTTTAGTAGTCTGTGTTTGAAATCACTGTTCACGTTAGTGCCCTTAGTGCTGTATCGTCAAACATCGATGTATCGATATTGTAACTTAAATTATCGCAAACGCAACTAATGACAGTGCAGTTAATGATTTCTTGATATTGTTTGTTTTTTTTATTAATGACGTAAAAGTAAAATCACGTACCTATATAAATAAAATGAAATAGGAACGTAGAACATCGATTTGCTTATAAGTTAACCGACATAGCCCAATGGATTGGCAAGTTGACCGATGACCTCATTAAGGCCACAACATCACGCTGGATGCAAGCCGCTACAAACCGATCTTGTTCGAGATCTATATAGAAGGCCTATATCCAACAGTGGACGTTTTATAGCTGATGGATCGATGGGAAGTTTTTACTAATAATAATGTGTGTCAAAAGTGTCTTAGAAAATATAATCTATGAAGTGAGGAATCTATGAAACAAATATTGAAGGAAGTAGCTATGTTGTTCTTTAAGACAATAGATAAATCTAATAACGTTTCACCGATGTAGTTTACTTTTCCACACTCGTGTACGAATTCAAGTGTACCTAGTAATTATTACTGCAACAATGTCTCTTTCCGCATAATAATACAAAACTATCGATCGTAAGAATCGATAGTATTTATATTTGAAATCGCCCATCTCTATTGCGTTTTGGACGGGGCTGCCAGGCATCTCCTCTTAGTATTACCAGTTCAGTCTAAATATTTTCTACTTAGTGAAATAAAAAAAGTGATATTATAATAAAACGGCGATACACAAAAATATGTTTTTGCGTGAAATAATATTCTTAAATATGGCACTAAACATTAATACAGCTCGCATCGCTGCCGGTTTTCAAGGACCGCCTCCCATATAAAAAGTTTACCAACTCCTTTTTATTGTTACGTGTATGTTAGCACAAGATATTTTGGTCATTATTTTTTTTTAGATTAAGTACAGTTAGCACGTTCCCAGCGGCACAGATTTATCTGTACTTTCCATTACTGCGTTACGGGTCGTTTTAAGCCTTGTCCTATACCAGAGATTGTGGCGGCACTAGGCATAATAAACCCCACCGCCCATAAGAGACCTAAATCCTTTTTTGGCGCCAAATAAGACAAAGTGTGACAAAGTAAGTTTTTGTCGTGATTATTATTAACAATGAGTTGTTAATAATAATCACGACAAATGAATAATAATTAACCTTAATCTGCCGCCGCCCGTGGTTAGATTACCTAGTTAGTTGAGATTCTAGGGGTAAAATAAAATGTGTGGTTTGATGTACCCCGTACTGCACTGAAAAATTGCAGTTTTTCACATTATTTAGTGATGAGAATATAAATATTGATTTTATTTAAATGTATTTTTTTATCAAACTTATGGATGTTTTTTATTAAAACAGGTCAAACAATAATATTTTTTGATAAAATAATATATTTAGCATTCTGTGAGAATTTTCTTCACTTTTTTGTCAGCCTCACGACTTGTTAAGAAGGTTTGGATAATATCTCCCATATCCTGATTTTGACTCAGATTCGCCACCCGGTTTTTCTTTATCTTCCTCTTTAATTATTTTTTTTTTCGGCAATGCTTGGACATAATCGGCAGCAATTTTACTTCGTCGTGCGCAGCCTTGAATGCACAACACTACACAACACTAACCACGTGAAGCTAGCGTAGGGTAGCGTAAGCTACGAGGTGCGCGGAGGTGTTCGCAACCTCGTTCCGCACTGTGTTAGAATTATATTTGTTCAGTGCGGCACGAGGTCTAAGAAACCCGGCATTAAGGTTGGTGTACCATAGAACTAGGAATAAATAACACATCTCAGATATATATATCGTACACTGAACCAGATAGAAGTTATGCCGGGAGGCATAACTTCTATCTGGTTCAGTTCAGTTGCGGGAGCACGACAGAGAAGTTTAAGTTTTTTCATACCGCTACAAAGACGAGACACGGACATGGTGTTTCAAGCCCTGTTTCGCACTTATCGTGTTAATAGCCTAAAACTAAATCGTTAATATTTTTCCGTGAAATCAACAGAGACAAATAATCACGGATTATGAAAAATAATAGACAAATAATAACGGATTATTAAAAATAAGGTAAGCACAATATTTAAATACCTAGTAATAAAATGTGAGGAAGACTTTTATAAACGGCGAGTGTTAGCCAGCTCAAAATGTATCTACTACTTTGGATTTACTATAAGAAGCCAAAACTCACCATGAGCGTTTAAGTTACATTAATAAATGAATGAACTGTGAATATAGACTTGCAAATATTTACGAGCGCATTGAACATGACAATATTTCCGATGTTTTTTTTTCAATAAAAAACGAAAGTAGATGTTTAAAGAAAAGCCTTTTTGTTATGTGAAAAATAACATGAGATTTATTCATGATAGTTTATTATTTTCAATGTTAACTAAAATTTCCATAGGCGTTTGAGCTCCATAATACTGAAACATAACTAAATTTAATGTCTATCGTACTTTGCGTTATGTCTCACTTCAGTTTCAGTTAATTCATTTATCTAAAGGGTGTCACAACCACGCGTATGAAATAATAACTACAATGTGACTAATATAATTTTACTGGTAAAAACCTATTTTCCAACTGTGGAACAACGAGATGGGATTCAAAGTATAAGTAATATTAAAATGAGAATTAATTATAAGTCTTATAGTACATCCGCATAATTATGAGTTCAAACTCGAGTCTCGTTCTATACAAGCCTTCATTAAACCACGTTTGCAGCACATATTAACAATAAGTCCAGCCGCGAAAACCGGGCATGAGCCCGCTACTGTAATCCGGTCCATTATATGCGATACGTACGGTTTATTCCCCACTATTCCCACCAATTCCTGTGAGATTGTATGAATTGTTAACTCGTGATCCGGGCCAGCGGATGAAACGGGGATGGAGGCAGCTTTGAGGGCCGTGTGCTGTAATAATCCGACAACTATGACGGCATAAATAATGAATAGATGTGGGAAGGGATATATCACGTTCCTACTCGTAGTTCCTTTCAACAGTTGGAAACAGATTGTTCGCCCGTTGAAATGAAGCAGTGTTGGGGATATTTGAATCCTAGAATGTATAAGTAATTTAGTCAATGTTGTTAATTTTATCCTACTAATATTATAAACGCGAAATTTTGTATGGATTTTATGGATGTTTGTTTTTCTTCCACGCAAAAACTACTAAACGGATTGAGATGAAAGTTTGCAATAGTAGGTAATGCTTATACATCAGAATAACTCATAGGCTATAATTTAAAAGATATTGCGTGAAACGAATTTCGCCGGGTCAGCTAGTTAGTTATTATATTTTATGTAGATAAAATGTGTGTGCAGACTATTTTCAGTTCTGATAAGACTAGTACAGTATTAAAAAAATCATTGACATTATTTTCACTGTAACCTCATGATCATGAGTGATGAATCATTGATACTCGTACTGATACCTACAGTTTTTCTTTTAACATACCCTGCTAATCTCAGCCGTAGTAGGTAGGTCCAATAACGGTGTACCTATAGGTATAGGTATTTCGTACTTACGTACCATTTTTCTAGACGGCATTCAATTTGAAATTGGAAACGTTTCTGTTACACGAGTTTACGCGACATTTGTTTACATAAATGTAAAATGTTATTTATAGGTACAATTCCTCCTCCATGTTCTGGGTACATGTAGCAACTTCGGTTCTATATTCCTCCTACATGTTCTGGGTACATGCAGCAACTTCGGTTCCATATTCCTCCTCCATGTTCTGGGTACATGTAGCAACTTCGGTTCTATATTCCTCCTCCATGTTCTGGGTACATGTAGCAACTTCGGTTCTATAGTCCTCCTCCATGTTCTGGGTACATATAGCAACTTCGGTTCTATATTTCTCCTCCATGTTCTGGGTACATGTAGCAACTTCGGTTCTATAGTCCTCCTCCATGTTCTGGGTACATATAGCAACTTCGGTTCTATATTCCTCCTCCATGTTCTGGGTACATGTAGCAACTTCGGTTCTATTAACAATCTGCTGTGCTCCTATGATTTGGTAACTTAGATCTCCTAGAAGTCATTACACAATTTGAGTTAGATCTACTAACATAAAACCAAAAACTGACCAAGTAACACGTAAGACGTGATAAACAATCAATAACAAACCAAAGTGATTGGTCAAATAGATTGGGAAAAAATATAGGTATTTTTGAACCATTGACACGACAAAGAAGAAGAATAACAAACCTTTATCATTTCCAGACAAGACTCAAAATCGGCATCGCTCGGGTCGCCGAAGGTCTCGCGGAAGTACTTCACGAACTGGAAGCAGGCATGTGACAAGACCAAGGACCGGACTAAGGAGCTGCTGAAGCGGTGGCGGACTCTGCCCGAGTCCGAAGCCGTGGAGGGCCAGATGCAGCCTGTGGAGGTCCCGGAAGAGGAGAAGCACCGTGGGTGGAGCGTGCACGTATGGAGTAAGTCATTTAAATTTATGGAGAATGAGTAGAGTTTGTGGAAATCGTAGTAAATACAGAGGTCCTTCAATGTTTGGAATGCAAATGGCTTCGGATAGAGGAGGCATTTGTCCATCTATGGACGTTCTATGACCGATAATGATGATTATTTTAAGCTAGGCCATTTAAATGAGGATATTATCCATCCAGCAGTGTGAAGTTAACATATGTACTGGCATATTTGGCAGCAAAATCAGTTTGCGCAGTTTCGGGAAAACTGCCTTTTAATCGAAATAATGTCAATTAATGACTTCCAAAAAGGAGGAGGTTCTATGTTCGTATGTATTATTTTGTTCTTTTCTTGTGTTATGTTCATCGATAATTTCGCCAATTGTGAACCGAATCGAAAATATGTCATTATTATAGATAGAAATTTGAAAAATCCACAATACCTAATGTAAACAATTCGAGCGAAATTTTCGAATTTTGTTGGCTATGGAAGGCGGTCTGCCATTTTATGCAAAAATAATTATTTAATTACGAAAATCTTCTAGAAACACTCGAGAGCATGGGAGTAAGTACAACTAGGTTTAAAAAGAAACTAAATCGTGCCTCTGTGCTACACGACGAGTACCGGAATCTCGATAAGAATGGTCCCGATGCTTTTCATGCATGATTATTGCACACACTGAAGAGTGTTTTTTTACCGATAAGGCATATCCTATGGCTGTCTTCTTCTCCACGAAATCTCTTCTTCTTCGAATCGCACTAGCCCAAAGTACTAGCTAAAAGTTTCTTTAATCGACTGTTACGACAGGCAAATACCGAAATCTAAACTAATTAAACTACGAACACATCGATCGCTAAGTACGATCTGTTTTTAAAAACATAGAACATAATTATTTTTCGCAAAAATCAGCATGACCGACTTCACCCGTGTACAGAATTCGCGAATATTTCGCACGGATCGATGTAGCATTTTTAACATTATTGTGGATTTATCAAAAATGGCTCAGCGTATTTCGATAAATGTTGTTTTTAAACTTTCGCGATTTGAACACATAATTATTATATACTACGGGACTAATCACGCACTAAAATTACGAGATAAATAAATACCTCCTCATCCCGACGTTTCGGTCGAGTTGCATCGACCGTGGTCACGGGTAGACTGAATATCACTACGCGGTTTAATTCGAACACATGTAGGTATTAAGTCCCAATCACGACATTTTGTTAAACATATCAATGATGTATTTAAACGCGCTCGTTTCTTTCTGAGAAATTCTAGATGGCGAATTTTATTTGTAACCTCCAGCCCGTAACGGTTAACAAATGTTGTTTTTAAACTTTCGCGATTTGAACACATAATTATTATATACTACGGGACTAATCGCGCACTAAAATTACGAGATAAATAAATACCTCCTCATCCCGACGTTTCGGCCGAGTTGCATCGACCGTGGTCACGGGTAGACTTACCGTGACCACGGTCGATGCAACTATAGGTAGTATATAATAATTATGTATTTCGATAACATTTAAATGGGACCAATTTCGAAGCATACTCTTTCCAATAAAAAAATAATAATCGAAATCGGACCAGTATGTAAAAAGTTATATGTGGTTACACAGAAAAAAAAAATATTTACGCGTAGAATTGAGTACCTCCCCCGGTCCGGTTCGTCGGTCAAAACGGGAAAAACATGTATCTTTCAGAGTCAAAGAACTATTCTGAAAAAAAAAACATATAACATACTTAACTTAACCACAAGAAAAACCCAAGTTAAGATGAATGGGAACAATAAATTTAGCGCGACGTCACAATTGCTAAGCGATGTATTTGTTCCCGAGAAATAATGTCAATTAATGTTTCGGAAGAACCATTTCCTGCAGGTCAATATTTCTTTAACGCTTGGCCGGAAGCTTTTACCGAAGCAGTCCGCTTTTGGGGAAACCACGACCTTGTTTGTGTGTGAGTGAAAAACAAAACAGTACTTATACCTCTATCAGATACGACTGTTTATAGAAAATTAATGACTTTGTTGAGCTGTGCGAGGTCGCATGTGAAAATGTGATACAAAGATGTTAAACAAATCTGCGCGTAAATATTTCGTAAAGTAATTCTACTGATAATAATAACATTAAAATATTTATAATCTATTCTAAAATTTTTTTTTCGTCTACCTAAAAAGGAAACTGGGCGTTAAGCTGGAAACATAGTATCGGATGCGGCTGTCGGTCGCGACTTAGCAATGTAAACAGTCTTAAAACATTCGGCGTGCCAGATCTCTCTCGGACGTCCGAACGCTCAAGGTGACGTCCGCGGACTGATGTCCGATAGTTAGCACGGCTCTGTGGACTCTGTCAGCCGAGTCCGATAAGTATGTTTTCGGTTTTATGCTATACCAAAAACGAAGATGATTTGACTACGAGAAAAAACCATCAGAAGAATTACATTAAGATTAAAATGATGATGACTAATATCTGATACAGTTGTTGAAATAATCCGAGGATATGCTTAGTTATCAGAATGTTCGGACTTTCATTTTATTGCAGCAACAATTTGTAATATTACGTAAGTATCCAATATTGGTTCAAACCTAAATTGGTATTTTCAACCTTAAAGTAATCAGATCGAACTGAGTTCAACAATTTTATTTAACATATATATTCGTATTCATTTCGTGTACCACGCAACATTATTATAAATCAATATGACCATCAATAGTACGCCCTATATGTTCAAGGTTCATTTCTGTACGCTCCACGGATGAAATAAAAAAATGGATTCGCCATTAAGTTGAAAGCCCCGCTCACAACGTAACTAAACTACTGCAGCTGATGCTAAATAACTAAACTCAGGATGGCGCGGCCTGCAAGGCAAACAGCGAGCCTACGCAATCGCGTAGAAGTCGTGGATCTAAAGAATTCCAAAGAGACGTAAAAAAAAAAAAAGAATTATAACCGCGCACTAAAATTACGAGATAAATAAAATCAGTCTACCCGTGACCACAGTCGATGCAACTTGGCCGAAACGTCGGGATTATGAGGTATTTATTTATCTCGTAATTTTAGTGCGCGATTAGTCCCGTAGTATATAATAATAATAAGACGTAAAAATATCAATGTGAGTGATTAGTAGTAAACACATGTGGGCACCGATTGATTAGTGCGAGTGTGTGACTGACTAGTAATCACTTACCACTTTCTTGACTGTCGCTGTCCTTAAGTGATATTTGAACTATTTTTTAAATGTCACATTAGTAACTCTCAAATATGGCGAACAAGCTTCAAGGCAGAGCTTATTTTTCGAAGTCGAGCTACTTTCTTTACAAAGTAAAAAACTACTATGGCCTCCAGTACTAATAAAATCGCTACTTTCTTTCCAGCCGATTCTTATTCATCCATGGTACATTCTAGCTTTCTATTTATTTGGTTCACTTCACTCAATTTCCACCTCATTGTTGACGAAAATACGAAAGCAATTCCCGTGTTACGTGCCCAGAAGAGAAATTACGGGAAAAACGTAGAAATATTTGAAAAAATAGGAACCAATTGGAAGAATTTTACTGCGCTTGCAGTATTTGCTTTCTTTGTATGGCTTACGAGATAGGTATATATTTTTAATCGTGAACACTTACTTACGACTTTTTTTAACTCAACCTAAAATTTCAAACCCAAGATCTCACAGGTTAGTATTTTTATAGTGCTTTTTCAGATATCTGTTATACTTATTTTACTACTATGGGCTTTATTTAATTCATTTTATCATTCACGTGGTATACGTAAATTATTATTGTGAAGTGATGAAAACAATATGTGGATAGCGATATCAGACAAGAAAATAATAAGATAAGAGACGAAACAAATCAAATACTCAATAAATAAAATCTAAAGTTCAATGATCTCAATCAAATTATAGTTATCTTCGATATCGGTTTGGAGAGGAACTTAAAGCAATGGGACTATTATTATTATTCAGACTTGATTTCTTGTTTTTTGAGTCCTGCTAGGTAATGTTGTTACCTATGTATTTAACGGCTTATCCGCCAGACTGGCCCGACAATCTTCTTCGTCCATTGAGGGATTGTTGTAAATAAATAGGCAGCAGGTTTTCAGAATTATTGTTTTCTCTTTGGCTAGGTTAAAAAAATCCAGTCGAAAATATTTATCATACATTATTTTAACCTCTAATCTATTCCCGCCGTTTTCTACATTTTTCTTTCAATATAACAAAATGACAATCATATTCCATCTCAACTGTCAACCGACCATCAATATTGTTATGGTGTTAGTAACACGAGTAATTTTTTTTACTGTTCTAACAACTTTCAACCGCAGTAGTAAGAAGAGTAATTCGTTCTTACTACTGGTAGTAAGAATGGTAGTAACACTGGGAACAAACCTATGTTATGGCCCTTAGAAAAATTACAACTATGGCCTGTGGCCCCAGAAGATTGACGAGAGTTCTTATTTTATCATTGAAATAGAAATCAAATTCTATGCCTCTGGCTGCTCTGGTTATCAACTGGCTATATGGCGCCTTTTTACAGCGACGTGCGGTGGGCGAGCAAAGAGTTCCGTTCGCCGCCGAGAGCAACCTTTTTAAAACCGATCTTTGCAAGGAGTTTCGCTCGCCCATTACACGTGCTGTTTACAATGCTCCGGCACTGACGGCCGCCGACATATGTATTCCTTTTGGAATTGGAATTATTGCATGCATCGATTTTTAACGCAATAATTAATTGTGTCTATAATTGATAATAACTAATAGAAATCGTCACGAGAATAATGTTTATCGCCTTTCGCAAACAATTACGCAATACCTAACGCGGAGGTAAATACCTATTATCCTAGCGTGTTTATTGAAACAGTCGATTAGAGCAGCGAGCCCCCGAGCGTCACGAACTCACGACCGGTCGATTTTTATTAGCACTGACTAGATTTAGATACGGGCGATAATACAATCAGATAAATAGTACCTACGTGTGACTAAAAATTGCTGGTGTTTGTTTGGCTTAACCTATGGCAGATGTACCGGTTTTGGCCACTGTCCCGGTTTTGGCCATTTGAAGTCAAAATTATTGCATAAATAGATTGCAAACTTATTAGGTCAGTAAAAATAGAATTTAACTTAAAGAGTTATTTTTGTGATAAACATTTATCTTTGCACTAAATTTCACTTACTTACTGTACTGAGCATAAAATCACAAAATGCTGACAGATCCAGCTGGAGCTTCAAGCGCCATCTTGAAAAAAAATTTTGGCCGATATCTCGGAAACTATGCACTTTAAATAAAATATCGCATCTTTTGTTACCAGTAAAACTGTTCGTAAAACTAACCGTTTACAATTTATGACCCATTTGATGCACCGGCTTTTCTATCGATCAAAATCGGCTTTTTGAAAAAATCAACGATTATCTCATAACTGTATACATCAATTCGAGCGAACTACCCCAATTTTGTACGCGATGGACGTCGGTTTTGCCATTTTTGGCGAAAAAGAAATTATGTTAACATCTGTATAACATGTATTTGATACCTAGCATAAAGGTTGTTAATTATTTAGGTATATCATAACTCTCGATCTACCTACCCAAATAAATATTCAATTTCCAAGTCCAATTGTACAAATTTTACCGAAAATATTAAATGCATTTATTGAATGAAAATTCTAGAACTTTACACTGACTTGAACAAACGATAAATAAATATATAATAATAAATTATTATATAATAAATTATAACTTTTTAAATACAAGCTTTTGAAATCCTGGATATCACATACCAGCAGAGTGCCAGCCAAGACAAGTAAAACGAGCCCAAACACGAGGGGTCATCTTGATTAGTACAGGAGTTCCTATGGCCACTTTCCGACTCCATCATCAGATCAGCTCTAGGGTACCATAATATTGCATTGTCAAGCAATATACGCATGCAAAAAGAGATAATGCAAAAATATATCGAGCTTGGGCCCTTACTTGGGCAGTATTTAATTATTTGCATTAGTTTTAGTTTTAGAAAATAATATCCTTATTATTTTCTTTAGTAAAAATCAAAATAGGTATAATGGAATTTCATTTTTTCAGATTTTCATAGCTTTTGACACTGCTTGTAAAATATGACGGTGTGATGACGACCTTGAACAAAAATCAAATTAGAAAATACGAAATTCCACTGTAATTAAGCATTAAATTCCGTTGTTTTTTCTGTGAATTTGTTTACTATATTTTAAAGCTTTTTTTCACTGCTGTACATAGTCTGAGCCCACTTTGCAAGATCTTTCAGCTTAATCGGAAACCGGGAAGTTAGTCAAGTTAACTTGCAAGATTCCACCCGAACTTACATACTTACATACATACAAATTAATATATTGCAAGTTAAATAAAAGCTTGAAAAAAAGTTATATGTAAATATTTTATTTCGTTAGTCTACATGACTTGTCTGTTAGAAGCAATGACGGCAATGACATACACGTGTGTCTTGTTATGGGGCGTCCATAAATTACGTGAGATGATTTAGGGGGGGAGGGGGTCGAGTCAAATCTCATATAATCTCACGTTAGGGAGAGGGAGGGTCTCGACAAATATCACGCAATTTTTGTTCTGATTGAAACATAAAAAAATTATACTATTTTGGTCTATTCAATCCAAAATGTACATGCTCAAGATTTAATCTTGAGCGTCATCGTAATATGATTAAGATTAACATTATTCACTAATTCATTCGAAAGAAAATAATTTCATTCATACTTTGACGTTATACATCTACTGAATGTCAAACCACCATATTTATTTTATACCAAATAGCTCAATTTTGTCTGAATTTACGGTACAGTGAAGCCCGTCCTTTGTTTTCGCGCCATTATTCCATATTCTTTTCTTTTTATCACAGTAGTCATGATTTAAATATTCTATTGTTAAATTTTTATTACATTAATAACTCTCAGCAATATTGATTACTAGTCGTAAATAAAATCACGAAGCAAATTGTTTTTATTCTTTCTACAATAACAACCCAACGCGTTTACGTAAGAAACCCACATTCTGAAAAATCTCACGTGAGGGGATGGGGGAGGGGGTTGAACAAAATCTCACGACATCTTACCAACGGGGCAGGGAGGGTCAGAAAATATAAAAAAAACACCTCACGTAATTTATGGACGCCCCTTAGCTGTTGACAAGTTCATTTATACCGATGTGACGTCACAGATTGGACCTTTCGATCCTATAATCCCCCTAATCTTGACAAATTGACTGTCCTAATCTTAATTTACACAAACAACTATAGCTATTACCTATTTTATTACCACACGCGTAGTGTTTGGACTTTGTACCTGTACCTGTACCAGCCTTTTTTAATAGTCCACTGCAGGACGTAGGCCTACCCACGAAGGGTGATTGGGCCATATCCACCACGCTGGCCCAGTGCGGGTTGGTGGATTCACATACGCCATCGAATTTCTTTTACGGACGTATGCAGGTTGCCTCACGATGTTTTCCTTCACCGAAAAGTGGTGTGAAATTCCGTACATAAATTCCAAAGAACTCATTGGTACGGGACCGGGGATTTGAACCCGATTGTAAGGCGGGTGTCACTACCTCTAGACCACCACGGCTTTCTAGACCACCACGGTACTTACGGTTTGGACTTTAATCTTGGTTATTTTGTTGTCTATTTTAAGGCTTCCGTACCTAAAGGGTATAAACGGGACCCTATTACTAAGACTCCGCTGTCCGTCCGTCTGTCTGTCTGTCGCCAGGCTGTATCTCAGGATCTGTGATAGCTAGAACGTTGAAATTTTCACAAATGATGTATTTCTGTTGCCGCTACAACAACAAATAATAAAAACAGAAAAAAAATATTTAAGGGGGGCTCCGATACAACATACCTCAATTTTAAGCCGTTTTTCGATCGCAATTTATAACGGTGACAGGTAGATGCTTGAAATTTTCAAAAAATATTTAGTTACACATTTGCTTTAGAAATAAATAATTAAAATAAGTATTTAAGGGGGGCTCTCATACAAGAAACATGATTTTTTGCTCGATATTAATAACGGCAACAGGAAGATGCTTAAAATATTCACAGAATATTAAGTTTTATATACCCTTTAAAAATAAAAAATAGAATATATTAAGGGCTACCATACGGTACGGTTCTGTTACGCGAAATTCTTGAAAAGCACGTAAAGTGTGTGTTGTCTTAAATATCTATTCATAGCCTCCATATAAATCTCTAGTAAGGTAGTTTATGAAACGGCTTGTATGTAAACCAGTGCTTCGTTCGTAATGTACCTACTTGACCAAAGTTTGGTCGATCGATCTTTCCCACCACAAGCTAGCAAGAAGCAAGACGCGCCGAACTAATCAAAAAGAAATTAATCAGCACAAGTTATTATACTTACCATGGAGATCTACGATACCTACTATGCCAGCCAATTAATGTATCCTACTCAGGCGTGGATCCATCTTTATGAATAATACCTATAGACAAAGGATATGCTCATAATCTAAATTCTTCAAAAAATGTTTTTAAGTCCATCTTTTATGTATACATATAATAGGTATAAATGAATCGTGGTTGTTAGACTTGTTAGTCTCGCTAAAACTCGAGAACGGCTGGATCGATTGGGCTAATTTTGGTCTTGAAATATCCGTGGATGCTAAGGATAAGCTAAGCTTTAAACGGTGAGAAAATTGATAAAGATTGAGAGAAAAATAATAAAAACATTAATGTCAGTTTCCCACACAAAATGTTCCTGCATGTAAAAGTTATCATTGACAGTTGACAGATGGTGGGATGATGTTCTCCAGGGCAGCTAGTGCTTAAATAAAATTCAGGGGTAGCAAAATATCATACTTATTCTGAAAACGAGTGCGAGTCAGGCTCGCACACCGAGGGTTCCGTACAAATCCAGAAAATTTCACAAAATTGGGAAGTTAGTTGTTAAAATCTTATACTATAACCATCGACAAAAAAGATTTTTTTTTTTTACTTTTCTCGTTTTACATCGAAGATGACACATTGTTAAAATTGTTAAAAACCTATTTTAGCATGTGCTAATGAAGTTCTTTTATATGATACCTTACACGATACGATTTACTCACTTTGAATTTTGAACCCAAATTTTGTGAATTTTGAGGCCCTATTTTTTGTGATTTAAACAAAAATGTACAGTTTTTAGATTTATACCTATATGTGTACTCGAAGACAATGCTTCTCGCCAAATATCATAGTTCTATGTCAACGGGAAGTACTCTGTAGGTTTTAATTTTTGTGAGTGTCGAAATATGCGGTTTTTACAACATAAACGGCTCTAACTTTTTTAAACGATAACTGAGAAGTTTTTCCTTTACACAACTGCAATAAACCGTAGATATACGTATACAGTTTAAATTTTAACTCGATATCTTTACGCGTTCTCGAGATAAAGAGTCTTGACATACACACAGACGGACAGACGGACAACAAAGTGATCCTATAAGGGTTCCGTTTTTTCCGTTTGAGGTACGGAACCCTAAAAAGTACTTATGTTTATGAAACATGCATTTCAGAATGCATTGTTGTGTTAGCGCATACGAATAAGTAATTTGATGTGCCCTCCATATGAGTAATCACTATAATATTTATTTTATCCAGGGGTTGTCTGGAAGATATTTTAAAGGGGAGTCGGTTGAAAATAACAAAAATCTTCTGAGTACTTTCTAGGTATGCACAATTGCACATCAATATGTAGATGACCGTGCATAACAAAGTAATCGAGTCGTCCACCGAATCATAGAAGTTGGCGGATGTGAAGCTAGCTACAAGCTGCGCAATATCCAATCCTGACTGAAGCTCACATAAAACTGCGCCTTGATTGGATATTATTATTAGTAAGCTCCAAGTAGCCCAACGAGCCATGGAGAGGGCTATGCTCGGATTTCTCTGCGGGATCGAATCAGGAATGAAGAGATCCGTAGAAGAACCAAGGTTACCGACGTAGCCCAGCGGATTGGCAAGTTGAAGTGGCAATGGGCAGGGCACATAGCGCGGAGAACTGATGACCGATGGGGTCGAAAAGTTCTCGAGTGGAGACCACGTACCGGCAAGCGCAGCGTAGGACGTCCACCTATAAGGTGGAAGGATGACCTTATTAGGACCGCAGAATCGCGCTGGATGCAAGCCGCTACCAACCGGTCTTATTGGAAATCATTAGGGGAGGCCTATGTCCAGCAGTGGACGTCCTATGACTGAAATGATGATGATGATTGGATATAGAGAAGCTTGTAGCTAATTTCACATCCGCCAACTTGTATAATAATAAATAAAAAATAAAATAATAAATATTTGCGGACACATCTTACACACAGCGTCTGACACCAAACAAAGCAAAGCTTGTGATATGGCTGCCATAGACTGACATACTACATAAACTTATTTTTAAATACATACATATATAGATAGTAGCTAAATAACACCAAGACACAGAGCAAACACTTATGTTCATCACATAAATATTTGCCCTGGGTGGGGATCGAACCCACGCCTCTTTGACCCAGAAGTTAGGGACCAATGAGCAACCGACGCAGTCAACAGTATGATTCGACATATACCTAACTAGCAAATCTTCACTTTACATACATACAAACAGTAGGTACGGTGAAATAGGTGGATCGATGGCCGACATGACACGGACAGGCCAGATGGTCTAATTGACCTCCTCAATAATGTACAAGGGAACCACACAACTTCCCTACTCACTAACCGCTTCTATGTTAGCGGGCTTCCGACCGGTCGCAGCTCTCTCACTCTATTTGCACCATGTACAAGTACAAGGCAGTAACTTGAACAAGTAGCTTGCGCATATTACTTACGCGAGTGACTCGCATCTTTACTAGCTCCAGCTACTTGCACCCTTATAAACTCTACGTATCAGAAACAAAAATAATGTTTCAGAGACAATTATTTTGTATCTGTAAACGTAAAAGTGTGGAACACGGAAACAAATCAGTTCCTGGAAATACGTGATGTTTCAGATACTATGTATCCGAAATGTTGTTGCTCAGTGAATACATGCTTTATTATCAGTAATAATTTATTATTGTTTTACAAGCAATATTAATATTATTTATACTAGGTACTTGTGATTTCCCTGCATTACTGAAAGGGTTAAAAGGCGTGGTGGTCTAGTGGTAGCGACACCAGTCTTTCAATCGTGAGGTCGTGGGTTCAATAACAATGTTTTTTTTTTTAATTTATGTACGGAATTTAACACCACTGGCTTTTCGGTGAAGGAAAACATCGTGAGGCAACCTGCATACGTCCGTAGAAGAAATGCAATAGCGTAAATGAATCCACCAACCCGCACTGGGCCAGCGTGGTGGATATGGCCCAATTACCCTTCGTGGGTAGGCCTACGTCCTGCAGTGGACTATTGAAAAAAGGCTGATACATTACTGAAAGGGCTTATTACTACAGCGTCGTGGCGGATTGATCAGCCTATTTTGGTGGGAAGACGCGACCGCTCGATTGTTTGCGTTGACTCACCTCTATTCCTGGCACCAACTTGTTTGACGTAATAATGCAGTTCCAGTGTATTTTTAGCTTCCATTTTATATTAATTCTAGAGAGGCTCGCTTTTGACTACATTCTAGCTTATTTTTATTTTTACAAGCTTTTATTTATGTAAGTTCGGGTGGAATCTTGCAAGTTAAATTTGACCAATTTCCCGATTTCCTATTGAACGCTTAAGTATATCGCGTGACAATGCAATAATATGGTACCATGGAGCAGATCTGATGATTGGGTCGGAACGTGGGCTCGTTTTACTTGACTTGGCTAGCACTATGTTGCTACACTCATTCAGAATCTCAAAAGTTTGTAAATAAAAAGTTATTTTATAATCATTTATTATACTAGAAATAGTCATATAGTCATTTATTCATAACACCATTTGTTACAAGTCAATAAGTAAACATAACATTAGGGCACTATACAATGTAACACAAAATAAAAATAAAATAGAAGAACTTGACAATTATCAAATTTGTCACAAAATCTTAATACAATTCAGGTAATTTCAAAAAGTCATTTACATCATAAAATAGTTGCTCATGTAGCCAACATTTTAATTTATTCCTAAACGACCCAGCGGAAGGTGCATCCCGAACTTCTACGGGTATTCGGTTGTATATAGCGGGCCCACTAATATATACAGACTTCTCCGATTTCGCCAGCCTATGAGAAGGAGTCACCAGTTGGTTTTTCCTAGCATACTTACACAGATTCGCGTTTGATAACACCCTTGATTTTCTTCTAAATATACTAACCTTCAATATACCTTCCGGTAAAGTTGGTTTAAGATTTTAATAAGAGAACGGAGACTATAGCCCGAATCATACAACTTGGCGGGTGTGATGTTAGCTACAAGTTGCGGATAGCCCAATCCTCGCGCAGCTGTTAAGTGAGCTTGGGTTACCCACAACTTGTAGCTAACATTACACCCGCCAAATCGTTTGATTTGCTTATACAATAGTTAGTATATAATAGTTCATGTGGCTCAGTTGTGTTTTTCTACGGCAGTCCCGGCGGCTGAAACGAGGAATAACTATCAAAAGTGTACTGTACTGTATCAGCCTTATAATAGTCCACTGCAGGACGTAGGCCTACCCGCGTAGGGTGATTGGGCCATATCCACCACGCTGGCTCAGTCCGGGTTGATGGATTCACATACGCCATTGAAATTCTTCTCCGGACGTATGCAGGTTGCCTTACAATGTTTTCCTTCACCGAAAAGCCAGTGGTGTGAAAATCCGTACATAAATCCCAAAGAACTCATTAGTGCGGGACCAGGCTTTGAACTCACGACCTCACGATTGTAAGACGGGTGTCATTACCTCTAGACCACCACGGCTTTTCAAAAGTGTGTGTAACCATAATTATTATTCATTTAAGATCGTTTCCGTAAGTTCTACTATGAATTCTATTCGTAGAACTAATAATTTGTTCTACTAGTAGAACTAACGATAAAAAATTGTCCGAACAGTCCTACGGTAGAACTAACGGTACAAAATTGTACCGGTAATTCTACTGTAGAAAATTTCGCTTTCAGAGCTCATACGGTCGAATTTGCTAAAATCTACGTTTTTACGTTGATATACTTAACATAGGATTTTTTCAGGACATAACATTTAGTAGAATTTACGGGAACGACCCTTCATTTACTATACAAATTCATACTAAATAAGGCATCTAGCATAGTTACTGGTTACTTAGTAGTAAATGGGAGTCCCGTGTTCGGTTCCCGGTTGGACATTCCAGTCCAAACAATGACGAATATTTCTTATCGATAACGTTGTAGCATCAATCTCCATAATAGCTATAAATACACTTAGTAACTAAGTTTGTTTAGGCCGAGTGCCTAGCCTTATTGCAGTTCTTGCCTACCGTCCACCTCCTGAGACCACCTGGATGAACCGTGGGAAGTTTTTTTTTATTTTTAAGCTGAACGGTCAAAACCTTCGGCATTGAATACCATCAAACTGGGCACTAAAAAAGGTATCTTCTTTTGCCTTGACTGAAACAATTTCCTTACCCTTACTTAATGCTATCAGAATTTTAAGTGTCACGTTGCTGATCGATGCAGACTGTCAGTCGTACCCTGGCACCGGCCGAGCCTCCGCTTGTTTATTCAAATAATAACAATGCGAAAACTGTTTGCTTTTTCCGCGCGACTTATTTATGTTCAATTCGCGAGTGTGTGCGGTATCTAGACATGTTTACTCCGTCAAGGAATGTACCTACATTAGGTGATACACAGTTTTTGTTACATGTTATCGTCGTCATTTCATGTCAATGGCTGATTTCAAACAGATTTTGTTTTGTCAGAGGTGGATTCAAATAATAACAATGCGAAAACTGTTTGCTTTTTGCGCGTGACTTATCAACGAGTATGTTCAATTTGCGAGTGTGTACGGTATCTAGACAACAGGTTTACGCCATCAAAGAATCTACATTATATTTCTGATCTTAGGTGGATCTCAAATTTTTTTGTTTAAAAAAATTTCTTGTAATAAACTTAATTTATTATAATTTCCTGCTTATGTTATAGTTCGGTTTTTATTTAATTTTAACGTGTTTATATTGACATATTGATTGATTGATACACAATGGATATCAAAATAATATTCTAAAATATATTCGCAATAGTGAAAATAACGTTACGTTATTTCGATAAAAAGTAAACAAAAGCTGAATAGACAAAATAATTAGAAAACAATAATTTATCTAAGTCACTAGTAAGTATGTAGTTCAAAAGAGATCAACAAACTCATGTGGAAAGTCTTCATTGTTAATTTCTTCAATTATTCTCAAAACTGTAGATAAGTGAAGTGAAAACTAAATAGTAGATTATTATGTACCGAGAGAACCAAGTGGTGTCTTATGTCACGGGCGACAATTGGACCCTGAGCGTGGCGTGGGACTCCATAGTTAACTCCCGAGCGTAGCGAGGGTGTTGCGAGGGAATTATTTAGAGCAAGGGTCGTCAACCCGCTGGCCGATTGCGGCCCGCCGATATGTTTTCTGCGGCCCGCCAACAGCACTCTCAATAACGACTACAATTAAGTTATAAAAAGTACCTTTAGGTTGCCGAAATTAGTGAAAACTGCACAGCTGTGTACGTTCTTTTATCAGCCAGTACTAGTCGAAAACGCAAAGTTACGGATGAGCGCCGATTATTTCAAGAAAAATGGACGAACTTATATTTGTTTGTTTGTGTTGGAGAAAAGCCGATTTGCCTCGTATGCAATGAATCGGCCGCTGTAACCAAGGAATATTATATCAAACTTCATTACGATTCCAAAAATTTTAATTTATATTCCTATAAGGGTTAATAGATAGATTCCTATAAGGGTTCCGTTTTTTCCGTTTGAGGTACGAAACCCTAAAAAAACAGCTGAAATCTTAACTTTTGTACACCTAGCAAACCAAATATTAATTGAGTACGATAAGCATTTATCATTCGATACCGAACTATCAATAACTTTGGATAACATCGACATTTTTCCAACATCAATTATCCCTAATTGATACGAACAAAGGGAATGCATTCACAATTTAAATTTCATCGGTACAATATGCTCGTCCCGTCTGTTGTATGAAACTGAACAAGTTTTCAAATTACGCTGAACTGCGCTATTGCGTTGCAACATAGATATCGCAAGATAGGAAATGTCTCGAACTAGTGGGGACATAATTCATGAGCGTAGCTAGAGGGAGGACCGAGTGGACGGTGCCCTCCCTAGAAACTTGTTTGCCCACCTAAAATTTTAAAAGACAAAACAGATTATTTTTCTAGTGTCGGTAAAAGTAAGCAGTGCCGGGCCTACTAGAGAAAATGACTAGATACGTCAATAACAGAATTTCGTGAAAAAAAATGCTTTAAATTATCCATCAAGCGCATGGTCAAATAATAATGAATGCACCGCAAAATGCATGTTTACTAAACACTTATATTACAGAACGCAGTGTTCGGAAGTGATTCAGTTGCGGAAGTTTTTCTGCATTCTGTAGGTAATGTATGTTTTGTTAACATGAAATTTACGGTGTATATGAGTACTTGCTGCATACATTTAAGTTTCTTGCTCGTCTCATGAAAAAGGCTCATTGGCATGTTTATTTCATTATGACGAAAAAACTATGCAGCTCTAAGCTTTGCAACCATGGATTCTACTCGTGGACAGTCCTTCTTTCATCGGCTGCGCGAGACCGTTATACTCGTACAAGAGAAATTCTTATACTTACGCTACAAGATGAATATTTAAGATGCATTACAGAACACATCAAGCCTTGGAACAGGTGATTTATTGTTCTATGAGTAATAATTGTTTGCTTATTGGGGTTTTGCGTATTTGGGATTTTACATACAGAATTTTGTGCCAAATTAAGCCCTCGATATCTATCTCGCGAGATCTGTGATAGCAACAGAACGAAACCGCCAACTTTTCGAATTAAAATAATGATGCCACTTTGATTTTGCTTACGTTACGGTTATTGTTTGTTTCGGCGATAAAATGTGCACATGAGATTTTCCGGGAGTTTGATCATTAAACAGATTTCAGTCTTCTGATTCACGAGTATTGTAGCAAATAAAAATGTTGTAATTTTTATTGAGAAAGTACTATTTATATTTGTATTACGTATTACTATTCGTGTAAACTGTTCGAATTTTGTATACGGTGAAAGTCGATGGTGCCATTTTCTGTAATAAAATATTATTTTTGACCGACGAACAACCGGAGGAGGTACACAATTCGACGCGTATATATATATATATTTTTTATGTATATATACCACGCATAACTTTTTTCCTAGTAGTCCGATTTCAATAATTCTTTTTTTATTGGAAAGAGTATACTTCAGAATTGGTCCTATTTAAATTGTATCGAAATTGGCTGAGCCATTTTTGATAAATCAACAATCATGTGAAAAATGTTACATCGATCCGTGCATAATATTTGCGTAATATACATATAAACATTTCTCTTGAATTACTCTATCTATTAAAACAAACTGCATTAAAATCCGTTGCGTAGTTTTAAAGATATAAGCATACATGGGGACAGACAGCGGAAAGCGACTTTGTTTTTTACTGCCTATGTAATGATTCTGTACACGGGTGAAGTCGCTCATGCTATTTTTTGCAAAAAATAATTATAGCATATTTGCATCCAAAATAAACTTGTCTACCTATGTGGTTTCTCTAGGGGTTTTCTAAATACGCGATACCTACCCTGAATTCAAACAATGCCTCCGCCTATTCGATGTTAAAATATATTCAATACCGACTCAAATGCGCGCTTTATATCTAAGGTAAAAACAACTTAGGAATATATCGAGTGAAACAACTGCCGTAGTTTCCCTCAATACTTTATATCGGCTGTGCTAAAAAAAACTTATAGGTTGAATCATACAACTTGGCGGCTGTGATGTTAGCTACAAGTTGCAGATAACCCGACCCTGACTGAAGCTCACTTAACAGCTGCGCCAGGATTGGATTATCCGTAGCTTGTAACTAAGCACAGCTGCCAAGTTGTATGATTCGTCCTATCCTTACAACTGCGTGACGTGACGAGTTAGTATATCTTCTTGTGCCCTTGACAAACCTTGCCCTTAACACTTCAGTGCCACGCGGTGTTTTGACCTGAAAGTAAATACTTCGAAATTAATTTTGAAAAGTTGTAGTTCCGAAAACAGTGAACCGTCTCATGAAGCTATGTCCAGAATCTGAAATACCTACACTCTCTTGTAGACGTAATAGATCTTACTTTCATGTTTCCGACAATATGAGAGCGCAATGAATAATTATTTTTCGCAAAAAATCGCAACACCGTCTTCCACTGTGTACAGTATTCGAATAATTTGCACAAATCGATGTGACATCCATTTACATTTTTGCTAATTTATCAAAAACGGCTAAGCCGATTACGATTAAATTTAAATGGGACTACCTCGGAAGTATACTTTTTCCTAATTGACGAAAATATCGATGAACATACACAAAAAAGTACATACAGACGAAAATAGTACCTCCTCCTTTTTGGAAGTCGATAAAAACTTAGTAGCGCACTTTGAGTACTGAATAAATTGTAGTAACTATCTAAATCCACGTACGAAACGGTAGTAACTTCTTAATATCACCATCTTCATATCAGCCGTAGAACGTCCACTGCTGAACATAGGCCTATGGATTTCTAATAAGACTTATTGGGAACATCCAACATTTTCAACATTCTCCTGCAGTCTTGATTAGATTACTTTATTGGTCCACTATGTCCGTTGTCGCTCTGTGGTCTACATTCCAGCCTTTGAGGTTCCATACGCCATCCATTCTACGAATTATGTGCCCTGTCCACTATCATTTGAACTTGCTAATCCTGCTAATACTAGCTAGCTAATGTTAGGCTATGTCGGCCTTGGTCTACAAGCTTCTACTAGCTAGATTGTAGCATACATAAGTCGAAACTCCTTTGTGTGTGGGAATACCTTGGCTACTCATAAAATACGCACACTGACTTGAGATAGATATTCTTGAATCGATTATTTTCTTCGTTTACTGGCTCCGAATACCATTACTCCTGGGAATTTCCGGCTACCTACGTGTATCGAATTTTAAATACAAATATCTGATCGCTTTTTACCGCTTTCTTACGTTTTCCCAACGTTACTCTGCTATAAAGAAACGTTGGGACGGTGTATTTTCTATTTGTATTTTTCGTGCACAAAAAATACATTGAAATTCTATTTCAGTATGGGACGCTCGTAAAAACCCTTGTCATTTAAAAGTGACATTCGTGCTTTATATTTTTGTTGGTTTGGGCTTTCTTTGCCTAATACCAGAGCTCAGAGTCCTTATGGGCTAAGCGTGGTCATGTTGGGATTTACGTGTTGTCTTGCTGGCACATCGTGGAGACCACGTCCCGCCAAGGGCAGCGTAGGTCGTCCAACTGTAGAAGGTGGTCCTACGACTTCATTAAAATTAGTTAGTTCGTATAAGCTGGGTGGCTAGCCCTGGTGTCAGAGATTTAGGCCGTCTTTAACATGGCTAAACGGTTAAAACAACCCTGGCCTAAAATTAGATGTGTCATCTTTTTGTCAGTAAAGTTGGGTGAAATTCGATAAAAAAAATCACGCACCTTACATGGAATCGATTTTTTTTTTAATCTACGACGACCTTAGTTGTTAGCTAAATACAAATCCTTGGAACGAAAATGATCCGAACAGATGACAATAGATGCAACCGGTTGCCAGAGATCTTCGCCACGGCTTTTTCTTATTATATTTAGCCACTTACTCCTTAAAATAGGATCTGTGAGTATTCTGCAAACAAAATTTAATATAAAGTTACTACTTAATATGACGCATGTCTCAGCTGCATCTAAATATATGGGACCAAACTTGAAACATGACCTGTCTAGTAAAAAAAAAAATCGGTTCATTAATAGCTTAAAATACCCAAAATCTGTCAGAAGAACCAATAACCTCGTTTTTTTGAAGTCGGTTAAAATTAAACAAAAAACCCGACTGCAAAAAGTATTCTGCGAGTTCATTCTTCATTCGAGTGCGTTCTGCCACCACCTCGGGCACAGTGACACAATGGTCCAGGGCATATATACAAATATACGATACGGATTTTTCACGGAACCCTAAAAATATATCGAAAAATACACATACATTTCACACCTCTACATCTTCTTAAAAATATGGTACAAAATATGTCTACAAAATTTGGGTAAAACTCAATTTGAAAGCTGGCAACTAATGACACAGATACACAGTAGTATGTTTAGCGATAGTTCTATCACTAATTCTCTCTAATTATACAAAATAATAGTTGTTTGAAATGTACTTACCAGTGATTTCAGGTGTTTTCAAACGTCTCTTGTAGTTGCGGCACAGATTTATAGCACAGCACGCCATATTTTCGCCGCAAAACAGAGAATAATAAGACGTGTTATCCGCGCGGTGTCTGTGGCGTCACTGATGAGTTAGCGTATAACAGTTATATGCTATTTTTTTGGGCGCTTTTGGTGCGTTACTAGATATCTAGACAAGTAAATAATCAAAGAGAAGAGGCCTATCCTATGGGGAACGGTGCACGCCAATGAAATGAATGAATACTGAAATAAAGATTACGATGACATCTGACATCACATTTAATTTTTATCATTGCACCGAACATTACATACGAACGAGCAAGATGTATTGCGAAGTCCAAAACCAATGGTCTCAGCCGATATACACTGGTTTTGGACCAACGAGTTTTCGAAAGTTCTAACTCAGTGCATACATGCGTAGTTTAAGTTCCTTAGGTACAGGAGATGTCCACAAAATGTATGGAGGCTGGTATAATAATAATCAAAAATTCTAACCACAACACTCGTTACATAATTTCGAGAAAATTCAAATTATTCTGAGTCTATTAGGTACATCAGTTAAAACCAAAAACGAGGCCTCTGTTTTTTTTTAAATTAATTTTGAATCTATTAGATTAAATAAATATATTGGGCTCAATAGGTAGTTTATCTCTATCAACCCCCTGATTAAGTAACGTCCAATTAGTTAAATAGAAGCATTTTTACCAATTCGACACAGTTTTTAAGTGTTTATTTGTCACATTGTACCTACTAACTGGTAGCAAATTAAGAGATGAATGTGGAAGATTCAGCTAATAATGCAAGTAAAATAACGACTGCAGCACTGTATTATTGCCAAACTAGAAAATATACATAGCTGTATTATTATTTTTCATACAATTTATATTTGACATTAAAAAAAATGGAGAGATAAAAAATCTAAATTAAATATGTTTGAGAAGCCCATAAATCAAGCTTTCAAATTATGTATATATCATCTTGGTTCGGTTTTTCTTTGAATATTATACTCGTACCACTTGTGGACGTCACCTTTCATTTTCACCTACCGGTTTTGCCAGTGCGTTGTTTGACAGTTTTAATTAATTATCATCATAAAGGATTTGCAAATATTATTACAGAGCTTACATATTATGATTTTTAGTCCTTGTAGAATTCGATTTAAATATCAAATCGTATTTTTATAACATTAGCATATACCGGTCGGACATTTTTCACTGCAACTGCAGAACTTGAATTGATTTGCACGTAATATATGACAGACCGCACTTGAGCAGCCTGCGCTTCAAAATATTCTCTCGTAGCGACGCGAGACGCGACCCTTACTATACAGTCCACGCCGATGATATATCGTACAAAATAAATAAAAGAATATTTTATTTATTTGTGTCGCTCACCGATTCAATGCGGACCTTTATACTGATTACTATCCTCTCCTTCATACTCATTAGGAATACTTACATTTAACACTTCTCAATGTGGTCTATAATCGGGATTGTTAAGTTTTTACCACCTAATATAACACTATGGACTAATGAATACGATGCGATGGGATACATAAATGCCCATATTTATTTGGCTCAACGTATAAGCATTGTCCATTTAATTTAGCGAGGCTTGAGCAAGGTTACAGCTAGGCTCTAGACTTCCTGTGGACTGCGTTTTTGTGCCGTCGTAATTGTAGATTTATTTTACTTTGTTGTAGTTCATGAAGGTCCTTGCTCTATTATTCAGAAAATATGAATATACATATTTCTAATCAATTAACATCCTTTTAGGGGCTTATTCTGTAGATACATCAAAAGTGTTCCATAGAATAATTATTTTTTGCAAAAAAATAGCATCCGACTTCACCCGTGTATAGAATCATTACATAGTATAAAACAAAGTCGCTTTCCGCTGTCTGTCCCCATGTATGCTTATATCTTTAAACCTACGCAACGGATTTTGATGCAGTCTGTTTTAATAGATAGAGTAATTCAACAAAAATGTTTATATATATAATACACATGTGCGAAGCCGGGGCGCATCGCTAGAACGCAAATATTATGCTCGGATCGATGTAGCATTTTTCACATTATTGTTGATTTATCAAAAATGGCTCAGCCGATTTCGATAAAATTTAAATGGTACCAATTTTGAAGTATACTCTTTCGAATAAAAAAATAACTATTGAAATCGGACTATTACAAAAAAAGTTATGCGTAGTTATACATAAAAAATATACGTATCGAATTGTATACCTCCGGTGGTTCGTCGGTCAAAAATATCGTTCACCCGCGACAAAATGTATGGAACAGCTGTTTTTTTTAGTTTTGATAAAAGTCGCAGAACAAAAGTTGTTAGTTTTGATGTACAGAATAAGCCCCAAAAGGATGCTAATTGATTAGAAATAACCCTGTATACCGATTCTGAAATAATTCGCTATACATTATACAATCACACGTCTTCAAATGGTCGTCAATACAGACTGAAATGTGGCGTAAATATTTCAGTAGATGTTGTATTATTCGTCACTTGTAACAAATTATGGGCGTTCAGCGCGTGTGAAAAGCTTACGATCCCAAAATTAATCTTCATTCGTCAAGTAAAAGCGGCAAATGCGAGTCTGACTCACGCATCGAAGGTTCTCTAAATACCGATTAGCAAGAATAGTAACGCTCGTAGCGTTGTTTAACTAGGAGTTTGTCAGCGATCACCGAAATTAAGCAACGTTCAGCACGGTCAGTATTTGGATGGGTGACCGCGGGTGGCATTTTCCAACTGAGCGCTATAAGTAACACGTTAAATTGTAGGCCCCAGTTATTTAACCCGTATAGCCATGTCAGAGGCCTTCAGGTGGCCTAAAAACTCAGACTCGAGGGCTAGCAACTCGGCCCAAACGATTTGGGATTGGGAGAAAAATAATTTTTTTTGTAAAAAACAGCATGGCCGACTTCACCCGTGTACAGAATCATTACATAGTATAAAACAAAGTCGCTTCCCGCTGTCTGTCTCCATGCATGCTTATATCTTTAAAACTACGCAACGGATTTTGATGCAGTTTGTTTTAATAGATAAAGTAGTTCAAGAGAAATGTTTATATGTATTATACACCTGTGCGAAGCCGGGGCGCATCGCTAGAACGCAAATATTATGCACGGATCGATGTAGCATTTTTCACATTATTGTTGTTTTATCAAAAATGGCTCAGCCGATTTCAATAAAATTTAAATGAATCCAATTTCAAAGTATACTCTTTTCAATAAAAAAATAATTATTGAAATCGGACTACTACGAAAAAAGTTATGCGTGGTTATACATAAAAAAAAAATACGCGTCGAATTGTATACCTCCTCCGGTGGTTCGTCGGTCAAAAAGTTTGTTTATGACCAATTTTTAATAGTAATCGTAACCAGACGTCTGCTCTGCCTTCGGAAGGCCTAAGTATATAACGCTATATTCACCTATGGCTAAAATGATTATGTATGATGAAACGAAGATGGATTGCTAGGTAAAGTGGTATGGAAACACATTTTTGTTAGAATTAGTTTTTTCCCTATAGGTATCTACAAAAGTAGGTAAGTATCTATCTTTGTTTTCAAAAGTCTTTCTGAGTGTCTGGTGGTTTCGACGCGTGACCAAAATGCTGGTGTTGATTTGGCTCAACGTATAAGCATAGCCATTCAGCGTGGCAATGCTGCCAGCATACTGGGCTCGCTGCCAACTGGCAGTGGGCTTGAACTTGAGCATTTGGATTATCTTTATACCTTCAAGGTTCTGTGGATAATCCAATTGCTTTCTACGTAGTAGTATTGTAGGTAGTTTTAGCATATAAAGTAGTATTGTATATCATTGTAGTTAATAAAGGCACTTTTGCCCGTCAAAAAAAAGGTATCGACATATATTTTGTTATGAGTAACAATAAAAGATAGTGTGTACAATTGGACTCGCTACTTGTAGGTAGTTTAAAATGTCCTTTGACTCTAAGACAGGTAGACAACATTTTCTTAATAAACATAAGGTTAAGTGGTAAGATCGTCTCGTTTCTATCCCTTTATTCAAGAACCCTAAAACAGATCCGAGATGGTAAAATGGTTCCTCAGAGATTCCCTACAGTGAATCCTAACTAGACCTGGCCATATTTTACTGGACTAAAACAGCCTCACATTCCTGAAAGTCCTTCGTTTTTCTTGTCACATCTAGAGCCATAAGGGCGCACTAGGGACTCGTGTCCTAGTGATTATTCTGTCTTACTTTTCATATAGTCGCCGTTCTACGACAAATTATACGGCGTTTCGTGAACAAAAGATTTCCTTTGGCAGGTTTAATCTGTAGGTCTAAAGGATGGATTTAAGAAGGGGAGCCACCTGGATTTTTGATGCAGGTGAGAGAGGGGGAGGGGGGAAGGTTGCACCTGCCGCGCTTTGAATAAAAAATTATAGCCGATCCAGTTATGGATACAATGGCTTGTTTGGTATCGTTTTCGCATAAAAAAAGTACGGAGAATCTGTTTTCAAGGTTATTTAAAGACACTTTCATACAAAATGTCCATTATTTCGTTAAAAAAAGGAAATTTGAGAGTAAGTTTTTTTTGCCCAACTGTATTTAACGTAAAAAATAGAACGATTTTGTGGTAAAAAAAAATACTGCTATTGAGCTCATACTGTCTAGTTTTTAGAAATATTTACTTTACATATACGTGTCTGACAGTATGTACCCAAAAAAAAAATCCGCGTGAATCGAGTGACGAAATTAAAATACTTCACTCGATTCAGATGGCATATTTTCTACGATAAATTATACGGCGTTTCGTGAACAAAAGATTTTCTTTAGCAGGTTTAATCTGTAGGTCTAAAGGATGGATTTAAGAAGGGGAGCCACCTGGATTTTTGATGCAGGTGAGAGAGGGGGAGGGGGGAAAAATGCACCCGCCGCGCTTCGAATAAAAAATTTTAGCTGATCCAGTTATGGATACAATGGCTTGTTTGGTATCGTTTTCGCATAAAAAAAGTACGGAAAATCTGTTTTCAAGGTTATTTAGAGACACTTTCGTACAAAATGTCCATAATTTCGTTAAAAAAAAATTTGAAAGTAAGTTTTTTTTTCTCCAACTGTATTTAACTTCAAAAATAGATCGATTTTGTGGTAAAAAAAATACTGCTATTGAGCTCATACTGTCTAGTTTTTAGAAATATATACTTTACATATACTTGTCTAACAGTATGTACCCCAAAAAAAATTCCGCGTAAATCGAGTGACGAAATTAAAACACTTCGCTCGATTCACATGGCATATTTATTGAGTAAATTAGTTTTTCAAAATTAGTTGTTTAGTTTTGAAATAAAATAATAATAAAGAAATAGATTTTGCATTTTTGAAAAGAAAAAATTGCTTAAAATCTTTTTCTGGTCTCCAAATTTCTCTGGAAGGCCTCGCAGACTATGAAACTGTAAGAAAATAGATTATATACTATTAGAATGTACAATCTCAATGGTACCAAGTTCAGCAGATATAAAGTTATCTAACAATATAAATATACTTGCAATTATCGGAGTATCTATCAGCTTTTAAACATCAATGAGGACCTCGCGGTCTATTAAATTGTAACAAAATAGACATAATATTAAAATTTACAATCTCAAGGACACCAAATTCAGAGACAAACTTATCTGACCACATAAATATACCTGGTATTGTCACACTCTCCATAGCAGCTCTTAAACAGCAGTGTGCATGGTAACCCCTCTCGTCTGCAAGAATATCGGCCCCTGCAGCTGTTCTTGCTTCCGCACTTTACAAGCTCTCGCGCCGCCTCCCATATACTGGGCTGGTTTGTCCATAAGGGCTGCCATTCTTCTTTAGTTTGAGTCCATCCCCAGTCAGCTGGGGAGGGGATAACTCCTAAGGGATCAAGAGCTTCTCCCCACACGTAGCCTGCTTGATAGGCTGCCCTTAATGTGTGCCACCTTAGGGCATCTCTCGTAGGGGGGGATATTTTGCAAGCACTTATTTTTTGCAAATAAAATCTTGCGAGCTTCATTAACCGAAAGAGTTTCAGTTTCAACAGTATGTAACATGAACTTTTCTAATCTTGTCATTAAATCATTTGTCACTTCTTTCAGTGAATAAGAAAGTGCTTAAAAGCAGATGTGGTCTCAAGACATTGCTGCCATGCCTTCCAGGTCAGTGTTTTGCCTTTTGAATAGAGAGCAGACACGGTGTCACAGCCTGTGAAAGCATGGTATCCTGTCATAGCTTCTGCTCTGTCTACACCCAGATCCTGTGCCAGGTCATGTGCAGGTATATAGCTGTGGTGTTTGCCCGTACAGAAAGAAATCCAAAGCTCTTGGAGACCTAACTGCTTAAGAGGGAAGAGGAAGGATATGGCGATTTTGACGACTTCGGTATCAACGGTGTGTATGACAATTCTTGTTGCTCCATTATGGATGCTCTAATTGGTGATATCAATGATTGATAACCATATCCTTTGCATGTAGAATAATGCGACCATCAGCCTCCTCAGAATTCACACTAAGCCCTCTAAAAATATCTGCGTCTCCGTTGGTTTCGATGATTTGATTGCAGGCCCGATGTTGGTCACTATATGTATGGACTCCAACGTTCTCTTGAAGCGCGTAGCAAGTTTAAAAAGTTCTTCTTTATTTTAAGCATTCTTCAAGATGTTGGACCAATTGCCCGGTAACTTGTGGTCTTCATGTACTTGACGACGAACTCCTTCACCTTCAGTCTTGCAGACGAGAGGGGTTACCATGCACACTGCGAACATGGTAACCCCTCTCGTACTAAGAGCTGCTATGGAGAGTGTGAATACCAGGTATATTTATGTGGTCAGATAAGTTTGTCTCTGAATTTGGTGTCCTTGAGATTGTAAATTTTAATATTATGTCTATTTTGTTACAATTTAATAGACCGCGAGGTCCTCATTGATGTTTAAAAGCTGATAGATACTCCGATAATTGCAAGTATATTTATATTGTTAGATAACTTTATATCTGCTGAACTTGGTACCATTGAGATTGTACATTCTAATAGTATATAATCTATTTTCTTACAGTTTCATAGTCCGCGAGGCCTTCCGGAGAAATTTGGAGACCAGAAAAAGATTTTAAGCAATTTTTTCTTTTCAAAAATGCAAAATCTATTTCTTTATTATTATTTTATTTCCTTAAGTATAATTTTGCCTGAATTTGTGTGGAAAGAAGTGTACCTTTTTTCCGAACACTTAAGTAATTTAAGTTCAAGTGTTAAATATGTTACCTAAGTGACGTCAAATTATATTTGTCTTTTATAGTTTCCTTGATACAGTACAGAAAAACTAATTTACTCAATAAATATGCCATGTGAATCGAGTGAAGTGTTTTAATTTCGTCACTCGATTTACGCGGAATTTTTTTTGGGGTACATACTGTTAAACAAGTATATGTAAAGTATATATTTCTAAAAACTAGACAGTATGAGCTCAATAGCAGTATTTTTTTTTACCACAAAATCGATCTATTTTTGAAGTTAAATAATGTTGGAGAAAAAAAACTTACTTTCAAATTTTTTTTTAACGAAATTATGGACATTTTGTATGAAAGTGTCTCTAAATAACCTTGAAAACAGATTTTCCGTACTCTTTTTATGCGAAAACGATACCAAACAAGCCATTGTATCCATAACTGGATCAGCTAAAAATTTTTATTCGAAGCGCGGCGGGTGCATTTTTCCCCCCTCCCCCTCCCTCACCTGCATCAAAAATCCAGGTGGCTCCCCTTCTTAAATCCATCCTTTAGACCTACAGATTAAACCTGCTAAAGAAAATCTTTTGTTCACGAAACGCCGTATAATTTATCGTAGAAAATATGCCATCTGAATCGAGTGAAGTATTTTAATTTCGTCACTCGATTCACGCGGATTTTTTTTTTGGGTACATACTGTCAGACACGTATATGTAAAGTAAATATTTCTAAAAACTAGACAGTATGAGCTCAATAGCAGTATTTTTTTTTACCACAAAATCGTTCTATTTTTTACGTTAAATACAGTTGGGCAAAAAAAACTTACTCTCAAATTTCCTTTTTTTAACGAAATAATGGACATTTTGTATGAAAGTGTCTTTAAATAACCTTGAAAACAGATTCTCCGTACTTTTTTTATGCGAAAACGATACCAAACAAGCCATTGTATCCATAACTGGATCGGCTATAATTTTTTATTCAAAGCGCGGCAGGTGCAACCTTCCCCCCTCCCCCTCTCTCACCTGCATCAAAAATCCAGGTGGCTCCCCTTCTTAAATCCATTCTTTAGACCTACAGATTAAACCTGCCAAAGGAAATCTTTTGTTCACGAAACGCCGTATATTGCGTTTTTATGTCGTGTAGGATTACGACTAATAGAGTTATGTACAAAGGATTTGTTATACTGCCAGCGTTTTCTTAGTCCTTGTATTCTCATGCAAGCAGTCTGATCAAATCGAATAGGTATAAACCGCATCCAATGTGAATATGTGTGAATGATACTTTACAGTTGCAACGTATATTTACCGAGTTCCAAAAAGAAAGAGGTACTAGGTATCGTCTGTATGTATTTAATTTTGAGTATGTAAACCGTTTTAAAAAAATATTTCGAAAGGGTAGCTACTACCTAAGAGGTGGTCCCATTTATTTTTTTGGAAAACCGGCTGATGGCTGAGCCGTTTTAATAAATCAACAATACATGGATTTCACATCGAATCGTGTAAACTCAGTATTTTAATTATGTACACTGTGGCATTCGGTGGTACCATTTTTGCGAAAAATAATTATTATGACTTAGAAAATGATGCCATGGTATGAATATGAAAGAGCAGGGTCTTTCATATTCGTAGGGTAGCAGGCAGGTATTCTTATGTCTAATAGAAATACGTACCGTAAGTTGGAGAATGTAATTATGACAATATGGTATCGTAAATTATGACAATATGGTATCGTAAATTTTGACAATATGGTATCGTAAATTATGACAATATGGTATCGTAAATTATGACAATATGGTATCGTAAATTATGACTATATGGTATCGTGGTCACTGCATTTAGAATTCGCTGTTGCATCATGTCCCTGTCTCCCGTACCTATGACCTACAATCAAAACAAAAAAAAATCGCGTAATAGAAGGTACCTATCAGACATAATAGAATATCTACACATAATTATAATATAATACGTAGTATATCATATTGCCGCCTCTAATTTCAGCTTTCGACTTTTTTTTCTGCAAACACGTGGTGAAACCTAAATCGCAAATGGGGATGATTTAAAGGCGCTTTGTTTAAAATATTACTGAATCCGACAACAGGCCTGAGGCATTCAAGCTTTTTTTTTGTGTGAAAATTTCTCCAAAATGTGGGAAAATTAGCAACGTTTGGAATAAAATTTTAGAAGGCAATTATGTGATAAATATAAAAAGTTGTATTACCTACTGCTGTTTATTATAGGTATTTTAAAAAACAATAAAGAAATTAACTCTTCAACGATCCCTAAAATTAGTAAAATAATATTAGTGACCCTGCAGGCGGCACTCTAGTTTTTTTTTATAATATGTAGCTAGTTATGATTTTATTTTTAGTTATATACTGTAAAAAAAACCTTTTAAAATAATACGAAATCAACGACTTTAATTAAGAAGGCATGGTGGCCTAGATGTAGTGACACCCGCCTTGCAATCGTGAGGTTGTGGGTTCATATCCCGGTCCCGCAACAATGAGTTCTTTGGAATTTATGTACGGAATTGAACACCACTGGCTTTTCGGTGAAGGAAAACATCGTGAGGCAACCTGCATGCGATGCGATGCGATGGCCCAACCACCCTTCGTGGGTAGGCCTACGTCTTGCAGTGGACTATTAAAAAGGTTGGTACGGGACTTTAATTAATAGGGCCTATCTGTGTATGAAATAAGAAAATACCTGATCATGATCCACTATTTTTCAGTTACATATAAAACGATCCTTAGAAAAATAAAATTGAATATAAAAATATTTTTCTGTGGATTGTGAGTTACTTAACGAACTATTTAAGGTTCAAATAACACAGGTCTATATAGTTTGTGATAAACTTGAGCCATTATAATAGCCATGATGACTAATAAAAATATAATTAGTCTGTCAAATATACTAAGTATCAAAAAAAATTAGACACGTATTTTTTCTTTTGTCAACTAACCAAAAATTGTTGAAGATATAGTCCGTCAAAGTTCCGCGTGACGTCACAAGTGCAATACAAATGTATAGTATTCTGTAAGTGAGGTGACGTCACGACCCCCACTCCCAAACTTTGACAAGGTTTATCTATGTCATTTGTTGATTGATTAACAAAAGTAAAAAATTTGTTCCAATATTTTTTGATAATCTAACTTAATAATTATTATAATAATGTTTTTTTTTTACCCAGTCATGATGCCTATTGGCAGCAATGGTTTTTACTTTTTGCTAGCATTCAGGGAATAAAAGCATCCCAGCCGACTGAACAGTTCGATTCGTTTACGCTCCAGTCATGAAATATTAAACGAGGCTGTTACAAACGGAATCTATGCAAATATTGAACTTCAGCAGAGTGGAACTCGCGAACTACAGTTTACCTGATTCATTTTGATTTGCGTCAATCTAAATATTCATCCATATTTACGATTTCATTTCAACAGCAATGTTTACCATCATTTAAATGTTTAGGTACGTAGCGTGACAAGACAGGCAACTTCGGTAAGCTCTTTTTTGTAAAACTGTCCAAAATAAGGTCCTGGGGAGCGTTGTTTAAACTTCGCACGGTTTGGTCGTTGAAACTTGTATGGAGTCTGCGAGATCGAATCAGGAAACAGGAGATTCGCAGACTAACCATAGTTACCGACATAGCCCAACAAATTAGTAACCTGAAATGACAAGGGGTAAATAGCTCGGAGAACTGATGGCCGATGGGGCAGTAAAGTTCTCGAATGGAGACCACGCGCCGGCAAGCGCAGCGTAGGACGTCCACCGACCAGGTGGACGGACGATATTTTTAAAACCGCGAAACGCGTTCCAACCGGGCTTATTGGAAATCCATGGGGGAGGCTTATGTCCAGCAGTGGAAGTCTTACGGCTAATGATGATGATGGAGTACTTGCAACTTCCATAGACAATATACAGATTCTACAAGTTGCGAGTACTCCATTGAAGTTCCGTATACGACTAAACCGTGCGAAATTCAATAAACGCTCCCCTGGGGCATTATTTTTGAACTTTGAACAGCTTGAACCGGGACTCTGACAGATTGTATGGACAACCCGTAAAGTTGCGTATACGACCTAGCCGTCTCTATACAAGTTCTGTATACGTCCAAGTCGTTTGAAGTTCAAAAATAATGCCCCAGACTCTACCAAAATTGAGCAAAACTAGTCATCTAATCAATGATTTCATTTATCTATGCACCCATGCAGAACAAAATATTATTATAACAAAGTTTGAACTTTGTACAAGTTCAGTAATCAGTATACTACCAATCTGTCTAACCTTTTGGGGAGGCGTATGTCCAAAAATGACGATGTTAAGTCTCAGGTGATTATAGTGAAAGACATATAATTATTTTTCGCAAAAAATAGCTTGACCGACTTCACCCGTGTACAGATTTCGCGAAAAGTTCGCACAGATTTTTTTTTTTTTTTTATTAATGACAATACTGATTGATGTTAATCGCACAGATTGATGTTTTCGCATTACTGTTGATTTATCAAAAATGGCTCAGTATGGAAGCAATTTCGAAGTATACTCTTTCCAATAAAAAAATAATTATCAAAATCGGACTACTATGTAAAAAATTATGCGTGGTTATACATATAAATAAAATTTACGCGCCCAGTTGAGTACCTTCTCCGGTTGGTCGGTCAAAAAGTTAGGTATAGTGGAATCAGTAGGTATTATTGTGTTTACATGATTATTGAATTGTTTAAATAATATCTTTACTATCTCATGTATTTATTTCTGACATTTAATGGGTACGATAACTTGTGTTGATAACCTTATCGATAAGTAAAGAGGTAGGTAGGTACGTGCCTAATTTGTAGGTGTCAAAAGAAAAGAGGTACGTACGTGTCGAAATAATAGATGTTACAAGTTGATATAATTTGTTATATTATTATTTAATTTTACCGATGGATTAAGATAACATTTCATAATGATTACATTTGGCAAAAATGTGACGATTAGTCTGCACTTCCATAGTGATGGCTACGTCAGAGCCACACAAATATACCGTGTGGGGTTTCGTACAAACATATTGAAAACGAATCTTTATTGTGTATTTTTATTTATCACTTACGGGAACTAACTAACTGAAGGGTAAATAAAAATGAAGAATGTTAATGAAAACTTTAATATGTGTAAAATTGATATTTCTTGATTGTGAAAAGTATGACGTATGACTCATAAGTATATAAATGAAACCAACATGCTGCTTTTACTAGTTTTTTTTTTACTTTCATGGAAACAGTGGATTATAAATTAATCAGCACGATAAATATTAATATCGAAATGAAAGTGAATAATACTTATTTTATGGAGAGTAAAATAGCGCATAAAAACCATCATACGTTATCCCGATGCATACTTGGCCAGTATTTATGAGCAAATTAAATTATGCCATTTATTTATTATCATTTATTATTTAGTCACGTTTTTAGTCGAGCCCCTGTTGACATGTCTCTTGTACGTCACTTATTGGTCTAGGTGTGACTTTTTCATTAGAAAACTAATGCATAACAAACTTAGTTCAGTTTAAATATCAGAGGGAGCGTGAACGTTACGCGATCTGTTGTTTAACGCCGCCAAAAATGCTCAGCGTGGTGTACAATTATTGTAAGTACAGTACTGAAATATTTTTCTTATAGCGTTGTTAGTTTTACCACGACATCTTTGATATTATATGGCGAGGAATTGAATGAGTGAGACAATAAACCTTTGCAAGCATCAAAAAATATGTTTACGTTGAAATTATTTATTTGTGTCTGTGCGTCCCATAAAATGTGCATAACCAACAGGCACGAAGTTTTTAAAGTTAAGTCAATAAGTTGGTACCTATGTAAGTTTTGGGCAAGGGTAAAGTTTCCTATACGTCATATTTTAGCTTAATAACGAACAGAATGTGGTCTGGTCATACGCCAACTTTTAATGTAGCAACAAATGTTACTTAGATTTGCACATAAATAATATATGTTATTATGAAGGTCATCGTAAGTTTAATAGCCAACGTAAAGTTTTCTATGGAATACCTAAAGTGAAAAAAAAAACAGAACTAGTCTAATTAGTTATAATAATAACAATTATGAATGTGCCATCGTAAATTTAATAGCAAGTAAAAATGTTCTTTCTCTATCGAATGTGAAAAAGAAACAGAAATAGTCTAATTAGCTTTTATAATTACAGTGGTGCCTTCATAATTGATACCTTAAAAATGTTTTTCTACGGAACTCTCATCGCTGCGCAAGCACTCGCTCTTAGTCAGTTTTTACGAGCGATGTAAATATGCAGATTATTTTGGTCGCGTTTCGAGTCGAGCCCCTGTTGACACCTCTCGCGTACGTCACTTGTTTTTCTCGATGTGACTTGTCCACAAAAAAAATGCAGAACAAACTCCGCGCGCTTTAAATATCTGCGCGCGCGCGAACTCTACACATTTCGTAGCCGAACGCCGTCGAAAATGCCCAGCTTATTGGTCGATTACAATCGTGAGTAATTAAAATGTTTTCGAAGTTTTTACAGTGTTTTTAGGTTATTTTCGGAATGATTTTACTTATCTAGTGTCAAGACTTGGTGTCAAAGTGGGGTGATTGATGATTATGCTATCTTTAAATATTTTAAGACATTGTTATTAATGCACATCGGCTTCTAGAACAACATAGAATTATGCACAGGTGAGTTAATGATTTTCAAAATTGTATATAGGTGAATACTGTTAGTAAGATTTTTGGTGCAATAAAATCAAAACAAATTACAAAATACTGTTGTATATATACTATATACTCAAGAAGACTGGCTATTACTAATTATCAAATTTATTTTACACTATAGGTTACCCTTGTTCTAAAACATTGGTTATTAAATTTATTTCTGGAGGCACTGCAGTGCTCCCGCCAAGTCCGGCATCATAATTATTTATTTAGACCTAGGTAGATGCTAGTACCTAGTAGAATAAAAAAGAAAAATCATGGAAAAAATATATATAATAATCATACATGACAAAAACTTGATATCGCATGATATAAATAAAAAAAATATATAACTACAATCTGCAAAAAGAGCTATAAATTAAAAATAAAATAAAAGATGCTAGTACCTATAATATTATTAATTATAACTTGGTAGGTAAATCATTGAAGTGTCCGAAAAATATAATTATAATCATAGGCAGGTGTCTATAAAGTGAATTTTATTCGATACAGCTTTTTTGATGAAAATAATTCTCTCATCCGGTAAAACGGGGATAAAAGTTAAGCCTTATTCTAAGCTTCAATTTTCTCTTAAGATCAGGATGTATGGCGTTGTAAAGTTAAATCTTCGTAGAATGGGTGTATTCAGAATTTCACCGATTGTTGAGTGAATAGTGATGTGACTCGATTCATCGAAAAGGACATGTCCACAAAATGTATGGAGGCTGGTATAATTATAATCAAAAATTCTAACCACAACACTCGTTACATTTCGAGAAAGTTTATATTTTTCTAAGTCTTTTACATCAGTTAAAACCAAAAAAGGGCCCTCCGTTAGTTTATCTCTGGTAACACTGATTAAGTAACCTCCAAATTGTTGAATAGACGCATTTTTACCAATTAGACACAGTTTTTAAATGTTTGTCACATTGTACCTACTAACTGGTCACACTGGTCGGTTATATTTTTTAATTTTAGCAAATTAAAAAATATAACCGACCAGTGTGACCAGTGTGTAGCAAGTAAAATAACGTTGGAAGCACTTTATTATTATTAAACTAGAAAAAATACATAGCTGTGTTATTGTTTTTCATACAATTTATTTTTCACATTTAAAAAAATGGAGGGATAAAAAAATCTAAATTAAATATTTTTGAGAAGCCCACAAATCAAGCTTTCAAATTATGTACTTATATATCATCTTGGTTCAATTTTTTTCTGAATAATATACCACTTGTGGACATCACCTTTCAGCAAAGTACAATTTTATATTCACTAAACAGTTGTAAATCTAGAAAATTCTCTTAATAACTTAAATGTTACCTATTTTTTTGTCAGTTTGCTAAAAATCACTTAATAGTTCAAAAAATTGCATAAAGTGACTTTAAAACAAGGGCAGACGTAATACTTTAAAAATCTACTCTCTGTCTACATGACATATGTAGGTACAACCACAAAGGTACACTGGTAAATAGTACAGCAACCAAAAATATGTTTCAACAGATACAACGATAAAATAATACATGATAGACCTCTTAAAGACCCCAGATAAAAAACCCAACGGTAAATAAGCCTAGATACCGACATTCTCTTTTGCTGTGTAATTTGCTTTATGCAGATACCTACTTGAGCAAAAAAAAATAGGTGACTCACGTTATGTATATTTATTATTTTAGGTATACCTATGTAGTATATTTTAATTAAAGATTCACTGAATTGCACGAACAGTGTCAAAGATAATTGGAATACTAATTTATTTAAATTTGTGGCGTCTTTAATTAAATACTATATATTCTTAGACTGGTTTTGTAGAAACTAGTAAAATAAAATAGTTTTCTAGATGTTGTTGCATTGTTGAATATATTTATATCTAGATTATATAAGTGTTTTCTCAAATGCATTCTATTCTAACGGCCACAATACAAGAATTTAAATTGATTTTATTCGACATAGCATACATAAGACACACAAATACAACGACAAATAATTACCATAATAACTATCGGATGTAAGCTTATTTAAATATTTAATTCTATCAAATTCATTTTTTATGCAAACGAAGACTATAATTATGATTAGGTACTTTTTTTAATTCGTATGCTTAGCGGCATCCTGTATGCGGCGCAATCGTATTTTTTTAAATAAAGAGTTTGAATTTCGAAGAAATTTTCTCGAACTATATGAGAAGTATCGATAAAATTAAGCGTCGAGTTGCATCACTAAGGAGCACATGTCGTTTGACTTTGTTCCATATATCGTTTCACTTTGTTCTTCCTTTCTACATCTTATAATCGCGCCACACGCTTAGCAAGCCTCTGAGTCTGTAAGCGTCAATCAATTCAACCATTTGTGATGAACCGCAAGTAATTTAGCCAATGGTTTCTTACTGTCGTCGATTATGTTCGTGTTTTTATAAGTTGGTAGTTGGTGATAGTTTCAAATTTATTTTAATTCATTGCCAGAGAACACACTATTTTATTTGTACAGTTGTCGATACTTTGAAGATATACAAGGAATCACTACAAAGTATAAAACAAAGTCACATCCCGCTGTCTGTCTGTCCCTATGTATGCTTAAATCTCTCAAACTGCGCAACGTATTTTGATGCGGTTTTTTTCAATAGATATAGTGATTTAACCGGAATCTTTACTTGTGTAATAGACCTGTGCTAAGCTGGAGCTGGTCGCTATTATAATATAAAATAAATAAATATTTTTCTCTTAATCAACTAAGTAAGTCAATTTGGAACTGAGCCTATTCACAATTTCAGTTGGTTCTCTCTACAATTTTAAAAAATCTTCTATCCAGTATGTTATTTGACTAGTTAATGTATTATCTGATTATTAAAGTATTTTAAATATTATATTTGTGCTAAGAATTTCTGGTACCTTTGAGATTCGACTCGCGTGTAGCACCAACATAACGTAAGCGTGTGTTCCAATTTGAAATTTGTCAAAGTACAATGGGTAGACTCCGCAATGCGTCGCAGTTACTCTGGCAGTCCTTTTCCTGCTTAATAACTAACCCGCACCCGAATTCTAAACCGATACCCACTGATTTGTACCCCTGGATAACTCACACCCCACTAGACCGCAGAAATAGTAGTAGATTTCGTCGATACTATTCGATGGTTTATTATAATAACGGTGTTCAACCAAAAAATAACTCTATTATATGGAGTTCATGTTAATCGCGTAACTAAATAAATTTTTCCTTGTAAACTGTACTGTACCAGCCTTTTTAATAGTCCACTGCAGGACATAGGCCTACCCACGAAGGGTGATTGGGCCATATCCACCACGCTGGCCCAGTAAGTAAGTAAGTTCGTATAGGCCGGGTGGCTAGCCCTGGTGTCAGAGTTTTTTTAGGCCGCCTGAAGGCCTAAGGCGGCCCAGTGCGGGTTCGTGGATTCACATACCCCATCGAATTTCTTCTAGGGACGTATGCAGGTTGCCTCACGATGTTTTTCCTTCACCGAAAAGCCAATGGTGCAAAATTCCGTACATAAGTTCCAAAGAAACTCATTGATACGGTATCGGGATTTGAACCCATGACCTCACGATTGCAGGTCGGGTGTTACTACCACTAGACCACCACGGTTAAATTTTTCCTTATCTAAAGAAAATTGCGTTCAGTGCCGAAATATATTGCGATAAGAAAATTGCGTTTAATGCCGAATTATTATACACTAGCGCCCCGCCCCGGCTTTGCACAAGTATTATACATATATAAACCTTCTTTTTGAATCACTCTTTCTATTAAAAATCTGCATCAAAATCCGTTGAGTAGTTTTAAAGATATAAGCATACTTAACTGGGGACAGACAGCGGGAAGCGACTTTGTTTTATACTATGTAGTGATTCTACCAGAGCTAAATAGGCTACCAAATATAGCTAGGATTTTACACAGAATATATTCAAACAAAATTACTAAAAAAGAACTATAGTATGGAATTAAGGCTAACTCGGTCAACTCAATGCAAAATATCTCGAAGAGATGTCTAGCTTTCACCTTAATAATTTACATATTATACCTATGTTTATTTATTTTACCACACCTAACCTAGTCTTTCACATATTAGGTATTCAAGAAAAATAATTAAGAATTCTATGGTTTGGAGTAACCTATCTACATCAGTTTGCTTTCGCAGATAGCTATTCAAACAAATAAAAACGCCATTGGACGAGGTGAAGGTTAAATTGCGTAATTAAATACAAACTGTCTACGGGATAGGTTTAGTTTTTGCGAATGGATAACAATTAATATTTTTAATACTTCTACTTTACCCACGGCTTTCCACAGAATTTTTAAATGTTTCTTGGATAAAAGTCATCTTATAACACTTTCCAACCTTTGAAATCACCACCACTATATAATGTACACGATTATTTTTTTCAAAAATTAGCTTGACCGACTTCACCCGTGTACAGAATTCGCGAATATTTCGCACGGATCGATGTAACATTTTTCACACTATTGTTGATTTATCAAAAATGGCTCAGCCGATTTCGATAAAATTTAAATAGGACCAATTTCAAAGTATACTCTTCCCAATAAAAAAATAATTATTGAAATCGGACCACTATGAAAAAAGTTATGCGTGGATATACATAAAAAATACATATATATACACGTCGAATTGTATACCTCCTCCGGTGGTTCGTCGGTCAAAAACAAAGACGCTTCCCGCTGTCTGCCCCTATGTATGCTTATATCTTTAAAACTACGCAACGGATTTTGATGCTGTTTTTTTTTAATAGATATAGTAATTCAAGAAAAAGGTTTGTGTATAATACACCTGTAAGAAGCCGGGGCGGGTCGCTAGTATAATTTATATGAGTATATCCGTGCCAAAAATTAAGTCGATCCTTTTCTCTGTTGCCGCGTGAAAGTAACAAACAAACCATTAAACACACTTTGTTATACAATATTAGTAAGGATAATAACAGTCACTAAATTAGTAATTCGAACATATTAACATTATCATTACTAATTAAAGTTTAGTCGAGTAATCAATCAATCAAAAGCACTTTATTCAGCAAGCTCATTACTAAAAGATACATTACAAAGACAAAACTACCAAAATAGGTCACTATACTTATGGCGGCTTTATCGCCTACAGCAATTTCTACCAGACAACTATGAACGGATAGGGATTTTAAGTACAGATAATGGCATTAACTAAATTGTAACAAATGAAGGGAGATTTTAGGGTCACTTCAGACGGATGTTGCGGTATCCAAGGGTACAAATCAGTGCTATGTCTAATTTATCACGTGAGAACGGACTGAATTTAAATAAGGCGAGGAGCTATCTCGATTTTTGACCGACGAACCACCGGAGGAGGTATACAATTCGACGCGTATTTTTTTTTATGTGTAACCACGCATTACTTTTTCATAGTAGTTCGATTTCAGTACTTCTTTTTTTATTGAAAAGAGTATACTTCGAAATTGATCCCATTTAAATTTTATCGAAATCGGCTAAGCCATTTTTGATAAATCAACAATAATGTGAAAAATGCTACATCGTTCCGTGCGTAATATTTGCGATCTAGCGATGCGCCCCCGTTTCGCACACGTGTATTATACATATAAAAATTTCTCTTGAATTACTATCTCTATTAAAAAAAACTGCATGAAATCTGTTGCGTAGTTTTAAAGATATAAGCATACATGGGGACAGACAGCGGGAAGCGACTTTGTTTTATACTATGTAATGATTCTGTAGGTACACGGGTGAAGTCGGTCATGCTATTTTTTGACCGACGTACCACCGGAAGAGGTATACAATTCGACGCGTATATATGTATATATTTTTCTGTATAACCACGCATAACTTTTTTATAGTGATCCGATTTCAATAATTCTTTTTTTTATTAGAAAGAGTATGCATCGAAATTGGTCCTATTTAAATTTTATCGAAATCAACTGAGCCATTTTTGATAAATCAACAATAATGTGAAAAATGCTATATCGATCCGTGCGAAATATTCGCGAATTCTGTACACGGGTCATGCTAATTTTTAGCAAAAAATAATCTTGTTGAAAAAAATAATTATACTGCGACGTAATACCGCCAACGTCCTTTGATTGGTCTCGTTTTATTTTTATCGTCTTTTGAACATAACAATATATTTAAGACTGCTAGAATTATTTTTTAGACACGGGAAATATGCATATGCAATAAAAAGAGTTATTTAAATTCAAATATCATTCTTGATTCATAAATCAAGCGATTGCAATCGAAACTCTTTGATAGCGTGCTCGTAGAGTTTTAAAAGTTTTGCATGTAAATTAGAAATGACATGCTACGTGTCCTAGGTTGTTGTAAAAGGCTTTTGATCTACCGATATAGTCATAATGAAAGCCTTTCTACTACTCAGACTTAAATATAAATTATACATCTAAATGTCCGAACAAAACATTATGAAATAGGTAAATATATTAATACAATAACATTTTCTTGACACCACAAAATAGTAGATTGTATCATAAGTGAGCAAAATAATATTTTTACGGCGAGGGCGCTTTGTTGAATCCAGAGCGAAGTGAGGGATTCTTTAGTAGAATCCTGAACGTAGCGCGGGATTCAAAGTACGTCGCCCGAGCCAAAAATATATTTTGCGCCCGAGTGGTACACTCTACTTTTCATCAACTCTATGAGAAAATAAAAGGCGCCTCATATTTATTATTATTTAATAAAACGTAGAGTAACAACTAAATTAAAATTAAATGGTATCTAATAATAAAACAAATAAAAACTTAAGTATATTTACATTCATTTTCTTGGCGCTGAACACTAACATTAGGCCACCGAGGCTTCTAAATTATAAGCTAAATTAATATGGAACCGTACAAAAACTGCCCGTATCTAATAAATATTTGAAATATCATTATAATTATATCTACAATCACGCGTCCGCTACTAAACATAGGCCGCCCCTACAGTTAAAAACCCTTGCAAGCGATCTGCCATCCCAAACTTACGGTCCCAATAGGTATAGGTAAGTAAATTCCCAGACAAAACAAACTACATACCTACACCTAACTATCTCAAACCAACAATTTCGATCTAACCATAAATGTAAAGCAGTCATTATGTTAGTGCCAAGCGTTTTCAAGTTCCCAGAATTTTTTAAATACCAACGGCATGTCACACAGTCATCAACACCCCCCTTAATTGTCTAGTCTCCTAACGACTCCCCGGGCTCCTATTACTAGGTTCTAGGTGTATTTAGGTATTATTCCTACCAACGAACAGCTGCTAGCCAGTGTTTTATTGTGCTAACTTTAGTACTTACTAGCATGTACATAGTTTCTAAGAATAAGTTTTGATGTATCGTACCAAACATTTATATTGTACCGAAGTTGGGTACAGCATGATTTGCACCATTTTGGTTACTGCTCTTGGTTTAGTTCTTGTTTTGGATTCGGTTCTCTTTAAATCATATTTTTAACTATATTATTTTATTCGGTTGTTAGAAACAGATTCTACGAGTATGTATTTTGATTTACAATACTTCACGAAGCGACCACAAATTAAAGTTGTCTGCTTGTAGGCTGTGGGAAAAGCTCGTGGCATATCGCAGTTGTATGACGAAGGAGACATTTCGTCTTGGGCCCAAAACTTCCCCACTCAAAATAACAACCCTGCACAAAATAAGCGTAAAAATAGAGTGAAGAAATTCACTGGAAAATATTAGCATTTTATGCTCATTTACCTGTTAGGAAAATAAATTTAAATATCTATTTCATGTTATAGTATGAGTTTAGAATATCCGCCCTATTTTACGAACAATGTCATAATTGTACGATATGATAATATTTTCATTTGGAAACTGTAGGCCGTTATTAAAAAAAAAATAGTGAAATAATTTTTGCGATTAAAAAAGCAAAGATACCGTACAAAGTCATGGCCATGGCCCAAGCTCCTTACATTTTTGCAATGTGTTCTTTGGACCCAGTAGAGGACATAGCTGGACGAATGATGCAATATCCTCCTAGGTATTTCGTCAGAGGTGATAATACAACGGTAAACAATTTGCTACCCAGACATGGGTTATAGAATAGTGTTTAGGACATGCATTTACGTGGCATCATACTCGTAGCTCGCGCAACCTTCAACGTATCTGTGGAACTTAATTTTGTATCTATTTATTGCTTTTTAATAGTCCACTGTATGACGTAGGCCTACCCACGAAGGGTGATTGGGCCATATCCACCAAGCTGCCCCTGTGCGGGTGGGTGGATTCACATACGTCATGGAATTTCTTCCTTGGACATATGCAGGTTGCCTCACGATGTATTCCTTCACCGAAAAGCCAGTGTGTTTATTGGTACATTATGAGAGAACTTTAGTATGTATTTCCAATAAATGAAATACATAGAAAAGACGTTCCTTGGGTAAAAATGTCAAATTTGACTGATAGACCAGAGTAGAAGCCTTTAGGATGAAACCCGTTAGAAAAGGAGGGGAATATTATAAAAATAAAAGGAAAAATAATTTACGGGCGATCTGAGGTCGGGAAGGGAAGGGGGGGGGGGTTAAGGGTAAAAAACGGTTTTTCTCGATTTCCGGCAAAACTAAAAGTTCTATCGAAAAAAAATAAATGGCAAAGTTGTAGGTAATATAAAGATCTAAAACTTTGGTTTTGACACTTTTTTCACATAACCTCAAAATTTATGTGAAAAATCCAAAAAACCGAGTTTTTGGTTTTATATTTTTATCTTTTACAAAAAAATTTTTTTTTAACGACATTTGGTGAAAACTTACCTTTTTATGTCCCAAATACGCTGTAATTTATTTGATTAAAAATATTTATTTTTTCACCTTATTTTGAATTAATATCGAAGAAACACCCTAATTTTCAATCGAAAATTCACCCGTCAAAATATCAGTTTTTTTCAAAAAGTTGGTATGGTTTCTGTGTCGACCCTGGTGTATGAGTCGTATATAGGCATAAAATTCAAAAGCATGCGTGCTTCCAATCATTTGTAAAGCCAAAACACCTTCGACCCAACAAAACTTCCGAACTTACTACATTTAACAAACTTCGTGTCCCTTCCAAGTATAATTTTCTGTTAAAATACGCTACAATAACTTCCAAAAGAATTCCTCAAGCTTCATCCCTTTAATGATAGGGTATCAGTAAAGTAAAACTTCAGTACCTTTCGGAATTTATCTAAACGCTTAAAATTCATGCCGTAAAACGCGAGCCCTAAGCACCCTTTTATGGAAATCTTCACGTAAATATTTTGAAATTGCCTTGGCGGGATTATGTTATTGAATTTCACGTGTTGTGATAAGAGATACTGTATTACGGGTATTATGATAAAAGAGATGTTACAAAAATGTATAGAACTCGGGCCATGAACTTGTCCGTTATCTGGTTTTGATTTTTTTATTTCGGTAAAGGTATGATTTCTTTTTTTTTATAGTTTTCTTTATTTTTATAGTTTAAAGAGCTTAATATTTTTGGTTCATATTATGACGACGATTATCATGAAATAATATTACAGTGATGCCATTAATAAATAATTACACCTCCTTTAATAATGCCGATTTTTTATACCTACATCTACGTATCGTATTTTACGCATATTTCAAAAAGAGTTTCTACAAATTTTACAATTTTTTTCTTCCATTGTGTTAGCCTTTCGTAATATTATAAATAATATTATTAGGGTAGACCGGGGGCAGTAGTAACATTTTTTGGTTTTCTGATGATTGTACTAAATCAACTTGGATTCTTACTATAATGATTATGTTACTAGAAACAACATAGGGAAAATTAGGTAAGAATAATGACAGATCAAGTGCTACAATTGACCCCTACTCTGGGTCAATTGTACCAAAAATTCAAAAGGAAACAAAAAACAAACGAATAATCGAATCATAACTATAATATCGTATATTAGTTATTTTGACACTTATTAATCAATTTTTATCATTAGGTACTTAAGTTTTAGGAACAGTTCTACAAAATTATAAAGATAAAACTAAACAAATTTAAAAGAAAGTTTTCTCCACATTAAACACGATAATTCAAATTCTTATATTTTGGTATAATCACTTTGCTCTAAGTTTTGATTGAAACTTAACAAACAGCTTATAAATCTAAAATTATTCTAAAAAATTGACAGGTATTTTCTATGGAGTTACAATTAACCCTTGGTACAATTGCCCCTGTAAAAGTTTAAGATTTTACTTAATGTTATTAAGTAAAATCAGTAGTTAGTGGTAGTAGTTAGTAAATAATAATAATAGAAACAGTTAAATTTATAATAGTTAAACTAATAGTTAAAATAAGTAAATAATTAACTAAAAAATTAAGTAAATATTATAGTTAACTACATTGTATTAGGAGTCATTTGTACCACGGGGTTAATTGACCCGTTACAACTCCAGACAAACAAACTAGACCCCAGTGACGACGGTACAATTGACCCCAAGTTTAAATTTTGGAGACAAAAAAAATAACTAAATACCTTGGATCACTGTTGAGCTTTAGATACTCAACATTGGGAATTATAAGGCTGGATACCTACGTAAACGCATGGTTAAGTATAATTACATGAAACACAATAACCACTGAGTGACAGAGCAATCAAAATAGCAAAAAAAAATACTTTGGATGCTTGAAAATAAACAAATGCTCCTGCAGACGTATATTTCGCAGCCAGCGCGCTGTCGACTAGTGAACAAGTCAGGACACGTAAGGCGCGTGCCCCCGGCTCTCGCATACACACACACACACACACACAGGTCACCTAGTAGTTGAGATATTCGCAATGTTACTTATATGTTATTGCCCCGTGTTACTACTGCCCCCGGTCTACCCTATTTACTTTCTATTCGTCTTACGACTGATAAGATCATGATACCTAAATGCTTTAATAAGATTATGTTTTACCGTACTTAGGTAGTATACCGAATGACTATTAAATGCGCCATACTTACGCATAAACTTTGAATATCTAGGGCGATGTTTTCAACCCCCAAAACTTTTATCCCAACTGCTTAGAAGTTTTTTAATCTCCTCTTTTACCCTTTCAAATCTTCGTATTTGGATATACTGAAGGAGGCTCTCAAAGTCGATAAGTTCGACAACTTTTCTCATGAAACTTTTTCTTCATAACGTTATCGGTCCCATTTGTACTTGAAAAGCTTGAATATAAAAGAAAAGAAATCGATACTTTTTCATTTTGTCGTCTGCATTTTTTGGAAATAGTCCAATTTTTATTCCGCGACTATATTCTTGTACATCGTATCGCTCAAAATTCACTCAACAATACGGAAAAGCTTGACATCTAATAAATGTAGAGAAGCCCAAACTCTACCAAAGGGAAGTTGAGCTGGGCGTTATAGTCCGTAAATTGACAGCATAAATGTCATATTTGCTTAGCGGAAAAAAACAGACCTAAGCGAATCGACGCTGTATTTTGTCCCTTCATTTATAGCATTTCTGCAATAGGCTTACAAATTGCAGCGCTACACCCAGATGCGCTCCGCGTAAGTAGAGTCCAGGCCCATTTTCTATTTTCGGTTCAACAAATACACCAACAAGAGCGGAAAATTGTCAATATGTTGCCAAACATTATGTGTAGATTTAAAAACAGCGAGTCAGGCGGAAATATCGCACTGAGCTGAAAGGAATGTCTTTTAGAGGTATTTCATGAACGAAAATCACAGTTAAAATAACACAGTGCTCCAATGTTTTATGTTTTCCTATTTTCTAATAAAAACCGGACACGTGCGAATCACGCTCGCGAATCGAGGGTTCCGTACAAACACGTTGTTAAAATAATTAAAAACCTGTTTTAGCATGTGCTAATGAAGTTCTTTTATATGATACCTTACAACTATTTACTCACTTTGAATTTTGAACCCATATTTAGTGAATTTTGAGGTCTTATTTTTTGTGATTTAAATAAATATGTACAGTTTTCAGATTTATTCCTATATATGTACTCTGAGACAATGCTTCTCGCCAAATTTCATAGTTCTACGTCAACGGGAAGTACTCTGTCGGTTTTGATTTGTGTGAGTGCGAAATATGCGTTTTTTACGACTTAAACAGCTCTAACTTTTTTAAAAGATAATTGAGAAGTTTTTCTTTTACACAACTGCAAGAGATCATAGATATACGTATACAGTTTAAATTTCAACTCGATATCTTTACGCGTTCCCGAGATTAAGAGTCTTGACATACACACAGACGGACAGACGGACAACAAAGTGATTCTATAAGGGTTCCGTTTTTTTTACTCTCGTGTCCACTTACTCAACGCAGCAATAAAACTGGCACACATTTCTTTCACGATAATTATGTACCTACCTATTCCTTTGTATATTTATTTATTTATTATACTGTTTTTTGTACAAGTTTTTATAATCTCACAAATTTTTCAGTTTTCGATAAATCAGCATTTCTTTAAAATTTAGGACTACTCCAGAATATCACCACTAGATAACTTTCTGTATGGTACCCACAACACGGGTCTCGAGCCTAGTGTGGGACCAAAGGATATTTCGCTTATGAATCCTGAATCTAGTTATCTTGCCAAATTACAACAGTTATTCATGTATTGTTTTACTTCAACTGTTATTCTTGTATTCATTCGTGTATTTCAATTTTAGTAAATAAATAACTTTCTTTCTTTCTTTCTTTTCCGTTTGAGGTACGGAACCCTAAAAATGAATTATTAAACGCGATACGCTGTTTATCGTTGGATTTTTTTTCTTTGTGTACGAATATTGTTTCTGATGTTTTTGCCCACAAAGTCGATCGGATCTATGAGTCGTTTTTGATAAATCAACAATAATGTGCATGGATGTCACATCGATTCGCGCAAACTATTCGATTTCTGTACACGGCGGAAGTCGGCGTTGCAATTTTTGCGCAAAATAATTATCTTTTTGATGTGCGCATTAGTAACTTTAAATTAATTAAAATTAAAGTCATAAAGAAATAATGAAGATCTTCTGTCACCACAAATTCGCATTTCGAATATTTCCGAAAAAGACTTGACTTTTTCATCGTTAACTTGAATGGATTTCTACACTGTGCCAGGATATAGCTCTCAACGACTCATACCACTTTTTACCTACTCGGAGTGAAGTAAGTTTTTTTCTTCTACAGTCGGTAGCATGCCAACTGGAGTAATGACGCATGCAAGAGTACACTTTGGTCTACGGTATCTCGACTTTGAGAAGTATCTATCTAAGATGTACAATACTGAGAGTATTTTTTTGAGATTAGAAATGTTACTTATGCATTTTAACGGGACCCACAATTTTCAGCCTTCTTCTTCAGCCACTAATTTTCAATTTGCTTCCATCTCAAGGAAGTATTATTTATTCATTTAAATTTTAACAAAACAAATACAAACAATCTTGATTTTATGCCAGCTTTGACTCCGCCACGTATTTAGAAAGGTAATCTAGAAGCCAATCTACGAAATTTAAATGAAGCTAATATTGAATTTAGTAGAATTTAGCCGTTCTATTTGAACACAAACTCTGGGCGTCTAATGGATTAAACGTTAGATAATTGAAATTTCTTGAATGGAGTCTATTTACGAAATTGCGAAATTAATTTTGATCAAGGTCCAATTGGCTTGGAGAATTTATTAGTAAGATAAGATTACTACTATTTATTACTACCGCAGATATGATTGTGTGCCCTATGTTAAGTTCAAAGATCCTATTAATATTACAAAGATCATAAATCGTGTCGCTTTATGAGATATCTCAATTAATTTGTGGCCAGTCCTTAGGTATTTTAGTTATGCTTCCGATATTTGACTGAGTAAATATACGACGACGAATAATATCTTGAAGAAAATTGAACGCAAAATAACAAATATGTTGATTTCATCAAAATAGATATGGTGATTGCCACCAAAGATGAGACTTGACGCGCGTCATTGGTGGGGAATCTTGCGCAGGTACAGTCGTGTACAAACTAACTATCCAGAATTTGTATATCTATTAAAAGTTTAATAATTTTTTTTATTAGTTTGTATATCTATTAACCAGAATTTGTATATTTATTACAAACCAAAGTGGTTTCTCAAGTCTCATCTTTGGTGGCACGTACTAAACCCCGTTTGATTTTACTACTAATGGACAGAGACCTTTCTAGAAAATATGATCAGATTCTCTGTTATTGATCGCTGTGATTATTTTTAAAACAAAGTGGTGTCCCGCGACTACTATACTATCGATTCTAAGACCTGCTATAAAAAGTTGTGTTTCTTTTTTAAGTGGTAGGTATTCTGTAAGGTAAAAAAATAGGGCCATTCATTTAATCTGCCTTTTCTTGAAAGTGGAATAACTCGTTTAGAAAGTGGACACGTTTCACGCATAATTAAATGTGTCGTTTATTTAGGTATTGAATGTTATGTTTTGACAACACTAGGTTTTAATAATTTTACTAAGAATGTTAGTGACTAGAGAACTTAGACCATTTAGTAGTTCCGTTTTTATATATGATAAATCGATGAACGCCGGCTGCACGCACAAAAAAGTGTCACGTTCCGCCTGAGCCGAGCACGCAAGCGAAAGTGCGGAACAAGCACCAAGCGTTAGGGTGCTTTTCCACCAGTGCGCAGTGATGTGCTATGCAGCTATGCTGCGAAGATATGAAATCTACGCTAGGAAAATATGTGACCGTTTCCACCAATACTACGCTAGGTAGTGTAATGTTACAAACGGGGGAGCCGTTTGTAGCACCACAAGTTAAGAGAGGATTAGAGAGAACCTGTAATGTTGCAAGCGGGGGAGCCGGTTGCAGCACCACAGGTTAAGAGTATCAGGATAAACTGTAATGTTACAAACGGGGGAGCCGGTTGCAACACCACAAGTTACGAGACTTCAGAGAACCTACCCCAAGAGTCCTGCCTAGTGGTTAGGATTCCTAACGGTTCGAAGAAAGGAGATTAATATAGAAAACCATACTGTTTACACATTTATTCATTACACCATATAAATAACACTGCACTTATTGTCTATATGTTTTTCTTGAAGCGAATAGAGAGAGAATTTTGAAAAGAGTCCGTGGAATGTTAGCCTAACAGGGGAGGGGTAGCACACAAAGAAAACACACTGGAGGCCGGCCGAGGTTGGAGCGAAGACAAGCTGGACCCGCCGATAGACGTAGCGCCAGCAGGGCGCTGGAGATAGAAGCGCCTGTAGCGCCAGCTGTGCGTTAGCGTGTATACGCCCGTGATGTTGTGGCGCTTGAGGTGGAAGCGCTTGTGCGCTAGCTGGGCACTAGCGTGAAGATGCCCGTGGTGTTGTTCTGGCGCTTGAGGTGGAGGCGCCTGTAGCGCTGGCTCGGTACTCCAAGGTAAGTGGCAAAGTCAGTGGCCCCAAAAGATGAGGTCCTCCTGTAACAAGGTCAAAGAGACCGAAGCCTCGCGAAGAAAAATTACCAGACGCTCATGCTGTCTTCTCTGCAGGACCCGTCACCACGTTCAAAGATCACACGTTAACATGAACTAACACCACATATACTTTCATAAAAATACCATAAGACATGCACCATCTTTCCGTGTCTCCTTGATGACTTCCCTCTCAAGACTGACCTGAATTTTAAAACAAGGATCGCTGATCCTGTCAAAAGCAATTTAAAATTTTCGTACATAGAATAATTGTTAATTGGCAGTAATATCGTTAAAAAAGTTTGAATGTAGAGAAGCTAACAAAAAGGTTAGTTTCTCTACATTTGGTTAAGAGAAGTCATGAAGTAGACACGAAAGATGGTGCATGTCTTGTGGTATTTTTTATGAAAGTATGTGGTGTTAGTACATGTTAACGGGTGATCATTGAACGTGGTGACGGGTCCGGAAGTGAAGACAGCATGAGCGTCTGGTAATTTTTCTTCGCGAGGCTTCGGTCTCTTTGACCTTGTTACAGGAGGACCTCATCTTTTGGGGCCACTGACCTTGCCACTTACTTTGGAGTACCGAGCTAGCGCTACAGGCGCCTTCACCTCAAGCGCCAGAACAACTCCACGGGCGTCTTCACGCTAGTGCCCAGCTAGCGCACAAGCGCCTCCACCTCAAGCGCCCCAACACCACGGGCGTATATACGCTAACGCACAGCTGGCGCTACAGGCGCTTCCATCTCCAGCGCCCTGCTGGCGCTACGTCTATCAGCGGGTCCAGCTTGTCTACGCTCCAACCTCGGCCAGCCTCCAGTGTGTTTTCTTTGTGTGCTACCCCTCCCCTGTTAGGCTAACATTCCACGGACTCTTTTCAAAATTCTCTCTCTATTCGCTTCAAGAAAAACATATAGACTATAAGTGCAGTGTTATTTATATGGTGAAATGATTAAATGTGTAAACAGTATGGTTAGTTTTCTATATTAATCTCCTTTCTTCGAACCGTTAGGAATCCTAACCACTAGGCAGGACTCTTGGGGTAGGTTCTCTGAAGTCTCGTAACTTGTGGTGTTGCAACGGCTCCCCCGCTTGCCACATTACAGGTTCCTCTCTAATCCTCTCTTAACTTGTGGTGCTGCAAACGGCTCCCCCGTTTGTAATACTACAGTAGCTGTGCGAGGAAGATGCGCTACGAAGATGCGCCGCCGCAAAGTAGCTGTGCGAGAAAGATGCGCGTCTCGAGCTATGCTATGTATCGATAGTAGAGAAACGGCGGGGGGGCGGCGCGGTGAGGGCAGGCATCTATAGCTCGCATCCTTTCATGTAAAAAATATATCTTAGTTGAATCCGTTTCCACCAGTGCTAAGCTACGAGTATGTGCACCAATGAATATGATTGGTGGATATCAAACGCATCCATAGCATTGTAGCATAGCACATCTCTGGTGGAAAAGCACCCTTAGAGAGGCACGATTGTCCTAAGCGTTCGGATCATAACCTCTTGTAAAATTATTTAAAAAATTGGTTGTCTGTATTACAGAAACATTTTTTTATTTCAAATAGTTTTGCGTTTGACTACATAGTGCCCGCTGTTATTAAATGATTAAGGCTGACCTTAAGTGATTTTGTTATTTTCTCTCTAGCTACATGGGTGAACCGCTGCAGCGAAGACCTCGAGTGCCTCGAGCTGGAGGATGAGCAGCCTCTGGCAACCCTCAGCTCGGTTCAGAACGACAAACTGACCCTCTTCTTCACGGAACTGCTGGACCACGACCGAGACGATGTCATCTGCGATCAGGACTTCGACTCGTTCTTCGAGGTATGAAGGTATATGGAAGGTGGAAGACGCTTTTGTATTTTCATTGCTTTGGTAGCGCTCGTAGCGTAGTTTAACTAGGTGTTTGTCAGTGATCACCGAAATGAAGCAACGTTCCGCACGGTCAGTATTAGGGTGACCGCGGGCGGGTGGCATTTTCTAACTGAGCGATACTGTGGCTCGTATGACTCGTTATATTGTAGGTCCCGGTGGTTTTAACTGTTTAGCCATGTCAGAGGCCTTTAGGCGGCCTAAAAACTGACACCAGGGCTATAGCCACCCGGCCTATACGAACTTACTTATTTTTATTATTGCTTTGGTTTGGTAACTAACTATCTTATCTGGGTTGGCTTATATTAATAAATAAATATTTCCTTTTTCGGAATCCAGCCGAACCAGTATGCGGTAGTGTCAGAACGAGACAGCGTTATGGCAAAGTATATCTGTCACTTTTTCACAATTGTTCTTTTCGTGGCTTCTTTTCATTGTGAAAATTGGTTTAACAATATCCACCCTGGTCAAATGCAAATTGGCAGATTGCTCAAATCTTAGAGAACATGATTTTTCATCGACATAAGTAGAATGTACCTACTTGATGTTTTTCCTACACTATTTGAAGCTACCGATATTTAACAATAGGCACTTACACGGTAAAAAAGCATGTACCTTGGAATTTTTTACAAGATTTTATTTAACTTGCAATGGATTTAGGTATCTATAGGTATGTATGTAAGTTAAGGTGGAATCTTGCAAGATGTTTTTCCTACACTATTTGAAGCTATATATATAAATATTTAACAATAGGCACTTACACGGTAAAAAACATGAACCTTGGAATTTTTACAAGATTTTATTTAACTTGCAATGGATTTAGGTATCTATAGGTATGTATGTATGTAAGTTAAGGTAGAATCTTGCAAGTTAAATTTTTCCGTTTTCCTGGTTTCTGATTGAGCTGAAATTTTGCACATATAATTATATATATCGCGTGACAATGCAATAACATGGTACCATAGAGCTGATTTGATGATGGAGTCGGAAGGTAGCTAAAAAAACTCCTGTACTAAATATGATAGACCCGTCGTGTCTGGGCTTGTTTTACTTGTCTTGGCTAGCACTGTGCTGTTACATAATATCCATGTCTCAAAAGCTTGTATTTAACAAGTTATATTTTTATAATAATTTATTATGATTTAGGCAGGTTTGCACCGTAAAACCACACATCTAAATAATTATATTTTTCCTTTTTTGTTCATTTTGGATTTTAATTACTATTTCTCAGCGGATAACAGATAAGTATTCGATAATCGCAAAATAAAAACTGTATCACTCAAAATGTCGACTATGCTATAATCTCTCTGAGAGTACGATCTGGGAATCTGCTTAATGATATCGTCTCACACATCATTAAACAGAAGCTATTACGTCGTTAAACCTCCTTTATATGACAGCATAATGAAAAGGAATAATTAAAGCTATCCTAGAGTACAAAGTCGTTTAAAAAGCACACAAACCTTATAATAAATTTGTCTGCGAGCTCCATTGTCTCTTGATGAATCATAAGTATCAATAAAAAGTCTAATAAAAAGAAAACGCTACTAACCGTAGGTTGCTAGCCGTGTATTTATTTAATGAAAAGGACTGATGAAACCTATCCTAGAGTGTAAAGTGGCTTAAAAAGCTCACAGACGTTGTATTAAATTTGTCTGCGAACTCCATTGCCTTTTTATGAGTCATTAGTATCAATAAGACGTCTGACTCCACTTTAAATGGTGGTCTAACAAAAACAAAATATCTGAGTAAAAACTAACCGTAGGTAACCGTGTATTTTTTGTATTTTTTTTTTCTTATTATTATTTTTTTAATGAGAGTGAGGATATATTTTATTTACATATGTAAACAAGGCTTAGGGAGTACTGTACTGTATCAGCCTTTTTTTAATAGTCCACTGCAGGACGTAGGCCTACTCACGAAGGGTGATTGGGCCATATCCACCACGCTGGCCCGGTGCGGGTTGGTGGATTCACATACGCCTTCGAATTTCTTCTACGGACATATGCAGGTTGCCTCACGATGTTTTCCTTCATCAAAAAGCCAGTGGTGTGAAATTCCGTACATATTTATGTACTTACAATCGTGAGATCGTGGTTTCAAATCCCGGTCCCGTACCAATGAGTTCTTTGGAATTTTCCAATTCATTGGTACGGGACCGGGATTTGAAACCACGATCTCACGATTGTAAGGCAGGTGTCACTACCTCTAAGGCACCACGGCTTAGAGAGTAAAGTTTGTTAAATATGAATAACAACAATAACAGAAAATAAAATATATACACCTACTTAGAAAATTAATCAAATAACCCACCCCTCATACCGTGTATTTATTAATTGGATATTGTTCTAGCTTCCTAGCTAGGTACAAAAAATAATAGTTTGGGATTTTTTTTAATCGTTTATATTAGCTACTGTACTGTAACTGTACTGTAACAGCCTTTTAATAGTCCACTGCAGGACGTACGAAGGGTGATTGGGCCATATCCACCACGCTGGCCCAGTGCGGGTTGGTGGAATCACATACGCCATCGGATTTCTTCGTTGAACTTATGCAGGTTTCCTCACGATGTTTTCCTTCACCGAAAAGCCAATGGTGTTAAATTCCGTACTTAAATTCTGAAGAACTCATTGGTACGGGACCGGGATTTGAACCTACGACCTTACGATTGTAAAGCGGGTGTCACTACCACTAGACCACCACGGCTATATATTAGCTAAGCAAACTTGTATCGACTACTTATTAGCACCCTGGCTTTCAAAAGCTTCATATTTAAGTCTGATTTTGAAATATTATGTTGATATATTCCGACGTATTTTCGTGCGACATACCTCAGTGCCTCAAGTCGAAAGTTTTCGACCAGTGTGTGTTGCCTGTGACTTATGGCACAGAAACCTGGTCTCTCACTATGGGCCTAATTAGTAAGCTCCAAGTAGCTCAAAGAACCATGGAAAGGGCTATGCTCGGAGTTTCTCTGCGAAATCAAATCAGAAATGAGGAGATCTGTCGAAGAACCAAAGTTACCGACATAGCCCAACGGATTGGCAGGTTGAAGTGGCAGTGGGCAGGGCACATAGCGCGGAGAACTGATGATCGCGCTGGATACAAGCCGCTACCAACTGGTCTTATCGGAGATCTTTAGGGGAGGCCTATGTCTAGGAGTGGACGTCCTCTGGCTGAAACGAACGAACGTAACGAACATTCCGACGTCTATTACTTCAACTGAAACATTATTCAATGGTTTTTTTCACCACTTTCAGAGGCTGGCGCATTTCGCGGACTGGTCGCCGAATTCTTCAGAATTTCACATACTTCTCGAGGTGAAGAGAGAATTCGTGGAGCACTTCATTAACCCTCTTCCGTCCAAGTAAGTAATTTATTTACCTCTATAAACTAGGTGTGTTTCTATATAACGAATGTAAATTAGGTATTGATACTCATAAATATGACCAACTTTTACTATGGGACCAACCAACAATGAAATCGCGAACAAAATAATCTGCTGTTACATATTGTACCTACATTTCGTCGAAAGAATTACATAATAAAATCGATTTTTTGCATGGCATACCTAGCTGTTTTTTTGCGATTTTTTTGTTGATTCCGTAAGTAGTAAGGTTCGCTGATATCGGTTGTCTAGCGAATTACTCCATTCATTATCATTTTACATGTAAAGCATATCCTACTTCCTACTAATATTTACAATATTAGTAGGAAGTAGGATATGCTTTACATGTATGGATGGATGGATGTTTGTTAATCTTTCACGCAAAAACTACTAAACGGATTGAGATGAAACTTTGCAATAATATAGCTTATATATCAGAATAACACATAGGCTATAAATTATAATTATATTTTGCGTTTAGTAAGTAGGAACAATTCTGCTATCTGCGAGCTATTCTAGAGTGTGCTTCAAAAAATGACAAAATCAACTGTCGAATCGAACAACCGTCAAATCGTTTTTTGTTTTATTTTTTTGATTTTCCACCTCCTTTATTATGGGTGGTAAGGTAGGGCCTCGGGTTTGAAAGACGGAACGTGACATAGTCTACTTTTTATCCCAGATAAATAAAGGGTTCCCATGGGATAGCGCAAAAATCAAAATATCATGCTGGCGAAGCCGCGGGTAAAAACTAGTTCTATATAAAAGTCAAAAATCGTAAAGGATCAGTTGAGGTCTTAACCACAGATCTATTCATATTTTATGAATAGTAGAGGTACATTGTACAAAGGATTAAGACCCATTTAATTGCTAAGCTCTTAATGAATTAATTATTTTATGATCCCACACAATCTCTATCTCTGAAAAGATTAAAATTAATTCGCTGTCTGTGTCTATTTACGAATTGCATCAGCAATGAACAATTCGCTAGATTAGTCAGATTTTCACGATTTTGCTGTTAATTGGCTGTCATTAAAAATAATCCGTCCAAGCAACAAACGGACGACTTCCATCCAAAAACTCAGTCCATTTGATCCTACATAGATTTAACTGAAATAAGCCTTTTAGCCATAAAAATCTTTTTAGGTATATTTCAAATCATCATCTCATCAGCCATAATTATGGCAAGTAATGCTAAAGTTAGACCTGACCACAGAGATTGATATTTTAATGCTGACAAATTCACAAAAATGCTACCTAAATCTTTCTATAAAGGAATAAATTATTATAAAAAAAAACTTTTTAAATACAAGCCTTGAGATCCTGGATATTATATAGCAGCAGAGTGCCAGCCAAGACAAGTAAAACGAGCCCAAACACGACGGGTCTATCTTGTTTAGTACAGGAGATCCTGTGGGCATCTTCCGACTCCATCATAAGATTAGCTCCAGGGTTCCATAATATTGTATTGTCACGCAATATACATATGCGTGCAAAATTTCAGTTTAATCGAAAACCGGGAAGTTGGTTAAGTTTAACTTGCCAGATTGTACCCGAACTTATAAACTTACGTACATACTGCCTCGGTGACTCAGTGGTTAGTGAACCTAACTTCTGGATCAAAGAGACGTGGGTGCGATCCCCACCCAGGGAAAATATTTATGTGATGAACATAAGTGTTTGCTCTGTGTCTGGGTGTTATTTAGTTGCTATCTATATAAGTATGTATTTAAAAATAAGTATATGTAGTATATCAGTCTCTAGCAGCCACATCACAAGCTTCGCTTAGTTTGGGGTCAGAGGCCGTGTGTGAGATGTCCCAAAATATTTATTTATTTATTTATACATTGTAAGTTAAATTAAAGCTTGTAAAAAGTGAGTCCGTCTGTGTCTTCTCATTCCACTGTTGTTGTTATTGCTCGTCTATAAAAGTAATCCGTCCGAGCAACAAACAGACGACCTTCATCCAAAAACTCAGTCCATTTGATCCTACTTAGACTTAGAAGATAATAAACCCAAGCCTTTTCATAAAAATGAACGCCCATCTGGCGTCCCTTCGAGTCTGTCCAAAATACCGCCATTCTGTAATGTAATATGCAATATAGAGGGCCTATATTTTCGCCACTGACGGGTCGCTTAAATATAATATCAGTAGGCCTAATCCAATCATCGGACGAATTAGAATTAAGATTCGCTTCGGCTTGTTAATTTCATCAAGCAAACAAATGAAGATTACACTATTAATGTGGTTTAAATATTTAAAACAATGTAAAAGTAGTAGGTATAACAGCGTATTTTTTTTCGCTGCACCTCCCCGTATTGTTTTATGCGACATATCGCATAGAACAAAAACTGTTTATTGAAAATTAAAACTGTTCGTTTGCATCTTTTAATTTTATAAATAATAAATATTGGGGGACATCTCACACACGGTCTTTGATCCCAAACTAAGCAAAGCTTGTGATATGGCTGCCAGAGACTGATATACTACATATACATATTTTAAATACATACTTATATAGATAGTACCTAAATAACACCCAGACACAGAGCAAACACCTATGTTCATCACAAAAATGCTTGCCCTGGGTGGGGATCGAACCCACGCCCCTTTGATCCAGAAGTCAGGTTCACTAACCACTGAGCCACCGAGGCAGTCAGTTTATGAGTGTTTAGACCATATTAAAAACTAACCGCCTTACCACAAAAAATTAAACACTGTTTAACCGTGCAATTTGTTCTGTTAAACTGTGTTTAAACATGCTCAAAACTTTTGTGGTAAGACGGTAAGTATCTGTGGAACTAAAACTTTTTGAGTTATAGAGAAATAGACGTTTTTTTGGGTTCCGTACCTCAAAAGGAAAAAACGGAACCCTTATAGGATCACTTTGTTGTCCGTCTGTCCGTCTGTGTGTATGTCAAGACTCTTTATCTCGGGAACGCGTAAAGAAATCGAGTTGAAATTTAAACTGTATCTATATCTATGATTTCTTACAGTTGTGTAAAAGAAAAAACTTCTCAGTTATCGTTTAAAAAAGTTAGAACCGTTTATGTCATAAAAAACCGCATATTCGACACTCACAAAAATCAAAACCTACAGGGTACTTCCCGTTGACATAGAACTATGAAATTTGGCGAAAAGCATTGTCTCAAAGCACACATATAGAAATAAATCTGAAAACTGTACATTTTTATTTAAATCACAAAAAATAGGGCCTCAAAATTCACAATATATGGGTCAAAATTCAAAGCAGTAAATCGTATCATATAAGGTATCATATAAAAGAACTTTATTAGCACATGCTAAAACAGGTTTATAATTATTTTCACAATATGTAGATTTCGATGTATGACGAAAAAAGTGAAAAAAATGTCGATGGTTATAGTATAGAGATTTTAACAACTTACTTCTGGATTTGTACGGAACCTTCGGTGTACGAGCCTGACTCGCACTTGTCCGGTTTTTTTAACTTGCTCTTAACTCAAATGACTTTATAAAGAAGTAGATTATTTTGCCAATGAATTTTATCTTGTTGTCAACCATCACCATCTAGGGAAGCCTCTTCACGCACTCCACAATAATTGTTGACTTGAAAATAATTATATTATTTAACGCTAAAATCAACATTATCCAACATATTTCCCGATTTTTTTTTCGGTTTCTAACTGTACAGCGTTTTCATTCACAGTTCCGCGCCTTTAGTGTCCAGTTCAGTTAGCCCTTACTGCCAGAAATGATATTCTTATGAAATGTCAGTTCTTTACGAGCCTACTGCGCCGTAGAACGTTACGCTCTCCTTTGTAATAAACAACAGCTTGGAACGAAAAGAATACCCCGCCATTGTTACTATTGAAAACGTAATTGAAATATTACACCGCTGAGAAATTATGCTGAAAGAAACCGGAGGAAATACAATTTTGAATGAAAAAATAGCAGCAAAATGGGAATGCAAATTGCTCGGGTTTCTTTGCTGGACGAATGGCAGTATTTTCTTAGTACAAACGTGGTGTATTTTTTCTTTTATTTAACCTGGGTGCGAGGTTTATTTTGATTTACTTCACACATAAAGAGAGATCTACGTGCTTCTTGTATTTGCCGGTGTCTTTTATTAGATATTTACGTAGCAAAGTATTGTTCTACTTTATTCATATACCTACTAGCTCAAAATGAATACAAAATTCATCACTAATTAAAATGATTGTAAAATTATAGAGAGGTCTCCACAATCTGAAATTTTGTGTTTAGTAATACAGCCATAATTAAAAATATCGTTAGTTATAAGGTGTCGAAAACTATGAACTTTAAGACATGTGACTGTAAATTAAATCTTATTAGGTACCTATCACCCTTCTTGGGTAGGCCTACGTCCTGCAGTGGACTATTAAAAAAAGACCGGTACAGTACAGTACAGTACAGGTACCTATACCTACTTATGAATCGAAAAAATCTGCACTTTTTCTAAAAGTTTAGGAACATTAGTATAGAGAATCGATTCAACACATTTTTTTTTAATTCTACATGGTTTTAATTTTCTTTGTTAGATTTTCCATTGTCCTGAACAATTACTCATTCATTCCTGATTCGGATATCACATACTATATGCGCTATAACTATAGCCAAATATTGTGTTGATGTCTACAGTCTTCAAAATCCTTCCTCAGATGGGCTGAACTCCCGTACTACAACCGAGTGTGCGGCCCCGAAGCCAGCGGCATCAACATCCCGGGTCGCACCACGCTAGATGGTTGGCTGGCGCGCTGGGCGTTGCACCTCAGTGAAATGAAGAGATTCACTGACTTGCCGCTCTACCTGCAATACCTGTGCAAGATATTGTTCCACGTAGTAGATAGAACAAGTAAGTTAGTTTTGCAATTTTGTGGACATCTGGCACTTGGGCGCTGCACCTCAGCGAGATTAAGAGATTTGCTGACCTGCCACTCTATCTCTAATACCTGTGCAAGATATTGTTCTACGAAGTAGATAAAATAAGTAAGTACACCAAGGAGTTGTTTTGCAATCTTGCGAGTGTCTGTCGCTTTGAGCTGCACCCCAGTGAAATGAAGAGATTCGCTGATCTGGCTGGACATTCTACCTGCAGTATCTGTGAAAGAAATTGATTCACGTAGTAGATAGGACACGTAACTACAATAGGCAAGGTTTGCAATTAAAGTGGTTTTGCAATTTTGCGAGTCGCTGTACACGTTGTTTTTCCTACGATTGAGTGACAAGGGGACATATATCATTGCATTTCCTACATAAATGATCTGCCTAAAGTTACACAACATCCAATGTCACTGTTTGCTGATGACAGTACAGTAATAATTCCTTGCCAAAACAAAAATCACTATGTGAAGGACATTAACTGGACGTTAGAATCAATTATTAATTGGCTAAATACTAATAATTGAAAAATAAACTTAAATAAAACAAACATTATCCAATTTACTCAAAGATTTAATCACATTTCTGACATAAACATAAATTACTAAAATATTAGAATAAAAGAGGTTGAGTCTACCAAGTTCTTAGGTATTATAATCAATAAAAAATTAAACTGGAAAGCTCATATTGAAGATCTATGTTAAAAATTGGGTAGCTCAGCATATGCTCTCCACAGAATCACACCAGTTGTAAAAACTGATGCATTATTAACATCTTATCATAGCTTGGTTGAATCGGTACTGAGATACGGTGTCATCTTCTGGGGCAACTCCACACACTTCAACTATGCGTTTAAAGCACAAAAGCGTTGCATAAGGGCCATGTTTGGCCTTCGCGTAACCGATAGTTGCAGACCAAAATTTACTGAATACAAAATCCTAACACTTCCGTCACTTTTTATCTTGGAAGTGGCTTACTTTGTAAAAACAAACCAACGCTATTTCCTCCTATCGAACGACAAAGTAATTCGTAATAGACGTAACAAATATTAACTTAATATAGACCAACGTAAAAAAAAGATAACAAGTGAAAGTATTTTCTGTATGGGACCTGTAATCTACAACAAAATACCGAACTCGCTGAAAACACTCAGCCACAGTCTATTCAAAACTAAATTAAAGAAAGTCCTTCAGACTAAGTGTTACTACACTATTAGTGATTTTATGACTTACAAAAAAATTTATTGGAATACTATTATTGACTAATCAATCCATGACATTGCAATCTACTAACAGAACATAATAACTAACCCATGACATTGTAATCAACTAACATCATATTGACGAGGGAACTAAACCTGACATTGTAATCAATTTAAATATAATTTTAGAATTTTAATTTTGTAATAATAATTTGATTTAGGTAATAATAATAAATAAAGCTGCCAGTAACGTTGCACGCCTTGCATAGGCAAGTTTGTATTGAGTCATGATTATATCTATACCACCTTTGTACATGCAAACTGCAATAAAAACTTTTGACTTTGATATCCTCCCTTGATGATAGATTTACACATACCCGTGACAAGTCAGCAAATGTCCAGAATTTTAAACTGCGGCAATGCAAAACCCTACGTGGCACAGAACTGCACTCTTGAGATTAGGGCTACCCCTGTTTTGTATAGAAAGCAAAGCACAGCTTGTATATCATGATAATGAACTAGAAACCGACATGTCTCATCGAAGACTCTGGGATCATTTTTGAAGATTAGCACCTAATTTTCAATTTCAATGACTGAATAACAAAAGAGACATCCAGAGTCATATCGCATCTGTTAAAAATCGATCTTTTACAAACAGCGATCTTCAGCCTTTCTTTTCATGATGAGTTCCTTTATTTTCTGTCCCGCAAATGCTGAATTCATAAATTGTGACTTAATGACAGTGAAGCTACTTTTCCACCATCTATTTTAGTTGCCAGTTTTTTTGCTATTTTGCCTGTATAAAAGCTAATAGGATTCTATTTATACCCACCTCCAGCAAATATTTATTTCCCTTAACTTTCCACGCGAGGAGCTACCTCGTTACCCACTCTGAACCCACCGTGTGCTTGTCAGTCTCGCCTGTCAAGCTCTCAACAGTTAAATTAAGCCCCCATCAAGCTGTCACAGCATCGGAAAACATTTTTAACTCTAGTCTTTTTTTAATATCACATACAGGATACAGGGTAGGGTGATAAATGAACACATTTAAGGATTTCATTTAGTGCACTTATTATTATTTTTTTAATTTCATTTCGTGCTTATTTATTAATCGTTATAGCCTCTATGCCAATGCTGAATTGAACTTCTCATTTCAAGAAAAGGCCTTAGAGCTTAGTTTTCGGTATTTTAAATATGAGTAGTTTCTTATGTTAACTGAACTCGTGAAATTAAATCTACTTATTTATTTAGATTACACAAGCTATTTTATATAATTATTTTTGGACAAAAACTTAACGATCGACTGCATAAAATATGATAACATAATCAAAGTGGACAAAGTCAACTAATAGCAACTACTAGTTCACACGAGGAGCACCAAAAAGCATCATTTTCAAAATCAGTTCGCCTAAAAACATCTAAGCACATAACACACACAGGCGAATGCACAGCTTAATGCTATAGAACTATATTTCACAGTCATGTTACGCTTAAAATGTACAAATCGAATTATTTTAACGTTATTTGTTTTTATAAGTATTCTATTTAGATGTATGTAGCAAAAGGCAAACCGGGAAACCCCGAAGTATTTCACGTAAGATCCGTAATAAACATTGTCCTAATGAATGTGGGTGTTCTCCGTGACACTTGTTTGTTTGTTTTTGTGCTATCGAATGAGCTAATTCGGAAGAACAACATTAGGATCACATCTAAATTAGTGAATTCATTGAAACAAATACTAAGCTGGAGGTTCAATTTAGTGGAATTGGATACACAAACTGCCTATTGACATATTTAGACGACTTTAGTCATTTCTTCGCTGAGGTGAGATGAAAAGTTAAGTGTTGCACTCGAGTGCAAAGATTTTTCACCTAATGCTCTTTTGATTCCCTCGCTAACGCCCAGGATTCTAATTTTAGAATCCCTCGCTTGTTCGGTCATCAAAATTGAGCACGCGGTTAAAAAGCAACCTTGCACTCTCATATAACAAATAACTATTATTCTTTCTTAAGGTGTCGGTTAAACAGAGCCTATTGTTGTCACTCCGCTTTCTAGCGATCAGTCACTTTGTGATAAAATTAAATTAATTAAATACCTATAAAATAGAAACTGAAATTGAATACCGTTTTAAATAATTAAATGATATTTAGAGTACTTAGTATTCCCTACAGATTTGAAAGCATTTATTTTTTTATTGCAAAGTAGAGTGCTTACACAATATCGTCCTATAAGCCTTAATTGGCATAATGTATTGAAAATAATTAAATCTGAATAAAATTAATTAAAAAGTCTTAGTCCAAAAAATAATATCAGGAAAGTCCATTCCTAATTAAAGCTGGCGCAGTTCCGAAAGCCGACCTCATTGCCACGTTGAATGGCAATCCTAAAAACTAAATTTTAGGTACAATTATGACATAGATATTGAATAGTCTTTAAAAAAGTAAACGAGTAAATTTTCGAGAAAACTGTTGGCAAAATACTACATATTCTGAGGCTCAGAAGAAGCTTAGTCATAAATAAACTCCGCAGTTACAACACATTGCAAACAAAATATCACGCACACGCACCCGTTCGTTAGATCCATGTTTATTACGGGATCTTAGGTGAAAAATGACTGCGCCATCCAGTTTCCCAAATAAACAGTGCAGTACTCTACCAAAGTAGAAACATTTTGATGTTGTTCCTCTGTTACGACTAAGTCGTTCAACATTTATTGTGACACGGTTGTTAAGTTGCCATGTGCAAGTCGGTATGTTCGGTTGGTTTATAAAAGTGCTTTTTGATTCCCCGGTGGCTTGATGCAGAGGCTTTAATTTGAAGGGTGAGAGCGGGGCTTGACAGGCGTGATTGACAGCTTCGAGGCGTGGAGAGGAGTAGGTAATAAAGTGATTCCTTAGGGAAGAAAAGTCCCGCAAGACAAACTTTACTGGAAAAGTAACCAAAATGTTGAAAAAAGTTTGTTCGTTACTTCGTTCACTAGTCTCCATTTGAGAACTTTACAACCGCATCGGCCATTCATTCTTCTAATTATGTGCCCTGCCCACTGCCATTTGAACTTGGGCTATTAAACAGTTATCGATTTTGCTAAATACGCAAAAGTTTACCAAAACATTGCAGGAAGCTCTAAATGCTCGAATAAATCTCATTTGCAAATTAACACAGCTACGATTTGTGCATGTTTAATGCTAAACACGATTGTCGACAGTTGTTTGTTTTAAATTAATTAAAACTTTGTACCAGCTCTGACCTATCTGCACGTGCATTGTGCATTACAGTTGTATTTTACTGAAGAAATTGGTTCAGTTATGAAGAGTAAGGTACCTAGATCATGAATCAGATAACTTCAAATATTGTGTTCCATACATAAACAAACACGCTTTTGAGAATTTGTTGCTATAACATATTCGTAGATTAGCTGGATTTAATGTAACTACCTAATGGGGCTTTCATTTCATTAAAACCAGCGTGAGAACGTGCGCGTGCGCCAGTCGACGGGAGCGCGCGTATTCCCTGACGAAGGAGTACTAATTACTCCGAAACCGGTCGGGTTCCCAGCGGCCCGGCCGCGTATATTATACCGGCCGGTATATTATACGTGAGTAAAAACCGGTGTTCTCTTTAGTATAATGGGGTACTACAATTTTTGTCAATTTATTTTAATATTTTTACCGACTTCCAAAAAAGAGGAGGAATTCTGTTTGTCTGTATGTATTTTTTTGTATATGTTCATTGATAATTTCGCCAATTGGGAACCAAATTAAAAAAAGTGCCTATTTTTTAGTTCGAAAGATTATACTTGGTGTATACGACATGGTGATGAAGGATTATACACTATAGGTCAAGAACGCATTTGGTCAAACACGGAAAATGACAAAGGGATGTAATTTTTAGTGAAATGTCAAACACGCGTTTAGTCAAACCCGTATATTGTCAAGAACGCGAAATGTCAATCTCGTCATTGGTCAATATTGTCAAACACGCGTATTGTCAAGCACGCAAAATGTCAAATATATATATGCTTTAAGAATATAAGTCACACTGCTGGGCTCGGGTCTCCCCTAAGCTAGCCAAGTGCGTGCTGCGGACTGCACTCATCTTCGGAGGGTCACTCACACACGCACACACACACACACACGCGCGCAACACTCACACGCGCGCACACACACACGCGCACACACACACGCACACACACACACACACGCGCGCGCGTGCGCACACGCACACACAGAAAGAGAGAGAGAGAGAGCTCTCTCAGGAGAGAGATAAATAGAGACAGATAGACATACATGCACACACACAAACACACACATTTACGGGTTTACACTTGTCTTACGGGGTGAAAAAAAAAACGCGAACGATAGCTAGTAGGTATTAAATACATATTATAGCAGTTTGGTTTTATCTGTATTGATACATTCGTACATCTAATATGCGTGCTTAGGTAATGTGACTAATTGAAAGAGGGAATGTTTTTATAAAAAAAAAAAAAAAAAAAAAAAGTGCCGTGTAGTCAACTGTTTCTGGACAAAGTTTCATCAACACTTGTTTAAAAATGGATCAACCTGAGGAATAGCTCAATTTTGTCCGAAATAAAAAGGGAAACTACACTTTGTTACACCGCGGATATCGTTACAACTGTAACATAAAAAATAAACATTCTTCTAATTGGCGTTGTGTCAATCGTTGTAAGTGCTTTTGTTTTTTTTTTGTTTTGGTTTTTTCAATGGTTTTATCACTATGGACAGTGCAAGAAAATGTACACGCCAAAGATTTCACACTTGTCAAGCAGATGAAAAAATACTCAACTTGACGCGTATATACAGGTTGTCCCTGAACTCAACGTCAAGCCGGTACGGGGTGAGAGAGGGGGCCACACCAGTCCCGGGAAAAATATTAAAAAAGTCCCAACCGGTTATTTGAATTTCAACAGACAAAACAAATAAAAAATGAGGAAAATCAATATCTTGAACCATATTTTTAGGTACTGGGACCACAAATTTCACAGTTTTACGCAGATTTTTTCACTAACATGATCCTTAGTAAGCGTATTAATGAATCGCAGTCACCAATCAGGCATAAACTATTACTAAGTTACTTTAGTTTCTTCAATCCATAAATTTAAAAAATTATATCACCGAACTCTACAAAAAATAGATAAATATAGACAATAGAAAATATTTTATTGACGAAAACAAAACACAGAAAATACAGCAACAAAGATTGTAACTAGACTAAAAACTAACTGAACTACCTAGTGTTTTATTTTCGTCACCAGCCGGTCCTATCTCAGCATGATGCTGGTTATATTATACAACCGGCGCTGATCTTCCGTCAAGACCGGCAAGTGACGTCGCGTACGATTTGCGGCTTCCTTCTAACAAACACTAAAAATAACTAACATTAAATCAAAGTTTGTAAATACCACAGGCAAAAAAAAAAAAAACATTAAAAAAAACAATTTAGAAACATTCAAAAGACAACTAAAATTAAACAGTAAGTAGAATACTTTTTTTTTCACCTTTAACAGCTCTATGTTCTATATAATACTTCTGTCGTTCTTTACAAGTTCCTCGCTTCTTTGGTGCGACAGCATGAAATTTCTAAGTTTAAGTCTAAAACTGTTTATACTTTGCAGGTCCCTTATTGGCGGAGGAATGTTATTCCAGCACTTCGACGCAGCGTAGCGAAAGCTCCCTCTGAAAGCTGCAGAGCTGTGTCGCTGTGTGCGGAGCTGCGTCGAGCACTGCCGGGCTGGCATTCGACTCGGCTTCCATGACAACTTGCTGAACAGATACTCTGGAGTTTTGTACTTTATGACGCCGAACATGAGACATGCCAAGTGAAGCTTCCGGCGATGCGTCATTTTTAAGAGAGCGTGTTTATTTAGGAAAGGAGTTACGTGTGACCTAGGCGGTATTTCGAAGCAAAAACGAGCGCATGCATTCTGAACCCGCTGGATGAGTCTTTTAGTTTTTGCTATCAACCTTGGACCAAAGACTGTATCCATATAATTTAATTTGGAGAGTATAAGTGACTCAATTAATTGGATGCGTAACTCTTCTTTTAAAAAATGTCTAATTTTGTACAGCACTTTTAATTTGTAGAAACAACTTTTCACGCAGTTCGCAATGTGATTTTCATAGCGCAATCTAGCATCCATTTGAAGGCCCAGATTTCGCGCTTCGAATACGCGCTCAACCGGCTTATCCATAAGCATGACACTCTCGGTTGGATTGAGGCGTTCTAGTTGATGCTTAGAGCCAAAAACCATATATTTTGTTTTCAACGGATTCAGAAGCAAGCAATTATTAGCAGACCACAACACAATCCTCTGAAGATCTTCATTTATTTTGCTAATGGCTATATCGACATCCTGAGGATTACATGAAATATATATCTGGATGTCATCCGCATAAATATGTGCTCTGCAATGTCTTATTTGTCTCACTACATCGGCTGAGTACAAAGCAAAAATTATAGGCCCGCTGATAGAGCCCTGTGGGACACCTCTTTCCACAGGCATATTTCCTGAGACCGATGTAGAGCCATCGGCACGAGTGAGCTTCACTGACTGATAACGGCTAGACAAACAGCTGTTGAACCAATTTTTAGCTTCACAATCGAACCCGTAGTAACTTAATTTTGAAAGGCAAAGATTTATATTTAAACAATCGAATGCACGGGAAAAATCGAGTAATACTAAGATTGTACACATGCCTTTATCCTGCGCATCGAGGATATTATCTGTGACATCTAGCAAAGCCGTTGTAGTGCTACGGCCTTTCCTGAACCCCGACTGGACCTCCGGTAAAATATTATTTGTTTCTAAAAACTCTGTCAATTGCATACATACAGCCCTTTCCAAAATTTTAGATAAACAAGGTAATATACTTATAGGCCTAAGATCTTTTAGGTCGACAGGGTTGGATATTTTCGGTAAAGGCCGCACAATTGCGTGCTTCCATAAGTCGGGAAACGTATGAGTGGCTATAGAGGTATTTATAATAGCTAGTACGCATTCTATTGTGTGCGGAAATGTCATTGTTAACATATCTAAAGTTATGCCATCACAGCCTTCTGCATTCGATTTTAGACTACGAATAATTTTAAACAAATGTTTTAAATTTATTTCATTAATATGAAAAGTTTCACGGCTGAATCTGTGATGCTCAAAATAAGTTAGGTTAGAAATAGAAGTATGCGGACTACCTGGAATGTTCAAAAAATGGCTGTTTATAATGTCAGCGTCATCAAAATAAATTGGTAATTCAGTGTCAATAGGCGGTAATAAACTATTTCTTAAATTTTTCCATAATTTTTTAGGATTTCGCAAATTATTATTTATATTCTGTTTAAAATACGCCTTTTTTTCGTAATATAGCGCTTTGTTAACTGTGGATTTTAAGTCCTTGTAATATTTTTTCTTGATCTTCGATTTGGTCTGATGAAAATCAATAGCAGCCTCATCGCGTAATTTCATCATTATCCTTATAGTGTCAGTGATCCAGGGATGTGAGCGATCTCTGATGACTACCGACCTGATTGGCGCATGACGATCAAAAACTGAGATAATATTACGGTTGAAAGCCGCTACCATGTCGTTAACATCAGATAATCGACAAATAGAATACCAATCCATTGATGACACATCAGCGTTGAAATTGTCCATACTTATTGATATTATTAATGGGCCTGAACGTAATTGTACGAGGAATAGTCTTTTCACGCCTCATATTAAAAACACACACTACCAAGCAATGACCAATTAAAGTCCCCACGAGCTCTCGTGTTACTCTACTTGCGCATAAGTCGGTGCAAACAACATCGATTAATGTTTGACTGCAGTCGGTAAAATGAGTAGGTTCCGTGACCACTTGTTTCAAATTAAAGCACGATAGAAATGTATTCAATTTAACTGTGAGACCATTATTAATGCATAAGTAATCAATATTAAAATCCCCAAGAACTATAAGAAAATCATGTTGTGGACTCGCGCTAATAGAGTCAGTTATTGCGTCAAAGAATAAGTCAACACACACCCAGCGCGGTCTGTACGCCGTCCCAATTAGTAACTTCTTGCCATTGAGAGTTAGAGTTAGCCACATTTGCTCCACTGTTGCGTGTAGCGGATCAACGGGGTGACGCCAGGTCCGTACAGAGACTCCGCGCTTGATATAAAATCCAACGCCACCACCGCGAGACCGCAAACTTTTTGGGCGTGGAATGTGCCTCAGTTTGTACCCAGGGATAGCGGGAGCCCGCCCTTCTTCTCCAGCCTGGAGCCACGTTTCGTTTATGGCCAAAATATCTACAGCGCTCCGAGTAACCGATGTTGCAATGTTGTCATGGTTAGTGCCTAGGGAACCTGCATTATATAGTCCAACTGAAAATTTCCTAGTAGCCATTATTTATTATGACTTTCCTCTTGAAATATTAAAGAACGACAGACACTACAAGCGCATCCATTAATAAGAGCTAAGCATGCATTAATACTGACAGTATTATTTACTACCTGAAACCAAACACAAAAAAGCACTACATTATTATTTATAGAGTTATCATTACATCGCGTCTCACTGTAGACTCTACACCTAATTAGGATTCGTATGTGTGTCTTTATTTGCAGGAAAAAGCTTCTTAAGATCTCCTTCCGTTCGAACTCGATGAGGAGTCATCCCTGTCTGACGACGCACGTAGTGTACTACATTATTGTATACGCATATAGTCATATAGTGTACACACGCATATAGTGTACTACATTATTAATTTACAGATAAATTTCTACAAATGATGTATTTCTCTGGTTTCTGTACCAAACAGAAAAAAATAAATGATTTTAAAGGGCTCCTGTACAACAAACGTGATTTTTTTTGCTCAATATTAACGGCTGGTGCACTTATCCCTACCAAGCTATCCTAATTGTAAAAGCATCAGGTCGACGCTTGAAATATTCACAGATTATTTAGTTGTATGGGTATGTATGTCCTTTGGGATGGCTCTGCCAAATATCAACTGGAGGCTCTGGAGTCGATTGAGAGGCGAGCCAGGAGGCTGATTGACAACGACACCTTGACTAAGACGCAGCTGCAAAGTCTTGAGTATCGTCGCAAGGTGGCGTGTTTGTCGGCCTTTTACCGGATACACTTCGGAGAGTGCGCCCAGGAGTTGCACAATCTAGTCCCCTGCCCCTTTCTTCTATCGTACGGCTAGACGGACGCGACCAAAGCGCCACCCTTTTATGGTGGACATTCCGCGCGTTTCGAATCCTCATTCCTCTTACGAACAGCCGGAATGTGGAACGCTTTGCCTGGGTCTGTCTTCCCGTTAAAGTACAACGTGAGTGTCTTCAAATCCCGAGTAAATAGGTATCTTCTAGGTAAGCGTGCTACACCCTAGACCGCGCATCTGCTTAACATCAGGCAGTGTGTAGTCAAACGCGAACCTATTCGAAATAAAAAAAAAAAAATATTCACTTGATAAATAAATAATTAAATTTAAATAGATTAACGGAGGTTCCCACACGGTACGGAAACCTTCGTGCGGGGGAGTCGGATTCGCGCTTAGCCGATCTTATTTATTTGGCTGGTTTTGCTTGTGCTATTTTCCGTGTCTGAAATACCGAGTTTTGACTTGGGATTTTTGCGTGTTTGACTTATTGCGTGTTTGACTTTATGCGAGTTTGACTTTTGACTTAATGCGTGTTTGACGTTTTGCGTGTTTGACCATTTGTGTGTTTGACCTTTTGCGTATTTGACTTTTTGAGTGTTTGTCTTTGTATGGATGTTGACTTTACGCTTATTTGACCAATACCGTATGATCCGTGATGAAGAGTATACGAAGTGGTCCCATTTAAATTTTATCAATAACGGCTTAACCGATTTTGATAATCATCGATAATTTACGCTCCACCACATTTATTTATTTATTTATCACAATTACAACTACCATTACAGAAATTCCAATGCGATAGTGTAAGTATATAGGTACACTGGTCAAATCTTGCTACATGCATTACAAAATTTATATAGTTAGAATGTCACACTTAATCAATAATGTCAAAATTTGATATAATAATAATAATATTCTAAAGTATACACGAAATTCAAAAATAAAATTATAACACACTTTTATAATAATCTTTCATACTAATTATGTTACCTTTAATATGGCTTATATCGCCACGTCAACGTTGACTAACTATAGCAGGCACAGAAGAGAGTAAGAAATTCTGTTCTGGGATAGTAGGCGTTAATTTGTTTGTTTGTTACAAACATATACAATTTCTAACATTATGGTAAAAACCAAGACATTAGATCTTAAAAAACTAAATAGTATTTACATTTTATATGTCTAACTGCAAAAACCTAATTATTTGCATTTAATAGGAAAATAAAATCAAAATATTAAATCTACATGTAATACGTTACAAATATTTTACAAATTACTGTAAAATAGAAAAAATTTCACAATACATTTGTAAATTTTGTATAAATATTGAGCGTTTGTCGGCGCAAATGTCGATGTTAGTTTGTGTGGATAGGACAGTGTTGAGGTGTCGTTGTGCGCGGTACACGGGAGCCTGCTCGCGCGCGACAGTGCGGGCCGGTACGGGTGAGAAGAAAGGCACGCACCCACTGAGGAATCGGGTTCGATTTTCAGGCACAGTGAGGCGACTTGCTTCGGATAGTAGTTCAGGACAGTTTAGGGTACCGTTCAGAACCCTATATAAGGTTAATAATAGATCGAGAGTACGACGCGTTTCTAAGGAGTTAAAGCCTAACGCTCCGAGGAGAAACTTAGAGGGATATAAAAATGGGTAATAGCCGTGAACTTTTTTGTATAAAGAACGCAAGAAACGTCTTTGAACTTTTTCCACCATTAGAACATACGTTTTTTCGTGCGGACTCCAGACCACTGAGCTGCTCTCGATCTTTGACCTGACAAGCGCGGTATAAAGCAGCTTTATAGCGTTAGGGTTCGTGAACTCGCGACAGTTTCGTGTTACGAATCCAAGCCTCTTAAAACATTCTGCAACTAACTTTTGAATATGCTCGTGAAAATTGAGCTTGGGATCAAATAAGACACCAAGATCTTTTATTGATTGGGTTCTAGATATTGGTTCGTTACCAATAGTGTATTGGAAAGCAATAGGGCGGATGGACCGAGTGAAGCTCATTATGTTACATTTGCTGATATTTAATGGCAATTTGTTGTGTAGGCTCCATTGATGAATAGCTGTTAAATCTTTCTGAAGTGAGCAACAGTCTTCGATAGATTTTATTTTATAATAAATTTTTAGGTCATCTGCATAGAGTAGGTATTGACAGTTAGTCAGGCAATGTTCCAGGTCATTCATTATTATCAAAAAGAGGAGAGGGCCATGAGAGGAACCCTGGCTTACGCCAGATCGGGTGTAGTAAGGTTCAGAATCATAGCACCCTAGGCGGACAAATTGATTTCTTTCGTTGAGATAATCGGCAAAAAATTTAAGGAGCTTTGGTGCGAAACCTATGGCTTCTAACTTGTGCAGCAGTACGTCATTATCTACTAAGTCAAAGGCTTTTTTAAAATCTAAGTAGATAACGTCGACTTGAGTGCTTTCATCGAGTTTCTTTGAAGTATAGTCAGCGAGGGTAAGTAGGTTTGTGTTAACAGAGCGGCCCTTGCGGAAAGCATGCTGTGCATTACTCAAGAACGGTTCGAGCTGTCTGTAGATTTTGGTGTATAGAATGCTTTCAAATAATTTGGCTATTACAGATAAAACAGCAATCGGTCTGTAATTTTTAGCGCCTTTTTTATCGCCTGATTTAAAGATAGGTTTTACCCTCGACTTTTTCCAAATTGACGGATAGGTGCCAGCTTTAAGAGAGATGTTAAAGATATGTGCTAACGGAGTTGAAAACTCCTCTTTGAACGCTTTTACAATAAAGGTCGGAATGTTATCTGGTCCCACGGAGCTCTTAGATTTTAACTTATTAATGTGGTTTCTTACTTCAAGAGGGCTGATTTCGTAGATGTTTATCAAGTGATTATTTCCCTGTATACCCGTTTGATTATGGTCTAATTTAGGAGATCGATCTGAAAAAACCCCATTGAAGCACTCAGCGAAAGCTTGGGCGGCGGCTCTTCCTGTATAATTTTTTCCGTTTCTTGTTATTTTGGATTGAAAACCGCCCTTTGAATTAAGATCAGAAACATATTTCCAAAAACCAGCTGGGTTTTTGGAGAGATCTTCCTGTATCTGATTGGTATAGTTTTTATACGCTGCTTGTACTCTGTCTTTTAAGTCTGTCCGTAAAGTCCTATAAAAGCTATAAATATAGCGATCTTTAGTACGCTTCCAGATTTTGTGGAGGATATGTTTAAGTTTTAAGTCGACTATAATATGTTGAGTGTACCAGATAGGATAAGTCCTGCTGGGTTTGGATCGACGGATTTTCTTTAGGATCGATTGATCGAAGCAGCTATAAATTAATTTGTAAAATTCTCTAACAGCATTGTTGGGATCGGATTCATTCAGCACTATATTCCACTTTATGTCATTTACTAGTTTGTAAAGGGAACTAAAATCTCCTTTTTTAAAGTTCCAATCTGTCGTACTATCGATATTACTAGGTTCTATAAAGGGGCTACTCTTTTGTTTGTCTACTTTTATTGTTATATCGAGAGGAGGATGGTACCGGTCAGGTTTTTTTACAAGCCCTTCGTCAGCCGTAATTACGCTTACCTCAGACACATCCTTGCTCACTAGTACCACATCGAGTTTACTGCCACATAAATTGTATATATTGTTCCGTTCACTTAGATTACAGTAAGTATTAAAATATCCTATATAGTTATTTATTGTTATTTATATAGTTATATATAGTTATTGGGCTACACGGAACACAGTTTGAATGACAAATGTTTTAAGTAGAGATCACAGATATGTTTCACTTTGAGTCGTAATTCAGATGGTTCAAGAGTCGTTTTTGAAAGACACTAATTATTTATTTTTTGATAGAATCGTGCGTACGTCTACTCCGGACGACTGTCGGAAAATAAGTACGAAGTAAAATAAGTGGATTGGATGTCACATCCATTAGTGCAAATTATTCGAATTTTGTACACGGTGGAATTGCGATTTTTTGATACTTCAATGTGAAGTTTCAAACATTTTTTCTATCCCGGAAATATTAACAGCTCTTGGAAATATACATAAAAAAGACAGCAAATATGTATGTAGTTGCTCCTACAAAATCCTGCCATACAGTTATACTCCAACAGCTACGAAAATAAGGCTTGGCACTTGTGTCTGTATTGTTGGCCAAAAGCGAGCACGCACAATAGACAGCCGTACACAACGGATACTGTCCTTTGTCCACCTTTTTCATTTTCCGAATACCTTTTGCCGTGTTCGTTCGATCTGTAATTTCATGTCGTGTGCGTTGCATCTGAATGACTTGATTGGAAGAGGACCTTTGTAGGTCCGATAGAAAAAGTTACATAAAGTGTTAGTAATCAGTACCTACAATGATATCTTCAAGTAAATAGGTACCTGTAAACCAGATTTTTTTGACTAGTTAATGACGAATGTTTTTCTTGATTAATACTCGTAGATTACAAAGCCGTTGAATCACTTTTACCTAAAGAATCACTACCATTAGCCAAGTCGGAAGCCTTCAAGCAGCTCAAAAACTCTGACACCAGAGCCTACCAGTTTATACGAACTTACTTTTACTACTTCTTGCGGCGGCAATGCACCGACTAAATAACTTAGGTTATTTAACTGTGTATAATAAATCAAATAATTGTAAAGATGACGTCCACAAGTGGTATATTATTCAGAGAAAAATCAAACCAAGATGATATTAGACATCAATTGAAAGCTTGTTTTATGGGCTATTCAAAAATATTTTATTTAGACTTTTGCATCCCTCCATTTTTTTAAATTTGAAAAATAAATTGTATAAAAATAACAATATAGCTTTTTATTTTTACTAGTTTAGCATCAATACAGTGCTTCCATTCGTAGCTGATCCTTCCACATTCATCTCTTATTTTCTAAAATTAAAAATTATAACCTACCAGTCTGACCAGTTAGTGGGTACAATGTGACAAAAACACTTAAAAAGTGTGTCTAATTGGTAAAAATGCTTTTATTTAACAACTCGGAGGTTACTTAATCAGGGTTCCTAGAGGTAAAATACCTATTGAGCCAAATATATTTATTGATCTTAATAAATACAAAATTAATTTTCAAAAAATCGGAGGGCTCTTTTGTATTTTTAACTGATGTAATAGACTCAGAAAAATATGAACTTTCTCGAAATGTAACGAGTGTTGTGGTTAGAATTTTTGATTATTATTATACCAGCCTCCATACATTTTGTGGACATTTCTTTCTTTTCTTTTAGTTAATAAAGGGACCTTGGAGTCTGCGGTTAGTAAATTTTTAGTTAAAAAAAATTACGTTTACTTCCTGTGAGTTTACTCTTACTGGTTATACCCAAAACCTCAAACGTATATGTACTTAGCCAAGGTGACACTATACTCTATAAAATTTAACTTGATCTCTGCGACAGATGTCAGAAAAATCACGCCTATGAAGTCCTGAATTTCTTAAAAGTACAGACAGTACCTGTCAATGTCATACTTTGTGGGCATGCCGATTAGTGATGGGCGACGAATGATCGTGACAACAGAGTTTTAGATAGAGTTTTAATTAAAATATCGATAGTTTATACTGACGATATTTTCAATTAAACTTGATTTATCATTAATTTTATTGTATATTGTAATATTATAACATTTTTTTACATGCGTAATTAAAGTAAACCCAAGTATATGTTACATTAGCATCGATAACAGTGAAAAACGTCGATAAATACTATCGTTACATTATTATGAGTATATAATTAATATCATACCATTATTTACATGTGTACATACTTGATCTTAAATAATAGTAAGTAAATAAAGTCCAATTTCTCACCTTCAACTACTCATTCGATTTCATTACAACATTGTTTGAAAATCGATTTTTTCCACCACTATCCCAACTCTAAAAATGTCAATTTTCTACTGTCGCAGAGATCAAGTTAAATTTTATAGAGTATAGTGAGTTTGTTAAGGTCGAGTGGTTAGTCCTGGTGTCAGTTATTTAAACCGTTTGAAGACCTCTGACAAAGCTGTCATTCAAGCAACAGTTTTAATGATTTTGCGCTCAGTTTTAAATGACACCTGTCTGTCACCTATGCGAAAACAGACCATGGCGAATCTTACTTCACATCGGTGATCATTACGAAACACCTAATCAAGCAACACTACGTACGTATACTATCAATACAAACTAGTATTTAATTTAACATAATAGTTTGTTTATGATTGGTCATTGGAGCCTATGAAAATCGGATCACCGCGATTTAGTGAAACTATGTGTGTCGTATAGATTTGAAATGCCTGCCTGAACGGTATTTTACGTTCTAACCTAAACTAGCACAGCTCGTATTGTGCGTTTAATCTTTTTCGAATGCAACAAAAGCGGAAGCATGTTGGTGTTTCGCCAAATTTACGATTTATGTGGAATCGAACGTTTCCAATTCTAACAATCGCAATATGTAGAGATATTTTGCTCTAGTGTTAGAAACTTTTGCATCGGGAAAATAGTTTCAACGTTTTTGGCAACGGAATATATCGAATAAAAATTTCGATGGGAACTCCAGCCTATAGAAGTTCCTATTGCTAATTCTTACATAAATAGTTCAGTATCTAACGCTGACAGAGTTCTACAAAAAATCAAATTAAATTGAATTTGATTTCGTTACGCCGTGAGCGCTACGAATGCTACGAGTTATGGTGTAGCTACTGTATGAGTGCTACGAGCGCTACAGCGTAGCTACAAGCTTGTTATAGCCTAATCCAAAATGCAATTTACCTAGAGCTATAACTTTATGGAACTACGTCATCATGTAATAATATGTTGTGTTATGAGCATCAGCAGTGACTTATGATATCTCCGTAGTTTTGCTGTGCACATTAAAGCTGACTCATCTGCTCCCAAATTGGTCCCGGCAGGGGTTCCACAGGGATCTATTTTGGGGCCTTATCTCTTTGTGTACTATATAAACGACATTCCAGTGCAACCTCGCACTCAACTAGCATGCTTCGCTGATGATACGGCCTGCCTTACGGCGTCACCAGACACAAATTTAATAATTGGACGACTACAACTTGCCATTGATCAGCTACTGGAATACTTTCACCGATGGAAACTAAAGATCAACAGCTCCAAAACGGAAGCTATACTTTCCACAAGAAAACGAGCCTTGCCATCACGAACACTAAAAATCGGTGATTACTTTATCCCATGGAGTCGGTCTGTTAAGTATCTTGGAGCTGCTCTCGATAATAAACTTAACTGGACTGAAAACACTTCAAAACTATGCCTTAAAGGCGTTAAGGCAATTAATGCCTTAAATCCTGTATTAAATAGACGCTCCAGTTTAAGTAGTCGCACTAAACTAACCATCTACCGCACCTTGATCCGTCCGTGCATCACATACGCTTGTCCTGTATGGAGCAGCACATGTCGATCTAACATAAACAAATTACAAATAGTACAAAATAAAGCGCTTAAATATGCATATAATACACCTTTCCGCACAAACCTCCAAAAATTACATCTTGAGATCGGTTTACCGAGAATTGACGCGTTTATATACAAACTTTCAGAAAAGTTTTATATACATACAAACCCCAGTAGCGATAACACATTAATAAAAAATATTTGCAAAACTCGCAAAAAAGATCTGCCATTTATCGATAACTACAACCGATACAAGCTACCCCATCACCTATTCTTAGAGCGCGATGAATAGGCTGAGTGCTGCGTGTGTGAGCGTGCGCGACTGTCTGCACGCGCCGCCGCGCGCGCCATTCTCGTCCGTATTACCAGCCGGTAAGTAAGGCGATAGTGGCGCCCGCGACGCGCGGGGGCGATCCGCGCGCGCTTACGTGTGTTGCGAGTTCGGGCTCTTGTTGTTTGCTGTGATCACGGCCGGCTGGCGTGCGGCTTCGACTACGCTACCCGCTTTAACTACTTACCTACCTCCTAATGGATTTTATCATACCACAAAACTAGCTACATTTCTAAAAAATATAATACTCAACCTAAAGTTTATATAGTGGTATCCTAGTGGACCTATTGGTCAATTATTTTTCTTAATATCATATCTGTCACTTTTAATAATATATATTTTTTAAAGTTTTTCATGAGCGTATTGCTCCCAAAACAGAATATAAATTAGTTAATATATGTACTACTAGGATTTAGCGTACACTAGTAATTGTGCATAAAATTGTTATTTTTATGTTGAATAAAGAATATTTGAAATTGAATTGAGTGACTTATGAAAAATAATTTATTGTTTGTTTATTCGCAGATTCAGGTGAAATCACAAAGACTTCCCTGGCGGCGTTCTACAGATCCGTGATAGGCCTTTCTGCGAACCGGGTCGACGAGATCATCGACACGGCGTATGATAGAATGACTAGTGTAAGTAAATAAAAACCCTGTCTTATCATTAAGCACTAGGAAACGTAATCTAATTACCTATTCCCGAAGAAAAAGAAGGCTTTCTGTAAAGTCTACTTAGGAACAATCTTACTTCATAAGAAAACATTGTAACCGCTGAAACAAGTTGTTCGGCAAACATCAGGTTTTATTAAAATTTATTTAATAACTATCTCATTCATTCATTCGTTATTAGGGTTTCAAAAAGCTTGACGCTACATGCAAACATACAAGTAGAAGTACTTTACAGGAAAAATCTGATGTCTGTCATTATAGAAAGCTTCTATTGTAAGGAGTAAATTTGACCGATTTTACTTGAAATAGAAATCACTTCAAATCTAAATACTATGTTATTTACGTTAGTATGTCGATGTACCTATCTATTATTTATACAGGGTAAGTCGACCTATTCCCGTTGAGGGTGTGTAGTTTACTTTGTTTCTGACTAATTTGACTATGAAATACACTATACTAAATTTAAAAAAAAAACAGATAGGTATTTGAAATTGGTATTTATAAAATTACCAATTTTCGGCTATCAGCTCAGATATTTTGAAACGTGTAAGTCGTATTCTTATTTTTATTTGATTGTTACGTGTAAATTAATGTTTTATGACCTCACTACCCAATATCATCCGTAAAATAACCTTTTATAAAAAGTATTTGAATTCAAATATCTCGAATACTGTGACATTTAGGATATGGTTTTCATAGTCAAATCAGTCAGAAACGTAGTAAACTACACACTCTTAACGGGAATAGGTCGACTTAGCCTGTAACCCTGTATATAAAAGTGTACACAGTTCCTAAATATTTTTGCATCGAGAGTTGAATATTAACTCAGTATTCTTATCTTAGTAATATGTACCAAGCGATTATCCTAAGCAAACCATATATTTAAAGCCCATTTCTCCTTAATTGAGTAGGTACTTGTATCATGGAGAATATCAATGAGATGGTAACAAAGATAGGTTTGCACTGCCAGAGTAGGGCAATAGGGTAGGTATCCTGTACAGTATTATATCGATAAAACCTCTCCGTTATAATGATCCCTCCGGGGTTTCTCTCTTTACTTCGCTTACAAATAACTCTGGAGCGAAATAAAAACGTTTTCCCGTAATTAAATTATTCAAGATTGTATTAAAATTATAATATTTTCATTATTTTAATTATCCTTTCTAACATAAATGGGTGCCCTTACCTTTGATTTAAATTAAAACAAGTATTGTACTCGTAAATAATGAAAAATATCATGCTTTTCTTTAGAAACAAGAGAACCCAAATTATAATGATGCTAAATTACTTGAAAGACATACTCTAAGTTATAACCTGGTGAAATGCTTTCTGTGGAACAAAAATAAAAAAATAGAAAGCCTTCATTTCGGATACTAATATACTATAAATTCTAAATTAAAATGAACTAACTTCTATCTAATTCATATCTATATCCGTTTGCTCTGGTTGAGTATAGGACTCTTCTAACTTTTTCCACTCTTTTCTATTCGGGCTATTCTTGGCCAAAGCTTTGAGCTGCGCGTCCACTGGATCGGAATCGGAGCGTACGGTGCGTACGGAGCGTCGTCATTTACGAAATGCCGACGAGGTGCGTCCACTGCATTGGGATTAAGCATCGGCAATTTAGGCATTTTTAAAGAAACCGTCATTGACTGTTAACGTGCATTTGCATAATGGAGGATAGTGACGAGGATATTGTTGTAATTAGCTGTATTTTATCAGAAGAGAAAGAGAGAATCAAGAGGAAACGAAAGATATGGGTTCATAATATAAACTCAAAAAAATCAATTTTCGGAGAATTTCATAAGTACATTATATTCTGATTTATTAGAAGATGAAAATAGATTTTTTGGGTACATTCATATGACTCGAAAAAAGTTTGTTTATGTATAGCTTAACTACGCAAACACGTCAGAACTCGAAACGTTCGGAATCCGAATGACGCGTCCACTGCGGATGACGTCATCAGAATAAATTCCAGTCTCAGGCGCAAAAATGCCGATCCAGTGGACGCAGGTACCTCGAAATCAATACAAAGCAACAAATCCTTTCGTTCCGTATGCTCCGATTCCGATCCAGTGGACGCGTAGCTCTAGAGCAATAGCCTTCAAACCGTCGCTCCATCTTTTAAATTGGCCTCCTCGTTTTCTTTTAAACATAATCGCATCTGGATATATTTAAAAAAAATTGCTACTACTTATCGAATCTTTATTTTTTTTTTTCAATTACGATCCGATAACTATCAGACTTTAGGTAAAAATACACATGAAGATTAAACGAGCCTTTCTTTACAGAACGGCTACCTAATCCTGGACTACGGAACCTACGTGCACTGCTTCACCAACTGGCTCATGGGCAAGAACCCCAACGGCCCTGGCCAATGGGTCCTCGTCCCCCCCAAAGACTCCCTGCCCCAGCCCCCCTTCCCCGTGGACTACAGCGCACTGAACACCGAGCCAGCCAAACTTGAACCTTATGCACCTGATAAGAAGACCAACAGGCACTCTGTGATCGTCTAGCTGTTCTATGGTTGCTCTTTCAATGGGCGATGGATTTCTGATGGCGTTGATTGTGATTTTCTAAGACCTTACGGTCTGAATGAATCGTGAATGTAACCAAGCTGTCTGTAAAGACTAAATCAGCTTGGCAATGGCTTAATAGCCATTCAAGAGTTAGATCAAGATCAGAAACGCTGTAGGTACCTAAACAATGGCCTCGTGGACACTGTGCCTTCTAAATGTTCTTCTATAAGATCTGTAACATGACTCTTGGACCGATCTAAAGTTTGACCGAATTTTGGATGATCCAAGTTGTTTTCGGAATTGCTTTTTAAACCAAGCTAAGGTGGACCTCGAGTCTTTAATTTTTCATCAGCGAAACTCTGAAAAAGCCTAAATGGCGAGACGCCATTCAACTTTAGGTTAGGTAACTAAGCTTTAAGGTAATGTGCACCTACCCTCAAAAACTTTTGTAGGAACTTTGTACCTTAAACCTTTGTATTTGTACCGAATGATTGGAATCAATATTCAATAGGTAATAGATTTAAAGTTTATTTAATTTATTACTTAAGTGTTTTTATTGTTTTGTCACGTGTCACCTACCCTTTGCTTGTACTGTAAGGCTCCAAAAAACGCTTTACCTATTAACTATTTGTAAGTTTCAAGCGATTTGACCAAATTATCAATTTATACCTTTAGTGATACTAAATTGTTGTAAATAGTATGGAATAATGCACCACACGGTACGCAAACTGCCTTATCCTAAGCGTGAAAATTAAGTTATCCTAAAATAGGTAAAATATTTATAGATAAGAATTAATTCACATCTCACGGTAAAGCCTTATTTTATAATTGAACTGTAGGGAATTAGATTATAAGATCACTATGATTCACTGAAATAAATTCTTGAATGAAACAATGAGCTTGTTTTTAATAGGTAACCCTGAAACCAATGAAGCCACTTATAGTGGTTTATTTTTTTTTTACAGATGCATAATGCACAACCTTCTTTATCCCACTGCAAGATATAGGCATCTCTTAGAGTGCTATATGGCTGCCTTATGCCAATCGTATTCAGGTTCAATAACTAATTTGAACTAAATACATATATGGTACCTACCTAACCTTACCTAAGTACCTACCTATTTACTGGAAATGTAACCTACCCAATTATTACCTGAAACATAACCCACCTTCTTAAACAATTAGAGCTGTACCGGCATTTTAGAGATAGGCAAAGTTTCAGAAGCCTTTGAAACGCGGAAACCGCGCGCAACTCGACAAGGGCCGGAATCACTCGATGTTTATAAAAGCCATTAATTCCAAGTTCATTTGTAAACCATCAGACAATACGTCAGTCCCAACCCGGGGGTGCTTTAGATGAATGATTGATGTTCCGCTGAAAAATAATTTTAAACTCTTTGGCGCCGGCCGCAATGGTAGAGGTCTGCGTTTTAACGGCTTTGCAACCGGCCACAGAATCCAATATGTCTCATTCATCATTTGCAAATTTGAATAGGCAATATAGGCCCAATCATGAGGGCTCCATCGTAATTATAATAGCTAATTAGACTATTTCTGTTTATCATTTTAGGCATTCGATAGAGAGAATACTTTTTACGTTGCTATTAAACTTAACGAAGGCGCCTTCATAATTAGGCCTATTGGACTTCTAAAAACTAGCATTTAGCAATCATAACATGTAATGCAGTAAATTAAAGTGGTTTTAGATATGTTTTCAATTTACAGAAAGGATTGAAAAAAATGTTCTACTAATTAGGCACCTACTTTCTCTCTTTGTCTCTGATTTATTGACACTCTGACTGCACTCGGACCAAGAGTCAGACATCATGACAAAAAAACCGGACAAGTGCGAGTCAGGCTCGCACATCGAGGGTTCCGTACAAACCCGCTGGTAAAATAATTATAAACCTATTTTAGCATGTGCAAATGAAGTTCTTTTAAATGATATTTCACTCACTCTGAATTTGTTCGAGTTAGGAAATGGATTTATATAATTGCAATAAACCATATTATTATCTTTGGAACGCATAGACACCTCGTACATCGACGGAGAAAGTTAATACCGTGGGCTAACTTGACGCCAGCGCCATCTAGTTTAGATATCAGTAAATACTGAGATTTAAACTGTTGCTTTAAGAATTGATTTTATAACTTATTTGATTTGATTGCTATTAAGTTTGATGTTTTATATTTATACAATTATACATTTACATATAAATTTATATTTGAACCTATTTTCAGTTTAGACAGAATGTTGAACCAATTTTCTGTGAATTTTAGGCCCTATTTTTTTGTGATTTAAATAAAAATTTATAGTTTTTAGATTTATTCCCATATTTGTACTCTGAGACAATGGTTCTCGCCAAATTTCATAGTTCTATGTCAACGGGAAGTACCCTGTAGGTTTTGATTTATGTGAGTGCGAAATATGCGGTTTTTTACGACATAAATGGCTCTAACTTTTTTAAACGATAACTGAGAAGTTTTTTTATAGGGAACCCTAAAAATAGAAAAAAATTTAAAAATTTTAACAGTCTTCAAAAACCGGTTTTGTTTTTTGTGATATACAAATGCTAAATTTATTTTGATGTTTCTCACAAGCAAGTAGATTTTATGTATGCTTTACTGAGGCGGTATGATGTTATCGCCAGCTCATTTTACGTCGTCATACAAGGTATGGCTTTTAGGTTTCGCTCATCCAAAAAAATAAGTACCTATGTATACCTTATAGATTATCATTTAAGTAATCACGGGTGAGCATAGAAGTTCCCAGGATCGGCACTGGGTAGCCCTAGCTCTGGACACCCGTAGATGCATGTAGCCCTTCTTTTCACCGGGGAAAATCATTTATGGATACCACCACATCTCGAGGGCAGGCGGGTGGTTATGTGGGAGTCATTCGGACAGCACCCGTATCCGACAGTCCTGGTCCAAATTAAAGTGGCCGTGCCTGCAACTACGGCCGCAGAGGATGTTGCTCCTCTTTCCCTGCAGCCCCACCGCCTCCGCCAACACATTGGCGGCACCCGTTAGGGCCACTGCAGGTAGGACAGGCAGCGGCACACACACCGCCCGTTCCATACCGTCGCGGCCCCCGCCGCGATAGGATCGGCTGCAGTATCACAAGCGCGACTTTGTAGTCCACCTCAGTCCACTAGCGACCTACTGGCCAGCCTCTACACAGGCTGGGAAAAACCCGGAAAGGCGGCCCCGACACCAGTTCCTCTTAGCTTCACCGTGGCCCCGGCACGTCAAGAGGGGAAACATCGGAGGGGCCGTAGACGTAGCCCTAACTACGTCTACATAATTTTATAACTAATATGTGTTTGTTTTTATGATTACACTAGGCGTTCGAAACAAAATAATAAAAAGCAAATCTTCCCAAACGCGCCCAAAGGCACATAATATTATAAAGGAGGATGTTTTGACACGTCATGATGGATGGCGGGTTAAATAAAAAGATTGCGATGATGCGACCCGTTGCTGAGGACCTTTTTCTTCGAATTCGAGCCATTTATCACTCGGCGACAGACAAATTCCTTTATGACCCTGCTTTGAATTTGAATTTAAATTAGGTCACAATACGTTTGCTTGGGCTCTGCTTTTTTACACTTTGAAAGAAAAGATATTTTTGCTATTTACGTGATGTACAAATAAAGTTATAATCAGCCAATTTTGAATCGGTTTCTTGTCTAGAGTTTCCTATCCGCAAAATACAGACTAAGGTACCTATCAGAAGGGTTAGTCGAGGTTTACACGTAAATTGGAACTGCAGCCGTTTCCATATAGCTCTGATACATTTTTGTACAGCGCCCCTAGCGGAAACGAGGAAGAGCTAACCAGAATGTATGGAGCCACAAGCGAACGCGAAAGTTTAAGTAAACTACGCAAAACCTGGACTAAGGGCTCAGTATCGCCAAGATAGATTGGCAAATCTTTGTTTTGAATAAATATTTAGTGTATTTCCGCTATCTTGTTGTAGACAAATAAGTTTAAGGGTCCTCTTCGAGGTCGCTCGCAAGAATCCTCCTCCTCCGATTATTCTTCCTCGAAGAGTCAACACCTCCTGAAGATGCCTCGTCGAGAGGCGAAACACGTGTCGAACAGAGTGTAGTGCAGTGTGAATAAGGGTATATCATATTATTTTTAAAGTATTTTTTTAAATGCCCTTAAACTTATCTGCCTACAACAAGATAGCGGACACTAAATATTTTTTCGAAACAAAGATTTGAAGATGAATTTCCGCAAAGTAACGTCTGATTCAATCAACTATCTTAAGATAGATTAGCACTAACCTGTAAGTATCTCGGGCACTACGTTCTAGCTAGATGACATGTCAGTGCCGTAGTACAAGTTAGTCAAGGAACACATTATGGTGTAGTCTGTACCTACACCTTTCGTGGAGAGAAAAATCTGAAGCAAGCACTTACAGGAACTGTTGCCAAACGCTATCTGAGAGGGTACTTTTAGAGACACCAGTACTACTACCAGACACCAGTAGGTTTGACTTTTTGTCAAACACAGACCGCTTTAGATCACCCTTTTTCAGACTCAGGCCACCATTTATAACTAAATAAATAGATATTTTGGGACATTTTACACACGGCCTCTGACCCCAAACTAAGCAAAGCTTGTGATATGGCTGCCAGAGACTGATAAACTACATATACTAATTTTTAAATACCTACTTAAATAGGTAATAACTATACAACACCCAGACACAGAGCAAACACTAATGTTCATCACATAAATATTTGCCCTGGGTGGGGATCGAACCCACACCTCTTTGATCCAGAAGTTAGGGTCACTAACCACTGAGCCATCGAGGCAGTCAATCAGACTCGGAATCAGAGAGGTTATCAGACACAGACCTCACTTTGTCAGACACAGACCATCCTAGATATAGGTCACCCGGGGCGGGTTTTCTTTGATAAATCATGCGACATTCAATTTCCTGTAACAAAGTACCTACGTAAAGCTCGCATACTATTGTTCTATGTTTTAAAATTAACAACAAAGTTAGGATCAAATCATCATTACTCCATCTCTACGAGTAAAAAGCAGTAAAATCAAACATGCATTAGACCCTCGCGGAAATGGAACCACTGCCTTAGTGTTTCCACATTTACGAAATATGCTATAATGGCGGCTAAATCTGTTTAAAATTGTGCAGCCGCTGTAAGCGACCCTTGAGAAAGATTGCTGTTTTTACATCAATATCGAAACGAGCTAGCGGCTTGCCTAATGGTAAGTGACACGCTTGGCCGCAGCCATCATCATCTGCATCATTACCAGTCGTAAGAAGTCCGCTACTGGACACAGGCTTCCCCATTGAATTTTCAATGAGACCGGTTGCAAGCGGTTCGTACCCAATGTGTTCCTTCGATTTTGACTAGATTATTTTACAGTTCACTGTATAATTATTATCGATGGACTTCCTATGCTGGTCTCGCTGGTAGATACGTAGTCCATTCAAGAATTTTACGACCCCGTCCACTGGCTTTTTGGTGAAGGAAAATATCGTGAAGCAACCTGTATAAATCCGTAGAACCTACCCGCACCGGGCCAGCGAGGTAGATATGGCCCAATCACCCTTCATGGTAGGCCTACGTCCTGCAGTGGACTATTAAACAGCTGGTAGAGTGCAGTAATCAGCACGGCTATCTCGGCAGCTTTGTTCGTTTCGTTTACGAATCTTCTAATGGCATATCCTAGCAAGTAGGCTCAGACCGAATAAAAAAATATAGATCACATCGTGAACAGACAAGTGAGGCCGGTTTTTGATACATGTGTGAGTGCGTCTGTGTTGCGCCGCTATGCGCCATAGTTCGACTGCCGAGCCAAGGCATAGTTTCTTTGTACGTGTACATGTGTGTGTTGTGTCTGTACACGGCGAGGTATAGTTTTGCCGGCCTCACTTGTTCGTTCACAACATTCTGTCTTGATTTTTTTATTTGGTCTAAGCTAGTAGGTACCTACTGCAATGTTATACCTACTATATTAGCATGTAGCAGTTCACTGCTGAACATAGCCTTATCCTTGAAAGGCAATTGACATATCCCCACACTTGCTTAGTTTCAGGGTGCCAGAAACATAACGCAATTCCTTTTCTACAAAGAAAAGCCAGTGATATAAATTGTTTATTTTATGATAGTAGGTACGAATAGCTTCATTTGCACATGTTGTGTCCATGTGCAAATGGGGCTTAGGCAAATGGAACCACCAAGGGATGAATGCGACGGTGGCGCCAATCACCAGACCATGGAGCATCTACTAGAATGCCCACTGTGCCCTAACACCTGCTCACAAAAAGATCTCTACGAGACCAACACCGCCGCAGTCTCCGTGGCCTCCTACTGGTCGAACAGCATATAGCCAAATATAAATTTTATGATCGAATCGCTGACTCGAAAAGAAGAAGGTACGAATAGCAAAGTATGAGATTCGATAAATCAATTTCTATCGATTCTAAAATTGACCATATGACATATCCTCAGTGTTAAGATCTTTGATCGCAAGTAATTTATCAGAGGTTCTACGAGAAACCTCCGACCGCGGTAATGACGCCATTATGGCGTCAGGGGATGCAATATCAGAACGACGGACGATGGACGACTTTAATAATAATTAGGGAACTAGGTACTTAGATATCGATGAAGTGAAATTTTACGCTTTAATATATCCTTACATATCATAGTGTAAAATAATAATCGGTATAAGGGCTTTCGGCTGCGTACGCAACCAATGTTCGCAACTGGCTCCCTATGAGGAGATTTTCCTCTTGTTTGGCAACTAAGTAGTTGCAATGGAAGAGTATTGTTTCGTCTACGTAACCAACTACTTTTTTACATTACTGCACTACGACGTATAGGTATACGTATATATATACGACGTAGACGTATACACCTATACTTTCTTGCTCAACGACTACGTGCGATGGACTAAAACGGTGGTTCGTTTATTCCCCGTGGCACTACTAATTGGCACGACCAGTACCTACCAACTATAGGTTATACTTATATAGAAAATGTTCACTGTACTCTTCATTATGAACAAAGTTTACTATGGGAACAATCCTAGCACCAATGAAACCGCTAATAATTTATCTAAGGAAACCGCATTAAAAACGACTATTACCTACTTACCAAAAGACATCAAAAAATAGAAAAATCTGACTTTACACCAAATGTGTAAAACACCTGCTTTATGGCGATTTACAGTTGATCCCATACTCCATAGTATAAATTGCTCATAACGATTACTCATCGTTATTATTTTAAATTCCTAAATACCTACCTCTGTAACTAAAGCAAAAATGCATAACAACACTTTATAGGTACTTACCTACTTACCTACCATGATGACTGCCAACTTAAGCCAAGAAACAAATTCTATTATAGGAAAACCGTTATAACCTTCACAGACCGTTGGTACCTATAGCCTGGGAGGTAAGCGCAAAAAATGCAACTACTTTCTAAAAGCTGAATTTTAAGTAATACGTTATACGTTACCATGGAGGTGTAAGTGTAACTACCTGCAACAATAACCCAGAGTCTACTCTACTACTAACTACTACTTTTATGCTACTACTAGGTAGTTTTATGTACCGGCTACGACAGAGGACCTTGATTTTCGACTAAAGCTGGAAACATACTATCGGACGCGGCTTACGGACGCGACTGACAGCCGCGACTGATATGTATCTAGACTATGAAAGTACACTGAGCCGTGCACACTATCGGACATAAGTCGCGGACGTCACCTTCGGACGGCCTTGAGCGTTCGGACGTCCGAGAGCGATCTGGCACACCGCATGTTCTAAGACTGTGCACATTGCTAAGTCGCGCCCGTCAGCCGCGTCCGATAGTATGTTTCCAGCTTAAGACGAGGCATAGGGCTGAAAGACACGAAAACGAGTACTTTTGAATTCGCAATGTGAGAGGACGAATGATATTGATTCAAATTTAAAAAATATTATAGATAAGGGAAAATCTTTAAAAATTTAATGAACCGGACAAAATTTTGATAAGTAACCGACTTTATTAAAAAAAAAAATTAAAAATTTCTCACCAAAAAAAAGTTTAATAATTCGAATGCTCCGAATTATCAGCGACAACACCCCATTATTTTTTACGAATAAATTAGCCAGACCGCTATTCTATTAAATAGACCGAGAAGTTATTTTTTTAATTTGTCAATTATGAGTAAATAATTAATAACTCACTGCCGCCGGCCGCTCTGGCACGATCCCGTCGAGCGCGACCGCGTAAAATTTGTCCGATTGAAGGGAGAATTTTCGAAACAATAGTTTATCAATGCGTCACCTTAAAGAATGCGAACACTGAACAAGATCCTCGACCAAAGGAATAAGCATAATTAAGCAAGGAGGCCAATTGGGGAAAAAGGTTTCTCAAGGCAAAGTAAATTAGCGTTACGGCCGCTGAAAAATTAATCGAAAACTTCTACCGTAAAAGCTCTCTCCATGTTGGTCATTCTATGAATTATTTGTAGGTAATGAATATTGATCTGATACATGCGTAGTTTCTTCCAGCTAAAATTAATATGCCTAGCACATTTTCCGTACTTCGAAAATGTTGCGTAACGATTACAAAATTGTTTTTTTTGACCCAGGAAAATCCTTTATAGATGTCGCAGGCAATTTGTATGATTTCGCCGTTTACATACGGCGTCGTCAGTTTAAAAACGCTCGCAGTTACGAGTATGTAAAATGCCGAAGGCAAAATGACAACTCGATCAATTGTAATAATTTCAACGTCGGTTGTAGTTTTAGGGTGACCATGACAAAATACACTTCAGACAAATCAATTCAATCAGATCGTGTATAATCTCGATGTATAGTTTGTTTAACGGTTGGAGTGTAAGAAAGAGGGCACTGAGCCTTAACTGACCTTCTGAATGCGATGGGATGTGGGAGTATAAGGGTGGGGAAATACTGACCTTGACTCCAAGACTTGACCCCTTGACTTTTACGCCAGGATAAGTGGACCAAACTTAGTGACCTTAGGCTAAACTTATATAAGGTTTGTAGGTTAGGTTAGGTTTGAACAGTGAAAACAACGCGCGAGCCGAGCGAGCGAAGCGAGCGTGCCGCGGCAGCGGCCGGCGAAGCGCCAGAAACAATATGTCTTTATTACGAGTTTAGGACTTTCCGTTATATATGTACTCGTATAGTATCCTCTAACATTAACTAACCAACATAATTTAAGCACTTATCTAAGGTATTTCGACTTCAATTGACAACATTTCAAATTTTTAACATGGTTATATTTATTTATTATTTGAAAGAATATTGCAAAATAACATACCTATACGTATTTTTTATTTTTCTAATACGACTTATATTTTCCGTAAAATTAAATTTTGAAAAGTAGCTTATTCTAAAAGGACGTAACTGCAAAATTTAGGACTCATACACAATCATACTGAAGCCACATTAGAAAAAAATAGGTGCTAGCGTTACTGTCACTGTCAATGCCAATCAATCCGTCACAATTCACAACAAATAGGCCGGGAGGTCAGCGCGAAAAGTCCACTATGTACCGCGGTATACTATGGGAAGAAAAATATAAAAAAATTTAACAACTGCAATCATGCATCATCAATCACCTGAAATATGTAACAGGGTCTGCCATACAGGCTTTAAATTAGCACCACTTAAAAGAAGAAGAATAAGTAGTACTAGTTCCAAGATACTTATAAAATTCAAACGGATTCTTCCACCAAATGATAAGGAACCCAGCTGACTGACTCCAGGGTATTGATGTACACCATTTTGATAACTTAATACCAATAATTCAGCTTTTGGAAAGTATTTGCATTTTTTTCGTTTACCTCTCGGGCTAAAGCAAAATAAGTAATTTGAAAATGACACTGACATTTTATTTTTAAACTACATTTTATGTGTCAACACTGTCAGTGTAACTGTCATTTTATATTGCTAGTATTTTTCTTATCATTGGCAACTGAACGTTTAGTATAAATCCTGAAACGGCTTGGGTGAGAGTTTTTATCTAATATCTTAGAAGTTACTGCACAAAAAATTTTGGAAAAATAAGCATAATGATCAGCATCCCGATATCTCGAAATGGTTTTGGAATTTCATAGCCTTGTGAAATATGAAAACTTGTCAATTGTTTAGGTTAGCCTCCATTTATATCCTCTGACCAATTTTTAACGATGGTCGATATGTAACAATCGGAAGACTCCTGTATATTTCAGAAGTCCTCGGAACACCAGATTCTATGGACACCTTAGCATTTTTTAAGTACCGAAAAACCTTGTAAGTTGTTCCCGTCGTGTTTATTGCTTTCGTTTAAGAATCAGAACTTTTATTTAATTCACTATAATAAATGTCTTTAAAATCACAAGTATTTTGCGAAAAGCCTTTTGTACACGTAGTATTTTCAATATTTTCTTTGGTCATAAAACCACTACTTGACGCCATTTTGTTTGTTTTGATCAACAGCGACGCGCGTGGTAAGAAACTGAACTAAATACTTTAATTTGCCACGGCATTATGTATACGGCGTTTCAATTGTCAATCAAATGTTTAAGCATAATATATAATGCCACGGCAAAATACATTTTGCCTTCGGCATTTTACATAACTGCGAGCGTTTTTAAACTGACGACGCCGTATGTAAACGGCGGAATCATACAAATTGCCTGCGACATAGATACCACCAGGCCTGGTGAGACCGGCGGTTATGTGGGAGTATCCACCGCTAGTCGGTGGGATACGCACTAAAAAATGGGGTGTTTCCGCCACTGCGCTGTGACAGGGCTCTCTACTCTCATGACTCTTGAGGCCTCGATACGATTACGTGAGTGACGTCATCCTAACGTAAGTAAGGAGGTGCGTGTTTACCCACTGCCATTCCAAAGTACACTGTGAAGCCGGAAACATACTATCGGACGCGGCTTACGGACGCGACTGACAGCCGCGACTTAGCAATGTGCACAGTCTTAAGACATCCGGTGTGCCAGATCGCTCTCGGACGTCCGAACGCTCTCGGAGCTTAACGGACGCGACTGATAGGTATCTAGATAATGAATGTACACTGAGCCGTGCACACTATCGGACATAAGTCGCGGACGTCACCTTGGGCTGTCCTTGAGCGTTCGGACGTCCGAGAGCGATATGGCGCGCCGCCGGATGTTTTAAGACGTGCACACTGCTAAGTCGCGGCTGTCAGTCGCGTCCGTCAACCGCGTCCGATAGTATGTTTCCGGCTTAATTGGGCAGGCCGTTATGGAACCTTTTTTGTGACATCGTAAATAAACACAGCAAGTTTATTTATATTTAATCTATTCATGTTTTGTATAAGATACCTACCGATAAAACCTAGGGCGCTGAATTGCACGCTGCACAGGCTGCTACTACTTAGCTGATTCGGTTCGCAAAATGCATTGGTAACCATTAAACTGCGGCTGGAAACGGCTGTTTCTTTCCCGAAAACATCAATACCGCAGGCCGTTTGTCACGGGGCTTGCAGAAAAACGCGGGCTTAATGACGCCGTTACGGAGTCACGAGGCACAACGGCTATAATATTGAGCGCTTTTACGTTTCCCGGTACATGATGTGGGTCATTTATTACTTATTACGTTTTATTGACCAAGTGAACGAAGTATACGAAGCGTCTTTACTTTAAAAGGGCAAAATTTTCTTGGTGTACAGAGCAGGGACCTTTATTTTATACATACCTAGATTATTTAATAAATGCAATAAATAAAGTTCACGTGTATCCTCAATACTTTGACAGTCTCGGGAACCACATGTGGGTCCCGCTAGACGAGCCCAGCTGAACTAAGTAGATAGACGTTTTACTATAGTTTTGGTCGCATTTGTCGATATTTTACAAGATTGGTGTACTAGCACCAAGCGAGCTCTTATCGCATATGTATTGTATCAGCCTTTTTTTTAATAGTCCACTGCAGTAGGCCGACCCACGAAAGGTGATTGGGCTATATCCACTACTGCGGATTGGTGGGTTTACATACGCCATCTAATTTCTTCTACGGATGTATGCAGGTTGCCTCACCATGTTTTCCTTCACCGAAAAACCAGTGGTCGTAAGTTCAGTACATAAATACCAAAGAATTTATTGTTATTGTTAAACGTTCCTGATCGAAGTGTTAAAGAGAAATTCGGTAAGATGTACCATGTAATTTACTCAGAATCTACTTAACAACTCTAGTCTGGAAGGCACTTAGACGGTGCTTTACGGGAAAAGCCATAAGTACTTTTCAATGAAGACTTTGGAATAAGAACTTTTTTTTACCGCGAATAAGTCCGCGCTTGACCACCAACTCGTCTGATGGTAAGCGACGTCGTGGTCGAAGATGAAGCACGCAGACCTGGAAGATACCTATTCACTGTGACCTTTAAAAGCTTTAGAATATATCTCTTAGGAAACAGGAAAGCAGGAAGACTGTTCCATTTCCTGGCGGTACGAATCAGAAATGTTGAGTCAAAACGCTTTGTACGTACGTATCGAAGGAAAATCGACAGAGTAGGGGCGGTAATGTGGCGTCCTCCTACTTGGCCTGTAGTAAAAAGGGGATGGTAGGATAAGGTCGTGCAGCTCAGATGCACACTCCCCGAAATGACTACTAAAGTAAGGACGCTCATTTTCCAGTACATACCTATTGATAGAGGATGCGCCTGCTTCCCGTAATTTAGTTAGTGGTCGGTCGTGGGCGTATTATAAACACTGATATAGCACCGATTACACTTTTAATCCAATCGTTATTAATATTAAAAGATACGGTCGTACCTATATATGTAAGTATATTTAAAACTTAGATTGAATTATATATATTTAGTTTATTATTTATAGGTGTTTTCTTTGTTGATATCTAAGTATTTAAGGCCACTATTTCTTGTTCTTGTCGGTTCATATTCGTGCAAGGTTGCCTGGAAGAAATCGCCATGGGTGATAAGGCCGCCAATTTATAATCATATTTTTTCGTCGTATATGTGTAAATAGTGTTTATTGTTCATATTGTGGTTGTAAATAAAGAGTTTTGTCTGTCTGTCTGTCTGTCGCACGCCATTGCGCATTCCTTGTTCAAACTGTAGCGTCGCTAGTGTTGTGCAGCGCGTCCGTCGCGCGTTAGTGTTGTACCGCTGTCACTCGATTTGGCGATTCGAGTGTGTGTCTAACACTATAAAATAAAAATGTTACGACTACATTACTACTCTAGTTTCGCATACCCAAGAACATAGATAATTACCATAATACAAAAATAAATAACAAAAGTATAAAAACCTGCCAACTGCGCCAATGTAAACTAAATAACTACTTATTTAATAAAAACACTAAATCAGTATAAATCTCTTTATATTACTGTACCATAACAAATCTCACTGTCTTATAAATATAATTGTTAACCCTACTACTATGTACTAGAGTCAGCTTCTCTCTTTATGCTTTCACCTGAAGTTACACCTTTCAATATTTCCTTCATACTTTTCACGATGCCTGCATCAGTGACAAATATCCTAAAATCACAAGATCCCATAGTCAACCTCCTTTCAAATTTAGCCAATGGCCTCTCAATTTTACACGAACTATGGACAATTTTGCACCCAATGTCTATAAAAGTCCTTGCATTTTGCAAATTGACACCAGAACCCGGCATTATATCTATTTGTCTTCCATATGTGGCTAATAGAGATCTTATTAGATGTACAGCATCAATATCATCTGCTGTAGGTCTCTGGCCACTCGTGAGTAATCTATCAAAGCCCAGTTTTACAATAGTTTCTATGGCCGTTTTTGGATTTGAACATAGATCAAATGCTCTGTGGAATGTGACGGGTTTTGGGGTAGCTTTAGTGAGGATTTTGGCGCATTTAGTCTCGTCGATCTGTTGAGTCGCTGTGAGGGCGCCGAATACGAATCTGTCTGCTCCCATTTCTTTGAATATCTCTATGTCTGAGAGCATGGTGGTCATTTCTTGCTCTGAATAGACAAAGTCGTCGCCGCCCCGACATCGCAGCATTACGTTTACTTTTGTTCTTCGTTTGGCGGGCTGTGTGCTCACCTGAAAATTACAGAGAATTTTGAATGATAGTAACTGTATTGATTTTTATTTGCAATAAGGGGTGATTTTGAGATACTAACGCTACACGATTATAATGGCGCTGGATGCAAGCCGCTTCCAACCATTCTTATTGGAACTTATATCATTGGAGCCGCTTTCTTATTGGAGGTCCATAAGGGAGACATAATTATGTCTAGCAGTGGACTTCATATGGCCGATGGACGGACGGAACGCTATACGAAGCATTTATGTATCATATAGACTAAGTAGGTACACAAAGTTATTCAGAAAGGAAGATCCTTGCCCAGCTGTTAAGTGAACTTCAGTTAGAATTGGGTTACCAGCTTGTAGCTAACAGGGATACGAGAACTTTGATTGAGCGTATATTAAGGCGAAAGAGGGTATTTTTATAAACAACTTTTGTTATAGAGCCATGCCCGGTATTCGAAAGAAAAAAAACCGGACAAGTGTGAGTCAGGCTCGCACATCGAGGGTTCCGTACAAACATATTGTTAAAATAATAAAAACCTGTTTTAGCACATGGCTAATGAAGTTCTTTTATATGACACCTTACATGATACGATTTACTTACTTTGAATTTTGAGCCCATATTTTGTGAATTTTGAGGCCTTATTTTTTTGTGATGTAAATAAAAATGTAGTTTTCAGATTAATTCCTATATGTGTACACTAAGACAATGCTTCTCGCCAAATCTAATAGTTCTATGTCAACGGAAAGTACCCTGTAGGTTTTGATTTTTGTGAGTGTCGAAATATGCGGTTTTTTACGACATAAACGACTCTAATTTTTTTAAACGACAACTGAGAAGTTTGTCTTTTCCACAACAGCAAGAGTTCATCGATATACGTATCCAGTTTAAATTTCAACTCGATATCTTTACGCGTTCTCGAGATAAAGAGTCTTGACATACACACAGACGGACAGACGGACAACAAAGTGATCCTATAAGGGTTCCGTTCTTTCCTTTTGAGGTACGGAACCCTAAAAATAACATTTTTTCGTTACCACGTTGTAATTTTGTATATGATAACAGGTTATTTTTCTCGAATTCTAGTCTAGGTTGATCTCATGGTAAAAGTTGTTCATAATAATCGTAAAATAGTAGTAAAATTGTTCATAAAACAACATAATTATTTTTCGCAAAATACCGCAACACCCGACTTCCACCGAGTACAGAATATGAATAATTTGCACGAATGGATGCGACATCCATCACCATGTACATTACTGTTGATTTATCAAAAACTCAGCCGATTTCGATAAAATTTAAATGGGATCACATCAGAAGTATACTTTTTAAAACTAAAAAAAATCATCGGTTCACATAACGATGAACATACACACGAAAAAAAAATGCATACAAAAGAACATAGTAGGTACCTCCTTTTTTTCGGAAGTCGGTAATTACCCCCTTTCGGCGAAGTACACCCTTCAGTTCCTTCAGACGTTCAACATAAGGCTCTAACCGATACAAAAGATAGCACAGACAAGGCTGCTTCCCATGTAGTCTACTATGGAGGATAGTTCGGTAGGGATAAGTGTACCAGCCGGTCCGATTTTGAATTTCTCTGGCTAACTATATAAGGCTTTGTCTTGACAAAAGGACAAGAACCTCAAAGCGAATAGGAGGCAATTTTGACTAACCATTCGCAATACTTCCTTGATCAGTCCCGGGGATGAAGTGAGCCCTCATCATAGAGCGCATTTCAAAAGCTCCGTCTTCAGTGTTCAGTTGGCAAGGTTCATTATAAAACCCTGACAGATACAAAACACAGCTTATTCCTGACATGCTTGGTTCGCATTTAGTAAGTATAAGATAAAAGTGTGTAGATGAAATTTAAGTTAAGATCAAATAATTAAATCTTTGTTTCATAATAATAGTTATACAAAAACATACAATTTTAAGTATGGCTAGCATAGTAAATTGTACAGGATAAGCTGTTGCCAAACTAGGCTTTAATGTTTGTGTATGAGATAACAAAATAACTCTGAATGAAAATATCGGAAATAAACTGTTAATAGTATAATTATTTTTCGCGACATTTATGTACATTATATTGTTGATTTATCAAAACTCAAACTCAGCCGATTTCGATAAAATTTAAATGGGACCACTTTGGGAGTACCTATATTTCGAACTGAAAAACATTTTTTTAAATCGGTTTACAATTGGCAAAAAATATCGATGAACATACAAAAAAAATACGTACAGAAAAACATAGTACCTCCTCCTTTTTGGAAGTCGGTATAAATGAGAATAAAACAAAAGACAAAAGAAGAAGAAAGAAAGAGTCATTGATGAAATGTTTGACTGTACTTAATAGTCCACTGCAGGACATAAGCCCACGCACGTTGGGTGATTGGGCCATATCCACCACGCTGTCCCAGTGCGGGTTGGTGAATTCACAAATGCCATCGAATTTCGTCTACGGACGCATGCAGCTTGCCTCACGATGTATTCCTTCACCGAAAAGCCAGTGATGTGAAATTCCGTACATAAATTCCAAAGAACTAATTGGTACGAGACCGGGATTTGAACCCACGACCTCACGATTGTAAAGCGAGTGTAACTATAGGCCGTATATTAGCCATATAGTAGACGGATATGAAGTTAGCTACAAGCTGCGCAATATCCAATCCTGCGACTAACTAAAAAGTCTGCCCACTTTGTAGCTTGGGCAGGGTTTTGGCTCGGACACTTTTTTTACACGATTGTGACTCTATAGATAGTTGCTTGAAGTCCGTTCATTGGATATTAACTTCACATCCGGCGACTTGTGCGACCAGCACGGCTTCAAATATTTGACTGACCATTCGCAACACTTCCTTTACCAGGCCTGGGGAGGGAGTCAGCCCCCCATCGTACAGCGCGCTGCATAACTCCAGCTCGTCAGCGCCGCCGCGTATCGCGTTCGCAGCAGACTCCAAACTGTCCACGCACACCTCCAACATCCCCTGAAATTATACATTTATATTTAAACTACTAGCTGACCCGAGGAATTTCGTTTCACGCGATATCTTTGCAAATATAGCCTATGTGTTATTCTGATTTAAGCTTTACTATTGCAAAGGAAAAAACATCTATACATACTCACAAACTTTGGCGTTTGTAATATTAGTAGGATTAGGCAGAATTTGGCGCCTGTGATGTTAGCGAAAAGTTGCGGATAACACAATCCATGTGCAGCTGTTAGATGATCTTCAATCAGGATTGGTCTAACTTTCTTTTTGTGATAAACATTTCAAAAATTGACGCGTTCGCAGGGTTTGAACCTGCATCTTTCTGGGATTCCGGCTATCACAAAATTATGTAACTCAGCACTGATTTTTAGGGGGAGGGATGCAGTGGTTTTATATGCATTTTTATTGTTTTACAAAAATAATACGGGTATTGCGGCGTTTGCCCCGCAAGCGGTTCGGCCCCATTCGCCCCGCTCGAAACAATGCGGGGCGAATTGGGACCTTCAAAAAGAGTCTTGGGCGATTCGCCCCGCGATTCACTTTTTTAACTGTACATTTACCTAAGTAGAAAAGTAGCCAATGGAAAAAATAAACAATTGCATTATATCGAGGGCATCATTATATGAGTCCTGTGAGGGTGTATGAACAAAAATGCATTGATGATTGATTGATTTGGTACATTGGTTTCACGTGTTTTGTAAACATAAATATTTCATTTGAAGCAAACAAATGAACCATTCAATATTGTCTTTTTATCTAAATTAATAGAATACTTATACTTATTTTATTTATTTTTTTACGGTAGACCTGGAACCTTTTCTTTGAAATCGTGGTAGCAGCAATATTAAGTACAACATTTTTTACACGTAAAAACTACACAATGACTTATATAATTTAGAAAGAAAATTTGAGTTCTTTCCTACCGTCCACCTCCTGAGACCACCTAGGTGAACCGTGGAAAGTTTTTTTTACAACGGCTCACCTCTCAGATAAAACTTGAAAGCCCTTTACTTGATATTGGTGACGATACACCTGAGAAATTTTGTGCTGGTCATCTATATGACAAATTGATTTCATTATTTAGGTAATAAACATTATTTTACTTAATAAAAGAAAAATAAAAAGCAACCAAAACCTAAAAACTTAGTAAACTTGTTTTGTAAATTTGAAAAATAAAAACTTAGTTAACGCAATTTTTTTAGTGTGTATCCTTATTTCATTATTTAAAAGTTGTACCTAGTTGATAGAACATATTCATATCTTTTTTCAACTGTGAATGTCTGCTACATTTATGTGGCGCTTGCCGAAAACGCTCAAAATATATAGCGCTTCAACCCTGAAGAGATTTCATAACTAGGTGGACAGTGGAAACTAAATATTTCCCAAGGAACACCTAGGTGGACAAAGGTGAGCTGAGAACTGAGATTAACCATACAGCAAGAGTAGCTCATTTATATGAGTGGGGCCCGTAGCAAATCCAAAGAGCCCCCCCCTCATTTAAAATGTGAAACCATTTCTAATAAAGCAAATCCTTTTCCACATTATACTTACATATCAAGGGCCCCTCTACAGAATGCTATGGGCCCCACGCTTGCTTATTCTGGCACTGTATCTTGAGAGATATTTAATGGATAATAGGTAATTAAGCTTATTTGTCATTAAATTGATAAAATATAATCCACAATCTTATGAGTAGTTGATAGTTATCCTATACAGATAATAAAGAAAATATTAGATAATAAGTTGGCCCAAAATACTAGCAAATCTTAAGTGATTTTTAAAAAACTAGCAGACCCAGAAAACTTTGTACCGCGAAAGTTAATGAGTATAGGTAAGAAATGGATTCAACCATGTGGATACAATTCTACTTGTTTAAGTAAGCAAGTTATCTTGTAAGAAACAAACTGTATAGGTGGAGTAGGTATTTGAGCGAAGAAATATAACATATTTACATGCCAAACAGATACCTATATGCATGTTGTTTACACAGTTTATATTTATACGAAGTGACTCAGGATCTCAGGAATGATTGCACTAAACTAAAAACAAATTTAAGTTGTCGCAAAGTATGATAATTACAAATATTTTTAAGAATATACCAAATATCTCTAAAAACAATGTTGAGAAGATACTCAAACAGTGATATAAAGAGGGCTATGATGATATAGGCTGAATCATATAATTTAGCAGCTGTTATATTAGATAGAAGCTGTTGATAACCCAATCCTTGGGCAGCTAATAAGTGAGCTCTCAGGATTGAGCTATCTGCAGCTTAGAGCTAACACAATAGCTACCAAGTTGTATGATTCGGCCTATACTTAATTTGCTTTATACTACCTAAGTTCAGAAATTATTGGTCCTATCAATGTTTCAAAGTTGAAGTCAGGCAATGGAAGGAGAGCAAAGCATGTACAAAGAGCTTCATATCTATTTCTGAAATAAACATTAAACTCTGAGAGTTCTGTGAAGAGTTAACGAGGCTTTTCTCAGCTGCAGAACAGTGATAAAGTAGAAATACTGCACGTCGCGTTAAGTGTTACTTCAATACAAACTTGCAATGCAGATAATACTGTCTATTATAATTTGTGGTGTGATAGTTTGGATACATGATTAGGATTAGACAATAAACTCACTTTAGATGAATCAGAACCCAGTAGAAAGCTCAAAAATAGAAAAAACACTGCGCAAAACAAAAATTACTAATTCGTAAACGTTTCAGTTTTGCAAGAAAGTAAACACTAGAGCTGAGCATTATTATCGTTAATCGTAACAAAAATCGAAATGATCGAATAGATTTATTTTTCGTTATAGTAACATTGCTAAATTCGTCATCGTTCAAAAACAATCAAGTTTGTAGATATCAATCCTTGCAAACTTCAGCACAGTGATTCATTTTATTAATTTAATTTCTCTTTTGTCTAATAAATTGTTATTCTAAATATTTTCGAGTAAATAAGCTCGCTTTAAAAAATAATCATCAATTTAGCAAAAAAATATTTTATTTAGTATTGTGTTTCTCTACTCATATCTGATTAGAAAAATGTGAAATAGATCAACTGCTACTTTTGAACGAAAACTCATATTAGCAATTTCTAGCAATTCTAGCTAACTTCATAGTGGTTGATTCCTTTTGACATTTCGTGGTAAAAGGACACGCGAACGTCGGCAAAAGTTGGCCACGTTCGATAACTTTTATCAGGTATAAAACCATTAAAAGTGCTCTATTTTGTTACGCAGATTCCGAACTATAAGTTAAAATTTATCTCCCTTAAATTTTTTTCTCGAAGTCACCTAACATATGTATTGAGGTTAGGATCTGTGCCACATATTGAACGAAAGTTTTTCATATTTATGTCGTAATTTCGCTAAAAATCTGTGTTAATCAAGTGGTTAATTCTTCTGCAGTTATGTCTCGAAACAAACAACATGAGGAGACTGATAAACTTACGCGTATTGCAATCGTGAACGCGGATCGTTGCAAGCCAAAAAGATGTAGACAGGAGTGCAAGAAAAGCTGCCCAGTGGTGCGAATGGGCAAGCTTTGCATCGAAGTGACACCCAACGATAAGATCGCCACGATCTCCGAAGAACTCTGTATTGGGTGTGGTATTTGTGTCAAGGTAAGCTGTTTGGTGATAAATTATTTATTTATGATCTTTATCAGTTTCCTGCTACCAAGCTGTAAGGCTCTTAGCTCTTAAGCCTTAATATACAGTTAGCCTGAATCTTCTTTCTGCTTTTGGTATCACTGATACCTAGTAATCTTTGGAAAAAAACATTTGACATAGGTACACATAAATAAACATGATACTCATGCAACACATTGAGGAAGGAATCAGAAGGAGATGGTGTAATGACATTTAGATACTTTGACATGTAATAGTTTAAAAACCGAAATAATAATCATATAGGCGTCTCTTTCAAATGTACGTAATAAGAATAAACCAACATTATACAGCACAGTTTTGGTATAGTATCTATATTTTTCGTGAAGTGTCGCGCGTGCCTGGTCCGCCATATTGAGTCGAAAAACAATAGCGATGTTCTTAAAATATATCAAAAAAACTATCGATATTTTGGTTAGTTTTTATTTGTGTGTAAAATTTTGAATTTTTATTTCATTTCACTTTTCATGTCAAATTTGACAACTGTCATTCCAGAATTAATACAAGTAAAATGGCATGACAGGTGTGAAAGTAACAGCTGTCAAACTAAGAAGTATTATTATCTCCGTAACTATCGAAGCTAGACCATTAATGTCTTAATAGCAGTAATAACACTCAATGAGATCTATTAGATTATTCTAATGACTGCTGTCAAAGCTTAAAAGTGAATTATCTCCGTAACTATCGAAGTTAGACTACTGCTGACTTCACAAAAGTGACAGAGCGCAATTAGATCTATATTTTAAATGACACCTGTCAAACTTAAAATTGGATTATCTCCGTAACCATCGAAGTTCGACTATTGCTGTCTTCACAAAAGTGATAGAACTCAACGAGATCTAAATTTCGGATGACAGCTGTCAAACTAAAAAGTGGAATACCTTCGTAACTATTAAAGCTAGACTATTGCTGTCTTCACAAAAGTGATAGAGCTCAACGAGACCTACATTTCGGATGACAGCTGTCAAACTTAAAAGTGGAATATCTCCATAACTATTAAAGCTAGACTATTGCTGTCTTGATACAAGTGATAGAGCTCAACGAGACCTACATTACGGATGACAGCTGTCAAACTTAAAAGTGGAATATCTCCGTAACTAATAAAGCTAGACTATTGCTGACGTGACACAAGTGATAGAACTCAACGAGACCTACATTTCAGATGACAGCTTTAAAGTGAAAAATCTGTGTAACTATCTAAAAAGATCTACATTTGATGTGACAGCTCAAACTTAAAAGTTGATTGTTTCCGTAATATTGATAGCTGTCATCTGAAAGATATCATATCTCTCTTTGAGCTTTATCACTTTTGTGAAGACAGCAATGGTCTAGCATCGACAGTGACGGAGATAACCACTTTTAAGTTTGACAGCTGTCATCCGAAATGTAGATCTCATATCAGTTTAGTGAAGAAAGCAATGGTCTATAATAGATAGTTATGGAGATATTCCACATTTAAGCTTGACAGCTGTCATCCGATATGTAGTTCTTATTAAGTCCTATCACTTTAATTCTAAGTCATACCTCAGTAAAGCAGTGGAGACTTTTCTAGAGGTGTCTATGGAGTTTTGGTAACAACACGGAACAACATGATACGTCACATTATATCACTTGCCCACACTCATGCACGTAATTCAGCTCATAATCAATGAAATACCACAATTTTTCACTAATTATCACTGATAAAAACACAACTTTAACAAAATAATACAATGAGGCGACATGTCTTTTCCGCGTTCCCGCCAAAAAACTCGTTTACCCCCTACCATTCTAGTGTGGATTCTTGAATATGACAGCTGCAACCTTGACATCTGTAATTTTTAGGGTTCTGTACCTCAAAAGGAAAAAACGGAACCCTTATAGGATCACTTTGTTGTCCGTCTGTCCGTCTGTGTGTCTGTCAAGACTTCTTATCTAGAGAACGCGTAAAGATATCGAGTTGAAATTTAAACTGTATACGTATATTAATGAACTCTTGCTGTTGTGTAAAAGAAAAACTTCTCAGTTGTCGTTTAAAAAAGTTAGAGTCGTTTATATCGTAAAAAACAGCATATTTCGACACTCACAAAAATCAAAACCTACCGGGTACTTCCCGTTGACATAGAACTATGAAATTTGGCAAAAAGCATTGTCTCAAAATACACATATAGGATTAAATCTGAAAACTACAAATTTTTATTTACATCACAAAAAATAGGGCCTCAAAATTCACAAAATATGGGCTTAAAATTCAAAGTGAGTAAATCGTATCATGAAAGGTGTCATATAAAAGAACTTCATTAGCACATGCTAAAACAGGTTTTTAATTACTTTAACAATGTGTTTGTACGGAACCCTCGATGTGCGAGTCTGACTCGCACTTGTCCGGTTTTTTAAATAAAAGTTTGCCATTATGTTTGATTCGGCTAAAATTAATATGTGTCGATAGTTTTATCGATAAGTACGGGGAAATCGATAAGTGTAGTGTGGTAGTAACAACACTAATCCGCCCTATTATGTGCGGTGGGTATGCAGGTTTTTCTCGTCGTTAGGGCAACTCCATTCTGATTCCTTCCTCAATGATGCAACATGATAAATGACTTGACATTTATTTTATTTTTATTGTGCCATAGTCAAATTGGAATGCTAATTTAAGTCCAATAAGTACAAAAATGTAAGTAGTACCTAATATAAATATTAGTAACTTCAACAGAAAAATAAATCTTTTTGAATGCTGCTCTACTGACCAAGTATGACGATATCACATAACTTCAAGTCTGATTACAATAGAGGCCTTTGAACAAGAACTAAGATTTCAAAATAATGTGTAATACATAAAAAAAACATAGGTTTATTATACATATAAACCTTCCTCTTGAATCACTCAATGTATTAAAAAAGCCACATCAAAATCTATTGTGTAGTTTTAAAGATATAAGCATACATAGGGACAGACAGACAGGGAAGTGACTTTGTTTTATAGTACTGAAAATGCTTCATTATGGTGTTGCCTGAATAAATTGTTTTTATTTATACAGCATCTGGTGTTATTCTGTTTTTAAACAAATTCCAAAAAGGAGGAGGTTCTATGTTTGTCTATATTATGTATTGTTATAAATAAATAAATATTGGGGGACATCTCACACACGGTCTCTAACCCCAAACTAAGCAAAGCTTGTGATATGGCTGCCAGAGACTGATATACATATACATATTTATATAGATAGTACCTGAATAACACCCAGACAAAGAACAAACACCTATGTTCATCACAAAAATGCTTGCCCTGGGTGGGGATCGAACCCACACCTCTTTGATCCAGAAGTCAGGTTTACTAACCACTGAGCCACTGTCCAAACCACTGAGTCATGTGTTATGTGTTCTATGTGTGTTTATGTATGTTTGTATGAATTTTTTTTTGTGTATGTTCATCAATAAATAATAATGTGTATGTCAATCAAGGTTGCCTGGAAGAAATCGCCATGGGTGATAAGGCCGCCACTTTATAATCATATTTTTTGTCGTATTTATGTAAATAGTGTTTATTTTTCAAACTTTGGTTGTAAATAAAGAGTTTTGTCTGTCTGTCTGTCTGTCAATATTTTCCCCATTTGTGAACAGAATCAAAAATATTTTTTTTTAGTTCGAAAGGATATACTCATGAGGTGGTCCCATTTAAATTTTAACAAAACTGGCTGAGCTGTTTTTGAAAAATCAACAATAATGGAAAAATTGTATACATCCATTCAAGCAAGCTATACGAATTTTGTACACAAAGGAAGTCGATTTTGCCATTTTTAAAAAAATTATTATTTTATTATTTATCATCTCTATCACTGTGTTAAAATTCAATTATTATTGCAGAAATGTCCCTTTGAGGCAATCACAATCATCAATATCCCATCGAACTTGGAGAAGCACACTACTCATCGTTACTCCAAGAACTCCTTCAAGCTCCATCGGCTGCCAATCCCGCGTCCTGGTGAAGTCCTGGGGCTGGTCGGCCAGAACGGTATCGGCAAGTCTACCGCACTGAAGATTCTTGCTGGCAAACAGAAGCCCAACTTGGGACGCTATTCTGTAAGAAGTAATATTTATTGCTATTTCAACATTCTCTTACAGGAAGATTTTATCAGTAATCAAGACCAGAAGAGGAAAGATGTTTGGCCACCTTGTACGACATCACAATCTAATCAAAACCATAACAGAAAGAAAGAGAGGAAAACCACGGAGATAATTTCCAGACCAAATTAAAGAAAAGGTAGATGTTATGTCATACAGGGAGGTGAAAACACTAGCAGAAGACCGCGAAACATGGAAGTTGCTCCACTGACAAAAGCTGAGCTCTTAAGTTTTTATGATGATGAACATTCTTTTGTATTAGTAGTAGTATTTTGAATAACACTAATCCTATGTTGTTATGATGTCACTTATGATTGTGGCTCAAACTAAAAATATGCTTGTTGTAATGAATTCTCGAAGCTGTAAAAAAAACTTCACATTATAATTTTGTAATGTTGCACAATGTATTAGTAATGCCAAGATTGCAAAGCAAATGTCATCACAATGTTAGTAAAACAGACTTATCTGTAAAAGAAAGTAATCTAATCATTAACTTTCAATCAATAATTTTCACGAATAATTATTCGCTTTTTTTCCATACCTCCCCGTATTATTATCTTGAGATCAACAATGATGTTTCATCTGGTCCTGGCAGCTCTCAACTGTAAATGTACCTATGATTACCCATCCAAACACTGACCATGCCAAATGTGCTTACACAACTTTTAAAAGTGTTAAAACTTGCCTTTTTATGAATGATTGACAAATAAAAATTTTGTGCAGGATCCCCCAGACTGGCAGGAGATCCTGTCGCATTTCCGCGGGTCGGAGCTCCAGAACTATTTCACCAAGATCCTCGAGGATGATCTCAAGGCCCTCATAAAGCCTCAATATGTGGATCAGATCCCCAAGGCTGTGAAGGGAACCGTCGGACAGTTGCTAGATAAGAAGGATGAGATGAAGAATCAGACCACAATTTGCAAAATGCTGGGTATGTGCAAATTTTGATAACTCATTAGGCCCAATTTTAAAGGCACCATCATAACCTTAATAGCAATTTACAATATTCCTGTTTCTTTTTCACAGTGTGCATTTGATATAGAGAACAATGTTTTACGTTGTTATATTAGATTTATGATGGCACCTTTAAAATTGGGCCTATTGTGGTAATAAACTAATATGTGTCTAATATGTTATATCTAAAATATGCATACAAAGTGTGTCCAATTGGTAAAAAAGCTTTATTATAATCATTTAAAGGTCACTTAATCAGCTTAGTTAGTTAAGCCAGAAATTGACTTCTATTTGTATCTTGTATTTTGATATCAATAAAATAATATGAATGAATAATCTACCTATTCTGTCAAATATATTAATTAATCCCAAAAAAATCAAAATTAATATAAAAAGAAATCGGAGTTCTCTTTTTTGTAACTAACCTAACAACCTAACTGATGTAATAGACTCGGAAAAACATGTACTTTCTAGAGATTTTACGAGTGCTGTGGGTAGATTTTTGATTATTATTATACCAGCCTCCATACATTTTGTGGTGTGTTCCTGTGTACAGACCTGTCGCACATCCGCGACCGCGAAATCGCGGCGCTTTCCGGCGGAGAGCTGCAGCGGTTCGCGTGCGCGATGGTGTGCATACAGGACGGAGACATCTTCATGTTCGACGAGCCTTCCTCCTACCTGGACGTCAAGCAGCGGCTGAACGCCGCCCGCACTATTAGATCGCTCATACATCCTGACAAGTAAGTTCAAAGTCCATCATAAGCCAAATCAAACTAAATTGCGTCTAAGTTAGGTTCAAGCTGCGCAAGTCCCCAGTCCTTACGCCGCTGATATTTGAATAAATTGCTACTGCCCAATGACTCATATCGTGTTCACAGACACCATTTATTTGTTATTATATACTACGGGACTCTTGTCTTGGCTCTTATAAAGGTGTTTAAGAGAGTTATGGATTTACTTGCGAAAATAGACCAACTAAAATGGAGATGGACAGGCCACATGCTAAGAAGCACTCAGGAAAAGTGGAGTAAAATTGTGACAGTATCCCAGAGACGGAAAAAGGAAACGGGGAAGACAACATAAGAGATGGGAAGATGAATTAAAGCTTACAGCGGGCCCTTACTGGAGAAGGGTTGCCAGAGATAGAACACAATGGAAAATGTTAGAGGAGGCCTTTGCCAAAAGGCACACTGAACTAAGAGATATTCTCTAATAGAGGAAAAAAAAATATATACGTCATAACAGACAGTAGTTCAGGATAGAGGGCTAATTGATTGACTACGGGACTAATCGCGCACTAAAACACCAACACCATTTATTTGGTCAATAAGCTTTTAAGTCAGATACTATTCGCCTTCCTGGATCGTATATAGCACATCTTCGACTGCGAAATCGCAGCGCTGTCCGGCGAAGAGTTGCAGCGGTTGGCCTGCGCGATGATGTGCATACAGGACGGAGATTAACCAAACCAAAATAAATATTAAGGGACATATTACACATGGTCTCTGACCCCAAACTAAGCAAAGCTTGTCATATGGCTGCCAGAGAATGATATTCTACTAATATGTATTGTAAACGCGAAAATTTGTGAATGGATGTTTGTTACTCTTTCACGCAAAAACTACTGAACTGATTGAGATTTTGTAATAATAATGCTTATACATCAGAATAACATATAGGCTATAATTCATAAAGATATCGCATGAAACGAAGTTCGCCGGGTCAGCTAGTAATACATACATATACCTACATATTTTTAAATACAAATTTAGATAATTACTAATAACCAGACACAGAGCAAACACCTATGTTAATCACATAAATGCTTGCCCTGGGTGGGAATTGAACCCACGCCTTTTTGACCGAATAGTCAGAGTCACTAACCACTGAGCCACCGCGGCAATTTGCGATATGGCTCAGCAAATTGGCAGTGGGCAGTGTCAAGACCAATAACCGTTGAGGGTTGACAAGCTCTCATAGAGAGTATAGTCAAGATACTGGCAAGCACAGCATAGCAAGTTCCAACCACAAGGTGGATATTAAGTAGCAGTATTGTTCTAGATGCAAGCCGTTCTCAAGCGATCTTAGTGGAGATATAAGTGGATGTTATATGGCTGAAATAACGATGATGAATGGATGACGATGACTCTGTATGCAGTTTTTATAGACTTAAGTATGTAGTTTCTGCACCCCAAGCATGGCAAAGGGACAAAATATTCTCTTTCTGCCAAGTTATTTCCACGGAGTGGAAACAATATGGATTGACATTAACAACTGACATTAAAAGTGGGTAAAATGGATTTATCCGCTTGCCATGCTAGTAGGGGTGCTGGAAGAAATTTCCTGTGAGTAAAAAAAGTCCCAGATAACTAGACATAGACCACAGTGAATACCATAATCTATATCTTATGATTATAAGCTAAAATATTTTTATTATTGTTCTCAGGTTCATCATAGTGGTGGAGCACGACTTGTCAGTGTTGGATTACCTGTCAGATTTCATCTGCTGTCTGTACGGAGTGCCCGGTGCTTATGGTGTTGTGACTATGCCTTTCTCAGTGAGAGAAGGTAGGTTTTTATTTTGCTCAAACTAAGAAAGCAACTTTTTCAAAACACGTCTGTATTAACGCTTTATCGATACCCATTGAGGATGAATTCCTCCTCTGCCAACAGAAATCTCGCTTATGTAAATGTACTGCATTATTCAAACATCACATAGGCAATGCAGACAATAACGCAAAGCTGATATCCTGAATGTCGAGCTGTACTGTAACAGCCTTTTAATAGTCCACTGCAGGACGTAGGCCTACCCACTAAGGGTGAAGTGGCTATATCCACCACGCTGGCCTAGTGCAGGTTAGTGTATTCACACACCCATCGAATTTCTTCTACGAACGTATGCAGGTTGCCTCACGATGTTTTCCTTCACCTAAAAGCCAATGGTGTGAATTTCTTCTTTTCTTCATGAATGAATTTCTTTATTTCATTCTTTATTCATTCAGGATTCCATATGCTCTGCGCCGCAAAACCTATGAAGATAGGCTAAAAGCTCTTCGTCTCACGACCCTCGAAAAACGACGAATGCGTGGAGACCTAATTGAGACCTTCAAGATTCTCAATGGCTTTTATAATCTTCCGCATATTCACGAAATGTTCACCTTAAACGAAAATATGCGGGATAGCAGACGCCATAAATTTATCTTGCAGCCTACACCATCACAAACCAACACTGCACACCACATCCTCTGCAATAGAGTTGTCTACAACTGGAATAGGTTGCCTGAGAATGTAATCTCAGCAAGAACTATAAACACATTTAAGAATAGACTGGACCTTTGGATAAAGAAGGAAAATATTTCTTTAACAGATAAATACTAATTTTATTTGATTCTGCTTGATATAGGCACATCAGTATACACTGCTCGCCTATAAACAAATAAATAAATAAAATAAATAAATTCATTCATGAACGTCGAGCGAATCATCTAAATATCACTGCACTTAATTTGAAATATATTTTGGTATGCGTGACCAATGATGTCGTAGGAAGAATTCCAGCATTAAACGATTAAAGCAAAAGACGTCGCTTAGCATCGGGCGAGTTGGTGATCAACTTGACTTATATGCGTTAAAAGAAGATATCCAACCAGTGACATTTTTGTTGTTATTAAACTTTCGCGATTTGATCACATTATTATTATATACTTATATACAGTGACATTTTGCAAAAAGATTTTACAAAACCCTAACTGATACATAATAATATTTTAACTAAGTAAAGATCTATGAGTACTTAATCTCCCACATGTATTGTTACAGGTATAAATATTTTCCTGGATGGGTTTGTGCCCACAGAAAACATGAGATTCAGAACTGAATCTTTGGTATTTAAAGTTGCTGAATCAGCGACTGAAGAAGAGGTTAGAAACTAATAAATATAACATGATTCAATCCTCACGTGCTGGCCTTAAGGCTCCATCAAACACAGGCGGTACGAGCGGTAAAGGGCGGTACGGCAGTACCGCGACCGGACCTGTGTGAGCCCTTCTTATATAACCAGTACAATACAGATGCCCGCCCGTCTGCTATACCGCTCGTACCGCCTGTGTGTAAAGGAGCCTTTATTCATACTAAAAGCATACTAAGGTTTTTGCAACACTATGCGGAAAATCCGTCGCAGAACGCTCATTTATTTTATTCAGTACAATTCATATCAGGCATATCATGCAGAATATTGATATAGTGTTATTGTAATGTCGATGTATCTTCCGCGACAGATTTTCTGCTCAATGCGGTAGAAGCCTTAGGGTGAGTTGCGCCAAATTACTTTAACACTTTAACGATAACCAAACCCTAACCAGTCGTAAAATCTCTGGTTACGTCAAATATTTTTCACGAAACCAGAGATATTTAACGATAATGGAACCCTAACTAGTCGTAAATACTCTGATTACGTCAAAAATATTTGAAGTAACCCGAGATTTTACGACTGGTTAGGGTTTGATTATCATTAAATTCATTAAAGTAATTTGGTGCAACCCACGCTTAGTAAATATTTAGACCGTCTTAGCCCTATACAAACATGCTTTAGTATGGAGTAGTGCCTTCCGAATTGAATGTCACCGTAGCCGCAAACTGTCAATGTTTTGCTTAGTTTTTATCAATATATCGCACCCAGTAGTCATCTGCATTGCTTTTCCTACCGTCTGCGTTTGTGGCTCTGTGGTAACACGCTCATTTTTCATCAACCGTAGACACCATTCCTTCATGTTTTATATGAAATTTAACAAAGCTATTGCTGTAATCAAAAAGTACTAAAATAATGTCCTTCCTAACAGATAAAAAGGATGAACCACTATGAATATCCTGAGATGACAAAGAAGATGGGTGATTTTGGATTGCGTGTGATGCCTGGAGAATTCTCAGATTCTGAGATTCTAGTGTTGCTTGGTGAAAATGGTACTGGCAAAACGACATTCATCAGAATGTTGGCTGGCAATTTGGAACCTGATGATGGTAAGAATTTCTTAGTATTCATTTATATCTGAAGTAAAATTGACGCTGATAAATTGTTTAACAAACAAATCCTTATTATTAATATTATTAATCCGAAAGTGTGTTCGTTAGTTTGTTCCTCTTTCACGCAGCAACGGAGCAACGTATTGACTTGATTTTTAACATGGACATAGTTTGAAAGACTGAAAGTGACAGGCTACTTTTTATCCCGAAAAAAACAAAAAGTTACTATAGGAAGTATAGGATAGCACAAAAATCAAAATATCTCGCGGGCGAAGCCGTAGACAAAAGCTAGTATGTCATATTTCAAAACGCCTGCTCGTCTACATTTTTTGAGGTTTTTAAAAAAAATCGATTTCCAGAAAATTTTAATCGAGTTGATGATTCGAATCGAATATCTCAACTCTATTTCGATAATAATTAGAATGGCAACACCGATTTTCAAATGTCATTTGAGTGAAAGTTGTCAAATGGCTGCGAATTTGTCTTGTCGCAAAAAAGCGTTTATCGCAACAGTATTTCGCATTAATTCACTTTATTATAGTTTTATTTGTGTAGACTGAATGCTTTGTGATATAATACAGATGTTATTTTGTATATAAATGATGTAGACGTAAACCGATTATTGAGGTTATAGGTGTTTTATTATAGGTGCTTATTTAGTGAAATAAACGTAAAAAGCCGATGGAATGGCTCGTAGTGAACTATTCGATCTGTTTTTCCACCCAGTATTCCAAAAATGCCTAAAGCATGCAGAGGCTTCTATTACGCCTGAAGGTAATTTTCCTGTCCTAATTTAGCTTCTAAATGTGTAAAGCAACATCTGTTCACAAGTTTCATTGAAGTCTTTGTTTACATTATCATTATTATAGATATCTACGTGTTTTTTGGTGAAATCGGAGTATTCATACTACACATAACATCACAGTCTGTACCGTTTTCCCTATCTAGCTAAATCATAAATTGAACTCCACCAATTTAGTTTGTAGAGTGCTTAATAAAGTGTTGTTGTTTTATTTGTTTTATTCCAACTTTTGAAACTTATATTTTTTGTGAATTTATAAGTGTGTATTCCGTAAAGTAACTCGCTATAACTCTTTGTCGACTAAATAATAGCTCAATTTGGTTAACTTATCATAAAGCTCTATGCATTTATTCATTAACTCATCATAACAAATACCAAACCTTGGTTTTAAAGACCATATTATAAAGTGAAATATGTGCAACTGTACTGTACAGAGTGCCAATTGTGTTTATTTCTATGCTCTGATTTGAAAATAGTCTTATTATTTGATAGTTTCATTATTCTATATCAAGGAGGGCTACTAGTAATAAACAGTTCTCCAGTTGAGAAAATAACCACGGGTAGAGATTATCAATATCAGTGAAGGTTGTTGAATAGAAGTTGAATTTCAAAATGAGCTCTACCGTGGCTTGGATGGCATGTTAAATTGTAGGTCCCGTTTGTTTTAAGCATTAAGCCATGTCAGAGGCCTTCAGGCGGCCCTCTGATACCAAGGCTAGCCACCCAGCCTATACAAACTTACCTTTTTAGTGAAGGTAGTGCTGTGTCGAACATGACAATCTAGCGTTTCTCAACTATGGGATCATCTATGATCTCAGCGTTTCTCAACTATGGGATCAGCTATGATCAGACTAACCTTGTTGATGGCTAGTTGTACAAATATTTTCACTGTTTACACAAATATTTTCACTGTTTACACAAATATTTTCACTGTTTACTCGTTGTCCATAGCTCCAAAAAATTAATTACCAAAAATATTATTTTGGTTTTCTTCCATGGAGCTGTTCTCAGTAGAGTGTATGTATGAATTTGGTAAAAGAATGTTAATGATTCTTTTAAAATCTGTACTTTGTCTCCTTCAGGTTCGGGCCAGCTGCCGCAGCTCCACATTAGTTATAAGCCACAGAAGATATCGCCCAAGTCTCAGGGACAAGTGCGCTACTTGTTACATGAAAAGATTCGAGATGCGTACATTCATCCACAGGTAAAGTCATGTTTGTTGGTCAATATCTTTCATGATTGGGTATAAGTTAACAGTACTGTACCAGCCTTTTTAATAGGTTGCCTGAGGATGTAATAAATGAGGATGTTCAGCAAGGACTATAATAGTAGATTTTATCATATGGGAGCTAAATAATATTTTTACGGCGAGGGCGCTTCTTTGAATCCAGAGCGAAGTGAGGGATTCTACTCTAGAATCCTGAACGCAGCGAGGGATTCAAAGTACGTCGCCCGAGCCACAAATATATTTTGCGCCCGAGTGGTACACTTTACTTTTCATCACCTCTATGAAAAAATAAAAGGCGCCTCATATTTTATTGTAATATTATTATTTAATAAAACGTAGAGTAACAATTAAATTGAAATTAAATGGTATCTAATAATAAAACAAATGAAAACTTATATTTACATTCTTTTCATTCATATTCTTGGCGCTGAACACTAACATTAGAAATATGTACTTCCAAATTCAAAAAGTGCGCGGCAATTCCGGCGCACTTATAAAGTTCCTTATAAAAAACACCACCTTTGGGGGCACTTAAAGGCGAACCAAGTAGTCCTTTTCGAATAGATGTGATGAAAATACATTTTAAGAATAGATAATAGCCTTGGATAGAGATAGAAAAATGACAGATAAATACTAATTTTATTGGACTCTTGCTTAATATACCTATGCACATCACTTTATGCTGCTCGCCTATAAACAAATAAATAAAATGTATAATTTTTTTTTAACCATTCCTAGTCATACTTACGTTTTGTACATATATTGACTGAATGCCTCTGTTTCCAGTTCATCACAGACGTGATGAAGCCAATGAAGATAGAAGAGATAATGGACCAGGAGGTGCAGAACCTGTCGGGAGGAGAGTTGCAGCGAGTGGCGCTCGTACTCTGCCTCGGCAAGCCGGCAGACGTCTACCTGATAGACGAGCCCTCCGCCTACCTCGACTCCGAACAACGTCTCGTTGCAGCTAAAGTTATTAAAAGGTTAGACATAGATTAGACTGGACCTTTGATAAAGAAGAAAAAAATTTCCTTGACAGACAAATACTAATTTTATTCAACTCTGCTTGGTATGGGCACATCAGTATACACTGCTCACCTATAAACAAATAGATTCTGTACATGGATGTGAAGTTATCTTCAAGCGAAGCAGTATCCAATCCTGACAAACTGACATAAATCAGCTTGTAGCTAATTTCACAATGCCCCGACTTGTATGATTCGGCCTCTACAAGAGAGAATGTGTTTGTTACAACACTTGTTATTTATTATCAGAGGAGCTGCTTGTGGAAAATGCCCGCATCAATAACCAACACTTATTATCTCAAAAATTGTTTGTGATAAACAATCCAGGATGTGACCCTACGTAACTGACTCGCAGTTTGCATTTCCATACAAATACTACCAATTAATTTAAGCTGTGCCAGCCCTGACGCTCACACCAGATTAGCTGAAGTGTTTATCAATATACCAACTAATCAATGGCTAACTTTTAGTTCAGAATGGCTTAAATAATTTTTAATACCTTTTTTTTCGATATGTCTCGAGTATCTCCACGCAAAATAGCAAAAAAACTAAACACACAAGTATTTCTAACTGGCTGCTATTATGGCTCATTATTCATTAAATTGTGAATCCCAGTTGTTGAATTGTAATATCTGGTTTTACCTTTAGATCTCTGATATTCACAATCATTTAATGAACTCACTATAGCCAAAATAAAGCTTAAAATAACACTGTACACAGTAAGGCTGCGATTCCACAAGAAATGTGCGATGATGTATTTGTTAAGAACCAAAAGAAAAGATTTATTTATCTAGCCTAGCTCAGCTAAGCCGTTTCCACAGGAGCTACACTGACCAAGGCCAGACAAATGAACCATCGGTTCTTACAAACACATCCCTCATTACACAACCTTAGTCATCGTGTCAACAAGAGATTGGTTAGTTGTCCTATACAAACATATTTGAACCCATCAATTCGAAAAGGACTCAAGTCATTTAATGAAAAGATGTGCCATTTTTTACGTACAACGCAACAATAAATAAAATGGCGTATAAAGTAGTCCTTTTTATGGTGGACATCCTGCGTTATAACCAACCGTTTCAAGTCCATATTAACCGCCAGAACGCTTTGCCTGAGTCTTCCCGCTAAAGTACAATAAAGTAGGTCTCTTCATACATGAATCATACATTTATTTTCCAGATTTATTCTGCACGCCAAGCGTACCGGGTTCGTGGTAGAGCACGATTTCATAATGGCGACGTACCTGGCGGACCGGGTGATCGTGTTCGAGGGCACGCCGTCGTCCAACGCGACCGCGCACGCGCCGCAGTCGCTGCTCAACGGCATGAACAAGTTCCTCGAACTGCTCGGCATCACCTTCCGCCGGGATCCCAACAACTTCCGGCCGAGGATAAACAAATATTCTTCGGTTAAGGTGGGTATTGTTACTATCGCAAGTAAGTGTAGTTTTATCGTCGCAACAGCCGATAATTTACACTAGAATAAAGCGACCAAGCTCCGCTTGGCGAAAAAATTAAATACTCGGCATCACCTTCGGTCGAGATCCCACGGAATTTCCGGCCAAGGATAAACCACGCCTTGGTTAAGGTGAGATTTGATTTTTATTTTTGTTACTATCGCAAGTGCCTGTGCTAAAGTTTTGTCGTTGCAACAGCCTATAATATAATATTTTATTAGAATAGAGCGACCAAGCTCCGCTCGGCGAAAAAAAATAAATGCTCGGCATCACCTTCCTTTGTGATCCCAATAATTTCCGGCCGAAGATAAATAAACACTCTTCGGTAAAGTTGGGTTTTGTGACAATCACGAATGCAAACTAGTTTGGTCGTCGCATTACGTCGATTTACTAGAATAGAGCGATCAAGCTCCGCCCGACGCAAAAATTAGATGCTCGGCATCACCTTCCGTCGGGATCCCAACGGATTTCCGGCCGAGAATAAACCGAGTCTGTAAAGGTAGGTATTGTTACAATTATGAATGAGTGCCTATGCAAACTAGTTTGGTCGTCATAACAGGCTACGGCCGATATTCATTAGAATAGGGCGACTGAGATCCGCTCGGCGCAAAAATTTAATGCTCGGCAATTTAAGTTCCTTCGAGATCCCAACCATTTTCGCCCCAGGATAAACAATTTTCTTCGGTTTTAAGGTTTTGTATTTTTTTATAATCGCGATATATGCATATTAATTTTGTTTGCATTGCATCTGCATAGTCAATTCTATAAACTGGGAGTCACTGACAGCCCACTGTCGTGGTTATCGGCAAGAAATTGAAACGGTAGCGCATAGGATAGAAAAAACTAAACCTCTCAAAATTGCACAAAACGAGACGTTATTACAGAATCTATCACCCCACACCGAAGTTGAGTAAGAGTTTTGTCGGCAAAAGCAATAGGCAACAGTCGATACTTATACATTTTTTTAAAAACTCTGCATACTTCATGTTTCACTATACTCATACATGTTTCTAATCGCCTTTTTAAACGTCTAGTTTTCAAAGGTACAACTCGCCTAATGATAAGCGACGGTCGTATATAGTCGAAGATAAAGCACGCATACAGAATTCGTGCAAAGGGCAATATTATGCTCATGCTAACTATATCCTGCCTGATAAACAAAAAACAGGTGGCAGTGCAAGCTATAGGGTAATGTACTGAAGTATGGCAGCGCAGCATTTAGTAGCTTTGGTCTAGACTAGAGATCTTATAGCATTGTTATTTATGTTTCTATGACTAAAAGTTCATCAAAGTTATAGACAATTTTATTTGCAGCATAAGATGTTTTGATAAAAATGTTGCGAGACAAGCTGCAAGCTGATAAAACTATAAAAAAAAGGTTTTCCAAGAGTCGACTGTAGGAAAACGGTTACAACCCCACACACTTGGATTTAACTACACTAACCCCCATTTGATATCTAAAAAATACAATTTCGTCCTCTTACAAATGCATGCTAAACCTAAGCTAGATTGCTATAAATGATGTCGGTTGTGCCATTTTTGGCAAAAATAATATTATATAATATACACCACCTATTATACCACGTCGAGACCACGTACCGGCAAGCGCAGCGTAGGACGTCTACCTACGAGGTAGGCAGACAGATAATCTCATCAAAAACGCAGGATCACGCTGGATGCAAACCGCTTCCAACAGGTCTCATTGGAGATCCATATGGAAGGCGTATGTTCAGCAGTGGACGTCATAGCTGATAGATGAGTGAATATTATACAAATACTTTTAGATCAAAGTGTACAATGCTTTCTTTGTTTTGTTTCAGGACATAGAACAAAAGCGGGCTGGCCAATACTTCTTCCTCGAAGACTAGACAAGAAATGTATGAAATTGTATTTATATATTATGTATCTGTCACAACGGCGGCCAAGTACCCGGCCGCCCGAGTTTTCCAATTTAATGTAATAAATCATGTTTTACACAAACACCACTCGTTATTTTAGCTTTATTCTGTTCATAGCTGTAGATAATATAATTTTATATTGTTGATTCCAATTCTTTGTCAGTTAATTTCTGCATCAAATGCAGCTATTATAAAATATAAATGCAATTATAGTTTTTTATGAGATTTTTTTTATTGCGACGGGTCAATTCCTTCCCTATTTTACCTACAGTTAGTACTAAGTAGCTCCGTAAAATAACATAGGTAAATTAAGATCTACTACCTTATATCTAGACGTTTTTCTCAGCCATATGTTTTGTGTCTGTTACAGATGTTGTATTATTTCGTACTATGTGATTTATTTTAACTGTTTTATTTAAAGACTGTCAAAATTTTGCGTACCTATATGAGCAATTGAGCTTCAATTCCAGGGAGTACCCAGTAACAGTCGTAGTCTTACTATGCCTTTTAACTCTTATTATCACTACATAGTAACAAACACAGTCGCTTCCCGCTGTCTCTCTATGCAACGGATTTTTATGCGGTTTTTTTAATAGATAGTGATTCAAGGGGAAGGTTTATATGTAAAATGCCCCTGACACATGTGCGATGCCGGGGCGGGTCGCTAGTTAAGGTATATAAAGAGCATCACACACATGAGAGCTATTGTACCTCATTTCTATGAAATTCAGTTCAATCATATAATTTCTATTGAAAGATTAAGGCTGTATACGTATCGTCGTTGCCAACTGCGTTGCGTTATATTCTTAATTTTACACTGTCACAGAACATAAGTTATTCATAACAATCTGTTTGGTAGTTAGAAATGTGTAGTTCAATAATTTAAAACAAAACCTATGACAAAATACGAAACAAATATAGTTACGTACAAATATGAAATATCTACTATAAATAACGTAAGCTTTTTTCCCGACTCCGGGAGAAGGAAGATAATATTGAGTAAGTATGGTCTGGTTTTATGTTACCAGTCAATTACACACAGCACATTGAAAATATTTTGGATACACACAGTTTAAACTTATCTAATACATTCTCAGAGCAAATAAAAAATATATTTATTTCATTTTTTTATTTGCTCTGAGAATACATTCCCAACAATTAATGAAACAAATAAATGTATCCTAAAAATAAAACATCTTCGGTAACTGCTCTAAAATTCAATTCATTATTTATTTCAGACACAAATGCATCCATAAATTATATTATGTAAAATTACAAAGTCAAAATTAAATTTCAAAAAATCAGAATAATATAACATTTAAAACAAATAACATTTAAAGTTTTTCGCATATCCGTTACACGCATCCATTTCTTCTGAATGGGGCAGTCTTCCCGGGAGGCAATCACCTGCAGAATACCATTGCGGCTGCCTCGCACTCGCTGTCTTAAGGAAGCGGCTTTCTTACGAATTATCACATGGAAGTCGTCCGTGCGTGCCTCCGCGAACATCGTCGATGCACTACAATAGCGAGGCAACCGCATTAGCACTCTGAAAATGTTATACTGGACCTGCAGGTCACTAGCAGCGCGACGAGTGTGATTGATCCATAAGCTACTCGAGTAGAAGGATTGACAGTACGCTTTGAATAGAGTTATCTTTACCTCTCTCGAGTACCGAGAAACCGACGCGCTATCATATTTCCTCAGACTGCCAGAGCCCTACGTTCCTGTTCCACATCTGCATCATCTTTAAGATCATCGGTAACGATGTGCCCTAAATATTTAAAACTAGTCACCACATGTAAAGCCACACCGTTTAACATAATAGGTGGAACATATTCTGGTTTGGTATTTTCACTCTTACAAATCTGTACCTCAGAGGTATACAATAGTAACTCCACTTTTTTTAAAATTACTTTTAATACATTTTTGGAATCGCAAGAACAAGTTCTATATAGTAGTATAAAGCATTAAGTCCTACGGCGCCTGTGAAAACAAATACCCAATAGTATATCACATTAAATCCACCCAGTACTATAAGGTATATGACCTCAAATGATTTGTTAAGATTATTTACCTCTAAACACAGCGCGGACTAAACGTTGTTCATTGGGTGGGCTGATGGACATAATGTTCTTTGCCTCGTGACTGAAGGAGAACAAAGCTAAACCTGGCTCATTATATTTATTTTTAATACGGAGTTTGACCTAGGTTTTAACCCTCAAGCCACTTGTGACGAATGTAAAAATGCAACACATGAAGCTGGAAAGAATAACGTTAAAGCTCAACACGATAAACATCTTCAAGAAAGCAATCTGTGCTTCAGGTTGAAAGGATTTGATAAACTCGCAGCGATAGAAAGCCATGGCACCAAGAAGATGCTAACGGTAGACCTTCAAAAAGGTTTAGTTACCTACACCCTATTTGACTAATGGTCAAAGTTTCTATCACATAAAGTTGTGGACTTTTAATTTCACAATTATGGACTCAGGGCCGAAACAAAGCTGGTGTTTTATGTGGGATGAGACCGTGGCAGGTAGGGGCGGCAATGAAATGGCTTCAGGAATAGTCAAGTTTTTGGAACAGCGTGACGGTGCAGAGCAGAACAAGAATGTATACTTGATAATGGCTTACTTGAGGATATTGTCTCAAAAAGAACACTTGCAAATACTAAACCACAAGTATCTACTAAAAGGCCATACTCACATGGAAGTGGATGCTGTCCACTCAATTATAGAAAAAAATCCGGGAGTTTCCCATAGTCACTCACTGGGACTGGCAGCAGTTTATAAAGAGTTGTTCAAAAAATTTTAAAATTAAAGTGGTCAACTTGGAAACTGATCACCTTAAGGATTTTTCTGCCTTTTGCGAAAGATTATCAGCTCCTTTTGTGCACAGAAAAAAGTCGAATGCGGGAGAATCTGTACCATATTCGGCTATGGTATGGATGCAGTTCCGAAAAAGCTGAATGGGTTCGATGTTCTACAAAACATCTTTTGAACAAGAAGCATTTGAAAAAGTGAGTTTTGATCGAAACAAACGCAAATTACTTTCTGTGCCCACGCCGAAACCTATTCGAGAAACTCGAAATTCTAATTGCATTGAAAATTTATTCAATCCGAATTTTTGCTTCTCTTAACAACTTGTTATTTTGGCTCATAAGGTTCTTTAGCTCCGAGGCAAAGATTTTCTTTAAGAAGTATATAGCCTTAAGTCCATCAAATCAAATAACAGATATTATTTATCGTACTTATCTGTAATTCATAATAATTTACTCTATTAATCATGAAAAATGGTGTTAAATTTATTTCAATAGCTTTCTATCAACTATCTCAAAATTGCATTCCAAATTTCACTCCGCACTAATTTGTTTATCCTGTAAAGTTTTTGTTTTGGCACATAATATTATATGCCTCTGAGGTACAGAAATAAGTATTTCACTCTTCACAGAGTTGTACCTCAGTCCATGTCACTCCGCATATGTATGTCTCTCAAATCACGAGTAATTTACAGATTGATCTCACCGACAGTACAATGTCATCTGCGTAGCTAATGTTGTTCACACAAGCCATCTACAATGCATCCAGTGTGAGTACTGCTGAGCTCGTCGATAAGATCATTAATATAGAGATTGAACAGCAGAGGAGAGGTAATTCCACCCTGCCACACACCGCACTCCATGCCATAAAAGTCCGACAGCACTCCCGCCCACCTCACCTGGATTGACTACTGTACCAACTTTTTAGCAAAAATGATGATTAAAAGGTATCTTAGCTAGCTTTACGAAAAAACATGAACCTAGAATATAATAGTTCTAAAGACTTTTAGACTGCAACAGAAATAATAAAATCATATTATATATTTTTGTCGGGCTAACCATGTAAGCAGGCTTCTAATCATCTACGAAACCTTAAAGTTGAGTACACCCTATTCATCACTTCTTTGTTTACAAACCTTCGTCATAAAGTAGTGATTGTACGTTGCACTACTGATATGAGTCAACACCGGCTGACGACTAGTGATCTCAATGATCATGAATAAGATCTGTGACGACAAAGTTATAGTGAATCGATATACGTAATCCTCACTCATGCTATTTTTAGGAATGATGTGTCTGCCCGTTATTAATTCAACTGACTAACAAAATATAGGTAGATGATATAGACAGACTAAATGCCTACAAACCGGAAGCTAGAGGGCACTTACACATGACAGGTATACGGGTGTTTCTCTAGACGACGCACACGATATACCTATGTAGTTGTATTCAGCTTACTTAGGGTTGTAAGTAACCCTAAGTAAGTTCGGTTTAGATGAGGAATGCCCAATTCTCATAATGCCTTAGTAGTCCGGAAATGCCTGCTACATGAAATGCAGTTATGCAGAAGAATAACTTTTACTATGGGACCAACTGAAGCCAAATTCGCGACAAAGTTAGCAGTTCTATAGCAAAAGTTCATTGATATTCAAAATATGTATGGGACAGCCGATTTTTTTCGCGGAATCTGGATTGGTTGGCCCCATAGTGAAAGTTGTTCACTTTGATGTACTAAAATTGCCTTTAATTGGTTCGAGGTTACTTACCGGATACATTCTAGGTAAAATGTGTATATTTTTTTTTATAAAATTGCCAATATAAATTATTTTGCCATTTTGAGAATTGAGAATTCTTAGAACCATATGCCATTGTTAGAATTGGGCATTCCTCGCCTAAACCGTAGTTCGTCTGGGCCGGGTGGCTAGCCCTGAAACCCCGAAATCACGATTTAAAAATCAGCTGCTCTCATTCCACAAAATGTACATACCTAGGTATCTCTGTTTTCCCCGCGATGTCAAGGTTGGTCTCGTAGTAAAAAATTGGAGATGATGTCCGTGGCTTAGCAATAGGACAATGCCGGTAACGAGAACTTACATCAAAATAAATTTTATTGTTTTCGAGTGGATGATGACAAAATCTTATTACTTGCTTATCTATGTAGGTACACTCGTAGATAATTACCTATATATAGGTACCTATATATGCTTTCATAGCGATTCTTCCACGAAAGATTCATCTTCATAGATAAATAAAGTAGGTATCAATATACGTAAGGTAAGTATAGTACCAAGAATAATACAGGGAAAAAACAAGATATGTATATAGTAGGTACCTACCGGTGATTATTTTAATTGTAATAAAATTACCAGTAGGGATTACCATTTAACCCAATAGAAATTAGGGCAGTTTTGAAATTTAATTTCATATTGCCCCAATTTCTGGTTACGTACCTTTCATAATAAAATTAAAATTCCTTAGAAAATCGAAAATCTTTCTTTAAAATTTATATTCTAGACTATATCGATAAATTGGGAATATATTTGAAGTTTTTACTACCTACTAAAAATTCAAATAATTCAATTTATCGATCTAGAATCTAAATTTTAGAAAGATTTTCGATTTTCTAAGAAATTTGAGATCGATTTTAATTTCATTACGAAAGTTACTAGGTAGGTAGGTAGGTACGTAATACGTATGGTGTACTTAGTAAAACTTAATTGTAAAACAGTAGGAAGGTACCTATTACCTATTGTACTAAATCGTATTTATGTTCATTAGAAAAGAATTAGATGAATTGTTAGGAAAATACAAACGGAGTTGATGGCTAAACAACAGAACAGATTTAGTAGAAAACAAGCAAGTGGAGGGTGTGTGGAAACCCGCAGACCGGCGCGCGGCGCGTTGCCGGGCGTCTCTCGGTCTCGATGATGTCATCGGCTGCTAACCTGTGTCGGTCAGGGCTGCTCAACATTTTCAATATTGCAATAAAAATATATATTTAGCTGCCATTTTAGCCATTTATATTCATATATTTGCCATTATATATTAGATAGTAACTATTATCTAATCTATGATTTTTCATTCTTGGCTAAAGTGGTCTCTGTGGTTCAAGTGGTTTCGGCCCATAAGTTCAGAAATAGACAACACTATAGCTACATCTCTACGTCAAATGAGTAGGTATAAGCGAGACTAGTAAAATTATTAGTAACTTTTACTAGTGGACCAGGAAATTTTATTAAAATTTTATAGGTTGGTTCAAGCCAGCTTTTTGCATAATTTTATATTCATTCGTTTTTATTGCACCATAAATAATAGAGTTCGTATATACATACTATTTCCATATATTTTGATCTCTTTCATTTATGATGATGATGTAGGTACAGTATTTATTAATTACACAAAATTTGTGTATTTAAGTTTTTCTATTCAATATGCTTCAAATATAACCACAATTTAGTAGGGTGACTAGGGTGTAAATTGATGGCGTCCTCAGAGAAGACAAATTTAATATGGACAGGACTTGCCTAGAGAAGCAAATCCTGCTGACCAGAATATGACATGTTTAGAAAAAATATTTTACGTAGAATCAACTTTCTCGTCACGTTTTATAGAAAACGTACACTGAACTAAAACGTTATCAAAAATAAGTTTAATTTTAGCAGTCTCCTAAGGTTGGCGATCAATGGAAGAGGGAGAGGGAAAACAAAATGCGTCTACTTCGACCGGTCGAACCGAGTCGCGATATTTCGGAATTCAACCCGTAGTGGTTCGGTTGGGTGTGTCGCATAATTTACAAAAGTACGTATACCTTTTCCTTAAGCTTTTCCTTTACAATCACATCTATTTTCATATTGAAATACAGCTTACCGTCTTTAAATAATCAATTTGTGAGTACTGCACGTAATAAATTTGTGTACAAATTGTGTAAATCTTAAAATGCCGGCGGCCTGGTGTTTGTGAGTCGTCAAAAGCCGGTCTGCGCTGATACTGAATTTATTTTTAGAATTCATGTGAAATGTTTTTCTAATATATTTTTCGTTCTATAGGAATCTCTCAACATGAGTGGCCAGCAGTATTACCCTTACAAGGTGAGTTTCCACCTACATTTAAATCTTACTTTGATATAATATCTATAGTCGATTCTATAGGATCTCACGAGATGATGTCATCTTTCGGGGCAAGGTTGACTGTAGCCGTGTGTACAGTTTGTAGGTGTTTGCATCCACGTATGCTTTTTTGCTAATTGTTCGAGCATTGAAAATGTTCTACTTGTTACGGATGTCATTTAATTTTTTTGTCAATTGTTTCTGAACGACGGCATTGCTTGCGCTCGGAAATTATGAAAATATGATACTTCTTTTACCTACCCTCACTTTAGAACAAAGTGCTCATTAAGAAGTATCTAATTTAAAATAATTTATTTAGTATTTTCACTAATGAAGGTATAACTAGTCTGTATAGTTAAAATAATATTTATATCAATTTATTTCCCATTTCCCTAGTTTATTAGACGATTTTCACATTATTTGTACTCTTGCAAACCACGCGCCAACGTGGACTCTGCAAGTTTGCAATCTTGCATCGGCAATTACAATTTCAAGCACTGACACAACTTTCCATTTTAGAGACCCATTTCTATTATGTTTTATGACTTCGGTAATAGTGTCTACCTAGCCATTGAAAATTAATATGAATATAAAGATACTTGACTGCTTTTGAATGCAATGACCATTGCTGCCCGTGCTTAATTTACGATTCGCCAAAGTAGGTTGCAATGCGAATCACGCCCAGCCCGGTCAACGGCCCCCGCAAACCATGCCAAGGACGCGTCTACCAGTCGGCAGTGGCGGCAACGAAGGGTGGAGAATCCATTAGCTTTTACACGACCCCATTAATATACTGCAAGCACTCGACCTGCAAATGTTTTATGGGACTTGTAATGACGTGTCTTATTTATTTTAAAATTTAAAATGAGGGTAGAATATTGAAAAATCAATCTGTCAACGTTTGTTCGCAAATGAAAATAGTCTCGTACCTACTACATTTCAATAAGATGAACGAAATGAATCCGCAGCGCCAGTACCGTTCTTATACGATCGTTAATTTGACATTTAAATCGATAAAATTCGCTAAAAATCGGTATTTTCTATGAGTTTTAGCGATTTAAATGTCAAATTAACGATCTTATAAGAACGATACTCGCGCTGCAGTTTACACAACTGGCACAAACCAAATAAATATTAGCTAGTATATATATTGATGCCGAAAACTGTAAAATAAGTAGGTACATTCAACGCAGCAATATATCAACCTAGGTAACAATGCACGAAAATTCGAAATCGTTTAATGAATAAATCATTTTTCGGCAAGCATCACAAAAACACACAAAATAAATAACAATGCCATTTTTCCAACTCCACGATGTTTCCATACACCCCAATTCAAGCTGTTATGATTTTTCCAGTGCACCCCCACGGTGTACCCCGCGGACCCCTTCGACCCCGTCGCCGATGCGGAGACCCTCCGCAAGGCCATGAAAGGCTTCGGCACCGATGAGAAGGCCATCATCGACGTCCTCTGCCGCCGCGGCATCGTCCAGAGACTGGAGATCGCCGAGACTTTCAAGACCAGCTATGGCAAGGTAAGGTGACTTGCCCCAAGCATGGGGTAAGGAAATATTGGAATTTATTCCAACTGACATCATTCAATACGTAGAATCATAATTAAATAAATAAATATTTTGGGACATCTTACACACGGCCTCTGACCCCAAACGTAGTATTATTATATCTTCTTTGCCCAAACAGTATTATTATATCTTCTTTGCCCAAACTAAGCTAAGCTTGTGATATGGCTGCCAGAGACTGATATATACTTATTTTTAAATACATTATAGATACATACATATATAGATAGTAACTAAATGACACCCAAACACAGAGCAAACACTTATGTTCATCACATAAATATTTGCCCTGGGTGGGGATCGAACCCACACCTCTTTGATCCAGAAGTTAGGGTCACTAACCACTGAGCCACCGAGGCAGTCGAAATTAAAATTAAATTATACTTACTAAGATTACAAATCCTAAAGTGTGTTTGTTGGTTTGTTTGTTTTGTTACTCTTTCACGCGGCAACCGAGCAACGGATTGATTTGATTTTTAAATGGATATATAGTTCAAAGGTCGAAGAGTGAGTGAGAAAAGCAGGCTACTTTTTATTTAATGAAATCCAGATCAATACAATCAGATACAAAATCCAGGATCCTGTGAAAAACCGCGGGTATAGTTAGTGGTTTACCTACAATATACAATTCAGGGAAAACCCTGTACAAGTTTTTTGCTGCGAATGTATAATATAAATAACAAAACAAATGTGACATTTGCATAAATTAAATTGTAGACGACTGCAAATATTTAATTTATTTCTTCGATACATATACCTACCTATTATTGTTCACACACCTTATCGTCGGATGTCAGAAAGTTCAAACTGTTTTTTCATAAACAACACAACATTACTAGTTTAGTAACCTGCGGTTTTTAACAGTGATGTAATAGTCAATTATGATAATTACAAAAATATCGAGTTTTGAACCTTGTGTCTTAGTAATAAGCCTAAAAATTAAGCGAAGAACCTTGGAGGTAACCGTGTGACCGGGTTGAATTGAACTGCTGGCGGTGGCCTCGCTGACTTCAGTCTATCTTCCGTTGTTAGTCATCGTTGATTCACTTGGTACAATTCGACAAGGAAGCCTGTTTTTCCTCGTTGACGGAGGCGAAGGAAGTTAACCGTGGTCCGTGAATCATTGACTAATGATGATGATGTTGATGTCTAAGTATTTATTACATCTACTGTCGTTAAAGCTATTGGCAAAAAGCAAAAGCGTAAAGCTTGATATTCATTTTTCCTGTTACTTAGGTACCTGCTCTCTTGACTGAGAAATAAAACAAAAGCGTTCGCGGTCTTAGATTCCATTTGGATTCCATAGTTAAAATTTTATTTGTACCAAAATGAACAACAAAAACAAAGCCAATAAAACGAGAACTGGGTACACATACACAAGCTCAGTGTAAAAATGTTGATGTAAAAAGAAACTCTTATAAAATACAGTTTTACTAAGTATTTTGCGGTGATACGTCCCACTTTGCACTTACTTTCTCCACCGGTATCTTATCAAGCCTTATTTTGTTTACAAAACGCTCTGTCCTGAGATTATGAATGTCATAATCAACTCTATGAAGCATAAGGAATGTTGTACAAAATATGATAACACCGGCAATCTGAAATACTGATATAACTAACTACAAGAATTTCGTAGTAAAGAGCGAGTAAATCTCATAGATTACATTTTTCTTCACGATATTTTTTTGATTGATAAAAGATTCAAATTCCATTTGATGCGGTAAACAAAAACAATGATTACCTACTACAACTAAAATTACTTCATTACTGCTGTACATTCCCAAATTGCCCGTGACGAGACTACTATACCCCGCCAAGATGAAGATACAATATAGAATCAAAACCTTAGGCACTAGGCTCTAAAGTCTAGAACAAAACAGCCAAAAACTAGTCACGGATAGCGTCACATGTCGTTCAATATTCAACAATGACTTCGACGATAGTCATTGTAAAGCAATCTTCATGCACACGTACGAGTACCTACGACCGTGTGTTGATGTGTATTTGTGTACTCACAATTTTCTTAGTAATATGCCATATCTAGCATTGAACATTATGATACGAGTATTTGCACCTGTTTCAGGTCTATTGTTTCAACTCATAAAGTATGATAATGTAGTAAAACAACGATTTACACGTATGAACTGTTTGAACAAAATAGCTTCATTTAGTCGTCAGTTATAATTATAAAAGGGGAAAATAAATCCATTGAGGAATATGTACAAAGGGAATTTGTAACAGGACAATTGTGTTAATAATAATTAATGGCAAATGTTTAAAAATAACCTAGTTACCTAGACTGTTTAAACCTTTTGTTGGTTTAAACAATGTCTAATTTTTAACTAGTTTACTTTATATAGGGTATTTTAGGTTAGATAGGATAATTTAGTTACAGTCTAATTTTACTTTAGGTGCCATTAAATTATCTTTATTATTTATATAACTGTAATTTTAAGTTAGTTTAGTAACATTTTTGCTACTTTGTAAAATTTTTGCATGTGGTGCTTCCTTAAAAAGATGACGCATTTAGTCTAAGCTAGTATGTAATTAATTGATGTTTTTTTTTTGATGTAGTTGTCAATGTGAAGCCTAATAAATAAATAAATTAATTCAAGTAAGTACTTATGATTATTTTGTTTTACTCGGCTGTCTAAAACTAGAGTAATAGTTTTGGGTGTTTGTTTCTTTGTTGGAATGTAGGTGGCCTAGGTATTACTAGATTTATTTCAGCGATTTCAGTATGGAACATGTTAAACTCTTTTTAGCATAATTATGTTACTTACTACTATTAAATTAATAGCGGCTTCAGAATGAAACTAGCTGTGATTTTTTGCTTTTTTTTTTATTGATTTGTTACACTCCACAGACACCGGGGCCTGTGCTCTTTAAGATTATAGGTACATTACTTTTTCAATGATTAAACAATATTTATAACCGGTATTAGGTAAAGCACCTATCACCTCAACTTCTAGATAGCTCATGTTTCAACCGAAAATTAACAATAGCAGCATTATAGCATCGGCAGTTTCCCCGATAAAATGCCTAACAATACTGACCTTGATGCCACAAATGGCTGTTTACGCGTAAAAATTGAATTTCCTAGCTAGTTAGACGCAACTAGGTACTGTATTTTATAGCAATACTACGGTATATTTCAGATAAGTAACAGTACGATTTCCGCGTATATTAGGTTTACGTCCGGTTTGTGGCCTCTGAAATAGATTAATTAAGTGTTATTGAGCTAACCACGACTGATATTGCTACCTAGTGGTCAACTACAGAGATAATATTTCAAATGCGTGCATATAAAAGTGAGAATAATCATAAATGTTCCAATATAGTTCTAGTGCAATTTGTTTTAAAATAACTACAGTCGAATGAACTCAGTAGTATAATAATAGTAGCTATTGTATGTATATACACATTTCAATAGTTATTTTATTTACCATCTACATCTATAAACTGTGCATTGTGATGATAAAGGATTTAACTACTTACGAGGGGTGATCCAATAGTAATGATAATCAGTAACAAACACAATGAATAAAATAAAAAAATAAATTTATTTCTCAACATAGTCTCCTAGCAAGTCTATACATTTAGTCCATCTCTTTTCTAAACCTAAAATTCCCTTAGAAAAAAAATCTTTATCTTGACTCTCAAAAAAGTCCTCAACCGCGGCCATCACGTCGCTATCATCGTCAAATTTCTTGCCTCGGAGATGTTCCTTGAGTCGTGGAAAGAGATAAAAGTCACTGGGGGCTAGATCTGGTGAATAGGAGGGGTGATCCACCAGCTCAAAGCCCGCTTCCTGAATGGCAGCCATGGCAATTGCAGCTTTGTGAACCGGTGCGTTGTCTTGATGGAACAGCACTCCAGCCCGCAGTTTGCCTCGCCTTTTCTCCTTAATAGCCTCCCGCAATCTTCTTATTTGTTCTGCATAGTAGGAGCCTGTAATAGTGGCCCCCTTTTCCAAGTAGTCCACCATGATTATTCCTTCAGCGTCCCAAAAAACAGACGCCATAACCTTCCCTGCTGAGCTTGACACTTTGAATTTCTTCGGCGTCGGTTCATCGGATCGTTTCCATGTCATCGATTGTTGTTTTGTTTCAGGATCAAAATGGTGGATCCAGGTCTCGTCCATGGTCACAAAACGTGACAAAAAATTATCCTTGTCTGCCTGGAAATTTTCGAGATTTGCTCTTGACATGTCGACTCGTTTCTTCTTTTGCTCGTCGTTTAACATTTTCGGTACCCAACGCGCGGAGACCTTTCTCATATGCAATTCGTTCGCAAGGATTCTTTGAATGCTGCCATATGAGATCCCTGTGACCTCAGCTACATGCCTGATAGTCACTCTTCGATCTTCCAATACAACTTCTTCAACTTTTTTCACATTTTCTTCAGTGAGGGACGTCGATGGGCGTCCTTCGCGGTGTTCGTCTTCCGTCGATGTTCTTCCCAGCTTAAACTCCTTAGCCCAGCGTGCAACTGTGGAATATGGAGGAGAAGAGTCCCCTAATGTTTCCACCAAGTCGCTATGTATGTCTTTGGTAGACATTTTTTTCAAGCAGAGGTATTTAATGACAGCTCTGATTTCGTGTTTTTCCATTTTGATGTTCACTCCTTGACAGTCCGTATTCAAATGAATGTAGCTCCCGGGAATCGTGGCCTATTTATATGATTTTTTTTTCCTGAACTAGTTGGTAATTGAGCAAGTGACTGATATTTTTTTTGTATTTTTGTGTGCAGTAGAAATAACTGATTATCATTACTTTTGGATCACCCCTCGTATCATCAAAAAACTTAGGGTTGAGTTTGACATAGGTAAAGACGCCGTCATAAAACTGCTAAAAGCCATTAATACATTTTCAATATCTAATATAGAATTGTAAAAAAAGTCTAGCCATAACACGAGAGAAATAGAATTATAGCACCTGCAGTTGTATCCCTAACCCTAACCCTATATAATACCTAACAATCCTGACCTTGATGCCACAAATGATTGATTACACGTAAAATTGAATTTCTTAGGTGGAACAGACACACACAGATAGAAGTAGACACTTAGACGCAACAAAACTTTTGTTACTGCAGTTATTTTAAGTAGGCAAAACAAATATTCACAACCAAACCAAAGACATCGATTAACCATAAAAATGTTCACCAGGAGCTGATTAGCGAGCTGCGAGCTCAGCAGCAACTTGGAAAACGTGATCATCGCGTAGATATAATATTCTATGAACCACGCATTGAGATGAAAATAAGAAATTATCTCTAAACTTCTAATAACATTTTATATAGATACACCGGCATAGCCCTCATCAATCCGCTTAGACCATTCAATCTCTAACATAGCATATGAGCCAAACCAGTTGTTTGTTTGTAAGCCTGTATTGTCCCATTGTTGGGCAAAGGCCTCCCCTCGAGACCAGACAAAAAACAAAAGATCAAAAACAAACCAGGACTAGACCAAAGATATTAACTAACTCTTGAAAGATATGGCCACGGAAGAAGTCTCTAATCATACTAATATTATAAATCCGAAAAGTTTGTTGGTTTGTTCCTTTTTTAGCACCAACGGATTGACTTGATTTTTGGTATGGATATAGTTCAAAGACCGAAAAGTGACATAGGCTACTTTTTATCCCGAAACAGTAAGAAGTTCCTGTGGGATAGCACATAAGTCAAAATACCACGCGGGCGGAGCCGCGGGCAAAAGCTAGTAAAATATAATTCCGCGCGTGACTTAACTCTCCAAATGACTAACCATGAAAATTTTCATCAGGACCTGATCAGCGAGCTGAAGAGTGAGCTGAGCGGCAACCTGGAAAACGTGATCATCGCGTTGATGACCCCCCTGCCCCACTTCTACGCCAAGGAACTGCACGACGCCGTCGCGGGGCTCGGCACTGACGAGGAAGCCATCATTGAAATCCTCTGCACCCTGTCCAACTACGGCATCCGTACCATCTCTGCTTTCTACGAACAGCGTAAGTTTAGTAAAATAATTCATTTCTATTGTTAATATTATCATATCATTCGCTTTCTGTATCTCACTGGGATATAGGCTCTAGAGTCTACACTACATATAAGGCTTCTGTCTTGTATTCATCTGCATCTATAGATTCGGGGATATTTCTATAATTTATGTTTGGGATGAAATGTACTTCTATAAAATACACCCCTGAAAAATATTTATTAATTTCGAGCAAAATACTAAATAAGTAGATGAATTGTGAGAGTAAAAATATCAACGAACAAAGTTATAGATGAAATCGTCACACCTTATCAATAAGGTTAAATTATGACATTCTTTCATGTGTTTTAAAATTTAATTTGTTACAAAAAGAATAATTTAGGTAGTTATTTACTCTACTCATTCATTAGTTGTATGGATATGTTGTACCTACACGTAGTGACAAAAATTGCTTCAGTCTAATCTCAGTTCAGTACCTAAAACTTGGATAGATACTTAAATTGATTTATTACTTTTGGGACTTTTGCTGTACCTAATAATTTAAAATGATTTAAAGCCGGATGTTTACTACATAACGTCTATAATGGTATCAAATTGTCTTCTCTTCCCAAAAATATTAGATTACAGCTTTGATACTGGTTTAAATCTAACGTCATCAATTAAAATAATATAATTAATCATGATTGTGTTGAGTCACACAGTTCTGACCATGAATGACTAGGTCAGACTCCCGATTAGCATTTACCAACGTCAACATTCGTGACTCGAATAAGGGTTTTCATATTTACAATCCTAGTAACTAGGTATATGTAGATAAATAATAAAAGTTGTTACTAAGTACTAACCTACTAATATAAAACTAGAGGTAGGTATAGACGACAGAATAGGTAGAATCTTCATCGATGTTTGCATGATGTGTACACAGCACTACACACTACACAGAATGTAGTCACTCAAACGGGGTCAAACGATTCAAATACAATACATGGGGTAATTTGACAAATATTTTTACAATAAATACATACAAATTGTAAGATAGCTTATATTGATAATCTTAATAAAATTCTATCAGAACTAGCATGTGGTCAACTATTCATATAATAAAGTGCTAATACTCCAACCAGCAAACCAAGGACGAGGTACATTAGGTACCGAATATATTTTAGACAAAGTAATTTTATGATAAGCCGAGCACAAGATTCATTTAGGTATAAGTAAAACAATGGATACGATTCCTGGTAGTCAAAGAGTATCAAATTATGGAGCTATTCAAATTGAATGTAAGAAACTTGCGCAACTTTACTAAACATCACCATTTTACAATCGAACTGTTATTTTGAAACTTACGCATTTAACATAACAGATATAAAGTAAAATACCTTATTAAGTTATTACTTATCCCAACGTTTCGACCGAGTCAGTTGAATGATATTTATAGTTCAATTTAATAATAGATTTTTTTTATTGTTGTAGTGTACAACAAGAGCCTGGAGTCAGATCTGAAAGGCGACACCTCGGGCCACTTCAAGCGCCTTTGCGTCTCTCTGTGCATGGCCAACCGTGATGAGAACCAAGGCGTAGATGAGGGGTCAGCCAAGGCCGACGCTGAAGCCCTGGCCAACGCCGGCGAAGGACAGTGGGGAACCGACGAGTCCGTCTTCAACTCCATTCTCATCACCAGATCGTACCAGCAGTTGAGACAGGTAGGTAGATAGCAAGGATAGGAATAGGGACAAACTAATCTTCCTAGCGAAGACTGCGTAGACATGAATAAACTTGAACCAAATGCTTGAACTAATAATGAAGAGAAACATCGTGAGGATACCATGCGACTTCTATTTGCTTATTGACTGAAGCGAAACGGGGAAACATGACGATTTTGGTTTCGTCTATTCGGATATTGACTTATATCTACCGGTCTCATTTTTTTCAACAAACTTCGACGAAACTTTGTACACAGGGATATAGGGTTATGAAGATTCAGTCAGAGGTGTCGCGAGGTCTGCTGATCGGAGAGCTACTTGTATTGTTATCTATCCTATGGCAAAAAAAATTAACACCAAAATACTATCTTACGGCATCTACGACATCTATCTTTTTTTTGAGAGCTAATACCATACCAGATGTGTTTCTTGTGATGTGTTTCTTGTCATGTGAAAAAAAACAGTTAATATCTTGACGAAATTCTTTACTAGTGTGATGACATCATACATGATAGTCTGATGCTAAATGACGGTGAGGTCGAAAATGGAGAAAGCACTTAACCTGAATAGGTTCTCATCAGCGAAGTAAAGTTAAACATTGACGATAATGAAGACAATTGTAGAATATTATGTGTCAAATGTTTTAATAAGTTCCCAATTCACGCCATGATTTTTCAGGATATATACCTACCTAGTACCTAGGTAGATAAAATCACTGTCTATAATATTTAGATGCTTGGCTTTTCAGAAACCTTGAGTTATAATATTACCTAGGTATACACTATACGTATTATACATACCTAGTTGATCACTGTGCAAAATCACTAATATTTAGATGCTTGGCTTTTCAGAAACCTTGAGTGATATTACCTATAGGTATACGTATTATACTTACCTAGTTGATTTTTAAGTGCTTAGATCATCAACATAAGATGAATAAATCAACGACTTAGGTAGTTAACTCATTATCGTTTTGGTAGATAAGTAATCTTGTAAGACACTTATTGGGTGAGGCTTATCCATTATATTATCGTTAACAAGTCATCAACAAATATGATGTCCTAATTTTACTATCTCTCACAAGTTTGGTGGTGTACTTACTTTGGTAAAAATCATTTTATACATTCAACTTATTTTATTTATTTTACCAACAGCATGTTCCACCTGTGCGAAACAGTATTATTGTTCATTCAAGTGTGAACTCATAACATCTCTTATCTAAAGAATGCAGAAGGAATATTGACTAATTTGTGTCGTTAACCAGATCCATTCTTTTGCGTTTTATTATCTTTCGTACCCTGATTAATTCTGACATAGATGGTTGTGTTATAAGTTGAACGCCCTGTGTATCGATCAATACGTCTGTCGCTGGTGCGAAAAGCATAACTGACTACTTCTTCTTTGTTGGCCTTTTGTTTCCTATTTCTGGACATAGGCTTCTCCCAATTCACGGCATGATTTACAGTCCGCTGCCTTTGCGAACAGACTAGCAATTTGAATCCAGTTTATTGTTTTGGTTGAAAAGTGACTTTATGATGAATATCATTTTATGATCTGGTCAAATTACAACTTTCTTTTCGGGGGTTCTTAAAATTTTTACTTTGTTTTCGCTTCTGCACCTACCTATTTTTTCAATGTGATCAGAGAGGACCATGATTTCAAAGATAGGTCTAAGTCAAAGTTACATTTTGCTAAAACTATGCTCGTAAATGAGCTAATTGTTTTGGTTGAAAAGTGACTTTATGATGAATATCATTTTATGATCTGGTCAAATTACAACTTTCTTTTCGGGGGTTCTTAAAATTTTTACTTTGTTTTCGCTTCTGCACCTACCTATTTTTTTAATGTGATCAGAGAGGACCATGATTTCAAAGATAGGTCTAAGTCAAAGTTACATTTTGCTAAAACTATGCTCGTAAATGAGCTAATGCTCGGCTGATTCATTATTTAACAATGTTGTGAACTTATATGAATCATGGCCTTATTATACCTAGGACGTTGCAGTCTGCAGACGCCTTCAATCATCATAAATTATGCGTGGTCTGATGTAAACTGTCGCGATATCTATGACCTTGATTTTTTATATTCCTGTCTGCAAAGATGTTTTTGTGGCTTGGTTTTTTGTTTAGCTCTACATTTATAGGTATTTGTTAAGTCAAATCAATAGGTTTTGTTTTGAACATGTTTTCTTTTCTTTTTCAGATCTTTGCTGAGTATGAAGCTTTGTCCGGCAAAGACATTGAGGAAACTATCAAGAAAGAATTCTCTGGAAGCATCGAGAAGGGCATGCTCGCTATTGGTAAGATGGTTTCCGTCATTTCAATTTGTTTATGAATTGAGAATCATATTCCGCTTGACGTTAAACAAACATGTGATCTAGGAACACACACACATAAGCACACTTTGCTAAAGGGCGTCTGTTTACCAAATTTTTGAACACACTGCAGATGTTCCAACAATTTGAACTAAATTAGGAGGCTACATAATAATATACCTACCTTATTTAGAGTTACGATTTACCTACCTAAAGGTTTTTTCCGAGATTTGCTCTTGATATTTGTAAATACCTAAACAGACCACGATTCGTAATTTTTACATAGACAACTTAAAAAGTGTTTTATAGTTAGTTTTCAGTTTCTTATGGCTTTCAGTTCTAGTGGGTATTTATTAGTCATGGTAGAGAAAGTCAATAGCTTAATCTCAAACCAAAATAAAAAGGTGTTTGTAACAATCACGTCATTCACCAAGGTCATGCAACAGGAAGCTGCGTTCAACCTCGCTCAGTGCTTCAAAATTCAACTATATGTACCTACCTATTGACTGGCAGGCATTAGTGTTATCACGATTATAATGTTTCACACAGTTTTTTTCAATGCAAATGCCATTAGCATTAAATTTTGAGCCAGAGATATGTATGTACTTTGTAAAGGAAGTTTAGCCATTTCAGAGGCCTTAAATTTGTTTACACCAGCTAGCTTAGCACACGACCACGAAAAGCCACGAAAATAACTCTTTTCGACGTGTGAAAAAGTGACAGATTCATTCACGTTAAAAGAAATATTTCGTAGTGCACATCCTAGCCCAACTGGGCCAGCCACCCGACCTAAACAAACTATTTATTTCGGTATACACTTCTAATGGAAGTAAGTTTTATTTTAGCGATTTTACTAAAATATTTGAACGCACTGGGCCACTAAACTGGCCAAATTTAAGAAGGGAGGATTTAGCCAAATCGCCCTCCACGGGTTGTCGTGTGTTCAGCAGTGCACTATTAGGGTACCCGCTATTAAAAAGCCGGTAGAGCAGATGAACATTTCAGTAGACTTGGTTTGGAATATGTATTAAATTGATTTTTCTTATATTTTCTAGTGAAATGCGTAAAGAGCAAGGTCGGATTCTTTGCTGAGCGCCTGTATTATTCCATGAAGGGTCTTGGAACCAATGATAAAACCCTCATTAGAATCATTGTCAGCCGGTCTGAGATCGACCTTGGAGACATTAAGTCTGCCTTCCTAGAGAAATATGGGAAGACCCTGGACAGCTGGATTGCTGTAAGTATCATTTGTATATTTGTATGGGGTTATATGGGTTTGGTATCTAATCGGGGATATTTGAAACTGACAACTAACATTTGGGGCAATATGTACTTGATGAATAATTGGGGCAATTTGAAACAAGTTTTGAAGTTGGGATATTTGGGACCAGTAACTTGAGAATGGGGATTTCTTGTTTAATATGGTAAGCTGATTCCATTGCTATATAATAACAATAGTGAATAGAAGGTATTTTGGCATTGGATTTTTAGATTGGTTCTTTTTTGTGGTTTAACACAATTTTTGACTGTATTTTATTAGTTTTGACTTAGAAATTGATGTTTTTGTTGAATGGTTAGATTTAAATAGACCTGTTATTATGCACTTGTATGAGAATGTCAGACACTTTAAAAATATAAACATTTAATATTTTAATACTAACTATTTAATATTGTAATTTGTATGTAACCGTATGTTGTATTAGAGTCCTAACAATTCTAACATTTATGTCGCCTGGCATTTTATTTTGCTAACCATACTAATATTTTAATCAATCGCTAACATTTATGTGTGTAGTTATCAACCTACATACTTATTAACCTATTTATAATCAACCAATATTTTAACATGTACTATATACTTAGACATGGTTTATAAAGTATCACTGAGTGCATGAAAAATTCACCGATTTATGTAATTATGTACAAATTATTCTAAACTGACCCATAATTTCAAAGTACTTATCGACTTGTACACAAATATTTAGACTGAGCAATTGCCAGTAACCATCTTCTTTCATAAATATGTATTTCATCCATCATCAACTAATATTTAAAGTAAACCATCACATAACATCTCAAAATTATACAGATCTATTTAATAAAAAAATGTAAATATTTCAACAAAAAGTGAGTTTAAAAATAACGCGAAAGTTTTCAAGATTGGCTTCGATTAGTTTTAGGCGAAGTGTTTAAACTGTGTTGCCATGCTAACACCGCGGGTCTGACTGAGGTTACTAATTGGTCATTTTCCGATTAATTTTAAAGCCAGATCCTACTATTTATATCTATCTACAACATACCAATCTAAAACTGAATAAAATTGTACCTGTTTGATATGAAAGCTGTTGACAAAAGGTACGATTTTAACTCTAGAAAGGTTAATTCGGGATAGATGGAATTATTGGGATCAGCTTAAAATACGGAAAGGTCTAAAAAAGAGTGGTTCGTTTTGGTTGCAGGGCGACACCTCCGGTGATTACAAGAAGGCCTTACTGACCCTTGTCGAATAAACACGGTCACGAGTGGTCTGGACAACCTACAATTCCACCAAATTTCGAATATATAAGTTTACTTTGTCAATTAGGATGTTAAGATCTTGAAGGTGCACTGGCGACGCGACCGGCCGAATCTCATTCCATAATCTCTATCTACCCGCATATCGAATATTTTAGATCTGTAACAGGCTAGTCCTGTCGTCAGCGCACGTTATCTGTTAGGTTAACCATGCCGGGTGTATAATTTTCTTCAAAGATCTGTATATTTTGCTTCTTCTCTTACTTTAATCACGGCCATGCGACGCACTTTAGTTAACCGCTTATGTGTATGCATGTGGGACTCGGTGAAGTCACTACTAGTTGTTCCTAGTCTTACGAGTAGTTTGAAATTTTTCAGGACGAAGTAGAAGGCAACATGGGCCATCTCCTCTCTGCGTTGAGTTATTAAGCTACTGCTTTTAAACACTCAGTATTACGAGCGGCGATCTGACCCGTAACGATTATAACCGCAGTGTAACCAAATATGTAATCAACTATCCAGTTGCACTAGATGTTTGCATTTTTAAAGACATTAATCACCTAGTTTAAGTTAAAAACGAATGCACGTTGTGATAAGTCATACGAGAAACTATGGGCCAGTTTATATTTATTTAACTTTTGTTGGCTAACTTTGAACTTTGGCAATTTTCGGTATTGTTTACAGGATGACCTAACGGGTGACTTCAGGAATGTGCTAGTCACACTTTGTGCTTAATCCTGCAAAGATTTTATTTTTATATGAGTATAGTTTTTTACGCTTGGCATGTTACATTAGATGTTATTGAAAAGCTGCTGTTACAAAGTACAATGTAATGATTTGCAGGATGACACGAAAGGAGACTACAAACGCGTGTTACTCACTCTAGTGTCGTAAGCATAATAAGACTACAAAAAATGATCTTATTTTAAATATTCCGTACTTTGAATGCCTTTACATTGTATAACTGTTGAATGTTGTAGAAATCAAAGCTTGATATTTTTGTGAAAATGAGATATTTATTGGTGCTGTAGTTTTGTTTACATTATACATTACCTATTTACATTTAATTATAATTAATTAAAACTACTATTCTATGTTCTGTGCTGCTTTTAATTGGTATCCCTAATTCCATCTTTTGTTATCTGAAAAGGAAAACCGATGTAGAGTATAGGGGAAAAAATAACGAAAGTCAATATTTTAGTAGGTAAGTATTCTATCATGTTATAAATTAGATATAAATTTATATTTGTACAAACTGAAATTATTTTATTCCTCGCATCTACCATTACATCATACCTACTATTCTTAACTTTGATGAAGCGAATAATAATGAAGTCACGGTTAAAATTATGAATTACACTAACATAGTGAGGAAAACCAACGTCCCTTGACACAGTACAACAACAGCTTTATTATTTCAATAGCTAGCTATTATATAGATAGTATTATTTTTTGATAATTCTTGGCGCGATATCAAAAATGTCCTACTCACGAATTACTGGGAAACCCCGTAAGTTTTTGGCATGCATCCATCTTGTCCATCAAACTGTGAGGACGTTATCGATTACAAATGACGCAAGATAGTCGATGACTAATCTCTGTATTTGAAAAAAAGTTTAGTTTTTCAGTTGTTTACAATTTACAACTGTTTAGAATTTAGCTGTTAGTTAATAGGATCTACAACGTTAAACTGTGCCTGATATTAAACATAATCCGACTAATCCTTACTCCTTACTAATATTATAAATGCGAAAGTAACTCTGTCTGTCTGTCTGTCTGTCTGTCTGTCTGTCGCGCTTTCACGCCAAAACTACTGAACCGATCTCAATAAAATTTGGTACACAGATAGTCTAGAGCCTGAGAAAGGACATAGGCTACATTTTATCCCGAAAATTGCATAATTCCCGTAGGATAGGACAAAATCTATCGTTAGCGAAACTGTCACCTATCACAACGACGCTAATAGGCCCAATTTTGAAGGCACCATCGTAATTATAACAGTAAATTAGACTATTTCTGTTTCTTTTTCACTTTAGGCATTCGATAGAGAGAACACTTTTTACGTTGCAATTAAATTTACGATGGCGCGTTCATAATTGTGTTGATTGGGCCTAATACGGATTGACAACACGTAATTAGATGACAAGTGACATACATTAACTGCAGACTTTTATAAATGTCCCGCTTAGCATAGCGAAGGGACAAATTGTCTTTCCACCATTATAGCTCCTCGAAGAGGAAATAAAGTATGGATTGACAATGAAAACTGACATTAAAATTAGACAAAATAGTTTTCCTTTTGCCATGCTACATATTACAATGACGTTTAATACTAAGCCGTCATTCCGTCTGACATTAAAAATATTTTTAAATATACCACCATTAGAGGTTAGACATATTTCTTTATTCTACCTTTATGGTACAGAATCCATGCTAATATAAGAAGAAACGGATCGACTTGATTTTTAGAAGTATTGCATGAGTATGGGTATTAACCTTGATTCTGAATTGTGACCTTGACACGAACATACATTTCTGTTGGTTTGGTTAGGATTGAACAGCAATAAAAGTGCAGCCCGGCTCAGTTGCGGCACTCCTCATGAGGCACGCAACTGGCCGGCCAGCCTCTCAGCTGCTATAGTTAAAAACCCCAGAAAAGGGGCCCAACCTCGAGTGCAAACTTCTAAACTGCCTAGGGGGAAAATAATCGGGAGACCTCGAGCGCCGCCTGCTCAGCTGTCTCAGAAAAAACCCAGAGAAGCGGCTCTACCTGGGATTCCCGCGCCGCCCATAAGCCTTGGCTACTAAGTTCCCCCGCCACGACAAGGCGGGAACCAAAAGGCGGGTACACTCTAACCTTATCTTAATCAACAGAAGAATTTTTAAGCATTTTATAAGTATAAGGTATTTTGATGTCGGGTTAGGTTTGGACAGTAACAACAAGGTGCAAAGTACTTGATTTTTTATAGAGCTGTACCAGCCTTTTTAAAAGTCCACTGCAGGACGTAGGCCTACCTACGAAGGGTGGTTGGGCCATATCCACCACGCTGGCCCAGTGCGGGTTGGTGGATTCACATACGCCATCGAATTTCTTCTACGGACGTACGCAGGTTGCCTCACGATGTTCTCCTTCACCGAAAAGCCAGTGGTGTGAAAACAAGCCGTGGTGGCCAAGAGGTAGTGACACCCGCCTTAAAATCGTGAGGTCGTGGGTTCGAATCCCCGGTTCCGTACCAATGAGTTCTTTGGAATTTATGTACAGAATTTCACATCACTGGCTTTTATAGAGCAAGTGCCTTTAAATACAAGACTTACGAGTACAATGTAAAACTTCATAAACTACTACTACATAACAAGCAATTGGATCATCCACATACCCTTGAAGGTCTAAAGATATTCTAAATGCTCAAGCCCACTGCCAGTTAGCAGCGTGCCCAGCATGCTGGCAGCATTGCCAATCAGCTTGGCAATGCTGGTTATACGTTGAGCCAAATAAACACTAGCATTTTGGTCACGCGGCGGGTACACCAGACGCTCAGAAAGACTTTTGAAAACAAGATGATTTCCCGGCCACTACGCGCACAATGTCTCAATTTCAAACGGCTCAAATATGTAACCACTGCCGAGGTTAGCATATTTGCGCCGTTTGTGCTGCTCCGCCGAATCCGCCACCGCACCAGCCCTACTCTGAGTCTCAGAAAGACGGCGCCAAAGTATCGACGCAAGTCGCGTCCCATTCTATGGGCCGTCTACACTTCCAAGGGACCAGCTTCATACCGTCAGGCCTTTTGCCATCACCACGCGCAAACCCATTCGGTTCGAGTACGGCTGCGACATTGGCGGTCGCAAAAGCCCTGCATATGACATCGTTCACAATGGCGTGACAACCAATTCGACCAGCGCTTCTTGAGCACGAAAGACGGTGGTGACCGAGCTGGTCAACTAGGGTACTTGAATAGGTGAGAGCGCTCAGCAATGTGCAGCGCGGCAGCAAGGTGGGTCGACTATCTCGACGATATCATCAATACCGCCGGTCGAGCATGATCACGGCAAAGAGCCAAGGCAGATGGCACTGCAAGAGTGAGGCCTATACCCAACAGTGGGACAAAGAAAACTGTGGATGATATCGATGATAAAACAAATTAGTTGAGATTGGCTGTTTTTTGGGTTTGAAATGATTATTTGCTACAATATTTGTGTACCGTTTCAATGTGAAATTAGGGCTAATATTTTGTAGCGCACTTACTATTTTTGTTTCCATATTTTTTTGACAAGATAAACATAAATTCAATTACATCGCGGGCGAAGCCGCGGGTAAAAGCTAGTATTATCTATAAACGAGAAAGTAGGTACTTAGTTAAACCCAAACTGACTGCGATAAGAATAAGCAAGATAATAAGTTATAATAAATAATATTTTTTTGGGATATCTTACACACGCTCGCTGACCCCAAACCAAGCAAAGCTTGTGATATGGCTGCCAGAGACTGATATATTACATATACTTATTTTTAAATACATACTTATAAAGATACTAACTAAATAACACCCAGACACAGAGCAAACACTTATGTTCATCACATAAATATTTGCCCTGGTGGGGATCAAACCCACGCCCTCTTTGATCCAGAAGTTAGGGTCACTAACCACTGAGCCACCGAGGCAGTCTAATTAGTCGAAACACATCATTACTGTATGATACAGTAATGATGTGTTTCGACTAATTAGACTGAGTCTACTGCTGAACATGGGCATGCCCACGAAGGATTATGATACGATGTCGTAAGTGAATCCACCAACCCGCACTAGGTCAACGTGGCTCCCATAATCCTTCGTGGGCATGCCCATGTTCAGCAGTAGACTATTTAAAACTACCGATAAAGCACTAAAGTAAGTAAGTGGCTAGTCCTGGTGTCAGAGTTTCTAGTCCGCCTGAAGGCATCCGACATGGCTAAACGGTTTAAACAACCGGGACCTACGATTTAACGCACTAAAGTTATACGGCATATGCTGAACGAGACTTTAAAACAATGACTGCTGAGGTCTTTTTAAAATGCCTGGAAAATTCTAATAAGCAATACCTTTCTGAAGAGCAACGGAATATAGTAGGCACGCGGACGAGAAAAACAATAATTTTATTAAATATTTATAATAATTCTAGAATTAAAATTAGGCAAGATGTGGTCAAACGCTTAAACTGATAGACTGTACTGTACTCTACTGCATTGTACTAGCCTTTTATATAATCTACTGCAGGATGTAAGGCCACGAAGGGTGAGGGGTTATATAGTCCAGGTTTACACGTAAATTGAAACTACAGCTGTTTTCGTATGGCTCTATACATTTCTGTACAGCACCCCTGGCGGAAACGAGGAAGAAATAACCAAAATGTATGGAGCCTCACGCTAACTCGAAAGTTTAAGTAAACTACCCAAAACCTGGACTGGGCTCTGATCGATTTGTTTCGACCAAAATTTACTCAATCAAAATACACACAAATTCACACTTCTAACATGGCCACTCACCTGAAACTTGGCCACTGCGTTGGGTGCGTCATTGCTCTTCATCATCAGCGCGAACCGGGGTCCAGCTGGGCTCGGAGCCGTCAGCAGCACGCGTTTGTTGCAGCGATGTGCCCAGGCGTCGCCCAGGGCTCCCACGATGTACCCGCTCGACAGCCCTACTCGGGTGCTCATTTCATTTGTTAAAACTACCTATGAGAAAAAAATAAGCAGAAAGAAATAGAATAACCGGTTCATTAAATGGACCATAAATCGTTAACAGTAAGTTTAACAAAAAAGTTTACTGGCAACAAAAGATGCGAAATTTTATTCCTATAGTTCCCTTTTGACCACCTTTTGACCTAAAGTGCATAGTGCATAGGTCAAAAACGTTTTTTCTAGATGGCGCTTAAAGCTCCACCTGGATCTGTCAAAATATAGTAAAAGTTTTTAAAAAAATTATTCGCAAACTGCTGCTAAAAAAGTAGGTCAGTAAAACTTGGCTTTTTATAACAAATAAAGTACTCACAGCAATTTGATGATCAACGGCTATCCTTTGCAACTGTGCCATCTGCCTGAACAGTAAGCCAGTCCTCTGTTTCGCCGAGATACCTTCTTTGAACGGGAAAACTATAGAATCTATTACTATCAATCTTATCTGAAAAAAAAAAACAAACATTTATTTATAGGTATTCATATTTATAGCCTTATTCACATCATAATACTTAATACTTCAAATAAAAATTAAATAAATTTGATATTTTTACCACTATACCAGACTTTTTTTTTTTTTTTTTTAATAGTCCTCTAGAGGACGTAGGCCTACCCACGAAGGGTGAAATTGATATTTTTACTAACAAATGACTAAATTGTATCCCTAGAAACCCTAAAAATAATTTATTTTAATACAGTGTTAATTTATAATTTAATATTCTAATTTTTTTAAAGTTAATTGTACACTTATAGTACTTAAATAGGTGCAGTTTAGGGCAACTTGAAATAATGCCCCAAATATTTTTAGGGTCATTAGTGTAGGGTTAATTAAGTATTTGAACAAACAAAAGTAAAACATTGAGATATAGGTCGAATCAAACTTCTTGGCGGGTGTGATGTAAGCTACAAGCTGCGGATAACCCAATCCTCGCGCAGCTGTTAAGTGAGCTTCAGTCGGGATCGGGAACCAAACTTCGTGGCGCATGCAGTTTGGTTCAGCCTACACTTAAATAGGTATTTGAACACTTACATTAGAATTATCAGCAATAATCTTTGGTAGCCTGTGCATATAGGCACAGAACTTCTCGAGACCAAATGCTTTCACATAGTTTAGTTTGCTAAGTGCATGTTCTTCGTTAACTACAAATGAAGGTACAAGCTGTTGACATTTTTGTAAACTAGCATTCAGTATTTCTGAAACGAAAAATTGGTTTGGTAGAAATTATCAGTTTGAAATTTTAAGAAAAAGATGGAAAAAATATTCATGTGGACTAGGTAGATGAAGTGGTACTGAATTGAAAAAGCTTTGCTGCAGAAACAAGTTCTTAAATAGCTGTTGCATAATATTTTTTGCTACTGAATTTTTCTACAACTTTGTACCTAATCATAATAATCAAATTAAATATCTATTTTTATTTGCCCAGCAGTGGTTAAATAAAAAAAATATATATATTTTTTGTATTTGTTGCTATTTTTATATTTATTTTTTATATTGGTGGCAACAGAATTATACATCATCTGTGAAAATTTCAACTTTCTAAATATCACGGTTCATGAGATTCAGCCTAGTGACAGGCAGGCAGACAGACGGACAGCAGAGTCTTAGTAATAGGGGCCAGTTTTTACCCTTTGGGTACGGAACCCTAAACATGGTTTAAACTGGCCTAATCATCCCTACAGTTTGCATCAACTGTGCTTGCTGGTCTGTGTTCTTCACTCACACACACGTTAGATCCAGTCTGCATATTTTGATTAAAAGTTTATTTAAAAATAGCACATTTTAGTTTAGTACCACAATCCTTTTTAATGCTGTATTCAATAAAATATTACCTCTGAATCTGCATAGTGTAAAGTTTGTATTTGTATCAATGTATAAGGCCTCGGCACTCAATCCTCCAAGAACCTTTGGAATCTGGACCGATGCACACAACTGTAAGCTGAAACAGAATAAGGTACCTGGTATGTGAAAAAGATAAAAGGCAAGAGATAACTTGTCTAACCCTGTATAACCCAGTATAGACTAGTATAGAGGAAAAAGGCATCTTATTTGCTAAGGAAAACCTAAGATTCTCACACCCATACGGATGTTCTGAAAATGATATTTTTCCAGCAGTAGTGCATGCAGACACAAGTGTAATACTTATTAAAATTGTAAGATACACAAAGGAGAAGTATTTTCAGGCTCTTCATTATAGGTAATTAATATATACTTACCATAGTTGTGTCTTCCCTGTACCAAGTAAGCCTAAAAGCTCAGTAAGAGAGCCCAGCTGTATCCCATCGCTCCCGAGAACACTATCAAGGCTCTGGCTAAATGTTGGAATAGCAGGCAGGCTGGTTTCTCTCTGAAATTGAGAATTTTCGTGTACAAAATCAAAGTATATTGTAAATTATAATACACAGTAAGACACAGGATAAATAAACTAACTTGCCATAGTTCTGCAGCATTGAAAATTTTAAAAGTTTTCATTATCCCGCCGCTTTTCCATTTCGATTTTCTGAAAGTTACTGAATGAATGAATTGAATGAAATGAATGAATATTCAACTGTCAATTCAAAAGAATTTGTCATAGATAATTAAAATCGGTAATTACCGATTTTTCTAATTACTATCTTTGCTAGTAGATGGCGCTATAATAAATATTTATTGGCTATTGTTAACACGCAGTAATAATATTGTTAACTACTGTACAAAAAAGGGCGCCACTTACAGTATTCTGCTACTCAGTAATAGATGGCGCTATTGATGAAACCTAAGATTTTTTTTCTTACATTTTGGGACCATGGAAAATATTTTTTTAAGTCACATTTATCCTGCATTTTCTGTGTTGAAGTTGACATTTGTTAATAAAAAATGAATATGTCAAGCTTTTCAGCTGTCATTTCTTGATTGCAGTTTGCAGTTTGACATTGAAAAAATTGAAAATAAAAACAAAGTTTATACTTTATACGTTTACAAATAAAAAGGATTTAAAAATTCTGGATCGTTTTCGTCATAATTATCAATGATGAACCACAATCAAATGAACATGCACGTACCGATGAATCCCGTTGGAGCGACACCAAATGTCGGGATGCAGATGCAAGTGCCAGGAACAATCATGCAGCAGCAATCACCCCAACAAATGCAACCTGCCATGCCACAGCAGCCCCAACAGGATAAAATGGACAATATTTCTAAAGTAAAAACCCTAATGGTGTCCTTGCGAGATTCCATACCTGTAAGTATTTTATGAATCCTAGAAAAAAGCTAGGTTAAAATGTCATGATTAGTGCTTATTTTTGATGATGATGAGTTCGATTGAGTAATCATTTCAGGCATAGCACGTCCAATGCTGGACATAGTTCTCCCTCCCGATACATCTCCAATAAGAACGGTCAGAAGTGGCTTGCATTGCATCCAGTGCGATTCTTCAGTTTTAATGAGGTCAACAGTGTAATTTAGAGCTCAGAACCACCAACTCAGAAACCTTCTTTGACTCATGCACAACAAATTTACTAAAGATCATCACATGATCAAATGCATAGTTTACGATTCTATAAAGGACATACAGAAAACCATTCATTTTTATATACAGTCTAAACTCTATATAACGACACTGAAGGGACTGTCCATTTTATGGAATTATAGAGAGTTGTCGTTAAATGGAGATAAGAAAACTCAGAATTAGAAAAAGAAAAGTTTATTTCAAAATAGTGTTAGTAGTTATCTAGTAGTTACGTTTATAAATTAACTCCTACTTATTAGTCATGGTCAATAACAATCTACACATGCAAGCAATCCCAATTTGTAAACAAAAGAACGAATTTCTTAGAAAGTTCAGTATACATGATGCCGACAGTCCAATTTATTGCAGGCTAGGATAATAAAGCGACAAAAGAATGTACACAGCTGCGCAGTTTTTACTAATTTTAGCAACTTAAAAGGTACTTTTTATTACTCAATTGTGGTTGTTATGAAGAGTGGATGTAATGCTATGTAGAGTGTATTATTGTATGGAAGACAAGCTAAACCAACCAAAGCCAATTGATTTCGACTTTTTGTGGAGTTTGTTGTTAAATCGAGGGACATTATGTGGAGTGTACACTGTATTTAGAATAAAACTAGTTGAAAGCAGCCTGCATCTCATTCCCTGTTAGAGTTATGAGTTGAAGATATTGCTACAAAAAAATGGGCATAGTGTACCATAATCCAAGTAAAAATTATCTTTTCAGATGACCCTAAAATCTGCTGCACAAATTTTACACCAAAATCACACAATCGACTCAAATTCACAGTAAGTATCACATTAAGCCCGATTACAGAGGCACCAGTGTAAATTTAATTGCAACGTAAAAAGTGTGCTCTCTATCGAATACCTAAAGTAAAAAAGAAACAGAACTATGCTATTTAGCTAATATAATTACGATGGCGCCTCTGTAATCGGGCTTATTCTATCTTAAGACGATAGATTAAAACCACTAAGCAAGTACTACCTCTGCAATTTACAAAATCCACCTATTTTGATTATTATGAATGGACATTGCCGGTTGCAGACTGAGAGCTAAGCTAAATTAGTTTAGCTTAGCTTGCACATCTGATCACAGTTTTGCATAGATCATGCTTAGCTTACAGTCTGTACATATCTATGGAAAACTGTTTCAGCTATTCAAGCTAACCCTGAACTAACTTAGTTTAGCTCTTAGTCTGCAACTTGCATTACAGTGTATTTGTTAGGAACAGTCTCCTTGAAGTTATGAACTGTTAATTGCAGCTTTAATTATGATACTAAGATTTAAATAAATACTATGATTCCTCCTTTATAAAATCTTATTTGTTCCTTCTACTCCCTTGTATCTGAAAGAGCGCTTTGAATTTATTCAAGGTCACTCCAATTCTTTAAGATCCTCTCGTGCCCTAAAACTGGAATTCAAAGCCTCTACCCACTCCAACCTTTCCTATACTAAATCATTTACTTTACAAGCTGTCCTGCTGTGGAACGAACTGCCTGTTGCTATTAGGCAGGCTAAATCCCTTCCCATATTTAAAAATCTTGTTTATCAACATTATCTTGCCTTATGTTAGCTAACATTGGTATATAATATATGTATTTAGGTATTAGTATATAAGTATGTATATTTATAAGATGTATCACTATTTGTGTATATTTTTTAATTATAGTATCTGTAAGTTTATTTTCTATATTGTTATTATTTATTTCAATGTATGTACTGTATTGTATACACCACCGACCATACTCCTATTTTTAGAATAATCCAGTCCATCCAAAGTTTGTCTGGTAGAAATAGCCAAAGGCGATAAGGCCACCATTGTACAGCATATTGTATATTGTATAGTTTCTGTACTGTGTTTCTGTGTACAATAAAAATATATTTATTTATTTTGTATATGATCTAATGACATTTATCTTAAATTTTCCAGGAAAAGTATTGACAACCCTGTGCCAAGATTTGACAAGAATTTAGAAGAATTCTTCTCAGTATGCGATCAGATGGAACTGCATCTGGTAAGATTACTTATTGAAACTGAAATGCACTTACTTATTTTTGTTGTGAATCTATGTTTTAGAAACCTATATTTTTTATTTCACTAATTCAAAAAAGTGAAGACAGTTTAAAAAGTGGTTGATGCTAACAGTGTAAATATGCAGGCACAAACCTTGTTATTACCAAAGCATAATTGTGTTCTAATCTACTTCATATACTTTGAACAAACAGGATTAAAATTCTCAAATATTTTCTGATAAATTAAAATAGTAACTGATAGAGAGTTACAATTTAACTAAAGATTTGAATGATATCCACCAATCAAGCTTAGTTATTAGTACTAAGCTGTAGCTGCACAGCTAAGTGGAAATACTCCCTTGCACAAAAAGTAAACATCTGAGAATACACCCTGTACCTTCGTTATAAATGTATCTGTACATTTTCACTTGTTGATGTATGATAATGGTATTCAAGTGGAAATACACCCTTACGATAATGGTAACCTACCCGTACCAGCCGTTTTAACAGTCCACTGCAGGATGTAAGGCCTACCCACGAAGGGTGATTAGGCCATATCCACCACGCTGGCCCAGTGCGTGTTGGTGGATTCACATACCCCATCGAATTTCTTCTATGGACATATGCAGGTTGCCTCACGATGTTTTCCTTCACCGAAAAGCCAGTGGTGTGAAATTCCGTACGTAAATTCCGAGGAACTCATCGGTACGGGACCGAAATTTGAACCCACGACCTCGCGATTGTAAGGCCGATGTCATTATCACTAGACCACCAAAGCTCCGGACATACAGACCACAGCATGGATAATGGTAAACAAAATGGAAATTGGCTATTTTTAATTACATCCCAGTATTTATTTATTTATTTGTTTATAGGCGAGCAGTGTATACTGATGTGCCTATATCAAGCAGTGTCGAATAAAATTAGTATTTATCTGTCAAGGAAATTTTTTCCTTCTTTATCCAAAGGTCTAGTCTATTTTTAAATGTGTTTATAGTTCTAGCTGAGATGACATCCTCAGGCAACCTATTCCAATTGTAGACAACTCTATTGCAGAGGATGTGGTGTGCAGTGTTAGTTTGTGATGGTGTAGGCTGTAAGAGGACTGTATGGCGTCTGCTATCGCGCATATTTTCCTTCAAGGTGTACATGTCGTGGATATCCGGAAGATTATAGAAGCCATTGAGAATTTTGAAGGTCTCAATCAAGTCTCCACGCAATCGTCGTTCTTCGAGGGTCGTGAGACGAAGAGCTTTTAACCTATCTTCATAGGTCTTGCGGCGCAGAGCATATGGAATCCTGGTGGCTTTTCTTTGTGCACTTTCAAGCAAATCAATATCTTTCTTAAAGTAAGGACTCCATACCTGGAACCCATACTCTAGCAGAGGCCTTATATAGGTTTTGTAAATCTTAATAAAAACATCCATTGTTACTGTCTGAAAGGACTTGCGTATGATATAAATAAATGAGTTAGCCCGTTTGACTACCATAGATATATGCTCTTCCCATTTCAAATCTGCAGTAATGATGACAATGGGTTCCCCAATAAATTGCGATTTATTGGAAATCCAAGTAAATAATATTTCACCTACAATGTACAGAGATATCATATTATTTATGTAAATATTAATCTAAGTGCAACAATTGACTTATTGACCTGGCAACAGTCTAATCACCATTTCATTGCTCTCATATCTCTGATGCTTTATACATAAGTTGTTATCATTTGTCAACACCAATGTACTTCTAATATCCTTTTGCCACTTTCAATGTGAATAAGTCATGTGATATCTAGTAGAAATTTTATTGTAAGTTTGTTTGTACAAGTTTTGTATATTTACTGTACTGTACCAGCCTTTTTAGTAGTCCACTGCAGGACGTAGGCCTACCCACGAAGGGTGATTGGGCCATATCCACCACTCGGGCCCAGTGCGGTTTGGTGGATACACATACGCCATCGAATTTCTTCTACGGACGTAAGCAGGTTGCCTCACGATGTTTTCCTTCACCGAAAAGCCTGTGGTGTGAAATTCCGTACATAAATTCCAAAGAACTCAATGGTACGGGACCGGAGATTCGAACCCACGACCTCACGATTGTAAGGCGGGTGTCAATACCTCTTGACCACCACGGCTTATTATTAGGTTTAATTACTATAAACTCTATAAACAAAAACTTAAGAATATTAGAGAAGGTAACATACAAAATTGACTGCCTTGGTGGCTCAGTGGTTAGTCACCCTAACTATTTGGTCAAAGAGGTGTCAGTTCGATCCCCACCCAGGGCAAGTATTTATGTGATGAACATAGATGTTTGCTCTGTGTCTGGGTGTTATTTAGTTACTATCTATACAGGGTTATTTCTAATCAATTAGCATCCTTCTATGGGCTTATTCTGTACATCAAAACTAACAACTTTTGTTCTACGACTTTCGTCAAAACTAAAAAAAAAAAATCTTCGTCTTGGGTGAAGTATATTTTTCTATGGAACAACAATTTTTTTTTTAAGTTTTGACAAAAGTCGTAGAACAAAAGTTGTTAGTTTTACTGTTAGTTTTACTGTTTTGTTGTTAGTTGTTTTAGCACAGAATAAGCCCCTAAGAGGATGCTAATTGATTAGAAATAACCCTGTATAAGTATGTATTTAAAAATATGTATAATATGTAGTATATCAGTCTCTGGCAGCCATATCACAAGCTTTGCTTAGTTTGGAGTCAGAGGCCGTGTGTAAGATGAGGACTCTGTAGATATTTGCTCGAAGATTTCCACTCAAAAATTACTACTTACGAACACTTAAAAAATGTAATTTTGATTGCAGCGTACGGCGATAACGTGTATCCAACAAGCGCAGTCGGCGGCGCACTACCTCCCTCTGTCGGTCTATCCTTCGAGGCTCGACTCGGGACCCACCACTCAGGTGAGCATTTGCTCCAGAAACTACCTTGTTGAAGTGAAAACTTCGTTAGCGGCGTTGTACACTTTTTGGGATGGGTAAAAAATTCGCGTCAGGACACGTGACCTGAGGGCTAAGTGCGAGATTTTTACTCGAACTCGATCGCGTTAACGTTTGATGTGATTTCTATGGAAATGGCACAGCGCCATCTTGTGTCACGTACAGAAAACTGAATAACTAAGTGTGAGTATTTTTTACGGTAATGTAACGAGCGCCAAACCGAACGAACACGAGCGCGGTCTGTGATTGGCTAATTCAAGCGTGTGTGTCAATGTGCTCGCGTGTGTGCACGGCGCGCTCGATCAATGCGGCGTAAATTAATTCGATTTTCTTTGCAAATCTCCCACTTGACATTCTTATCGAAAATTCCTAAGACGGCGGGAGCAAGTTTTCACTTCTGCCGGCGCTCCCGGAGAACAACCAGTTGTTTAATTTTTTCTCTCATCATCTCATCTAGAATAAAATTAAAAGCTAAAAGTTCTTTCCAATAAAACAAGAATTATTGAATTTGGACGACTACGTAAAAATGTGTGGTTGGTTATAAAAAAAATAGTACATTGTACACCGAGGGGAGAAAACAATCTATTTCTGTTCGAGAGTATGTTTAAACCCTCCGCTGCGCGTCGAATTTAAACATACTAGAGACTTTTTTCGCATTGCAGAATATCATCCCTTTCATTAAAAATAGAAAACAAAAAAAATCCGCCTCTTTTCTCTAATTATTTGATATAAAACCTTTTTGAGATTTGAGGTTTGTATGTTTCCCGCCTCTTTTTCTAATTATTTGACGTTTGTATTTTTTTATGTTCGCTGCTAAAAAACAAAAGAAAGCTAGCAGTAATAGATTTTCAGACAACGTTCAGCTGCCCTGCTTCGGAGGGCAGTAATAAAATTCCATGTAACTTTTCCCGCCGCACAGTTTTAAGGGAGAAAGAAATTACGAACTTTGTAACCCGTTTATGAACGAGTAATAAGACACTTTTCGTGTGGGTGTGGTATAAAATATATGTATACCTTGAATTTCGTTGCTTCTCACTCACAGTCGTTGTAATTATGTGTAAAAATCTTCGAGCAAATATCTATAGAGTCATAATCGTGCAAAAAGTGTCCGAGCCAAAACTACCCAAGCTACGTAGTGGGCAGGCTTTTTAGGATTACAGGCCAACTACAACGCCGCGCGATGCCAAAGTGATCGCTTACGGGCACAAATTAGGTGACATAAGGTCGAGATTAGAGAAAACGGGTCATTGTGAATTATTTAATGTAAATATCTACGTCGGTATGTATGACGGGGCTCGGACTTTTTTTTTTACTACTATCACTTAGAAAGGGACTGTAGCCACAGTCTTTAAATATTTGCTCGAAGGTGAAAATTAATCCAGCCATCAGCCAAAGGACGTCCACTGCTGGACATAGGCCTCCCCTATGGATCTCCAATAAGACCGTTTGGAAGCGTCTTGCATCCAGCGCGATCCTGCGGTCTTCTGCGGACGTCCTACGCTGCGCTTGCCGGTACGTGGTCTCCACTCGAGAACTTTTCGGCTTCATCGGTCATCAGTCTTTCGCGCTATGTGCCCTGCCCATTGCCATTTCAACTTGCTAATCCGTTGGGCTATGTCGGTAACTTTGGTTCTTCTACGGATCTCCTCATTCCTGATTCGATCCCGCAGAGAGACTCCGAGCATAGCCCTCTCCATAGCTCGTTGGGCTACTTTGAGCTTACTAATAAGGCTCGTAGTGGAAACCACGTTTCTGTGTTTCACCCGATTTCTGTTGGGAACTCGGTTCTTGAAGTCGTTGACTCGTACGTCTACAAGGACAAGTAGTCCAGTTAGGTAGGTCCGATTTCAACAAAGAGGCCAATCGCCAAATCCAACTCGGCTGGGCAGCGTTTGGAAAATTGCGTAGCGTCTTCTCGTCCGACATACCTCAGTGCCTCAAGTCGAAAGTTTTCGTTGTGTGTTGCCAGTGATGACTTATGGAAAATTAATACGTTCTTGTTATTATTACAGGAAACAACACTCAGCTACCCCCAGTACCTGAACACCGTTCGCCTTCAGATCTCCTACGCCAAAGACATCCACGACACCTTGGTCGCCGCTGCACAAAATATATCGCCCGCCGAGTGATGTGATAATGGTATTTTAAGTACTTATTTATTATATTAAGCAAATTAGGTAAGAGTTAAATTAAATTTTAAGATGTATTATCATGTTTTATTACATAAAAAATATATATACAGGGTTATTTCTAATCAATTAGCATCCTTTTAAGGGCTTATTCTGTACATCAAATACATCAAAACTAACAACTTTTCTTTTGCAACTTTTTACAAAACTTAAAAAAAAATTGGTGTTCCATCGAAAAATATCGTTCACCCGCGACTATAGTTATTGAACAGCTAATTTTTTTTTTTAATTTTGATAAAAGTCGCAGAACAAAAGTTGTTAGTTTTGATGTACAGAATACGCTCCTAAAAGGATGCTAATTGATTAGGAATTACCCTGTATATGGAGCTGAAACATTCTATTCGGACTACCAAACGGACCACGAAATAATTCTATCGACGTGTCAAAACGAGATAGAGTTAAAAGCCAAAAGTATCCTAAATGGATGCTAATTGATAAGAAATAACCCTGTATATGGAGCTGAAACATTCTATTCGGACTACCATACGGACCACGAAATAATTCTATCGACGTGTCAAAACGAGATAGAGTTAAAGGCCAAAAGTATTAGGCGCCCTGTATTTTCACTCCTTCTATACTAATTTCACTCCTTTTTGGAATTTTTAACAAAAATAGGTGTCAATTTATTCACATCAACAGAAATGAAAGCTTGTTTACTTGTTAGAGTCCAGAACACAAGTGACCAAACATTGACCGATAAGACCGAAAGAAAGCCGAATCCTTTGTTTTCGGTCACCAGGTGTTTTAATGACCTTAACAAAGAGCCGCTTGATATTCTAAGAAGTTATTTATGACCCCGGTAAGTCATTTAAGATAAGCACTCAGTTATTGGTTAAGTAGTAAACATGCTATTATTATATACTACGGGACTAATCGCGCACTAAAATTACGAGAGTATATAATGATAATAATGTGTTCAAATCGCGAAAGTTTATAAACAACATTAGTAAACATGCATTTTGTTTTTTTTTAAGGTGTCTAATACTTTTGGCCGAGGCTATATATGTCTCAATTTTTCATACGTCGACAAAACTCTTTTCATGGTCGTATGCTAAGCTAGCAGGAGCAATCTAGATGCAAACTTAGAAGAGAAATAATAAGCTATTGCCGAATCATATAACTTGGCAGCTGTGATGTTAGCTACAATCTGCGGAGCCCAATCCTGCCTGAAGCTCACTTAACACCCGCCAAGTTATATGATTCGACCGATACCAACATCGATCTACACCTTTTTTATACTATTTTTTTGTCCATCTCCATGGATTGTTATTAAGAAGAATAAAGGTATAGGCTGAATCAAACTGCTTGGTGACTGTGAAATGAGCTACAAGGTGCGCACATCCCCTCTCTTGCGCTGCTAATATATACAGGGTTATTTCTAATCAACTAGCATCATTTTAGGGGCTTATTCTGTGCATCAAAACTAACAACTTTTATCATAACTCTAAAAAAAATCAGCTGTTCCATACATTTTGTCGAAGGTGAACGATATTTTTCTATGGAACAACAACTTTTTTTTGACAATTAATAAAAGTAGAACAAAAATTGTTAGTTTTGATGTACAGAATAAGTCCCTGAAAGGATGCTAATTGATTAGAAATAACCCTGTATGCTACTGCGCAACCACTCGCCTCGTGTTCACAGACGCCAAGAAATTCGATTCGGCCTATACTTTATTGCAACAAACTTAAATAACATTGGAGAACGTACTATTTACAGCTATCTACATAATTAAAAATAAACTTATACAAATATCACTAAAACTAATATATATACAAAACTAAATTTATAACATATAAAACTTAATCTAAAAGCCCCTTTGTAGAAGGAAACGTGGCTAGAATGCTGGCAGCATTGCCTCGCTGAATGGCAATATACTTAACTTACATAATCCAGTCGATTGATCATGAAAAAAATCAATATTATAATTAGTCCGTGAGTTAGATTATCGAATAATATCGGACACATATTTTTTCTTTTGTTAATCTAACAACAAATGACATAGATAAAACCTATCAAAGTTTGGGTGTGGGGGTCGTGACGTCACCTCTCTTACAGAAGTCTATACAATTGTATGGCACTTGTGACGTCACGCAAAACTTTGACGGACTATATCTTCACCAATTTTTATTTAATTGAAAAAAGAAAAAACACGTGTCTAATATTTTTTGATAATCTACATGACGGACTAATTATATATTTTTTTTGTTATCATGCCTATTATAGAGATAGGACACAGGGATAGGGTTATAAATGTAGAAAAAAAAACAGACTATGATTATTTAAGATATAATTAAAAAAACATTACATACCTAGAAAATAGAGACTCAAAGTTTATCATAAAAGATCTTGATCAGCTAATACAAAAATAGTTCAGAATTTGTTCTACCTAAAACTAAATAAACTAAAATTACAACTAACTTAAAAATAATTTATATTAGCTTTAACACGAGATCATAATACTCTAAAATATTAAAATTTCATATCAGTACGCATTTTGTCTCATTTTTAAAATGATATCGGATGACACTAAATCACTAGTTTTAATAAATATTCTAAAGTTAATACTAATAACGCGGAAGTACAATTTTGTAGGGCCAGCCTTCATACAAATTTAGGCGTCCCACAGACGTGCGGTTGCGGCCTAGTCATCAACCAATCACAGGTCTTCATTTAAAAACGGGATTTGTGATTGGTCAAACGCTATGCCGCAGTTGTCTGCGGGACGCCCAAGGCCCAAGTTTTGTATAAATATTAAAATCTTACTTAAAAGCTATCACACATTTTATTAGAACACTATCAGTCTCAACGTCTGATGATAGCAGGAACATTTTAGTGAATCAGTAAAAAAGTCCATATGGATGTGTGCCTGAAACAATACAAAAAATAATTATTTTTTGACACTTTTATGCATAACTGAAAAGATACAGGTCAGATAGGTATAGAACCACATAAAAATATATACAGTGTAAACTCCACGTAACGTCCCTCGATTTAACGACAAACTCTCTAAAGCGTCGAAATCAATTGGCTTTGGTTGGTTTAGCTTGTCTTCCATACAATAATACACTCTACATAGCATTACATCCACACTTCATAACGACCACAATTGAGTAGTAAAAAGTACCTTTTAAGTTGCTAAAATTAGGAAAAACTGCGCAGCTGTGTACGTTCTTTTGTCGCTTTACTATCCTAGCCTGGAATAAATTCGACTGTCGGCATCATGTACACTGAACTTTCTAAATTCGTTCTTTTGTTTACAAATTGGGATTGCTTGCACGTGTAGATTGTTATTGACCATGACTAATAAGTAGGAGTTTTTTTTATATACGTAACTACTAGATAACTACTAACACTATTTTGAAATAAACTTTTCTTTTTCTAATTCTGATTTTTCTTATCTCCATTTAACGACAACTCTCTATAACGTCATAAAATGGACAGTCCCTTCAGTGTCGTTATAAAGAGTTTACACTGTATGTAAATAATCAGCCATTAGTACGAGTTGGACTCGCGCACGAAGAGGTCTGTACTGTATGGGAGCCCCCTTAAATATTTAATTTATTTTAATTTAATTATTTATTATTGAAGTGAATATACAACTAAATATTCTGTGAATATGTCAAACATGTACCTGTTACCATTATTAATATCGAGCAAAAAAAACGGCTAAAAATTCAGGTTTGTTGTATGGGACCCCCCCCCCTTAAATCTTAATTTTATTCTATTTTTAGTTATAGCGGCAACAAAAATACATTTTCTGTGAAAATTTCGGCTTTCTAGCTATAACAGTTCATGAGATACAGCCTGGTGATAGACAGACGTACAGCAGTCTTAGTAATAGGGTCCCGTTTTGACCCTTTGCGTATGGAACCCTAAAAACATGACAAATCGAGAATTTCCTCTCCAATAAAACAATTGAAAGTAAAATAAAAATGTCCAGAAAGGACATGTCCACAAAATGTATGGAGGCTGGTATAATAATAATCAAAAATTCTAACCACAACACTCGTTACATTTCGAGAAAGTTCATATTTTTCTGAGTGTATTTGTAATACACTCAGAAAAAAACAAAAAGAGCCCTCCGATTTTTTTTTTATTAATTTTGAATTTATTAGGATAAATAAACATATTTGGCTCAATAGGAAGTTTATCTCCAGCAACCCTGATTAAGTAACCTCCAAATTGTTAAATAAAAGTATTTTTACCAATTAGACACACTTTTAAAGTGTTTTTTGTCACATTGTACCTACTAACTGGTCACACTAGTAGGTTATAATTTTTAATTTTAGCAAATTAAGTGAATAATGTGAAAGAATCAGCTACAAATGCAAGTTAAATAACGATATAAGCACTTTATCATTGCTAAACTAGAAAAAGTTATATGTTTTGTTATTTTTCATACAATTTATTTTTTACATTTAAAAAAAATGGAGGGGTGATAAAATCTAAATTACATATTTTTGGGAAGCCCATAAAACAAGCTTTCAAATGATGAAATATATATCATCTTGGTACGATTTTTCTCTGAATAATATACCACTTGTGGACGTCACTGTTTCACGTGTTTTGAAATGACAAAAAAATTACTTGAATAATGGTAGGTACCAATAAAGTATGGCGACAACAACACTAGATAGGCACTCTATAATAAAACTGTTTATAAGAAGACATGACCTACCATATGCTTTTCCGTCGACCAATGTAACTTCTAGAATAACAATAAAATTATCGTGCCAGTCTACATGCAAATATATATGAGGAGTAACCTATCGTGGCCCTAATAAATAGATATCATCAGTGAAACAAACAAACATCTAGTCTATTGTATCGAAGCCCCGGGGGGTACAAGCTAGAACTATTAGGGTCTTCCACTAACGATGCTTTCGAATGGACGTCATTAGTTTTTCCAATTTAGTGAAATAAAGTTTTATGGCTGATTGTCTCGGTCAACGCGTGAAATTCTATTTTTTGCTTTTTACTACTCATATTCACAAACTATTACAGATAAACTGCTCATATAAACTCATACAGCGGCCATAAATAGGTAGCGTACAGTAACAGGTAGCGGTACAAACACCTAAAAACTAATTAGTGGTCAGTTTTATTAGTCAACACTCTATTAATGGACTCTAGTACATAAACTGGCCTCTATTTTGGTTTCTATATTTTAACACTATCTATTCATGGCCTCTTAATGAGGTTTTTTTAAATTACAATTAACAGTTAACAACAAAAAAAAACAAAGAAATTATTATCGCGCGCTGATTTTGTGGAACCACCTTAAACTCCATAATATTTTACACATTCCTTATTTGAAGATTAAATAGTATACATAAAATAGTATATAAAAAATAGTAAATAAAAAAGTAGCTCATAAAAAAATAGTATACAAAACCAAAAATACAATGTGCTTTTAAATACATTTATAACACAAACACTTTTGCATTACCTAGATGAGTTGCTAAACTATTTTTGTCGTCATTTTACAAAGAAAAGTCGTCATTTCTAGCGACAAAGGCGCTAAATTGAAAAAAAAAACAAGTTTCGACTCAATTACACATTATATAATATGTAACCAAAAATATACTAATTAACTCAGATAAGTCGCTAAACTAGTTTTATAAGTACGCTAAGACAAAGAAAAGTCGTCACTTCTAGCGAGTTTTTCGCCAGAAGTGACGACTTTGTTGCCGCGCCGTCCAATCGGTCGTATCATCAGTGGGCATCCACTATTATACAAATACACAAATCAAACTCAATCTATTATATTATAGACACATCCATCTGGCTGTTTGTGCTTGCCTGACCCCCGATAAACTTATTATGTTGACATAAATCACTTATAAATTGTCTTGTAGCCGCATGGAATATTACAGGCTCCTATCTGACTGCAGTGTATAAATGGGACAAACGCCAAACAACATGGGTGACCAACATTTTTGTTCGCAAACAAATTGTAAACAACATTAGTATGTTCTAGATTCTAGAATGTAGCATTGATACTTATTGCCGATTCAGATTTTTATTTTTCGAACTACCCACCCACATTATGTTTTGTAACGGCCATGAGTACTTTTTGACTGACAAAACGGAGGAGGTACTCAATTCGACGCGTACCTATATATTTTTTTTATGTGTAACCACGCATAACTTTTTACATAGTGGTCCGATTTCGATAATTCTTTTTTTATTGGAAAGAATATACTTTGAAGTTGGTCCCATTTAAATTTTATCAAAATCGGCTGAGCCATTTTTGATAAATCAACAATAATGTGAAAAATACTACATCGATTGTACACGGTTGAAGTCGGTCATGCCATTTTTTGTTTTTTTTTTTTACCCGATTTTTTATAAAGGGAGGACGTTGACTTGTTGACTCAAATGATTAAAATTATGGCAGTAAGTGCCATGGGCTACAACAATAAATTATGTAATAAATGTAGTTTCTGCAGAACTTTCATTTTTGACCGACGAAATGGAGGAGATTACAAGTCGATGAGTATATATTTTTTTTTATGTTTGACTACGCATAACTTTTTACAGAGTGGTCCTATTTCGATCATTCTTTTTTCGTTTGGTAGACATTCTTCAGAGGTGGTCCCATTTTTTTATCGAAATCGGCTGAGCCATTTTTGATAAATTAACAACAATGTGAATGTGTCGAATTCTATAAACGGCTGAAGTCGATTACGCCATTTTTGGGAAAAAACATTATCATTTATGTCATTGCTAATAACTACATAGATCTATTAAAATACGCCAGATCGTTTTCATCTTAACCATCTACAGTAGAAATAATACTTACAAAAAAAATAAGTAGAAGACGCTGTAAGATTTCATATAAAAATCCAAATGTTTATAGTTATTTAATTATCAAAATAATATCATCAGATGAGTACGACATTATTGTATTAATTAATTTTATTGACTTCCACAATCATTTCACCGATAGCGCTTGTAAAATTAGTCATAGACTAACTGTAGGTATTTACCCCCGACCGTGTTGCTATTCAATGAAATTCAATGCTAATTGTCAAGTTCCAATAGTTGTCATTATCATTATCACTGTTGGCAACACGATAAAGGTCATTCACCCGCAGTTGTGGGCGCTTATACATGGTGTCATTTTGCAAACTGTACGAAAATATACATGGTAGGTACTATATTTTACCCGCGGCTTTGTCTCACTGCCTGCGTGATTGGTTTTTGTGCCATCCCTTAACAACATTATATTTTTTCGGGACAAAAATGTAGCTTATATTACTTACACAGTTGTTTTGCAAAATGTACGAATATTACATAATATACAGGACCTACTATCTTTTACCCGCGGCTTTATCGGCGTGATTGGTTTTTGAGTCATACCCTAGTAACATTTGTTTTTTTCGGGATAACAATGTAGCCTATATGACACACTCCGAGCCTTATAGTATTTCCATGCAAAAAGTCAAGTCGATCTGTCTCTCCGTGTTATGTACCGTCCGGGGCCGGATGGGACACGGACAGTAGGTACGGTACAGAATGGCCAAAATATGAAACCTGCCCCGTCCGGCCCGTCACGACCCGTCCCGGTCTTATACATACCAATCACCCTTATTTGTATGCCTCGTAACTTCGTACACGTCACTGCGCACCATTTTATATAGAAAATGTAAATCAATACGTATCCTGTGATTTTTGCGGATCGATTATATTATTGCGTCTGTCGTTTAAAAATAGACTGTTTACGAGAATAAACGTGGCCTGGTGAGATACGGGGAAGGTTGAATGTTTTTTTTTCTGTTACATTATCAGACAGTTTTTGATGTTGTTTTAGTCTGTGGTACTTATCTTTATACGGAACTCCACCACGGGGTTTTCTAGACCATGTTTGTTTGACGGAATATTATATTCCTTATTATGAACAACTTTTAATATCATCATCATCATCATTTCAGCCATAGGACGTCCACTGCTGGACATAGGCCTCCCCTAATGATTTCCAATAAGACCGGTTGATAGCGGTTTGCATCCAGCGCGATCCTGCGGTCCTAATAAGGACCGATGGGGTCGAAAAGTTCTCGAGTGGAGACCACGTACCGGCAAGCGCAGCGTAGGACGTCCACCCACTTTTAATATACTTAGGAATAATTACAGAGTTTGATAAAAAATACTGTAGAGGTAGAGTCGTAGAACATACTGTGGAGCTTTTCCGCAGACCGTGCATTTTGATAAGACTTTTCGAATCTTGCAGTTGTTATTTTTTGCAGTTTCGGGGTTGCTCCCATAATAAAATTTGGTCAAAATGACTAGTATATTGTTCATTCTAAGTCAAATACAGCCCAGGTCTTACGTGATCCTGAGTAATTTCCATAGTTCTGATCCTGAGTAAATCCAATTCCATGCGAGACGGGCGTCCGTGTTTTTACTCAAATCTTGAAAAAGATAGCAAATTGCGGTCGTAACTCGAGTTGAAATTATTGAGGATTACGAGGTAACACCTGTGCTGTATTTTAATTAATAATGTGCGAAAACTACGTTAGAATAATTTCCATAACCGTTATCCTAAAATATGTTGGTCGTCTAAACATAGGTAAATATATTAATTTGTACCGGAGCAAATGCATGGAACGTCTATCCAAGTGATTGATTCCTCTATGTCTTTCTTTGCTAGTCTATGGTATAGATTTTGGAGTTTTGGCGGGAACGCGGAAAAGACATGTCGCCCCATTGTATTATTTTGTTAAACTTGTGTTTTATCAGTGATAATTAGTGAAAAATTGTGATATTTCGTTGATTATGAGCTGATTTACGTGCATGAGTGTAGGCAAATGATATAATGTGACGTATCGTGTCGTTCCGTGTTGTTACCAAAACTCCATAGACGCCTCTAGTAAAGTCTCCACTGCTTTACTGAGGTATGACTTGGACAACGTTTGGACTTGACCGCGACTTGATTGGACTATGACGAGACTAGGTACCACAGTGACTATTTTGATAAAATATCAAAAATTATTAAAACTTAATACTTGACACTGGCAAATGCACAACAATGCGACGCCAAATAAAAGAAGAAGAAGGTATAGATTATTTTACTATGGAAATTAACGTGGTTTTCACACATTTTATACTATATATAACGGGAATGAACTCACGTGTGGGGATAGTCGTAACGACTATAGTTTCGGTCGCATTCGGCGACCTTTCTCAAGTTGGCGAGTGCTAGCACGCGGAGCCGTCTCGCAATGCACTGCTCGTTACGACTATCCCCACACGTGAGTTCATTCCCGTTATATATAGTATAAAAAAGGTATAGATTAATTAGTAAGGTTTTATAATTATGTGGCTTAGCTAATTATGCCTATTTTCTACAGTAATTGCTCTTCATATGTTTTGGTAAAGAGATCATAACAAACCAATTGGAATATTATTAGTCATAATGGTTAACTTGGTTATGAATGGACTAAATGCTCCACAAATAAACATAGGTATTTCAACCTTAAACGACCGCTTAGTAAAATGATACTGATATCTATTCTCTAAATATTATGTTGAAAATATTCGCTTAGGAGTGTGTAATAAATTCTAGTTAAATACTTATTGTTTGAAATACTGAAACCAATCAAATCTTAATTTTTACGCAAATACTGCGAAATATTGCACTTTGAAGGCTATTTGACGATAATTACTCCAATAATAGGCACAAATTGGAAACTTGTGAAGCATTGGCCTTCGCGAACTATAGACACAAAATATATACATGATAGCTAGCTTTGAACGGTGAAAAACAATTATTTTTTGCAAAAAATATATGTACGGACCACAGACTTCCACCGTGTACCGAATTCGAATAGTTTGTATGAATCGGTGTGACATCTATGTAGTATGTACATTACATTGTGTGTAAAATGTCCCAAATTATTTATTGTTGATTTATCAAAAATGGCTCAGCCGATTTCGATAAAGTTTAAATGAAACTGGGGAGTATACCCTTTCGAAATAAAAATCATGTTTTAAATTGGTTCAAAATTGACGAAAATAACGATGAACACAAAAAAAAACAACAAGACGAACATAGTAGGTAGAAAGGAGGAGAAGGTAGAAAGGAGGAGTACCTACCTCCTTTTCGGAAGTCCGTAAAAATATCAATAAACACAAAGAACCTAACCCCTTGTTACTTTTTTTTTGACAGATATAGAACTTAACTATTATATCAGCTCAGACCAAATAAAAAATCAAGACATAATGTTGTGAATAAAACAAGTGAGGCAAGCAAAACTACGCCTCGCCGTGTACATACACAATTACACACACAAACATGTACAAGGAAACTACGCCTTGAATTGTCAGTCGAACTATGGCGGCGCAACACCGACGCACTCACCACATGTATAATATTTTTTTTTTGCAAAAAATAGCATGACCGACTTCACCCGTGTACAGAATCATTATCATAACATAGTATAAAACAAAGTCGCTTTCCGCTGTCTGTCCCCATGTATGCTTATATCTTTAAAACTACGCAACGGATTTTGATTCAGTTTGTTTTAATAGATAGAGTAATTCAAAAGAAATGTTTATATGTATAATACACCTATGCGAAGCCGGGGCGCATCGCTAGAACGCAAATATTATGCACGGATCGATGTAACATTTTTCACATTATTATTGATTTATCAAAAATGGCTCAGCCGATTTCGATAAAATTTAAATGGGACCAATTTCAAAGTAAACTCTTTCCAATAAAAAAAAGAATTATTGAAATCGGACTACTATAAAAAAGTTATGCGTGGTTAAACATAAAAAAAAAAATATACGCGTCGAATTGTATACCTCCTCCGGTGGTTCGTCAGTCAAACAAAACCAGCCTCACTTGTCTGTTTACGACGTTTTGTCTTCATTTTTTATTTCGTCTGAGTATATCAATAACTGATTTTGTAAGTCAAATAATGACAAAGAAGCTACAAGATAATTGGGTTCAATCGCCCAATAAATTCCAGTAATTTCAATTAACCAATTAACAAAGATCATCGGCCTCTTCGTTTATATTAGGTACCGATATTATTCCGAGATATTACATTGAATTGCATTTCGTCTTTTATCAATGTTTTATTTTCGCATCCATTGACATGTAATAAATCAGTGCATGTTTTTCTTGCGATATCGCACGCAATACGAGTAGCTCCAGACAATGTTGTAAATAAGCACTACCTACATAAGTTGGTACATAACATTAACATACCAACTCGTATGAGATAACTTTGCACTAAAATTAATTATTGACTCATTTGACACAATTTCTTTTTTGTTTTCACATCACGGGCTGCGTCCGGAGATGAAAGGCAACAAAGGAGTCGAGGCCAACAGAGTGGCCATTTTTGATTTATATTGTTTGCCTGTGTATGATAAACCATATCTACCAGGTTATATCTATCAGATTAGATATTTTTTGGAAGAAAACAAAATTATAGTAGCATGAAACGCATAGGAAAAGTAAGAGAATCTAACAAACATGATAGTAAAAATAAATTACGGGCGAACTGAGATCGGGAAGGATAAGAGGGGGCGAGTTAAAGGTTATTTAATTAATTTATAAAATATCATAGATGGCCACTATTTCTTGTTCTTGTCGGTTCATTTTCGTGCAAGGTTGCCTAGAAGAAATCGCCATGGGTGATAAGGCCGCCACTTTATAATCATATTTTTGTCATATATGTGTAAATAGTGTTTATTTTTAATATTGTGGTTGTAAATAAAGAGTTTTGTCTGTCTGTTTGTCTGTCTGTCATAGATAAGGGAAAAAAAAAATAAAATAGCCAGACCGCTATTCTATTTCATAAACCGAGAAGTTATTTTTTTAATGTGTACATTATGAGTTTAGCGCGATCCTGTCGAGCGCGACCGCGTAAAAAGACATATCCTCAAAATGTAGGGAGGCTGGTATAATAATAATCAAAAATTCTTTACATTTCGAAAAAGTTAATATTTTTCCGAGTCTATTACATAAGTTAAAACCAAAAAAGAGCCCTCCGTTTTTTTTAAAATTAATTTTGAATCTATTAGGATAAATAAATATATTTGGCTCAATAATTAGTTTATCTCTAGCAACCCTGATTAAGTAACCTCCAAATTGTTAAATAGAAGCATTTTTACCAATGAGACACAGTTTTTTTAGTGATTTTTCTCACATTGTACTCACAAATTTTTAATTTTAGCAAATTATCATATGAATGTGGAAGAATCAGCTACGAATGCAGGTAAAAAAAATAACGATAGAAGCACTTTATTATTGCTACACTAGAAAAAATACAAAGCTGTATTATTATTTTTCATACAATTTATTTTTCACATTTAAAAAAAAATGGAGGGATAAAAAGTCTAAATTAAATATTTTTGAGAAGCCCATAAATCGAACTTTCAAATGATGTATATATCATCTGGGTTCGATTTTTCTCTAAATAATATACCACTTGTGGACGTCACCTTTGTCTGATTGAAGGGAGAATTTTTGAAATAATAGTTTATCAACGCGTCACCTTAAATAATTTTTTACATGTATTTATGCTGTTATTTGTTTCAAATTTATATGTGTTTTCGTTGTTATGTCTAATTTTCGTTATAAATTAAGATAACTCCTTTATCACTACATAATCTAGGTCCACATAGATAATATAGGAAAGTCTCTATTTCCATGTGTCTATGTGTAGGTAGGTACCTATTTCCTTATTTCTTCCCAACTTCTCAACAGATTTAAATGCTATTTTTACTTTCTTACTTACTTTCATCTTTTAGAATATTTCATCCGGAAAGTTTATACAGGGTTACAGGCTAAGTCGACCTATTCCCGTAAAGCGTGTGTAGTTTACTACGTTTCTGACTGATTTGACTATGAAACACCTAAATCTCACAGTTTTCGAGATATTTGAATTAATATACTTTTTATAAAAGGTTAATTTTACGGACAATATTACGGATAATAGGGTCATAAAACATTATTTTACATGTAAAAATCAAATAAAAATCATAATACATCTAAAATCACAAAACAATTTCAAATATATCTTTTTTTTAAATTTAGGATAGTGTATTTCATAGTCAAATTAGTCAGAAACAAAGTAAACTACACACCCTTAACGGGAACAGGTCGACTTACTCTGTAACCCTGTATAGCTAGGTTTATATAAGTTTATGTAGCTAGGTAATATTATTATTTGTGGCCAGGCAAAGCCGGGACGGGCAACTACTCCTTTAAACCTAATCATGATCATATATCCGGACCCCAATTCTAAGAATATGCTAAGTACAATCATTATCTGTATTTATTTCTGTCAATGCACATCTGTACTGCAGGAACCGCGGGTCAGCGGGTGTGACAGTAGGTAAATAAAAAATTAGGTTATCAGTACTTTTTGTGCCGAGCCCCTCGGTCGAATGGAATGGATGAGTCAAAAGTAAATAAAAATTAAGTAAAGATAAAGACGTCAGTTAATGTTACAATGTAGGTATTGTATGTAGCAATGGAAAAGTTCAGAGATGACTTCATGGATATCTTTTAGAAAACTTTCCTTTGAACGGAATATTATTTTTGACTGTGTAATAATATATTTTTCCTTCTAAATGTTTTGTGTTAGGTATAATAATGATTATTTTATGCCGTTTTTACGACATAAACGGTTGTACACGGTCTGTAAAGGTGACGTCCACTAGTGGTATATTTTTCAGAGAAAAATAGAACCAAGATGATATATACATCATTTGAAAGCTTGTTATAAGGTCTTCCCAAAAATATTTAATTTAGGTTTTTTTCACCCCTCCATTTTTTTTTTAAGTGCGAAAAATAAATTGTATGATAAATAACAATACAGCCTACAATTTTTTCTAGTTTAGCAATAATAAAGTGCTTCTATCGTTATTTTACTTGCATTCGTAGCTGATTCTACCACATTCATCTCTTAATTTACTAAAATTAAAAATTATAACCTACCAGTGTGACCAGTTAGTAGGTACAATGTGACAAAAAATCACTTAAAAGTGTGTCTAATTGGTAAAAATGCTGTTATTTAACAATTTGGAGGTTACTTAATGAGGGCTGCTAGAGATAAACCTATTGAGACAAATATGTTTATTTTTTCTAATAAATTCAAAATTAATTTTTAAAAAATCGGAGTGCTCTTTTTTGTTTTTAACTGTTGTAATAGACTCAGAAAAATATGAACTTTCTCGAAATGTAACGAGTGTTGTGGTTAGAATTTTTGATTATTATTATACCAGCCTCCACACATTTTATGGACATGTCCTTTATGTTTATTTTGTTTACGTATCAACGCGGAGATGAAATTGTTTTTTTTCCTACCTATATAAACCTACGGTAATTTCTTGATACAGTTGTTTATTTATAATAGTAAGTATCTAATACAGCTTTGAACTAAATAAAAAAATGCATTTTTTTACGAAAGTCGAGAAGGTTGATCTTTCTCACAACTGTAAGAAACTACAGCACTATGTAGATAAATATTTATGTATATGGTTCCAATTATAACTATTACTTCATACCTAATGCCACGCGTTCTCGAGATAAAAGGTTATGATAGACAGGTGGACAGAAATGCAACAAAGTGATTAGGATGCATAAAAAAACCAAGCGATGTTAGGATCTCTAAGGGCAAAGAAGATATAATAATACTAAGGGTACCGTGTTATACTTTTAAAGTACCTACGTAACTCTAAAATTGCAATTGATTTAGGTACGCGGTACTCACGGCTGTTCATCCGCGTGCAGACTTACTGCGCCGCATACGTTATATACGTTAACCATTATCGTACAGAGGTGGTATTATTTTATTGAGTTTAGTCCGCAGCACCTACCTACTCACTGGTGTTCTACCAGACTTGCTGCACCGCATGAATGATGTGTACCTACTAACCGTCGTCCTACAGTGCTGGTATTTTGTATTTCAACTTTGGTGCTCAGTAGGTATTCACAGGTGTTCATTCAAAGACTTGCTGCGTCGCCTACGTGATGTGTGCTCAACGTCGTTCTTCAGTGGTGGTATTGTTTCAATACATACATAAATAATGAGCTGTTTCTGTGGCTTACCAGTCCAGCACCTACAGTGGTCAAGTTTTCCAACTCTGTGGTGGTGGTATTATTTCAATGAGAATGATGCGCAGTACTCACAGGTGTTCCAAAGACTTGCTGCGCAGCGTACGCGGTGTCCGCTAGCCGTCGTCTTATTTATAGTAGTGGTTTAGTGTTTCCTGTTTTATGGTGATAGTATTATTTCAGTAAGTTAGGTGCGCAGTACTCACGGCTGTTCATCCGAAGACTTGCTGCGCCGCATACGTAATATGCAGGTAGCCGTCGTCGCCGCGGTAGCTGTGGTAGGCCTCCCCCATCGTCAGGCTGTGGCTCACCAGCACCTTGTCGTTCACCACCAGGTACAGCGCCTGGGGATACCAACAATACACCAAATGGTAAAGAATATCTTACAAAGTGGGACCAGACTATGTACAGTAGCTCAAAAAATCCATCAAAATATGCTAAATCAATCCGCAGAGTAAAATAATATTTTTGCATTACATATCTCTTTTCATACAAGCATAGGCGTAGCTAAAAGCCGTAGTATAGCCCGATTCACGCAAGTCGGCGGATGGCGGACGTAAAGTTAGTTACAAGCGCGAAACCCAATCTCCGCGTTATGTGCCTTACTTCACATACGCCGACTTATATGATTCGACCTATAGTCTAGTAGTAGTGACACCCGCCTGTCAATCGAGTCCCGGATCCTAATGAGTTCTTTGGAATTTATGTACGTACAGATTTTCACACCACTAGCTTTTCGGTGAAGGAAAAAATCGTGAGGAAACCGGCATGTCCTTAGAAGAAATTCGACGGTGTCTCTGAATCCACCAACCCGCACTGGGCCAGCGTGGTGGATATAGCCCAATCACACTTCGTGGGTAGGCCTACGTCCTGCAGTGTACTATTAAAAAAGTCTAGTACAGTACAGTATGGGCGTAGCTAAAGTGGACGGGTGGCACTGCCCATCCTAGAAACTTCTTTTCAAAGCCCAGAAAAATTGTCAGCCAATCATCGAGCAATATCCTTACTCAATGCAGCCAATGCTTTCTATTTCTGAGATGGGCAGCTGTCTTTCTAGAAATAATTTCTGACTACCTACGTCCTACGTCAATGCTTACAAGACGTTGATTTGTATGGTCAAGACTCAATCCCCAAAATCGCAGAAAATAACCAGCTGTTCCATACATTTTATCGAGAGTCAATGAACTTTGTGTAACCAGAAAAATGTTATAAGTTATAAACATGGTGTTACTTTGCAAAGTGCAGGGTCTGTCAGCAGAAATGTGTATCTTTCGGCGTCCAAAAGTTATCCTCTAATATTTATTTGTATTTTAAACCGCGACCGACGACAATATTGGCAAGCCAGCAATATTCGATATTAGCATCTTCAAAGTTGGTTAAAAGTCAGTCAGATCACGGCGACATATTTGCAAAGTATTCGGTTCCTATCAATGCTACGCTACGTTGCTTGTTGCTACGCTAGTTCGCTCGTTTCCATTAGAGAAATTAAAAGCGCTTTGTGGTTTTGTCTGGTGCTTCAAAAAATCTTTTCAGGCATTTTTCAGCATATTAGAAGTTGGTTAAAAAGGTCGTTGATCGCTACGAGCAGGCCCCGGCTATCAATCGGAAGCTTTATCTGTCAGATCACGGCGACAGAGTTGTAAAATATTCGGTTCCTATCAGTGCTACGCTACGTTGCTAGTTGCTACGCTAGTTCGCTTGTTACCATTAGATAAATTAAAAGCGCTTTGTGGTCTTGTCTATTGCTTAAAAATCCTTTTCGGGCATTTTTAAGCATATTGGAAGTTGGTTAAAAAGTTCGTTGATTGCTACGAGCAGGCCCCAGTTATCAATCGGAAGCTTTATCTATCAGATCACGGCAACAGTCGCGGTTTTCTTTTTGTTGGCCTCTGAGTCCTCTACAGCTTACCGGACATGGGCGAGCGCGGAAGGCGGCTGAACCCTAAGATTAGGTAATGGGGTGACTAGCACAAGGGCACCTGAGAAGGTACGGACCTCGGCTTGGGCTTCACCCGGCGAGTCGCGGAGTATTCAGTTTCTTTCAGTGCTTACTTTGCTTTTTGCTACGCTCAGCTAGTTCGCTCGTTTCCATTACAGAAATACCTAACTAGAAGCAAATAGGCATGTTTAAACATATCCGAAAATGGTAGAAAAGGTCGTTGATCGCTACGAGCAGGCCCCAGTTATACTCGTATCAATCGGAAGCTTTATCTGTCAGATCACGGCAACAGAGTTGCAGAGTATTCGGTTTCTATCAGTGGGTGTTGTTGCCATGCTAGTTCGCTCGTTTCCATTACATAAATAACTAGAGACGCCTCGTGGATTTGTCTGGTGCGTGAAAAATATTTTTTTGACATTTTTAACCGACTTCCAAAAAGAGTTCTATGTTCAATGAACATAAGTATATTATTTTGTGTATTTTCATCGATATTTTCGCCAATTGTGAACCGATTTAAAATATATTTTTTAGTTCGAAAGGGATGTACTCTCGAGGAATGGGACCACACATTTAAATTATATCGAAATCGGCTGAGTCGTTTTTGAAATATCATCAATAAAGTAAAAATTACTACATCGGCTGAAGTCGGTTCATTTTTAGTGAAAGCATATTAGGTTTAATCCGTAATAGAATTAGAATCCTGTATAGACATATTTGGCCGTGATAAAGATAAGTTTGAGAAGACTTAATTAATCTCGCAATCCTAAATTAGTCAAAGCATGGAATTTTTAGCCGCGGAACATCCACTGCCGAACACAAATCTCTCTTATGGATTTCCAATAAGACCGGGTGGAAGCGGTTTGCGTCCAACATGCTCTACGGACCAGACCAGACCATCGTTGGAGCGTCCCATGTCACGTAGCCTCATAGACCATCCGTTCTGTGAACTATATGCCCTGCTCATTACACATTGCTGCTTATCCATTGGGTTATGGTTCGTCTACGGATCTCTTCATTTCGGATTCGATATCGTAGCGATTTTTTTGCCGTTTCTAGTCATTGTAATTTCGTTACTAAGAATAAACATACATCCATCAGGCATAAGACTTCCACAGCTGGATATAGGCCTCCCCCTATAGATCTCCAGTAAAGCCGCTTGTGAATGGTTTGCACGGACACACCGGAACATATTTTTATGCTATAGTAAAGAGACTTTTACTTCACTTACTTGTGAATCTCTCAGCTTCATTTTTGTTCGAATTATGTACAGGAACTGGGACATAGTCAGTTCTTGTGGCACCAGGAATTTGTTTCTTTCCAGAATGGGCACCTCTCGCTCTCTCGAATACCTTTCCACGAACAACTGAAAGGGATGTAAGAGGTCAATTGACGAAATCTAAAAAAAAATTGATGATTAAAAGTTAGAAAATTATTCTTACCGGCACTTTGTTTGGGAACCTATGTCTAATAGCTTGCACCTCCTTTACGCCTTTCCCAGTCATATCTGAAAAGAACAACGTTTTGTAAGACTCATCGCTGTGAAAACATATCAGAATTTATTTACGTAAGCTTTTCCAGTTATAAATCAACATAATTAAGCGTCAATACTGGAAAATACAAACAAATATATAATTGGTAAAATCCATTCCATCATTCCAAGAATGCAACGAGTAAAATCTATATACAATATTTACTTTGATACCTACCATTGCACATCGATTATATCTAGGAATTATTTATTACTATATTTGAGAAACTTATCTAAGTTAACTATCATCATCATGAATCGTCATTATCGCTGAAGGGCGTCGTCCTCTCGCAGGGGTTTCCAATAAAAATAAAGCGGATTGCTTCCTAAGTGTTTTTAATTAGATAAAATAAATGCACCACGTCAGCGGACGTCCTGCGCTGCACTTGCCGGTACGGGTCGCTATTCGAGTACTTTACGGCCACATCAGCCATCCAGTCGACGAATAATGTCATAAGCCGCCTGCAGGCCTCCGACATAGCTAGACGGTTAGAACAACCGGGACCGGGACACAATCTAACGTGTCGTCCAAGTCATTGTAACCCATCCGAAGACCGTACCTACCGAATGCTGCTGAACTCGCCCTTCCTAGATACTCCTTTACCCCATAAAACTTGAAAGTCCATACTCGTACATTATATTTTCCTAGATTGGGCAAAAGTAGGCAGCTGCCCAATAGAGAAAATCGAATGGATTGAGCCTTACTGTCTTTATATCCGAAGACTTCTTGCGAAGCGTACGTGATGTAAAGGAACCCGTCCTCGTCGCCGTACGCCTCGTACGCCTGAGCCATCGTGAGGCTCATGCTCAACATCGATCTGTTGTTTATTATCAGGTATAACGCCTGGAACAATACATTATAATCAACAAACTAAAACTTGAAAAACCGTCTATGTTATTTCTCATGAACTCGCAAATGACCTTTCAATTAAAATAATATAAATCAAAGTGTTAAAATATAAGCTACAAATAACTTTGGAAAACCTTCATCTTTTAGGACTACAGTGCCCCAGAACCATAAGCATTAAGAAAAGAAAACTTTAAAAATATTTTGGCGCTTGGTCCTTCGAGCCCAAGTACCTACCAACGTTTATGTTTTCGCCATCAACTACGTGTTGCTATTTATATCATCAGAAGATGATTTTGTTGGTCCATTATTATTTATCTCGTTTATGCTTCTCTATTAATTAATATCTGCACATAATCTATTCGCGTTCCAAAAAAGCGTGCGCGAGATTCGACATACACAATGGCGATGGCGCAGTGCAGTCCCAAATGTCCCAATCAATGTATTTCAATACAGAAATACAGAAATTTTTATTCGGGACAAAACAATTAGGTACACAGAAACAAAACACGAAAAACAATTAAAAATAGAACAATTCATACCCAATGCTTTGCCACGAAACTGATCCCAATAAGTAAGTAAACAATAAGTACCAATAAGTATGTATACCTAATTCCTATTCGTCAACTTACGACTATCCACGATAACCTTACGTCTAGTTCTAGAATTCTAGATAACAGTGACACGCAACTAAGTAACAGTCAATCAAAGATAGCTTACTTGATTGGGCTTGATTTTGATCCTATTCCTGATGATGACCAAAAATTGTGACATGGTGATATCTTCTGGTACCAAAAATTTCGATTTGTCCAGAACTGGCAGGTTCCTTTCTTTGTGATATCTCTCTACAATCAACTGAAAGAAACAACAGCCCCGTTTATATTATGTATAAAATTACACACCACGCGCTTTTCAGATCCTGCTGATATGTCACGGGAGCTTTTTCAAACTTACCGGTATTTTAGTGGGAAACTTGCTCTTGATTGCCATTACTTCCTCTTTTCTGCTTACTGTAAAAAGACACATAGTTCACTTTTCAATTACACAAATTACTACACTAGATCTCTGTCGTGAGTCAATTTTGTTTGATTTGAGGTTGAGTATAGCAGACCCCAATGTTTGACCCAGCGCTCGGGCATTGGTCGACTGACATGGCTTTAGTCACGTATTTGTAATTATACAAATGTATTTGTAACTATACAAATTAGAACAATAATTAATTTACGCAATTTTGATAACGCTGTGCATACAGGGCCACTATATGTAAACAAATGGGGTGGTTCGATGAACTTCATTGTGCATTTTATTTGTTAGAATCTAGCTAACAAAATCTATTGCAAGGACCGTCCTGAGCTCAGCTTTGAATACATATTTACTTATTAAATGTTAATGTATTGATATAGTTATATGGTATCTATTTACTTGGCAAATAGAAAGTAGCCCTAGCAACCTGTCACATACTGGGCTGTGACCTTTTACTGGATTTTAAAATAATAAGACTTGGAATGGAACGAGACTTCCATTGTGAGCATTACAAAAACCGTGTTTTGAAGGGTTAATTTATAATTACCGTAATAATTTTTAATTACTGTATAGATTTTCTTTGACAATAATTTTTAATGTATTTTAGAATTTTTAATTATTGTATAGATTATCTTTGACAATAATTTTAAATGCATTCTAGCAATGTTCTAAAGTTCTGTGTTTATTTTATGAGCAAACATTATATTCTGTTTTTTTTTTATAATTAGGAAGATCAGAAACGTAACATGAGACACGGCTTGTTCTAATTAGTTAATAGGCTAAAGTTCTAATTAGTTAATTAATCAGCTTTTAATCAGCTTATTTTATTTTCTAAGGTTGCAATTAGGTAGGTACTTACCTAATTAATGTCGAAAATAGTTTCAAAGATAAATGTATTAAATAATGACTACCTATTACGGAAGACTGAAGACGTTTTGGAAATCTTGGACTATTGTAAACTTACAGAACTTTCGCGGTTTCACCTCTAGAATCAATTTCTTCCACTTCCAGCACATATCTTTACACTTTCACAGTCACGTCCAAATTAAATAATTATACAATTATTTAAAGTCTTCACATGGGATGTTCCTGGATCAATGGGAACGTATAAAACCAGCGCGACATGTCAAAAAAGTCTTTATTATTATCCCATTCTCATCCGCAAAGTAAAAAGAAAATGTAGGTAGGACAGCTTACTTACGGTTAATACAGGCAGTAGGTACACCTAGCGCATATTTTAATATTTATAATCACGTAACTCACCGAAAGGTTTTTTAGATTTGAAGCACTGTTTCACGTTGTGGTTCACATCGTGTTTTATTAACGTTGAGATGAAGTTTAGTTCCATGTTGTGAGGACGCCCGCTCCGCTACAGTGACTCAGTATGTTTTTGCAGTTCAGACGTGCACTCGGCGCGGCGCTCAACCTTATACTACGGTAATGTAAATAACACCACAATACCTAGTTTTATCATTTGTCGTCGGCATAGGGTCGAAAGTTGTAAACAAAATCCGATAGTTATCAGTTCCCAGTTCCCTTTTCATTTTTGTCTGCATTGACCATCCTACACTTTCACGAGACATTATATTACTTCCGTCCGTAAAAAAAACCGGACAAGTGCGAGTCAGGCTCGCACACCGAGCGTAACGCGAACCCTAAAAAGGTTTTAAATACTTACGTACCTATTATAGCTAGGTTTAGCTTTAAGGTGACTTTATTCCTAGGATGGTTTATCCTTATCGAGATAGCTCTTAGGTATATGCTTTACTAGCTGCCCATTCCGGCTTCGCCCGGATACGAATAAATTATAGCTATACCTACCTATATAAAAATAGAAACGATATAGAAAACCGCGTTGAAATCTTACTCTTATATGTCTGTGGTTGAAATCTCTTGTGTTGTGTAGTTTGGAAGATATAAGCGGATACACATAGGGTCGCCGGCTTTTGAAAATTACCGTGGGTGCTCCAGTATGCTGAGTGTGAGTTTTGTCGTAAACATGACGCGCTCGCGAGCGCGTAAGCATGTAATTTGTATGAAGAAATGTACAGCGCTACTAGCGGCGTGTTTTTGTGTGAGAACAAGTTCATACAAATTACATGCTTACGCGCTCGCGGCGAGCGCGTCATGTTTACGACAAAACTCACACTCAGCATACTGCTTTTTTAATGGCATACCTAGCTACTTATATTTTTGTAATTTATAGCAGTACTTAATATAATAGCTGACCTGGGGTACTTCGTACCGCCGCCGTAGTACTAAATGCTGCACCGTGCATGCACCCACAGTTTTGTTTTAAAACATCAAAATAAATAAAATTACTCGTCATTTATCTCTCATTAAAAGTCTGTAACTTTGATAAATTACAATTAACGGTAACGAATAAAATCTATGAATCACAGACTTTTAAAGATTTTTTTTAGAAATTCATAGTCGTGGGCGCTCGGCACTAACTATTTACCTCTCGTGGGTGCTGGAGCACCCGAGCACCCACTGAGTCGGCGCCCCTCGATACACAGACAGATTCACAGAAATAACGGTTTTGCTTTATACTGTCATGATTTTTAATCGTTGCATCAAATTTTGATCTGATTTTTAAATATATGTCGAATGATATTTTCTAGTATTTGTAAGGTTAACATTTCTCTGGCTTGTGATTGGCCGATTTAACAACGAGCCGGCATTTTAGCCAATAAGAACTGCTTCCGGCGTAGTTTTAAAACAGCCAATCAGAAAGCGAGAAAACAAACTGAAGAGATGTAAAAATATTAATCTTTGGTTGAGGGCATTCTCGATTTGCGCCTCGTGGCGAAAGCACATATTCTTAGTCAACGAGAACTGTGATAATAATTTTAAGAAACTAATGTATCATATTTTATAGTGACCAAATACACATGAAAATGGACTTATTAGTTTGATTCTCAACATATCAGAAGTGCAAATGTAACCTGCAGACCCACAATATGGTATGTACATTTATATTTATTATATTTTTAGATTCGGTGTCTTGTAAGTAGCATTGGTACCGATTCTTAAATCTGTGAAAAACTGTCTTATATTACGCAACTAATTTGGGTGTTAGGTCACGACAAAGTTGACCAAACTGATTGGGGGTAGTGTCACGATTAGATCAAAATTCAACCTTCGGCAGTGTTACTAAATTGTGAAAAAACTGTGCTTATTTTATTCCTACCTACCTGCAGAATAATAGGCATCGCATTTGATTGGTGTAACATGTGGCCAGGAACTCTTAGGCCATGTGAACCTGATCGATTACTGGTAGTATCTTGGCTGAGACACTACTCAACAATACTGTTACCAAGTTTATCAAAACTACGCTTATTCTATTCTCATTACCTACCTGCAGATCAATGAAATAGGCATCGCATTTGATTGGTGTAACATGTGGCCAGGAACTCCTAGGCCGTGTTAACCTGATCAATTACTGGTAGTATCTTGGCTGAGACACTTCTCAACAATGCTGCTACCAAGTGTATCAAAACTGTGTGCATATTTTATTCTTCTTACCTACCTGCAAAATATTAATAAGCATCGCATTTGATTGGTGTAAACTGTAACATGTGGCCAGGAACTCCTAGGCCATGTTAACCTGATCTATTACCGGTAGTATCTTGGCTGAGACACTACTCAACAATGCTGCTACCAAGTATATCAAAACTGTGAGCTTATTCTGTTCTCATTACCTACCCGCAAAATAACAATAGGCACCACAATTGAATTGAAGTAGCATATGGCCTACTCATCGGCCATGTTAACCCGATCGATTCCTGGTACTGACTTAGTCGAGACACTTCTCGATAGTGCTGATACCGGGTGATCATAAAACTGCGCACTTGTTTAATTGTGCGGGTACGCAATATTGTGATGTGAATTATATCATTATCGATAATACATATTATTATGTGTAGCTGCTGACGAGGTGCTACAAAACATGTTTATTAAGATGTGTGCCGTGCCTAAACTATGACTAAGGCGAATGTATGCCACCAGTTAAATAAGTAGTTCTTTATAAAGACGCGTACCTTAGAATGTACTTTCTGCCATACTTTATGCGGATCGTTGACAAGACAATAAAAATGTTGCGTAGACTTTAGCGTTACCAATCATTTTGTTTCATTGGTATTTAAGGAAAATATTTTACCGGAGACCCAGAATTTATATCACCTGTGCTCCAAAATAAGAAATAAAAATATGGCTAAAAAATGGCCGACACAAAAAAAAAAAGATGATGGTCATATTACTTTGTAGAAAAATACTTTTTGAATTTATATTGGTTCAGAACAGTGTAATAATAATAATGTCAAATTATTTCGCTACGTAAACTTTGGCCGCTATTAATGAAAATACATAATAGAAAAATCATTTTCTAGCTAACATTAAAGTACGCTACAAGGTCTTTGTACATTTTGAAATATCTCAATTTAGGATAGCGTCTTTACTCATTAGTTTTTGGTATTGGTATGGAGACATTACCAGTCTTATTCCAAAGAGGTTCGCCGGTGCCAGGCTTAAACCACGCCTAGCATATCCACGGTTGTTACGGTATTAGAGTTAATCCAAGGATTAATTAAAATGTCCCTATTACAAATCAAGATATAACCTAGAATCAGATAAACCAATGGTAGTCCATGGTTTAAGCGATAGCGACAGATAAAAAAAATATAATTTACAATCATTCATTCGTTCTCGCATGTTTACACCTTTTTTGAATACATTTCAAATGCTTAAATAACTGCGTCTTAATGCATAAATATATCCAAATTGTTGGTTATTTAAGTATCCGTTGAATACAATAACTTAATTCATTATTTTTACATTTTCTTTGTTGGCAAATTCGAGTGTATCTGAAGCCTAAATCCAGGCAAGAAAAAAGTGAGGCTTTGTTTTTGTCGTTTTCGAACTTCATTTCTCTTGTTTCTAAATTCTAATTTATAATAAGATTGCCGAGTGAAATAATTTAAATCAAATTCTAAGCTAGAATTTGCTAGTCCATGGTTTAAGTTCAGTACTAAAGTTAAAACGTGTTTTGGAATAAGGCTGTACGAGTCAGTGGTTGTTGTGTACTTATTCTGTATCGTTTATTCATTTTGATAATTTGCTTTGGAATGCCTATTTGTTACGCGAATACCCTAAGTGCACCTTCTAATGTTTACTAAGTAACCCTGAATTCGAATCACGATTTAAAATATAGTAACGTGAATTAAAATTTACATGTTTAACCATTGATGTGGAGCCATATATTTTGACTGGGCTATAAAAATGATTTAGGCTATGTATGCCACCAGTAAACTAAGTAGAAGCTCGGAGACGCTTATAGCTTATATACGCCATAGGCGAGCATGCTACACCAGTGTTCCAAGTAGAAGCCCGTAAATGCTTTCAGCTATAAGTAGGTACTTATGCCGAGGGCGGGCATGCTACACCAGATAGCCCAGATATGAAATATAATAAATGATTTAGGCTATGTATGCCACCAGTAAACTAAGTAGATGCTCGGAGACGCTTATAGCTTATATACGCCATAGGCGAGCATGCTACACCAGTGTTCCAAGTAGAAGCCCGTAAATGCTTTCAGCTATAAGTAGGTACTTATGCCGAGGGCGGGCATGCTACACCAGATAGCCCAGATATGAAATCAAATGAAACTTTGACCAATTAGATAGCCCGGAGACGCTTACATTTGTAACGTACTTAATTACTTACATACTGTAAGCGGGCTATGTCGGTCTACAAGTATATCGTGCAACGTGCGTCGATAAAATTAGTCGCAACGTGCGACTGGGCTACGTATGCTCTACGAGAATATGGCTCCGATTGGTTCATATGTTTATGCAATATAGTTAATTTACCATGTGTGACTAATTCAGCATTTTATAATAAGTTGAATTAATTAGCCTTAAATGTTCTTTGAATAATTTCAACTAAATATTTGAAAGGTTAATTCCTCATTGAATTGGGAAATTCTCTATAGATACGAAAAAGAAAAGTGTTATAGAGACGGCCAGCTTACAATAATTGTTAATTGATTATTGGCTTTCCTTAGCCTGACAACAAAAACACAAAGTATGTGCAAGCTAGACACGATCCATAATTTGTACACATCAACTAGCTCACCCGGTTAACTCTATATCACTTTTATCTATCAGAATTTACGGGTCGATTCTCATTTTGATGGTGTTTAGTTTAACGCCACCGAAGAAATTTAATGAAGTTCATTTTTAAAATTTACCTGAATGTGTAATAGATAATTCTATTATTAAGACAGAACCTTGTAGATGACATTCACAGAAAACTATTATTAGTTATGTAACAATGAGGGTAATAACATCTATGATATCTACCGTCGAGTGTGTCATAGACTGCCATCAGACTGAGATTTTATAGCCTCAGAAAGATTATATTTTTACAGTGGTCAAACTTGCCTTCACAAAGTTACATTCATAATATATCCTGGGATGTGTTCAAACGAATAATTAAGTTATGTATTATCATGTTTGTGCAGCTCACAAGTTAGAGGTTAGAATCATCAAGACCGACCAAAACATTCACGAAAGGTTATAGATATTGAGGTTGTGCTACAACTGAACCATACGCGTTCAGTTCACAAGTCCTAGACTAAGTACCTACACCACGCCGGAATCGTTTCTTTATTCACCCGGCTGCCAACGATGGGTATTGTTTTTCGCGCGTATCTTGTATGTTTGTTTATCAATATCTTTATCAAATTTTCACTCAAGTTCAGTAAACGTAATTGTCTGCAGTTAGCCAAGAGGCAATTTCATTACTAGTAGGATATTAAGTATTACAAATACATGAATACAGTAGCGTTTCATTGGCTTACGATTAACACCAATCAAACGCTTTTGTAAAATTATTTGATTTATTATTATTTTATACTACGGGACTAATCGCGCACTAAAATTACGAGATAAATAAATACCTCCTCATCCCGACGTTTAAAATAATAATGTGTTCAAATCGCGAAAGTTTAAAAACAATATTTGATTTAATCACGATTCACGGTTGCCCGTGAAATAATTATATGTTTACTAATAAGTATTTCTCTTCCTTTCCCGGAATTATGCTACGAGTAAATGACAAGAAGTCCCAGCTACAGTGCAAAGGACATACACCCCGTTGTCTCCACGAGAGTTCTTTGGCAAATTACATAAGTCACCCCAGATGATTGACCGCAGTTGGTGCTACGAGTGTAGCATATGCTAGCTTTGTCATCACATCACTACTACGTCGCGGCGGCAGAGGCATGAGATTTATAGCGAAGAATTCGCAAGTGCTGAATTTTGCAGCCAAATAGAGGCTTCAAGTAAACTCATTCCAGTTGACATAACCTGTGGACTTGGACATAACCTTCAACTGAAACTGAACTACCTAATAATGATGGCGGATCTCTACCTTCAAAGTTATATTATTACGACTTCGTTACACAACAACTTCTCAACAGTTGGCTGATTTCAACATGTTCCGTATCTGGTGACAATGAACATGATCGTTCATTAATTCGGCGTTAACCTACAATATATGGTTCAGATAGTGCAAATTAGAAATAAAGTGAAATCGGAGTGAAAAATAAAAGCTTTAAATAATGCAGTGAAGTAAAGTTTAGGTTCGAGATTACATCCCCAGTGTTGTGCAATTATGAGTATATAATATAAAGCGACCGTTTTATGTCACGTCCTCAAAATGAGTGTGATTGTGTGTTCTATACTAAAATACTTTCTAGATAAGGACCAAAGTTTATAAAAAAAATGCGCATCCTACATAGTCATTTGTCCACAATAAACAGACAAGCCAGAATGCGTTAAAGATTATTTCGATTAAATTAGCTGTGGAAACTTAGAATCATCATGATACATTATGTTTAGGACACGTGACTAGGTCAGATGCCATAAGAGGTTAGCCCATTAAAACTAACATAAATATTTCATTTTGTTTGAACAAGAAGTTAATTTTGTTTGCTTCAGAAACGATAGTAATATGAAAACTTTCTGTAGTTTTTGAATATTTCGTCACAGATTATAAGCACAAAGTTGATATGACGTAATTACTACGTAATGATGAATGATTAAAGAACACGATATCTGTTCCAATTTTAAATCTAGATTTTCTAGTCTCTTTTCTTAAGTTGCTTAACGAACAAATATGTCACGTTTTTGCATTAATGGGAATATGTAACTATTATACTGTAATCATATGTCATCCATATTTGTTCAAATTCATTGCTCGCACAGCTACTTTTAACGTACTTTTTGATCAAGTTTGTGCATTTTTTTCAGTTTGTTTTGTTTTTGTTAATAAGGTATACTTGTCACTTTGTATCCACAACAGTTAAGTTTGTGTTTTACATTAGTGTTTTAGAATAGAATAGAAATAATATTTATTGTGTTGCTGTGTACATACAACAAGATGTTATAAGAAATTTGTTGATAAATAAATATGTTGATCCATTAGAACATAAAAATATTACAAAAAAAATGTGCTCGGATATAAAATTGACGTAATACTCGTAGCTACTAGTTGAACTTGTATTTTTATAAATGTTTTGACCGTTATATCTTCTTAAGTGTTATGAAGCTATTTAAGCTATTATTTTTAAGCTTCTTAAGTGCTATTTATACGTAAATAGTAATTGTCCTTTTTTATGTGTTTAATAAGTTTAGTAACGCATTGTTGCTTGAGACAATCTATAGTATATTTTTTTTTAATTTTGTAAACCAATCATATTATGCACATATATATACACTAATCAATGATAATATTTTGATAAATGACTATTGCCCATGGTCTGTAATGCAATTTTCTGAAAGGTAAAATTCCATTTATGACTGCGTGATGATAAGCCAAATGTCATGAGCTAAAATTATAAGATAGGTTTATTACATAGTAGATAAGTAGTAATAGTAATCTATTTAATTCTAAAGTCGTATTATTACATTGTTTTTAATTACTATTATTCAGGGTGCACCAGGAGGTAGCACATGAGCCGGATGGCCGAATGTCATGATTTTTAATCGTTGCATCAAATTTTGATCTGATTTTTAAATATATGTCGAATGATATTTTCTAGTATTTGTAAGGTTAACATTTCTCTGGCTTGTGATTGGCCGATTTAACAACGAGCCGGCATTTTAGCCAATAAGAACTGCTTCCGGCGTAGTTTTAAAACAGCCAATCAGAAAGCGAGAAAACAAACTGAAGAGATGTAAAAATATTAATCTTTGGTTGAGGGCATTCTCGATTTGCGCCTCGTGGCGAAAGCACATATTCTTAGTCAACGAGAACTGTGATAATAATTTTAAGAAACTAATGTATCATATTTTATAGTGACCAAATACACATGAAAATGGACTTATTAGTTTGATTCTCAACAATACTATGCAGTGATGCCGATGACAATAGCATAATGTACTAAGTAATGACTCAAGTGGCGGTAGGTAACTTTATTAAGAGAACTTAGGTCTAAGCTAGGAATCACGGAAGCTCGGAAAGTCTTTCAGCAGGAATACAGAGATTCATAAAGAAACCTAAATTATACCAACGTGGCCTATCACATTTGCAAGTTGAAGTGGTAGTGGACAGGGTACATGTCGCGTTGATAATATCTGATGTGTAGAAATAATAAAAGCTTCGGATAAGAAAAAAAAACAAAGTCGAAGTTCTAAATGAATATTCTATACCTTGTTGATGGTTTTACTTGTTTGTTGTCATTTGTAGTTTATGCAAGCTGTTTTTCTCAGGGTTTAGCATTGACCCATACAACTATGTAGCTGCAGCAAGGGTCATGACACATGGGAGTGTACCTACGTCATATTGGCGAATAGTTGCTAACTCTAGATAAGGTCTTTGACGTTTACACATTAACTGGAGATATATCCCTATCTTCACGACTAATTAGAAATTATGTGCATTCACAGTTATCAATCTATAACTAAAATCAAAACAATTTGTACTTAATTAAATACTAAATCCTACGCTGCGCTTGCCGGTACGTGGTCTCCACTCGAGAACTTATCGACCCCATCGGTCATCAGTTCTCCGTGATATGTGCCCTGCCCATTGCCATTTCAACTTGCCAATCCGCTGGGCTATTTCGGTAACTTTGGTTATTCTACGGATCTCCTCATTTCTGATTCGATCTCGGAGTGAGACTCCAAGCATAGGCCTCTCCATAGCTCTTTGTGCTACTTGGAGCTTATTAATAAGGCCCTTAGTCAGAGACCACGTTTTTGTGCCATACGACGGACGGATGACCTCATCAAGGCCGCAGGTTCGCGCTGGATGCGAGTCACTTCTAACCGGTCTTATTGGAGATCTATAGTGGAGGTCTATGTCCACCAGTGTACGTCCAATACCTGAAACGACGACGAACGAAGGAAATACTACATTTACCTACAATACGAACTGAAAATTTAAAGGATACCTATGAACTTGCAAGTATGCGATACAAAGGAAAATAGAGCGAATTTAGATAGATACGAAAATAAAGGAAGTACAAGGTACCCACGGTTTTATCGTTACAGCTGATACCAATTTACAAGTCCGTTCAGTATTTCAGACGATGTATTGTTTTTTTAAGTTGGCGCCATAACTTTGACAGCATTCGAGTTTTGGCGGGAACGCTAAAAATCATGTCGCCGCATTGTATTATTTTGTTGTAATAACTGTATGGTTAAACCTGTGTTTTTTCACTGATACTTAGTGAAAAATTGTGATATTTCGTTGATTATGAGCTGATTTACGTGCATGAGTGTAGGCAAGGTGATATAATGTGACGTATCATGTTGTTCCGTGTTGTTACCAAAACTCCATAGACGCCTCTAGTAAAGTCTCCACTGCTTTACTAAGGTATGACTTGTACTATGTTTGGACTTGACCACGACTTTATTGGACTTTATGACGAGACTACGACATGACAATGACTATTTTAAATAAAAAATATTAAAACTTGACACTGGCAAATGCATAACAATGTGACGCTAAACCAAAAAGAAGAAAACAGTATTGACCTTGATCTTGACATATTTGACATTACTTTTTACGTTCCTAACTGCGTAATAATGAATCTGCTTGCTAAAACAACAAAAGATAAATTAAAAGTTAAAATTATTATTTTTATTTGTAATTTAATAAAGTAAAAAAATGTTTTTTCTTAATGTTTTTTGACCAGACTTGTTTATCGAATCAAAAATCAAGTAGAGCACAGCGGATCTATAAAATCTTTGGTATTATTCGAAAGTCCATGAAAGTTGAAATTTTGCAATCGTGAAACGGAACGCACCGTTTCTTGCCTTGCCTGAAATAATTTTCAGATAATTTTCGCGATTTTTGAATTATATTTAATTAAACTCGTTATGTAATGTGAATTATGCGACTGAAAATAATATATTAGTTAAGGACACACTATTATTTGCTTTAAATTACAAACATTTGATATCATTTACACACTGCAAGTGGACTTTAGAATCAATAACCATAACCCAATTTCGCTGCGAATTTTTATCTAACAAACAATGGTAAATAAGAAGTGATAAAATAAATGTTGTTTGTTGATTAAGTAACTGTATTTAGGAAGTGCTCGTGAGTGTGTAACCATGCTCTTTACACCAATATACATCGCAATGACTTTCATTAAAACTTGGCGCATTCGTTCGTTCCGAGCTCGTTTACTCGAATTCTTGAGCGGTAACACGAGTGTCGCGTTTTGCAAAGTTCCTGAAAACGCTGCAGGTAAGATTCTCTTTAGCAATTTCACACTTCCTCGCCCAGGGCCCTGGGAAAAGACTAAAAGTTTATGTAACAAAATTTATTACAGAAACACCAACACTAAGTTCGAAGCTATGTACGAATCCAAAAAATGCGTATTTGTGTGATTTACTGGACTATACTAATGCGACGAGAATATGCAGTATGAAGCCTATGCAGTGCATTGAGATAAGCGACTGGGTGTCCTGTGCCGGAGGTCTACCGCTGGGCTCGATTGAACAGTCTCCTCTAACAGATTTAGATGTAGATGTATTATTTGAATGTGAACTAGATCCTCATGATAAAAATCAGGATGTAATTAGTGTAAGTATGCGTTTTGACAGTAATTGTGTCTATCAATATTTCTTATAGACTGAATCACACAAGTCAACAGATGTGAAGTTGGCTACAAGCTGTGCTATATTTAATCAATGTGCAGCTTTATGTGAGCTGCCGTCAGGATTGGATATCACGCAGCCTGTAGCTAAATTGATTGACTTGTATGACTTGGCCCACTTCTTATAATTATTTTTGCAAATGATTCATAAGTTGATCGTTTTCTAGTTGGAGTCAATGGGCCAGCCAGTAGCATGGAAAGCGGGAACTCATTTAGCAATAGTTTTAAAAACCAATATCGAAAATCTCAGTGTTATTGGCTTTAACTTTGTTGGGGGAGAATTTGTTATAGATCACAATTTACCAGTTGTAAGGGTACAAAGTAAGTAATAACTTCAAAAGATTGTTTGACGTAACATTAAGCCAAATTAAAGGCGCCATCTTAAATTTAATAGCAACATAAAATAGTGTTATCTCTATCAAATGCATATACAAGTAAAAAAGGAACAGGAATATTATAAATTGCTATTATGATAGCGCCTCTAAAATTGGTTAGAGTTTAAACTACTTATTAAAAATTTTTTTTTTAAGCTGTACAGATTACTGGAGAACCCAACAAAGCAACTGATCCCTCAATGAGAAGTTTAAGGAGTGATGTCCAGCATAGTCTCCAAAACCCCCTGGCTGATTTCCAGTGGCCCATTCATGCTGCTCTTCTTAGAAAATTATCCAAAGTTGTTGACATCAAATCTGATGCAAGGAGTATCACAGCACATCTGAATGGAAGCACTGAACTTTTACCTGAACCTCAACTGATCAGGAGACCTGTGTCACTAGCTGATGTCAGTGTGAACACAACCAAGTCCTTGACTGAAGATGACCCTGACAAATCACAAGACAGAAACCAAGTTGAAACCATACAGACAGAAGTGTTTCAAATAGCTCTGCCTAAGTCGCCGGAAAATCCAGAAGCAAAAGTTATGCCTCGAGAGCAAGGCGACAAGGAAGTGGTTTTAGAAAATGTGACCGTAGAAATCCAACACAATATTACACCAAAGAAATCTAGTTTGAAATTAGACCTGAAGAAAGGCACCAGTTCCCTTTCTACTTCTTTGCTTAACATATCCAGTCAGATCAAGTCGGTGACCACTCATAAGAGGGTAGTGAGTACAACGGGGCCCAAAAGGCCTCACTCTCAGATAGATTCGTACCCGACAGTCAAGGAAGAATCTCCAAGGGCTTCCACCTCTCAGCAAAGCACTCCAAAGTCTGTGAAAAGTTCCCGTCCATTAATTAATACTAAATCTCCAAATGTGTTAATATATTCTGACAGCATAGCCGCTAGAGACAATCTAGAAGCTTCCCTTAGGAAAGTATTGGATTGTGATAGGTGAGTTTTATTTTAAACATCATTGTTATAAATAAAATAGCTTGAACCATACACTACCACCATCACTACAATAAAAACTTCTCGCGCCTTGTAGCTCTTTAAAATTATTTTCCAAATTGGCCAGTTAGTAAAAATATTTTTTTTTATTTTAAAGTCAGCAGACAGGCAGTCGGCCCGTCTGATGGTAAGTTGCTGTAGACTGCATCAAATGAATGCACAATATTTTAATGCTGTGATACGAGTACCTACAATTTGTACCGAGTACTATTACTTTGCAAAATTTTGTAATCCTTTGCAAGCTTTGCTGTCTCGGACAACTATTACTATTGTAATTAGACAGCACTAGATTTAAAAATAGCTCATAGATTTTGCTTTTATTATAAAATCAATGGTGATGTGATGTTTTACACTAAAAAAATTACTAACTCACAATAGACTGACATTTCTAGAGAAGTTACACTTAATTTATATTGCAAAGTGCATCATACTGCATGCTAGACATAAAACACTGATTGCATCCGTTTGGTACATGAAAGGCTGAGAATCACTAACAAATAATACTGAACATCATAACACATACACTACTAAACCTACACTTATTATGACTAATAAGTTAAAGCATAGTCTTGCTGCTAGTGGTATAACTATGAAGGTTTATGTTTTTAACTTTACAGAGTTGTACAACTGTGGTAATGCGAAAAATAAAGCTTTGTTTAAATTGCTTGTAAAAATAATACTTCCAAGGTAAATAAACTGAAAATGCTGCTTCTCTTAGATGATTTTAAATGAAGGCTGTCGATTACAGTTTGCATAGATTGCGTTAAACTTTGATTATCGGAACTAACTACTACCAACATGTTTCATTAAAATATATCACTATTGATATTTCCTAATATTTTGCACAATTTTGCAAAGTTTGACGCCACCTATGCTCTGATAACATCTTTGAGCTGTTATCAAAAGGTCGAAACCCAAGCCCCTTATACGTGTTACGAACACATCGACAGTAGAATCATTCCATGGGGAGTTCTACCGTTATATAGATACCGTAGAACTTCTAGGGTATCTATATAAAACGTTTCAAAACTTTTTTAGTAATAGGTGTGTCTGTGTTTGACGCGCTTAGTTATTTTTTGACTTATGTTTTTTTCTTATTATTTGTAACACACTGAATGATGAGAAGTTTTGTTCAAAGCCGCATTAAACCGTAGCAGATGTTCTATTACCTCCCTTTTCTTAAGGTTCTAAAATTTGACATTGGGTTTTTTTTACGCTGTAAATGAAGTGGGTGTGGCCACCTATAGTTAATTTTCTCATCATACTACGTGCCAAGTAATAAAATTCATAAAACTGGAATAACTGATCAAGACACGTCGAGTTTAATAATTAAATTGTATTCATGACCAAAACATTACTGAATTGACTGACCAAGACACGTCTAGTTAAATAAGTGACTTCCCTCAGACGGCAAAACATGCTATCATCTAATAGGGTTACTTAAATCTGTACATTATTGGTACAGTAGTCTCTAGGTATGTTTAGTCTACTGACATAAGTTTATTTAAGTTAATTATTCTGGCTTGCAAACGTTCCTATTGTATTTTCTTGTTACCTCTGGGATTTAATTTATACTAGCGATGTATACAATTTTGAATACTTTAAAGTTAAATATAGACCTTTTAAAAACAAAACAAACAGTCTCTAGGTCTCTACCGTAAGGCTCCCTATTCTACCGTCGATGTGGACTTATCCCCTGACATCCGCAAGCCCGATCTCCATCAACTGTGGATAGATCTCAGTATCGCGTCCTCAGGTATACGCTGTACAGCATCAGTCGCGAGTCATTGGAGGCGGGAGCGTGGCGCGGGCGGGCGGCTCTAGTGGCGGTCGCTGGGTGCGTGGGCCGCGGCGCTCCGCTGTTACTGGCGCACTTGCTGGACGGAGGCCGTTTACTGGCTCTCTGCTCCGATCTGCTTCACGCTGTACTGCCGTACTACAAGACTGCCGAGGTATTAGCCTGCGTTAGAGATTAGAGACACAAGTGGCGTGGGCCGCGGCGCTCCGCTGTTACTGGCGCACTTGCTGGACGGCGACCGTCTGCTAGCTCTTTGCTCCGACTTGCTTCACGCTGTGCTACCATACTACAAGACTGCTGAGGTATTAAACTACGTTAGAGACACTAATGGGCGTCGCGGGGTGCGTGGGACGCAGTGCACCGCTGTTACTGGCTCACTTGCTGGTCGGCGGCCGACTGCTGGCTCTCTGCTCCGATCTGCTTCTCGCTGTAATGCCATACTACAAGACTGTCGAGGTACTGTGGAGAATTCTGCCGAAGTACTGTGTAGCATTAGAGGCACTAGTGGCGGTGGCGGGGTGCGTGACTCGGTATGCGGCTCACTTGGTAGACTGCGGGCGTATATATTATATATATGCTCAGAGCCATAACTCTGAGCACCGACCTGCTTCACGCTGTGCTGCCATACGACAAGACTGCTGGGGTATTCTAAAACAGTTATACATTAGAGGGACTCGTGGAGGTGGCGGATGCGTGGATGGCGCCGCACTGCTCGTGCTGGCTCACTTGCTAGACTGCGAGCGTTTTCAGCTCTCTGTACAGATCTTCGCGCTATACTGCCTTTGATAAGACTTCTGAGATATTGTTCCGCTTCAACATTAGAGGAACTAGTGACGGTAGCGGGGTGCGCCGCTCTTACTGGCTCACTTGCTAGGCTGTGTGCGTTTGCGACTGTCTGTTCCAACCTGCTTCACGCTGTACTGCTATAGTACAAGACTATCGAGGTACTGTTCGGCATTAGAAGCACTACTGGCAGTGGCGAGGCGCAGCTGCGCGTAATTGGTTGCTGATTGCTGATTCTACGTGTACTGTACTGTACTGTACCAGCCTTTTTAATAGTCCACTGCAGGACGTAGGCCTACCCACGAAGGGTGATTGGGCCATATCCACCACGCTGGCCCAGTGCGGGTTGGTGGATTCTACGTGTAGGTAGTCATTATACGTTCAAAGGTTTAGGTCGCGCAGTAAAAAAATGATTATGGACATTTCTGAATGGTGTATCTTTCTTTAGACAACCAATATATTTTGTGAGGGTGCCCTATATAATAGGACCAATAGTACCTCAAAAATCTGTGATCTAAAACTACTAGAGTATTTTCCAACTTAACCGTGTTTTACCAGCATTTTCGCTTCGCAGTAGTGACCATGACCTTCTCTCATTATTATTCTGAAACTTTACAATCTTTATCCATATTTCAACTGAGTCGGTAAAACGTTTTTAAGTTAATCTTTTATACTTGCGCTGCTTTCTTTAAAAACTTCTTCGTCATGCTGTTACAAGGCTTTACTCAAACTGATTGGCTCGTGGCCAGGGAATATGGATTTTTCGGCACCACAACTTACATCATGGTAGTGAAGCTAGTATTTCACTGAAAATATGGCAGCGATTCAATTGCATGTTCAAGGCCAAAAATGCACCAGTAGCCAGGTTATATTAAATTCATAATACATAATACCTATTATTAAATTCACCTTTTCATTAAATTTCCGATTTGCAAAATTAATACTCGGTCGTGATATTATTTCAATAAATGTTATTGGTATGATGATAAATAGAACTGATAGTTTATCATGAATAATATTAATGTTGCAAATGAAAAGAATAGATAGATAGATATACTCTTTATTGGTTCACAGTTTACACACATTACATAATACAGAAAACAGATGTTTAGACATTTCAATTTCAATTTTGTTTATTTACAGAAAATGTAGCTTACAGCACTTAAAACTAGGCGTTATATTTTTTATCCTAAAAACTAGAAGCAACCGTCGGCCTTATCACTGAAAGTGATTTCTTCCAGGCTTACTGAAAATGTTATAGTGAATGGGCATGGAAATGGAAATACACATGTCCTTGAGTTAAGTTCGTCCGAGAAATGTACGGAAAAAATTAATCAAAGAAATGTCCAAAGTTAAAGATATACAATAAGCTATAATATGTATAGCTATTTAAATATAATTAGTTGTTAACTAACCATAGGTCAATGTTGTCCGCAATAAATCATTTTTTTTTTTAATAAATATTTTTTTGATAAAAGCTCATTCGATAATCACTTTGTATTGTAGACAATATTACTCTGCCTCAGTGGTGCAACCACTGCACCACTGAGGCAGAATAATACTGTCTACAACGGTGACCCTGACTACGGGATCAAAGAAGCGTGGCGCGTGGGTTCGATTGCCACCCAGGGCAAGTATTTATGTGATGAACATAAGTGCTTGCTCTGTGTCTGGGTGCTATTTAGGTATTGTTTTTTCTTTATATAAGTATGTATTTAAAAACATGTAAGCATATGTAATATATCAGTCTCTGGCAGTCATATCACAAGCTTTGCTTAGTTTGGTGCCAGAGGCCGTGTGTAAGATTTTCTCTGATATTTATTTATTTATTATTATTTACTAACTAAATATTCCTCACGCCGCAGGTTCGCGAGAATGAAGTTGTACAGTTCACATTCGACAAATGGAAGTCAGTGAAGATGAAACACCACATCTTCTGCTACCAAGCGTCTCCTGCCAAGAAACAGTTCTCCACCGAGAGCGATAGACAGTAAGCCCTTTTCCTAAACACCTTTAGGTTTAGTAACCCTTTGGCTTTCTTTTATCAAAGACGCAAAAGTTTTACGAATAACAAAATTAAAGGAAACTATGCATTTGGGGACTTTTTCCATCAAGCATAATTTCTACATTTGCGATCTCAGGAAAAGCTTATTTACCTCTTTGTCATGATCATGTCTAATGATACCAATGTATAGGCCGAATTATACAAGTGAAATTAGCTACAAGCTGCGCAATATCCAATTCTGACTGAAGGTCACATAAAGCTGCACGTTGTAGCCTATAATTGACTATTAGAAGTACGGCGGTGAAGCGCCAATATCTTGTATGACTTTTTTTGTGACATTTTAGTTTCATATAAGGAAAGTTGAATATATGGGCCAGTAACGCTAAACGCATGTTCATATCAAAGATAGAATACCATTGTTTCGGTTACATTGCAGCGGTCGTGGTCCCTGGGATAAGGCCCATTAGACATTATCATGTTTTAAAATCGCAAAAATTGTGTCAGTTAAATCTAGGTGTATAGAAACTTTCTTTTTGTGATATACATTTCAAAAATTGACGCGGTCGCATGATTAGGATAGGATAGTGTGTGAAGCACGATAAAAATAATTTCATTGATTAAGCAATGCGTCATTTCTCGTTAATGGTAAGAAGTTCTAATAATTTCACATTAAGTGACTGACTGGTTTAAAGCAGTTCTCACAAATGGCGCTTCCAACAATGTAGTAGTTGGTAACAATGATAAACACTCACTAATTCGGCGCCTTCGCAGAGAGCGTTTTAGCTTAATTGGGCAGTGCATCTGGGCCGGAGTCCCAGAGGATGCAGGTTCAAATCCTGCGAATGCGTCAATTTTTGTGAAATGTTTATCACAAAAAGAAAGTTTCAGTTAAATCTAGCTTTGACTTTGCTAATCTGCTAATAACTATTCTTGAGTGATACCTACTTTCGACGAGCTTTACGAAAACTACTGCACAGACAGCTTGCAAATACATTGTATCTGTGTAAAATAATAAAGCTTACAATTTTTTACCAATTTTGCAGAGCAAGTCAGGAAGCTAATATGTGTTGGTACGCGAAGTATATATATAAGTTATTGAATGATACATAGTTTATTATTTGAATTTTGGTTTGCAAAAGTTGCAATTGCCCTTTCTATTTCATTGTAAGAGACAGAATAAAACCGATTTTTTATACTTTTCGATGCCTGACTTTATATGGATTAATTCTAGTCCCAGTAACTTGCAATAGGCATGATGACTGGATAAACAAAATACATGATTATAATTAGTCGGTAAGTTAGATAAAAAAAAATATTGGATACGTATTTGTTCTTCTGTCAATCAAACTGACAAATGACAAAAATAAACCTTGTTAACACTTCATTAAAACTACCGCGAGTATTCATCATAACTATAACAGAATACGGCTAAAACTCACGTTATAATTATACGGTCGATCCGCAAGGAATCCAACCAGTATCAGAGTATTTAGAACTCCATCCTCAGGGAATACGCGCGACCGGGCGTGATGGTGCGGGACGGGACGGGAGTACTCTGAAACTGGTTGGATTCATTGCGGATCGATCGTATAATTATAACGTGAGTTTTAGCCGTATTATGTTATAGTTTTTTTTTTAATTTTTGTCCTAATTTTTTTTTTTTTTTTTTTTTAATATAATGACAATACTACACTACTACTACATAGAAAGCAATTGGATCATCCACAGACCCTTGAAGGTCTAAAGATAATCCAAGTGCTCAAGCCCACTGCCAGTTGGCAGCGTGCCAACTGTTATAGTTAACCTTGTTAACGTTTGAGAGTGGGGGTCGTGACGTCACATCTCTACAGAAATCTACACATTTGTGTGGCACTTGTGACGTCACGCGGAACATTGACGGGCTATATCTTCATCAATTTATGTTTAATTGACGAATGAAAAAATACGTGTCTATTTTTTTAAAATCTATCTGGCGTACTAATTTTTTTTTTGGTCATAATGCCTATTTTGCTACATTTTGCTATTTATAAATAAGCTTTGCATGGTTCAATGAAACAATTTGTACATATTCAAAAAACCGCAAATGATAAAATAAGAAATGTTGTGCATCCATGCTTCAATTTTATGATAATAGCTTTCAACCCGTAATTACATTGAGCTAGCAATTTCCTACACTTACGTGCACTAAGTAATCAAACTTACATAAGACACTTTTTAAAAAAAATAAAAGAAAAGTATTAAATACCTTAAGTTCCACATCAGTAGATAGAAATTTAGAAAAAAAAATACGATACACTGTAATTTATTCAAGTAGTAAAGAAATGCTAAATGCAATAGTTTATCTGAACGAAAGCTTCCTAGTTCCAGGCATGGTTTAGAATACTGCGGGAGTTGTACTGTAGAAATATCTGTAAAAGATAAAATTGTACACAGAAAAGCGACTTTCGCCTTGGTCAATTCTCGATTTTACCACATGAATAATTATATCTTTAGGGAATTTACGATAGATTTTACAAAGTATCTATAATACTGAAACCAAATTAAACATTAAACATTAGGGACATCACTATAAGTAACTTGGACTGTGAAACTGTGACAAAGTAATCGGCCAAGTGCGAGTCGGGCTCGCGCACCAGGGTTTCCGTATAGAAGCCCCTTAATGTACTGTACTGTATCAGCCTTTTTTTAATAGTCCACTGCAGGACTATTTTAATTTAATTATCTACTTTTGAAGGAACATTATTTCAAGCATTTTCCCGTTGCCGTTATTAATATCGAGCGAAAAAATCACAATACTTGAATGGGAGCCCCCTATCAAAAAATATTTTATTTCATCTCATTAAAACTCGCGTGAGAATACATTATATTAGATAAAATACCGGTTTAAACTCACGTATGATATACGGCCGGGCCGCTGTGAAACCCGACCGGTTTCGGAGTAAATTAGTACTCCTTCTTCATCAGGGAATTCGCGCACTCCCGTCGCCTGGCGCACGTGCACGTGCGCCAGGAAGAAGGAGTGCTAATTTACTCCGAAACCGGTCGGGTTTCACAGCGGCCCGGCCGTATATCATACGTGAGTTTAAACCGGTATTTTATCTAATATTTTATTTCAATTTAAATATTTATTTTTAAAGTGCATATTTAACTAAATATTCTGTGAATATTTGAAGTATTTACCTGTCGCCGTTATTAATATCGAGCGTAAAACGGCAAAAATTCAGATTTTTATGGGAGCCCTTAAATAATTATTTTTTCTGTTTTTAGTATTTGTTGTTATAGCGGCAACAGAAATACATTTGTTGTGAAAATGTTAATGTTCTAGCGATTGCGGTTCAAGAGATTCAGCCTGGTGACAGACAGACAAACAACAGACGAACGGCCAGCGGGGTCTTAGTAATGGGGCCCCGTTTTTACCCTTTGGGTACGGAACCCTCAAAACTATAGCCGTTCTATACATTTGCCCAGATATGATTTTTTTTTATACAACAGCGGTGTTACCGCGATAGCTAGTGGACTGAATAATAAATTGTACATACACGCAATAGATAAAATTTAGTTACAATCAATATTGTACCTACCCAAATTACGAGTATATCCGAGCCGCCGCCGCTGACAACGCACAAAATCACCGAGACCGTTGTGTAGCTCCGATGCGAATACCGGAGGGATGTCGTCTGGAGGGGGTCGCCTGACAGTCCGCTGACAGGTGACACTGACAGCCCGGCGCGGGCGGCGCTTTGGTATTGGTGCAGAACAATAATGGTTGCAGCAAACTTAACCAATTAGCGTGTACTAGCGGATTATTCCCCATAGTATTTTTTTTTAATATAGAATTTTTCATGTGTAGGTACCATGCTTTCTGTGTACGGGAAAGGTATTTCTATACTGTACGACTCCCGGTATAGGCCAAATCAAACTTGGCGGCTTTGATGTTATCTCCAAGAAGCGTGAAACTCAACCCTGACTGAAGCTCTCATAACAGCTGTGTCAGGATTAGGTTTCACACATCTTATACAGGTATCGGCAAACATCTTGAACACGAGGCGTCATAGTGGGGGCAAGTTTGCGCAATGTCCACTTCCAGACAAAATAATGACCAACTTCAACTTCAATATTTGGTACCTACTTATTCAAATACATAAATGCGAAAAATCGTTATTTGACTGTAATTCAATAATGATTAATAATCTACAGCCTGTAAAAATGAAACAAAAATTGAAATAATAAGCAAGCTTTTATTTATAGGTCTATACATAACTGACATGCATACTTTTTATTTATACAACTGACATAAGTAGATCCTGATCCTTAATCCTGAGGAAGGAATCTCACACCTTCCATTATTTCGAAACTTGCTGAACTTGTGCTTGTTGTGGGTCCGTGGGATTCGTCACTGTCTCTTAAAAAAAGGAACTACAACAAACTAACAAATAACACAACGAAATAAAAACAAACAAGATAACAATGAACATTAACAACAAATTGGCTATTAACAATGCACGCAACTGTAGTCGGGAGCTAAGGAGACGTGTGCGCTAGGCGACAGGTGGCGGCCGACTCGGTTGGCCAATCCCTGTCTAAGATCGCGCGCAGCCGTCTCCCGCGCCCCTGCTTCATACTCAAGAGACCCAAAACTGAGTTCTGCGCATGTACGTCACGATGTTCAAGATGTTTGCCGATACCTGTACCTAACTTCACAGCCGCCAAAAAGTCTGATTCGGCCTATGGCTGGAATATCAAATCAGTTGGCTTAATGTGGTGTTTATTATAGGCCGTCCAAATACACGGGCCACCCCGGCCACGAGTTAGACATTCAAGTTCTGGCCTCGGAAGAGACGTGGCGAACGCCCTCTCTGCTGCAAGCTACGGATTTAACCAACAATGGCGTTGCGATATTTTCACAGGTAATCTTAAAAAGTAATGTAGAAATTAATTCAATGCTATTTTCCTTTGTATCATCATCGGCCACCATTTCAGGCCACTGCAAGACTCTTCCCTCTTTGCTTTGTATAATGAAATAAAGACACAAAATTAAAAAAAACTCGACAAATGCGAGTCAGGCTCGCACACCGAGGGTTCCGTACAAATCCAGAAAATTTCTATATCTATATTATAATCATCTACAAAAAAAAATATTTTATATCTTTTCTCGTCATCCATCGAAAATTACACATTGTTAAAATGATTAAAAACCTGTTTTAGCATGTACTAATGAAGTTCTTTTATATGTTACCTTACATGGTACGATTTACTCACTTTTAATTTTGAACCCATATTTTGTGAATTTTGAGGCCCTATTTTTTTGTGATTTAAATAAAAATGTACAGTTTTCAGATTTATGGCCCTATTTTTTTGTGATTTAAATTAAAATGTACAGTTTTCAGATTTATTCCTATATGAGTACTCAGAGACAACGCTTTTCGCCAAATTTGATAGTTCTATGTCAACGGGAAGTAGATACCCTGTAGGTTTTGATATTTGTGAGTGCAAAGTATGCGTTTTTTACGACATAACTTTTTTAAACGATAACTGAGAAGTTTTTCTTTTACACAACTGCAAGAGATCATAAATATACGTTTACAGTTTATATTTCAACTCGATATCTTTACGCGTCCCCGAGATAAAGAGTCTTGACATACACACAGACGGACAGACGGACAACAAAGTGATCCTATAAGGGTTCCGTTTTTTCCGTTTGAGGTACGGAACCCTAAAAAACACGGTAGAAGGATGATTTCGTTTCCTTAGCTACCTATATATATGTTAGAGGAATGTTTTATTTTGGTTTATTCGAGTAGTATTTCAATCAATTCCAATGGCAATACAATGTGAACGAAAGAGTTTGTATTCTGTGTTGATTGAATGGATGATCGAATGAAGTTCTCTTTTATCGGTCAGTAGTGCGTTCATTCGAGATATGACTTGAATTCACTTCAATCTTCCTCGAGACAGCGCCTGCGCCACTTGTGCGTACTGACAAGTGATAATATCGACGATGGCGGACAACGACGACAACCACGCGGATTCTTATCCACCTGAATCCGCGACAGCAGCGGTGGGATCACTTCCACAAGCACCCTGCGCGTCTACCGTGACACCAGCTACCCATAATCAAGGATATTTTACGCCGGGATATGAAGCTCAAGAAAATATCCCGAAAGAACAATCGACGTCGCGAGCCGATCGACCTGGCCTGCCAAATAGCGACATGTGGGCGGCATTTTTCCAAAATATGATGACTTGTATCCAGACTAATCAGAAACCGTCTACGAGCGCTTCCAAACCCAGAAAATTGAAGGCTAGTGAGATTTACCTACCGCCATTTGATCCCGATGAATGTCAATTTACTGCAGGTCAATGGTGTGAAGAAATTGACCATCATCAGAAAAACAATTCATGGACGGACTACGAGACCAGGAATGCTTGTTTCACGCATCTGCAAGGACGTGCGAAGAATTGGGCGGCGCGATCTTATCCTTTGTGTACCACTTGGGAGGAACTGAAGATTCGACTCACTCGGCAGTTTGCGGCAACGAAGAGGTTCCATGACATGTTCCGTGATATGGTGGACTACAAAAGTGACCAGGCGACTACCTACATCGAGTATTCGAGCAACAAGTTGGCGCTAATTGATCGACTGGAGACCGGCTGGAGCGAGTCTAACAAAATCGAGGTAGTTATATCCGGCATCGCGGATGTTCAGGTATGTTCGGAATTACTTAAAAATACCCCTAGTAATTTTGTGGCACTCGACAGACATTTGAGCATTTACCCGATACTTAAAAACCTTAAGCGACAGATTGATAAATCGGCAAGTGAATTTGAACCATCTAATTTTAAACAACCTAAAAACAATTCACCAACGGAACGCCGCTGTCACTATTGTAATAACATAGGTCATTTAAAATGACACTGTCTGTTGTTCCGTAACAGCGCAAATGATGAAGGTATCACTCAAAGTCCTCAAATATCTCTTGAAAAACGTAGTGAAAAGCCGACCGAATGTTCATATTGTCATAAACCTGGTCATTCTGAGACTACTTGTTTCACAAAACAACGAAATGAACGAATGAAAGATTATAAAAATTCTAAATTACAATCGAACTCGCCAGTGGCACCAGTCAGGCTAACGGACAGTTAGAGCGGATAATGTCGGTACTTACGAACTGTTTTTGTTTTTTTGTTAAGTACGAAAAAAAAAATTAGGGTACCTACTTAAATTTTGGAAGTCTGTTTTATAGGCGAAGTTTATCTTACTCTAAATTGCACAGGTTCAAATTGCACGGTTTCTTTTTCCAATTTTTGGCAGGCTGCAACGAACGTCCACTTCCTAAACTTTCTCACTACAAACTTAGAAGTTGAACCAGATTTATCACTGGCAAGGCTTACAGCAAAAGGCAGGATGGACGAGCAAGCAGTAAAAGATAAAGCACGTTTCACGATTAATAACTACGAGTAAATTAGTTGATTCAGAACCATTGCTGTATGGATTCTTTAAATAAGCGTAGAAGATTTTTTAAAATAATTAATTGTGTTCTGTTGTGTACTTCTATGGAAAGTTTACGTTCACTATAATATTGTGAATAAGTTAAATAAAGGACGTTGTAATTATTGCTGATTGACAAGCTGTTTAATTGTACTGAAAGCTTTAACGCTTTGTTGGGAGGTTTGTCCTCGTATGAATTGTTGAAAGCTGCTACGCTTTGCTGGAGTTACGGATTGAAAGCTTTGCCGCTTTGTCCATAGGTATCGTTGAAAGCTGCAACGCTTTACGTGTTACAAGTTTGTACTGTTGCTTGTACTGACTTATGGTTGATGAAAGCTGCTACGCTTTGCTGGAGTTACGGATTGAAAGCTTTGCCGCTTTGTCCATAGGTATCGTTGAAAGCTGCAACGCTTTACGTGTTACAAGTTTGTACTGTAGCTTGTACTGACTTATGGTTGATGAAAGCTGCTACGCTTTGCTGGAGTTACGGATTGAAAGCTTTGCCGCTTTGTCCATAGGTATCGTTGAAAGCTGCAACGCTTTACGTGTTACAAGTTTGTACTGTTGCTTGTACTGACTTATGGTTGATGAAAGCTGCTACGCTTTGCTGGAGTTACGGATTGAAAGCTTTGCCGCTTTGTCCAAAGATATCGTTGAAAGCTGCAACGCTTTACGTGTTACAAGTTTGTACGGTTTCTCAGACTGACTTCTGGTTGCTGAAAGCTTACGACGCTTTGCGCCAAGCTGAGTAGAAGACTCGTGTTGGCCAGTATGTTATGCTGAAAGCTTTACGCTTTGCGTTTGTCATGGAAACAACTTAAATCTCTTTGAAATCGTCTGCGGTTAAGAACTAACGCTATGCCTGTGTTGTTGATTGGTATCTGTTAAGTTGCATATTGGAAAACAACGCGAGAGCGCGTTGAATGGCAGAATGGCCGTGTTAGAGGAATGTTTTATTTTGGTTTATTCGAGTAGTATTTCAATCAATTCCAATGGCAATACAGTGTGAACGAAAGAGTTTGTATTCTGTGTTGATTGAATGGATGATCGAATGAAGTTCTCTTTTATCGGTCAGTAGTGCGTTCATTCGAGATATGACTTGAATTCACTTCAATCTTCCTCGAGACAGCGCCTGCGCCACTTGTGCGCACTGACAAGTGATAATATCGACGATGGCGGACAACGACGACAACCACGCGGATTCTTATCCACCTGAATCCGCGACATATAATTTGTTCCATGCATTCTAGCTTAAATCTTAAAAGTTAAAGGCACATTGAAAAAATTCGTTGAATCTCGAGACCTATTTTTTTTTTATAACACTTTTGGCAGTAGCTGAACTCTGCAAAAGTGCTCGTCGTATATATCGTTTATTTATGTTCTAGAGGTGTTTTTCCACTATATTCTAGCTAGACATACATTTTTTATATAAAGTAAGTTCATATAGGCCGGGTGGCTATCCCTGATGTCAAAGTATGTAAAGTATATGGCTAAACGGTTAAAACAAACGGGCCTACAATTTAACGTGTCATCCGAGCCACGGCAGCGCCCAGTTGTAAATGTCACCCGCGGTCACCCATCCGAAGACTGACCATGCTGAACATTGCTTAACTTTGATGATCGCTAACGAACACCTAGTCAAACTGCGATATGAGCACAATTTTTTTATGTTGTATTGTTATCTTCCAGATACATTTAGAAGCAGATCCCAGCGACTATCTCGGGGAAGAAGGAGTTAAGTCTAATGAAGCACGATTAGAAATCATCCATAAAATACTAGGAGACATCCTAGGACTCCACGTTAAAGATCCCTCTGAATTGACGAAGATCGACTACACTAGGGGTTTCTTTTTGGGAAATCATGTGGTAATACATCTTTTATATCTAAAGTCATGTACTGCATCACCATTATTTTAAGTAGAAAAATTGCTGTTTGTTCCGTTCTTGAAAATAGGCCAGACGACTAAAAAATATAATAAGTCCGTCAGTTAGATTATCAAATTATATTAGACACGTATTTTTTCTTTTGTCAATTAAACAAAAAATTATGAAGATATAACCTAAAGAGTTATTTTTGTGATAAGCATTTCAAAAATCTGAAGCGAACGCAGGATTTTCAACCTGCCCCTTCGGATCACTAGCCCGACGCTCTAACCAACTGAGCCAGCCCGCCTCCTACGCAAGCGTCAAATCTTTGAAGTGCTTATATTACACCAACTTATAGCGTTGGTGGCGCCACCTGTGATACCCGTATTAGACAGGTTATCACTCAACTAGAAGTTATTAGAACTTCTAAAGATTGACGAGAGATGACGCACTACTAAATCAATGTTATGATTTTATTTTGAGTGCTTTCCACACTAGATTTTATCTCAAAGATATAACCCGTTAAAGTACCGTGTGATGTCACGCTATGGTAGACTTTTAACTATAAATTGACGTCACGAACTCCCACTCCCAAACTTTGGCTCGTCTTATCTCTGCTGTTTTTGGTAGGTATGATTGACAAAATGAAAAACACGTGTCAAATATTTTTTTGTAATCTAACTGCTGGAAATGCTGGAATATGTATAATAATTTATTTTACCCAGTCGTCATGTCTATTTGGGTTATGTTACATTGGAATTTTGTACATGTTGAAATTTATTTACAGTTGGTAATACTGTAGGGTTGAGTATGAGTAGGTAGGATTTAAGATCGTGCTTTATAGGTAACACCGTCATTTGGTTTCACCGTATCACATTTACCGTCACACAAAATTGATCATTGACTGACCTCTTTAGCACTTTGTATTCTAGTTACCATTTTTAATCATTGAGATACTTGGAGTTCATTGTTGAGCATGATTTAATACAGATACAGAATAAATCAGTATTTTCCTTGTACTACATCAGTGATCTAGATTTCTAAAATACTATACAATATTAAATCATCTCCATGTACTTACTATATTATTCAACATTTTATTTATTTATGTCAAGTATCCAAAGGTATGGAACATGTCACTCTTCGCGATTTTAGTTAATTTTGTAATACGTACCATGAATGCTTAAAGTGTATTTGACAATAACAAGGGTGTAGTTTTAAGAATGTCCTGTCTAAAGCTGTATTTAGACCTAATCCTTATTGCTCAGAATGTTACGAACCCTTCGCAGTAACTTCATACATAGTAAACGCAAACCTATAAGGAATAAAAAAAAACTTTTTTAGCTTCCCTAGACTAAATGTATTTTCCATCTACATCCCAAAAGTTACTCTAACAGTTTATGAGTTGACTCGGTTGATTCTAATTTCGATGACCTTTAGCACCACCAACGGCCAAATACAACAACTGTCACACATTTTTACTGGGAAATATCAAATCGATATTCTTATTATTTTTGTCACAACTTTTTTGTATTCTCCTAAAATAAAACTTCTCCGGGCTTCTACAATTAATTCAAAGCCAAAATCAGTCAAATCATTCCAACCGTTCTCGAGTTTTAGCGAGACTAACAATAACAACGATTCCCATCCTATTGGTTTTTGAGATACACTTACTCAAAATTGTAAAAATGTAGCCAAGAATGCTACATTACGACACTCCAGTTCATAACGCGTTAAGCTTTCAAAATTAAGTCTTTTTTATGATTATTATGCAAACTTGGATAAGCGTGCTACAAGTTACAATCAAAAATACATATTTTTACCGGGAGTTACATATTTTTTCCTATGGTCTTTTGTTAGTTTTACAAAGTAAATATTTTTAGAAACGTTTTAGTATATCAAGGTCTAGAATACAAAGTGCAGTGATTGTTGTCCAATGTTGGAGTATAGTGACGTAGGGTGTTGTCCATTAGGGGGCGTGGCCGCCGTGCACCGCGGGCCCCGGCCACGTGACGGTGTGATGGCCGGTGAGACGCCTAGCTTACACATGTGCTGTTTTCTTTTGTGTGGCTTTCGAATAAGATTTCAATAACGACCTAAAATTGCTATTAAACATATTTTACATCCAATCTGTCGGTTAATGTTGCTTGAAAATTTTTTCATCATCAAATTTACATTAAATAAATAAAGCATGATTGACTTAGAACACGTATGAAAAATAAAAACGTTTTGCTAAAATAAACCATGCAAGTTGAAAATCACTATTGAAATCTTGAAACAGCAGGGATTTCTTTGCTACCTTGCTTATTATGCTTTGTATACTTGTACGCATAATATATATGTCTGCACTTGTACGAAAACTTTCGCTTTCGATGATTTTTTTGTCTTAAGTTTTCTCTTATAAGCTAAATTTATACAATCTAAAATTTCATAACGAAATTTTTAGCTAAGCTAAATTGTAAGTTGTAGTCTAGGTCAAAAGGTTCGTTTTCCATATCTCTTACGTACAAAAACTCTATACCTGTCTAATATTCATATTGTTTTTCCTATTTCTCAATGTGGCATGATAGAGTTATAATATTACGATAAAATACAATCATAAGCATTAAAAAAAGCGCGTTTAAGAAATAAAACATACTTCATACAGTCAATGTTGCTATTTTTTCATTAATTCAAACTTAAATCATCTTTTTAAACGTTGCTTTGCTTCTGAGAGAATACGATTAAAATAAGGATGGGAGCTAGTTAACATCCTATCGTGACATAAAATAAAAGTCATCACAGAATTGAATGAAAGGTTTAAGTAGTCTCAGAAATGGCTCGGTTTGGCTTTCATCAAGATTTCTAAATAGTATAAAAAGTAGGACGAAATTTTCTAATTCCGTCCTAAAACGCTCAGAGTGCGATTCCTGTTCTTATTTTAATCGCATTGTACGTATCTGCTTTATCCCCCGAGTGCCGTGAGGGAGTCTTAAACTCGAAACCTGTTCGATTGCGTTTACGTTTGATGTGATTTCTATAAAAATGGAACAGACACATTATGTGCCACGTATAGAAGACTGAATAGCTAAGTGTTAGTTGTTTTTACGATAATGTAACAAGCGTGGGAACGTCTGTGGTTGGCTAACTCTAGTATGTGCTCGATCAACGTAACGTAAAAATTATTCGATTTGATTTGCAAAACTCCCACTCGGCACTCTGTTATCACTGACGTTTTTCATTTAATCGTCAATATGAACATTGAAATGTTGAAAATATTCGCCAGCATAAACTCCAGCTGCTAGAGCGGTGGTGCGCGGGCGCAGGCGAAGGAGCGCGTGTGCAAAATTTCGACAATATGACGGTGCAGTGGTGCTTGAGGGGCGAAGCCCCGCGGGAGCCACCTTCTGAGTCCTTCCTCCCAGTCTACGTCTACGAGTGCCCCGAACACTTCTCTACAGTCGAGTATTTTGATGTAAGTTTTTTTGGCTGTAAAGTTGCACACCCTTGACCTGGTTTCTGCATATCGCCAGATAAAAGTACAAGTTGATGTTATCTTGTTTATAAAATTAATTTTAATGATTTTTTGCATACACAGTAATCAAGGCCTATAAAATAACGATTAGCCGTGAAATATTTTGTTAAAATATTTGTGTGAAAGCATGTCATACCCCGGCTTATACTGTGGAAATTCTCTGTATGTGGATGATGGTGATGATGATTGCTCTATCTCCCATATACATAAAATCAATCAATTAAAACTTGCACTTTCCATGCGTAAGGTCTTTGTAATTTAGAAAATCTATCGTTACTTCCACTAAAAAGTATACAAATGCGGCTTTATTTTTGACTGCTGGACTGTCGTCCTTCAGTAATGTAGTGAGTTTTACAAGAAGGCATAACATTATCTCTCTGTGTCATCTTTATTTTTTGTTTAGATTTATTTTAAGTACTTAATTACATTAAAACTCTAATCTTCATGATATTTCTGAAGTGAGTGCAAGCGGAACGCATAGGTATAGGAAAGACGTTGCTTGACGTGGCCGTGCCTAACTTTAGAGACCACTACAAGATTTGCGCGTACATTGTTCAAAGTTTTAGTTGCTGTCAATGGTTTTACATTGACAGAATTTAACGTCGACGTCTCTGGGGCGCCTGGTGGTGTACTCGGACGTGATATCGTCGACGATGGGCGTGACGTCAGGCTCGCTCGCGCACGGCGTGGCGTGCGTGGCGCGGCGGCAGACGGCGGCTCGCGGGAGAGGCGCCAACTCGTGGCTCTCGCCGCTCGGCCAGGCCTGCATCTCGCTGCAGGTGAGCTGTCACACGTGCCATGCGTGATGTCGACGATGACGTGGCGTCAGGCTCGCTCGCGCACGTTGTGGCGTGCGTCGCGCGGCAGCAGACGGTGCCTCGCGGGAGAGGCGCCAACTCGTGGCTGTCGCCTCTCGGCCAAGCAAGCATCTCGCTGCAGGTGAGCTGTCACTCGTGTCATGCGTGATGTCGACGATGGCGTGACGTCAGGCTCGCTCGCGCACGGCGTGGCGTGTATGGCGCGGCGGCATACGATGACGTCACGTCACGTCAACTATTTATCTAACAAATATTGTGTACAATTCCAGGTGTGGCAGAAGATAACCCCGTCCCTGCCGCTGGTGCAGCACGCGTCGGCGCTGGCCGTGGTGCGCGCCATCCGCTCGCTGCCGGCCTACGAACATCTCGATATCAGGTATAACCTTTCAAACCTTTCTTTGTCTAATTTTTTTTATTCAATTAAAGGGCTTTGTCACTGAGCTTCCACATCGCCCTGTACGAGATACATAACTAAAACTTAACTTATCTTTTTAATCCTACATCTACGAGATTATACTATTGGCACTTTCAGAATCTCGAGAAGACAAATAGAGTTGTAAAAGCCAACGTCTTTAGTATTTTGTTTAAAACATAGTCTTCGTAATGCCTTATGTCTAATTATTAACTGAATTACGCACTAACACAAATGTCCTATAAGGGCGTCGCAGGGACTAATTTTAAATGTAACAATTATATACATCTATTATTCTTTCTATTTATTTATTTATTTGTTTCTTAATGCGGAAATTATTAAGAAACAATTTTTTCTTGTGCACTAACATAAACTACATCTTATGTACAAATATCGAGGTAGGGACTGCGCAATTAGCGATAGTTAAAACTGATAATAATGCCCGCATGAATCAATACAGATTCTGCATCGTCAAAATCAAATCTCGAGTTATAATTTAATTGGCTCTGAATCGGCTGTTCCAGAATAAAGTGGCCAAACGACATTTACTACGGGCGCGAGGTGAAAATTGGCGGCATGATCACTACTGCCAACTGTATGAACGATGACGTCTTCATTGTTGTAGGTGAGTGTTCTTTCATTCTTTAGGTGTTTCATTCATTCATTTCTTTGATTCGTTCAATCTTTTGGTGATTTATCATAATGTGTCTTTTTTGCATCTTTTTTGTCTGTTGTTGAATATTAGCAATTTTGTGTTTTCACTTTACTGATCAAAATACTTTTTTCAACTTTCGAATTATATTTTCATTCATGTTATAATTTTATGCACTCAGTTTTATTAACTGTTTCGTTATTCGTTATAATTACGTTACGTACAAAATCAACTGATTTTGTATGTAACGTAAGTAGAATGTGTGTGTGTGTGTGTGTTTTATTACAGAATTGACTTATGAATATGATGAAGACACCCTTGGCTTTGAATTTTGCGTTCTTAGATATAGCAAAACTTGAATATCTTTTTAGGGTTCCGTGCCCAAAGGGTAAAAACGGGATCCTATTACTAAGACTCCGCTGTCCGTCCGTCTGTCTGTCACCAGGCTGTATCTCATGAATTGTAATAGCTAGAATGTTGTGTATTTATGGGGCTCTCATAAAACAAACCTGAATTTATAGCCTTTTTTCGCTCGATATCAATAACTGTGACAGGTAGATGCTTGAAATATTCACAGAATATTTAGTTAATTTTTTTCATTAAAATTAGATGATGAAATTCAAATAGAATAAATATTTAAGGGGGGCTCCCATACAAGAAACGTGCGTTTTTGCTCAATATTAATAACGGCAACAGGATGATGCTTGAAATATTCACAGAATGTCAAGTTGTATATTCCCTTCAAAAATAAATATTTAAATTAAAATAAAATATATTAAGGGGGGCTTCCATATGGTACGGAACCATTCGTGCGCGAGTCCGACTCGCACTTGGCTGATTATTTGTAATCTTGAATACCGCTTGAAACATTACCGCACCGATGTACGGTAATGTTTTTTGATAAAGACAATACCTACCCAAATATTCGCTGACATCCATCGATCCATCGGCCATAGGACGTCCACTACTGAACATAGGCCTCCCCTATGGATCTCCAATAAAACCAGTTGCAAGCGACTTGCATTTAGCGTGATCCTTCGGTTTTAATAAGGTCATCCATCCACCTTGTGGGTGAACGTCCTACGCTACGTTTGCCGATATGTGGTCTCCATCCGAGAACTTTCCGATCCCATCGGCCATCAGTTCTCCGCGATACGTGCCATGCCCACTGTCATTTCAACTTGTCAATTCGTCAATGTTTACTTTGCTTACAATTTGATTTGTTTTCTAGGGTTGGGCATAAACATATCAAACAGCGTGCCCACGACGTGCGTAAACGATATAATCGGCGAGCACAACCGGAAACACGGCACATCCCTAGCGCCGATGTCGATAGAACGCTTCTTGGCGCGCTACTGCTCGCAGCTGGAGCGGATATTGGAGTATATGGCGACTGACGGCGGCGTCGACGCCTTTCTAGAACAGTATTACCAGTATTGGCTGCACACGTAAGTATTATTTACACAGCCGTGGTGGTCTAGTGGTAGTAACACCCGCCTCACAATCGTGAGGTCGTGGGTTCAAATCCCGGTCCCGTACCAATGAATTCTTTGGAATTTATGTACGGAATTTAACACCGCTGGCTTTTCAGTGAAGAAAAACATCGTGAGGCAACCTGCATATGTCAGTAGAAGAAATTCGATGGCGTATGTGAATCCACCAACCCACACTGGGCCAACGTGGTGGATATGGCCCAAACACCCTTCGTGGGTAGGCCTACGTCCTGCAGTGGACTATTAAAAAGGCTGATACAGTACAGTAAGTATTATACATTATTATAATATCGATGTCGATAAAAATATCGATAGCTTATCCCGAGTGACGATAGAACGCTTTTTGCTTTACTGATATCAGCTGAAACGAATATTGGAGTTTAGGGCTACTGACGGCGACGTCGACGCGTTTTTAGAACAGTTTTGACTTCACACGTGAGTATAAATACATTATCGATAATTATAATATGGATGTCAATAGGAATATCGGTAGTTTCTCCCTAGTGTCGATAAAACACTTTGATGCACTACTCTCAGCTGGAAAGGATATTAGAGTATGTGGCAACTGACAACGGCGTTGATACGTTTCTAGAACAGTAATACCATTATTGGCCGCACACGTGAGTATAATATAATGCTAGCTTTTTAGGCTATAGAGTTCCAACATGCAGTGTTAAAACATAACTTTTGTTTCTCCGCAGCGACGAAGAGATCCGTGTACTATCAGCCGGCGAGGACACCCCCATATCGGGCACAGTGATCGGCGTCGACAGCGCGGGCTGGCTGCGCGTGCGCACGGCGCGCGGCGACCTGCAGCTCACGCCTGATGGCAACACCTTCGATATTATGGCCGGACTCATCGCACCTAAATACTAGCTAGTTAAGTAGGGCGGGTGGCTAATCTTGTTCTGAAAGTCCAACGTTAAGGTCTCCTAATGGAAACTCGTTTGATATTATGGCCGGACTCATCGCGCCGAAGTACTTTCTAGCTAATCAGTTTGTGTAAACCAATTGGCTAGTCTTGTTTTGAAGATGTAACGTTTAGGTCAGTGTTTGATATTACGGACTCATTGCGCTCGACTCCAATATGGCTCTCCAGATAATTATGATAACTTCTACCACCAACCCTAGTTGCCAATAACCCGATATAATAAGTATATCGGTATACGTAACCTATGATCATGACTTATTGGCTTCAGTACTGAACTACTTAAGGAATGTTTAATTAAATAATGGCTATATTAGCTAGAAAAGCAAGTGCGCCGATGAATCCTCGCAATTTAATAAAAAAACAACGGGTACTCCGGGAGTGCCGGCAGAAGTGAAAATTTGAATATCAATATCACACACGCACACTCGCGCAAACGCGCTGCACCGTCTTACGTATTATCGATCTGAGGTCTGAGTGCGAGATTGTCACTCGAGCTCGATCGCGTTAACGTTTGATGTGATTTGTATGGAAATGGCACAGCGCCATCTTGTGTCACGCACAGAAAACTGAATAGCTAAGTGTGAGTATTTTTTACGGTAATGTAACGAGCGCTAAACCGATCGAACACGGGCGCGGCAACGTCTGTGATTGGCTAATTCAAGCGTGTGTGTGCGGCGCGCTCGGTCAACGCGACGTAAAAGTAATTCGATTTGATTTGCAAATCTCCCACTTGACACTCAGGTCGCGTGTCCTGACGCGAGTTAAACATTTTTACCCATACCAAAGAGTGTACAAAGCCGCTGAAGAAGTTTTCACTTCAATAAATCTCTGTCGTACTTTATTTATTATTCCCTAGGATTGGATTGTCGATCAATTAAAATAAATTAATATTAAGAGTATGGTCAATGTGAAAAGTTTTGAAGTGATAAAATTATGATAAATAAAGATCTCGGGCATGATGAAAAGGCTCTAAAATTTTTGCTGTGATGGGAACATGAACGAAAGTATAATACGCGCTATAAAAGATGTCCAGACTAAAATTAGTCTTGTTGCCGTCGATATAGACAAACTAAATTGTGCGTATTATAAGTATAGCTGTAAGTACAGATTTCAGAATCAAGTGTTTTTAATTATGAATGTGAAAAAAGTTTATCTTATGGTTGAAAAAATGTATCAAAATTATTTATTAAGACATTACAAGTGTAATGACATTGACATTAAATATCAAATTAGATGATATTTGGATATATGGGTTGTTAAATTGTATTTGATATGTAGGTGTTCCTATAGAATAGTAAAGTGAATATATCGAAAATTGCTTATTTTAGTACAACATGATTAATTTAGTGAAAATAATTGAAACCATAGTATAATAACGCCATTGAAATGATTGAGCGAGCATCTGTTCGGTGCGTCACTCAATTGTGTGCAATGAAACCGTGATATTAAACCTAAAATATTTATTATTATGCAGTAAACGGTAATTCAGCCGGGCTAGTATTCGCACCACGAAATAATAACTCTTTCTACGTGTCATGACGAGACAGAGTTATGGTGAAGTATTTATCTGTCACTTTTTCACAGATCGAAAAGAGTTTTTTCGTGGTCGTATGCCAAGCTACGAGTTGAAGGCTTGTTAAGAAAGTGACCGTAACAATACCTACCCAGTAAGCTTTGTAACTGGCTTTGTAAGGAACGTAACGATTGTAAGGCGGGTGTCACTACCTCTAGACCACCACGGCTTTTTCAGTAAGCTTTAGTCAGAGTTTATTCGTAAATTAAAATGACAGTAGTTTTCGTACATAAATAAAGAATACTTACAGTATGAATCAAATTTCTTGGCGGCTGACGTTATCCGCAGCTTGTAGCTAACGTCACAGACGCCAAAAACTTTGAATCGGCCTCTAACAAAATTGAAGCCACACGAGAACTATAATAGTTTTCATTTACCACATGGCACAAAACATACTAAAGGCCACAGTAATGTGTATTTTAAATCTAACAAACACTTTCCCACCACTGAGCGCACCTATTAAAATATCATTTAGATTTAAACCCGTCCTTTAATGCAAAAACTATTCGATACGACTCGTTTCGAAATCAAACCCCTTCATTGTCAGTTTACTACGAAAATATGATGCATGGAATTCCAAATAAATACAAATTCTTTTCCCGCTGCGCCACTATTAAAAGAATAGGTAAACTGCAAAAGAGAAAAGCGTCAAATGAAACGTCAAAAAGTTGTCGATTATAAAACCGCGGTTTTAAAGTCGAAAACTTTTTGCATATTGATCAGCTCTTTATTAAACAATAGAATCATAGTCTTGGAGATTCAACGCGCACACGCCAACTGAATCACCGTTTACTGCTATACCGATATAGCGTGGTAAGCTTCAGTACTGTTGTATAATTTTCTAAAACTTATCGAACCTTCTAATATCTACTAAATGTATGTAGTTAGGGAATTATACACAGTAGATTTATAATCTCTGCAAGCTATCATAGTATGAATACGATTGTAAGTTAAGGCACAAAAACATCAATATTATTAGATAAATTAGGGGTTTCCGCAAAAATGTATGGTGTAAGTTACTACAACGCGTCCACGCTTCGGCGATTTGAATTATTGGGGTTATTGTACCTACCTCTTTTTTTAAATAATGTTTTGGATCACTTTCTGAGCATAAAATCACAAAATGCTGACAGATCCAGGTGAAGCTTCAAGCGCCATCTTAAAAAAACGTTTTTGGCCGATATCTCGGAAACTATGCATTTTAGGGCAAAAGTCATGAAGATCATAATTGTAAAAAATAAAATTTAGCATCTTTTGTTACCAGTTAACTTTTTTGTAAAACTTACCGTTTACGATTTATGGCCCATTTAATGAAAAAAAAACTTCGAAAGAACGTTGAAAATATTTCGCGATCGCTGCGCTCGCGCTCGTGCAATGGTTATTGCACCATTGGTTAGGTAATCCCTTTGAAACCTGGCTGGGCCAATTCTTATAATTTCTCGATACCTAGGTCGCTAAAAACATATAATATACCTACAGAGAGTGACGAAGTGTGGACGTGTTCAAAATTTAAATTAACATTTATCACTTTTAGTATTAAACAGCCACACCACTGCCAGTGCTCTTAACTTCTACTAGTATTGAATAGTAGTGTGAATGTAGAAAGAATCCGTTCATAGAATATAATAATGTATATTTTGAGTATAAATTACAATTTATTTAGTCAAAATAATATTTTATTTTAACGTTGTACGTATTTGTATGTATGGCTCGTTGATCGGTTGAAAGCTTTTCTCTCTATTATAATCGTAAACAACGTTGACTATGGGACCGACCCTGGAAATAATCAGCTGTTCCACCAATTTTGGCGGTCAATAATATTTTTCTAAAGCAGCTGACTCTTTTACTTTTTTAGGGTTCCGTACCCAAGGGATAAAAACGGTACGCTATAACTAAGTGTATCCGCTCACAAGTCTAATTACTCAGCTGTCCGTCCGTCCGTCCGTCAGGAAGATGCTTGTAATATTCACAAAATATTTATTCAAATATTCACTTCAAAAATAAATAATTATAATAAATTTTTGAGGGTGCTCCCATACAAGAAACGTGATTTTTGGCTCGAAATTAATAACGGCAATAGGGAGATGCTTTCAATATTCACAGTATATTAGGTTGTATAAAAATAATTACACTAAAATAAAATATATTAAGGGGGACTACCATACGGTACGGATCCTTCACGCGCGAGTCCGACTCGCACTTGGTAGTTTATTTCTAAGTTGGTCTTATAGTAAAAGTTGTTCATATTATTATGAGTGAGCGTGTACAATTGTACATTGTAAAGTGTTGAAACGGTCAGCCTGTACAATTTATTGTATCTTATGTATGTATGTATTAAATTATTGTAAGTCAATTAACTAAGGCGTCGAATTAAAATCTCATTGGCTCTCTAGACACCAAATTGTGAATTTGGCTTTTGATTCTGAAACTTATGAACTTATGAAATGGTTCAGTGTTGTGATTGGGACTTTTGCACTATTTTACTAAAATAAAAATCTTAACGAGTTTATAAGCTAAAACGCGGTTTTGTGGTTTATTGGGGGCAAAAAAAACGTGGTGGCTATGCCACGTTAGTCAAATATGGAGATAGCTCTAAATTATTAATTTTGTTGATATAGTTATAAAAACTCTCAAACCTATGTACAACACGTGGAAATAAATATTTCATTTCATTTATTCATAAATAATGAACATACGGAAAGTGATAATCAATTACATTTCGTAGAACGTTATCTCTGTCTCAAGAACCATCATTGGACAAACTAAAGACAAGCATCACGAATGCCGTTAAAAGCTGTTTTGAGCCGAATTTCTGTTCCCAAAGGCCGATGCCTTTCTATTTCTTAATTACAATGTGAGGCCTCGCTTATTCAAATAGTTACCTTATTTTTGACCGACGAACCACTGGAGGAGGTATACAATTCGACGCGTATATATATATTTTTTTTATGTATAACCACGCATAACTTTTTTCATAGTGGTTCGATTTCAATAATTCTTTTTTATTGGAAAGAGTATACTTCGAAATTGGTCCCATTTAAATTTTATCGAAATCGGCTGAGCCATTTTTGATAAATCAACAATAATGTGAAAATTGCTACATTGATCCGTGCGAAATATTCGCGAATTCTGTACACCTGAATTCTATACACGGGTGAAGGCGGTCATGCTAATTTGAGAGAGCATCGCCGACGCCATTGTAAAAGGCATCACGGGACCTTATCGCCTATACTCTTACTTCCATGGTATTAATTATACTTTGTATAGACCTAATCATACAACTCGGCATATGTGAAGCTAGCTACGAGCTCCGCAATATCCAATCCTGACTAACGCTCACTAAAACTGCACCGACTGCACGTCATAGTGAAGTATATAACTAGACAAGGCGCTAAATAATAATAATTACAAAAGTAAGAGAAGCCGAGATGTGCAAGTATAAAGAGTGAACAAGACGAAAGTAATATCTTTTGTCTCTATTTGCGTATACGTTTTTTTTGTCTGACTATTACGCACTGCCTAGACGTAATAGTCGGGCAAATTTTTCGCGCCAAAAACTACTTTTGAATTTTTGATTGAGATGCTTAAGTAAATCAACATATTTATGAACTATTACCTATTTTCTATCATTTCTATTAGTATTATGCAGGTTTTTACTATTATCTAGAGTCTAAATATGATAAAATCATAACAACGTATATATAGCTGTCTAAGTATGTATAGCACATCTTTTTTCTCACACCCTATACGCAATTGACAATCGTAATTGGGGTATCGCGCATCATGTGGCTAACTTCATATCCGCTGACTTGTGTAATTCGGCCTATACCTACTTGTAGTGAAACGCTGACATTTCTAAATCATTGAGTTTTTGCACCCAATAAACCACAAATATTTAAAAAATAAAATCACGTATTTCACTATACAATATTGTAAAATTTCTAGTCGAAATTCTATTAATAATATTTTGGCTCAAGCCATTTAAGACAATTTCAAATGAAAGCGTAGCGATTGTTTTATTGTAGGTATTTGAAATAATTTATCGGAAAATGTGCCTAAGGATATTGTGAATGATACGCAAATGAAAGGATGACAGTCCTGTTTATTTTAAATAGCTTTAAGATGTCCTATACTGCATAAAGATAGCTTGATCTCTGCGACGGTGACATTGACATAGAAGATTGACATTTTTAGAGTTGAGATAGTGGTGGAAAAATCGATTATCAAGTAATGTTGTAATGAAATCAAATGAGTAGTTGTATGTGAAAAATTGGATTTTATTTACTTACTTTTTTTTTTATTTATTTAAAGGGCTTTGTCGCTTAGCGACCACATCGCCCTGTACAAGATACATAACTTAAAACTAAACTTATCTTTTTAAACCTATATCTACGAGTTTGTACAACATTTTTGCACTTTCAGAGTCTGGCATAGACATTACTATTATTTAAGATCAAGTATGCACACATGTAAATAATGTTAAGATATTAATTATATAAAATATAATAATGTTACGATAGTATTTATCGACGTTTTCACTGTTATCGATGCTAATGTAACATATAATTGGGTTTAATTTAATTACAGACGTTACTAAATTAAATTAATGATATATTAAGTTTTATTTAAAATATCGTTACAATTAACTATCGATATTTGAAATAAAACTCTATCTAAAACTCTGTGGTCGCGATCATTCGTCGACATTGACAGGTACTGTCTGTACTATTAAGAAATTCAGGACTTCATAGGCGTGATTTTTCTGACAGCTGTCGCAGAGATCAACCTATATTTTATAGAGTATAACAAACTATCAACATCTTCTCAATGTTTTAATGTTTAAGTATTTGTATATTTGAATTTTGGGAGACTTTTCGGTGTTATTAAGATTTTTAATGTTACAACCTCGGTAAGGAGGAACGTTGTTGCAGAGGTTGTCTTTTTAAAAAAATAGGTGAATCCACTTAGATTCTCTTTATTTGTTTTTAGAGAGAGAAAAGAAAAGAAAATACTTCGTAAATTTTCTTTTCTTTCGCTTTCATATTAGGACCCAGACATTACGTCCATGTGCGGTGACATGGACGTAATGTCTGGGTTAAAAATATCATTGTAATTAATTTGGCAGTTCAATTATATAACATATTTAATCTTTTGTAAATCTAATAACAATGTGGAATTGGGGCTTGTGACGTCACGCCCCATTGTAAAAAAAAATAGCTAGGCGTGACGGCATTCGGAACTTGACCAATAACTTTATTATTTTTCGAGCACATATTTTGAATAAAAAGAATATGTGCTCAATAAACATATATGTTACGATAATCTACTTGATGGACTAATTATAAATTTTGGGTATCTAGCTGTTGATGTTTTTTAAAAGTGAACTTACTCGTATTACATCGCTTCAAACTTTTTCGTCCATCTATCGCATGTCGCGTGACGGTCGGAAAAACGTTCACTTTTACCGTGGTTTTATAAAACCACATAATATTTTTTTTTGTTATAATAAAATAGAATAGAGTCATTACCATTATTTTTGTTATAAAAAAAATAGAATAGAGTCCTTACCATTATTTTTGTTATACATAATAAAATAGAATAGAGTTGTTACCATTATCTTTAGTCATTGACCAGTTGAAGTCGTATTTCAGTACTACAAATGATTTATTAAATATCCAATATCATACTGTCAGCTTCTCGTTTTTTTCATTAAAGGCTGGGAGAGCAATCTTCGTGGATTCAACTATTTCATAGTCGTTTCGCTGTTGTCAAGTGATGTTATGTTATTTATTCATAGTCTAAACTGTTATACAAATTCTTGTTACTACTCTGGTTGTATTCGTGTCATCTAATAAATTACCTATTTCTTACTTATACTTGGTTTGATTTTTATCGTGATGTTTCTGGTTAATGGATGGACAATGTTATACCTACGCTAAGGTCGCGTAGAGAAAATTTGTTGAGTCAAGTATGTTTTCAGAACAATTTGCAGGACATTTTTGTAAACAGAGGTACCTATATCATTTATTTTATCCACCCTTAGTATGTAGGTATATCAGACTTATCGATAGGAACCTGCATTGTCAAATATAAAATAATTCGGCAGCTCCACACTGACTTTGGTGGGTTTAGTCGCAAAATGACAAAAGCTCAGAATGACAAATCGAGTTTTAAAATTGTGCAAAGAGCATTAAGTCCTATATGTGTACTCTGAGACAATGCTTCTCGCCAAAGGTGACGTCCACAAGTGGTATATTATTCAGAGAAAAATCGAACCAAGATGATTTATACATCATTTGAAAGCTTGTTTTATGGGCTTCCCAAAAACATTTAATTTAGATTTTTTCACCCCTCCATTTTTTTTTAAATGTGGAAAATAAATTGTATGAAAAATAACAATACAGCTTATTACTTATTCTAGTTTAGCAAAGATAAAGTGCTTCTATCGTTATTTTACTTGCATTCGTTGCTGATTCTTCCACATTTATCACTTAATTTGCTAAAATTAAAAATGATAACCTACCAGTGTGATCAGTTAGTAGGTACAACGTGACAAAAAAACACTTTAAAAGTGTAAAAGTGTAAATTTATTTTTCGCATTTAAAAAAAATTGGAGGGGTGAAAAAATCTAAATTAAATATTTTTGGGAAACCAATAAAACAAGCTTTCAAATCATGTATATATCATCTTGGTTCGATTTTTCTCTGAATAATATACCACTTGTGGACGTCACCTTTCAACTCGATATCTTTACGCGTTCCCGAGATAAAGAGTCTTGACATACACACAGACGGACAACAAAGTGATCCTATAAGAGTTCCGTTTTTTCCTTTTGAGGTACGAAACCCTAAAAATCGGCTATATTTTAGTACGTAATAAAAATCGTCATACTTATTTGTAAATAATATATTATGTTAATGTCATTTATTTTGTCCTGTCATCTCAGTATCAGTCGGATCTAGAGATTTTACAGATTTGTGTAAGTTCTTGGGCCAGATCAGTCTCATCAATTATAGGCATCCGCTTTGTAAAACTTAAAATAGTTGGGCGGCACCCCTCTACAGCTGGTGTTCTGTAGAGTGAAGATCGCGCCCGCGAGCGCTTCCTTTTCGGGGCCTTTGATGGTCGTGATAAAGAGCTCGTCCAGATTGGGCCCGCCCCACACGACTGAGGAGATGCGCGTCACTGGCATCTTATACGTGTTGATTAGGCGCCTCGTGTCGGGGTTTATGTGAAGGACCTGTGGATTGGAATTAGGATTAGACAAGTCTGCATCGTAGTAGAACTGGAGTACCTGCTAAGCTGAAAAGAGGTGATTCAGACCACAGATATCTACATTCAGACCATCATTATGACTACTTCTATAGAGCCAATCCAGAATTCGAGAAACCAAAATCATCTGTTTCGTACACTTTGTCGATTCCAAGCTGCAATTTTAGCCTGGTATAATAATAATCAAAAATTCTAACCACAACACTCGTTACATTTCGAGAAAGTTCATATTTTTCTGAGTCTATTAGAACAGTTAAAAACAAAAAAGAGCCCTCCGATTTTTTTTAAATTAATTTTGAATTTATTCGAAAAAATAAATATATTTCGCTCAATAGGTAGTTTATCTCTAGCAGCCCTGATTAAGTAACCTCCAAATTGTTAAATAAAACCATTTTTACCAATTAGACACACTTTTTAAGTGATTTGCACTTGCACTTTACTATTGCTAAACTAGAAAAAATTATAAGCTGTATTGTTATTTTTCATACAATTTATTTTTCGTATTTAAAAATAATTGGAGGGATGAAAAAATCTAGATTAAATATTTTCGGGAAGCCTATATAACAAGCTTTCAAATGATGTATATATCATCTTGGTTCGATTTTTCTCTGAATAATATACCACTTGTGGACGTCACCTTTGGCGAGAAGCATTGTCTCAGATTACACATATAGGAATAAATCTGAAAACTATACATTTTTACTTAAATCACAAAAAAATAGGGCCTAGATTCACAAAATATGACTTGAAAATTCAAACTGAGTAAATCGTATCATGTAAGGTATCATATAAAAAAGCTTTATTAACACATGCTGAAACAGGTTTTTAATTATTTTAACAATGTGTAATTTTCGAGGTATGACGAGAAAAGTGAAAAAAAAAATTGTCGATGATTATAGGTAGTATCCATACTTCCCAATTTTGTAAAATTTAATGGATTTGTACGGAACCCTCGGTGTGCGAGCCTGACTCGCACTTGGCCGGTTTATATTTTATCGGATTCAGGGTTGTTTCCATATTAAAGTTGTTCATTAAGATGGTCTTAATGACACCTTGTACAGGACAAAGCCGAAAGGTTAGCAGATAACTTTGTATATAAAAGCACTTTACTTATAACAAATGGATAGGTACACCTATATTCAGCAATGTCCCTACTATTACAATGCCAGTACCTACAGTAAAGAAAGGGTATCTCCAACAGTAGACGCGTACTAATGCTTACCGCTCCTCCAAACATGAGGGCGACCCATAAATTGCCTCTGCTGTCAATCGTCATACCATCAGGAATGGCCACGTCGTACCCGTAGGCCCTCACGTCGAATATAACTCGACCCGCACCTAAAAACAATAAATATAATCTAAATTATGCATTTCCACTTTCTGTCTAGACGAAAGTTATCGCAGGTAACTAGCTGCATTTGCAAACAAATTTGAATTTTATATAGTTTTTCTTAACTGGGTAAAATTCTAAATAGCTGAAGGTTACACTTGACACAACGTAATTGGGCACAGAAAATACCTACAGATAAATAAATAATAGATATGTATAGGACTTAAAAGTCTTATCACAATCGAAGTGAGACACACAATAAAATACTTATCTAAGTGCTCTTGCTTAGTAATTATTTTTCGCTAAAAATGTCATGATCGAATTCTACCGTATAGGTACAGAATTCGCGAATATTTCGCACGGTCAATCCGTGTAGCATTTTTTACATTTTTGTTGATTTATCGAAATCGGGCCGATTTCAATAAATCAACAAAAATGTAAAAAATGCTACACGGATTGACCGTGCGTACCGTGCGTGACCGTAAATTTAAATGGGACCAATTTCGAAGTATGGGGCCGTTCAAGTATTACGTAAGCACTGTAAGGGGGTTGAGGGGTTTATCATTTGCTTATTTTTGATGACATGGGGGGTGGGGGATCTAAAATGTGATTACGTCATCAATAGTTATTTATTTCTTTTCGCATATGTGTGTTAAAGCCCTCTATGCTAAATCTATTTTCTCATTTCTAGAATTACAATTTGCTGCTCATGAATCCATAAAAATAGAAAAATGTATACAGGTAGGTACTTACTAATGTTTACGTAAGAATGGAGGGAACTTTGCTTACTTTTGCTGACATGAGGGGAGGGGGGTATATAAATGTAATAAATCTGCTTACGTAATACTTGAACGGCCCCTATATGTGTACTCTTTCCAATAAAAAAGAATTATCGAAATCGGTATATTATGTAAAAAGTTGTGCGTATACATAAAAAAAAATATATATATATACCTACGCGTGGAATTGAATACCTCCTCCTTTTCGTCGGTCAAAAAATAAAAATCCTCGTAGGAGCTATGTACGTATTTTATACAGTCAAGGATATTTCAGTAGGTACTCCTATAGGAGTGAATATTTTTGTACTACCTTGAAAGCATAATACACTTAGTGAACTATATAGTAGTCTAGGCCCAAATTTAACTGCCTCGGTGGCTAGTGACCCTGACTACGGGATCAAAGAGGCGTGGGTTCGATTCCCACCCAGGGCAAGTATTTATAGGTGTTTGCTCTGTGTCCGGGTGTTATTTAAGAATTATCTAGATTTAAGTATGTTTTTAATAACATGTAGTACCTATATCAGTCTCTGGCAGCCATATCACAAGCTTTGCTTTGTCAGAGACCGTGTGTATCGTGGCCCTTGCCTTGCGTAGCTATTCAGTGATCAGTTTCAGTCCGGCCCCCCTACCGCCTAAAGCAATAGCAATGGTAATAGCAATCGTTTATGACTTCATTTTAGTCATTTGGCACCGCCTATGTGACGTTAGCCATCAAAGTTGTTCATTCAACGATTGCTTTCGCAATCCGCGCAAAGCAATTGATGGCTAACGTCACATAGGCGGTGCCAAATGACTAAAATGAAGTCATAAACGATTGCTATTACGATTGCAATTGCTTAGGCGGTAGGGGGGCTGATTGGGTTTTGCGAAGCTTGAAGCTAACATCACAGCTGCCAAGACGTTTGATTTGGCCTACAGTACTATGAGGATACAGTACTGATGTGATCTAGCGCATAAGACTAGATTTTGTGCAAAAAGAGAACCGTCGTGGCGTGAACTAACAATAAGATTTTAATCAGCAGCCAAGGTACCGACTATATTTGGTAGTCGCGAGTACTGATGAAAACCGAATTGGTGTCTACCAAGGTACCTAAAACTTTTAGTTGTACTAGCAATGACAGAGCAGTGTTGTCAACGTAACAAAAATAGTAAAATGGCGCACGGGCGACCTCACCTACGACGCTTCTCTTTTTGCTCAATCTCTGTATCAATCGAAAGCGTACCTACAGTGCGACATAAGAAAAATAAATGAGGGCGCCACCATCGCTTTATTAGCATATTTTAAATAATTTTGCTCACGATGATACTGTTTTCCTATTCACAGTCCACAAAATAACACAAAACAAGAAAATTGCCAGACAGCTCAGTAGTTCAAGCAAGTGACTTTTTAGTTCCTGAATAATAATTTTTTTCGCTATTGTGTCGCACTGAATGCACGATAGAGCGAAAGACTACTACAGTAATACTACATTAAGCCCGATTACAGAGGCGCAATCGTAATTATAATAGCTAAATAGCATAGTTTCGATAGAGAGTACGCTTTTTACGTTGCTATTAAATTTACGCTGGCGCTTCTGTAATCGGGCTTATTGTTACCCTAAACTACTAAGACATATTATCACTTACTCAACTCGCCCTTCTCGGAATCGAAATCGTACGCTTGTATCGTCTGCAGAGGCGAGTCGACGTAGTAAAAGACAGTGTCGTTCAGAGACCACACGAGCCCATTGGAGATGGAGACGGGCCGTATCATGACGCGCGGCTTCAGGTCGCATTGCTCCACGCGGTACAGAGTAGCTTTATCAGGCTCTACGTCGTCGCCAGACTGCGGCCCTTTAGTACCTGTGCCGAAATGAAAATTGGCCGGATAAATTGCGGCCCTTTTGTACCTGTGCCGAAATAAAAATTGGCTGAATAAATTGCGGCCCTTTTGTACCTGTGCCGAAATAAAAATTGGCTGGATAAATTGCGGCCCTTTTGTACCTGTGCCAAAATAAAAATTGGCTGGATAAATTGCGGCCCTTTTGTACCTGTGCTTGGCTGGATAAATTGCGGCCCTTTTGTACTTGTGCCGAATTAAAATATGGCTGGATAAATTGCGGCCCTTTTGTACTTGTGCCGAATTAAAATATGGCTGGATAAATAGCGGCCCTTTTGTACCTGTGCCGAAATAAAAATTGGCTGGATAAATTTTGCATTATTTGCAAAAAAATTGTGCATTGAGCAAATATCTACAGAGCTACAGTCCCTAAGTGAAAGTAATAAAAAAATGTCCGAGTGCCGTCATACATACCTACTTAAATATATCACTACATAGTATAAAGTACAAAGTCGCTTCCCGCTGTCTGTCCCCAAGTATGCTTATATTTTTAAAACTTCGCAACGGATTCTGATGCAGTTTTTTTTTAAATAGATATAATGATTCAAGAGGAAGGTTTATATAGGCGGGTCGCTAGTACATTAAATAATTCACAATTACTCATTTTCTCGATTCTCGACGTTATGTCACTTAATTAGTGCTTGTAATCGAGTACTTAGGCATCGCGCGGCGTTGTAGTCAGATTGCAATAATCTTGAGACTAACTAAAAAGCCTGCCAACTACGTAGCTTGGGCAGAGTTTTGGCTCGGACACTTTTTTTGCATGACTGTGACAAAGAAGATATAATAATACTACACTGTGACTCTATAGATACTTGCTCGATGCGCATTACTTAATAAAAGTTTAGCTAATAGGTTCATTTCCTAATCTGTGATACAAGTGTGAAAGTTAACTATCACTATGGTTATTATTTTAGCTACGCACCATCGCGCAAAATAACAATTATTCTTAGATTAATGATCGGTCTCGCTACGCTTGCGTAGCATTCAGCATTCATTCATACCAATCATTAATTTAAGCAATTATCATTTATAAGCAAGAAGTATCTACTAGGTAGGTACAAACTGCTATTAGGTAGGTACTATGTTTTGGTTAGTAGGTAACTATTTACGTAGGTAAAAAAGGCGGCGATGTACATTTTTATATATTGACAAATCAAGTACCTATATATATACCTGTACCTACCTATGGGTTGACCATATACTGGCTAAGATGCATCTTAGCAAAATCCCAGGAACATAGCTACAAGCCACGTGTTTATTCTAGATTTGACGAGAAGTAGTTAAATAGAATTAAGTAATTAAGATGAATAATTATTTTTCGCAAAAAATGGCATGACCGACTCCAACTGTGTACAGAATTCGCGAAAAGTTTGCACGGATCGATGTAGCATTTTTCATATTATTGTTGATTTATCAAAAACGGCCCAGCCGATTTCGATAAAATGTAAATAGGACCAATTTCGAAGTATACTCTTTCATATAAAAAAAAATATCGAAATCGGACCTAATAAATTAAATTAAAAAATATATATACCTACGCGTCGAATTGAGTACCTCCTCCGTTTCGTCGGTCAAAAATCCCTAAATTAAATTTAAATTAAATAATAATTTATTCAAGTATCAAAGAATTTAAATACACATAATCACTCCCATTACAAATACAATAAAATGATTCGGAAACATATTTAACAATGAATATAAAAATTACTAACAATATAAGCGCTCTCCCCAAAACAAGAAACACACGCAAACAATTGCAAAGGATTCGACCTATTACGACCTCACCTGCCCAAAACCTGCCGCGTGAGTCCGGCTTCCCTTCGTTGATGACGTTGCTCGGCAAGCCCCGGCCGTCCAGGGTGGTCAGCAGTCGGATGGCCGCGTCTCCCGGCACCTCCCAGTCCAACAGGTACAGCGCCGATCGCACCGCCACGAGCAGACGACGGCTCTTTTCCACCAGCGCTACTACGTTCACTTGCCCGTAACCTACACAGTAACCACGATGTTATTACATGACTAGCTGCCCATCTCGGCTTCGCCTCGGTACGGACTGATTTTAAAAGTATAATGAACAAATGCGACTATAAATTGAAATATAAACTAACCTATGTATCTCTCAAGTTGTATCAAACTGCAAATAGAGTGCAAAAGTTTAGGAGTCTTTTGCGGACAAATAACGTGACGCGTAATTTATATAGGTACGATTAGGTATAATCAGAAAGATTGAAAGACTGGTGGAATAAAATAAGACCACTGTCCATGGAAAGAAAATTTGCGCTAAATACATAGTTATCCAGAACTGTTGTACTAAGCCGAAAGGAGGTGATTCAGACCTTTTATAGAACTACTTTAACTATGGGGCCAACCCGGAATTCGAGAAAGAAAATCTGTTGTTTTTTTACATATTGTCGATACCGAGTTGTAATTTTGTAAGGGACAACTGATTTTTTTCTCGAATTTTATGTAGGCCCCATAGCAGAAGTTATTCACAATGATGGTCTTAATCACCCCCTTCTGGCTTAGTAAAGAGTAAGCAGATAACCCTGTACATACTGATAGGATTAATTAATGTATAATAATTAAAAAAGTCTTTGGATTTGGCAACGCGCATTTGCCAAATTCAAAGACAAGAAGAAACAAAATCCATAGGTAAGTTCAGCTGTGTTAAAGACTAGAGCAGAATATACGGCGACATAAAGGTCAATAGGCCTAATTTTAAAGGCGCCATCGTGAATTTAATAGCAAAGTAAAATTGTGTTCTCTCATATAGTGAAAAAGAAACAGGGCTACTCTAAATTGCTATTATAATTACGATGGCGCCTCTAAAATTGGACCTGATTTGTAGGTAAAAGAAGTGCTTACCAATATGCTTAGTGTAGATCTTCCCGGAATGGTAGTCGAGCTGGTGCACGTTTTGTTTGTAAACGTCGACAAATAGTAAGATTTGATTATCGGGATCCCAGACCGGACTCTCGCCGTGCGTGAATATGGCGGGGTGGCCCGGGTTCTCGTAAGACGACACCTGGTAGATATATTTACTTAGGCTACAGATATATTCGGGCCGGCCTCTATCGGCACTGCCGGGCGGTAAAATCGAATATGTGTAGAATTGTAGATGAACGTTTAGGAAAAAATAGCCAATCGGCTTTGGCTAGGCCTGGCAGCCGTGACCCGGGACGTTCGGCAAAACCAGGTGACAAAATTGAATATTGGTAGTAGGTACGTATGTAGTTGAATACAGCGACGAGCGACGGCCTAATGGCAACAGAATTGTACCGATTAGACCCTAAGGATCGGTGTTGATCAGCACAATCCGAGTGATGCCGAACGAAGTAGCAACCGCTTCGGATCGGCTTTGTAGTTATATAAATTGTTCCGCCACGGATATGTGTGTAGCAAACCTACAGTACAAAACTGAATGACCTTTGATACGAGTCCGTCCTTGAAATTATGTAAAATATCATATTCTGACCCAAATATATATTTTATCAATGCTGAAAAGTATATTTTTTGCGTTTTCAGTCAGGGTCGCTGCCATCGTATGTTATGTTACTTAACTAATACATATTATAAATCCGAAAGCGTGTTTGTTGGTTTGTTCTTAAATTACGAGACTAATCGCGCTTTCATAATACAAGATAAATGAATATCTCGTTATCCCGAAGTTTTCTCCGAGTTTTGAGGTCCGAGTAGGTACGACCATGCGGTCCTGATATTTATTTTGCTCATATTTTCAATGCGCGATTAGTCTAGACTAATTTAAGATTTTTTTCACTTCTCAAATTCATGTTGCCCTAACAGTACGAAATTTAGGTATGAAATAAAATTTACTTACCATCGATATTTTATATTTAGGTGCAGATATTTTTGTTTCACTTTCTTCACAAATAAGTGTTAATAAACTAATTATAATGACTAACATTGTGTTCTTTCTTAAATAAGTGAAGCAAAGCGTCGTACGCAAAGATTAGGATTGAAAACAAATGCGGAAAAAAAATCGTAAACACTGCTCTAAGTTTTGAATGGATTGCAAAGAGAAAACGTTTTTCGTAAACATCCAGTGAATGTACCACGGCACGCCGGAGAAATGAGAATAAGTAAAACTAATGTCATTCTCTCACCCTTTTATTTAACTCTAGGTTACTGATAATACAACAAGGTAGAATTTTTAAAACAGAAAGTTTACGTTTATCACTCTCTTAATCATTTTAATTACTCGCATATATTAGAACTACTTACCTACTACACATGTCAATTTATAAAACAATTCGTTTTAAAGTGAGTAGCGTCAAATTGGAATACTATTTTCAGATGCTGAAATTTAGCTTGCATATACTTACATACATTTGCTCAGCTTTCCACCCGTGGATTTACTTGTGAGATTTCGTTATTTTAAGATTTATATTTTTAGTACATACTCAGTTCGTTTTAAGGGTTCCGTACATCAAACGGAAAAACGGAACCCTTATGGGATCACTTTGTTGTCCGTCTGTGTGTAGGTATGTCAAGACTCTTTAAGTTTAAGTTTCAACAGTTAGTTTCAATTAAGTTACGCCGATGATATGGTGCGGTTGAGTGCCTCCGTTTGTGGCTTGCGAAGGTTAATCCAGATCTGCGAGGAGTGCGCATGTGATCACGATTTACTGTACAACGTAAGAAGGGCCAGTGTATGGTATTTGAGGCTGACGGTAAATGCCTTCCAAGTATACCTCCTTTTTTATTAAACGGAGTTCCTCTGGAAAGGGTTGATCGCTTTAAATACTTGGGACACGTGGTCACCGTCGACCTCAAGGACATTGAGGACATATTATTGAGCGGGAGCGGAAGTCACTGTCGATAAGATCGAATATGATAGCCTGCATGTTTGCACGCTGCTCGGCAGAGGTGAAAATTACGCTCTTCAAAGCGTTCTGCACATAGGCTACACGTGCAGCCAATGGGCTGACTACACTAAAAAAAAGTACATTGACCTCCGAGTCCTGTATAATAACGCATTCAGGACGCTATTGGGGCTGCCCCGGTTCTGCAGCGCCTCAGGTATGTTCGCGGACGCTCGCACTGCATGCTTTCACGCCACCATGAGATCGCGGGCAGCCTCTCTGGTGCACAGAGCCAGCTCAAACAGTGTCCTGGAAATGATCGCAGTGAGACTAGACTGTCCCTTCCTTCGGCACTTTTGCGGAGAGCATGTGCCGGTGCCAATGCCGGAGAAAGGAATGGATGGAGGATAGCCGAATCTTCTAGGAATCGCATACTTGGGCATTTGGATGTGAGATGTGTAGTCTGTATTAATTTGTTGTTATTATTTGATGTATTCATTTAATTGTTCTTCTTTCTTTCAATCTTTTTTATCATGATTTATTATTTTCAGTTTTATAATTTAAATGTAATCGTACAATTTTATTTCATTTTTATAATTTTGTTTTGATTATAGCATTACATATTGACGACCATTGTTAATTAATACTAGTGAATTATTGTTCTATATGGGTATACTTGCCTGAAACAGAGAAATTTGGAATTTTAAATTTTATATCGGGAACGCGTAAAGATATCCAGTTGAAATTTAAACTGTATACGTATATCGATGGTATATTGCAGTAGTGTAAAAGAAAAACTTCTCAGTTATCGTTTAAAAAACTTAGAGCCGTTTATGTCGTAAAAAACCGCATAACTATTTCGACACTCACAAAAATCAAAACCTACAGGGTACTTCCCGTTGACATAGAACTATGAAATTTGGCGAGAAGTCTTAGAGTACACATACAGGAATAAATCTGAAAACTGTACATTTTTATTTAAATCACAAAAAAATAGGGCCTCAAAATTCACAAAATGTGGGTTCAAAATTCAAAGTGAGTAAATCGTATCATGTAAGGTATCATATAAAAGAACTTCATTAGCACATGCTAAAACAGGTTTTTAATTAATTTAACAAAATGTAAACGAAGTATGACGAGAATAGTGAAAAAAAACTTTTTTGTCGATGGTTATAATATAGAGATTTTAACAACTGACTTCCCACTTTTGTGAAATTTTCTGGATTTGTACGGAACCTTCGATGTGCGAGCCTGACTCGCACTTGTCCGGTTTTTTTATTAACGCGAATAGGTAAAAAATTGACAATAACCAACTATATTTATTTCTTACTTAGGTACGTCCTCTGTTTGATTTGTATCATGATATTCGTAGTTGAACTTGTAGTTAGCGTTCCATTCGCCCATTCGTATGCCTCAATATTACCATCTATCCACTACAGTTGGTATACCTCGTAGTGTGAAGATATGTAGCTCCTGCGATTTTCCTGCGGTTCGTCCTCGGAGCCAAGGGTCAACATGAGAATCGTGATTGATAGCACATGAGAATATGATGAATTACTTAGCTTGTACTTTACAAAGGCAAAATAAAACCGTCATATTAATGAAAGGACATTCTTGTTCTAGGTATTTGGGGGCGATAAATCCTGCGCCGACTGGGGTGTTTTGTGCATTTCCCCCTCCAGTGGCTACCCGAGCCAGCCCAGCTCCTTAAAATAACGGAGCGTGTCTCTGGGCCGCTGGCATAACTGCTTCAGTGGCTTGGATAGTTTATAGATTGCCATGCTGATGACAAAGCAGTAGCGTCATGCAACCAGCAAGCGATCCTAGTTTTTTTCTGTCACTTTGCAAAGCCACAGAACATGCTCCACCGTTTTGTAGGTAATAAAAGGGATTTTTGCAAACAAATTTATTTAGTCATACTATCCCAAGCAGGTATATAATCTAACAAGTGCCTTTATTAACTACGACCAAATACAACACTACTACTTATGCTAAAACCACATAATTAAAATACCATATACAAAGCAATTCGATCAACCTAGGACCCTTGAATGTCTAAAGATAATCCAAATGATTAAAGCCCACAGCCAGTTGGCAGCGTGCCCAGCATGCTGGCGACATTGCCACGCTGAATGGCAATGCTTATACGTTAAGGTATACACCACCATTTTGGTCTTTTCGTCTGATATATCATCAATAAGAATCCGCGTTGTCAAATTTGAAGTAATTCGGCAGCACCCCGCTGTAGCCGGAGCCCCGCAGCGTGAAGAGTGCGCCCGCGAGCGGCTCGTCCTCGGAGCCCTCGGAGCCCTGCCCGGTCGTGATGTAGAGCACGTCCAGGTTAGGCCCGCCCCACGCCACCGACGTGACGCGCGACACTGGCAGCGGGTACGCCATGATCAGACTCCTCGTGTCCGGGTTTATGTGGAGTACCTGTGGAATGGAACTCCCTTTAAATATCAGGGGGGACACTATCTCTGACCCCAAACTAAGCAAAGCTTAAAAATGACTGCCATAGCTTGATATATACGAGTGTACCTAAGTAATTAAACCTACTACATATGTTGCACATATTTTTAAATATAGCAAGTGCCCCGGTTGTGGCCACTGACCCGGTTGTGGCTATTTTGGTGTCAAAATTATTGTATAAATGGTTATTATAAACAACTACCTGCGCCCTGCGGCGTTACCCGCGTTTGTTCGAAATAAAAAGTAGCCTATGTGTTAATCCAAGGTCTAAACTATCTTCACACCAAATTTCATCCAAATCGGTTCAGCCGTTTGTGCGTGAAAAAGTAACAAACATCTATACATATGTACTCACAAACTTTCGCGTTTATAATATTAGCAGAGGAAGTAGGATGTAACAACATAAATATTGTTTGTGTGAATCTCAAATTATATATTTTTAAATATTATTGGAATATTAAATTATCTAAATAATCGTTAAAATTAAAAATGGCTGGCTACAAATGATACTAAGATGGCCCCAACCACAAAACATCTTACATACTTACATTTTACTTGTATAGATAATAACATCCAGACACAGAGCAAACATCTATAGGTATTCGTCAAAAAATGCTTGCCCAGATTAAGTGAACTTGCTGGATACAAGTTGCTTCCAACCGAATTTATAGGGAATCCATACCTATGATACGTAGTTTTATTATATCTTCTTTGCCTGTGACTAAACCGGGTAATATGATGATGGTAAAATCTAAATAGGTCTAACAGTAGACGCTATCTGAACTTACCGTTCCTCCAAACATGAGGGCGACCCACAAATGACCGCTGCTGTCAATAGTCATACCATCAGGAATGGCCGCACCGTACCCGTGGGCCCTCACGTCGAATATCACTCGACTTGAGCCTGCAAGCAAATACAAATAAATAACACTTATAATATTTAGGCTGCGTTGTAAGCCCTACGGAACGTGGAACTCAATATACAGGTTCACCCTGAACTGGTATTTTAAGCCAAAAGGGGGGTGATACAGACCATCATTATAAATAACTTTTACAATAGGACCAACCCGGAACTCGAGTCGAAAAAAAATAGTTGTAGTTGCAATTTTGTATGGAACAGCCGATTTTATATTAATGATGGTCTGCATCACCCGCTTTTAGCTTAGTACAAGGCATAGACTAAAATGAGGTACTTTTAGTCTATGGTACAAGGTAAGCAGATAACCCTGTATATGGCGAATAAAAAATGCATAAATAATCCTACTACCTACTAATATTATAAACGTGAAAGTTTGTGAGGATGGATGGATGGATGGATGGTTGGATGTATGTATGGATGTTTGTTACTCTTTCACGCAAAAACTACAGAACGGATTGAGATGAAACTTTGCAATAATATAGCTTATATCCTACTAATATTATAAACGTGAAAGTTTGTGAGGATGGATGGATGGATGGATGGTTGGATGTATGTATGGATGTTTGTTACTCTTTCACGCAAAAACTACAGAACGGATTGAGATGAAACTTTGCAATAATATAGCTTATATATCAGAATAACACATAGGCTATAAATTATAATTATATATTGCGTATGCGGGCGAAGCCGCGGGTAAAAACTAGTGAACAATATAAGACCTACCTACTCATTATTTCCTCGTAGGAACTAAATGTTTTATAGAGTCAAGAAGATGGTTTGGCGGCTGTAAGCTACAAACGATGAACCAATCCTGATTGAAGCTCACTCAACAGCTGCGCGAGGATCGGGTTAACCGCATCACAGCCGCTAAGTTGTGTGATTTGACCTTTACTGAGGCGCATAACTTACTCAACTCCCCCTTCTCGGAATTGTAGTCAAACGCTTGTATCGTCTGCAGAGGCGAGTCCACGTAGTAAAAGACAGTGTCGTTCAGAGACCACACGAGCCCATTGGAGATGGAGACGGGCCGTATCATGACGCGCGGCTTCAGGTCGCATTGCTCCACGCGGTACAGAGTAGCTTTATCAGGCTCTACGTCGTCGCCAGACTGCGGCCCCTTCGAACCTGTACCGAAGGAAAACTTGCATGGATATATTGTGGCAAACAACTTAGAATAATTGGTTTCGCTTTAGCTACACAGCTGCACATATGTGAAATAGATTATGCCCCTAGGGAACGAAATTGTGTCTTATACGTGTCATGGGTGACAAATTTGATTCTGAGAATAGCGAAGGACTCTAATCCCGAGCGTAGTGAGAGGGCTTAAAATTAATCTCCGATCGAAGCAAGGGAATTATTTAGAGTCCTGAGTGAAGCGAGGGCTTCAAGTCGCGCAAGACGAAGACAGGTTTCGTTCTAATGGTGCATACTCTATTTTTCATACCTGCTGCGAGAAAATACCTACTTCTAACACCGCCTAAGTGTGATCACAAGGCAACTCGGTATTGTTCACAAATTAAAAAAAACCGGACAAGTGCGAGTCAGGCTCGCACATCGAAGGTTCCGTACAAACACATTTTTAAAATAATTAAAAACCCGTTTTAGCCTGGGCTAATGAAGATCTTTTATATGATACCTTACATGATACGATTTACTCACCTTGAATTTTGAACCCATATTTTATGAATTTTGAGCCCCTATTTTGTTTGATTTAAATAAAAATGTACAGTTTTCAGATTTATTCCTATATGTGTACTCTAAGACAATGCTTTTCGCCAAATTTCATAGTTCTATGTCAACGGGAAGTACCCTGTAGGTTTTGATTTTTGTGAGTGTCGAAATATGCGGTTTTTTACGACATAAACTGCTCTAACTTTTTTAAACGATAACTGAGAAATTTTTCTTTTGCACAACTGCAAGAAACTATAGATATACGTATACAGTTTAAATTTCAACTCGATATCTTTACGCGTTCCCGAGATAAAGAGTCTTGACATACACACAGACGGACAGACGGACAACAATGTAATAAGGGTGATAAAAATGGGACGTACCTACAAACCGAAACCGAAATCATTCCGAAATTATAAATGAAGAATGAAAATACTACGTGATAAGTTGATAAACATAAATAACTCGATTACATGGCCTAATCGATTGACGTAGCCAGCTCGATTATCGAATAAAATCTCTTTACAATGCCCGAACCTATTCTAAGTAAAAAAAGTTTTCACGCGAATTATGATGTTCCAAATTTAAATCACTACTCCCTAGGGAGTTTCATACCACATTATTGCCCTGCCATAATCATCGAGATCGTGTTAATGAATTATTTTACGTTGAAATTGTATGACATTTAATAGGTTATTTTCGACACTACGCTATGAGCGCTACACGACTTATACTACTAGGTATTATCCTGACTCTAGATATTAGTCAAATAACTAATTAGAAAAAAAAACGCACTTAAGGAACAACATTATTTGACGAGAAACGGTCGAACGCCGGGCGGTAAGATGAACAATTCCTAAGCGCTTTCCCCGAAACACATGCAAACGATAGTGCTCACCTGCCCAAAACCTGCCCCGCGAGTCCGGTTTCCCGTCGTTGAGTACGTTGCTCGGCAGGCCGCTATCGTCGCAAGTGGTCAGCAAGCGAATGGCCTCGTCTCCCAGGACGTCCCAATCCAACAGGTATAAGGCTGATCGCACTGCCACGAGCAGTCGTCGACTGTTTTCAACTAGCGATACTATGTTCACTTGCCCGTAACCTACACAAAAAAAGATCACAATAACCATGACATTATTATGAATGAAATACCACTACTGATGTGACTGTTGTGTAAGCGCACTGACGTTCGGCTTCCCTTTTTCTCCTGCTTGCGCCAGTTACTCACGCCACGAGAGCGAGCGGGAGGGAAAGTAACTAAACATCAGAGCGCTTACACAATAAGGCCACTGAAGGCAAGGCGGATCCAATTTTCCGTTTATTTTTTCACAAAGAGCCGATTTTATGTGAAGAAAAGAAAAGTGACCTGAAATATCGACATGGGCCCAGGGGGGAGGGGAGTCATGATTCCCATGGATATGGATGGATTCCCTTTACTGAAGGAATAAATCAATAAAAAGAAAATAGCTGTACTTATAAAAGAAGAGAGAGTGACATGTATACAGGGTTACCCTGGACTAAGCCGAAAGTGGATGATTATGTAAGATCATCATTACGAACAGCTTTTACTACGGGGACAACTCAAAATTCGAGAAAAGAAATCAGTTGTTTCATAAATTTTGTCAATTCCGATTTGCAATTTTGTACGGAAGAGCTGTTTCTTTTTTCTCAAATTTTGCCCCATCGTAAAAGTTGTTAGTAATGACGGTCTTAATTACCCCCTTTCGGCTAAGTACAGGGTCAGGAATATGACCCTGTATACATATACATACATACTGTATACATGTTAAAACGGCGACAAAAAGCTATACCTATTGATAAGTCGACATTCAAGGTTAGAGTTTAGGTAATAAAAAGTTCTTACAGATATGCTTAGTGTGGATTACTCCAGAATGGTAGTCAAGCTTGTGTACGTTTTGTTCGTGAACGTCGACAAAAAGCAACATCTGATTTACGGGATCCCAGACAGGACTCTCGGCGTGGTTGAACAAGGCGGGGCGGCCCGGAGTCTCGCGAGACGACACCTGGCAGATAGAAATACTGATAGGTATACAAATTATAGCTTAGTTAGGTAAGGTCACTCAACAAACTAAATAGAGGATACTACGCACGATCTCTCTCATTCCCCAAAATGCGTGAAATCCCGCCTTGTCGTGGGGGCCGCTTAGTAGCCGCAATCTCGATGGCTATGGCATGTTTTATGAAACTCCCTAGGGAGTAAAGTGATTTAAAGGAACGTCATAACTTATAAGAAATTAATATTTCTTTACTTAAAACAGATGCAAAGGGATTTTATTCGATATATTAGTTGGCCATGATAATCGAGATGACCACGATAATCAAGCAGGACGTGTCCGTCTGTCCGTATGTCAAGACCTTTTATCTCAAGAACGCGTAAAGTTAACAAGTTGAAATTTAAGCCGTACCTATCTACAGTCTCTTACAGTTGTGAAAAAATCAAACTTCTCAGTTAACGTGGAAAAAAGTTAGAGCCGTTTATGTCGTGAAAACCCGTATATTTTGACACTCACAAGGGAATCAATCAAGGTACTTCCAGTTGACCTAGAACTATGAAATTTGTCATGAAGCATTGTCTTAGAGTACACATACAGGAATAAATTTGAAAACTGTAAGTTCAGGATTTGTACGGAACCCGCGGTGTGCAAGCCTGAATCACACGTGTCCGGTTTTTTATTTCAATGTTTCATTGCCTTCCCTAACAGCACGAAGATTAGTTATGAAATAGATTTACTTACCATCGATATTTTATATTTAGGTTCAGATTCTTTTGATGCACTTTCATCACAAATTAGTATTAATAAACTAATTATAATGACTAACATTGTGTATTCGAATAATCAAATAATTCCCTTTGTACTTAGGAAAGAGAAGCAACTCGGCGTACTCGGGAACAAGATATAAAACAATTCGAAAAAAAAAGTAAACGCCACTCTAGGTTTTGAGTAGATTGCGAGAGAGCATCCACTGAAAGTACTACAGCGCTCCCGAGTTATAAAAATAAGAAAAACAAATGGAATTCTCACACCCTTTTTATTTAACGCGCGGATACTGATAGTAAAAAAAACAAGCAAGTAGCGTTTCCGAAATCGGTATTAGAAGTTTACAATCAATTATCAATTGCTACATCATTTTAATTCCTACAAACAAAATGTTTTTTCGTTATCGATAGGTACACATACTAGTCGCATAAAAACAAAGTCGGCAATCTGCTAAATTATTGGAAATACTTAAGATAGGTGATGAAGATTGTCAATGATGGACGATGGATGATTTCATTTATCAATATTTCATCAAAGTCCAAATTGCCGCCTTTGATTCTAATTGGTACGACTCAATTGACGAGTTCCAGAAAGCCGATGAAATTACTTTTTCATCACATCTATTCGAAAACGACTACTTGGTTTGCCTTTAAGTGCGCCCAAAGTTGGTGTTATGTTTTATAAGGAACTTTATAAGTGCGACGGAATGATCTTTGCCGCGCACTTTTTGAATTTGGAACAAATTAGTGCGACGGAATGATCTTTGCCGCGCACTTTTTGAATTTGGAACAAATAAGTGCGACGGAATGATCTTTGAATTTGGAAGTATTTGTAATGTTAATGTTCAGGGCCAAGAAAATGAATGTAAATATACTGAAGTTTTTATTTGTTTTATTATTAGATACCATTAAATTTCAATTAAGTTCTTTTTAGTAACTCTACGTTTTATTAAATAATAATAAATATGAGGCGCCTTTTATTTTCTCATAGAGGTAATGAAAAGTAGAGTGTACCACTCGGGCGCAAAATATATTTTTGGCTCGGGCGACGTACTTTGAATCCCTCGCTACGTTCAGGATTCTACTAAAGTATCCCTTACTTCGCTCTGGATTCAAAAAAGCGCCCTCGCCGTAAAAATATTATTTTGCTCCCTTATGATACATACATGATACATACAATCTACTATTTTCAATTGAAAAAGTGCGCGGCAAAGTTCATTCCGTCGCACATATTTAAGTGCACGTTTTGAATTGAAAAAAAAAATAAAGATTTGGAAGTATTTGTAATGTTAGTGTTTAGCGCTAGGAAAATGAATGAAAATAATGTAAATATAAGTTTTCATTTGTTTTATTATTAGATACCTACCATTTATTTCAATTTAGTTGTTACTCTACGTTTTATTAAATAATAATATTATAGTAAAATATGAGGCACCTTTTGTTTTCTCATAGAGGTGATGAAAAGTAGAGTGTACCACTCGGGCGCAAAATATATTTTTGGCTCGGGCGACGTACTTTGAATCCCTCGCTACGTTCAGGATTCTACTCTCCCTTACTTCGCTCTGGATTAAAAAAAGCGCCCTGGCCGTAAAAATATTATTTTGCTCCCATATGATAGGTACAAACTACTATTACCCCCGCTGCCTTTTTTTCTATCACTTATTTTACTTATACCTACATATCACACACCAATCGGGTTGCAGAAAATATAATATAATTTTTTTGTATTGTAAAACCTTCTAGAGAATGACCAATTACTACATTTGATACAATCTCAACGTAAAACGAGACATTATCATTATAACACGATCTCGATGGCTACAGCATGGCGATGATTTCGTGTAAAGTTCCTAGGGATTAAAGTGATTTAAATTTGGAACATCATAGTTTCATATGAAAATCTTCTTTCCTTAGAACAGCTATATATAGACATGTAATAGTAGCTTATGCAACAAGAGGACAAAGTACTGTCTTGTGTTGCGGGCGACATTTAGAGTAGCGAGAGATTTTAACTTTTAATTATATTTTTACAATGCCCTTATTTTTGTTCTAAGTAAAGAAGTTTTCATAGGATTTATGACGTTCCATATCACTTTACTCCCTAGGGAGTTTCATACAACATTATTGCTCTGCCATAAATATCGAGATATTTATTATTCTGAACCTACGAGTACATGCTTCGGTTTCCCTCCCGGTGCTTTACTATGTAATTAAGCTAGGCCACACTGACACTTACGCCAAATTAGATTATAATTATGTCGTTTTAACGACTTCCAAAGAGGAGGTTCCATGTATATATTTTCGCCAATTGCGAATCGATTTAAAAAAATCTTTTTTATTTCGAAGGGGTACACTGCCGAGGTGGTCCCATTTAACATCGAAATCGGCGGACCTTTTTTTGATAAATCAACAATAATGTTCTTTGATGTCACATCGATTTGTGAAAACTGGAAGTTAGTGGTGCAATTTTCTGCGAAAAATTATTATAAAAATAATTTTTCTCTTTTCTAACGTTGGCATTTAAAAAGGAAGACAATAAAAAGTCAAGGCTATGTATAGATTTCAGGGATTTAAATAAGATTGTGGTACCACAGGCTCAACCCTTTCCATTAATTGAAGATCTCATGATAAAGACAAGGAACTGCAATTTTTTCACTAGCCTAGATATAAACTCAGCTTTTTGGTCTATACCTCTACGAGTAGAAGACAGAAAGAAGACAGGATTTGTTACACAAGAAGGACACTTTCAATGGATCTGTCTACCATTTGGATTAAAGACATCACCAGCAATATTTCAAAGAATATTAAGCAATATACTTAGAAAATATAAACTAACAGATTTTGCGGTGAATTATATCGATGATATACTAATATTTTCGAAATCATTTGATGAACACATAAGTCACTTAAAACAGCTGCTAGAAGCAATTAAAAAGGAAGGATTTCGATTAAAATTTACAAAATGTACATTTGCATCAGATTCGGTTAAATACCTAGGACATATTATTGGAAATAATTCTATAAAACCATTGAAGGACAACTTAATTTCGATAAAGAATTTTCCACTACCAAAAACCCAGAAGAATGTGAGACAATTTCTAGGTAAAATAAACTTTTACCATGAATACATACCAAGAAGTGCAATAATACTTGACCCGCTACACAATTTACTTAGGAAAAATCAAAAATTTATTTGGTCCGAAGAATGTCAAAATGCATTTGAGAAAATAAAGAGTCTCCTATGTTCACAACCAATACTAGAAATATTCGATCAAAATCTACCAATTAACATTTATACTGATGGTTCGCTGGAGGGCGTCGGGGCAATTTTAAAACAGGTACAACTAGATGGTAAAGAAAAACCAGTAGCCTACTTTTCAAAAAAACTAAATGCAACCCAAAAGAAGAGAAAAGCTATTTATTTAGAATGCTTAGCTATCAAAGAAGCACTTAGATATTGGCAGTACTGGTTGATAGGTAAATCATTTACGGTTTACACAGATCATAAACCATTGGAGAATATGAACATAAAAGCAAGAACAGATGAGGAATTGGGTGATCTGACCTATTACCTATCACAATATGACTTTAAAATCAAATACTCCCCCGGAAAAGATAATTTAGAAGCGGACTGTTTAAGTCGAAATCCTGTCTTAAATCCAGAAGAAAATATAGAAGAACAATTGAAAGTAGTGAATTTAATTACATTAGAAGATATTATAATGGATCAGAATGAGAATGAAGAAATACAGAGAGACAAAAACAAAATAATCAAAAAAGATCATATATACTACAAGAAAATAAAGAACAAAGAGAAAATAATATTAACAGAAAAAATCAGTATTAGATTAATAAAGCAAACACATGAAGACTTGTGCCACATTGGAATTGGACAAATGCTAAAGACGATTAGTTCACTGTATGTAGCAAAAAATTTAACGAAAAATGTGCAAAATGTCTGTAGAAACTGTGAAACTTGTATAAAAAACAAAACGAGAGGACAGCATAAATTTGGATTGATGTCACATTTAGGTCCAGCGACAAAACCTTTTGAAATAGTATCGATTGACACAATTGGCGGTTTTGGTGGTTCGAGATCAACAAAGAAATATCTACATCTTTTAGTGGACCATTTCACTAGATACGCATTTATTATAACATCAAAAAGCCAGGGTGCACATGATTTTATAAAGCTAGTAAATAAGGTCGCTGAAACAGACGAGATTGGAATGCTACTCGCCGATCAGTATCCTGGAATAAATTCGAAAGAATTCAAGGAATTTCTTAATAACAAACATATAATAATGATATTTACAGCAGTGAACGCACCTTTTTCAAATGGTCTAAACGAAAGATTAAATCAGACATTAGTAAACAAAATTAGATGCAAAATAAACAAAGACGGAGAAAAAAGAGCGTGGACTACAATAGCACATGAATGTGTAGAAATATACAATCAAACTAATCACTCGGTAACTGGCTACGCACCATGCTATTTGTTATATGGGACAGATGTTGCAGTATTACCAAAGGAACTACGCCAAAAATGTATAAATAGTAACTGGATAAAAGATAAAGAAACAGCATTTAATAATACTCTGAAATCACATTACTATAACAAAATGCGTTATGACAGCAAAAGAAAAAATAGAGAATTTAATGTGGGAGATATGGTATATGTAGAAAATGGCAATAAATTGAATAGGAAAAAGCTAGATGAACTGAGAGTTGGGCCGTATAAAATAGTTGAAAAGAAATCAAATACAATTTACGAGATAGATACAGGACATAAGAAAATGCAGTCAAATCTATTTCATATTTCAAAACTGATTCCAGTACAGATAACAGAAGATGAAGAAATGGAAGACACAGGTGAAGAAAATATGGAGGAGACTTAGAGAAAATTCAAGGATGAATTTTCTTCCCCATGGGGGGAGATGTAAAGAGATAGGATCTCTTTAATATTGATTTTGGCGCGCTTCGCGCGATAGATTGGATTGTCAACCTTTTTAGTTTGTTTAGATTTATTTGATAGGTTTTGGTTTTGCGAATGACAGTAATTTGTTTGACGTTGTAAAATGAAAAGTAAAATAATTTAATTTGTGATTTTGTGATAAATGGTGTAATAGTTAAAACAAGAGGAAGAATAAACTTTAATTGTCGTTTCTTCGTTTTTAGAAGCAACACATGTGTGTTTATTTCTATCCTACTATATTAGAGAGAAATAGGTGAGTTATATACTAGTTTTTACCCGCGGCTTCATCCGCATGATATTTTGATTTTCGACGCAATATCATTATAATTTATAGCCTATGTGTTATTCTGATATATAAGCTATATTATTGCAAAGTTTAATCTTAATCCGTTCAGTAGTTTTTGCGTGAAAGAGTAACAAACATCCATACATCCATCCATCCTCACAAACTTTCGCGTTTATAATATTAGTAGGATTTTTTCACCTATTTATTTTTCAAATTTTGGAGCATGGTACAAAGTTTGGGCCTACGAAATATCTACTTTAACTTGCATCAAGCGCGCCTGAGAAATGAGAATAAGTAAAACAAAATGGTCTTTCTCACACGCTTTTATTAACTTGCGGTTACTGATAATAAAACAAGGTGGAATTTGTACAACCGAAAGTTTACACTTATCACTTGCTACATCATTTTCTTCGCTTAGAGAAGTACATATACAATTAATGCATTTTACTTATCGTACTTCACATTTAAGTCATTTTATAAAACAATTAATTTTAAAGAGCGTAGTTTTACAACACCCCCGAATAGATGCTATACTCTAGTTTCTGGTGCTGAAATTTAGCTTGCATCTATGCATTTGCTTTGCTTTCCACCCGTGGCATCGCGAGATTTTTTTATAAGATTTCTATCTTAGTATAATTCGCGCCTTACCGAAGTCGGCGGATGAGAAGTTAGCCGCAGATGACACTTCGCCGTAATTCGCTTATTATTGCGCATGTGTGCACAATGCCGACGCCGCGTGGCGTTAGTGGTGAGCACAGACGTAGGGAGCGCGCGGGAGGCATGAAGTTAGCGGCCGAGTGTGCCCCGGCGCGAGTCTCTCAGACTCCCGCGCATACCTACCTATATGTTGCCTTTTGCGCAGCGTTCTGCGCCTAACTTCCCATCCGCCAACTCGTGTGGCGCGGCTTATAGTCTGCTCGTCTTTTTTTATTAGGTACCGCGAATAAAAAAATAATACTAACCAACTGTTATAAGCCGATTCATACAAGACGGCGGACATGAAGTTAGCTACAAGCTGCGCAATATCCAGTCTTGATTGCAGCTCACCTGTAGCTGCGCGGTGACGGGATATTGTGCAGATTGTTGCTAACTTCACATTCGCCGAATTGCATGATTCGCATTCGGCCTATAATAAAGTTTTGTTATGGTGGATTCACTGAGTCGCGCGCGAAATTCAAATATTTTTGGATTTTTTACCATTTACAGATAAAAACCGGACAAGTGCGAGTCAGGCTCGCACACCGAGGATTCCGTACAAATCCAGAAAATTTCACAAAATTTGGAAGTAAGTTGTTAAAATGTCTATACTAAAATCATCGAAAAAAAATTTTTTTTTTCTCTTTTTTGTCGTCATCTATCGAAATTACACATTGTTAAAAAAATTAAAAACCTGTTGTGTATATTTACCTATACATACCTTACATGATACGATTTACTCACTTTAAATTTTGAACCCATATTTTGTGAATTTTGAGGCCCTATTTTTAGTGGTTTAAATAAAATTTTACAGTTTCAGATTTATTCCCATATGTGTACTCTGAGACAATGCCTCCCGCCAAATTTCATAGTTCTATGTTAACGGGAAGTACCCTGTAGGTTTTGATTTTTGTAAGTGTCGAAATATGCGGTTTTTTACGACATAAACGGCTCTAACTTTTTTAAATATATCTATACGTATTCAGTTTAAATTTCAACTTGTTAACTTTACACGTTCTTGAGATAAAAGGTCTTGACATACTACGGTCTTGACATAAAGGTCTTACTTTTAAGGTACGGATCCCTAATAACCCGAAAATATTTGAATTTCGCGGTCTGACCGAGACGATCAGCCTTGAAGAGCATAAACTGAAAATTTCTCAAAACCGTCTCTAACAAAGATAACAAGAAGACGGAACTGATAATACTACAGTAACCCTTTCTCATCTTTCATTTATAGGTACAGAGACTCAATGCTACTTTCGTCCACGTATAATATAATATGGAGAGGGCTATGCTCGGATTCTCTCTGCGATATCGAATCACGAATGAGGAGATTCGCAGACGAACCAAAGTTACCGACAGAGCCCAGCAGATTAGTAAGTTGAAGTGGCAATGGGCAGGGCACATAGCTCGGACAACTGATGGCCGATGGGGCAGTAAAGTTCTTGAATGGAGACCACGCACCGGCAAGCGCAGCGTAGGATGTTGGACCGACGATATTCTTGAGACCGCAGGAACGCGCTGGATGCAGGCAGCTTCCAACCGGCCTTATTGGAAATCCATGGGGGAGGCTTATGTCCAGCAGTGGGCGTCCTACGGCTGATAATGATGATGATAATATATTATGGAAGCAATCATTTACATTATCAAGAAAAATCCGCTAATTATGTGGTTCAATGTTGATAGGCGAGACCATTAGGGATTTTTATACGCTTGTAATGGTATCGCGGTCTGCGTATTACCTGTGTCTAATATTAAATGCATTTTGTATAATTTACGTGAAATTATCATATAGGGTAGATGTACCAGTTTTGGCCACGTTGAATTTTAATGATCAAAGTTTGAATATTTCTTTACACACAGTATAATTCTAAAGAAATATTCAAACTTTGACATTTACACAAGCTATATTTATGGTCTTACATTATTTTTAATCTATACAATAATTTTGATACCAAGTGTGCAAAACCGGGACAGTGACCATAAATGGTATGTCTGCCATATTGAAGTTTGCTACAAAATAGTCGCAGTTATAAATTATTTACAATATGATCCACCGAGAGCGATTAAACAGTAATTAGTAATACAAGATCGATAAGTTATTTTGACTCTAGATTGTGTAGCATACCAATAGTTACTATGCATTTTTCAGCGTAGAAGCAAAGGTGACGTCCACAAGTGGTATATTATTCAGAGAAAAATCGAACCAAGATGGTACACACATCATTTGAAAGCTTGTTTTATGGACTTACCAAAAATATTTAATTTAGATTTTTTCAACCCTCCAATTTTTTTTAAATGTTAAGAATAAATTGTATGAAAAATAACAATACAGCTTATTATTTATTCTAGTTTAGAAATAATAAAGTACTCCTATCGTTATTTTACTTGCATTCGTAGCTGACTCTTCCATATGCATATCATACTTTGCTAAAATTAAATATTACAACCTACCAGTGTGACCAGTAAGTAGGTACAATGTCACAAAAAAACACTTAAAGTGTGTCTAATGGTAAAATGCTTTTATTTAACTATTTGGAGGTTACTTAATCAGGGTTGATAGAGATAAACTACCTATTGAGCCAAATATATTTATTTATTCAAATAAATTCGAAATTAATTTTAAAAAAAATGGAGGGCTCATTTTTGCTTTTAACAATTGTAATAGACTCAGAAAAATATGAACTTTCTCGAAATGTAACGAGTGTTATGGTTCGAATTTTTAATTATTATTATACCAGCCTCCATACATTTTGTGGACATGTCCTTTGTATTTACCGACTTCCAAAGAGGAGGAGGTACTATTATTTATTATAGAAATGTCGGGATGAGGAGGTATTTATTATCTCGTAATTTGAGTGCGCGATTAGTCCCGTAGTATACAATAATGTGTTCAAATCGCGAAAGTTTAAAAACAATAGGAGGTACTATGTTCATCTGTGCGCGTTTTTTTTGAGTAGGTATGTTTATCGATATTTTCACCAATGGTGAAATGATTGTAAAAAATCTTTTTTAGTTCGAAAGAAAAAACCTTTTTTAATTTTATTTTTTTATTAGTTTAAGAGTATTATACTCCCGAGGTGGTCCCATTTAATTTTTATCGAAATCGGCTGAGCCCTTTTTGATAAATCAACAAAAATGTCCATGGGTGTCACGTCGATTCGTGCAAACTATTCGAATTCTGTACATAGTGGAAGTGGAAGTCGGTGTTGCGATTTTTTGCGAAAAACAATTATCAATTTACATTTCGTGAATTTTCGTAATGCATAGTGACAGCCAAATGAGTCCAGCTGCTATGTCATTAATTATGTAACTAGGCTAAGCATTGATAAATAAATTGAAATTGATAGGTCTGTAATGTATTCGATAAGATTACACACACACAAACAAACACTGACACAATACATTTGTATCTTCTTGAAATTCAAATTGTTTGGTTCATGCTGAAAAAGACAATAACTATGTTTTTGGTTTGATTTTACTGTCTTTATGTACTCACTAATAGGGGAAGACACTGACTGCTGCTACACAGCTAACGCTAAAGCAGCAGGCAGGGTTTCTGTATTTCAACTATGTTACATGTATTATCAACAATAAAATTATTTTGTATTTGTATAGAGATAGGGTAGATGTTCAAGTTCAATTCCCACATTAAGTGCAGTGTATATGAACTATAACAATAAATAATATAATTCTGTGATATATATATAGTCTGTCTTTCATCGAACATTATATTTGGCGCAGCTGGTAGGATACCTATTTACTCGGGATTTGAAGACACCTACGTTGTCCCTCGTGGTGTATGAAAGAAAGACGTGGTAAAGCGTAATTTCTTTAATGTATTTTTTATACATTATGACATCGGTATTTCATCTCTAGAATTATTATTAACTATGGATATTAATCAGGTTTGAGTGATTTTCCAGAACTGCGCGAAACAATTGAGCAGTGTGCGAGCAAAGCCACGGGCAGAATGAATGACATCAATCAACATCAATATTTCAACTACAATAACTTAAAAATTTACAAAGAGTAGCACTGATATCATAAATTATAACTAACTTATTCATATTTAATAGCTAGCATTACAGTAAATATAAGTAGGTATACTTAGATATTATAGTAAACTTAGTAGATTTCTACTTAGACTACATCGAGATTATTTGCGCCTTGTACATTTAATAAAATGTTTGATCGACAAAAGAAAAAATACGTGTTCAATATTTTTTAATAATCTAACCAACGGACTCCTTTAGATAGATTATTAAAAAATATTGAACACGTATTTTTTCTTATGTCGATCAAACAATTAATGACAAAGATAAACCTTGTCAAAGTTTGAGGGTGGGGGCTCGTGACGTCACGTTATAATAATGATTTTTATATCCAGTAAACATGTTTATTGCGTGAGTGAGATGGAAATTGGCCAAACCCTTCAAGACATGGAAAGTACAAGGCGCAAGGTAGGTAGAGTACAAAGATCTAGGGAGTTAATTGCGAGTTTACGCGTGCGTGGGCGGCGGCGCGGGCGCGGCGGGCTCGGGCGCCGGCGCCGCCTGCTCGGCCGCCGCGGGCGCGCCGCTCTCCGCCTGCAATCTGCAACGCAACAAAATAAAAGTTGTTTAGCAATTTTTTTGTGTTTTTAGTTTTTATAATTGAGGGGAAAACGCTAACGACATATCATTTTTTGTCATACAGTTCTCGGCGCGCTTTAACCTTTTACCTTAACTTGGGTGGCGTACCGCTAACGCCGTATCATTGCCACCCCAACGCCACACAGTCCGCAACACGATACGCATCTTGACTTGGGTGGAGGATGTTGTTTTTAAACTTTCGCGATTTGAACACATTATTACTATATACTACGGGACTAATCGCGCACTAAAATTACAAGATAAATAAATACCTCATCATCCCGACGTTTCGGTCGAGTTGCATCGACAGTCTACCCGTGACCACGGTCGATGCAACTCGGCCGAAATGTCGGGATGATGAAGTATTTATTTATCTCGTAATAGGCGTACCTTTGATGCGCCTGGTGCCGGGCGCGGAACTCGGCCGCCTTGAGCTGCTCGAGGTGGAACTGCTGCCGCTCCTGGATCAGCTGCTGCCGCTGGTACTCCAGGCCTGTGGACACACACAATCTCCATAGAAACATAACTTCTTTATAAGAAATAAATATCGACGACTACGGATTCCCGAACGGCATCAGAAAGGAAAGATATCCATATATGGCGCGTATTTCTTGAATGAGATCGGATTTAAATAAATGCGATTTTTTTTTATTCCTTACTTAGGGAATAAATAAGGCTCTCAATGCATGTTTCTTGAGTAATGTGTTCTAATAACTAAAAACTTTCAAACAATCTCGAACATTTTGCTGCAAATGACCAAAATCTTTATTCTTTTTTCTGCATTCCAGTGACAAATTTTCGGATAATTTTAATACCACATTTGGTTTGTCTCTTAAAAAAACAAGAAAATCGATATTTGTTGTCTTTCCTTGAGTACCAGACGTAAGAGACACTCACTCTTCTCCATAGTGGCTTCTGTACTGTACTAGCCTTTTTAATAGTCCACTGCAGGACGTAGGCCTACCCACGAAGGGTGATTGGGCCATAACCACCACGCTGGCCCAGTGCGGGTTGGTGGATTCACATACGCCTTCGAATTTCTTCTACGGACGTATGCAGGTTGCCTCACGATGTTTTCCTTCACCGAAAAGCCAGTAATGTGAAATTCAAACACAAGTTCCAAAGAAACTCATTGATACGGAATCGGGATTTGAACCCATGACCTCATGATTGCAGGTCGGGTTACTACCACTAGACCACCACGGCTTCAAGTTTCTCGAAACGCTGCAGCTTGATCTCGAGCTTCTTCATATGTGTTTCGACGAGCAGCGCCACTAGCGATTTGACCTTCCTCTCAACTCCAACAAGACAATATTTGTTCCCACAGTTCAATACTGTACTGTACTGTACCAGCCTTTTTAATAGTCCACTGCAGGACGTAGGCCTACCCACGAAGGGTGTTTGGGCCATATCCACCACGCTGGCCCAGTGCGGGTTGGTGGATTCACATACGCCATCGAATTTCTTCTACGGACGTATGCAGGTTGCCTCACGATGTTTTCCTTCACCGAAAAGCCAGTGGTGTGAAATTCTGTACATAAATTCCAAGGAACTCATTGGTACGGGACCGGGGATTTGAACCCACGACCTCACGATTGCAGGTCGGGTGTTACTACCACTAGACCACCACGGCTTCAAGTTCCTCGAAATGCTGCAGCTTGATCTCGAGCTTCTTCATCTGTGTTTCGACCAGTAGCGCCACTAGATTTGACCTTCCTCTCAACTCCGACAAGACATTATTTGTTCCCACAGTTTAATACAAGAGATAAATTACACTCACCCTCCCGCTCCCTCTCCATAGTGGCCTCTAGTTCCTCAAAATACCGCAGCTTGATCTCGAGCTACTTAATTTGTGTCTCGGCGAGCAGCGCCACTAGCGATTTGACCTTTCTCTCAACTCCAACGAAACAATTCTTCAGACAGTTTCTACGAGACATTTTAAAAGACACTCACCCTCCCGCTCCCTCTCCATAGTGGCCTCTAGTTCCTCGAAGTGCCGCAGCTTGATCTCGAGCTTCTTCATCTGAGTCTCGACGAGCAGCGCCACGAGCGATTTGACCTTCCTCTCAACTCCACCGAAACAATTCTTCAGACAGTTTCTACGAGACATTTTAAAAGACACTCACCCTCCCGCTCCCTCTCCATAGTGGCCTCTAGTTCCTCGAAGTGCCGCAGCTTGATCTCGAGCTTCTTCATCTGAGTCTCGACGAGCAGCGCCACGAGCGACTTGATCTTCCTCTCCTCGACTCCGGCGAGATGTTTGGCTTTGACCGCGGCGGACGCGAGCGCAGCTGCTGCGGCCGATTGCAGCTTCGCATCTACTGTGCCGCTGTCAGCTGTGCAAATAAATTACAGTTTTAAATAACCTAATAATTATTTTTTCGTTAAAAATACAATAAACGACGAGCTATGGAGAGGGCTATGCTCGGAGTCTCTCTGCGAGATCAGCCCCCCGATCGCCTAAGCAATAGCAATCGTTTATAACTTCATTTTAGTCATTTGGCATCGCCTATGTGACGTTAGCCATCAATTGCTTTGTGCGGATTGCGAAAGCAATCGTTGGATGAACAACTTTGATGGCTAACGTCACATAGGCGGTGCCAAATGACTAAAATGAAGTCATAAACGATTGCTATTGCTTAGGCGGTAGGGGGGCTGGAATGAGGAGATCCGTAGAAGAACCAAAGTTACTGACATAGCCCAACGGATTAGCAAGTTGAAATGGCAATGGGCAGGGCACATAGCGCGGAGGACTGATGACCGGTGGAGTCGAAAAGTTCTCGAGTGGAGACCACGTACCGGCAAGCGTAGCGTAGGACGTCAACACACAAGGTGGACGGATGACCTCGTTAAGACCACAGGATCGCGCTGGATGCAAGCCGCTTCCAAGCGGTCTTATTGGAGATCCATAGGAGAGGCCTATGTCCAGCAGTGGACGTCCTTTGGCTGATGGAAGGATGATGGATGACAATAAACAATATTTACCTACCTACAGTTAAAAATAAACGTATAGTGTGAAAAACCGCACAATCGCTGCTATCATCGGAAAGGAGGGATTACGAGGCCACGTGTGGGCACCCCAATGCCCGGCTCCGAACAAGCGGTTTTTCTATTTTTTGGCCATATTACCTGATTGTGGTGAAGCCTCCTCCTTGGCCTCCATTTTGGTTTAACGGGGGCTTTGGTTTTTGAGTTTTTAGGGGTTTTGACTGTCCATTCGCTCTCTATTGGTGCCGGGTTCGTCTTAACTGTCGATTCGCTCTCTGAGGCATTGTTACCTGGTTGTGGTGAAGCCTCCTCCTTGGCCTCCGTTTTGGGTTCGACGGGGGCGTCAGCAGAGGGCGCGGGCGCGGGGGCTTCAGTGACGGGTTCGTCCTTCACTTTGACTGTCGATTCGCTTTCTTCCACCTCCATCGCCTCGGGCTTGGTGTCGGCACCGCCTTCTTTCTTCTCACCTAAATTAGTGGAATGAAAAAATTCATTAAAAATATGTAACATGTCAATCCTTTGTTTTGATTATTATTTGTGTTGTTCTTTGTTTGTTATTACAGATGAGCGATGAACTATCTTATCCGATGTATAAAGATCTTATCAATTCTGCAGCGCGAGTGCCGTTTTTATACGATTGTTAATTTGACATTTAGATAGCTAAAATTCGCTAAATATCATAGAAAACACCGATTTTCAGCGAATTTTAGCGATTTCAATGTCAAATTAACGATCGTATAAGAACGGTACTCGCGCTGCTGATTCGATCTCGCAAAACATTTCGAGCGTAACGCACTGGACTTTGCTATTAAAACTTTTAATAGAACACCCCGCTTCAGTGCCGTATATCGAAACTGGTTGAAAACTTTCGACTTGAAGCACTGATATATGTCGGACAAAAGATTTTACGCAATTCAGCAAATGCTGTCGGGTCGATTGACCTATTTAGCATCGCAGCATCGCATAGGAACTCAGCAGAAAACGAGCGTGCGTCCCTTTCGATATTTTTTATTGTTTTTAGGGTTCCGTACCTCAAAAGGAAAAAACGGAACTCTTATAGGATCACTTTGTTGTCCGTCTGTCCGTCTGTGTGTATGTCAAGACTCTTTATCTCGGGAACGCGTTAAGATATCGAGTTGAAATTTAAACTGTATACGTATATCGATGAACTCTTGCAGTTGTGTAAAAAAAAACTTCTCAGTTATCGTTTGAAAAAGTTAGAGCCGTTTATGTCGTAAAAAACCGTATATTTCGCACTCACAAAAATCAAAACCTACAGGGTACTTCCCGTTGACATAGTAATAAGGCCTCAAAATTCACAAAGTATAGGTTCAAAATTCAAGGTAAGTAAATCGTATCATGTAAGGTATCATATTAAAGAACTTCATTAGCACATGCTAAAACAGGTTTCTAATTATTTAACCATTTTCAGTAATTTTCGATGTATGACGAGAAATGTAGAAAAAAAAAACTTTTTTGTTGATGGTACAGAGATTTTAACAACTTATTTCTCAATTTTGTGAAATTTTCTGGATTTGTACGGAACCCTCGGTGTGCGAACCTGACTCGCACTTGTCCGCTTTTTTTTGTATCACAAAGTTTTGTATTGGCTAAAGAAGTCCATTCATTTATTGTTTCATGTGCGACGTGAAAAGAGGTTTAGCGCTGAAACGCTGAAAAATAAATAATTACCGGTGGGTTCGGGCGCGGTGCCGGCGATGCCGGTGGCGGCGAGCGCGGCGGCGGGCCCGTGCGCGCCGGCGGCTTTCACGTGAGCCTCCATCATCGCCGCCGGCACTTCGTCCTGAAAATCAAACAATTTGTATCAAAACATTGTCTTTATTGGTACGAAATTCTGATTTCTTATCAATATCGTAAAAGCCGTTTGCCTCTAACAATTTTGATATAACTAGGTATATATTATGTATTGAAACTGCATCGCTCACATTTCGCAGCGCGGCTTTTACCCGCGGCTTCGCTCGCATTATATTTAGATTTTTGTGCTATTCCATGGGAACCCTTTATTTATCCGGGATAAAAAGTAGACTATGTCACTTTCCGTCTTTTAAACCCGAGGCCTTACCTTACCATCTTTAATAAAGGAGGTGGAAAAAAAAACGATTTGACGGTTGCTCGATTCGATAATTGTTTTTTTGACATTTCTTAAAGCGCACTCTAGAATAGCTCGCAGATTGCAGAATTTTTCCTACTCACTTAACATGTATCGTTATATTATGGAACATTTACGCAATATCATTATAATTTATAGCCTATGTGTTATTCTGATATATAAGCTATATTATTGCAAAGATTCATCTCAATCCGTTCAGTAGTTTTTGCGTGAAAGAGTAACAAACAAACATCCATACATCAATCCATCCAAACTCACAAACTTTCGCGTTTATAACATTAGTATGACAGATCACACAGAAAGGGTCATATCTACTAAATTAAAAGTCAGTACCTTGATAGCAGCGAACTCGTCCATAGCGGCCCGAGTGGCTTTGGACGCGATGCGAGGATCTACGACCGAGGCGAGGAAGGCCACCGTGCTCATCACGGGGTTGCCAGTCTTGCTGAACGGGATCGGCTGGTACGCCAGCGGGCCTAGCACGCCACCTGGTGGAAACAATCAATTTTAGTTGCTTGATAAAATATTGTTTTTTGTTTCGTGTTCGTCAGGTCTGACATTGTTCAGATGTTCAAATCCATTTGATAGATCCGGCCCCGTGGGTATTGGTGGTCCAGTTCGCGCGTGTCGCGCGAAATCCCGCGAATTCCACGCGAACTACACACGATCGATGAATCGCGCGATTGCATCTGGACGAAGTATTGAAGCTCATAAATGTAACAATAGGGTATTTTACTATGAACGAGATAAAATCTGTAAATGTATTTTTGAGATAGTTTAGGCTTAAAAGCAATAAAGCAAACTTAAAAGCAATCGGAAAGTGTTCGTTTTAGATCATAAAATAACATTTAAAAATTAGGACAAAATATTCAATTTTTTTTAATATGTGCATAAAATAGTCGCCGCTAAGTTATGACGTCATCCGGCTATGTAAACATTGAATAGTTTGGTCCGGTGTTTGTACACTAATATTCCAGGAATAGCACACCAACGATAACTCATTATTAACCATTTATAATTAACTCTTTTTCAACTTAAATCTCAAACTTACAAACAAGGACACCACCGTGAAAAATATTTTCACGCATTGTTTACATAGCTTAGTGACGTCATTCATGACCACAGAGTAAAGTAATGACATCCATCGATTTCGTAAATTACGCGCGAAATTTTGAAACTGTAAAATCAAAATGCATTTTTAAAGCACTCAATGTTTTTCTTTTTTGTATTTTTAGTGGTTTATCAGACCAACAGAATATAACTGAGATACTTTTCAAAAATGACTATAATACCCTATTGTGCGAACGTGCAATCCAAATTGCGCCTAATTGATACTTTTAATCAATTCTTACTGTACAATATAAATTACATAAATTATAACATAAATTACACAGTACCTGCGGCGGGGTCCGTGAGGTAGGGCTCCTCAATGGGTAGCCGCAAGAAGTGCAGGATGCACTCGTCGTGCGTGCGGGTGCCGACGTGCGCGGCCACGCGGTTCCAGTCGTCGCGGTGCAGCTCCAGCGCTTCCAGGAGGAGGAGGGTTTCTTGCTCCGACCACTCGCGCCCGCGGCAACCACCCCGGTACTGTTATGAGAAATCACAAATTATTAGCTGTATACAATTTAAAAAAAAAAATTAATCAAGTTACTTCAGCTCGAGGCCGGGCTCGTGCTTCACGAGAGGCGAGGCGGCGGCTGTGGGGGCGGCTAGCGCGCTGGCAGCAGCCCGACAGTTGCTCCAGTATATGTCGGTTACCTGGTCCAGTTTGAGGCCGGGGTTGAGGCCGAGCTCGAGGCCGGGCTCGTGCTTCACGAGGGGCGGCGCGGCGGCGCCGGGGGCGGCAGGCGCGCCCGCGGCCGCCCCGCCCGCCTCGGCGCCGTTCGGCAGACCCGGCTCCACTTTCGGCACGTTCTCCGCTGGAAACATAAGCAATCATTTTGTAAAATATCCTGATAATTAGGTGCATGTAGCTGAGCGGTATCCACTACCGTATTACGATGATTCCACTGTGCTATACAAAGTTTCGCTCTAGCAGCACATCAGACAAGGCGTAACACAGTCTAGTATTTATTCGACCGAATTAGTGAGATGCAGGTGATATGAAGTTCACCGGGTCGGCTAATTATTTTTGATTATTGTAAATTATATTATATAGATGTTATTTATTTATTTATTTAACAGGAGGATCAACAGCATCAATAACAAAATACATACACGTAACAAATACAGAACGCTAATTATAGATCCTCACGTTTAGAACTAATTTAGTGACAATGTGGGAAAATAAACATAAAATAAAATTACGTAACGTGAATAGACTTACAAAGTATAAAAATATACCTAAAAATAAACATACAAAACATAGAATAAACTATAAAATGATGAAAATGAGAAGTTGTATCTAATTAGTTCAGAAAAAACTCCCTGCTCAAGCGCCGCCTAGCCGAATGAACACTTAAAACATAAAAACATAACATAAAACATATTTATTTCCAAATAACACATATGCAGAACATTCTTATATTAGTGCTTAATTTTAACAAAACAGGTAAATTTTAATGTAGGTATAACAATGTAATTTTATGCACCCTGGATTTCGCACTAGGCTAGCCTGTGTCGCGAAATCCAGTGTCTTTCGTTTTTGTGAATTTAGGTATGAATGAATGAATGAAAAACTTTGAATAGATAAGGATTCTAATAGACAGTACATATATAATACTTACATATAACACAAGAAAATTATAACCGAACTACCGGTGGCAACTGACATGTATAATATAGGTATATAGTGAATGTAGTATAATTATGTGTGTGTATATGTGTGTCTGTGTGTGTGGGGGTGTGTGGGTGGGTGTGTGTGTGTGTGTGTGTGTGTGTGTGTGTGTGTGTGTGTGTGTGTGTGTGTGTGTGTGTGTGTGTGTATTTGATGTAAGACGAGTGACGTATCTGCGTAGCGTCAGCCTCATGAGAGTTGGGCTCGCAAATACATCACCGAGTGTGAGCGAGATCGTATTCATGTTTGGCTTCTAATGAAATTTCTTGCTTTTAGCTTCACCTTCATAGGTATGCTGAAATATGACGCGTTTGGATTTATAACGGCAGAACGGAATCAGAGACAAAATAAAGGCCCGGAAGGTTTCCAGTTAGCTTACTGGTTTGATTAGATTTTCTATATCATTGTAACCCATGGATTTCAAGTAGTTGGATATTTTTAGCTTGCACACATACCTGGAATCACTTAAAATATTCAGTTTTTTGTCAAGGTCTTGGTAAACGTAAGGGCCCCTAAACGCAAATGAACGTTCTGCAAACTGGCTTCTTATCATTGGCAGTTTCCAGGCCCGACGGCGTGAGAGCTGCAATGGATCTGACATAGTGAATGGTGCAGTTTTATGGTACCTAAGTGCAATAGCCAAGATATATAGCCCTCTCGTGTTGACATGGTTCAGTTCTTGATACAGAGTGTCACTGGGGTGTCTAAACGGCTTCCGGTATGCTACTTTGAGCGCTGCTCGTTGAGCACGTTCTAGTTTTAAAAGTAGAGTTTTACCTGCAGAGCCCCAGCACACTATTCCATAACTTAGTATAGACTGGCAGAGAGCTAAATAAACAGTCCTAATAATTTTAACGTCAGCTATCGCACCTAACTTCTTGAAAATATGTAAGAGTTTACGTACACGACCAGATAGACTATTTATTTGTTGAGACCAGTTAAGTTTATTATCAATAATAATTCCCAGATATTTTATGTGTTCGACTTCTTCGATTTCAGAGCAAGAACATGTATTGGAATTTAGGTTGCCACATTGATGCAGTCGAAGATGTGTTAGATATCCAGGGCCAGTGCGATCAGATACTCGGAATGTCACATACTTAGTCTTACTAGCATTAATCGTGAGTAAATTCTTCTGTAACCAACTTGCAATAACTGCCAGACCCTTTTGAGCTATTTCTATGGTCTCTTCCCAGTTACTCCCACAAAAAATCAGAGCGGTATCATCAGCATAAGCCAAGATCCTAGTATGACTTAGACTGAGGTCACAGAGGTCATTTATGTAAGCTAGGAAGAGAGTAGGGCCTAGCACGCTACCCTGTGGGACTCCGAACTCAATACTAGCGTAACCACTTTGGTTGTCACCAATACGCACTGTCTGATTACGCCCACTTAAGTACGACGTAAACCATTGCAATGGGAGTCCACGAATACCCAGTTTCTCGAGCTTTTTAAGTAGGATTGGCCGAGACACCGTATCGAATGCCTTGGCCAAATCCAAAAAAACTGCCAAGCATTTATCCCCCCCATCAACGTTATCTGTCACAAAATTGACCAGATCTACCACGGCATCTTCTGATGATTTATTACGGCGAAAGCCATATTGGTTTGGCGATAATAGACCGTTGCCTTCCAAGTATCTCAAAAGCCTTGTGTTTATAACTTTTTCCAAAACTTTCGAAAGTGTTGGAAGGAGGGAAATAGGTCTGTAATTTGAGACAGAAGATTTGTCACCGGTTTTATAGATAGGAACAACCGTAGCAGTCTTGAGAACATCCGGGACAGTACCTGAAGTCATACTTAGGTTACAGATGTGTGCAATCGGTTCAGCTATGATGGTCTTAGATATTTTTAATATTTTATTGCTTATTCCGTCCCAACCTGATGAAGATGTTGTTTTTAGGCTAGACAATATTTTAAGAACTTCTATTTCATCTGTTGGAGACAGAAAGAAAGAATCAACTGGCACTCTTTCGCTAGTGGGTATCATGTTTACTAATTCATTCTCAGTGGTATGTAGGTCTTGTAAGATATCATCAGCCAGTTTCTTTCCAACTTGAGAGAAGAAACTGTTTACTTCGTTTATAGAATCTAGTTTAGTTGGTTGGTTACCCAAAAGTTCTAAAGACTCATTTTGAGAAGAACTAAAGTTACAGATATTTTTGATAGTCCTCCAGAGTTTTTTGCTATCCCCACTAGATTCTTGGATAGAGTTACGCTCGTGTTCTTGTTTCAAATTTCTTAAAATAGTTTTGCAATAATTTCGGTAAGTTTTGTATTTATTTTGGATAGCTAGGTCATTAGCATTCCGTTTAGCTTCTGCGTGAAGATCATCTCTTTTTCTAAGACATTTTAGAAGTCCTTTTGTCATCCAAGGCTTACATAAAATTTCTGCACTGCGCATCTTTACTCGTGAGGTATTGTTTTTGAGGCAATTAGTTACAGTATCTATGAAAAAGCGCGTCGCTGCAGTAACATCATTTTCAGTATAAAGCCTATTCCAGTCTGTCTGTTCAAGATCAGAAATAAATGTACTAAAATTAATTTTATTAGTATATTTTGATTGATGTGTTTTCTTTTGAGAAGAATTTAAAGCTGTAATGACTGTTCGGTGATCAGTAATATCAGAGTCACATACAATTACTTTTGCTGAATTTTTACTTCTAATTAGAGAATGGTCTAAACAGGTGAGGCTATCTCGGGTAGGCAAGGTATGTCCTGGTATAAAACCGTTATGCGAAGTGAGATCTAAGTAATCGAGTGCCCTAATATCCTTAGAGGTAGGACAAATGTCCAAATTAAGGTCTCCGGTAAGAACCGCAAACCCTTTTATACTGTTCAAAGTCTCCTCTAATGACTGCATAAACCTATCAGTGTTTCTAAACGAAGGAGAACGGTAGATTGCTATTATGGTAAGTGATCCTTTTATTTTGATCATTAGACAATTAGCATCGCGAAAATTGGGTTCTTCAATGGTTGCAGAAATATCGTTTCTAATATAAACCACTATCCCATCATTTTGATTAATATATTGTTTCGAAAAGTGGCAGGCATAACCAGGTAAAATCATAGGTATAAAACTATCATTTATTCGACATTCAGTAAGAACTAAAACATGTGGTAGCAGTTCTAGTCTTCTTATAAAAACCGTAAGAAAGTCAAGATTTTTTCGAACACTTCGAATATTTTGGCTAATTACTATAAAGTGGTCGTTATTTTCCCCTAGAATACTTTTACAGGCCTCAGGCGAGTCTACTTGGCAGTTCTCAACAAGTATAGTATCGTCTATAGTTTCTATTAGTTCTGTACTACTCATAATTAGGTATAATTATAAGTAAAGCAATTTGTAAATTATACAAATTGCAGTGTGATAATATAGGATGGTGTTTGACGATTACTATACATGTATTGACTAATGGCCAGTGACCTGCAGAGGTTTTTCTAAGTACGCTTGAAAAAGTACCTACTTTATTTTTTAGGTATACTATTAATAACTTTACGTATTCCGGAAAATGCAACATTTTATTACAGTTCTTAGATATACTCAATTGTGTACATTTCTTATTCTTAATGATACAAATACAATATTATATATGTATACATATTATATTTGCGCAACATACAGAGTAGTACAATTCCAAAGCCTTTATGCCACATAGTTGAGTGTAACAATAAATATATTCAGCGTTTAAAACAGTTACATGACTATATTTTCTTATCAATATGTACCCATAGGAATAGCTATCCACAAACCAAAGGTTCCCGTAGCAGTGATGGGTTGACCGGCGACAAGTGCACACGCTGGTGTTATAGTTATTTTGTGACCTACATGACGCGATAACCAATGTTAGCTTGCTATTATCGTAGCATGGATAAATTATTCTATTATTCGAACGTTCGTACCCATGAGAGTTATCAGATAGGAAGCACAATTTACCTAGATTTACGGATAAAACTAAGTTGTAGCAAAAGTATATTTTTAGTTTATAAGAACATGAAGTGCAGCCGAAAGCAGTTACGTTACCTCGCTTTATTGTGTTAAGTGTTGTTATGTTTCGTGAAGTATGTGTATGTATATAGTGATGTGTGTGATTGTTGTACCTAGATGCCAGGCCTATAAACTTAGTATCTATAAAGGTTATTAGATACGCGGAATTTAGAAAAATAGTAAGTATTATATAATGTTTACACTTTAGGATATCGTAATAAGGATTTGTAATTCTCATTTTACTAATGAAAAAATCGAGATCCAAACAAAACAGTAGCAATGCAAAGAAAATAAATATACACATAGATAGTCAATTCTTCGGTTTTGATTTAAGTTCTTGCAATTGAGACTCGCTCTTCACATGTATGTACCGAGACCCTTCATCTTTACGTAGATAAACTTTGCCGTGAAACACTCCGCAATGGGCAAATGACTCATCTTTACGGAATTTCCGGGCCAAATATAGCAGTTTCCGGTTTTTTGCAGTGAGCCGTTCCGAGATATATATAGGAACTATATTATTTTCCGCCAATCCCAGGTGGGACGAGTCCAATTGTCTTGTAGGATGCTTCTTGTTGTATTTTCTTACGGCTTTTAAGATGTCCGATTTAATAGCAGTATTGTAGAACTCAAACACGATTGTTGACTCATTTGTATCGTGTTTGGTAGGTATGCGGTAGGAATCGCGCAGAAATGATTGGTTCACAGGACATTCAATTTTCTTACATAACTCATTCAACATGGAGAATAGCGAGCTGTAGGATTCTGATTTGAGCTTAGGGACATTACGAATTTCCACAGATGTTTTAAGGGCGTTCATATCCAAGAAATCCAATTTCTCTTCTAGCATCTCCATTCGGTTCGACATAATTTTGCGTTCTTGTTCTAGATCAGCAATTTTGGTGTCGAAAGCTTGGACTTGCTTTGCGATATTTTCCACGGATTTTTCTATTTTGGGGATTGGTGTATTTTGAGCCTTAACTTCGAGAATTAGTTGTTCGAGGGCTGTCATTTTTGAGTTCTGGTTCTCAATTAAGCTGCTGATCATACTTTTAAGCTCCCCGATCTCACTGTTTACATCGCTGCTTTCTGAAGAGATACCACGTCGACGTTTCTTTGTGCCTGATTTCTCACAACTTAGCTGGGACAATATATTTGATTCAGACGACGATTTTTGCATATTATCTGCAGCTAATTGACAAGATCGTGGTTGTAAAAGAGACATCGTTGCAGCTGTAGGCCTAAATGTTCCGTCGGATATTAGACGATGAATTTGCTTGCAGTAAATGATATTCTCGGTTAAGGTTGAGGGGGCGTGGCTTTAACTAATGCACAGTTTCTTATCAGGTGAAAGTAGATCGCCGTATTTCTATCTCTTTTGCACTTAAGCACTTATCGATGTACGTGTTTCCTTCACTGGCAAATTAATAGAAGTAGGGTGTATGCAAAAATCAACCGTGTGTCACTCACCGCATATATTTTGCGACAAACAGCGGCACGGAGCAAGTGTACACGACCGCCTGCGACGGAGTCCAAACGAAAGAGGACTTGTGCAGAACAAATCCAGATCAATGTGCCTACACAAATGATTGAAACGGTCGCTAGCTTGCAATAAGAACGATTTTGCCTGTAGTTCGTGCTAACAGAAAAAGTGTGAATTATTGGGTTATAACGAATGATCTTACTGAGGCCTCTAAGGGATATTTTACTAAGTAGCTCAGGACAGTCAATTTTATTTGAAGTTATCTTCAGCAGAAAAATTAAATTAGCAATTTCACGTTATATTTGAGTTGTTACATTATAAATGTTTGAGTTGATGGTGCGACCGTCTACTATTGGACGTCCTATGTGTGACATGATGACAGGTGCGAAGTAACTACCTGGCCTGGGCTGCGCGGGGCGCGCTAACAGCGGCTGCAGGCCGGACGGCGTGTCGGAGAGTACATGGAAGTGCGACGTCGGCGGCGGACCCATCGCCGTCGGCCGAGACTCCGCCTCCAGCTGGACAAATGTACAGTAAGAGTTAAACAAACAATCCTCACTCAGTCTTCATAGAATACTTGCACTTGTTCCACAAAAATAACTAATATTTAAACTATAGAACACCTAGTAAAAACAGATAAGTCTTTGCTTACATGAATGAAATGCCACAAGAATTCACAACTAGGCACAGGCGTGAAGTTTATAATTACCTGGTAGTTAATGAGCCCCCACTGCTCAAGGAAGCCGTGTACCCTCATTATAGCGCATAAATCACCGGCGTGGTTCCATCAACCATGTTAATTACCTGATAGTTGATGAGCCCCCACAGCTCGAGGAAGCCGTGTACCCTCATTATAGCGCATAAATCACCGGCGTGGTTCCATCAACCATGTTAATTACCTGATAGTTGATGAGCCCCCACAGCTCGAGGAAGCCGTGTGCCCTCATTATAGCGCATAAATCACCGGCGTGGTTCCATCAACCATGTTAATTACCTGATAGTTGATGAGCCCCCACAGCTCGAGGAAGCCGTGTGCCCTCATTATAGCGCATAAATCACCGGCGTGGTTCCATCAACCATGTTAATTACCTGATAGTTGATGAGCCCCCACAGCTCGAGGAAGCCGTGTGCCCTCATTATAGCGTATAAATCACCGGCGTGGTTCCATCGACCATGTTAATTACCTGATAGTTGATGAGCCCCCACAGCTCGAGGAAGCCGTGTGCCCTCATTATAGCGCATAAATCACCGGCGTGGTTCCATCGACCATGTAAATTACTTGATAGTTGATGAGCCCCCACAGCTCGAGGAAGCCGTGTGCCCTCATTATAGCGCACAAATCACCGGCGTGGTTCCATCGACCATGTAAATTACCTGATAGTTGATGAGCCCCCACAGCTCGAGGAAGCCGTGTGCCCTCATTATAGTGCACAAATCACCGGCGTGGTTCCATCGACCATGTAAATTACCTGATAGTTGATGAGCCCCCACAGCTCGAGGAAGCCGTGTGCCCTCATTATAGCGCATAAATCACCGGCGTGGTTCCATCAACCATGTTAATTACCTGATAGTTGATGAGCCCCCACAGCTCGAGGAAGCCGTGTGCCCTCATTATAGCGTATAAATCACCGGCGTGGTTCCATCGACCATGTTAATTACCTGATAGTTGATGAGCCCCCACAGCTCGAGGAAGCCGTGTGCCCTCATTATAGCGCATAAATCACCGGCGTGGTTCCATCGACCATGTAAATTACTTGATAGTTGATGAGCCCCCACAGCTCGAGGAAGCCGTGTGCCCTCATTATAGCGCACAAATCACCGGCGTGGTTCCATCGACCATGTAAATTACCTGATAGTTGATGAGCCCCCACAGCTCGAGGAAGCCGTGTGCCCTCATTATAGCGCACAAATCACCGGCGTGGTTCCATCGACCATGTAAATTACCTGATAGTTGATGAGCCCCCACAGCTCGAGGAAGCCGTGTGCCCTCATTATAGCGCACAAATCACCGGCGTGGTTCCATCGACCATGTAAATTACCTGATAGTTGATGAGCCCCCACAGCTCGAGGAAGCCGTGTGCCCTCATTATAGCGCACAAATCACCGGCGTGGTTCCATCGACCATGTTAATTACCTGATAGTTGATGAGCCCCCACTGCTCAAGGAAGCCATGCACTCTCATTATAGCGCACACGTCGCCGGCGAGGTTCCGTCGACTCGCCGTACTGGTCAGGTACTCCGTCGGGTTCAGGCGGTACGTGTCGATCATAAAGTTTCTGCAACATCAAATGTGTCTGTAATATCGATTTAGATTTGCTAAAAGGCTAAGCGTATTCAGAATATATGTTCGTTTGGTCAACGACAATCTTTAGGTACCCTTAAAAATTATTATTCATATAAAACACCAGCGTGTCAAACACTCAATACTCAACATTATTGCTGAGGTGTTGTACAGTCTGCAGCTATAATCGCCGCAGGCTGTACAGTGGTTCGTGGTGGAGCAACTAACTTGTTTACAGTTTAATGATTTTAGTTTAGAGTGCTTTCCACACTAGGTTTTATCTCAAAGAGTTATCTTTGTGATGATGGCGCTTGGCAGCGCCGCATGCTATAAGTTGGTGGTAATCAATCATAAGCACTTTAAAATTTGGCGCTTTCGTGGGAGGCGGTTTAGCTCGGATGGGAGGGCGTCGGGCTAGTGATCCGACGGGGCAGGTTCGAATCCTGCGTTTGCTTCAGATTTTTGGAATGCTTATCACAAAGAGAACTCTAGTTAACAGTTACAGTGCTTATGGTACTATCCTATCCTATCTTAATCTAAAAAGTAAACTAAAAACTAAACATTTCAGTGTTTGGAGGACGCGCATCGCGAATATCACGGAAATGATATGTTGTACGGATGTCTCCAGTTAGATTTCATACATATTATTTTTGATTTTTTCTATTTGTGAATCGGAATGTTTATTAATTTATTAGCTGGTTTACTTTTTCACGCATCAACAGAAGTAGGGATCGACTTGATTTTTTGATAATTAGATATAGTCTAAAGGTCGAAGAGTATTATAAATTACTTGTATAACATATTTGCTCGTAAAGTGGCTGTAATTACACCAATTTCAATATCGTAATGTATTTCATTACGCACTTGTGCGTTATTGTAATGTAAAACGCACGAGTTTTTTTTAATAAAGTAACATGCACATTTCACATGATGCTCCGTCTAAAAATTAACGATACCGTTTAAAATCTTAGCAAAGAGTTTTTATGTCAGCAAAGTGGTCAATATTTTATGAATAAAATTAACTTTGGGAGATAAAATATAATAAATAAACATTTAATTCATTTTGACAAAGAATTACAACCATTTATCTGTAACAATAACACAAAAATATTAATTTACTTTATTAGTAATACTGGCTGTTTTTGTACCTTTGCCTTAAAAAAACGTTGATGCGCGCGCATCGCTAATTTGTGGACAAGTAAAAATTATTACGCGCGATTTTTCTTTTCGCTGTATTGTTTTATTGGCAGAGTTTTATTAATTTCCTCGCAAATATGTTATAAAACGCCGTATGACATACGTGCGCTTTGAAAATTACAGCCTCTGCTTCCTTATAGCCCTCGCCTACGGCTTGGGCTAGCAATATCGGGGATCATAATGTACTATTATCGGGGAAATTAAAGTTCATAGGGGATCACAGGGGTTGAGGAGTAACAACTGTAGGGTACAAAAATCAAAATATCACGAGGCCGAAACCGTGGGCAAAAACTAGTTTATTTATATTGTTCATACCTGTACGCGAGGTATATCTCAGGAGTCTTCGACTTGTTCTTCCCGTTGAAGAACTCGGGCATGGCTCGCTTCTCTATGGTGTGTATGGCGTTATAGTCGAACCACGCCGAGTAGGACGGCACCACGATGTGGTGCGTCTGGTCCGTCACGTTATCTTCTAATTCGTCTTTTGGAATCATTTCCTGTAAACAACACAAAGGAGTTTACGATTTTATTGATTCAGTTCGCACCAAATAGATAGATAGATATAACTCTTTATTGTGTGCACTAATACTATTATAGTACAAATAGGTAACTAAAACTAAGATGTTTTTTTTTCTTCTTTCGCGATTTGACACATTATTACTATGTACTACGGGACTAATCGCGCACTCAAATTACGAGATAAATAAATACCTCATCATCCCGACGTTTCGACAGAGTTGCATCAGTCGTGGTCACGGGTCGAAACGTCGAGATGAGGAGGTATTTATTTATCTCGTAATTTGAGTGCGCGATTAGTCCCGTAGTACATAGTAATAATAAGATGGCGTCTCTTGCGCATCTGTAGTACACGTCGAACAGTATCAAACTTCCGCCAAACAGACTCAAAAACTGATTTTCGCAAAGGTTATACTTATGCGACGCGAGCTGTTTTCAAATCACGTGACTAAAGTTCAAATCAGACATCGATGCACTGCGCTCTTCACTTTTAGATAGACATACTTTTAGATAGTGTTATGTTGTGTCTAACATCGCACCAAATTACCAGGAGAGGTTAAAAAAATGCTAATACATACATCACGTGATTATCTCTTCTTTTTTTGACAAAGATCTGTCATGTCTAAATTATCATCAAATATCAATAAAGGAAAGGGAGATGTTCAGAAGTTGCTAAAACATCACGTGATTGTCACGTGAAATCACTTCCAACTTCCATCACTTGATGTTTTACCAACTTCTTAACTTCCCCTCCCCTCTGATGATAGTTGGTTTGGTTTAGCGTAGGGGATAATACTGACCTGTGTATTAGAGTCACTATGCTTGCCCTGCGAGTCATCGTGAGTATCGAGCGGCGGCGCGGGCGTCGACGGGGCTTCGGCAGCGGGCGGCGCCGCCGGGGCCGGCTCGGGCGCCGGGGTCGCCACCGGGGCTGCACAATGAAATTAAAAAGTGTTATTATCTTGTGCGAATAGAGCTAGCCACCCACATCATGTCTATTATCATGATGGCTGGGTAATAGTACATTATGTTACAAGTGTGTAATGTTGGTGATTACCGCTGAGGCGCGATTGAGATTGCGCTTAAGAGAGCCGAGGACGTGTATTATACGACGTTTTCAACACACTTGTGAATAATATAATACTAAAAAAATGTTTTCATCAGTGAAAATCAGTTGTGGAAAATGTTTCGAAATGGCGGGAAAAATTAATTAGTTTTCCTATGCGCGCGCAACGGTAATCGGCCATAGACTGAAAGAATGATGTTTCTTCTGTTGGCTTTTCGCGGATAGCGTTTTAGCCACGTGCAAAATGTCAAATTTTCTTTCTTGATTACAGGGAAAACAAAAGTTACGTACAAGTTAAATGGCTCCTCAGCGGTAATTACACACTTGTACCATAATGTACCTATTTAGTCATCGTGTCTATTTCAATGGCATTTATCGCCACCAACCTTTGTACATAGATACGGCAACCGCTGTGTGATACGGCAACTTTTACACGTAGTACGAACATTTTCAAGAGGTAGTGACACCCGCCTTACAATCGTGAGGTCGTGGGTTCAAATCCCCGGTCCCGTACCAATGAGTTCTTCGGAATTGATGTACAGAATTTCACACCACTAACTTTTCGGTGAAGCAAAAACATCGTGAGGCAACCTGCATACGTCCGTAGAAGGAATTCGATGGCGTATGTGAATCCACCAAACCGCACTGGGCCAGCGTGGTGGATATGGTCCAATCACCCTTCGTGGGTAGGCCTACGTCCTGCAGTGGACTATTAAAAAGGCTGGTACAGTACAGTACAGTACGAACATTTTGTATGGGAAAATTAAATTGATGTTTTTTTTTTATTTTTCCGCGCAATTTTCTTATCTTTTTTTCTTTCTTAGGAAACTTCTCCTGACAGTTAACAAACATAACATAAAAAATAGCGAAATCGGTCCAGCCATTCCCGCGTGTTTCCGTGACCAAGGGAATGGGAACCAAAAAGCTGAAAATACAGATATTTTTTTTAGACAAAGCCTTTGTCATAATTATATAATTATGATAAATATTCTCAAAAAAAAAACCATCGATCTATATTTTCAGCTTTTTGACTTCTTTTTATAGTTTTTGAGATGATGAGAAGCAAAAAGACGTTTTTATATTTTCTTTATAATCCGCGCCACACAAGTCGGCGGATGGGAAGTTAGGCGCAGATCGCTGCGCAAAAGGCAAAATAGGTATGCACTGGAGCCAGAGAGACTCGCGCCGGGGCACACCCGCCCGTCAACCTCATGCCTCCCGCGCGCTCGGTACGTCCGTGCTTAACACTACGCCACGAGGCGTCGGCATTACGCACACATGCGCAATAATTAGCGAATTAAGGCGAAGTGTTATCTACGGCTAACTTCTCATCCGCCGATTTGTGTGGCGCGGTTTATACGAATACGTTCTTACGGAACACATAATGAGAGTAAAGATTCGGAACACATACTTATGTGTTCGGAAATAATAAATTGTTAGTCAGAAAGTAAACTCAATGAAGTACCTATCTGTCTTCATTTTTAATTAGTAAATACTCGTATTTGAAATAAAAATAACCGGTTTCTTTACTATAGCTCAAAAAGTTTGTAGTAAATCTAGTACGAATTCAGAAGTCTTTTCTTTTTAGAAATAGGTTGAAAACACGGCTCCATAGCGCAACGGTGTAGCAAGTATGCCTTATGGTTTTAGTCTTTTAGGTTCATTGTTCTGTAGCAACATCAAAATTATCCCTAATATCGTTTATGCACTCGTGTTTGGTCATGAATCATGATATCCCAACAATAAAATATAATTAAATTTAATCTTAACTCCTTTCGGCACGTGTAGTCAACAACCTGCGTTGATGCATACAATTAACGAAACCGGTCGAATTAACATGTATAATTATCGTGTCATTAGCTTAGGTAAATAAGTAAAATTCCCAAAGTATTAAAGAAAATTTATACAAAATCTTTGACAAGAATTACGCACTGATTTTAAATGCCCTATACTTTTTCCTACAATAGTTCATCTATCAGATTTTTTACGCTAATCACCATAATAATTATTAATCGCAAAAAATGGCATGACCAACTTCAACCGTGTACAGAATTCGCGAATATTTCGCACGGCTCGATGTTAAATTCAGCCGATTTCGATAAAATTTAAATGGGACCATCTTCGAATTAGAACTATACTCAGAGTTATCTTTGTGATAAGCATTTCAAAAATCTGATGCGAACGCAGGATTTGAACCTGCCCCTTCGGATCACTAGCCCGACGGTCTAAGCAACTGAGCCAGTCATTGATTTAGCAGTGCGTCATCTCTCGTCATTCTTTAGAAGTTCTAATAACTTCTAGTTGAGTGATAACCTGTCTTATACGGGTATCACAGGTGGCGCCACCAACGCTATAAGTTGGTGTAATACAAGCACTTCAAAGAATTGACGCTTGCGTAGGAGGCGGGCTGGCTCAGTTGGTTAGACCGTCGGGCTAGTGATCCGAAGGGGCAGGTTCAAATCCTGCGTTCGCTTCAGATTTTTGAAACGCTTATCACAAAGATAACTCTTTGATATAAAATCTAGTGTGGAAAGCACTCAAAATAAAATCATAACATTAAAACTATACTCATTCCAATAAAAAAAGAATCATCGAAATCGGACTACTATGTAAAAAGTTATGCGTGATTATACATAAAAAAAAAAAATATACGCGTCGAATTGAGTACCTCCTCCGTTTCGTCGGTCAATAAACGCACTTATATTTTTATCGGGGTATACCAATACCACGGTCATGGTATCTATGCAGTATTGCGACTCGGACCTGTCCTTAAAATAAATATCTACAGCCCTGCGTACGCCACGCAGTACGTAACACGCGCTAGGACTGCCCGCCTGATAGGTAAATCGCACGCTTACACTCACGCGTTCGTCACTATGGCGCGGCCCTACAACTGTTGTGTACCGAGTGTGTACCAAACTCCGAAGCGCGTAGGTATGATTAGCATTCCAACCATTTGTATGAAGACGGAATAATGCATAGATACCATTACCACGCCTGATAAAAATCTGCCCAAATAGAGATTTAGTAACTTCAAATAAATAAATTAAGGGACATTTTACACACGGTCTCTGACACCAAACTAAGCAAAGCTTGTGATATGGCTGTAAGAGACTGATATACTACTACATGTACATATTTTTAAATACATACTTATATAGATAATACCTAAATAACACCCAGACAGAGGAAACATCTATGTTCATCACATAAATACTTGCCCTGGATGGGAATCGAACCCACGCTTGTTAGATCCCGTAGTCAGGGACACTAACCACTGAGCCACCGAGGCAGTCGCATGAGTGGATAACTATGGTTAACTACATATACCTTGTAAAATATAGCTTGATACGCAAGACATTGACATACGCGTAATTCACGCACATCAAGCACCATATGTTTTATAGTCAAAATGTTCGGAACACAATATTGTACTTCATGCTTGTGAATCTCGATCATGAAGTACAACATTGTGAACTGAACATTATGACTATAAAAAATATGGTGCTTGTTGTGCGTGAGTCATTACGCGTATGTCAATGTCAATATCTCGCGTATCAAGTTATATTTTACAAGGTATAGATATAAATAAGTACTCACTCTCGACTGGCTTATCCACGGCTTCGGGAGTGGGAGCAGCGTCTGTGTTATCCCTAGATGCATTATCTTCTTCATCTTCAGCATCATTGTCGCGCCTCTTGGCGACGCGGCTAGAAAAAAAAAACAAAATATTACAATTGTCGACTTTTAAACATCCGCACGGGCAACATTTATACAGGGTGTTCTGCTTACCCTAACTGTTTTAAGCGGAAAGGAAGTGATTCAAACCATCATCGTGAACATCATCATCGTTTATTTCTTTCTGTTATTACATATGTGCTTTATACAATGTGTTTGTCTGCGGTGTCGGAACCTTAAGCGGTGACATCTATGGTAAATTTTGAACAACTTTTACTATGGGACCAACTCTGAAAACGTAAAAAAAACTGCTGTTCCATACGATTTTTTATAGACTTTCGACAAAAAGTATGTCACCGCTTAAGGCTCCGACACCGGTAGACAAACACATTGTATATTTTATGTATTGTCTATTTATGTAATAGTATTATTATGTGTTAATTGTATGTAGTCTTAGTATTTAGGTCCGTAATCCCCGTCAAATATTTTCAGCACATTCCTTTCCGTACATGGGTTGCCTGGAAGAGATCGCTTCCAGCGATAAGGCAGCCTAGTGTTGCACTACCTTAAGAATTTCACTCATGAATTTATTGTAAGTTATATTATGTGTGCAATAAAGAGTTATTTGTTTGTTTGTTGTGAACAACTTTTACTATAGAGCCAACTCAAAATTCGAGTAACTGTTCCATACAAAGAAAAAAATCGGCTGTACCATACCAAATTGCAACTCAGAATCGACAAAATGTATGAAACAGCTGATTTTTATTTCTCGAATTTTGGGTTGGGCGCATAGAAAAAATTGTTCATAATGATAGTCTCAATCACCCCCTTTCCGCTTAGTACATGGTAAGCAGATAACCCTGTATATGTAAAAGTATAGGATTAATTAAACTTCTTGCATCCAGGTATGAAGTTGACGTTGGCTGTCAACATCCGGACAGAAGAAAGCAAAATCGTCGAGTTGAAGCAGATACCTTCGTTGCGCTTTGATCAAAAATTAAATGAAAGAATACAATTGTGAAGGTACCTCTTCCTCTTATTCTTCTGCGGCGGCGGTGAGGGCGAGCGCTTCCTCTTACTGCCCTTCTTACTCTTGCTGGAGGGCTCGCCGCCCGGGATCAGGTCGTCCACCGACAGACGCAGTTTGTGAACCTAAATAAACGAAATTAGTTACCATTCTACCAACATAAAAAAAAACTCATTACATTACATTCACGGATGAACAGAATACTGACCTTCTTCTTCCCATGATGGTCTACTTCGTAGTCCTCCTCGTTCATCCACTCGTTGTACTGAGGTAGATCTAAAGCCCAAGTCGCTGTTACGCGCCATGGCTCTGACCGGTTGCAATCCCAGTTCACATTCTCCGGACCATCCACCTGAATAAAGGATAGTGTTCACTGTTTAGAGGTGGTTGGCCAAATGGTTTAACTAAGGCTAGTGTAACATCTGTTAAATTCTGTTGGGCGAACAATTTTCAGAACCTTCTGAATCAACATCAGACTATAACAAATACCGCAGGTATACGTTGAGTGCGAATCACTTCTGGACAATTAGTGGAGACCTAGCCTATAGGGGAAGCTATGTCTAGCAGTGGACGTCCTATTGTTAAATACATAATAATGATGAAATGGTCCTAATCATCACACTCCACCCACGCGTAGCTACACCTCTACCCAAGTAGGATAAAAGACATAATTTTAAAACAATTTCTCAATACATTGAAAATGAAAATGTATTTATTAACATAAACATAAGATACACAAGTACATGAGAAGTTTTATTAAGAGAAAACATATGTTTATGGATAGTTTTATACAATGCTAGATAAATAGCGATTCTCGCACTAGGCTAAGCCTGTATCGTTGGAAACCTGATACGATTTAAAATGTAAGTAATTTACATTTAATGTATTTAACACTATTAGAATTTACAAATTTACAAGTAAAATAAAAATTACAATAAACAAATGATAAATCTAAGCATAACATATTAATTTACTACTACTACTCTCTGAAAAACCAAAACAAAAATTAAATAAGTACATAATTAATTGCAATCTAGTTTCAGTTAATTATTTTTTTTAAATTATTACTCCTATTAGTTAACAAGATTAAGACAATATCTTTAAGTAAGTTTTCCGTCTCTCTGTGATCCAAAGTCGACAAAAACCCACAAACTGTCCTTTTGGCTTCGTAGATTGATTTATCCTTCAAACAGCAGTTTCTATCAATGACATTATATGTATGATAATTGACCTACAGATCGGTCTGCTCCGGCTGTCGGGCAAGTAATACCAATTAATGAAAATGTGAGTACGACCAGCGACGGTCGATGGGTCGCGCGTATAGTTCCAGCGAGTCCACAATCGGGTAGATTGCATGTGTCGCATCTGGGTTAAATCTTCTGAATACTGGACCTGAACCTGACCGAAGAGCCTTAATGGGCACTTACCGGCAAATCGGCCTGCGCCCAGGTGTCGTGGCTGTCGGGCAAGTAGTACCAGTGCACGAGCGAGTACGCCCCGCGGCGGTAGACGGGTCGCGCGTACTCTTCTTCCAGCGGGTCTACTGTCGGGTAGATTATGTGCGTCGCATCTTCTTCGTCCTCTGTAACATATTTGTGTCCATATTAGAGAACGCATTGTATTTAAAAACTAGTAGTCCGCCCCAGACTTGGACTTCGCGCTATTCCTATTCTATATCATTTACCTTTTTCGTTTACCGTCGAAGCGAAAACAGCTCGTGTTCCAGTGCGATTGTGAAGTGACTAGTTTGTGTGAATATCAATGCCGGTGTGAAGTGTTTGTGTGAACAGTTGCGTAGTGTGTTATTGTGATTTTGTGAAGTGATTGTGTGCAATAAAGGCAGAGTGAATAATCGGCGTTTTAACTGATTATCCAAGAACCCATCTCGTAACAATACTGGGTGTATCGTTGCCGGCTCGTCCCAGTAGACTCTGAGACCTCACTTACACTTGGTCAATTACGAAATCTCATTACTTCCGCTAATCCAATTCAAGGACAGGATACTCCGTCATAGAATACGCCGAATCATATAACTTGACGGCTATGATGTTAGCTACAAGCTGCGGAGAGCCCAACCCTGACTGGAGCTAACAGCTGCGCGATGATTGGAATTCCGTAACATCACAATCGCCAAGTTGTATGATTCGGTCTATGACAGCCGGTCTTGATGGTAAGAGGTCACCGCCGCCTACAACTGTAACACTGGAGGCGCATTACCAGTGCGTTGCTTATTCCTAAGAATGAGAATTTTGTTCATAAAATATGAAAAAAAAAGCTTTGCGAAAAGCTTCTGGTGGAAAATTTTTAATAATTACACTTACAAGCATCCACGATGTGTGGACGGAACGTCTCTAACGGTGTATTAACTGTACTGAGATTTCTCGAATCCAGAAAGGTCTCATTATTTTGATCTTATCGCAAATCTCATCCTGATGATGGTTATTAAAGATTTTGTTAAATGTGGCCTCCACCTCAGGCTGATGGAAACGCAAAGCCAACTCGACGCAGATTTCGAACCTCATTTGTACGTTGAGATCCTGTCACCGAACTTACCGCAAATCTCTCCCTGATGGTTGCTGACGATGTCCTTCACTTTGTTAGCAGTGCCCTTGTCTACCTCCGGTCGGATGTAAACTAGGCGTTCTGATCAACTCAGAGCCGAGAACGATGACTGTAATGTGTTCGTTGAGATCCTGTCATTCAACTTACCGCAAATCTCTCCCTGATGGTTGCTGACGATGTCCTTCACTTTGTTAGCAGTGCCCTTGTCCACCTCCGGTCGGATGTAAACACAAGGGGTTCTGATCAGCTCAGCGCCGAGGAGCGACGACTCGATTTCGAGCATCATTTGCACGTTGAGATCTTTGCGCGAGGGATTCTGGAAAGGTCGATCGGGGGAAGGGAAGAAACGGAACGCTTATTAGAGCAGTTTTACATCATAATTTTTTGATTTCCATACAATTTTGACTAGTCAACATCTGATCCGTAGTTTTTAGACTTTTTAGCGCCTTTTATTTTTCCAACATCATAAAACTACCAAGGGTATTAAATAACTACTATTAAGACATTATTAAATTATGTTACTAAGGCTGTATATTTTTTTAAAGCGCCTCTCTCATTTATAACTCATTACGAAATTGGTTTATCGTAAAAGTATATTTTTCAGAGTTTTGACGAGTCAATATTGTAAGTTTACACACTGGTTTGCTACTTTACGAACATTCTACAGTTTATAACAACGATGTTGTATAAATAAAAGTATTCACAGTCAGCTGGACAAAACGGTCCGAAAAATAACCTACTGAACACTAAATAACACACTGAAGGTGGTCTAATTTGGTTGAAAGTTTCTACATTTTGATGCCCACAGAATCACAAACGAAAAACACCTAAATTTATAGGTATTTGTCTTTGAGCAAATATCTACAGATCTAGTCCCTAATTGAAAATAGTAAAAAATGTCCGAGCGCCGTCATACATACCGACTTAGATATTTACATTAAATAATTCACAATTACCCGAAACTCAACGTTATGTCGCCATCGCGCGACGTTGTAGTCGGCTTGCAATCGCCTTACGACTAACTAAAAAATCTGCCCGCTACGTGGCTTGGGCAGAGTTTTGGCTCGGACACTTTTTTTGCACGATTGTGACTCTATACGAGGTGCATTCAATAAGTACCTAGCCTCATCGCCAGAGGGCGCTGTAGTTTCAAAAGAGTTTTACCACAGTGTAGCACATTCTTTTTTAATTCTTTTTTCAAATTTTCATTCCAATCCCTTCATTTGTTTTAATTTGACAACTTATGGAAGCGAACGTATCGATCGGTTTTACAAAAATGGAAAAAGAGCAATATAGTTCGGTGATTAGATTCCTATTTTTGGAAGGGAAAACGCGCATCGAAATCAAAGAGCGCTTGGATGCTGTGTACGGTGACTCTTCTCCATCGATGGCCACCGTCAAGAATTGGTTCAACGAGTTTGCACGTGGCCGTACGTCGGTTTTTGATGAACCACGTCCAGGTGCACCGAAAACAGCTGCTACGGAGGAAAACATTAAAAAAATCCATGATCTCGTATTGGCAGATCGCCGATTGAAGGTTCGGGAGCTAGCTGAGACTGTAGGCATTTCAGAAGGAACAGTGTATCATATTCTTCACGAGGAACTCGGCATGAGAAAGCTGTCGGCGCGATGGGTGCCGCGTTTACTCACACCGGTAAACAAGTGCAACCGTGAGACCACATCGGAGACGTGTTTGGCGCTGTTTAAGCGGAATCCAGCGGAGTTTTTGCGTCGTTTTGTGACCGTCGATGAAACCTGGATCCACTGGTACACACCAGAGACCAAGGAGCAATCAAAACAATGGATCCAGACCGGGGAACGTGCTCCAAAGAAGGCGAAAACTGTAAAATCGGCCGGAAAAGTTATGGCCACCGTTTTCTGGGATTCACAAGGTGTGATCTACATCGATTACCTCGAGAAGGGTAAAACAATTACAGGGCTTTACTATGCCGATTTATTGGGCCGATTCGACGCCGAATTAAAGAAAAAACGACCCCATCTGGCGAAGAAAAAAGTGCTGTTTCACCACGACAACGCACCGGTTCACACGTCTGCCGTTGCCATGGCCAAATTGGTCGAATTACGCTACGAATTGCTGCCCCATCCACCGTATTCTCCAGATTTGGCCCCTTGTGACTTCTTTCTGTTTCCTAATCTGAAAAAATCTCTCGCCGGGAATAGATATGGATCAAATGAGGAGGTCATCGCCGCCACGGAGGCCTATTTTGCAGAGTTTGACAAAAACTATTTTTCGGACGGGTTAAAAAAGTTGGAGCATCGCTGGGCTAAGTGTATCGAACTAAAAGGAGACTATGTTGAAAAATAAATTGCCACTTTTCCAAAATTTTCGTTTACTTTTTGTAGGCTAAGTATTTATTGAATGACCCTCGTAGATATTTGCTCGAAGATATTTGCTAATAAGACAAGACCTACAAGATACATAATAATAAGTTTTAAAAACGCATTTTAACACTACATACAGTATGTTTCATCACTTTAAAATAAAATTATAGAGAACAAGAAATGTGTTGAAATATGTGACCTACAGAACATAAAACGAATTAAACATTACCAAAAATCATTGTAAAAAAACGTATGCATGCACATTGAGAGGAATAAACGCTATACACCCAAAGTTATTAGTAACAAACAAAGGTTATTTAACACACACACAATTCAATGTTACGAAGGAATTCCCACAGTAATCACTATTTACATAATAATTCGGAAACCAATTTTGATACCCACAAACAACTTAGTTAAAATGACCCTTGCATGAAATGAGGGACAACAATGGACACCCAGGCCTATCAAGCGTATAGTTTTAAAAATTAGGTTTTATGGTCGTGTGTCTTTTATGTAAAATCAAATACCTACTAGCCGTGTTAAGCCTATACATACAAGGTTATTTAGATAAGGTGTACTAAGGCGAAACAGAGTGTGATTCAAACGATCATTATGAGCAACGTATATTGCCAATCCAGAATTCGATATAAAAATGTCAGCTGTTCTATACAAAATTAAACCTATACAAATATATTTTTTAAGCCGGGTTGGCCGTCACCGTTGTCGCGTTGGTCTTACTCACCTCTTTTCGGTTTACATTACACCTTTTCTTGAATAACCCTGTACGATACAGTCGGTATTGGCATTTTTCTAAGGTAAACATTTTGAACCTGAACAAAATATAATCCCTATCTCAAGTTTCAATTTTTATTTCTAAGACTATCAATAGCACAATATCTACAAAATGTTATAATTAGTATATCATACCCTGTTTCGTGCATTTTAGCTACAACACGCATCTCAAAAAATATGTAAAAACAAGCTTTGATAAGGTGCCTTTAGCGCTCTTTGACTACGGAACCCTAAAAAGTGAACAATTTTCTGGACGCTCTACTAAATAGCAGAATACGTCTTAAAAATGTATGGAGCTTTTTTGATTAACATATTTTTTATTTTTTGCAAAAAATGGCATGACCGCCTTCTATCGTTTACAGAATTCGCGAATATTTCGCACGGGTCGATGTAGCAATTTTCACACTATTGTTGATTTAAAAATGGCTCAGCCGATTTTGATCAAATTTAAATGGGACCAATTTCGAAGTAGGTATACTCTTTCTAATAAAAAAAAATAATGATTGAAATCGGACTATTATGAAAAAAGTTATGCGTGGTTATACATAAAAAAAATATATACGCGTCGAATTGTATACTGCCTCCGGTTGTTCGTCGGTCAAAAATGAGTAACAATGAACAAAAATGTATGGAGCACCACCAAAGCAACTAAATTTTTCGTACAAACTCATATTGAGGTTTTAGGAATAATTATTTTTCGCCAAAAATGGCACAACCTATTTAAACCGTGTACAGAATTCACGAATAGATATATATATATATATATATATATATATATATATTCGTGAATTCTATATATATATCTATTCGTGAATTCTGTACACGGTTTAAATAGGTTGTGCCATTTTTATATATATATATATATATATATATATATATATATATATATATTTACATTATTTTTGATTTTACCAAAACGATTTAGCCGATTTTGCTAAAATTTAAATGGGGCCTTTGAATAACTTATGTACCAAACACAAAAATAAAAACATACAGTCGAATAGAGAACCTTCTTTTTTAAAGTCGGTTAAAACTGTGTTTATAAAATACATATCTACATAGTATAATTATATTAGATAACGTAAGTAGTCAAAAGAATATATTTTAATCTAAATCGTGAGACTTTAATTCTTAGTCGTGACTTTTTAAATAGATAATTTTATAACATTTTTTTCCCGGAAACTGTATACCCTATTATAACTACAAATTATGTTAATTCTAATACCTATGTATAATTATTTTATGACTGATATATTTACTAAAGAATGTTGTTCTTGACGTTTCTTTTATTGTAGTTACACCTCTGCTCTGGAAGCCTCTACATTTCGCAAAGCAACAGCTTGTATCCCCCTTTTACTACCTAACATAGGTCTCACAGGCTCCGTTGAATTAATCGCCTCATAATCGGAACAGTGGAATATCTACTAGAGTTCAATTTTAATTTTCAATTTTGCAACATATTATGTAGAAGTAGATATTACATGCAGTTCACATATTCACATATTTTAGACACATATATAAGGGTGTGGCAAATTTACACAATTATTCGTCTTTAAAAGTTACAAATTATAACAATTTATTTTAAAATAGGTATATCCTAATTGTCAATAATTATTTTAATTCATTATATTACATTATGCTTTTTCATTTTTAATGGTATGATATGCTTTATATATGGGTTAGGGTGTTTATCATTAATTTAAGAACTCATTAAATTAATTACTTTGTACAGATTATTGTAAATTATGCTGTATTATAAAATAAAGCAAACGAATGTGAAGAACGCCTCAGCGAGACAGTAAACTACGTAAACCGACCACAGGGTGCCCAAAATACAGGCTTTGCCTAGTTTGAGGCCCGTCAGCACAACTTTGTAATAGTACTTTTCTAAGGTGAAAAATTTGATCCTTTGTAAAGAATTTGATATTTGACTCAGGCTATGTCGCTGTGTGGCACAGAGAGCTGTGTACCAACGCGTGAGGCGAGTGAGATATGAGATGCGTGTTGCAGGTGGTGTGTTATGCCGCGTGGTGCGTTGCGGGGGCGGCGAGAGGGCGGGGCGGTGAGCGAGGCAGCGTGCGGGTGCATACCTTACCGACCTGGAAGTCGAACTTGCGCCACCGCTGCTCCGACTTGAAGCGGAACATGGTGGCGAGGGCCGTGCACAGCGCACCGCCCGGCTTCATGTCCATGAACACTTTCATCTGGAAATAACGAACAAATACATCACAATTTGTGGCTAAATTATTTAAAGTTAGATGCTCGTCACATTTACAGCTACGCCAAATCGTGCGACGAGCCTAGGTAAGACTACTAGTTAGTATCTACTAGTGTACTACTGACACTACTGTGAAGAGCTGTGGTGGTGTAGTGACATCGACTTGGCATTTTTTCTTTATGGTAATGACACCCGCCTTTCAATCGTGAGATTGTGGGTTCAAATCCCGGTCCCGTACCAATGAATTCCTTGGAATTTAAGTATGTACGGAATATCACTACTGGCTTTTCGGTGAAGGAAAACATCGAAAGGCAACCTACATACGTCCGTAGAAGAAATGCCATGGCGAATGTGAATCCACCAACCCGCACTGGGCCAGCGTGATGGATATGGACCAATCATCCTTCGCGGATAGGCCTACGTAACTTGTTAGTTATTTATACTCTAAGTTGTGCAGCTTGTAGCTAACTTCTAATCCGCCGACTAGAATGATTCGGCTTATACGTAATCTAAATTACTTTAACAAGTCAGCCACTACAACTACGTGGTGTATGCTTGATACACTCAAATTTGGCAAAGAACCCTAAAAATAAATTGTGAATAAAAGGACATTTCGAAGCTGCTAATATAAAACACCATTTAACTTTTTTATCATTATTTTTTGTTCCGTTCGTTCAATGTTAAAAACGTAGATTATGAATGTTTTGAAATGTAGCATCATTTTCGTAACTTTAATAATAAATTATGTTTCGGCATTTACAATAAAAAGTAAGTAAGTTCGTATAGGCCGGGTGGCTAGCCCTGGTGTCAGTTTTTAGGCCTCTGACATGGCTAAACGGTAAAAACAACCGGGACCTACAATTTAACGTGTCATCCGAGCCACGGTAGCGCTCAGTTGGAAAATGCCACAATAAAAAATGTAAGTATTTGTTTAAAGAGTTTTTCAAATTAAGTGCGAAAATCTAAATATCACGCAAGCGAAACTAGCTATAGTCCGTTACAAAATCGCTGAGAACTAGGGTCGCGACGACCTTTGACGAATATAATTACCTAAATACTTTTTATACTTACTTTTTATACTTAAATAGGTTTGCTTAATAATTATTTTTTGCAAAAAATGGCATGACCGACTTCACCCGTGTATAGAATCATTACATAGTATAAAACAAAATCGCTTTCCGCTGTCTGTCTCCATGTATGCTTATATCTTTAAAACTACGCAACGGATTTTGTTACAGTTGGTTTTAATATATACGAGTAATTCAAGAGAAATGTTTATATGTATAATACATCTGTGCGAAGCCGGGGCGCATCGCTAGAACGCAAATATTATGCACGGATCGATGTAACATTTTTCACATTATTGTTGATTTATCAAAAATGGCTCAGCCAATTTCGATAAAATTTAAATGGGACCAATTTTGAAGTATACTCTTTCCAATAAAAAAGAATTATTGAAATCGGACTACTATGAAAAAAGTTATGCGTGGTTATACATACAAAAAAATATATACGCGTCGAATTGTATACCTCCTCCGATGTTTCGTCGGTCAAAAATACATTACATTACACTTAACTACATTTTGGTAGTTTTAAAAAAATAATAAATGTGTGCTGAAAATAGATAATAATTATGTATTATTTTTAATGTGCCAAATTGTTCAAAAGATTTCAACTAGTTCAATTTCAGATGTTATTGAACGGACTATAGTTTTAAATATTTTCAAAAACTAGTTAAGTTAAAACAATGATTTTCATGTGTGTATTTTAAAACAAGTATTTTCATATATTTTCATGTGTAACAAGTTAACAGACGGGACAGGAATATATCTGGAAAGTGTACGTTGGTCCGCACAGGAAAATGCTCTGTACTGGTCGGACGTTCAGGAAAATGCTCTGTACTGGTCGGACGTTCAGGAAAATGCTCTGTACTGGTCGGACGTTCAGGAAAATGCTCTGTACTGGTCGGACGTTTACGGTCACGCATACTTTCGGATGGACGGGAAAACTGGGAAAATTACCTCGCGAGCCGCAAGTAAGCCTTGAAATTATCCCAGAATGCTTATTAATATTATAAAACCACTAGTGTGTCAGTTTTTTTTTATAAGTTTTTTTTTTTACTATGGCATGCTATTATTAGCTCGACCTGTATGTAACTATGTCCATTACATAAGGTACACATCTAAGGTAACTAATTGAACCATCTTCCAAGGGTCGTAGCGTAAATTGGCAGCTGTATGTAGTTCTGATGACAATACAATAATATGGTACTGTCGAACTGATCTGATGATGGAGCCGGAAGATATAAACTGGAACTTCATGGTGGAAAATCGTATCATAGGTGTTTTGGATTTCTTAGAAAAGTCTTGTAAGGACTTTGACCACGATTAGGTTTCAAGGTCTGATGATGAAGCTGAAAAATAGGCTGGCATTCCATGATGGAATATCGTATCATAATCGTGTTTGCACTTTTGAAAAAGGCCGCGTTATGGACACGATCAGGTTTCAAGGTTATAACAAACCTATTATATATTGAATAGTGTAAAATAAATATTGACATAGGTGCCTGTATAAAATGTATATAAGTAGACCTGTACATGGAGAGTGGAAATAGAATAATATAAGCGTGTTTTTCTAGAGTTTTTTTTTTAAATTATTAACTAACACTAAATACAAGACTTACATAATCTAAAACTACATAAACTACCAAGCAATTGGATCATCCACAGACCCATGAAGGTCTAAAGATAATCCAAATGCTCAAGCCCACTGCCAGTTGGTAGCGTGCCCAGCATGCTAGCAGCATTGCCACGCTGAATGCAATGCTTATACGTTGAGCCAAATAAACACCAGCATTTTGATCAGGCGTCGGCGTCTGGTGGACGCGTGTTAGTGGACGGTGTTACTCGGTTTATTGCTCTGTTTGTTTGTTACTCTTTCACGCAGTAACAGAGCAACAGATCGACTTGATGGATACACCTAGTCCAAAGGTCGGAGAGTGTTGGATTTTATCCCGAAACAAGTTGTCAAGTGCGTGTTACGCTTATGACAAGCTTCCGTAGATGGTGAAGATGATTATGATAAAGATAAACACCAATATTTACGTTGTCATTAGATGTTTGACTACTAGAAAAACGTAATTGAGTATGAAATATGTTTGTTAGGTTAATGACCTCTATATAGAGCTATATGGATGTTCAAAAATGTCAGTTTTCCTTTATAAATCAAAAAGGTATGATCCCACAGTACTCAAATTAATTATCAGGGAAAGTTTAAGGTCTATAAAAAGGTCTAGTCTAAGAAAGTTTGAATTAAGATAGAATATTCAAACTTTCTGAGTTGTTGACAATACCAATATAAATAAATAAATATTTTATTTTGTCACATAAAAATGAGAATGTTCTTTGTAACAATTGACCCAAAGGCTCCTTAACTAATTGAAAACTGTATTTCAGGAGCCGATGGCTTCTCCTTAAAGTATACACAATATATTTGTTAATATTATGCCATTATAATTGATCAAACTAAATAATTTACTTCGTCAATTTTTTTTTAGAATTTTAACTGCACTGTAAAGCATACTCTATTAGGTATAAATAATAATAAGCTTTAATTTCATACGCACTAGATGTAGACAGTTCGAACTGATTTTATTTTTCGATATTTTACATAGAAGGCCCTTTTTTGCAGAATTCGGTCGGTCGTCTTCAATATTACCGATAAAAGGTTATCACTTTATAGTATCAATGAGTAGAGTTCTTTACTTGTTGGATTGGGAAAAAACGATTTATGCACCGCTGATGAAGGACTACGATAGACCTAATAATAGCATTACTGGAAACGGACAAGCCGATGCTACGGGAAGATATTGGTTTGGTAAACTTATTTAACTAAAGGCACTAAGCATATATTGTGGTGATGGCAGGTGGAGTCTGCAGGTCTCTGACTGAGTTGTGGCCCCGTGATGGAAAATGCAGTCCCAGTAGACCTATACAACGTTGGCGTGATTATATCCAACATGTTGTTTTTAAACTTTCGCGATTTGAACACATTATTATTATATACTACGGGACTGATCGCGCACTAAAATTACGAGATAAATAAATACCTCCTCATCCCGACGTTTCGGCCTACCCGTGACCACGGTCGATGCAACTCGGCCGAAACGTCGGGATGAGGAGGTATTTATTTATTTCGTATTTTTAGTGCGCGATCAGTCCCGTAGTATATAATAATAATATATCCAACATTTTGCGGCAACGCCTGGATGAGACTGCCACAGAACAATAGGATAATAAATAGGCAGGAGGACTGAGTAAAAAACATAATTAGTCCGTAAGATTATCAAAAAATATTGGACACATATTTTTTCTTTTGTTAATCAAACAACAAATGACAAAGATAACCTTTGTCAAAGTTTGGGAGTGGGGGTCGTGACGTCACCTTACAGAAGTCTATACATTTGTACGGCACTTGTGACGTCTCGCGGAACTTTGACGGGCTATATCTTCATCAATTTATGTTTAATTGACAAAAGAAAAAATACGTGTCTAATATTTTTTGATAGTCTATCTGACGGACTAATTATATTTTTTAGTCATGGTGCCTATACGGGAAAGAGGGAGGAGGCTTGTGCCCAGCACCAGCAGTGAGCTGAAATAAGCTGATGATGAAACTTGCTCTGAAACAAACTGAAAGTGAAGAAAAGTGAAGTGTGAAGGAGGAGAGAACAGGAGAGGACAGGAGAACATCTGCAAAGAAATCAGCTTACACGCAAAGAAGAAATTCGATAGAGTATTTGAATCTATCAACCCGCACTGGACCAGTTTGGTGCATATGGATATGTCGCCTTTTGTTGGTAGGCCTATGTTCAGCAACTTTCCTAATATTTGTTTCCTATTTATATTTTCAGAAACTTTGAGCCCGCTGGCTCTGGACACACCAGGCGCTGTGATCTTGGATCAAGCTACTCTCTACTCATTGGAAGCAAACAAATGTCCAAAAGTAAGAATACGACCGGTGAGCCTGAGCAGTGGCATAACGTGGTCTGCTGACTACACGAAGATGTACTTTATAGACAGTTTAACGAAAAAAATTGTATGTTTCGATTACAACATAAAAAACGGAGATATAAGTAAGTGATGACAAGATTATAAAAATAGTAAAGTTATCACTGCTCTACGAGACAATTAAGATGTAACTGTTTTAGGTAACGAGACTAGTATTTGATTTTGATGTTTATAATGTAACCGGTTTACCTGATGGAATGACTCGAGACGTGGAAGGAAACCTCTGGGTTGCTACATATTTTGGAAGAAAGGTACTTACGCATCTTTGGCTTTTTGGTTTGGGAGTTGGTTTACTTTAGTTTTTATTGGCAAAAAGCAAAACCAAGGTTTCCAGTGAACTAATAATCTTTCAGCAAATATTGAACATTGGAAGAGATACTGAGCTTCTTTTGATTTCTAACTAGAAAGGCTGGAGAATTTAGCGACCTTTGTGCGCTAAAAGACAAGAGTTAGAGAACTCTTGTCTTCTAGCGTACACAGGCTTTCATAATTATCGTAGACTTTAAATAGGGTTGCACAGAACTGGTATACTAAGCCGAAAAAGAAGACTCAGATCAACATTATGAACAAATTTCAGGAGCTAACCCGGAATTTGAGAAAAAAAAGCTGTTTAATACATTTTGTCAATTCCGAGTTGGTTTTTTGCATAAAACAGCTCAGTTTTCTAGAATTCCAGGTTGGCCTCATAGTCAAAGTTGTTCATAATCACCCCTTTGGGCTTGAGTAAGTAGATAGAATTATAAGAGATCTTCTATAAGTTATTCCACGATAATCGTGTAAAAATTTACGATTACAATTCCAATTCAAGTTGTGTACTCTAAATCATCCAATTATGAACTTTTCAGATACTACACATAAATCCAGACTGTAGGGAGCTTATAAAACAAATCGAACTGCCCGTCGATCAAGTGTCATCAATGGCTTGGGGTGGACATGACTTGGATAAGTTGTACGTGGCAACTGGGAAACTTTGCGTCGATAGTCCAATGCCTAAGTCCGGAGCACTGCTGGAGATTACTGATCTTGGTACAAAGGGCATCCCCGACCATGCCTTTGTATTTCCCGGCGCCCCAAGCTATTGTGAAATGTATGTTTTGCAGCGATAAATCGCCTAGTACTATCAGTTTTTTAAATACTTAAGAGTGGTGATCCACTCCTAAGTAGAATAGCTGCTTTGAGCTGCCAGTGAAACCAAAAATTGCGGGCCAAAGCATCGTGGCACATTACTCTTGATCATCGTATGATCTCGTATGAATAGTATATTGTATGGACATTTTCAGAACTTTTAAGAATGCCTTCAAGCTTAATTTTATCTTTCCTGATGTTTAGTCTAAATTAAAAGGGGTAATTTTTCGATTCTGGGTAACATCATTATTTTTTTTGCAAAAAATGGCATGACCGACTTCAACCGAAGTGTACAGAATTCGCGATTTTTTAGCACGGATCGATGTAATATTTTTCACATTAATGTTGTTTTATCAGAAATGTCTCGGACGATTTCGATAAAATTTAAATGGGACCAAATTCAAGGTATACTCGTTTCAATAAAAAAAAAACAACGAAATCGGACCACTAAAAGTTACTAAAGTTACACTTAAAAACATGTGTACCTCTTCCGTTTCGTCGGTCAAAAACAGAGGAAAATTTCGACATCCGTTAAAACTATTTTTGATAAGAGATTGTTTAATAATAACCCGTGATGTCCGGAATAAATAACACTTCGAGTTATGATTGGAAAAGAGGTCCATAAATAGCATATGTTTACTTAAGTATAATTATAGTATTTCCTAACATACAGGTGGAACAAGACAGCCACAGAGTCAAAGGAACAAAACGGTATACTTGGGTGGTCTGACGGCACAGCGAATCGTTTTAGAAGGCAATGGTCGAAGATAATACAAGGTCGGAAACGTTAATATTGTAGGACTTGATTTTAATACATTATACACAAAAAATAAACATAAATATAAAGATATCAAAAGTTTTACTTCTTCAGTTGAGTCTTGAGATTGGCTCTTCTTAATTAAGTAAAAATAATATAAGACCAACACCACATTTTAAAAAAAATGAGGTGAAATTAGGGATCATCCAAAAACAAGATTAAATTCTAGCTAGCTATGTATAACACACTATAAATCTCCTCCAGGGCTCGTTCTTTGAGAACTCTTCCAAGCAAATTAATGAATTGGTGTATTCATAGAAAAAATAATAACACATTATGTACTACAATATTAATACCCGATTAAAATTATGAGTTAGTTTCATCTCCTAAAGATAATGTAAATGCATGAATATTATTACGTTATGTTAATTATATTTCTTCACTACTTCTGTTATTAATATTCATTCATTTACATTTATGACGCTGAGGTATATGATTTCCAGATAGCTATTTTGCACTGTGGTGAATTCTGTGACTGCACCTATTTGTTACATGTAAATCCAAGTACATTATTAATATATACCAATTACAGCCGGCCTGCCAACACAAAAACTACAGTAATAAATTAATATACCCATGAAAAGAGCACTAACGCGCAGTGCCGGATTAGCCACGTAGCAAGAGTAGCAAATGCTACAGGCCCCGCGCCTTAGGGGGCCCGCGCTCCAACGGCGTAGAGCCAAGCCTCTAACTCTACACGGCCTAACTCTGCAAGCCCTTACTCCACAAACTCTACACCTTAGGCTTAGGCAATATAATATGTGGCTTGGTTGTTTGGATACTACAAGAACTATTTGTATAACAGAGAAATAATGAGCAGTGAATAAATCTTTACCTTACGCCTTACGTGAAACTAGTAAAACAGCCCAGGCGCAAATAGATACTAAGGCGAAAAATTTGTAAAGTAAAAGCTTGTAGAGTTTATGGGGTTGGCTCAGTCTGGATCAGTTTTAGAATTTTTTGTTGTTTGTGTACCAATACGAGCCTACATACCAAATTTCAGCTTTCTAGAACTTCATGAAGTACGCTATAAGTTTTGATAAACATCTTTGAGTCAGTCAGTTAGTGACAAAACTGGGTTTTCTTGGTATTAATAAAAAAATCTAAAAAATAAGAGCCATGCAATTCAAACTTTGCCTTTGCGCTTTGCGTCGCTTGGCTCGTCTTGGTAACCCGGGCCGGATCTACCATATGGCTTTTTGGGCTTTCGCTCGCGATATTTAGATGTTCAGTACTTTTCTTTGTTCACACTTGATGTCACTTTCAAATCTAACTTTTACTGACAAAATATCGAAAAAAATATTCCAAACTCACTTTAGCTACTTTTGAGGTACTTTAGCGCTCAAAAGGCGCGTTTCTAACGGCGGATCATAGGACGTCCGTCTTTTGCCTGGCGATGGTTTTATGGCTGATCAACTTTATAGGTACATTAGAATTTTCTAGCCTGCTGATCTCGCATTTAAAAATGTTGGCGATCGCTGCGTTCGCGTCTAATAGCAGTACACTGCTCTTTTATTCTCATATCTATTTTAAAGTCACTGAAAATACCGTATTTTACTATACTATTAGATTATTTGTTTCTTTGCCATCTTTAAAATCTCGGATCAAAACAATTTATTGACAAAATTTAAAAGAATGTTCGGTAAGGTCGCGTAATTTCTGTACTCGTACCTACAACTTGATGATTCCCTGAATCAATGGCTGGATCCGCCCTTGACTGATAGTTGAAATGTTCGGCAGCCATTGCCATTACACATTAATTCGATCTCGGTCGTGCTCCGATGTTTCCCTATTATGGTGCGTCCATACACTCCGCGAGGCGACACAAGAGGACGCGAGCACGAGTGTGTGGATAGTGCGCTCGTGTCGCCTAACGCCTTGTGGCGAGGGCCTCGCCTCACCGCCTCCCGGAGTGTGTAGAAACACCTTTAGACTTTGTCTATTTCTTTCTTGCTATAAGAGTAATTAGGTGGACCCCTAAGTACGAGTAGTATTAGCTTAGGGCCCCCTAAACTCATTGACCGACCCTGTTGGCCACACTACCGCGCCCCCAGATTTGTAACAGTTTTTCTCTAAACTTAACCTTACATTTGAGAATCTAAAGTAAACCAGGGGCCTCTTGACAGAATTTGCTACATGCCCCACGCTGGCTTAATCCGGGACTGCGAACGCGGTATTACCATTAAAAGAAATGTCTGCCAGCCAACTTTCGTTAAATCTGTGACTTAAAAGTAACTGACTCAGCCATAGTAAAAATAGTTCTGAAGTAACACTAACAATACATACAAAACAACATTTTGTATGAACATACGAATATAAATAACTTCATCTACATCTACTTACTTATAGTGCATTAACAAAAAATTCAACAGGTACCTATATAATGAGAATACGTAGGTATGTGATTAATATACAATCTTCGAAAAGTCAAATCATTTTAGCAAAGAGAAGACGAGCTGCATAATTATGTCAGTTTTAGTGTTTAAAATACTGAGCAGCTTTCTTTTAGTGATAACAAGCATCGTTTCAGGATATTGTTATGAAGTACAATTTGTAAGTAAATATTAAAATAATAACTAATTGTAGCACTCAAGTTGGTGAGATGTGAGGAAATTTCAGTGAAGACTAGGATCTGAAATGTGATTTGTTACCACAGACCTTGGAGAATGGACAGGTCAAGTCAGGTAGAGTGATTTTGTTTGAAAACTTGCGCGGTAAGTTTCGTTTTCCACAAAGATTTTAAAATATCGGACCTTTCCAATTCTGAAGCTGTACAGCTTGGTTGTAAAACCACCGATGTCATTGGCCCTCTTACACTTACATAATACGTAAATAGTCAACTGTAAGTACGTCTCAAACTACCACAACCTAGGCTCGAGATGTTTAGAAAAAATTGTATACACATGGCAGCTTTGATCTTTAATTCGCTTCCAGAGGAGTTGTTCGAAAAGTTGAAGAAGTGGTTAGTGACGGAGTGCTTTTACGAAGTTGACGAATTTCTTAATAAAACAGCGTGTCGCTTCCATACATATAATAGAGGCTGTAAACATTAATTTATAGATTATAATAATAATAATTATTTAATTTCATTACTTTTCACAGTGACAATTTAAAATGTATTTTAATTTCCAATTATTGAATTTTGCACACTTTTTATGGTTGTTAGTGGATGGATATATATTTGTTTAATTTTAAGATCTTTTGTATACCCACTATCATGCAAATAAATACTTTGACTTTGACTTTACTTTTTAAGGTACCGTACCTCAAAAGGAAAAATCGGAACCCTTATAGGATCACTTTGTTGTCCGTCTGTCCGTATGTCAAGACTATCTCGGGAACGCGTAAAGATATCGAGTTGATTTAAACTCTATACGTACATCTATGGTTTCTTGCAGATGTATAAAAGAAAAACTTATCAGTTATCGTATAAATAAATTAAAAGCAAAAAATCTTTTTGATAAAAAGCTTTTATTTAATTGCTCTTAAAAGAAGGAAATAAGATTTTCCTTTGAAAATTTTACCTATCAACTTATAACCTCATTATTCACAATTTATATGATCATAAAAGCTTGTCATTAGAATTATTTTTAAGTTACTCTCAACTATCCCTTTCATTTGATACCCATATTGTAGACGTGCTTTAAAAAGAACCCTCGGTGTGCGAGCCTGACTCGCACTTGTCCGGTTTTTTAAATTGTATTACAGGTAACATCAGCAGTGGAATATGGTCTGTTAGAAAGTCCAGCATGGTCGGTGCAAGAGAACGCTCTGTATTGGGTCAACAACTACGGGCAAACGCTGTTTCGGATGGACGGAGATACGGGAGAAATCACGAGCAGAAACGTAGGTATACAAGTTCAGTAAGAATTCTTATTACTTGTGACTTGTGAGTCTTTCTTTTTTATCTTTACTTAGTTGGTTATTCATGTGATGGTAATTGATATCCAATATTGTTTATTTATTTATTTATAGGCGAGCATTGTATACTGATGTGCCTATGTCAAGCAGAGTCGAATAAAATTAGTATTTATCTGTCAAGGTTTTTTTTCCTTCTTTATCCAAAGGTCCAATCTATTCTTAAATGTGTTTATAGGTCTTGCTGAGACCAGGCATCCTATTGTAATTGTAGACAACTCTATTGCAGAGGATTTGGCCAGCAGCGTTAATTTGTGATGGTGTAGGCTGCAAGATAAATTTATGGCGTCTGCTACCGCGCATATTTTCCTTTAAGGTGTACATGTCGTGAATATCCGGAAGATTATAGAAGTCATTGAGAGTTTTGAAGGTCTCAATCAAGTCTCCACGCAATCGTCTTTCTTCGAGGGTCGTGAGGAGTCTTTTAACCTATCTTTATACGAGGTGCATTCAATAAGTACCTAGCCTCATCGCCAGAGGGCGCTGTAGTTTCAAAAGAGTTTTACCACAGTGTAGCACATTATTTTTTCAAATTTTCATTCCAATCCCTTCATTTGTTTTAATTTGACAACTTATGGAAGCGAACGTATTGATCGGTTTTACAAAAATGGAAAAAGAGCAATATCGTTCGGTGATTAGATTCCTATTTTTGGAAGGGAAAACGCGCATCGAAATCAAAGAGCGCTTGGATGCTGTGTACGGTGACTCTTCTCCATCGATGGCCACCGTCAAGAATTGGTTCAACGAGTTTGCACGTGGCCGTACGTCGGTTTTTGATGAACCACGTCCAGGTGCACCGAAAACAGCTGCTACGGAGGAAAACATTAAAAAAATCCATGATCTCGTATTGGCAGATCGCCGATTGAAGGTTCGGGAGCTAGCTGAGACTGTAGGCATTTCAGAAGGAACAGTGTATCATATTCTTCACGAGGAACTCGGCATGAGAAAGCTGTCGGCGCGATGGGTGCCGCGTTTACTCACACCGGAAAACAAGTGCAACCGTGAGACCACATCGGAGACGTGTTTGGCGCTGTTTAAGCGGAATCCAGCGGAGTTTTTGCGTCGTTTTGTGACCGTCGATGAAACCTGGATCCACTGGTACACACCAGAGACCAAGGAGCAATCAAAACAATGGATCCAGACCGGGGAACGTGCTCCAAAGAAGGCGAAAACTGTAAAATCGGCCGGAAAAGTTATGGCCACCGTTTTCTGGGATTCACAAGGTGCGATCTACATCGATTACCTCGAGAAGGGTAAAACAATTACAGGGCTTTACTATGCCGATTTATTGGGCCGATTCGACGCCGAATTAAAGAAAAAACGACCCCATCTGGCGAAGAAAAAAGTGCTGTTTCACCACGACAACGCACCGGTTCACACGTCTGCCGTTGCCATGGCCAAATTGGTCGAATTACGCTACGAATTGCTGCCCCATCCACCGTATTCTCCAGATTTGGCCCCTTGTGACTTTTTTCTGTTTCCTAATCTGAAAAAATCTCTCGCCGGGAATAGGTATGGATCAAATGAGGAGGTCATCGCCGCCACGGAGGCCTATTTTGCAGAGTTTGACAAAAACTATTTTTCGGACGGGTTAAAAAAGTTGGAGCATCGCTGGGCTAAGTGTATCGAACTAAAAGGAGACTATGTTGAAAAATAAATTGCCACTTTTCCAAAATTTTCGTTTACTTTTTGTAGGCTAAGTATTTATTGAATGACCCTCGTAGGTTTTGCGTGTCTTTCGAAATTAAAGTTTTGCTATCCTAATTCCTAATCATGTCGCAGATTAGGAAAATATCAGTAAACTGGGAGTTAAATCAGATATGACGAATGATAGAAATGAATTCATTAAGAGCGCTTTTCATGTTTCCAGATAAAAACTGTCGCAAATATTTATTTTTCGCAAAAAATCGCAACACCGACATCCGCCTAGTAAATACAAAATTTGCACGAATCGATGTTACATCCTTATGAATTTTTGTTGAATTTTTAAAAAACGGCTCAGTCGATTTCGATAAAATTTAAATGGGACCACCTCGGAAGTATACGGTTTTATTTCGGACTAAAAAAGATTTATCTTAAATCGGTTCACAATTGACGAAAATATCGATGAACATACACAAAAAATAAATAAACAGACTTACATAGTCCTCCTCCTTTTTGGAAGTAGGTAAAAACAAAGTCGAATGAGAGTACGCAGGTGATAAGATTTGTTGCAGGTTTTGGACTAACACCTCTCATAGTGCCAGTAAGGAACCACCCCGGTTACGTCGTGGTGGCTGTTCGCACTAGCCTCTATTTATTGAAATGGGGAGCCCCTGGAGGAGATTTAGCACTGAGACTGCTGACGACAGTGGACCTAGGAAAACCTGAGAACAACATTGACGACGGAAAAGCAGATGCTTTGGGACGACTTTGGTTCGGTAAATGATTTGAATATTTGTGTTATCAGGTTAAGGCCAAACCTAACTTCTCAGCGAATTTCGCATAGCTTGTAGCTAACTTCACAGCCACCAAGAATTTTGATTCAGCCTATATATGTTAGTTAAAATGCATGTCTTCAAATTTGGTACATTTTCTTTTTTCTCAGGAACTTTTCCCAAATTAGATTTTAGTCTGCCAACCTTAGTGCCTCTTGACCAAGCGACGCTATATACGATAAACAGCTGCAATTACGATAAGCCGGTCGTAAAGAAGCGACCAGTGAGCTTGTCGAATGGAATCGCGTTTTCCCTTGACAACAAGAAGATGTATTACAATGACTCTCCGACGAGAAGAGTTGCATGTTTCGACTTCGACTTAAAAAAGGGGACGATAGGTAAGTACTGCGTGTGATCTGACCTTTTTAGTCGCGAATAAGTCCGAGATCGACCATCAACTCGCCTGATCGTAAGCGACCATATAGTCTTTACTTTGTAGTGTAGTCTTCATGGCACTAACAGCTTTCAGCATTACACGATGCTGAAGGGCTACAGGAGGCATAACGAAAACGTAATTCAAATCGGTGATAATACGAACAAAAAAGACCTGAAATACAGTTCTGTTATCACTTTTTACAATACACCGTTTTACTTTTGCTCTTATCAGAAAAACTATAAGCGCCTTAACTAACAGTGATATTGGGTACCAATATACATACATAATATGCCAACAGGATAGCTCTAATTTAATAGTACCAGACGGGCTATACGGCTTGGGGTAGGTATATATTGTGCGTTCTCTTTATTTAATAGAGAATTCTGTCTTTGATTAACTGAGTTAATAAATTGCATAATATTTCTTATTGGCGTATTACAGGTAATGAGTCCGTAGTATTCAGATTTGACGACCACAACATACCCGGTGTACCAGATGGACTGACCATCGATGATCTTAATTTTAAGATTAGAGACACGGGGGAAATCACGAGCAGGCAGATATGTGAGAATCTTTTTTAATAGTCTAATCATTAGCAGCCTACTATACAATATGTAATGTAGACAAACATTTACGCTTCAAGACAAACTTTTACGCTTCATCTTTTACTGTGGAATCTGTTAGATTATGGAATGAGTTACCGGTGGATATCAGACGCGCCCCCATCACTGAATGTTTTCAAACAAAGAGTTAAATTGCATTACCTGTCTTCTTAGGTACATTATTGATTCTGCTCGCTTTATATATTTATTTATTTAAGTAAGTATAAGTATTAATAGAATGTAATTATATAAGTGCGTTTATTTTTGTACTATGAAATACATGTATGTTTATGTGTCTAGGTAGACATATATATTTATTTCAATAAAATATATTATTTATTTATTGGTTAGGTGTTAGTATTGCTAATTTTTGTTTGTTATAAGTGTTCATTGTTTATTTTTAAATTATTTTTTGTTAAGGCCGCTGTTTTGTTAATTGCTATTTCCTGTCCGTTCATGGTTGCCTGGAAGAAATCGCTTGAAGCGATAAGGCCGCCATTTAGTATAACTAATTTTTAATGTTTTTATTTTTCACTAGTTTTTACCCTCAGCTTCGCCCGCATGATATTTTGATTTTTGACGCAATATCATTATAATTTATAGCATATGTGTTATTCTGATATATAAGCTATATTATTGCAAAGTTTGATCTCAATCCGTTCAGTAGTTTTTGCGTGAAAGAGTAACAAACATCCATCCATCCATCCTCACAAACTTTCACGTTTTGTAGTAGGATGTGTTTGTATTGTATTTGGTTAAGCTAATAAAGAATTATCTATCTATCTATGTAACAGGCCCATTACCACCATCAAGAAATGACTGGATGAACTTGAACACTACTTGTTCTAGCATATTCTTGGTCTCACCATTGTGGACAAATAGTATTTTGTTACCAATAGATTGATAACCGTTTTGATATTTAAAATGCCACATGATGATGATGTCTTTCACGCCGACTTCGGCTACGGCGACCATTTTCAGTATATGGGTATGGTAACTGATGGGTGATGAACCTCACATGGCTGATGTACCCAATTTTAGCGCTGAATGTCCTAGGACAGTGGCTACATGTGAGGACTCCATTTATGTAATTGTATGTAATGTTGAACGGCGGTTTGTTTTTGAGATGGCCACATATTATGGACTTTACACATCTACTAAATAAAAAATATTTTAGGTAGCGTCCGTCAGCGCTCATGGCTAAATAAGCTGGTACGAGAGCCGGTCACATTTAGATCAGAATGACATAATTTTGTTCATAATGTGGTGCCTGTAATTTTGTTGTTTTTGGGAGACTTCTATTTTCCTTTTAATATGTTCTTATACCAAACATGTTGTAGGTTATGGGCCAGTAGGTTTCATAATCCCAGTCCAAGACAATCCGGGTTACGTCGTGGTGGCCGTACGAACCAGCCTGTACTTGCTGCAATGGGGTGCGCCCGGAGGCGATACGGCTCTTAGACTGTTGACTACAGTGGATCGCGGAAGACCTGACAACAATATTGACAACGGCAAAGTAGATCCTACTGGAAGGATTTGGTTTGGTAAATATATTTCATTCCAAACACAGAAGGCATCGAAAGCTAGGCAAAATAATTATTTTTTCCAAAAAATGGCAAAACTGACTTCCATACTGTACAATATTCGCTTCAAATCGATGTAGATATACAATTTTTACATGATTTTTACAAAACAGCTAAGCCGATTTCAATAAAATATAAATGGTCCCATTTAAATTTTATCCTCACACCCTCGAGAATATACATATCCTTTCGAACTAAAAAATATTTTTTGATTCGGTTCACAATTGGCGAAAATATCGACAAACATACACAAAGATCAAAAAAATACATACAGACGAATTCGAAGACTGGACTCATCTGACCGCTTTTATTTTTAACAGGAACTTATGGCAAATTCGATGTTACCCTGCCGATCTACGTGACATCTGACCAAGCCTCATTTTACATGATAGACGTTTACGACTACCCAGAACCAAAATTAATAAAGCGACCAGTGAGCTGGTCCGACGGTATCGTGTGGTCTCGAGACAACAAGACTATGTACTACGTCGATGCTCCGACTCGAAGAATTGCAGCTTTTGACTACGATATGAACGCAGTTGCAATAGGTGAGTGCGAGAGTCTAACAGTTTATCTAAACTGATGGGCCTCCTGATGGTAAGAAGTCAACGTTGCATATACACTCCTGCAGTACCAGAGGCATTGTCGGTGCATTGCCTACTTTTAAGAAAAGGGACTTCTTTCACATTTTTGAAATGTCTTAAATTATAGCTTAAAGCTCAAAATATAACTTTTAAGGTTATTTATGTCGAAATGGATAGCTTTGTTATCGCCTGTCGATATGATAGTGGAAGGCAAATATCTTTACGTGGCAGTAGTCTGAATTTGTTATTTAAAGTGAAACTTTTATTACATTGCCTCAAACTTTTTCGTCTATCTATTGCATGTCGCGTGACGGTCGGAAAAAGTTTCACTTTTACCGTGGTTTCATAAAACACAATCGTATTTTTTTAAACATATCGATATTTTTTTTTATGTGTTGACAGGTAACGAGACAGTGGTATTCCGTTTCATTGATTACGACATACCTGGAATACCCACCGGGATATCCATCGACGGATTTGGAAACCTCTGGATTGCCACTTATAATAGAACCGTAAGACATTATCTCTTACAATTTATTAGGATTACCAATTCCAATTTTAGTTTAATTACTTTGCTGTACTGCACCGGCCTTTCAATAGCCTACTGCTGAACATAGGCCTACTCACGAAGGGCACTTGGGCCATATCTACTAAGCTGAGCTGGTACATTCTCATACGGCAGAATTTCTTCATTTTACATAGCAGATTTCCTCACGATGATTTATTGCGTTAGTGGTGTGTAAATTCATACTAAATTCCAAACCGTACCGTACACGACCGGATGTGAACCCAGGTCTCACGCTTTTAAAGCGAGCGTTTTTCCACTAGGCTATCACAGCTTTTTAAAAAGGTGACGTCCACAAGTGGTATATAATTCAAAAGAAAAATCGAACCAAGATGATACATCATTTGAAAGCTTGTTTTATGGGCTTCCCAAAAATATTTAATTTAGATTTTTTAACCATTCCACTTTTTTTTTAATGCGAAAAATGAATTGTATGAAAAATAACAATACAGCTTATTACTTTTTTTTACTTTTTCTAGTTTAGCAATGATAAAGTGCTTCTATCGTTATTTTACATGACTTCGTAGCTGATTCTTCCATATTCATCGCTTAATTTCTTAAAATTAATTATTATAACCTACCAGTGTGACCAGTTAGTAGGTACAATGTGACAAAAAAACACTCTAAAAGTGTGTTTAATTGGAAAAAATGCTTTTATTTAACAATTTGGAGGTTACTTTATCTGGGTTGCTAGAGATAAACTACCTATTGAGCCAAATATATTTATTCATTCTTAAAAATTCAAATTTTTTTTTTTTTAAATCGGATGGCTCATTTTTTTTTAACTGTTGTAATAGACTGAGAATATATGTACTTTCTCCAAATGTAACCAGTCTTGTGGTTAGAAATTATGATTATTATTATACCAGCCTCCATACATTTTGTGGACATGTCCTTTGCAGATCATTCAAATAAACCCCAGGACCGGCACACTTTTGCAGCAAATTCTGATGCCCGTGGACCGCGTTAGTTCCATGACGTGGGGAGGACGTAACCTGGACGTTATGTACGTGACGACCTCGGCTCTGGGTGTGGCCAACCGGATGCCGCTCTCTGCAACGCTGTTACAGATCACTGGTCTAGTAGATACTGTTGGAGTTGCCGATAATCTGTTTTATTTTCCCGGCGCTTCTGAGTATTAAGGTGTTTTAGTGATGTTATGCAACTAGTAAGTTTAATTACCATACTAACTATAAATTTTAAAAAATAAATTCTTTAACTGAATACAGTATTTTTATTTACTAAAAAAGAGTAATAATATTTTTACTGGGCAGGGTATTCGATTTTTCTTTTCGCACTATCCTGCGGGCGCCTAAATGACCAGAGATCAGTTTTCTTGAACAACTATCTACAATACAGGCCTATTTCCGTAGAAGTAACCGATGCACTCATGACTTGAACGGCACCTATAATATAATTATAGGAAAATGGACAGCGAATCATGAGAAATAAACCACTTAAATCCCACATTTAGTTAGGAAGTTCGTGTCATAAAACTGCACATCGTACGACTATTATAGGCCGAATCGAACTTTGGCGTCTGTGAACACAAGGGGAGTCATTGCGCAGTAGAAAATTCGTTATGTAAGCCAAGCGATGATCTGCGCAGCTTGTAGCTAACTTGACGTACCCATTAACTTTGATTTTACCTATCTATTAAGATAATATCCACTACAAATGGAAGAAATAACCAAAGTACAAGACAATCTAATCACGAGGCATTTATATCTTTATATATCTTTTTTCGATAGAGTGTATTGTGGCCTCAGGATGGAAAGTGACGGAAGACCCTATAGAGATGGAGTGATATTCCAAAATAATATTTTACTTGAAAAATTGAAAATTATAGTAACTAATACTTTTTCAATCTATAATAACAATAGTAAAATTGCAATAAAGATAATCGAATTAATGGCACGTATTAAAACTCAAGGCATATTATTAGTAATAAACGTGGCTATAAGTAATTTGTATTTACAAAATAAAAATATCGTTTACTGTGTATATACATTTTACGGCCTTAGGCCTTATTTCAAACCTTTTCCATAATATCACAACACAAATAAACCACCCCATAAATTGAAGAATATTTTTGTACTATAATCATGCTTCCCTTCTAGTAGAGTAGTTGGTAACTATTCAGAGTTTGTAATTTCTTGACCATTTCGTGATTTTCATTTTATTACCTATAAGAAATATTGAACTTCGCTCTACCATTCTAGGGGTGTAGAGTTTGGCCGCGGAGGAGTGCGGCAAAGAGGATACAAAACTATGTAAGAGTGCGCGTAGCCCCGACCTATGGCGCAGTGGCGGAAACACCCCAGGTTTTAAGTGGGTATGCCACCGACTAGCGGTGGAGACTCCCACATAACTACCGGCCTCCCCAGGCCTGCTGGTATCCATTCAGGATTTTCCTGGATCAAAAAACGGGCGTGTAGAGTCTGCACTATACGCTAAGCCGCATTTACACTGTAGAGATTTCTTGAGAATGTTCTTGTTCTACATATACTTATTCACTGAAATAAATTGAATAGCAACATATACATGATAATGTGGAAACAATGGTCGTGTAAAACAAACAATATCGATTTTATATTTTTTTGAAATAGCTTTATCCATAAAATAAAACAGATATTTAAGAGTCATAATAATAAAAACTGAACGTAACTATTTTATTAGATTTTATGCAAGTATAAATAGCAAGTAAATAATACAAACCACTGCAAATCAATTTTACACTGGTTAAAATGTCTTTGTTTATTTTAATATTTATTGTTAACGCTATTTTAAGTATATCAAGCAATATACAAGCGTCTTGCTATACGATACAAAATGTAAGTATTGGGCTTGCGTACTCGGTCAGATTGTATTGTATAATTAGATTTCAAAGTAGGTATACGTTTTCTCGTCCGACATATCTAAGTACCTTAAGTCAAAATTATAACATGTGTTACCAGTTACGATACTGAAAGTTGATATCTCACTGTAGGCTTTATTAGTAAGCTCAAATTAACTCCACGAGCTAAGATAATTATGTTGGCGACATTTCTTTATGGAATAGCAAGTTGAAACGGTAGCAGCAGGGCACATAGAACGCAGGATCTATAGGATCAAACATTTTTGAGAGGAGAGCACTTACTTGCAAGTGCAGAGTAGGACGTCTACTTACGAGTACAAGGTGGACCAATGGCTTTATTGAGAATTAGCGACCCGCCCCAGCTTGGCACAGGTGTATTATACATATAAACCTTTCTTTTGAATCACTATCTATTTAAAAAAAACGCATCAAAATCCGTTGCGTAGTTTAAAGATATAAGCACAGATTTCTAAAAAAAGGGATGTAAGCATACATACATAGGGACAGACAGACATTAGGGACAGACAGCGGGAAGCGACTTAGTTTTATACTAGGTAGTGATGACGATGCAGGATCGCGCCGGATATAAGTAGATTCCAGACGGTTATTTTGAGACCAATTTAGTGTGATAAAAATAAATGAAGCTTAATACTAATATACATTTTGGCGCACACACATAGATCACAGTTGCACTGAATGGTGGTTTAGACAATCCGTTGTGGTCGACACAAGAAAATGCCCTGTACTGGGTGGACAACTACAACCAAATTCTGTTTCGGATGGATGGAACCACCGGAACCATCACGAGTAGGGACGTATGTGAGTATTTTACAAGCTTTTGTTTTTAACTTGCAATCGATGTATGTATGTAAGTATGTACCTATACTACCTATGTAAGTTTGGGTGGAATATTGCAAGTTAAATTTGCCCAACTTCCGGTTTCCGAATGAGCTGAAATTTTGTACGCATATGTATATCGCGTGACAATGCAATAATATGGTACTATGGAGCTGATCTGATGATGGAGTCGGAAGGTGGCCATAGGAACTCCTCTACTAAACAAAATAGACCTATCGTGTTTGGGCTCGTCTTGTCTTGGCTAGCACTCTGTTGCTACATGATATCCAGGATCTCAAAAGCTTATATTCAAGGTTATATTTTTTAAACAATTTATTTAAGTTATATATTGCAGAAATTGGTACTACCCATCTATTTAGCCTAATATAGCGAGTATAAATACATAACTCACAAAGAATATATCTGCTCTATCATCAGAAGACCAGGGCCGCAACTTTTTTTTGGTTGTAGGTTACGGACCAGCATGTTTCATAATACCGGTCTTAGACTATCCCGGGTACGTTGTGGTGGCAGTACGGACGAGCCTGTACTTGCTGCAATGGGGAGCCCCCGGAGGCGATTTAGGTCTTAGACAGTTGACCACAGTAGACGCCGGACGACCTGACAATACCATTGACGACGGGAAAATAGATCCTGCTGGAAGACTTTGGTTTGGTAAATCTTTTGAGATCTTTTTATTATTTACCTACTAAGTTCTTACGTTGTTAGCTCTATCATTTTCCTAACCCAGAACTTTCTGATTCAACTGGTAGCTGATAAGTTCCTAAAATCCTGATCATGGCCGTAAGTATGTTTGTTGAAGACTTTACAATTTTATTCCTGGGACTTAGTTGGCCTTATATGTGTGACATGAAACTGACAGAAATGAAATTACAAATCTCAGTTATAAGAGCAGATGAGAGTAAGAGGCACGCGAAAACATATCAGGACCTTTCAATGTGAAGATGGAGCAGGAATACTCAGTGACAGTCTGATCTCGTGAAACAGAAATACCTACATGTGTTTTTTTTATAATTTTATATATGTATGTGTCCAATAATATCAAGCTGTCGTAGAAATCTAAGGACTGTAAGTATGGTGTAAAATGATAAAATATCTTAAACTAAAAAAAAAAAAAAAAAAATGAAGTGATGATTCAAGAAGAACAATGAGAGTATGGAGCATAGATAAATTATAACTATCTGTACCTATAAATAAAAGTTATAGTCTGAATCAAACTTCTTGGCGGCTGTGATGTTAGCTACAATCAGCGGATAACCCAAACCTGACTGAAGCTCACTTAACTTATACTGGCTATATTAAAATTTATTAATTTTCAACAGGAACTTTCGGAGAGTACGATGCTGACCTACCGGGTTACGTGGTTCCTGACCAAGCCACGTTTTATATGATGGACGATTGCAATTACGTCCAACCAGTGATAAAGAAACGGCCGGTGAGCTGGTCCGACGGCATCGCATGGTCTCTTGACAACGAGACCATGTACTACGTCGACTCTCCCACTCGCAGAGTGTCAGCTTTCGACTATGATGTGGACACAGCGGAGATAGGTGAGTAACACAATAATTATGTGAAATTTTTGTTTTTTACATTGTGTAAAAATCCTACCTACAGTAATTCGTGCACTTTTGACCGACGAAACAGAGGAGGTACTCAATTCGACGCGTGTTTTTTTAATGATATCTTTTACAGTAAATCGGCTGAGCCATTTTTGATAAATCAACAATATTGCGAAAAATACTACATCGATCCGTGCGAACTATTCGCGAATGCTGTACAAGGTTGAAGTCGGTCATGCTATTTTTTGCGAAAAATAATTATGGTGGATCTTTGAATCCGTAAAACCGATCGTCTATCACATTTATTATTCCAAAATATACATATTTTTTGTTAGTCATGACAAATATACCTAACAAACATAATTAAATATAAATTCCGCGTGACGTCACTCCTATTTATATTTTTAGGGTTCTGTACCTCAAAAGGAAAAAAAAGGAACCCTTATAGGATCACTTTGTTGTCCGTCTGTCCGTCTGTGTGTATGTCAAGACTCTTTATCTCGGGAACGCGTAAAGATATCGAGTTGAAATTTAAACTATATACGTAAACCTATGAACTCTTCCATTTGTGTAAAAGAAAAGCTTCTCAGTTACCGTATAAAAAAGTTTGAGCCGTTTATGTCGTAAAATTGCATATTTCAACGCTCACAAAAATCAAAACCTACAGGGTACTTCCCGTTGACATAGAACTATGAAATTTGGCGAGAAGCATTGTCTCAGAGTACACATATAGGAATAAATCTGAAAACTGTACATTTTTATTTAAATAACATAAAAATAGGGCCTCAAATTTCATTTTCTCAGTCGGGTTTAAAATTCAAAGTGAGTAAATCGTATCATGTAAGGTATTATATAAAATAACTTCATTAGCACATGCTAAAACAGAGTTTTAATTATTTTAACAATATGTTTGTACGGAACCCTCGATGTACGAGCCTGACTCGCACTTGTCCGGTTTTTTTTTTAAGTAGAGTGGAGGCTCGCGTAACCTCGTAACCTCCACTCCCAAACTTGCACGCGCTTTATTTTTCACATTTTTTATTTTATTGACAAAGGAAACATAATATTATTAAAGTCGAATACTTTCCGCTAGACATGCTAACTGCAGAGCTATTGTGAACTTCATAACTATTTACCTATGTGTTTACAGGTAACGAAACAGTGGTATTCCGTTTTGATGACTACGGCATACCCGGAGTTCCCGACGGCATATTAATCGACGCATTTGGAAACCTTTTTGTTGCATGTTATTCTCCATACGTAAGAATATCAAGCTATTTTATGAACGCATTGTTTTTACAAAATCTATACGAACTTTCTATTTGTCGATATTCATTTGACTTCGATTGGTGTCGTAGTCATGTAAAGGTATGCAATGGGCATATTACAGCGGGTTTGTCGAAAAAAGGTTTTATGCGCTTTAATTTGCAACTCGAATGTTTTGTCACTCATGAAATGAAATGAAATATCTGAAATGAAATGAAATATCTTTATTCGACACATGCATAACACATACAAAAAAAAACTTATATAACTAAAAAAAAAAAAAAAACAAAAGTGTCGAAAGGTACTCACCTCAGCTATAAAATGTTGAGTGCTGAAAGGACCCAAACCCACTCAACGCTGGTATTCTGATTTCTGACTCATCGAGTGCCCCACACAAGCTGAAGGCCATGACAATCACATTCAGAGTGCCAAGTGGGAGTTTTGCAAATCAAATCGAATTACTTTTACGTCGCGTTGACCGAGCGCACCGTGCACACACGCGAGCACTGACACACACGCTTGAATTAGCCAATCACAGAAGTTGCCGCGCTCGTGTTCGATCAGTTTGGCGCTCGTTACATTACCGTAAAAATTCTCACACTAAGCTATTCAGTTTTCTGTACGTGACACAAGATGGCGCTGTGCCATTTCCATAGAAATCACATCAAACGTTAACGCGATCGATCTCGAGCGAAAACTTAGCCCTCTGTTGGCGAATTCGATCAACGATAAATTCGAAAATGTATTGAATTGACATGTAACATTGGTAGCAAGAATGATAATGACGGAATTCACGGAACGGATTTTCACGGAATTTCATGTGGTTTGGGCAAAAATAGGGCCCTTCAAAAAGAGTTTTACGCGAATTGCCCCGCGGGGCGGCGCGAACCGCTTGCGGGGCGGAACGCCACAGTAGTCTGTTCTCAACGAATTAAGAATGGATAAGCGAGCAAAGTCGATTGTCAAGTGTTATTTGTTTGACTAGGGTTATGTTTGAAAGAAACGAACGACTTAAGACGATTATTTTCATGAATATAACATTATCTAGCTAGGTGACGTTTGCAGGGGTTCATAGGAAATACTATCGATTTAAAATCCTTTTCAGATAATAAAGATAAACCCCAACAATGGCGCACTGCTGCAGGAAATTCAACTGCCCGTGGACCGCGTCAGCTCCATGACTTGGGGAGGACCTAATCTGGACATTCTATACGTGACGACCTCAGGTCTGGATGTGGACGACCCAATGCCATTGTCTGGAGCGCTGTTCCAGATCACTGGTCTACAAGACACTGCAGGAGTTGCTGATAATCTATTTTATTTTCCAGGCGCCTCTGAATACTAGTTTATTACCATTATAAATTTTGTTAATGTTTCTGCAATGTCACATTAATGCACGCTCAGTTTTTTTGCACTAAGAGCAGTGAAAAAGTGGCCAATATTAATGGCGCCGTCGTAAATTTGATAGCAAGCAACATAAAATATTATTCTCTCTTTCAAATGCATATAGTGAAAAAGATATAGCAATTTAAAATTGGCCACATTTTAACTTTTCGTTTTCGCTTGATCACCAGTATAAATGACGTATAATTAAATTCTGGAATTAACTATTGCTGTTTTTAAATTATATTTAAATAGGTAGCAGATAAAAGAATTAAATACGTTTTTGTTCGCGTCAAATTTGCATATTAACACAAGTAAAAGCAATTTCATGAATTATATAAATTATTGAGAGCATCTTTGCTACGTCCCATGTGTTTTGTAAGGGCATTGCCCGCGTAAGGCTGAATGTTCTAAATCTACTCATGAGTTTTTTTATTTCTTTGGTTTATTTTTCCTAGCAGCATCGATGGTTATTTTTTGTAAGCCTGAAAATTCCTCGGAAATGTATACTTTTTCGAGATGAAAAGTAAATTACTCTTTTTCCCAGGGTTCCTAGGACTTTAGCAACTATTCGCAGTTATTTACGTACAAATTGAAGACACTGAGGTTGTAGCTACATAATAGAAAACACTGACTTACTACATTGAGTTTGCATTATAAAAGCGTTAATAAAAGTCGTAGAGCTTTAGGAAATATCAAGCAGAAATGGTATCGAGAAAGTACGGCATCGTAATTATGTTAGGTACACATACTTTATGAAGTTTTACGTGGCAGCCTATCGCGTGTTAACTAATACTGAAATTGCCCGCGTTGTATTTTGTTAGATTATTGTGCTATCTCATAGAAACCTTTTGTTTTTCCGGGATATAAAAGTACAACGCGGTCACATTAACTCGACGCATCGCTGGAAGTTTTAAGCAATTTTTACTCGATCTTAATAAACAGGTAGAAACTTATCTTTTATAGATGATGCTTCTTTCGTGCGGGACTCCGACTCGCACTTGGCCGGTTTTTTTGCACGCCGTACTTGAGCGCCAAAATAACGTCACATGGTCAAGCGTCTAGTTAATGTGACCGCGTTGTAGCCTTCTATGTCAGTCTGTAACCTTTTGCATTATGTCCATACCAAAAAAGTATATCCATTGCTCTGTTGCTACGTGAAAGATAAACAAACCAACAAAAACAGTTTCGGATTTATAAAATTTACAAAAATATTCTTATTACATGCTTTTATTAATTTAACTTGCATTGTATGTAAGTTCAAGTGGAATCTTGCAAAATAAATTTGACCATCTTCCGATTGAGCTGTAATTTTGCACTCATTGTATATCGCGTGACAATACAATAATATGGAACCATGCACAGCAACAATAATCAAATCAATAATGTTAAATATACAAAATTTCTAGGCATTCACATTGACGAGTACCTGAACTGGAAGACTCACTATGCCACAGTCTGTGACAAATTAAATAGGTTTATCTTTGCTCTCAAAAGATTGAGGCAAGTTGCTTCTGAAACTAAAACCTCATTATGCCCTTATCACGGGTATGTGTAATCTGTACTTAATTATGGAATAATAATGTACTTACGGCAATTCCGTAGATCTATAGAAAGTCTTTACGAGTGCAGAAAAAATGTATACGAGCCATTTGCGGAGCTCGTTTCCGCGCCCATTGTAAGCCACTCTTTAAAAAATTAAAAGTTCTGCCGCTCGCCTGCATGTATATAAAAGAAATGTGCTTATTTGTTGTAAGAAACAGGCAACTTTTTGAAAAATTTCTATCTAGCAGACATGATAAATAAAAATAGCATACTGTATGGCAATCAAAATTTATAATAAATTGCCAGAAAATATAAAAAAGTTACCGTATTTCAAGTTTAAACAAAAGTTAACGAACTACTTGTTGGATCAATGCTTTTACTAAGTATCCGAGTATCTAAATTACAGAAAACCGTTTAATGGCCCTGTTAGCTATTGAGTATGTATTTGTTTGCAATTTAATTTACAATATCTAAAATTTGACTTTGACATCTTAAAAATTTGACTGTGACATTTTGATACTTGACATTGCATTGGATAATAACTTTGACAAATCTACGAGTATATTGTAATGGCTTTTATTTTGCATTTGTGTAACTTTTGTGACCCTATGAGCAACCCTAATTTCATAGCATATTAATTTATTGTAAAAACATTTGCACGTCAGATATGACAGGATGTAAGGAAATTTGTAAATTACTGTAACACCTTCTATGTACTACATTCTAGCAAATATATAATTTCATTTCATTTCATTTCATGGAGCTGATCTGATGATGGAGTCGGAAGGTGGCCATATGAACTCCTGAACAAGATAGACCCGTCATTGTTGGGCTCGTTTTACTTGTCTTGGCTAGCACTCTGTTGATACATGATATCCAGGACCTTAAAAGTTATACTTTTATAATAGTTTATTTTTTACTTATTTGCTAGCTAACTTATTTTACTTCTCTTTTTCTCGAGGGTTAAAATTTTTTTTCAAGACGTGGAATAGTCTGATAATTTACCCATAATGAACGAAGCCTTAACAAAGCATAAACAGTTATCTCTACGTGTTATAGTACGCCTGCATAAATAATGACCTCTTGATAAGCTCTTGACATGTAATAAAAGTAAAACAATAGATACTCGTATATTTCTAGTATTTTTGGTGAATATAAGAAACAACATGACATTTCTAGCTCTCGGTTTAATTTTATTCGTTACAAGCCATGTCTTAGGATCGTCTTGCAAGTCTTACAAAATAGAAAGTGTAAGTAGTGTTTTTATCACTTTATCTTGAAATAACTATGGTGATTAAATTTATTAGCTCATACATGGTGATAAATATACCTAATAATATAAAAAAATCAGGCTTTAATAAATTATTGGCTGTAAAAGATAAAATGTTTTACGGTATGGAGCTTATAAAAACAGCTTGTTAGGAGAGAGAGTTCTGAAAAATCACCAGATATCACCATTCAGAAGGGAAGGGGATTGAAAGTTGCTAATAAAATAAATAAAAACCTTTAAACTATATCCATGCAAAAAACAATTACATCCTTCGTCGCTCCGTTGCAGCGTGAAGGAGTAATAAACGAACCAATAAACAGACTTTCGAATTTAAAACATCAGTAAGAATGGAAGCTTCCTAAGCTGTCACATGCCATTAGGAGAACTAAACTCTTTAGCATCAGCAACCCTTGAAGACATCGACAATATCAATATTAATATAAAATGGTGTTACAGATAACTGTTCCAGAAAAAGGCGATTTAGAAAGTCCACAATGGTCGGTACAAGAAAATGCTCTATATTGGGTCAACAACGTTGGGCAAAAGCTGTTTCGGATGGATGGAGACACGTGTGAAATCACCACGAGATACGTATGTGAGTATAGAAATAGTATCCTAAACAAACAAACTAAACTTACTAAACGAACTTAAATTAATAATAAACCGGACAAGTGCGAGTCAGGCTCGCACACCGAGAGTTCCGTACAAATCCGTAAAAAATTCTCAAAATTGGGAAGTAAGTTGTTAAAATCTCTATACTCTATACTATAACCATCGACAAAAAAGATTTTTTTTTTCACTTTTCTCGTCATACATCGAAAATTACACATTGGTAAAATAATTAAAAACCTGTTTTGGCATGTGCTAATGAAGTTCCTTTATATGATACCTTACATGATACGATTTACTCACTTTGAATTTTGAACCCATATTTTGTAAATTTTGAGGCCCTATTTTTTTGTGATTTACACAAAAATGTTTTCAGATTTATTCCTATATGTGTACTCTGAGACAACTGTGTACTCATGCTTCTCGCCAAATTTTATAGTTCTATGTCAACGGGAAGTACCCTGTAGGTTTTGATTTTTGTGAGTGTCGAAATATGCGGTTTTTACGACATAAAAGGCTCTAACTTTTTTAAACGATAACTGAGAAGTTTATCTTTTACACAACTGTAAGAGACCATAGATATACGTATACAGTTTAAATTTCAACTCGATATCCTTACGCGTTCCCGAGATAAAGAGTCTTGACATACACACAGACGGACAACAAAGTGATCCTATAAGGGTTCCGTTTATTCCATTTGAGGTACGGAACCATAATAACATAAATTATTTTAATTTGTCTACTTTTGACCGACAAAACGGAGAAGGTACTCAATTCAACGCGTATTTTTTTGTATAACTTTTTAGGCATAATTTTTTACGTAGTACTACTTAGTTCGATTTCGATAATTATTTTTTATGGAAAATAGTATACTTCGGAATTGGTCCCATTTAAATTTTATCGAAATCGGCTGAGTCATTTTTAAAAAATCAACAATAATGTGAAAAATGCTACATCGATCCCTGTGAAATATTGGCGAATTCTTTACACAGTTGAAGCCGGTCACGCCATTTTTTGCAAAAAATAACTATACAGAAACACCTCTTTTAACTCTACTCGTGGAATTGTAAAAACAGGAAGTTTGTATGTACCTACAACTAACATTACTAATCATTGTAGGTTCCGGCCCAGCATATTTCATAATACCAGTGCGTGACTATCCTGGTTACGTCCTGGTGGCAGTACGCAAAAGTGTCATGTTGCTCAAATGGGGAGCCAAAGGAGGAGATTCTGCTTTTAGACATATGGCGACGGTAGAGCCTGACAAGCCCGATAATACCATTGATGACGGCAAAATAGATACTGCAGGAAGACTTTGGTTCGGTAAATCCATTTGTGTTTGCTTTGCCACTCACTGAGACATCTTTTCTTTGCATTTTATGTGTCCTGAATTACTGCTATGTGTCGTCGTAATAAGATTATGTTTTTTTTAATTTCCATCTTGTCCCACAGGAACTTTCCCAAAATTAAATTTTAGCTTGCCAACTTACGTGCCTCTTGATCAAGCCACGTTGTATTCAATGGACGCGTGTAATTTCGCGTATCCGACCATAAAGAAGAGGCCAGTAAGCATATCGAATGGGATGGCGTGGTCTCTCGATAACAAGAAGATGTACTACAACGACTCTCCAACACGAAAAGTTGTATCTTTCGACTACGATTTGGAAAAGGGAGACATAGGTAAAGCCGCAAAGTTTATGTACTCGTAGCTGTCATCTCCGTCCTGTGATATTACTTTATGGTTACAAGCCTCAGAATAATGACAAGTAATAGAAACCGTACTAAAATGGCAAGAGACTACGTCACTTTGTCCCATTTTAATTATGAAATTTAAAATGTGTTAGAAAAAGATGCACATACACTCGAATCTTCGTGATTTCGAAGGGTATCATCAACTAGCATTGAGCTATATTGGCTGCCCTAATTCAAAAATGTTGAAAGTAGGAAGGTAATAATATATCAAAGATTCGAACCTTCTGATGGAACTAGAGGGATCAAATTTCCGATCATATCGCAAAAGACAAAATAGACCAAATTACGAATTTACGTACGTACTTACGTACAGTACGTAAGTACGAATTACGACTTTAATTACGATTATGACATTCCAATTTGTGATTTTGACGTTTGACAACAGACAATGCGTTTTTTTGTTATACTCACTCTCGCGTGTGCTGTTTAACCAGAAATGAATAAGACAGCTGTAACGTAGGTTTTATTTGAGTAAAATTTAGCAAGGTTTCTATAACTTGTCATTATTCTGAGGTATAAGCCGATACATGTAATTATATCGGCCCCCAAACTGATGCGGGCGGCAAATTATAAGAGGCTCTTAGCGTTTAATTAAATTTAATTTGTTTATAGCAAACCAGAGGACTATATTCGACTTTGACGACTACAACATTTGCGGATTACCCGATGGAATGACGATCGATGTGGACGGAAACCTCTGGGTCGCCACATTTTGTCAATATGTACGTACGAAAATTATTTTTGAAGAGCACGAAACGCTCAAAACAACAAGAAAAAGCCAGAGGAAAATAAAATATATTAATATTTCAATTACTTCACTTTCACTTATAATTTGAATATAGTAATAAGTGCCACATATTTTCCTTAGTTGATTTAATGAAGTTTGGTGTGCTATCTTGCAGATACTTCACATAAATCCTGTCACGGGTGAACTGCTGAGGAAAATAGAGCTGCCCGTGGACGAGGTCAGCTCCGTCATGTGGGGAGGACGTCATCTGGACATCCTCTACGCGACCACAGCCACCCTGAACATTACAGATCCGAAACCAAAGTCCGGGTCATTGATGAAGATCACATGTCTGGGAACTAAAGGCCTTCCCGAACCTGGCTTCTTGTTTCCCAAGGCTCCCTTCTATTAAGCCTTAAAAAGTTTCTACGTGATGTAAAATCAGCTTATCGGGGTCCAGTGGAAAATTCGTATCTAATTAGGCATTGTACCGTAGTATTAAAATCAAAAAATAATCTGTATTTAAAACAACATCCGATTCCTATATTTTCTGGAAATAAAATTAGCGTTTTACCGATCGGTGGTGATGTTTTATTTGATGTTTTTTTTTTTTATAACGAGTGGTCTAAGAGCCCACTGATGTGACTTTCACTGATGTGATAACCAGATGAGACAAATTTTTATCAGTAGGCTATTTGACAACATTGAAAATATACAATTGACTGTGGTAATCCTTAAAAATAATAGCCTGAAAAAGACATGTTTCACTTTATTTAAACTAAAATATGTCTACTTTTCGGAAATCGCACGTAATAAAATGCGATATTTTTTTGATATTTTATCTGTGACGTAAGCGCTCTAAGAAAGGCGGGCAACTCTGGTGACGTCACATGATAGTAAACAAGAATACTCGATTGACTGCTGTTTGTGTAATTTGTTTTGTGATTTCGGAGTAATATTATTGGATCTGTAAGTTACTTTTAAAGTATTTTTTGTCATTTTTTAGATGTGAACTAGCGTATTAACTAGTAATAACTAACGTTATTTACTAGTGTGTGACGTCAAATACCAGCGCCATTACAGAATGTCGTTTTTGGCGGGATCTTGAATATCTATTCTTTAACACTGATTTTCATTGTTAATACAATACTCGGAAATATAAATGTAGTGTTTTTATTCTTATTCTTAGTACATAACTAACAAATAATTTAAAACGATTTCCAAAAACTAGTCAAATAGCCTAATCCGGCTATGATAGCTTCCTTTTCGAAAAGTGTTCATGGCTACTTTTTTTTTAACTAAAAATATTACATGATTGGTTTTTGTAGGTAAGCCTAAATGATTAGTTTTGCGATTAACTTATCTTTCTTATTATATCAATTTTGACTAGTTATCAGATCGGTGTCGTACTTATACTCACATATATGTTCAAACGTGCTTGCCCGGCACCATGAACAAAAATAATTAAGCAAACCTACCTAGACATATTCTCTTCTCTACATTAAAAGCTATCAGGTGGAAAAAAAAATACCGCCTTCAAAATAGTGAAGGTAAAAATATAACCATTAACAAAAAAATATATCTAATTAAATATAGTCATGAACACTTTTCGATAGGCAAGCTATCATATGGGGGGTTCGTATGTAAATAACATTTCATAAAAAGTATATCTCATCTGGTTATCAGATGAGTAATGGCTGTCAATCAGTTAAAGCAAATTACTCTTTTAGCTAGGGTCTTTAAGATTTCAGCAACTATTAGCTCCTATTCACTTACAATTTGATGACACTAAGATCAAGTGGCTACTAAATAGAAAATAATGAGTTAGAGCTCGTTGGTTTAACAGTTTGCATTGTGTAAACAAAGTTAAAGGTCATAGAGCTTTAGGAAATAACAATGAAAAAGAAAATGATATTGAAAAAGTATGGCGTCAGATGCTAGGTACACATACTTTGTAAACAGTTTCACGTGGGAACCTATCGCGTTTTAAATACTATCTTTTGCCCGTGGCTTCGCCCGCGTGGATTTTTATTTTTATGCTAAAGGAACCTTTTATTTTTCCTTTTTTTATCCTTTTATTTATAAAAGTAGCCTATTATGTCACTTTCCAATCTTTGAACTATAACCATGCCAACAATCTATCCGTTGCTATGTCGCTGCGGAAAAGAGTAACAAACCAAGAAACACACTTTTAGATTAATAATATGTATTAGGAAGGAATTAAAACTTAATAATTATTTTTTGCAAAAAATGGCAAAACCGACTTCCATCGTGTACAAAATTCGAATAATTCGCTCGAATTGATGAGTGGAATTTTCACATTATTGTTGATTTTTCAAAAACAGCTCAGCCGATTTCGATAAAATTTAAATGGGTCCTCGAAAGTATATACACTTTCGAACTAAAAAATATATTTTTTTGTTTCGGTTCACAATTGGCGATAACATCGATGAACATACGTAGAACCTCCTGTTTTATGGAAGTCGGTTAAAATATTATATCCATTTGCAATTCAATTTATTTAACTTCTCCGACGAAAACGTCGAGGGTTTAAAATACCTTTCTTAACGTACAGAAATCTGACAGCCAACAAAGAAATGTGTAAATATAAAATGTACTTAATGTTGTTTTTAAATCGTGTAAATCGCGTAGTGTAGGTAGAAGGACATTGTTAGATACCGTCAGTGTTGTGTGTCGTAGTGACAATTTTTCAAGTTCAAATTCAATTGGCGGTACCAGCTGTTCTACATTCCAGTCTACCCGTGACCACGGTCGATACAACTCGGCCGAAACGTCGGGATGAGGAGGTATTTATTTATCTCGTAATTTTAGTGCGCGATTAGTCCCGTAATATATAATAATAATGAAATGTAATGCCCCCATAATGTACAGAGCCCTAACAACAGTCTACGAACAGACTTTAATTATAATATTGCATTTAACAACAGTTATCTTCTCTAAGTGTTAATTCTAACACTTTACTCAACTGCATAAATTATGACCACTTGATAAGCTGCTATATATTTTATAAGTAAAAACAGTAGACACTAGTGTTTTTCTGGTGATTTTGGTGCATAATAAGAAGTAAAATGACAATTCTAGGTCTCGGAATAATTTTATTCGTTACAAGCGCCGTCTTAGTATCGTCTTACAAGTCTTACAAAATAGAAAGTGTAAGTAGTGTTTATATCACTTTATTTTGAAATAACTATGGTGATTTTATTTATTAGCTCATCCCTGGGGATATAAACATAAATCTAATAACTGGCTTGGCTTTACAGTTAATAAATGATAATTTACTATCAACGCGTATATCGACTTGTACTTTTTTACCGACTTCCAAAAAGGAGGAGGTACTGTGTTCGTCTGTATGTATTCTTTTTTTTTGTGTATGTTTATCGATATTTTCGCCAATTGTGAACAGATATAAAAAATATTTTGTAGTTCAAAAGGATATACTCCCGAGGTGGTCCCATTTAAATTTTATCGAAATCGGCTGAGCCTTTTTTAGTAAATTAACAATAATGGATGTCACATCGATTCGTGCAAAATGTTCGAATTCTGGGCACGGTAGAAGTCGGAGTTGCGATTTTTGCGAAAAATAATTATATTTTACATGCTATATTTTTGATATAAGATAAGATTGATATTAGAGAAGAAGATGGTTTCACCCAAGAAACTAAAGAAATATAAAGCGTAAATAAAAATAATATAAAACGTTGTAAAAGTTGACAGTTCCCGAAAGAGGCGACTTAGAAAGTCCACAATGGTCGGTACAAGAAAATGCTCTATATTGGGTGAATAACTTTGGCCAAAAGCTGTTTCGAATGGATGGAGACACGTGTGAGATCACCACCAGATACGTATGTGAGTATAAAAATAAAATAGTATGTGATTCCTCATATACAAACAAGATTATTTTTTGCAAAAATTTGCATGACCGACTTCACCCGTGTACAGAATTCGCGAATATTTCGCACGAATCGATGCAGCATTTTACACATTATTGTTGATTTATCAAAAATGGCTCAGCCGATTTCAATAAAATTTAAATGGGACCAATTTCGAAGTATATTCTTTCCAATAACAACAGAACTATTGAAATCGGACTGCTATGAAAAAAGTTATGCGTGGTTATACATAAAAAAATAATAATAATAATACGCTTCCAATTTATACCTCCTCCGGAGGTTCGTCGGTCAAAAATTAGTCTCTTTTAATCTTTTTTCCAGACAGCTAATCTACCTGCAAAATTTCATAGACTTCCACTTTGCCCCACCAAGTGGAAGTCTACTTTGAAGCCCAACTTTGAACGTACAACTAATGTTACAAATCATTGTAGGTTCCGGGCCAGTATTTTTCATAATACCAGTGCGTGACTACCCCGGTTACGTCCTGGTGGCAGTACGTAAAAGTGTCATGTTGCTGAAATGGGGATACAAAGGAGGAGATTCTGCGTTTAGACATATGGCGACGGTAGAGCCTGACAAGCCCGATAATACTATTTGTGACGGAAAAGTCGATGCTGCAGGAAGACTTTGGTTCGGTAAACCCATTTGCGTTTGCTTTGCCTATTACTGGAACAGCTTTTCTTTGCATTTTATGGTTTGTACATTAACGCAATTTGTCGTCGTATTGTACAGATATTTTAATTTTCTATCTTGTTCAACAGGAACTTTCCCAAAATTAAATTATAGCTTGCTGACTTTGGTGCCTCTTGATCAAGCCACGCTGTATTCAATGGACGCGTGTAATTTCGCGTATCCTACCATAAAGAAGAGTCCCGTGAGCTTATCGAATGGGATGGCGTGGTCTCTTGACAACAAGAAGATGTACTACATCGACTCTCCGACAAGAAAAGTTGTATGTTACGACTACGATTTGGAAAAGGGAGCCATAGGTACAGTGACAAAGTTCATTTAATACTTGTGTGATTATTACTTTATTTACTTTTTATGCTTGGAAATCGACATAATATTTATATCGGCCCCCGAACTTACGCAGATGGCATATCATAAGGGGAAGCTCTTAGCGGCTTTAGTGTGTAGTATGTACTCATACTACACACTAAAGCCGCTAAGTACGTATAATAAGTATATTATTTGTTGACAGCAAACCAGAGGACTGTATTCGACTTCGATGACTACAACATATGCGGGATACCCGATGGAATGACAATCGATGTGGACGGAAACCTCTGGGTCGCTACTTTTTGCCAATATGTACGTACGTAAACCCTTTATGAAAAGGCCGCGACACTCAAGGCGACGAGAAAAAGTTAGATAATAAAGGGATATTGATTCAATCCCTGACACATCAGGAAGAAATACCAAAGTACTATATGAAAAAACAAGGAAAAATATCATTGATAAAATGAAGTCCCTAAGAGTGGAGTTAATTTTTAAACGATCAAAAAATGCTTTCGTTTCTTAAAATTTTGGGTCTTAATATATTTCGAAGACATTTACAATATCCTGAGCCAAAGTCAGAAATCTGAGTAATTCAAAATCAGAAAAATAAATACTTAATATTAAAGATATTATAAGTCAAATCCGATTTTACACTAAACGCTGATTCATATTACTTGCAGATACTCCACATAAACCCTGTCACGGGTAAACTTCTGAGGAAAATAGAGCTGCCCGTGGACGAGGTCAGCTCTGTGATGTGGGGAGGACGTCATCTGGACATCCTCTACGCGACCACAGCCACCCTGAACATATCAGATCCGAAGCCGAAGTCCGGGACGTTGATGAAGATCACATGTCTGGGAACCAAAGGTCTTCCCGAACCTGGCTTCTTGTTTCCCAAAGCTCCTTATTATTAAGCTTTGAACAATTCCTACGTGATGTAAAACTAAGTATTATGTACCTACTGTGGTAAAACAAATCATACCTACAGGAGAATTGAAAACAAGCCTTCTTTTTAGAAGTTTGTTAAAAAATAAACTTAAAATGACATCAAATTCCTTTATTTTCTGAACAGGCCTTATCGCGTACTTAATGAAAATAAGACATATGTAAATACCTCATTTTTCCGAAGTTTTCACCGAGTTACATCAACCGTAGTTTTAAGAATGACGTGTTTACATCGCGAAAGTTCAAATAATGATTATTGTTCGCAAAAATCGCAACACCGACATCCACCGTGAACAGAATTCGAATAATTTTCACGAATCGATATGACAACAATGTACATTTTTGTTGATTTATCAAAAGCGGCTCAGCAGATTTATAAAATTTAAATAGAAACCTCAGAAGTATTCTCTTTCGAACTAAAAAGATTTTTCTAAATCAGTTCACAACTGGCGAAAATATCGATGATACACAAAAAAAATACGGAAGAACATAGTAGGAGTACCTTTTCCTCATAATGATTATTTATAACCCACATTCATGAAAATCATACAAATTTTAACGTCGAAGACCTAACTATACCTTAGGCGTTTCTATCGAGCGTAGTGAGGGATGAGCAAGAACCTTGGTGAAACATCGCAAAATGGACTGTAGGTACTTAGACTGGGACCTTACAAACGCAATTTATTTATCAGTTATCTATCCACATGTTAATGTTAGCCTGCCTGAATAATGAACCGATGATAAGGTGTTATACATTACACCAGTAAGATACTGAACGCTCCTATTTTTTGCTGAATACAAGAAATAAAATGACTATTTTAGTTGCCGGTTTAATTTTATTCGCAACAAGTAACGTCTTAGGCTCATCTTGCAAGTCTTTTCACATAAAAAGTGTAAGTAATCGATTTATTATATCTCCATTAACTTTCTGTATGGAACAGCTGAATTTTCCGCAATTTCGCAACTGATGATAGCAAAATTTGTTCATAATGATGAACATTATTTATACACCTCTGAAAATTCTTACACTTTGCACAGCACCACCCTGTATACTGTTTATACCCAGGTACCGTTTCTACAATTTATATGGACTAGGTAACTCCGGATGGGTGACCAGAACTGGTGACAATTGCCTGACAATAATTGTAGTTCGATGCTGATAGCATGTTACTTATTTTTTGCGTCGCGGTTGTTGAGCTGTCACATACTTTCAAGCAGAATAAAAAATGTAACTCTTGGTTTCGTGACCTATAAGAACTTTTCACGTATTCAACAAAATACAGGGTTATTTCTTATCAATTAGCATCCTTCTAGGGGCTTATTCTGTACATCAAAACTAACAACTTGTGTTCTACGACTTTCGTCAAAACTAAAAAAAAATCAGCTGTTCCATACATTTTGTCGCGGGTGAACTATATTTTTCTATGGAACAACAAACAATTTTTTTGAGTTTTTTATAAAACTCGTAGAACAAAAGTAGTTAGTTTTGATGTACAGAATAAGCCCCTAAAAGGATGCTAGTTGATTAGAAATAACCATGTATAACGCTCTAGGACAATCTAAGAGTGTAGTTGTGCTCGTTGCTATGACCAACTTTTACTATGGAGCCAACCCCGAAACCGCGAAGAAAAAACAGCTGTTCCATACATTTTGTCGAGATTCGACGAACGTTTTGTACGGAGTAGTCGATTTCTTGCGATTTCGGGTTTGGTTCTATAATGAACGATGGCTAATTGAAGAGCAAAGCTACAACCTAGAGTACTGTACTAGCCTTTTTAATAGTCCACTGCAGGACGTAGGCCTACCCACGAAGAGTGATTGGGCCATATCCACCACGCTGGCCCAGTGCGGTTGGTGGATTCACATACGCCATCGAATTTCTTCTACGGACGTATGCAGGTTCCCTCACGATGTTTTCCACCGAAAAGCCAGTGGTGTGAAATTCCGTACATAAATTCCAAAGAACTCATTGGTACGGGACCGGGGATTCGAACCCACGACCTCACGATTGTAAGGCGGGTGTCACTACCTCTTGACCACCACGGCTATGCATTTGATTTGTCAACCTAGAGTATTGCTGATGAATTCGCAGTCACTCCATATTAAATGTTGTACCAGTTGACAGTTCCAGAACGCGGTATCTTGGAGAGTCCACAATGGTCGGTACAGGAGAACGCTCTGTATTGGGTGAATAACTTTGGACAAAAACTGTTTCGGATGGACGGAGATACGTGTGAAATCACCACTAGAGACGTGTGTGAGTATTTTCTTCCCGAAAATAATATATTTTCTTTTTTCAACTTTATATCTCAATCTCACATTTTTTTAAACTTTACTGGTAATATAATTGTAGGTTCTGGGCCAGCATTTTTTATAACACCAGTTCGCGACCATCCCGGGTACGTTGTGGTGGCAATACGTACAAGTGTCTTCTTGCTAAAATGGGGGGCCCCAGGAGGTGACTCAGCATTCAGGATAATGACAACACTAGACTCGGGCAAGCCAGATAACAACATTGATGACGGCAAAGTAGATGCTGCAGGAAGACTTTGGTTCGGTAAATCTATAAGCATTTATTGTGCATATCACTGAATGGTTTTTCTTTGCATGTAATATTTTTGACGTAATAACGTCTTATAAATCGATGAGCACCGGCTGCACGCACGAAACAGCATGACTCAATTGTCACGTTCCGACTGCGCCGAGCGTACAAGCGAGAGCGCGGAATTAGCGATAGAAAGTTACCATCGGCCTAAGCGTTCGGTTTCTGACACATAAGACATTATATCACGTAAAATTATCTTCCGTAAACCGACTTTGCAGACAACTTATTTATTTACCAAAGGCCTCGAGGTCTTTGTTATTTACCATCAACGCCACATATCATCGTTGTTTAGTTAGTTTTTAGGGTTCCGTACCTCAAAAGGAAAAAACGGAACCCTTATAGGATCACTTTGTTGTCCGTCTGTGTGTATGTCAAGACTCTTTATCTCGGGAACGCGTAAAGAGATAGTAGAAATTTAAACTGTATCTATATCTATGGTATCTTGCAGTTGTGTAAAAGAAAAACTTGTCAGTTATCGTTTATAAAAGTTAGAGCCGTTTATGTCGTAAAAAAACCGCATATTTCGACACTAACAAAAATCAAAACCTACAGGGTTCTTCCCGTTGACATAAAACAATGAAAATTGGCGAGAAGCATTGTCTCAGAGTACACATATAGGAATAAATCTGAAAACTGTACATTTTTTATAAATCACAAAAATAGGGCCTCAAAATTCACAAAATATGGGTTCAAAATTTAAAGTGATTAAATCGTATCATGTAAGGCATCATATAAAAGAACTTCATTAGCACATGCTAAAACAGGTATTTAATTATTTTAACAATGTGTTTGTACGAAACCCTCGATGTGCGAGCCTGACTCGCACTTGTCCGGTTTTTACATTTTTATCTTGCTCGACAGGAACTTTCGGGAAAATAGATTTTAGCTTGCCGACTTTAGTGCCTCTTGATCAAGCCACACTGTATTCAATGGACGCGTGTAATTTCGCTCAACCGGCCATAAAGAAGAGGCCGGTGAGCTTATCGAATGGGATCGCGTGGTCTCTTGACAACAAGAAGATGTACTACAACGACTCTCCGACAAGAAAAGTTGTATCGTTCGACTTCGATTTGGAAAAGGGGGCTATAGGTAAATAAGCAAAATTTTAATATTGTGGCGATGTTACAATTTTACTGACCTTTTTTGTGTATCGATATTTTCGCCAATTGTGAACCGTTTTAAAAGATTATTTTTTAGTTCAAAAGAGTATACTTCCGAGGTGGACCCATTTAAATTGTATCGAAATCGGCTGAGCTGTTTTTGATAAATCAACAAAAATGTACATGGATGTCGCATCGATTCGTGCAAGCTATTCGAATTCTGTACACGGTGGAAGTCGGTGTTGCGATTTTGTTCGAAAAATAATTATTGATTGTCAATACGCCACTCTGACACTATTGTCGGAGGCTGTTAGCGGCAGTGTCATTTTCCTTATTGTTACTAATTCAGTGTCCATTTTCTTTGTTCACAGCAAACCAGACGACTATATTCAACTTTGACGATTACAACATTTGCGGGATACCCGACGGGATGACTATCGACGTGGACGGGAACCTCTGGGTCGCCACGTTTTGTCAATATGTACGTAAACTCTTCTGGAAGGTCTGGAAAGCTCAAGGCAGGAAGGAGAAGTCCACGATCATGTGTAGGGGTCTAACTTCGAGCAAATATCTATAAAGTCACAATCGCGCAATAAAGTGTCCGAGCCAAAACTCTGCCCAAGCTATGTAGTGGGCAAACTTTTTAGTTAGTCGCACGGCGATTGCAAGCCGACTACAACGCCACGCGATGCCAGAGTGTTCGGTTACAAGCACGAATTAGGTGAAATACCGTCGAGATTCGAGGAAACGGTGGGTCCCAAGAAATTCCAAGTGGGTATGTATGTATGACGACGCTCGGGCATTTTTTTACTACTTTCACTTAGGGCTTTGTTCATATTTGCTTGAAGGGGTCTTAGTATTTTCGAGCTCCCCGAGGAGGGTCCGAGTGCGGACAACGCTGTCGGGGCCGCGGATGAGTGCAGAAGCATGCCCGTAGCCTCGACACATGGCGCAGTAGCGGAAACACCCCAGGTTTTTAGTGGAGTAGAGACTCCCACATAACCACCGCCCTCCCCAGGCCTGGTGGTATCCATAAAGGATTTTCCTGGGTCAAAAAAGGGGTCTAAGCATTGCACTAACTGCTGATTAATATATCTTCCAGATTCTTTACATAAACCCTGTCACGGGTAAGCTGTTGCGAAAAATCGAGCTTCCCGTGGACCAGGTCAGCTCCGTGACGTGGGGAGGACGTCACCTGGACGTTCTCTACGTGACTACATCCGGCCTGAATATCGCAGAACCGAAGCCGAAATCCGGGTCGTTGTTGAAAATTACATGTCTAGGAACTAAAGGTGTTCCCGAAAATCAATTCGTGTTTCCTAACGCTCCGTCCTATTAAGTCCTGACTGGCTTCTATTGTATTTTAAAGTCAGTTGTCTGTCATGTCTGTAGTTAAGATAATCTCTTTTGGCAAAAAATGGGATGACCTACTTCAACCGTGTTAATTCGCGAATAGTACGCACGGATCGATGTAGCAATTTCACATTATTATTGATTTATTAAAAATGGCTCAGCCGATTTCAAGAAAAATTGAATGGGACCAACTTCGAAGCATACTCTTTCCAATAAAAAGAATTATTGAAATCAATATTGAATTATTGAAAAGTTATGCGTATAAAAATATACGAGTCGATTTGAGTACCTCCTACGTTTCGTCGGTCAAAAATAGGTACCTATTTATATCCTAGGAAATATATATTGCATTGAATTATTTAAAATATGGCTAGTCAAAAAGAACATCTGATAATACAATTAATTATTTTATAATCTGAGAATAAATGAATGAAGCTAAAGTGGTGTTTTAAGATTAAGGCAAGTCACTATGGTTGGTCAACCAGAGGACGCGAGGTAAAGTACAACTCCATACATTTTACTCGTATTGCTGGCGCAACAACAATGTTCTAGACTTCTAGAGAGATAGAGCCTGTAATCCGATGAGTACATAAAGTAGGTAAAACCTCAAAAAGCTCTAAACACTATCCCACTGACGGCAGCTTTACTAAAATCATAATTCCGATAGTATTGTTGTTTTTAAACTTTCGCGATTTGAACACATTATTATTATATACTACGGGACTAATCGCGCACTAAAATTACGAGATAAATAAATACCTCCTCATACCGACGTTTCGGCCGAGTTGCATCGACCGTGGTCACGGGTAGACTGGAATATATTATTGTTAGTTTTGTTATTCTTTTACACAGAAACCGAACGACTGATCGACTTCATTTTTTGCATGAAGATCGGAATGGAGACTTATAAGTATTACGCAAGCTAAGCCTCACACCGTGATGCCATGGTGGTCAAGAGGTAGTGACACCCGCCTTACAATCCTGAGGTCGTGGGTTCAAATCCCCGGTCCCGTACCAATGAGTTCTTCGGAATTTCATACCACTGGCTTTTCGGTGAAGGAAAACATCTTGAGGCAATCTCCATACGTCCGTAGAAGAAATTCGATGGCGTATGTGTATCCACCAACCCGCACTGGGCTAGCGTGGTGGATATGGCCCAATCACCCTTCGTGGGGAGGCCTACGTCCTGAAGTGGACTATAAATAAAGAAGGCTAGACAAGAAGAAGACAGCACAAGCAAAGCAGCGGGCAAAAGTCGTTTATAATACAAATTCAAGTTCACGGACGAAAACTTAATTAGCTGTTTAATAGCTCTATTTTTAGCGTCCATATAAGGCTGGACACTAACTCCTATACTGCTCATTGTTTTGGTTCTGCAAAATAGTTTGATCATCTGACTTGCCATAAATGTTGCGAAATTTATGCGCACAATCGTAATGCCGATGGTACTAAGTATGGGTTAAACAAACTTAATGGCGTTTGTGAACACGGGGCGTGTCATTGCGCAGTGACAAATTCATATAATTAAAGTGAAGATAATATCAAGCCTATTGTCGTAAAGTCCGAAGAGGACATCCTTTACTTAACTATGCAACAACGGGAAGATATTATATTCTTCTTCTTCTTTCTATTGATGCCTAAATGACAAATTACTTAGGTGATATCTTATTTGTAAAGGTATGAGTGCATAATTACATAATCAGTGATTTAGCTATTTAGTTATCTATCTATAACTTTTAATTTTTGTCTAAACTTCATATTGTCATGATACCATTTTTCTAATTACCTAAACAACTAGCCATTAAAGGTACTCAGTAGATATAACTATGATATGTATAAATTAGAGTAGATTTATAACATGCAAGCTTAGCAAAAACGTATGTAAACAATAGGAATGCGAAAATACCAGCTTTTATTGTTCTCTGTTGTATTCTACTAATGGAATGTATTAAATTGTATGTACTAACTAACTCTACTAAAAGAATGTACTAACTGTTAGTTTAATGTATGTAGGTAATCAGTCGCAGAACTAGTATGTTATCAATAGATTCCCATTGTTATAGTGCGGGGTGAGTGAATGCCTACCAGCACAAACCTATTTGGTTTATTGGTAGGTTTAATATAAGTTTTTGTTGTTAAAAATAAAAAATAAATATTAGGGGACATCTTACACACGGCCTCTGACCCCAAACTAAGCAAAGCTTGTGATTTGGCTGCCAGAGACTGATATACTACATATACATATTTTTAAATACATACTTATATAGATAGTAGGTAACTAAATAACACCCAGTCAAAGAGCAAACATTTATGTTCATCACATAAATATTTGCCCTGGGTGGAGATCGAACCCACGCCTCTTTGATCCAGAAGTTAGGGTCACTAACCACTGAGCCACCGAGGCAGTCGAGTTATTTGTAATGATTAGTAAATAAATTAAAAATGTCAGCGGGGGTTAGGAGTGGGGTTTTACGCAGCTTGTAGCTAACTTTACAGACTACATCAGGCTTGATTTCTCCTTTATACACCTCATGTCAGTACAAAAGCGTTATTGAATTACAGCTTTAGAATCATACCGATTTAAAACCAATTATGACTGAGCTGGTAGGTAAGTAAGCCTGTAGAGGTTTTTAGTCTCTAATAAAATATGCCAGCATGTCTACTACTCTAATGGTGCCGCCACACTGTCCACGAGGCGCCACGAGCACTGAAGTTGAAGCTAACTTCACATTTTATGCAAGTATACAAGCCGGCGATGTGAAGTTAGCTATAGAAGCGGTTCTTGTGTCGCTTCGTGGAGAGTGTGGCAGCACCTTAATAGCACAAAACCTTCCTATCATTGTCAGCTGAGAAATAGCATGGGATTCGAATTTGTGACAGCTTTGAATAGAATAATACTTAATTGTTAAGCTGTGTACGTCAAACTAGTAGTTTTCTTCAAATTCTAAGGAAATACTTCGGTATATTCTAGATAAACGTGCTACAGTCATTAAACGCAAATCTGTGCATGTTTTGTGGTGTAAATTGCAAGAGTGGAAAACAATTCATTCAACACACCGGAGCCGGCACGAGCAAGCTAGTCTCACTGTAAATTATAAGCTTCCGAAAGAAATACATAGCATAGGCACAGTTATGTTATACTGTGGCATAGGTGTTTCGAAAACTGCAATGAAATCTTTAAGTAGTTTAGATCTTAAACTAAGCAGATAGTTGTCTGCCTCGGTGGCTCAGTGGTTAGTGAACCTGACTTCTGGATCAAGGAGGCGTGGGTTCCATTCCCAACCAGGGCAAGCATTTATGTGATGAACATAGGTGTTTGCTCTGTGTCTGGGTGTTAGGTATTATGTATTTAAAATATGTGTATGTAGAATATCAATGTCACAAGCTTATTATATGGATATGGCTTCCAGAGACTGAGTATAACACACGGTCTCTGACCTTGGGACCCATCGTGCACAAAATTCGAATATTTCGCTCGAATCGATATGACATCCATGTGCGTTTTTGTTGATTTTTCAAAAACGGCTCACCCGAATTCTGTAAAATTTAAATTGGACCACCACAGAAGTATACACTTTCGGAAAAAAAAGATTTTTTCAAATCGGTTCATAATTGGCGAAATTATCGATGAACATAGGTACACAAAAAATATAGTAAACATACAGACGAACATAGAACCTTCTCCTTTTTGGAAGTCGGTTAAAAAGGCCACTTTTATTTATAATATGTAGTGAAATCACAATTCAGACACATGTTAGAGACGTCTATAGGAAAAAATGTATTTAGATAACATTTAAGGTGACTTGGGAGCAGCGTTGAGCGGCTTTTAAGTTTAGTTCTTTTATGTGTTCGTGTTAGTAATTAGGAAGCAGCGAGGGCCTTCACTTGGCAAGTTAATGGCGTTAAATTACAGACTGAGGCCTTAGTGATAATATTAATATTCTATTAATTGCAGTATTATCATGTTCACGCACTTCGATTCAGGGTAGTATGTGTCAAGTTGTTCCGTATGCACTTCGCTTAAACGCTAATTGAATTGAAAAAAAACCGGACAAGTGCGAGTCAGGCTTACACATCGAGGGTTCCGTACAAATCCAGAAAATTTCACAATATTAGGAACTTAGTTGTTAAAATCTCTATACTATGACCATCGACGAAAAAGTTTTTTTTTTTCACTTTTCTCGTCATACCTACATCGAAAATTACACATTGTTAAAATAATTAAAAAACTGTTTTAGCATGTGCTAATGAACCTATTTTATATGATACCTTACATGATACGATTTACTCACTTTGAATTTGAACCCATATTTTGTGAATTTTGAGGCCCTATTTTTTGTGATTTAAATAAAAATGTTCAGTTTTCAGATTTATTCCTATATGTGTACTCTGAGACAATGCTTCCCGCCAAATTTCATAGTTCTATGTCAACGGGAAGTATCTGAAAAGGCAAAAAAAAAACAGCTATTCCATACTTTTTGTTGAAAGTCTTATAAAAAATCGTATGGAACAGCAATTTTTTTTACGTTTTCCGAGTTGGTCTCATAGTAAAAGTTGTTCAAAATTTGCCATAGATGTCACCGCTTAAGGCTCCGACACTGGTAGAAAAACACAATGTATATCTAAGTTGAGTATCTCAGCCTAAGCTAATAGCACCAGATCGTATTATAAGAATCTAATACTATGATTGATTAAATCTACATAGTTACAAAGATAACAACACACTATGTTTCATCAATTAGAACACAAAAGGCACTGACTACATTTCCTAAAAGATGTCATAATGAAAGACCTTGGTCAGCCGACTTCCGCGGATCCGCGACCTATCTACCGTATCGTAACCAGGATGTCGGTAACCGGCATCTACGACCTTCGATAGATAAAAAGAAAGACGTCCAATAAAATTAATGAGAAACACATTACATTCTTTTTAACCAAAAAAAGGACGAAGTTCTTAATTCGACTGGATATTTATTTGTATGTGAGGCTATTATTCGGTAGAGCGATTTTTGACCGACGAATCACCGGAGGAGGTAAACAATATATATATATATATATTTTTTATGTATAACCACGCATAACTTTTTTCATAGCAGTCCGATTTCAATAGTTATTTTTTTATTGGAAAGAATTTACTTCGACATTGGTCCTATTTAATTTTTATCGATATCGGTTCAGCCATTTTTGATAAATCAATAATAATGTGAAAAATGCTACATCGTTCCGTGCGTAATATTTGCCATCTAGCGATGCGCCCCGGCTTCGCACAGGTGTAGTATACATATAAACATTTCTCTTGAGTTACCCTATCTATTAAAATAAACTGCATCAAAATCCGTTGCGTAGTTTTAAAGATATACGTAAGCATACATGGAGACAGACAGCGAGAAGCGACAGTTTTGCAAAAAATAATTATTGAAATATCAACAATAATCTAAAAGTAGTATAAATGGAGCGAACTATTTGAATATTAAATAAATATTTTTTGGGACATCTTACACATGGCCTCTGACCCCAAACTAAGCAAAGCTTGTGATATGGCTGCCAGAGACTGATATACTACATATACTTAAAAAAATACACATAAATACACATGTATATAGATAGTAACTAAATAACACCCAGACACAGAGCAAACACTTATGTTCATCACATAAATATTTGCCCTGGGTGGGGATCGAACCCACGCCTCTTTGATCCAGAAGTTAGGGTCCCTAACCACTGAGCCACCGAGGCAGTCATCAATATTGTACGTAGATTGCAATTATTTTACCGACTTTCAAAAAGGAGGAGGTACTACATTCAACAGTATTTTTTTTTTTTTTTCAAATAGGTTTGCGTTTGACTACACACTGCCTGATGTAAAGCAGATATGCGGTCTAGGATGTAGCACGCTTACCTAGAATACATTGTATTCCCTCACCTACATTGTACTTTAACGGAAAGACAGACTTAGGCAAAGCGTAATTAAAAGTTAAGTAATTAAGTAAAAGCTTATTGTGTATGTTCATCGATATTTTCGCCAATTGTGAACCGATTTAAAAAAATATTTGTTAGTTCGAAAGAGTATTCCGATTTTAAATTTTATCGAAATCGGCTGAGCCGTTTTTGATAAATAAACAATAATGTACATGGATGTCACATCGATTCGTGCAAATTATTCGAATTCTGTACTCTGTGGAAGTCAGTGTTGCGATTTTTTTTGCGAAAAATAATTATATTTATAGGATTGAGATGAGACGAGCTATGGGTTCGAATGATGTAAAGTGTTACGCATGCTCATGCCATACACTACACCAAAGATTTTGAACTATACCAGTGCAGAACTCTGCGCTGCGCCAGTCCTTTTGACCTCATGTTGCTCAGATAATACCTAATCAATATGAATTTACGTAAAAGTTGAAATCACTGATCTAATCAGGTCTTAAGGTCACTGTCTTAATGAATCTTAAAATAATTTAAATATACATAATTATCTTAGGTTGGTACTTTATTATTCTCTTTTTATGTTAATAACTACGTATTTTATTTTAATAAGAAATATGATTGAAGTTTAATGCACGTTAATTATACCTCCGTTAATATATTTACATATTTAATCATACCAATATTTTATTTTATGGTACATGCATATGAGATTGGCACAAGACCGAGATGAATGGCGTACAAGAGAGGCTTCGCCCAGGGGTATTATACACATAAACCTTCCTCTTGAATCACTCTATCTATTAAAAAAAAACCGGACAAGTGCGAGTCAGGCTCGCACATCGAGGGTTCCGTACAAACATATTTTTAAAATAATTAAAAACCTGGTTTAGCATGTGCTAATGAAGTTATTTTATATGATACCTTACATGATACGATTTACTCACTTTGAATTTTGAACCCATATTTTGTGAATTTTGAGGCCCTATTTTTTGTAATTTAAATAAAAATGTACAGTTTTCAGATTTATTCCTATATGTGTACTCTGTGGCAATGCTTCTCGCCAAATTTCATAGTTCTATGTCAACGGGAAGTACCCTGTAGGTTTTGATTTTTGTGAGTGTCGATATTTGCGGTTTTTTACGACATAAACGGCTCTTACTTTTTTAAACGATAACTGAGAAGTTTTTCTGTTACACAACTGGAAGATGTCATCGATATACGTATACAGTTTAAATTTCAACTCGATATCTTTACGCGTTCCCGAGATAAAGAGTCTTGACATACACACAGACGGACAGACGGACAGACGGACAACAAAGTGATCCTATAAGGGTTCCGTTTTTTCCTTTTGAGGTACGGAACCCTAAAAACGGATCAAAATCCGTTGCATAGTTTTAAAGATATAAGCATTAAGCATACATGGGGACAGATAGCGGGAAGCGACTTTGTTATCACTACATAGTATAAACTATGCTCAGCAGTGGACGAGGACAGGCTGAAAATAATGATGATGTATTTGGAGTCCGAGAGGGAGGGCAGAAAAAGGTCATGGAACGAGACGTGTCGAAGGAAGTACTAGCTCAGTACAGATCGAAAAAAAAACAATAAAAGTGCTGATCACAGTATCTCCAACACAACATTATTCTCGATGTCTTTGATCCCAGCTAAAGATATAGAAATCGTGTCTATGAGATAATTTGTAAAAGAAACGCACTCAATTCAGCTTTACGCAACCCATAACTAAGCTTTCAAACTGCCTTCCGCGTGACGAATATAATTGGTACACCACTATGTACGCCGATACTTATTTGTCAACATACAGATACTACAGATACAATATACATTAGTGGGACATGGAACTAGGCACAATCACCTGTCGACAGAGCCCGAGAGGCGTAACATTGACCAGTCTCATTTCGCGCGTGGCCTGTGATACTTCCTTCGACCTTTATTTAACAAAAACAATTGCAAATTAAGTACCTGTATAGTGTATATCATACATTTACTAATTCTTCAAAATGTACGGATTAGTATTTTTGTTATGTTTGTTAGTGGTCAGCATTAGTGGTTACAGACCGGCAGCACCGCTAATAAAAAACGTAAGTATTTGTATGAGTATTTTTTACTAACTCGTTTTTAATGTTTATTTGAGACTTGCCAGTTTGTTTGTTGGTCTAAAGTGTCTAAAGTCTAAAATATTTTGTATGATCGAATAAAATCCAACTTTATATTTAATTCGCTTTGACTAATATGATAAGATTGATAAATTTGTTAATACTATAAAACCTACGAACATTCATATACTAAGTGGCTAAATTGGTATAAATGGCATTTCTATAAGAACTGCTCACAAAAAACAATGAATGTAAACGCCAAAATCGTAAGAAAATATCACATGTGCTTGGACATTTTGTTACGTAGTGCTTATATAAATTTACGAAACAGACAATTTTATAGTTATTGCCAAGAACACAGCATCATACAGCTGGGTCATCGGGCTCAGGTTTTGTTGCTTTAGAAATAAACCCGAAACTCGACTTATTTTTACTGACTATAGATTTATTTTATTATTAAAATTTTGAGTCGATATTCAACCAGTCAAAAAAAATATACGTAAATACATACATAAAGTAGGTAATGCTCAAAATGAAATGTGCGAAAACCAAAAGTTCCGTACTACAAAAGGAAAAATAGGTCCCATAAAGTTTAGATTAAATGGAGAGATATGAAACGGTTTCGTCTAACCTGTTATGTTACTTGGTTTCCTATGAATAAAGACTTGTCTGACAGACGGACACCTGAGTAAAGGATCTCTCAGGTGTCCGACTGTCAGTCTGTCGCAAGTTTTTTTAACAAACTCGTGTGGTCCAGGTGGTCCGAGATGGGACCCACTTCGAAGGTCCGCACTGGGCAGGCGGCGAGAACGCGCTGTATTGGGTCGACATTATGGGGCAGAAGGTTCTGCGATATGACGTCGACAGCGGGAATATCACATCTAGGTACATCGGTGAGTAGATAATTATCACATTTCAATAAAGTGTGAAAACGCCCCGATTAAATTATTTCTATCGGCCGTCACTAGCCAAGCTCCGAAAACCTACTTGGAAGTTCTGGGTTTCAGTCCCAAAAGACGGAGGAGCATATTTTCAAATAAAAAAAAATGCTATTGATCGGAAATTTGGATTTCTTTACTGGAGGACTTCGAGCTAGGTTGCCGTGTCTGATATGGTATGGTTAATTTATATGGAGTACTATTAGGAATTTAGGAATTACTCGAAAAAGAAAATAAGTATAAATTGCGGTGACTCTCTAAGTACTGCACAGCGATAAAACAGTTATATTAGTCGTGACAAAAGTTACAACGACTAAACCAAAATTTTCAGGCTATGGGCCCGTGTCGCTAGTGGTGACCGTCAAGGACAATCCCAGGCTAGTGGCAATAACGGTGCGGTCTGAGGTGTATCTGCTCAACTGGGATGCGCCGGAAGGCGACTCCGCCCTCAGGCTCCTAAGTGTCGTCGACTTGGGGCGACCGGACAACCGCTGCAACGACGGGAAGGTCGATGGAAAAGGACGTCTTTGGTTCGGTAAGCACTTGGTATATCGCTGCTGAATATCAGGAACAATCCTAGGCTATTGGCGATAACGGTGCACTCGAAGGTATTACAGATTAACTAGAACGAATTGGAAGGTGACTCCGCTCTAAGGCTCATCAGGGTCGTCGACTTGGTACGCCCCAGACAAACGCTGCAACGACGGGAAAGTGGACGTAAAGGGTCACCTTTGGTTTGGTAAGTACTGAGCAGTCCCTTATCGCTGTGTGACAATGAAGGGCAATCCCAGGCTTGTGGCGATAACGGTGCGTTCAGAAGTGTACCTGTTGAACTGGGATGCGCCAGATACTAAATCACGGTACGGTCGCTCTGCTGCTCAACTAGGACTCACCGGAAGGCACTCCGCTCTGAAACTTTTTAGTGTCGTCGACCCTGCGGCGAGCTGACAACAGCTGCACCGTCGGGAAGGTCGACGGAGAAGTAGCGATAACGGTGCGGCCCTAGCTGTATCTACTTTACTAGGATGAAGGCGATGCTGACCTGAATCTCTTCAGCGTTGTCGAGTTGAGGTGCTCGGACAACCGCTCCAATAACGCGAAGGTGGACGGAAAACTCTAGGTGCTAAGGTTACCGAAGTAAGCAGAGCTCCTAGACGCTATATCCAATGGTAGCATATCAATTGAGTAACAATGTGGCACTTTTATTTGTAAATTGCGAGTATTTATGCTGAGTGGCGAATGAGATTTAACTCACAAGCTGTTCAAAAGGCTATCAAAATAAGTGAAGTTACGAGTAACACTTCATTACACAACAGAACTGGATTAATGATTTTGATCAAGCGCCTACTAATTTCGTGAAGGCAACTTACTTAATGTGGTTAACTATTATTTTTAATCAAGGTTCAAGTTAAATATATATTGTAAAGTACTTACTAGTACTTAAATTCATGAGTCTATTCCCTGTAGCTATGGTAGCGATAGCCTGTCGTACATACAAAAATCTAGTTCTAGAGCAATCGGATAGATCAACTATCTTCATGTTACAGGTACTATGGGCAAAGAGGTAGACAACGAGGTAGACAAGGACCAAGGCACGCTCTACATGATGGACAAGGACAACCACGTGGAGCCGGAGGACAAGGTGCGGCCCGTGTCCGTCTCCAACGGCCTGGCGTGGACTGCCGACACCAAGTTCATGTTCTACATCGACACGCCTACGAGGAACATCGACGTTTTCGACTTCGATCTCGAAACTGGTGTCATTCGTAAGTAGCAAATAAACTTCGGTACACTAAGCGCCACATAAATTGGCGGATGAGAAGTTAGCCGCAGATGACACTTTGCTGTGATTCACTAATTATTGCGCATGTGTGCACAATTCACGTAGTAGTGGTGAGCACGGGCGTAGGGAGCGCGTGGGAAGACTGAGGTTGGCGGGCGGGTGTGTCCCGGCTACTCATCTCTCTGGCTCCCGCGCATACCTATATTTCGGCTTTTGCGCAGCGTTCTACGCATAACTTCCCATTCCGATTTGTGTGACGCTTAGTATACTGTCATTAAATAGTACAAAAAGTGGGCAGCGTCCAAACCAATGCATGATAAATAAATAATGCTTCGGTCTTGGACTATTAAAGACGAGACAAGACATCAAGAAAAAAATCATTCTGTGGAGACCACGTAGAGTCCAATGTGACAGGCCAATCCTTAGCAAACACGGAACCATAATTGTCCAATTTACCAAAGTATTGGGGTAGTAATATTTGAATTCGCAATTTTGTATATTGTGCTTGACATTATACTTTGACTTTTCACACTTAACTAATTTCCAGGTAATAGGCGAACCCTGTTCAGTTTCCAAGCTAACAATGTGACAGGACTACCAGATGGTATGACTATTGACTCGGATGGCAATCTGTGGGTTGCCTGCTTCAATGGAGGAAAGGTTGGTATCATTCTTAAAGTCTCATCATCATCCTCTACAACTTTCCTTATCCCACTGCTAGGTATAGGCCTTTCTTTTGAAGTACCAGCTGTGATGGTCCTATGCCAATCATGTCCATGATGTAGACTTGTGATTTTGTTAAAGTATGCTGTTAGAAAAACAATAGGATATGAAAGAATAGAGGAACCAAACCCTGTTTACTATGGCAGCAGCATACTGATACAAAGAATCTTTAGTAAAATTGTAAAATCCTAGACAGTGCCTATTATATTTGATATTGACAATAAAATCTTTGCATGCAGTAGGTACCTATGTACATATCCCAATATGTTTGTAGATATAGTTACAGAAGTTAATGATGGATTTTATATGTATTTTATTTATTAAGTTTAGGGTTGTAACTACAGTGTAGTTAGATATTTAAGATTATTTACCACAACTGTTATTTAACATTCATAGACTGTATTTTTAAAGTGAAGCCAAAGTTTGACATTTAATCAAAGTAATTACATGATTTGTTGATGATCTAAGATGTATCTTATGTTTTAGGTTATTAAAATAGATTCACGAGCAGGAAAGCTGTTAGAGCAACACAAGTTGCCCGCCAGCAAAGTGACATCAGTAATGTTTGGAGGCCATGACCTGTCCACATTGTTTGTGACCACCAGCCGAGTTGGGCTGACCTCGGCAGAGCTGGCGCTACAGCCCGAGGCTGGCTCCTTGTTCGCTATCGACGGAACAGGCTCTAAAGGGCTGTCTGAGAATCAGTTTGATTTCCCTAATGCAGCTTACTATTAAGTATTAGATTAATGTGTATTTTGTAGTATTGTTGTAATTTATTATAAACTTATATGAAAGATCATTTGTTTCCTTTTCCCTGATATAACTAAGCAATGGATCTATAAAGTTTGAATATGATTGCCCAAAATTATAAGTTTCCATGAATGGATATTATAACTTTCCTATTATGGTAGAAATTATAATACTTTTGAGTTACACAGTATAATCTGATTTTTATAAAAACTTTTTTTGCTTTCAATAAATAAATTACAATTTATATTTATCATTGTTTGACTGTTCAGGCAACTGTACTAAATCAGGTTTATTAGATAGCACTTAGTGCACAAATAATTAATCTGTGGTTAAATAAGTATTATCTGGAAGGTGAGAAATGGACAACTGCTCTCATTTTCACCCTTGACAATACCCCAAGATATCCAGTCTTACTCGCACTCAATCAATTTTACATCTATTTCCATAACAATGGCCTAAGATGACAGCTACAAAGTAGCAATATTTGGCTTCGTAGGAGTAGCTTAAAGATGATAATTTTTAAGCTTAGTAAATCAAAACACTTACCGGAAGCCTCAGAAATGGAGGATCTGAAGCATTCTTCCCCAATTTGTTCTCCTGGTACTGGATTAGCTGAATAACCAGCTGCGCCAACCCTTCTTTCGTCGGCGGATCAGTTTGAACATGCTGTAAGCAAATATTTTTTATGATTGCTTGATGAAAGCTTGGTTATGTGCCTAGTTTGTGACAATCAGTTATCATTTGGTTATCTTTGTCTAACTGGTACAAGCTCCTTAATGAAAGTTTACAGCTATTTCTACGCATTAAACGCTAGTATTCAGCCAAAACTATAGAACTACACATACCTTCTTGCAGTTTTTCTGCAACCAAACACGGATCTGGTCAAATTGGGCTAGACACTCCGGCGATTGAAAGTACTCAACGTTAGGTCCACCGTCCTTTTTAGGACATATAGTAGCCATAGTAAGTTATGTTTCAATCAATAATACGGCTAAAACCACAGAAAAAACACACAAAACGTTAGAATTTAATAATTTCTAAACCAAGACACGGCGTCGCTTCGCTTTCTTGTTGACACCTTTGGATTTGACATTAGTTATTTTTGACAGTGACAGCCCGTTATTTTGTGACACCCTATTTTTTTTCGTACTGGAAACTGAAGTCCTCGTTACGGTATGCTGCCGTCTAGTGTCAAGTAGTCGAACTTTAATTTTTACATGAAAATATCATTGAGGAAGGAATGAAATGATTCTATTCAATTTTGATTCCTTTTCAATGGAAAATATGGAACGAATGAACCCAAAGCGGAAGTTCAGTTTTCGAGTTTTGACGCGGGAAAATCTAAATTTCTGAAGAAGAAAACTCCGGAAGACTTCTATTTTCTAAATGATTTGTTTCTTACTTTGGTTATGTTAATCGAATCAGAAACGAAAAAGAAGGTAGAAAAAAAATCTATCGACATAGCCCAGCGCCTAAATTATTGGTCTCGCTAGTCAAGCGTAGCGATTGCAACGGATTAGCAAAATGAAAGAGCAGTGGGCAAGGCACATAGCACTTAGGGCCTATAGCCAATGGGGCCGGTCAGTCAGACTATGAGAAACTCTGTTCTGCTCTGTTGAATAAATTCGACCAAAAATAATTGAATAAAGAATATAGGTACCTAGTCTGATCTAATGTCAATTTCAACGGACTCCCAAAAGAAACTGAGCTCAGTTCGTTCGTATAAGACACAGAGGCTCTGTGGTCTAAGATGTATTTTTGGTCGGATGTTACCTACCAAGGACTTTGTCCATGTTACCTACATTACTTAATGTTACCAGATTTCACCGCTACTCAGGGATGTTTTATCTCAAATCCTCCTAGCCGCTGGTTATGGATCAATTTTCGTGCTCCTTTTTTTTTCAATCCATAAGGACCCACAAAATTTAATTTAATTAGGTTCTCTAGTTTTTAAGCGACTCCACAAAATTGATAAAAATTGCGCTTACTTACGCACAGATAAAATCGCCGTGTTGCTAAAGCAATTTGGTTTGGGAAGGCTTGTGTGAAGTCGGCCGTAGGTACTATTTTATCAAAAAATAATTGTAAAATCTTCTAAGTAAAAACAATGGGTATTTAAAAAAAAACAGCAAATGCGTAATAACATTTATTCTATACATTTCATTTCTACGTGTAAATTTTGCAGCAAAACGGATTTAGTTAGCACCTCAACTGGAAGAGCTATAACACTCCTTCACTCTAACATGCGGCTTGGACGTATACGGAACTTGTATGGAGTCGATCGCGCCAAATAAGTAAACCCAAGATGGCGCGCTCTGCGCATCTGTACTACAATGCGAGCAGCAGGGGTGTGTGCAGTCGCTATTGCGCAGTGAGTGAAACAGTCTAGCCCCATCGAAGGAGTTCTAAACATCGACTCTCGCGCAAGTTTCTTTATAATTAAGAAAAGCGGAAGCGAAGGCGTAATTGTTTTGCTTTATAAACGTCAAAGATGATAATGAAAGTTAATAGAGTTTGTGCAAAAAGAGAAGCATCGTAGGTGGAGTCGCCCGTGTGCCATTTTATTAATTTTGTTACGTTGACAACACTGCCCTGTCATTGCTAGTACAACTAAAAGTGTTTGATACTTGGTAGACACCAAATCGGTTTTCATCAGTACTCGCGTCTACCAAGTATAGTCGGTACCTTGGCTGCTGATTAAAATTTTACTGTTAGTTCAACGTACCGTCGTGGCGGTACAGTGAGTTTCTGTTCTCTTTTTGCACATACTCTACTTGAGCTATATTTTTTCCTGACGCACTAACTAAATCGCCAATCACTGTTTTACTCATTTCATTTTCATATTTATTCCATTTTTTGATTTATCATAACCACTTAGAACTAATTATGACACATTTCAATAGCTTTTTCAAACAACATTTATAAACTGTTGAACTTTTGCTTGTTTGGTTATCATTTTTTAATATTCATGGCTGTAAAATTATTTCTATCCTTTTCTCACAGAATGAAAAAAAAAAGATGCCGTAGAAGTTAGTCCTTGAAGTTAGATTAAGCAAGCAACTTTTTTTCATTAATTGTCAATGAATTGATGGCTTAAATTTCATTTATATTTATTTAGATAGTATATATAGGTATGCCTAATTATGTGTACCTTCGTGGGTAGGTCCTACGTCCTGCAGTGGACTATTACAAGGCTGATACAGTACAGTAATTATGTATATACATTTATTGCTATAATTAAAATCACTCCAAATTACCTAAATATTAATTCATTAACTAATGCCATTGCACAAAAATTGATCTACTGATAAATAAATATTTTTAAGATGCGATGTAGAAAAATCAAATTCTTCTGTATTGTGACAAAAACCATAAAAAATGCACACTGCTCGAGACGATTCGTTCATTCTAGAACTATATTATGCTGCATCTCTTTCATATCAATATGCCAGAAAAGTACATCTATGAGGTGCGTTCGGTTTGGGCGCGGTGGCGTTTTTGGCGTTTTCAAAATTAGCGTTGATGTAAAGCGTTCGGTTTGGGATTTTTGTTCATTTCGCCAACAATGCTACTTTTGCTCACTTCCCAAAACGAACGCAAAAGGAACAAACTGCGGTGCGTCAAATGTCAAACAACATAATTATGGCGGCAATACTTCGAAAATTCAGTAAATTCGTGAGATGTGATTTTTGTTTTGCAAACTTACATGTTCTTTGTTTTGCTGTTTGTTCTGATTTAAACATCTGATTTTGACGGTCAATCACCCACGTGTCACTCGTAGCAGTAGTAAGATTGTGAAACATCAAATCACAGGACATTACACTACACAATTAAATATAAACATTAAATTACATAATTTTATCCGATTTTAGCAATACGCAATTTGCTAGTAGTATTTATATTATCTTTGCTTCGCTGTTCTGCCTTAAACACCATCTATTATTAATTGTTCACCGTACAAATTATTAAAAAGCTTGAAACTTTAGATTACGCGCAAAATTTTATCAACAATAAAACATCAAACTCTTAAATGTCAGAAAACGATCACAAAGAACCCACCTCCGCACGTGGGTCAAAATTAACAGTTCACGATGGCATTTTTAACTGTTTTCAAGCTATCCGAACGGTGAATGAAAACATATAAAAATGCAACTTTTGCTCACACATTCCCAAACCGAACGCTGAATGTGATCGTTTTTAGCGTTTTGAACTGTTATTTTTGCCACCAGTAGGCTATCCGAACGCACCTATTGATGTTACAATTTGACCTATACCCAAAAAAGGGTCGGACCCTTTTTGCAATAAACTTTAGAGCTTTTACTTACCCATTTTATGTTAGAAAATAGTACAACATAATTTACATTCACCATTTTTATTCATGTTTTCAATATGCTTTTTGATGTAGCTACAGTTTACAAATAAATAATTGACGATATTAACGACACACATTATTTGTAACAATTTACATTTAGCTAATCATTATATTTATTGTCATAAAACATTTATTGCAAGCAAGAAACTATTTTCAAACGAGCCCATAAATCTCATAATATTATTATAAGCTTCACACCCATAGCTTTTCACACCCGTAGCTTTCAACTAACATTTGATAATACTTAGGATAAAAATAATAATAAATATTTACTTACTACCTTTTGGGCGCCATGAAATAAATAATCATTTTTATTTCATATTTTGAAGCGCGAATTTTTGTTCACTATTAAAGACGTGGTCGCCGCGTCAGCGCCCGCAAGTCAAGTTATAGGGGACTTTGGCGATCAAAAGGTTAAATACTCGTATGAATCACGAAATAAAAATCTGCTAAATGCATGACATTTGACAGTTGTTGACATGTGATTCTTTTTTATAAAAACACGCACGGTTTTCACCGAGATTCAACCTGCTACGCTATGAATGTAAAGCGTGATTTTAGATTCAATGGGCCAATTAAAGATATTATTCGATTCGACGAGTATTTTTTTAAGAACATATGAAACAGATATTGAGTACACAGAAAATACACATTGAATTTCAACATTTAACACTTGATTATAATTTCATTAGCTAATAATAATAATAACATGAAATTCATTGAAATGCAGAACACATACACGCACACAGAGATAACATTTAATAATTGTACAGGGTTATATTAAACGAAATGGATCAAGAAAAGGGAATTATAAAACTTATTTTATCATAGAACAACTTAGAATTATTGCCACAAGAAAATGTATTGATTAGTTTAACTTGTTACCATTGTCACAATAACCCTGTATAGAAAATTTATTAATAAGCAGCAGGCAATTACAGGGTTAGTTAACAATCAGAAAATCCTTTTAGGACAGAAAATACAACTGTATTTATGTAGCTCACAGCAATGATTTGATCTTAAATTGACTAGCGTTGCTAAACTAAAATTTGATTTTTTATGCTAAAACATGTCGTATTACGCCTGATACTAGTATAATATTGTTTGTTACCTGTGCTTTAGCTAAAAACGAAAAAGATGCACTAAATACAGTTACTTCGTTCATTTATAATACATTGCAAAATTGACATTTCCATTGACGATAATGTTTGATTAAATTCATTACATATTCTAACTACATTTAGCAATGGTTACGATTTATTGTCAATATATTTCATAAACAATTATTTAAATTAAATATACACGATCACTTATAGAGGATACATTGTTCTCTAAGAACTTCAAGAGTAGAGAAGGAAATGGTGAAATAGATAAATGTCCAAAGGAAGACAATAAATGGATTAATTTCATATTATACTTCGCACAAGGTAAAATATACATATCAAATATCATTAATAGCAAAACGCAGCAACAATAACAATATTAGCAATCGCAATAATATTTTAATTAATCTAATAAATTTATCTACACAATAAGACAAGTAATATCACTTCGAAAAACTCAAACTGAATCATTATCAAAATAAATAAAATTAAATTGAGCTTATGTCCGCTTTCAAAGCTAATATTAAACAACAATAACAAACCGTTTCAACCATAATTCATAATTATATACCTGAATATAGTTTTATAAAAATAAACAAAATACTTCAAAAAAATTATAGCAAGTTCATGTCAAAAATTAAAAACGCTACCTACCTAAAATAAAAATAACATAAAAATAGGTAATACTAATAACTTAATAGTTTATCGTGTATATCGTGTGTATCATGTATATCTTTAGAGAGATTACATACGGCTTTTTAAACCTTGTGAGCGCAACGCCACAAATTGTTTTTTCATCACATCTATTCGAAAAGGACTACTTGGTTCGCCTTTAAGTGCGCCTAAAGGAGGTGTTTTCTATATGGTTTTTTATAAGTGGGCCGGAATTATCTTTGCCGCGCACTTTTTGAATTTAGAACAAATAAGTGCGACGGAGTGATCTTTGCCGCGCACTTTTTGAATTTGAAAATATTTGTAATGTTAGTGTTCAGCGCCAAGAAAATGAATGAAAGGAATGTAAATATAAGTGTTCATCACATCTATTCGAAAAGGAATACTTGGTTCGCCTTTAAGTGCGCCCAAAGATGGAGTATTCTATAAGAATCTTTATAAGTGCGCCGGAATTATCTTTGCCGCGCATTTTTTTAATTTAGAACATATAAGTGCGCCGGAGTGATCTTTGCCGCGCACTTTTTGAATTTGAAAATATTTGTAATGTTAGTGTTCAGCGCCAAGAAAATGAATGACAAGAATGTAAATATAAGTGTTCATTTGTTTTATTATTAGATTAGACCATTTAATTTAGTTGTTACTCTGTTTTGTTAAACAATATTATCACAATAAATTATGAGGCGCCTTTTATTTTCTCATAGAGGTGATGAAAAGTAGAGTGTACCACTCGGGCGCAAAATATATTTTTGGCTCGGGCGACGTCATTTGAATCCCTCGCTACGTTCAAGATTCTACTAAAGAATTCTCAATTCAAAATTCTATTCTACACTAGAATCCCTCACTTAGCTCTGGATTCAAAAAAGCGCCCTCGCCGTCAAAATATTATTTTGCTCCCATATGATACAATCTACTATTACTACATACTAGGTGGCTGGTTTTTGTCAACTATAGACATCGTTGGCGGATATGCGGATGACTTTAGTTTTTAAAAGGTTGATGCATTTCCAATGATGTAAACTTAATGTAATAATAATTATTATTTTTTGGAAAAAATAGCATGACGGACTTCACCCGTGTACAGAATTCGCAAATATTTCGCACGGAACGATGTAGCATTTTTCACATCATTGTTGATTTATCACAAATGGCTCAGCCGATTTCGATAAAATTAAAATGGGACCAATTTCGAAGTATACTCTTTCCAATAAAAAAATAATTATTGAAATCGGACTTACTATGAAAAAAGTTATACATTTATTTTATATATAAAAAAAATATACACGTCGAATTGAGTACCTCCTCCGGTGGTTCGTCAAAAATAATACATGGATCAAACATTTTAGTTAGTACAGTGTAGATACAAAGCTGGACGGATGTTTGTTTGTTTTAGAAACTAAGGTACTTTTCGCACATTTTAAACATGGCATAGACTTTGTATAACTTTACCTAAGTGATTTCTGCAACATTAAAAATAGCATAAATACCTATAAGTACGTGCGAATAAAGAACAAACATCGGCTTTTGGAAAGAGATGACCAGTTATTTCGATTCTGTAGAGCGTTATCTCTTACTCTCTCGTGTCTGTATTACGAACCACCATTGGACATTTTGACTAAAGTTACAAGAGACGTTACTTGAAATACTTTGTTACTGGTTTATCCAATAGGCTTGTTTACTAATAAAATAGGTATAATTAAACCGTCAAATAGAGTATCAAAAAATATTAGACACGTATTATTTCTTTTGTCAAACATACAACAAATGAAAAAGACAAACCTTGTCAAAGTTTGGGAGTGGGGGTCGTGACGTCACTTCTCTCAGAGAAGTATGTGCATTTGTATGTGACTTGTGACGACACGCGGAACTATATCGGGCTATAATTATCTTCTTCAATTTATTGTTTAATTGATAAAAGAAAAAATACGTGTCTAATAGTTTTTGATAGTCTGACGGACTAATTATATTTCTTAGTCATCATGCTTATCTATGATTCGCGTTTCAGAGACTACGCTCAAACCAGAAAGTCAGAACCAGACAATTACATCTTTCTAAAGGTCGATGTCAATTATACTATTACTGTACTACTAATTACATATCTATCTGTAGCTTTAGTTTCAAATAATATACAGAGTGATTGGTAATCAATTAGCATCATTTTAGAGGCTTATTTTGTACATCAAAACTAACAACTTTTGTTCTGCGACTTTTGTCAAAACTCAAAAAAAAAATTGTTGTTCCATAGAAAAATTTCAATCACCCGCGACAAAATGTATGGAACAGCTGTTTTTTTTTTCGAGTTTTTGACAAAAGTCGCACAACAAAAGTTGTTAATTTTGATAAGCCCCTAAAAGGATGCTAATTGTTTACCAATCACCCTGTATAAGGTGTATGTTTTATACGCATAAAATACGTATGCAACCTCTCTCATTACGTTGTTTTTTATATGGAGACGCGAAGTGTATCTGCGGTTTTCTTCTTCAAGGAAATACACACTCTGATGAATGCCATTTACTATAAGCATGTATTCTCTAGTTTTACACAAGCGTCACCACAAAATATACTATAGTTCTTCTGATTTTGTCACAGGGATTAATTTTATTCATCTATCAAATCCCGAAATAACAATATATTTAACATTTAAATATAACTGGTAAGCGTGACCGGCCGCTATCCAAACTCTAAACATACACATTTCATATTCATTTATTCGCGGATATGGGTACATTAAAGTGTTTCCGAACTCTGCTGCGGGCAGCAGCAACACCCCAGCAGTGCTGCCGCAGCACTACAAACCGGTCCTCATATAATCTCTATGAGTTTATATGGGACTACATTCCGAGCTAATCAGCATTGAGCTATGAGGAAAAGTAGTGCGGCGGCAGCACTGCTGCCTGCAGCGGATTTCGGAATCATACATTTAAGTTAACATTTTCATACGATGGAACTAGCAACCGCGATTTAATATGAAAATAAAGCTGGAAACATACTATCAGACGCGGCTGAAGGACGCGACTGACAGCCGCGACTTAGCAATGTGCACAGTCTTAAAACATCCGGTGTGCCAATTCGCTCTCGGACGTCCGAACGCTCAAGGTCGTCCGAAGGTGACGTCCGCGACTTATGTCCGATAGTGTGCACGGCTCAGTGTACTTTCATAGTCTAGGTCGCGGCTGTCAGTCGCGTCCGATAGTATGTTTCCAGCTTAACTCATCACATAATTTTCATACAAGTTTAATCCAATACAACAAAATATAGTCTAGGCGAGCGTCAGACAAAAATGAAAAAAATTATCGTTTATAAAGTGCCCTCTGAATAAAATTGTAAATATCTTCTATGTAAAGAGGTCAACTCATTAGAATTATATTATAAAAGTAGATTTAACCAAGAAAATACCGATTAAAAAATAAGTTAAAAAAATATTGACACGGTTAAACAATATGATTGATCAAAGCTGCATAAAAAACATTAAGACCTTAACCTAAAAAAAGCAATAACAAAAATATTACTAATTCATTTCCTTGACCAATCTAAAATAACAGGGCACTTAACGTCAAACTTTCCACTTAGTATTACAGACTAAAAATAAAAGATTTTATTTCTTCATATCAGAACAAATTTGCTTGTCTACAGTAGGTTACACGGAGACATCCGAAAAACTTCACTCTCTCATTATGATCAACTTTTGTTAATGTATCTCTATTCGTTATAAAAATTAAGTCTGATTGTCGCGAAATTCATTTCTTTGGGTTTTTGCCATTCACTTTTCATTCAGATAAACTACTCATTTTAAGTTTCCGAAAACTCTTTTAGCGGCGATGGATAGTGTTTACGAGGTACATACATCTAAATACCACAATAGCAGATGGTAAGCGTGAAATTACATCAAGTTATTTTCACCTTAGTTTTTAGTTGATGTACCGACCATTATTTTAGTTTATAAGTAGGTACGTACACTACATTCATGGCCTGTAAATGAGCATTCGTAAACCTAATTATTATGAGTAGTTTATCTCTAAATGGCATAAAAGCGGGCTGACCAACAGCATATCAGCCTTAATGAGTTAACATTTGCTCTTCAGATCAGGGCTGTTCCGTGTAACCTTACACCGGGTGTTTCTCTGGACGACAGACATATTCTAGGTCTAGTATCCCTAGCATGAAAAACCATTTTATCTACTCTTGATGTCATTTGCCCATTCATAATTAGTTTCAACTGCGAAGGAATAAATTGTTGAAAAGACAATTTGTCCCTTTTCCATGCTAGGAGTGCTGGAATATGAAGTTTATCGTTTAGAGAAACCTCTAGCAGAACTCTACGCGCCATATTACAACAAAAAGCTACTCATGTCTTTATAATATTTGTCTTCATACGTGTTTCCTTTACTTGATTCCCAGTAAGTATTCGGCGATCCCGACGTAGTAGACGGCTTGCGCGATACCGAATAGTGGCGCGATCACGATCATACGGCACGCGCCGCCCTTGAAGAAAGCTGTCGGACCCTCGTACTTCATTGTTGTTCTGTAATTAAATATTTTTTCTATTACGTCTTGGCTGAATCAGATTATCTGTATTTTAATTATATACGTTAGGCTCAATTTTAAAGGCGCCATCGTAAATTTAATAGCAACGTAAAATAGTGTTCTTGCTATCAAATGCATACATAGGTATAGTGAAAAAAAAACACAGCTACTCTAAATTGCTATTATAATTACTAACTTTTCTACATGTGACGCCACCACATGCGCGCTTCGAAGAACTAACGTCAGCCAATCACAAGCCGAGGGCTGCATCGCGCAAACGAAATTTACAACGACGGCCGAACCATATCAAGACCAAAATGTTACACGGCCGGATAGCTATCCCCGAGCACAACACCTCGCTCGGTAGAGTACTACTTTTTGAGCGGTTATCCTAACATCAATAGCGTCTCTACATGGACGACCACCAAGTCCAAAGTGGTGACCCCGATGTGATGAACACACCCCAAGACGAAGGACACAACATCATCGGCGGCAACGTCAAGCAGACGCCACCCTCCTCCGCAGACAAATCAGCAGCTAGCACTCCACCGCGCTACCTGGATCCTGATCCAACCAGACGCACGCTCGGTCCCGACTCACTGTGGATGGCTCAATCCCGACTCACCGTGGATCCCGCCCGGCCTCGACTCACCGTAGGCCGCTAGAAACCTGTCTGCACCACTGGCACGTGTTTCAAGAGATCAAGACCAAACGCTGTAGCTCATTCGGAAAAAATCGACTACTCGTGTCTAGACCACGTCCATCGGGTTCACAGCTAACGCGGCCGACGAGCCCGCCGCGCAGCCCGACACAAACGATGACTCGATACTCACACGACGCAGTCCATGATGGATGTGTACTGACGCTCGCCGCTGCCCTTGGTGAGCGTCTGCATGCGCGTCTTGACCACGTCCATCGGGTTCACAGCTAACGCGGCCGACGAGCCCGCCGCGCAGCCCGACACAAACGATGACTCGATACTCACACGACGCAGTCCATGATGGATGTGTACTGTCGCTCGCCGCTGCCCTTGGTGAGCGTCTGCATGCGCGTCTTGACCACGTCCATCGGGTTCACAGCTAACGCGGCCGACGAGCCCGCCGCGCACCCCGACACAAACGATGACTCGATACTCACACGACGCAGTCCATGATGGATGTGTACTGACGCTCGCCGCTGCCCTTGGTGAGCGTCTGCATGCGCGTCTTGACCACGTCCATCGGGTTCACAGCTAACGCGGCCGACGAGCCCGCCGCGCAGCCCGACACAAACGATGACTCGATACTCACACGACGCAGTCCATGATGGATGTGTACTGTCGCTCGCCGCTGCCCTTGGTGAGCGTCTGCATGCGCGTCTTGACCACGTCCATCGGGTTCACAGCTAACGCGGCCGACGAGCCCGCCGCGCACCCCGACACAAACGACCACCTGAATAATATAAAACATTACGATATAACTAGCTTAGTTAGGAGAGCGTCGGGCTAGTGATCTGAAGGGCCAGGGTATTACGAAGTGATAATTTTTGAAATGTTTATCACTATAATAACTCTTTGACAATAAAACCTTATTGCATTCCAAAAGTAGTAAATAAAACACAAAGTATTTACAATTAACTTTAAATTATGTGTTATTAAGGGCGGCCTAAATGTCTTGCGATTTCTGCCAGGCTACATTTGCATGAACAAAAATCAGAGCAGAATATAGTAGTTAAATAAAATCTATAAATCAGCTCTTACAAACAAAAATAAACACAACAAAATATTCGCTTGGAAACTATGATGATGTACAGACAGATAAGTAAGTATTTTCGTGATAACCACGTATTAGCAGACACGAAAAATGCAAATCACTCATTACTGCTCCAAAAATGTACTGATAAAATCATGCACACAAAAAATAAGAATCATTATCGGTTGTTTATGAAGACTGATTGATTCCAATTTGCTCTACTTTTAAAACTCTGTTTGCCTCGATGGTTTAAAATAAAATTACGTGCTGTCTCCTTCTTTCTTCTTTTCAGCCATAAGACGTCCTTTAGACAGTACTTGGCCACATGCCTCCTCTATCGATCTCTAATAAGGTCGGTTTGAAGCGGCTTGCATCAAACCAATTCTGCTGTCTCAATGAGGTCATCTGTTTATATTTTTCTGAATCCTACATCACAAACACACACATACACACACACGGATTTGCTCGGCGTTGTCAGCCGGGGCTGACAACGCTCTACAGCCGACGATTCGGGAATCAACATTACACATAGTCACACGTGGCACAAAGATGTGTGTCCGCTGGGTTCTTTCGGTCCGAGATCGTTAGGGCGTCTCGAACAGAGGGAAGTAAACGACACTGAACGAGACATCTCGAGCCGCTGTGGCCTTGATGCCCTTATACAGCCCGAAAATACCTCGCTCCCGTAGCAGCTTGTGAGCTCCAGTGCTATCCTTACACTCCTTAAGAACGTTTTAGCTCGAATTGCCACCACTTTCAAATGTAAGTTCTTCTTCTTCTTGAGGTGCCAGCTCCTACCAGAGGTCAGCTATCATTAGGACTATGCGGACTTTGGAAACTGCTGCGCGGAACAATGATCTTGTGCTCAGATTGAACCACGTACGAAGATTTTTGAGCCACGAAGTTCGCTTCTTCCGGGAGGTCGTTTACCATGGATAAGTTAAATATAAGTACTAACCAAAATGGCGTGTGTCCGCTGGGTTCTTTCGGTCCGAGGTCGTTGAGAGTCGCGAAGAGAGGGAAGTAAACGACACTGAACGAGACATCCCGAGCCGCTGTCGCCGTGATGCCCTTATAAAGGCCGAAGATACCTCGCTCCCTTAGGAGCTTCTTTGTTAGCTCTAGTGCTGTGGTTCTTACGAACGTTTTACCCTCTGAAACAATTTGTTTTCATGAAGTGACAAAAAGGATTAGGTACCTGGCTGAAATTTTAGAATAGGACCAACCGCGATATCGCGAAAATAAATCGACTGTTTCATACGAACAGTTCACTGACTCTTGAAAGTTTAGGGTGTAAATTTTTGAAGTTAAAACTTCTTTCGTTGTGCACTTTTTTGAGATGGGTAAAAAAAATGTTAAACTCGCTTCAGATCGTAACCTGGTCGAAAATTCGTAAGACGGATGACGTAATGTTAAAGTTTTCACTTCTGACGGCACTCCCGGAGTTCAGCCCGTTGTTTATTTTTTTCGCGATCTCTCAGTTGGTTCTATAGTAAATATTCAGAAAATATGCCTGCATTTTGAAACAACAGTTTAATGGTATAGTTAGCTTCGCCTTTTTCCATAATTCAGGCATACATTTGGATTTGAAGACACTGACGGTTTAAAAAACATACTGTTTTGAAAAACATCAAAATCAACAGGTGACGTGCATAGTTACTCGTAACATAGTGTGGGTGCGTCTATTATGGATACGCAAACATGCTGCGTCTCTTTCACTCAAATTACTCGTAAATAGAAGCTTAAATTATCGATACGGATTGCGTCTCTCTTTATTTCAATAGAAATAAAAGAGATGTACAACGTTCAGCTCTCGAACGCATGTATCTATTATCTTCTGTGGATAAAGATAAATATATCTACATAAGACCCGGGGCAGTAAAAATAGAGCAAAAAATGCAGCACTGGCCATAAAAACACACACAATAATCAATAAGCTAATCTAAACATTAACCATCTTGAATGAAAGTTCAATGTCCAGACAATATCGTGGACAATATTATATTTTTAGCTGTAATCAGTTTACATTCGTCAAATGGGCCTTCTGCCAAATTCTCACGAAGAATTTTATCAAAACAATTCCCGAACTAGTAGGCGCGTGACGATTAATTTGCGTTTCAAGTAGTAGGTATTGTGCCAAGGCGACATAGCAGTTTGCATTTGTAAGAGCCCTTGTTGAAGTAACTTTTTAAACCTTGCGTACGTCCGGTCGTCAGTTAAATATGATATGGTAAGATTAACGACGACGGTTTTAGCAACGGCGCAAGCATGTAGTGCGAAGCAAGCCGGGTACAAATCATGCTCGCGAACAAGCTTAACTGGCGCCCGGCCTAGCCCCGGACGAGGTGGAAATCGTGTCGTTAATAAGAGGCCTAACTCTTTAGTTATATTGTCCTACAAGATGACAATGTCCCGGCACAGAAAACTAATTGCTTCTACGTACTACGTTCTGATTTCTAAAAGGCCACTCAACTTCCCCCATCCTAAAATCTTTTTTCACCTCCCAAGCACGCTTATCTACGTCATCGCGTCAGCCGTACGTTTGCGTCGGCCGTTGATTGATGAATTTCAAAACCTGAAGCCAAAACATTTTCTAAGATGGCGTCGACCCCGCCCACAACACAGAAACTAGTACAAATCAACAACATAAAGCAATGTCGCTGCTTCGTTTCCCAAAATGGTAGGCAGCTTACAGCTTATTTTTCAAAAAGCAGTGACTCTCTCTGATCCATTTTATAGTACCTACCTCCATTCAGGTTGTTTGTTCCGTGGCATCCCCGATACGTAAAATCCTAATGAATAACTACATATGTCATGCCATTCGTTTTAAGCTGGCACTAAAAAAAATGGAAAAAGGGGCGTGGGGAGCCCACCAGCCTTTTGCTGGGTCTAGGATATTTTGAAAATCACGGGTTCAACCTGCACCATGTTGGCACAGAACCAGGAGGGGTGACGTACAAAAATAGAAGCCTATGCTCAACAGTGGGCGATCACGGGTTGTCGATAATGATGATGGAGGCACTAACCAGCTTTGGCTTGAGCGGCGACTCTGCCCGCGTCCTGCATCTGGATCTTGAGCAGCTCCATGGGCGTGGTGATGACGATCTGGCACGCGCCCGCCATCCCGCCCGCCACCATTTGACGGAATATTGGCAGAGACCTACAAATTAACGTCATCACTAGAAACACTATTCGTCCGCTTAGTAATCCTACAGCAGATTTTGAAAGAATCTTGACATAGCGCACGGGAGAAGGTACTGCTTATTTTACGCCTACACCCCGCGTTTGTTCGGTGCCTTTTCGGCGTTCAAACCACATTGGTCGAATCGAGTCTCCTGCGATTCACTTGAATCCAGATTCTATAAAAGAAATAGTGGTTTTCGGTGACGCTTTAACTACATTTTAGATCTGTGTTTGGAAAGTATTTTTTTATAACAATTGACGTGCAACAAACTTGCACGAAGTTAAGCTAACGTATACCCATTACAGATTTGCACTAATAATTTTGATTTATACCGATGCAAAGCTCTGCGCAGCACAGCACTATGCTCATCACCCGGAGATATGAAGATCTAAAATCTCATGTCACACAGAAAATTTGCTGGCAACATTGTCCTTTCAATCTGGAATATAATAATCGCACTACTGCATGGCGGTTAAATAACAGGCACTATCGTACTTCCTCCAGATGGGCTCTATTATAATTCTGTACAAAACATCCCTACAACTACAAAAAAAGTTTATAAATAAAATACCATAATTTGGCCCTGAGCGAAGCCAGGGCAATCTGTTGAAGAAGACTTAGAAAGACTTGAAGGTAAGCGGAATATTTTTCTATTCGAGTAATTATAAAATTATCATCGCATTCTTCATTGGGCAATTGTTACTATAGGAACAATCCTGAAATAAAGAAAAAATGTACAGCACTGTTTACATATTATTTAAACAATTTTTGGGAGGTTTCTATGGAAATAAAACTGAATCTATGGTGATGCCAACAAATGGTATACAGCCCGTAGAAAATTGTGGTTAACGCTAACTCTATCGAGCTCGTAAAAACCTGAATATGCTCATAGTATACAGGGTTATTTCTAATCAATTAGCATACTTTTAGGGGCTTATTCTGTGCATCAAAACTAACAACTTTTGTTCTACGATTTTTGTCAAAACTCAAAAAAATGTTTTGTCGTTCCATAGAAAAATTTCGATCACCCGCGACAAAATGTAAGGAACAGTCGATTTTTTTTGAGTTTTGACTAAATTCCTAGAACAAAAGTTGTTAGTTTTGATGTACAGAATAAGCCCCTAAAAGGTTGCTAATTGATTAGAAATAACCCTGTATAATACCAGTACTGGTAGTTCACTCTCTCGCTATCTCGTGCAGTACTCTTTCGTTCCACATAGTTTATACTAGAACAAGAAACATATGACTCCTAAGGAATTCGGACAGCATTTTCTTGTGATTACATATACCAAAACTCGTAGTACCTACAGGGACTTTTTAAAGTTTTTGCAACGGTTACCTTTATCTAAACTAGGGCTGTCCAAATTACTCACCTTCGAGGGCCAATTGAATCTACTACGTATTTTATTTAATAATATAATTTAATTTATTTAATTATACAATATGTTCAGTTTTCAAGTAAATAAAATGCAATAAGTAGACATTTTTGGATGAAAATATGTAGTTTTTATTCCTGTAACCATCCCGTCAAACGTCATATAGATTTTTTCCGTTCTCAACGGTGCAAAATCTCCCGTCATAACTAGCACATTATGACGGGAGATACTCACTCTACAAAAACAAAATACTTTTCGAGAAACTCCTAGTAAAAGATTTTCACTTCACTTTTAAATGATGCCATGCGAACAGAATGTTGCAAAAATAATTATCTATGAATTATACCAAATAGTAATTACATGTTTGACAAATAATTTGTCGGGGCAGCGACTGTAGCGCCATCTAGTGCATTGAGAGTGATGAACCACTCTAGCGGAACGCCCAGCCAGCAGTGTTACGAGAACCACGGGCGGACTTGTATCCACGTACAGTGGAGCGGGTCCCGAAAAAGGCATCTCGTGCTCGGCGGATCGCTTTATTTCGCGGATTACAGTTACAGATTATTATAAAGTGATAGTGTTATTACTATGAACTTTTGAACAGGAAAGTGATTTGAGACCAGAACAAGCCGTGATACAGTGTTGGAAGCAAGTTATATGTCCTCGCCCACGAAATAACCCACGGGCGTATGCGCATCAAACTAATGATGATGATGGACCCTTAGTCCCTTCAAATTATATTTATCAATAACATTTATGTCCAAAACTATTTTCTGATTAAAACGTGAGTTGCGGGCCGCAAAAAAAAGTCGCGGGCCGTTGTTTGGACAGCCCTGATCTAGACGAAAGACATTCCTAAAATTCACATTCAACGTAAAGCCACAGACTTACCCATCTTTCATAGTGAGGTAATGTCGGAACATGTCGTTGGCAGCGAGCTTGATGGCCTTCTCCGGCGTGATGAGGATGATGTTGACCGCCGAGCCGCGATACATGCCGAAGTAGCCTTCTGCAGCGTACGTCTTCTTGAAACAATCGAGCCTATAATATTAGCTGCTATTAGCATAGCAAGGAAGATAGTTGACCGATGGGGTCGTAAAGTTCTCGTGTCCACACGTTGGCTTATGTTGTCCTTGCTAGTATAGATGCAATGTTGGACCCAGAACGAGTATTATCCTACTAATATTATAAACGCGAAAGTTTGTGAGGATGGATGGATAGATGTTTGTTATTCTTTCACGCAAAAACTACTAAACGGATTGAGATAAAACTTTGCAATAATATAGCTTATATATCAGAATAACACATCTATATATATAAAAATGAAACCCGTTTTCCGTTGTCACGACATAACATGAAAACGGCTTGACCGATTTGGCTTATTTTTTTTTTGTAGTTTTCTAATACTCTGTACAAAGTTCTTACGGAAAGTGAAACGAAGTTCGCCGGGTCCGCTAGTAGGCTATAAATTATAATGATATTGCGTCAAAAATCAAAACATCATGCGGGCGAAGCCGCGGGTAAAAACTAGTATTAAAAAAAATAATAAGCTTTTACTAACAAGTACTCGCCAAGACGAATCCAACGAGCCGAAACTCGATAGGGTTGCGTCGTTTCATTACAGAGTTCCTATGAACTTCCAGCTCCAACATCAGACTCTGGTTACCATTGAAGACTACTGGCCAAGACCATTCAAATGAATCCAAACTCGATGAGGTTGTGTCGTTTCATTGCTAAGTTCTTTGGGCCACCTTCCAGCTCTATCATCAGATGTCATGCGATTTACACATGTATGCAAAATGTCACCTCAATCGGTAACCGGGAAGTGGATCAAAGGTGACGTCCACAAGTGGTATATTATTCAGAGAAAAATCGAACCAAGATGATGTATACATCATTTGAAAGCTTGTTTTATGGGCTTCCCAAAAATATTTAATTTAGATTTTTTCACCCCTCCATTTTTTTTTAATGTGAAAAATAACAATACAGCTTATTACTTTTTCTAGTTTAGCAATGATAAAGTGCTTCTATCGTTATTTTACTTGCATTCGTAGCTGATTCTTTCAAATTCATCACTTAATTAGCTAAAATTAAAAATTATAACCTACCAGTGTTATCAGTTAGTAGGTACAATGTGACAAAAAAACACTTAAAAAGTGTGTCTAATTGGTAAAAATGCTTTTATTTAACAATTTGGAGGTTACTTAATCAGGGTTGCTAGAGATAAACTACCTATTGAGCCAAATATATTTATTTATCCTTATAAATTTAAAATCAATTTTAAAAAAACCGGAGTGCTCTTTTTTGTTTTTAACTGTTGTAATAGACTCGGAAAAATATGAACTTTCTCGAAATGTAACGAGTGTTGTGGTTAGAATTTTTGATTATTATTATACCAGCCTCCATACATTTTGTGGACATGTCCTTTAATTTGCAAGATTTGATTACATACCGACAGACAGACAACGGGACAGGTGAAGGTAAATAAAACCATGAAAAAAGAAGAACAAATGACCTCATTAAGATCGCAAGATCACACTAGATACAAGCAGCTTCCAACCGGGCTCATTGTAGATCTATAGGGGAGACCCAGCAGATATGAAAAGTAATGTATGCACCACTAAATAAAGCCTATCTTCTTGGGCGGCTTGAACCATTCACTTCACTCAGGACTTTAAATTACTCGTTACGCTCAGGCTTTATTCTCTCGGTGCATACCTAATCTACTTTTTCATTAGGACATAACTTTTTTATGACCCTAGTTATACGAGTTTTGCTAAATAACTAGTAAAATTGTGACGTTTGATTTGATAAAGATACATTACAATATTTTGACGAGTTACAATCAGTATTACAGTTTAACTACACACCACATCATAATAAAATCATAAACAATACTATTGAATAACATTATTTTCGTCCCATAAAGATAAGCATGGTGTCTGTAAATCACGAATGATTCATTTCATCAAACTACTAATTACTGAATCATACATCACTATAATTACGTCTCTTTAAATAAATTGATAAGAATTTCGTCACCAGCCTATCTCTGAGTTCAAGGAGACAGAGTTTGTTGACACAAGATGATAAAGTTTCATCTCTACCTAATTCAGCTACAGAGTCCTCTGCTAGGATTTAGGCTTGCTTCTTTATTTATAAGAGATGCTAAGTTCGTATAGGCCGGGTGGCTAGCCCTGGTGTCAAAGTTTTTAGACCGCCTGAAGGCATCTGACATGGCTAAACTGTTAAAACAACCGGAACCTACAATTTAACGTGTCATCCGAGCCACGGTAGCGCTCAGTTAGAAAATGCCACCCGCGGTCACCCATCCAAATACTGACCGTGCGGAGCGTTGCTATCCCACTTCTGACACCTACTCCTTACATAATATATCTGAGCTATATTATCTTAATTTAGGTGATCGCTGACAAATACCTAGCCAAACTACGCTACGAGCGCTACTGCATCTGATGAAAGCACGTGTAGCGCCTGATTAAAACTGATCATGATGATGATGATGATTTCCAGACCGTTTTCGCCACGGCGCCTGCATAGCTTCTTATTACGTTACCTACTATATGGGTCCTCACCTCACATGACTGAAGTACCTAACCAATTTTAGCGTAGGACGTAGGTGGATTGACTATACAATGTGTAACGGAAAGACCGTATACATACTGAAAGTACCAAATCAGATAACGGTAACAAACTAGATGGGGGCATGTTGAGCCGTGTAAGTTCGTTTGCTGATTTTTAATCTTTTTTTGAAAAACTAGTCATTTTTATGATTAATTCACATTTGCACAGCACTATCACACTAAACAGCTGTGAGGTCAATAACACGACCTTGCCCATCAAAATCAGACCACACCTCCTTGTTGTGACATGTTTGTTTACGTGCAAAAGATTTTTCTAGTCAGTCATATTTAATTATTTTTTAAAAGTGAATGTTGTTATTTTGCTCGGAATTTCGAATACAGCATCTATATAAGGTATAGTATCAACCCACTTTTTATGTATACAGCCTTTCCGTTACACGTTGTATAATAAAGATCGCAGAAACGCGCTGGAAGCAGGCCGTTTCCAACCAGCCTTAATAGAAATCCATAACTGCCTCGGTGGCTCAGTGGTTAGTGACCCTAACTGCGGGGTCGAAGAAGCGTGGGTTCGATCCCCACCCAGGGCAAATATTTATGTGATGAACATAAGTGTTTGCTCTGTGTCTGGGTGTTATTTAGTTACTATCTATATAAGTATGTATTTAAAAATAAGTATGTGTAGTATATCAGTGTCTGGCAGTCATATCACAAGCTTTGCTTAGTTTGGGATCAGAGGCCCTGTAAGATGTCCCCTAATATTTATTTATTATTTATATGGGAGCCCTATGTCCAGCAGCGGGCATCCTACGACTGATGGATTATGGATGACTATATACTTACATGCTTTTGTACTGTCTCTCGCCGCTCGGGCCCACAGTTTGGTTCTGGAGGCGCGTCTTGACCAGATCTAAGGGGAACACCACGGACACGCCCACTATGCCCGCGATGCCCCCGTTTATGATCTTTGGGAGGAGGCTGTAACAAATAATAAAATTGACGTTAAATATTGCAATAGCGTTAAGAATGTATAAGTTTCAGTAAAAAAATACAAAATAGTTTTTGTAACAGTATCTGGAAGAAATCAAAAAATAGCACGACCGACCGTGTACCTACAGAATTCGCGAATATTTCGCACGAATCGATATAGCATTTTTCACATTATTGTTAATTTATAAAAAATAGGTCAGCCGATTTCGATAAAATTTAAATTTACTCTTTCCATTAATAAAAGAATATCGATATCGGATTACTACGCAAAAAGTTATGCGTGGTTATACATAAAAAAATAAATAAAAAATATACGCGTCGAATTCAGTACCTTCTCCGTTTCGTCGCTCAAAAATGGCTAATGTTTCGTGTGTTGTAATTTATACCTAACGCTATATTTTTACTATACTATTTATGTAATTTAGGAAAAGAACAACAAACTTAATATTATTATATAAATATATTATTTAAGTATGTAAGTATATTATTTTATTATACAAGTATATTATAAAAACAATTTCACAAAACATTGTATATTAATTAACTTTAATGACTAGACTAATGAGTATATTATTATTAGGGTTACTTATATAGCATATTAAATAGTTAAACATACCAACTAATCCAACTATTCACTTCACACACATTATTATTATAAATAAAGCACGTTAGAAATTAACAATATACAAACTGATAACTTGTAATTATTAGTAACTTTTAGTTTTTTTTTTAATTTGTGTTAAGTATCTGTGTTCGAAATTAGGTTACTTCAGCGGTCAAAAGACCAAAATGTTCCCTGCTATACAGGCTCTTACGAGACCTAGTGTAAGGTCCAAATATTTTCAAGGTCCTTTTGCGACTTTCCACCGCACCTTATTTTTAAGATTGTTTGTAAGTACCTCCACATGTTGTAATACGTAATAAAATATTTTATTATTTATTATTATTAAAGAAAAAGGAATGTGGAAAAGAAAAGAGCTGTTGGCTCCTTGAAAAAAATTGAAAACAGGAGAGCTCTACGCCTGAACAGACTTGAAAAAATCTACGAAACAAGGTTTATCTGCAAGAAGATGAGTTGAAGCACGTTTGTATGTATGGACGTAGGTACATAAAAGTTGTAGTAAAACCTTAGTCTATCGATAATTTTTACGAATTTTTCTAAAAGCTATCAATTTTGCTAAAAGTTCTTTAGTCTAAAGATCTCTTCAGATACAATACAAACGACATTTATAAAGATTTTTTAGACCATGAATTCTACTTCACATGAGTGAGAGAAAATTCTGAGCATAGGTAGGTATATATAGAAAATGATACGCAAATGTTACGACAAATTATAATAAAATTCTCTCTTGAAAATATCAGTTTCTATTGACGGATTTAAATTAAATGTATTATCTTAAACAGCAGCCGGTAGGATTAAGGAAGTTTCACGAGCAAGGTCACATTTTACAGCTCTGCATGTGGTAGAGTAAATAAGATTTAGCACTTAAAAGATAATACTTATCAGTGTCGTTACTTACGTCCTTAATCAGTTTTCCTTGGCGATGTCTGTCAGATAAAAGCCGCTTTACGTAAGGTGTTACTAAGAGAGATTTTTCTCACAGCGCGAAATACTTTCGCTTATCTGTTTTTACAGTAATACCCCGACTTACGCTACCCCGTTTTACGCTTATTCGCAGATAAGTGGTTTTCTTTTTGTTCGCCGCGTGCATCAGCTTGTTTTGTTTACGACAAATTCGAACGTGTTCCGCGGGGATTGTTTTACGTACGCATTGCACATTAGGTTTACGACGACTTCGAACTTATTTATACGCATTCTTTTTACGTTTTATCTCAGAGAAAATAAAAAAATCCAGAGGGAACGTCGTTGAACAGTCGACAAGCCAAGGCGTAGTTTCATAGTTACCTGGATGTGTGTGTAATTGTCTGTACACGGCGAGGCGTAGTTTTGGTTGGCTTCACTTGTTTGTTCACAACATTCTCTCTTGATTTTTTTATTTGCTCTGAGCGTTTTATACCCAAAGTTGAACCCTGACTTACGCGAATTCGACTTACGCGGCTATCGCCTGGTCCCACTTACCGAGTAAGTCCGGAGTATTACCATATTAGTAGCACATTTAGTTCAAAAACCTTAGCAATTAGTATATCCATGCATTGGCGATGTTCAAAATACAGTCGTGTCTATTCATTGTCTATTTCACTCATTCCACGTTACATTTTTACACATAACGTATAGATATGGAAACCTTTACCAAAATCTGTTTTCTATAAAGTATAACGGTCAACCGTGGGAAGTCGATTGTTGGACACAGGCCTCACCTACCGGTTTTAAATAGACTGGCAGGAAGGAATTAGCATCCAGCATGTTATCTTGATTCAAGTAAAAATCACAAGCACAGCTTGGTCCTTTGGCAGGCATCAGTGGAGCCGCAGCCAACACTGAGAGGCCCTTTTACATAAAATGTTAAAACTTATCTCTTAAGTGCATAGAGTAGGATGATAATAACTATTGTAGGATATGATTTACAGTATTTCGGGTTATTGTGATGTGGTGATAGATGACTTACAAAGATGGGCTATAAGATGAGGTACGGCACCCGCCAAATAATGCCTCATTTCATAATGTTTAGGCGGGTGGTGACTTACCACCCACTAAATGGGCCCCCCATAAAGGCTGCCGTAACTTGGCGCCGGAGGGGCAACATCGGTGTGGACGGCTTAGGATGTCGAGAGGTGTGCTGCTTTCACTAGACGCTACTCGCGACGTTATGCCCTTTAACACTTCCACTCTGGATCTTAGGTTTTTAGCTCTTGCGATTTCCACTCCAAGCCGGCCGGTAAAGGCAAGAGAGGAGTCAGGGGTCTCATTTAGCCTCAGGGAATCATGGTTCGCGGTGTCGCCACTCACCGACGGCTCGCCACATAGCCGCCCCTGCGCGTTTATCTTGATTATTATTATTAAATACTACGGGACTAATCGCGCACTAAAATTACGAGACAAATAAATAACTTCTCATCCCGACCGTGACCGTGGTCACGGGTAGACTACCCGTGACCACGGTCGACGCAACTCGGCCGAAACGGCGGCATGAGGAGGTATTTATTTATCTCGTAATTTTAGTGCGCGATTAGTCCCGTAGTATTTAATAATGTGTTCAAATCGCAAAAGTTTAAAACAACAATATCTTGATTATATCAACTGTCAACCTTGTCGGTGGATGTCCTACGCTGCTCTTGCCGCTAATGGGCTTATATTTCAAGACATATGACATAGAGACAAAAATAAACTCTATACATATACAAGACCAGCCCTTATAAAAATAGACTATCATAACTAGATAATCGATCTGGAAAACAACCTTAACATTATTATGTATAGAATAATCTCATATCTTACCTATTGAAATTATCATTTTATCAATCTATGGCAACATTTTATCAATGGACAAGCTATTATTATTTTTTAGGTAGTCTTATTAATTATAGCTCATTATTTGTAGTGGATTCGCTGATTTTGCGAATATAAATAACTTTTAATCAAATAATTACCATTAAAATTATCAATGAGATATCATTAGTTTAGCTATAAAAGTACTGGTTTTCATGAAAAATTAGGGAATTCTAGAAAGTACAGATTCACTATGAGCGCGGAAGAAATTATTGAGATTTGAATCCAAGTCCTGCTACATGTAAGACTCACGCGCCAACCCCTGACCCACATAATGTTTACATTGTAATTAGAATTCTGATGTCAAATTTAGTACAAACATAAGTATCACTAAAACTTGGCAAAAGCTAAATGATAGTAAACATTAAACTAGCTCGAAACGTAGCTAATTTCATTGAGTGTATATTTGTAGTCAAGTTGTGTCAAGGCCATTTCTATTGTCCCAACCAATGGTGTTAGACAAACCATGTATGTTAAACGGACATGTTAAACTAGAAAAACAGCATGCTGTTAATTTCATCTGTATCACACTAACTAATAACAGGATTACATAATAACCGAGTAATAACTTATTAAATAAAATAATAAAAAAAAAAAAAAATGTGACATCTTACACACGGCCTCTGACCCCAAACTATGCAAAGCTTGTAACATATACTTATTTTTAAATAAAAAATACTAAAATAAATAGTAACTAAATAACACCCAGACACAGAGCAAACACTCATGTTCATCACGTAAATATTTGCCCTGGGTGGGATTCGAACCCACGCCTCCTTGATCCAGAAGTTAGGGTCACTAACCACTAAGCCACCGATCAATTGAATATGAATTACATGTTGAATTTGTCTATAATCCTTACTTTAATTTATTAATATTATAAATCCGAAAAGTTTGTTGGTTTGTTCCTCTTTCACGCAGCAACGGAGCAACGGATTGACTTGATTTTTGGCATGGACATAGTTTGAAAGACAGAAAGTGACATAGGCTACTTTTTATCTCGGAAATAAGTTCCCTTGGGATAGCACAAAAATCAAAATATGCAGGGGAAATATACGCGGGCGGAGCTTCGAGCAATAGCTAGTCTGTTAATAAATTAATTTCGTTCAGTAACAAATAAAGGAAATGTAATTTCCCCTTTACATGAATTTCAAATTTTGTCTAAAATTGCCTCGTATTACGCGAATACAGAACAAACAAACAAATTACGAACAACAAAAAAATTTAATGATAGGTGATCTTTGTTATGAATTTTGGCCCGTATTTACGAGTAGTTCACCAATTTTCTGATTCTGCTACAAAACTACAGAACCATAGCAATATAATTTTCTACAGTACCGGTAATCTTGCCAACTTCTTCTACACTTCAAAGTAAGAAACAAAAATCAGCCCAAAAGTGGATAAATCAGATACCTACCTACTAGGTACTACTATTTGACTATTTAAGAACCTCCTCTTTCTTGTGTCACCAAACTAAATAGAACTTTCTTGAGAAGAATGCCAAGTGCGTTTGAAGCTTACACTTGCTGTCTGCCATAAAACCATGTCCAAGTAAAACCTGTGTTAAGTATATGTTTCTATAACATAAAACTAAATGAAGATATATCAAAATCAACTCCAAAACAGAAAATATCCTACGTTATTTATCATGTAAGAGAAGTATAATAAATTATTGTCAAGGCCACATTTCATTACAGTCATGGAAATGAGCTCTTAAATTGTTTCAAAGTAGTTTAGACCATTACTCTGTAGTAGGTGTTTACTACATGCTATATACTGTATTCTAACATTTATATTTTTCTGTCTCTATGTAGGTATAACTAGTTATAACATATTAGCATAGTGGTTTCTATTACAATAGAAATATGGTGAAATATCATGTTAAAATAATAATTAAAGGACATGTCCAGAAAATGTATGGAGGCTGGTATAATAATAATAAAAAAATTTAACCACAACACATTTCGAGAAAGTTCATATTTTTCTGAATCTATTAAAACAGTTAAAACAAAAAAAGAGCCCACCGATTTTTTTAAAATTGATTTTGAATTTATTAGGATAAATAAATATATTTGGCTCAATAGATAGTTTATCTCTATCAACTCTGATTAATTAACCTCCAAATTGTTAAATAAAAGCATTTTTACCAATTAGACACACTTTTAAAGATTTTTTTGTCACATTGTACTGGTCACACTGATAGGTTGTAATTTTTAATTTTAGCAAATTAAGTGATGAATCTGGAATAATCAGCTACATATGCAAGTAAAATAACGATAGAAGCACTTTATCATCGCTAAACTAGAAAAAGTAATAAGCTGTATTGTTATTTTTCATACAATTTATTTTTCACATTTAAAAAAAAATGGAGGGGTGAAAAAATCTAAATAAAATATTTTGGGAAGCCCATAAAACAAGCTTTCAAATGATGTATATATCATCATGGTTGTCATATTTTTCTCTGAATAATATACCACTTGTGGCCGTCACCTTTAAGATTTATTAATAAGGCACCAGAATTTAGACAATGCCATACCAAAATGTGCTCTATGTAGGTAGGTACATTGTATTAATTCATATTAGTACTGTACTACTGTACCAGCCATTAAATAGTCCACTGATAAATCTATGGCTACCCACAATGGGGGACTGGGCCATATCTGCCATGCTTGCTCAGTGTGGTGCAAGAGTGCATTCACATATTTATTATAGAGAGTTTTATTAGATCAGTATCAAAACCAAATCAATTTATCAACAATCGTTACAGGTAATATTTTGTGTGAAACAACTCAAACTTCTTAGGTTATTTAGTTAAACTTGTACAAAATACAGTAACATTCTCAATTATCCTGACCCCAATTATGCAACCAAAATGTTACATATTCATGGCAAAATAGCTTTTATAAATGATCTCTGGACTGGTACAGTAAAGAATTATTTAGGTCACAGAACTCCCCACAGTCAATTTGAGTGATATGAATAGATTGGCGATGGAAGGGAGTGTTGAAGGACATTTTATAGGCATGAATTGCAAAGGGAATAGAAATTGCTTTAAGAGAGTGTAAACAGAAAACCTTTTTACTTACAATCATTCAAGATTGGTAGGTAACTACATAGGTATATTAGGAAGTAACAACTTGGAATAATATGCAAGTGTGAAATTAAAAATTATAGAAACTATGGACTGATAACAAAAATTATACATGAAATGGCAATATTTTTGACTGACGAAATGGAGGAGGTACTTAATTCGACACATATATTTTTATATCACGTATAACTTTTTACATGGTGGTCTGATTTCAATAATCCTGTTATCATTGAAAAGAGTAAGAAAATAGTACTTGGAAATTGGTCTCATTTAAATTTTATCGAAATCGGCTGAGCCATTTTCAATAGGTAAATCAACAATAATGTGAACAATGTTACATCAATCCATGCGAAGTATTCGCGAATTCTGTACATGGTTGAAGTCGGACATGCTATTTTTTGCAAAAAATAATTATGTTGGTACACTCACGCGAATTTTTGTGGTGGAGGCGACGCATTATTTGCTTGGCTCATGTTGTCGGCTTTTTTTCTTGGACCTGAATCAAAATAACAAACATTAGAAAAACAACGCAAAGGTACGTGGATAAGAATTATAATCATAACGGTTGACGAAGTGGTACCTGCTATTTGTGGGGCTTATTATTGTTTTAATGCTTTCTTTATAAATAGAAGATTTTGCAACTGCGAGACAGGATCGATAAAATGAAGCAGTCCGCAGATGCCAAGGCAAAAGATTATCGAAAGCTTTTCTTTCCCAAAGTTTAAGTTTGACAGTAATGTGATTTTTGTTTAGTTGATAGTTGTACGCCTACCTTTAATTTAGAAGATCTTGAGCTAATCGATAACTTTTTTCTACAGATTTTTGTTGAGGATTTTCCTCCGAGGAGCACAGACCCAAACAGCTGATGAGGATGACTGACGGATGGACTGTCGAGCCCGAAGTGTCAAGTTGACAGATAGACTGACATCGACTCATCAGTGTTGCCAGCTAATTATGTGTGTTTGGCTTTTTTTGCTAGTATTTTTTAGTATTAGATCACTTGAAACTTTTTATCAAATAATTAAAATGTTTTAATAGTTAAGCTAGTAGCTTGAAAATAACGACCATTATAGCATTACAAATTATAATTAATTCAAAATATTTTATCTATAGACAATAAAATTTGGTTGTCTGTAATTATAGTCTGTTTACGGCCAATAATTTTACGTGTTAACGATTCACGTCTTAAAAAATCATTGTTGAACTAACTACTGAAACAAGCCGAACGCTTAGGCCAATCATGCCTCTCCATCACTTGTTCCGCGATCTCGCTTGGACGCTCGGTTATCCTAGTGAATAAATGTCAATGAGACTTTTTCTGACAGCTGACTATAAAAAAAGATGTAAAAATGCTCAACAGATGGCGTTGTATCGTCAGTGTACAAGTGAGGTCTCCTTATTACGTGAAACGGAACATTACATAAACTTAACAATGCAATTTTGTTTATATTCCGTATGAGTGAGATAAGTTTTTGGTAAAATAAATTTATTGTAGTAGTAATCAGTTTACAAAATACTGATTTAAAAGTTAGACAACGATGTCTTTAAAAATATTTGACATTTTTTTTTAGAAGAAATGGAACGATTTCATCTGACATGACATGACATATATTTTGACATCCCACCATAATTTTTGTTTGAGTACATTTTGTGTTTTCGAAGTAAAATAAAGAAAAACTGAAATATTGAGTTGTTTTTATTACACCAGCCTATGCTACAAGTTCAGAGTTCATTTCATGAGAACAAAAACAAATGAACGTGTACAACTTGGTCTTAGATTATAGAGAACTTGGTGTACACTCACAGTACAGCGACATCTATAAAACCTATTTTAAAATATATTTTTTAATTGGCTCTCGGAAAAATGGATATAGGCGGCGCCACACAAGTTGGTAGATGTGAAGTTAGCTACAAGCTGCGTAATATCCAATCATGACTGAAGCTCACATAAAGCCGAACGTTGATTGGCTATGTCGCAGCTTGTAGCTAACTTGATATCTGCCATTTTGTGTGGCGCGGCCTATATAAATATTGAAGTCTTCAAAAAGTTCAAAATGTCGCTATTAGAATATTAGAAATGTTGGTGAGATCGTCAATGAGAGAAAAGTTTTTAAGTAGTATTGATTTTCGCTAAGTCTAGCAACATGGTTGTTATTATGGCAACATTTTTACAGGGATTGGCATTGACATAAGGTTAAAAAATGACAGCTGATTTTAATAATAATACAAGCGATTGTGGCGCGGGTTTTTGGCGGGAACGCGGAAAAATCATGTCGCCTCATTGTATTATTTTGTTAAACTTGTGTTTTTATCAGTGATAATTAGTGAAAAATGGTGGTATTTCGTTGATTATGAGCTGATTTACGTGCATGAGTGTAGGCAAGTGATATAATGTGACGTATCATGTTCTTCCGTGTTGTTACCAAAACTCCATAGACGCCTCTAGTAAAGTCTCCACTGCTTTACTGAGGTATGACTTGGACTATGATTGGACTTGATCGCGACTTTATTGGACTATGACGAGACTACGACAGTGACTACTTTGATAAAATATTATCAAAAATTATTAAAACTTAATACTTGACACTGGCAAATGCACAATAATGCGACGCCAAAACTAAGAAGAAGAAGAAGAAGATTGTGGCGCGAATTAATTAAAATAATTTAAACAATGGACGACATAATCTTATGGTTTTATTTATCAAACAAATTATTTCTAGATATGATACAACCTACCCTACATACAACCGACGAAGGACCAGAATGTGTACTAGTACAAAAACTTAACACATTTTTACTAGAAAATTAACACTTTAAATAGGTATGGCTTTTGTCTCGCTATTTTTTTAGTATTGTACCTACAGAAGGGGGTAAGACGGTAAGAGTTAAGACAAACGTCAAAATAACATACCTAACAGAACTTATAGTGCTAAAATTTCTAACCTTCCAGCCTAGCTTCTGTTATTTTTTGTACTTACCTACTCATTAATCTGCCTTCTAAAATAGATATATGTACACGTTACATCTATCATAATATAGGGCGAATTATACATATCGATGGCGTATGTGAATCCATCAACCCGCATTGGGCCAGCGTGGTGAATATAGCCCAATCACCCTTCGTGGGTAGGCCTACGTCCTGCTGTGGTCTAAAGGCTGGTACAGTACAAACAAGTGGCGGATGTGAAGTTAGCTACAAGTTGCGTGAATCCCAATCAACCCGCTTTATGTGAGATTCAGTCAGGATTGGATATTATGGCGCAGTTTGTAGCCAACTTCACATCCGCCGACTTGTATGATTCGGCCTATACCAATCTACACAATTATCTATCTAATAAGTAGTTAAAGGTTCGGATGATTACACCTATCAAAAGTTATCAATCTAGAGTTACGCAAGACCTACAATTACCTACCTATCTCCTACGGGACTATCCCTTTCCAAGCAATTTTCAAACTTTTCAAAGCAATTGTTCTTCCGTGTCGATTCTTATAAAATGTCTGTTGTCCACCATTTCAGTATTACAACTTTCTGTACTTTTGAACGAAAAACATCGTACAACATGAGCTCCTACATTTTGGTAAGTATCTAGAGATAAAATATATACCTACCTAAGGGTCATAATCTTAACTTTAATAAACAATGTACCAACGGCCCTTTTCACTGTCGAACATAGGCTTACCGTTACCCACGAAGGGTGATTGGAGTGAAGGGGGATCCACCACGCCGGCCCAGTGAGGGTTGGTGGATTCACTTACGCCACCCATCAACTACATGTTGCATCACGATGTTGTCCTTCACCGACAAACCAGTTGTCTGAAATTTTGTAATACATAAGTTCCAAAGAACTCATTGGTACCGTACCGGGATATGAACTCACGAGTGTAAGGATATTGTACTAGGACTAGACCACCACGGCTTACCTGACCTAATAGGTTATCCAGAACTTATGTACCTACCTATTAAGCCGAAAGGTGGTGATTCAGACCATCATTATGAACAACTTTTACTATGGGACCAATCCAGAATTAACCGATAAGCCGCTTTTAACCGGTCTTATTGGAGATCCATAGAGGCCTATATCCAGCAGTAGACGTCCTATGGCTGCGATGGAAGGAACCCGGAACTCGTGAAAAAAAAAGCTGTTTCACTCATTTTATCGATTTCGAGTTGCAGTTTTGTATGGAATAGCTGCTTTTTTCTCAAATTTTGAATTTTCACTATATTTAGTAAAAGTTCTTTATAATAATGCTCTTAATCACGTTTCCGGGTAAGCAGAGCCCTTAGTACAGTCAAAGAAGATATAATAATACTACGGTACAGTGTTTTGCGTAGTTTACTTAAACTTTGGCGTCCGCGTGTGGCTCCATACATTTTGGTTAGTTCTTCCTAGTTTCCGCCAGAGGCGCTGTACAAAAATGTATAGAGCCATACATCTGTATGCTGAGTGTGAGTTTTGTCGTAAACATGACGCGCTCTTCGGCAAGCGCGTAAGCATGTAATTTGTATGAAGAAATGTACAGCGCCACTAGCGGCGCGTTTTTGAAACACAACAAGTTCATACAAATTACATGCTTACGCGCTCGCCGAAGAGCGCGTCAAGTTTACGACAAAATTCACAATCAGCATACTGTAGTTTCAATTTACGTGTAAACCTGGACTAACCCCTCAGATAACCCTATATTTAATTATTATATCTTATTTAGATGGTGGCCGCATGTCTGATCGCTGCTGTCTACAGCAGCCAGCCTGAAAAGAGGAGCCTTTCAGGTGGCTGGGAGCCCGTGACTTGGCCCGCGCCTCCGGCCTGGCCTCGACCTATCGGTGGAAATGGTATATTGTACACCTCTTCTTTAGTTACCTAGCCTTTTGTAACAATTACTTCGACCTACGATCTACAGAGCCACAGTCCCTAAGTAAAAGTAGTAAAAAAATGTCCGAGCGCCGTCATAAATACTGACTTAGATATTTTAATTAAATAATTTAAAATGACCCGTTTTCTCGACGTTATGTCAACTAATTAGTGCTTGTAACCGAGTGCTTTAGCATCGCGGGGCGTTGTAGTCGGCCTGCAATCGCCTTACGACTAACTAAAAAGCCTGCCCACTACGTTGCTTGGGCAGGGGTTTGGCTTGAACACTTTTTTTGCACTCTATAGATATTTGCTTGAAGAATATTTAAAATAAAACCGGTTTAGCTTCATGTTCGGGACAACGGCCGGGGCGTTTTGAGTTTCAATGACATAAGTTTTTGTACTGCTTGACCTTTGATTTCGGTGGGTCGGACCTTGTAGTTCAAGTCCCTTTGCCTAGTATGTAGTAGGTACCATTTTATAATAATAATAAACTTTATTTCAGACAACTTAGTCCATATTAAAATTACACAGAAATACACAAAAGATCTTAAGTCATTACCTACAAACTAATATTATACTATACATATATTCGCTTTCCATCAGGCGAGTTGGTGGCCTTAAGTAGCTCTATTCTAGGTACATAAAAAAAGATGTAACTGTGGCTTATTATATGTCAATAAATAATATTTTATGTTTTTATACTTTGTTAACCAGATCTAAGTGCAGACGTGGCGGGAGCAGTAGCAGCGGCCAAAGCCGCGGCAGTCGCTGTAATGTCCGCACAGAACGACGTGGCCGCAGCCAAGCACGCGGCGTTGGAGCAACAGAGCGCTGCCAGTGTTAAGGGGGTGGAGGCTGCGAAGGCTGCTCATAAGAGGTTGGCATCATTATTTCAGCTACAGCGCGGTAATACTTGGCGTCGGCCTCTCTTATAGCTTTCCAATGAGTCGATTGGAAGCCAGATCTAAGTGCAGAGGGGAAGGGGGCATTCGCAGCAGCTAAGGCCATCACAGTCGCTCTGATGTTTGCACAGAATGTGGCCGCAGCCAAGCACGCGGCGTTGGAGCAACAGAGTGCTGCCAGCGCTAAAGGAGTGGAGGCTGCAAAGGCTTAGGAGTTTGATCATCATTATTTCAGCTACAAGACGGTAATACTGAGCGCAGGACTCTCTTATAGCTTTCTAATGAGTCGGTTGGAAGCCAGATCTAAGTGCAGACGGGGCGGAGGCATTAGCAGCGGCTAAAGTCCCCGTAGTCGTTGTGATTTCTGTACAGAATGTGGCCGCAGCCAAACACGCGGCGTTGGAGCAACAGAGCGCTGCCAGTGTTAAGGGGGTGGAGGCTGCGAAGGCTGCTCATAAGAGGTAGGCATCATTATTTTAGGTATAGGATGGTAATACAGGACATAGACCTCTTTTATAGCTTTCCAATGAGTCGGTTTAAAGCCAGATTCTAAGTGTAGACGGGGTGGGGGCAGTGGCAGTGGCCAAAGCTGCCGCAGTTGCTGTAATGTCCGCACAGAACGACGTGGCCGCAGCCAAGCACGCGGCGTTGGAGCAGCAGAGCGCTGCCAGTATTAAGGGCGTGGAGGCTGCAAAGGCTGCTCATAAGACGTTGGTCATCATTATTTCAGCTACAAGACGGTAATACTGAGCGTAGGCCGCTGAGGTAGGGGACGATAGACTTCCCTGGTTTTCAATGAGTCGGTCGGAAATATTTTGCATCCAGCGCGATTCTGCAGACTCAGTCAGGTTATGTCTATTTTGTAGGTGGGACATTATTTGCTGGGCTTGCAAACAATAGTGTATTCATGAAAGGTTTAGCTTAGTCACACAGCTAATATTCTACGATGTTGATGGCCGTAAACGGGAGTGCTCTACAACCAGACTGCGTAACAAAGTCTTTCTCTTTGACAATAGTATAATATAGGTACCTACCTAAAGTACCTAAGAGAAAGAGTAAAGTGAACCAGTCAGATCTCATAATGACATATCTCACAAGCAGTAATTCCAACAGCGAAGAAGCGTCACGCTTGGCCCGAGCACACGCTCTGGAGGCAGCTTGAACCAGACTTGATGTTTCCTATTGAGTGTTAAGTCTTACTCTTTCTGACAAGATAGTTGGCAAGGCAACGAGTAAAGTGAACCAACACATAAGCCCATAACTGTATCTCACAATATGTAATTCCAACAGCGAAGAAGCATCGCGCTTGGCCCGAGCGCACGCCCTAGAGGCAGCTCAAGCTGCGGTGCAGGCGCAGGCGCAGCTGGCCGCTGCTCGAGCCCGCGCGGCCGTCGCGCAGAAGGTGGCGGCAGCAAGGGAGGCCGCCGCGGCCAAGGCGATCCAGCGTGCTGCACATAACCAGGCCGCCAGACTACAGAATGCTGGTAAGATAATGCTATATTTCAGTCGCTATGACCTAAAACGATTTCCATATTTTCTTTGCAGTTTTTCAGGCATAAATTCTTACGAGTTTAGTTGTTTTAGGTATTTGGAAACGAATTGGACAGTGCTCGGAGTCACTGGTAGATTGAATAAGAAATAATAAGATGCGAAAAAACTAAAGTTGGTATACCGATATAGTCCAGCTGGTTAGCAGAAGGAGCAGTGGGTAAGACACATCACGCTCAGAACCGATGAACGATGGGGTAAAGTTCGGTGGAAAAATAGGAATGCGCGAGATGCAACAGTCTCGTTCAACCGATTCTGAAGGGGCTACAGGACATTTGTAGGGAGGGGAAGCTTGTCTGATCTGATGAAAATTTAATGATAATTTGTGCTAAGGGAATGGATAGAAAACATGTTTCGCATAAAACGTGTTTTTGTCAACTTCTCCCAAATTAATGTTTGCGAAATCTCAATGAGTATTTCTGTTCTAGACATAGAAGCCCTGAAACTGTCAGTGATCCAAAGCACGGGCGCAGCCGGAGCAGCCGGGGCGGCACACCACGCGGCCACCGCGGCGGCTGCAGCGCTTCGCCCCTCGCCTCTCGACTGGCCCAAGCTCGCGCCTTGGGTACCCGCCCCCGCCCCCGGACCTTGGGCTTGGGCTTAAACTGTCTAACTTCACACATTTTCAAATAGTGATTAATTTGATCTTCTCATATAAAACCGTCCTTATTAATATGAATACTTACTATAAAAATAGAATAAGGTACAACTTAGGTAAGTATAAGAAAGTATTTGCCTATCACAACGTTTACCGACTCAATTACCATCTCTAAAACTCAATTAATGAAAACCAATGATTTTCTTCTCAGCCAATTCAATGTTCTTAGAAGTTACGTTTAGAAGAAGAAAATAATATAAGCGCAATGAAAAAACGCCAAGTCGATGAGCGTAATAGAGTAAGTGTACCTACCTAATCAACTTTGTTAATTGAATTTGTTTTGTCTCTACCCGTGATAGGAAACTTTTAGGTCTAAAAGATTTCTTTAGGACTCTACCTACAGCTGGATCTTTTAAGTTCCTGGAAAATAGTTTAGGATTTACTTTTAATTGTTAGTTTAAGGACTTTGATTTGTGAATTTGTGTACACGCATTTTTGTCTGTAATACAACTGTATGTGCTTTTAGTTACAATAAACATAATTTGGATATGAACAAAACTTTTTATTCTCTATCTCCCAAATGCATGTTCCCAATACTCTTATGTCCCATCGATTGGTTGGCGAAACTTAACGCCTGCGCGTTGTCAGGGCAACACGAGATGCGCCCATCTTCTTAGACCCAGCATCTCTCATCTGTTTCTGTTACGTAAAATGTTCTCTTATTGTTTGATTACAAATACACGATGAATTGTTAAGAGCTAAGATGTCTAAGGTAAGATGTGCACAATATTTCAGTGAGTTGAGGGTATTAAGTATTCTATTACAGAAGGGTGTGCCTAAATAATTCAAGTTTAATCAAAAGTTAGGCCTTTACGGTGTCACATTTGGGGCAGGAGCTTATTACGTTGCGGTAGTTGAAATGGTGTTTAAAATGTTGATATCACATTGTAAAATCATTGTCATAACACTTACCTATAGGTAAGAAAGAGGCTGATTTCGATATACCTACCTATATTCTTTTTAATTTTTCCCATTTCTCATTTAGGTGAAGTGGTGGCTTTTCCACCTCTTGCTGGTCACACTGTTGTGCAGTGGCAGCTTAGCTCGAGCAGATGATGATAAAAATGGAGACAAACGCAGGAGGAACTTCTCTAACCCAACCTATTACAACGTCGGAGGAGTCCTCTCTAGCAATGAGTCTATCGCATTCTTCAAGGACACTATTTCGGTATGACCTCTTCAAGTTTCTTGATGCCAACAAATAATCACCGCAACTACATAAATGGAATCCTCACATGTCTTAGGACATTTACTGCTAATATTAAGTAGGTATACATCAGCCAAGTGGGGACTCATCAGTAACTACTAGCTGTAGAAAATAGTAGCCGAAAATCATGAACTATTCTATCAGATTTTATTTGCATATTAACTAAACCAAATTACAACTGAACATACAATCGGGTGGGTTACGTATTTACCTAAATTCTGATTTCGTCACATTTCTAACTTTTCTTCACAACTGAAGCCAGTCAAGTAACTGTTGGCAATTGTAAGGAAACTTAATTGAAACTTCTTGAGTAACCACAAGTAACTTAATTATTAATTTCTGTTTTTATTTATAGAGTCTCAACTTCAATTCAAACTATGTGCCCCGTGGAGTGACATATCATGATTATTCCATATTGATGGACCCGAATCCGATAAAAACTGCGCTCAATGTTTGTAAGGACCTCATTGCTCATAGGGTAAGTTGTACCTACCTAGTACACATTACGAAATTTTCTCGCAAAACTGAGCTACATATTTTTGAAGTGAAACTTCTAATGCGACTTCTAACAAGGTTGTGTTAAACGTTTAACGCTTCCATGGAGGGGGTGTGAAAGCACTGTTGCGTCGAAGTTTCACTTCATTCGCGCGGAGGGACTTCACGCACTATTTTTTATTTATTTTAACCGACTTCCAAAAATGATGAGGTTCTACATACGTCTATGTATTTTTTTTGTGTATGTTCTGCGATATTTCCGCCAATTGTGATCCGATTTTTTTTTTAGTTCGAAAGGTTGGTGGTCGCTCGAGATGGTCCCATTTAAATTTTATCGAAACCGGCTGAGCCGAAAGTCAATCGTCGATTTGATTGAGCTATTCGAATTTTGTATACGGTTGAAGTCAGTTGTGCCATTTTTTGCCAAAAGTATATAAATTATTCTTTCAACTAGCTGCCCGCCCCGGCTTCGCCCGGGTACGACTGGTTAAAAAAGACATTTTATAAGTATTGTGCTTATATACCTACCATGTAACCAAGTAACGTCACACACATGGGCACAGTTATTTTGGCGCGTTTTCATATTACATTAGCTTACCTATACGCAAATATTTTCACCATAGAACACCCACTACTAAACATAGGGCTCCCTTATTAGATCTTGAATAACACCGAATAAAACCTTTGCAAGAGGTTTGCATCCAGCTTCCATCAATGTATCTACCAAAAAATGAGGTTCTCAATTAGATTGTGTTTCATTTAGTATGTACAAATGTTATGCGATCATTCCGTCAATTAAATTTTGACTCTCAATAAAGTGTTGTAGTCTTGAAATGTACCTATATATTATAATGTCCATTGCTAGACATACCGGACGAACCGATAGGATGGGTTGAAAGCTACTCGTAGGTACCTGAATCGCGGGTGTTCCCGTAGTCTTAATCTGTTCAATTATTAACATAAAATAAAGATAGTATTGACCATCTAAATAAAAGTAAGTTCGTATGGGTCGGCTATACGTTATCTATGGCTCTGGTTTCATTGTTTTTAAACGGTTAGAATAATCAGTCCATCTACATTCTACCTACGTAAGTTAGTTGACGTTTCTACTATATACTTGTATTTGATCTTTTCTTCATTTGATAACTTTGTAAAATATTCGCCATCAGTTCTACTTCTACGAATTGTGTGCCCTATCTAAAGCCTCTACAACTTGCTAACCCAAAGAGCAAATTGAACCGATGGAAACGCTGGCATCCAACGTGATCTGGTGGTCTCGACCTGATCTTAGATTCACGTGGAGACCTTTTCTACGCTTGCCAATAGGCTTGTCTACGTTCATGAACTTTAAACCCTCATCGATCATTCGTTTTACGAACTATGTGTCAGTACCTATTAACTACCACTACAACAGAAATTTTAAATCGTCGGTATGTCGGCTCGCCTTACTTCGGAGTAGATTTGGAGAACCATATCTCAAGGTGTTACATAAATCAGCGCACTAATAGAGGTGGTACCTATATAGAGCCGTGGTGGTCAAGTGGTAGTAACACCTATCCTACAATCGAGAGTTGTTGGATTCAAATCCTAATCCCGTATCAATGAGTTTCTTTGGAACATATGTACGGAATTTCACAATGTCGTGTGGCAACCTGCATACCTATGCAGCTATGTACATCCGAAGAAGGAACTTGATGACGTATATCAACCAACCCGTACTGGGCCACCGTGATGGATATGACCCAATCACCCTTCGTAAACAGACCTATGTTCTGCAGTGGACGATTAAAGAAGACTGGTATATAAACAGTACTTATAGAAATAGGGGTGATATAATACATGCACAACGCGACAGCGTTTATTTTTTTATATTTCTATGACTTAAAAAATTATCTAAGTGTTTCGGAATAGCCGATTTGAACGATTCAAAAAACAATTTACTTATACATATAAATTGAAACAGTCTTGAAAACAATATGATTTATTTGGATAAGGATTTAAACAGAAGTATGAATAACATGGTCGAATATTGGTCGGTATTTCTATTAACTTTTAAAAAGTAATAAGTGGTTATTGTGACATAATGATAGTAGTTGGACATTATGGTATTGCGAAGTTTTTTTGGTAGATATTGATATGTTCTTTAATATTGTAGAACAGACTTTTGTTCTATCATCAATAGTTTCCGCAGCGCATGCAACGAAAGACGTTTTAATTAAGACATTTTTTTACACGTTAGGTTACGTTACTTAAGTTTTACTAAGGATTCGTAATCTTTTCTAGCAATAAATATAACTTATGTTACTTAAAGTGAATGTAGCTTTCCAATGGTGAAAGAATTTTTAAAATCGGCACAGTAGTTTTCGAGTTTATTCATTACAAACATACCCACACACACACACGTAAATACAAAGGCCGGGCCGCTACCGCCCGCGCCGCACCGATATGTCCCTGCATTTTAAATCTGTAATATCTTCGAAAATATTAATTTAAATTACATGCTGTAAAAGGCCATATTGATCTATATTGAACGGACAATGTATTTAAGGTACTTAATTGGATAAGCATTAATTATGTATTGCTTAAAATAACTATCTAAATAAGCCATTTTTTCTCGTAAAATGTAATGGATAAAAAATGGTTATTGTGGGCTATCCTTAAGAGATAGATATATACCATCGTGGACTTTTTTGTTGACCTTTTTAAGGTGAACAATACCGTAGTACATGATTTTGATTTATCTCGTGGGGTTCAGTCAGCGTTTGCAATGTAAGCCGTGTGCCGTAAAAAAACGTGTTTATTTACGACATTACATTAGAAACCTGTAAATTTATCAGTGTTCCTCTAGAATATTATGCATTTATCTATTATATAAAAGGCTTCCCTGAGTGACTGACTGACAGACAGCCTACAGCCCAAACCGCTTAAGATATAAACTTGAAATTTGGAATGTAGATACATTAAACGACGCAATGGAGCACTAAGGAAGAAAATTTTGAAAAATCGATCTCTCAAGGGGTAAAACGGGCCCTTTTCGTTTGTATGTAACTTTTTATACATGTATACATGCTTTGCAGACAAAACAAAAAATACGTTTGTCCCTGTTTTTCCGAATTTTTCTTATCTAAGGGGTCAAATAAGGGCCCAAAGTTGGTGATAAAAGCCTCAATTACATCCAACCAGCTGAACGGTTATGGTCGAAATCTGGTATGAAGGAAGCACACAGCATGTTTCAATACAGGAACTAATAATATCCAGGAAAATCTATAGGGTTCCTGAAGGATAGCCAAAATTAATCAGTTTAGGCTACAGCCCAAACCGCTGATGATATAAAATTGAAATTTGGAATATACGTACATCGTACAACATAATGAAGCACTAAGGATGATAATTTTCAAAAATCGACCTCTTACGGGGTAAAACGGGCCCTTTTCGTTGGCATGTAATTTTGTATACTCTGTACCAATTGACATGAAACTTTGTATATATGCTTTTGAGACTAAATAAAAATATCGTTGTTCCTGTTTCCCAACTTTCCTTTAATATTTTCCTTAGGGGTCAGTAGTAGATACGTCCCAAAGTTGGTAAAAAAAGCATCGATTACAGTCAACGCGCTGAACGGTTACTAATGAAAACGGGTATGTAGGAAGCACACAACATGTTTCAATACTGGAACTATTATTATCCCGGAAAATCTACAGGGTTTTTTAGGGATAGCCAAAATTAATCAGTTATAATATAAAGGTAAGATAAAACGGGTGAATGAAATCTAACGAAATTTGGTACGAAACTAGACAATAACACAAATTACCTCTTAGGGTACTGCTATCCCGGAAAATTTGGTTGGATATTTTTTTTTTAAATATTAAAGACTGTTCGAAAATCAATGCAATTTTGTTTCAAAATAGCATGCAATTAAGTTTCAAAATAGCCCACCATTTTAACTAATACATGACTATCAACATCCTGGGAAAAGTCCCGGATTTCTTGTACGCTAGATCAATCGTAACCCTGAATAAGCGTAAAAAAAAACTTGAATTCGCTGTTTTTAATAATGTAGTAAAGTATCTAGAACAGAATTAAGGTAATGATTCATCCTTAAATGGGGCACAATGGGTCCCGAATAGTTTACATTTTTTTTATTTTGTGAGCCAATGGTATCATACGAGTACTAGGGTACATACGGGTCAATATTTTGACCCTTACTTACTTACTTTTTTATAGGATCAATACTGAAAAGCGAAAATTACCTACATTTTCCATACATTTTGTCGTGTGTCGATTAACTTTTTGTGTTGAACAGCTGATTTTATTTACGTGATTTCGGAGTTGGTACCATAGCAAAGAAGATATAATAATACTACCATAGTAAAAGTTAGTCAAATGATGAGTGTAATAGCATCCTAAAATATGCCTGTCGTCTAGATATAGGTACACTATGTGTATCTCATCTCATCAATTATGGTCTCGATCACTTTTGACTGGGTGAACGGTTTTGGGCTAGATTATCATGTATCTCGGGAAAAATGAGTTCAGAATACCTAATCGAAATTAAATTTCTAATGTAATGAAAAATGTCGAATACCTGTACCAGCCTTAATTAATAGTGCACTTCTGAATGTAGGCCTACCCGCGAAGGATGATTGGGCCATATCCATCACGCCGGCCGAGCGCGGGTTGCTGAATCCACATACGACATTGATTTTTCTCTACGGACGTACCTATACATGATATATGACTGCCTCGGTGGCTCAGTGGTTAGTGACCCTAACTTCTGGGTCAAAGAGGCGTGGGTTCTATTCCCACCCAGGGCAAGTATTTATGTGACGAACATAGGTATTTGCTCTGTGTCTGGGTGCTATTTAGTTACTATCTATATAAGTATGTATTTAAAAATATGTATATGAATGTAGTATATCAATCTCTGGCAGCTTTGCTTAGTTTGGGGTCAGAGCCCAGGTAGCATTTATACGTTATTATGACGTCCGTTTACGGTACTGCTCGACGTAAGAGACGTCATTATCATGACGTCGGTAGTTTCTTCAGATGACGACAATTTGTCACAGCCTCATGACGTAAGTTGGAGGACGTTGAAGTGACGCCATATACTGACGTTGGAGTGACGTCATATACTGACGTTGGAGTGACGTCATATACTGACGTTGGAGTGACGTCATATGCTGACGTTGGAGTGACGCCATATACTGACGTTGGAGTGACGCCATATACTGACGTTGGAGTGACGCCATATACTGACGTTGGAGTGACGTCATATGCTGACGTTGAAGTGACGCCATATACTGACATTGGAGTGACGTCATATGCTGACGTTGGAGTGACGCCATATACTGACGTTGGAGTGACGTCATATGCTGACGTTGGAGTGACGCCATATACTGACGTTGGAGTGACGTCATATGCTGACGTTGTAGTGACGCCATATACTGACATTGGAGTGACGTCATATACTGCATTCATAGAGACGACACTTGGACGTTTATAATAGGGCAGCCACTGACGTTGGAGCGACGTCATTCACTGTATTCATAAGGACGTCACTGGGCCGTACATATTAGAGCAGCCACTGACGTTGGAGCGACGTCATTTACTGTATTCATAAAGACGTCACTAAGCCGCACATATTAGGGCAGCCACTTACGTTGGAGAGACGTCATTTACTGTACTCATAGGGACGTTACTGGGCCGTACATATTAAGGTAGACACTAACGTTGGAGTGACGTCATATACAGTATTCATAGTGACGTTACTGTAAATCCTGTGTATGACGTCACTACTATGTCGGCGGCTGCCTTTGTATGTATGGCCCAGTCCCTGTGAACTAAGTAAATGACGATACTGCAACGACGATGGCTGCCCTAATATGTACAGCCCAGTCACTTTCCTGTGAACAAAGTAAATGACGAAAAGAATTTAGAATTTAGTTTGCGATAGCAGGCATCCTATATTATACACGTACCCTGAACAGACTCTTAGGACTATGGATGAAACCAAACAAAACAATGTAAGTAGCATAATAGATTTATATTCAAGAAGGATATACATACATAGACTGTTATATATAATCAATAATTGTTATGAATCCATAGTCTTAAAATTACAATGTCGATCCCATAGCAATTTTATGACCATGGCACATTTAGATTAACTATTTATTCTCTCTTGGAGAAATTACTAATGCACTGTTATCACTAATCAGGTTGGTGTTAACTTGTTTCTGCACCTGCATCGGACTTTTGCTGACACTTGAAATTATTTGATTTGTTTGTGCATTACATTACAATGACTCGATGCGCTGGTTGCGGTCGCAAAGCATTTTAAGTAGGTATCTATTGAGGTCAAATCGCACGAACATCGCCTATCTTTTATAACGGTCTTTAGTATCTGAATTTCGTCATTAGTAGCTGAACATACATTTTGAATTTGTAAAATATGTTGGTCTTGCGTATGTAATCTTTTTCTAAGTTCCCGACGAAATTCTTGGAATTCTGATAACAAACCGCCGTCATTCTCCAGCACGGAAACTTCCATTTGACTGCACTTGCTACCCCGTTGGTTATTGACATAATTAGGGCTCGCTATTGTTGGTAACTTCCTATGTTCTGGAGTGCGAACTGGCGTGTCATTCCCAGCACGTTTTCTTTTTGCGCTGTCACACATCGGGCAAATCCATTGGCGCACATAGTCCGTAGAAAAAGACTCGAAATCTCGTCTTTTAATACCGAGACACAATATATGATACACTTTTTCACAGTTTGATAGTGTACACTTCATTATAAGTTCACCGGTAACGTCTTTTTTACAAGCCCGGCAAAACGTAAACATTGCGATCGAACTAAATAGAAATAATTGCTGCGACAAAAAGTAAACACGTCCGCACCGATGCGAGCGCGCGTGCAAACAATATGGTACAATATGGTATGTCCTAATATTGACCCTAAATAGAGGTCAATAAAACGTCCCCTTTGTGGCGAATATGGTACGTCCTGATATTGACCCTAAATGGACGTCAGTAAAACGTCCACCAGAGACGAATATGATATGTCTTAATAATAACCCTGAAGAGACGTCAGTAAATCTTCCACTTTGTGGCGAATTTGGTACGTCCTAATATTGACCCTAAATAGAGGTCAATAAAACGTCCCTTTTGTGGCGAATATGGTACGTCCTGATATTGACCCTAAATGGACGTCAGTAAAACGTCCACTAGAGACGAATATGATACGTCCTAATAATGACCCCAAATAGACGTCAGTAAATCATCCACTTTGTGGCGAATATGGTACGTCCTAATATTGACCCTAAATAGAGGTCAATAAAACATCCCCTTTGTGGCGAATATGATACGTCCTAATAATGACCCTGAATAGACGTCAGTAAATCGTCCACTTTGTGGTGAATATGGTACGTCCTGACTTTGACTCTAAATTGACGTCAGTAAAACGTCCACTTTGTGACGAATATGGTACGTCCTGATATTGACCCTAGATGGACGTCAGTAAAACGTCCAGCAGAGACGAATATGATACGTCCTAATAATGAACCTGAAGAGACGTCAGTAAATCTTCCACTTTGTGGCGAATATGGTACGTCCTAATATTGACCCTAAATAGAGGTTAATAAAACGTCCCCTTTGTGGCGCATATGGCACGTCCTGATATGGACCCTAGATGGACGTCAGTAAAACGTCCACTAGAGACGAATATGATACGTCCTAATAATGACCCTAAATAGACGTCAGTAAATCATCCACTTTGTGGCGAATATGGTACGTCCTAATATTGACCCTAAATAGAGGTCAATAAAACGTCCCCTTTGTGGCGAATATGGTACGTCCTGATATTGACCCTAAATGGACGTCAGTAAAACGTCCACCAGAGACGAATATGATACGTCCTAATAATGACCCTGAATAGACGTCAGTAAATCATCCACTTTGTGGGGAATATGGTACGTTCTAATATTGACCCTAAATAGAGGTCAATAAAACGTCCACTTTGTGGCGAATATGGTACGTCCTGATATTGACCCTAAATGGACGTCAGTAAAACGTCCACCAGAGACGAATATGATACGTCCTAATAATGACCCTGAATAGACGTCAGTAAATCGTCCACTTTGTGGTGAATATGGTACGTCCTGACTTTGACTCTAAATTGACGTCAGTAAAACGTCCACTTTGTGACGAATATGGTACGTCCTGATATTGACCCTAGATGGACGTCAGTAAAACGTACACTTTGTGGCGAATATGGTACGTCCTGATATTGACCATACATGGACGTCAGTAAAACGTCTACTTTGTGGCGAATATAGTACGTCCTGATATTGACCCTAAATGGACGTCAATAAAACGTCAATTTTATGGTGAATATGAGACGTCGAAATAATGACTTTTAATTGACGTACATTATGACGTCATCGACGACGCATTAACGACCGACCCTATTATGACCTAAGAGTGACGTCGTTTATGCGTCACTGACGTCACTTTGCTACCTGGGAGGCCGTGTGTAAGATGTCCCCAAATATATATTTATTTATACAAATTGCCTCAATGTTTTCCATGAATAAAAAGCCAGTGATGTGAAATTCTTTACATAGCTACTCATACAATTATTATTATTATTGAATAAATAGCAAATATTCACCAATTTATCATCAAAATTACTCCGTAATAAACTTTAGATACAAGTAAATTAAATAAGCAGATACTGAGACAATGCAGGCCAATCCGTGGGCTATTAACATTTTAGGCAAATACTGAGACAATTCAGGCTAAACCGTAGGCATTATTCCTATAATAGCAAGTAATATGACAATAGGCTCAATTATGAAAGCGCCAACGCAAATTTAACGGCAACGTAAAATGTTCTCTCTCTATCGAATGCCTAAACAGAAAAAGAAACAGAAATAATTATTCTAATTAGCTATAATAATTACGATGGCGCCTTCATAATTAGGCCTAATGCGGGCTGAACCACGAGCTATAATTATTTTAAGTAAGGGCCAATACAACGCGGGTCAAACTGTGGGTTATTATCATTTTAAACAGCATTCTTTATTATCCTTTTTTATCAGCCTACGTTGTTATAATTTTAAGGAAGTATTAAGACACCGCGGACTAGACCGCGGACTATTAGATATCATTAAAAGCATGTGCCAAGATAACGCGGGTCGAACTGCGGACTATTATTTTAAGCAACTAAGTACTACAACAACGTGGGCCAAACTGTTGGTTATTATCATTTTAAGTACCTAAGTATTAACACAACGCTATTACGCTTACGCAACGGGCTATTATCATTGCAAGTAATACAACAATGCAGGCAAAACGGTAAGCTTTTATAATGTTAAGCAAGTATTAAAACAACGCGGGCCAAACTGCGTGCTATAAATTACCATCTTAAGTACAAATAATACGCAGGCCAAACCGTGACCTATTATTATTTTAGGCAAATACTAAGACAATTCTGGCCAAACCGTGAGCATTATCCTTGCAAGTAATACGACAACGTAGGCCAAACGGCAGGCTGTTATAATTTTAAGCAAGTATTGAGACAACACGAGCCAAACCGCGGACTATTAGATATTATTATAAGCAAGTACAAAGACAACGTAGGTCAAACCGCGAGCTATTTTCATTTTAAGCAAGTATCTATATACTTAGACAACGCGAGCGAAGCCGCGGGTTTTAAGCTAGTTATACATATAAACCTTCCTCATGAATCATTCTTTCTATTAAAAAAAACCGCTTCAAAATCCATTGCGTGGTTTTGAAGATTTAAGCATACATAGGGACGGACAGACAGCGACAGCGACTTTGTTTTATACTATGTAGTGATGATCTTGTATAATATTCTCTTCATAATTTTAGGTGTACGCCGTTGTGGTGTCTCATCCACTTACAGGAGACCTGTCTCCAGCCGCCGTCTCTTACACATGCGGCTTCTACCACATCCCAGTCATAGGAATATCTTCCAGAGATTCTGCTTTCTCCGACAAGAATATTCACGTATCATTTTTACGGACTGTTCCACCATATTCTCACCAAGCGGACGTCTGGGTGGACGTGCTGAAACACTTCAATTACATGAAGGTTATCGTTATTCATAGCTCTGATACCGACGGCAGAGCTATCCTTGGACGGTACGCTTTTGTTCTGGTATTGAAATGGTTTATTATAGTTTTCTATGTAAGTTCTCTTATGTAAGTCTTTATTTTCAGCTTCCAAACAACATCCCAAAGCATTGACGAAGACGTAGATCGCAAAGTCGTGGTAGAGCAAGTGATTGAATTTGAACCAGGATTGGATTCTTTTAGCGACAGACTGAGTGATGTTAAAAGTGCTCAGGCAAGAGTTTTCCTTATGTATGCCAAGTAAGCATCTTTCTTTTTTTAACCTTGACCGCGCTTGACCACAAACTCGATGGTAAGCGACGTTGTGATCAAAGATGAAGCACGCAGATTTAGAAGATACCTATTCACTTTGATCTTGAAAAGCTTTACATTATAGATATCTCTTAGGAAACAGGAAAGCAGGAAGACTGTTCTATTCTTCTCGATCTACAACTTCTTTATTTAGATGATCTTCAGTGTGATCTTCTACTGAGTTTGTAAAGTGCCTTTTCACTTTTTAGTAAACAAGACGCTGAAATTATATTCCGAGACGCAACGTTTCTGAATATGACGACAGCTGGATATGTGTGGATGGTAACGGAACAAGCTCTTGATGCAGCTAACGCGCCTGAAGGCTTACTCGGTTTACGACTTGTCAACGCTACAAATGAGAGAGCCCACATCCAAGATTCTATGTAAGTTCCACATTTTGGATTCATTTTTGTCACAATTATTAACACTGGGAGATCCACAAATTAGGTTCCTTATAATTATGTTTTATCCATTTGAAAATTGGTTTAAGACTTCTTTTTTATTTCAGCTATGTTTTAGCATCAGCCATCCGGGACATGAATACCTCTGAAGAGATCCATGCACCACCTTCTGATTGCGATAACTCAGGATCGATTTGGACCACAGGGCGCTTGCTTTTCGATTATATTCGGAAGCAGAAGTTGGAGAATGGTGAAACTGGATACGTAGCATTTGATGACCATGGAGATAGAGTGCATGCGGAGTATGATATGGTTAACGTAAGGGCTCAAGGAGAGCATGTAGCGGTTGGAAAATATTTCTATTCAAAGGTCTGGGGAAACTTTTAACGAGCTTATTTTATATTTTGTAAAGTTGGATCTTAAAGATTTTATTTTTGTACTTATCAGGAAATGCAGAAAATGAGGCTGGAGTTGAAAGAAAATGAAATTATATGGATGGGTCGCAGCCCTTCTAAACCGGAGGGTTTTATGATACCGACCCATTTAAAGGTACCTATCAAATTATTTCTGATAGGCAACTAAAGTAAATTGAACAAAATTTGATACATATTTCTTTTTCATAGGTGTTAACAATAGAAGAGAAACCTTTTGTATATGCTCGACGTATTGATGACGGCAGTGAGTGTTCTGTCGAAGAAATTCCCTGTCCTCATTACAATGCTAGTGATGCTACTGGTAAGAACTTTACCGGATAAGGGAATTTTTAACACTTCAGTAATATTATCGCTTAAAATAGGCAGAGATTTTAGGGAGATTATGATTGTCTTTTCAGATCAACTGTATTGCTGTAAAGGGTTCTGCATGGATTTGTTGAAATATCTCTCAAAATCAATTAACTTCACTTACTCCTTAGCTTTGTCACCCGATGGCCAGTTCGGGCACTACATCATTAAAAATTATTCTATGCCCGGAGCTAAAAAGGAATGGACAGGACTAATCGGTGAGTTTTACGACTGCATATATTTTTTTATGATAAAGAACGCCTTTAATTCGAACGAACCTATTACATTTGCAGGGGAATTGGTGTACGAACGTGCAGATATGATCGTGGCTCCACTAACCATCAACCCAGAAAGAGCCGAATTTATTGAATTCAGCAAGCCTTTCAAGTATCAGGGTATCACTATTCTAGAGAAAAAGGTGAAATTAATTCCAAACATCTATAAAATACTATAATAAATAGTCTATAAAATACATGCAAGAAACTTACCATTTGTTTGATGATTGCAGCCGTCTCGTTCTTCAACCCTGGTATCGTTCTTGCAACCATTCTCTAATACACTTTGGATTTTGGTGATGGTGTCAGTACACGTAGTGGCACTGGTCCTGTATCTTCTTGATCGTTTCTCGCCATTCGGAAGGTTCAAATTGGCAAACATTGATGGTACAGAAGAAGACGCTTTGAATCTTTCTAGCGCCATTTGGTTTGCTTGGGGCGTGCTCCTCAACAGTGGTATCGGTGAAGGTAAAATCATTCCATGTGCGTTATAACAGGATCACAAAGGGAGTCTTATTGTAATTTACTAAATGTTTTCAGGAACTCCTCGAAGTTTCTCCGCGAGGGTACTTGGCATGGTCTGGGCCGGATTTGCGATGATCATCGTAGCCTCATACACTGCCAACTTGGCTGCTTTTCTCGTGTTGGAGCGTCCTAAAACCAAGCTCACGGGAATTAACGACGCAAGAGTACGTAAACTGTAGGTACCTTATGCTTGAGTCAGAATTGGGAACTGTTGTCTAATTTAGCAAATCTTTTTCAGTTGAGGAATACAATGGAAAATCTGACCTGCGCTACGGTAAAAGGCTCTGCTGTGGACATGTACTTCCGAAGACAAGTGGAACTGTCCAACATGTACCGAACCATGGAAGCAAACAATTACGACAACGCAGAACTTGCTATCCAGGACGTCAAACAAGGGTAATGTCAAAGCTTACTTAATAGAAGAAAGAACTTTAATCAAGAAGCCTTTAAACATTTCAGGAAACTAATGGCTTTCATTTGGGACTCTTCGCGACTGGAGTTTGAGGCAGCCCAGGATTGCGAGCTGGTGACTGCGGGAGAACTGTTCGGAAGATCTGGTTACGGAGTTGGTTTGCAAAAAGGATCTCCATGGGCAGATTTGGTGACTTTAGCCATATTGGACTTCCATGAAAGTAAGCTTAATTAGGATGTTCGATGACTGAGATCATGAAGCAGATAACGAATTTGATTTTATTACAAACGTTTCTTTGCAGGCGGTATAATGGAGTCTTTAGATAATCAATGGATTCTGCGAAATAACATGCTCAACTGCGAAGAGAACGAAAAGACACCGAACACTTTAGGGCTAAAGAACATGGCCGGAGTGTTCATACTCGTGTTGGCCGGTATTATCGGAGGAATAGTGCTGATAGTGATCGAGGTGGTGTACAAACGGCATCAGATCAAAAAGCAGAAGCGGATGGAGATAGCGCGACACGCGGCCGACCGCTGGCGCGGCGCAGTCGAGGTAAACAGAGCCAAGGCCGAGGCCACGGACGCCAGCCTCTACAACAACTACAAACACCACATTGAGAGCAAAATATGAACGACTTGTGATATTGAGATTGCCCTGCTAATGACGACGCACACGCTTTAATGTAGCTCAGGGATAGCGAACCGTATATCAAAATTTTAGAGCCCATTCCCCATATTTTATGAGCGATTTAACTAGATTAGATTTTCTAGGACCGCAGCGTCTTTTTGCAATTATTACTAGTAGTGTTCCTAAGACTGGTGCACGATAGGTTCGCCATCCCCGATGTAGGCTTTAAACTATTGTTAATGACCAATATTTAATCGAATAAAGTTTTCACGTTCATTTAGATTATTTCAATCACGAGTTGTCCCCGCTGCTTTTGTTTCGTGGATCACCACTCATCTTGCTGGACACGGGTAGTAATTTCAATGTCGTAAGTAGAGTTGTATGGTTGACTCTTGACGTTTTGGCTCTTATGGTGTGGGGAATGATGTTTCAGAAGCGTAAGACGCTGCGTGCTTCGTTGCTGCCGTCGCAGAGGAGGGCCAAGTCGAACGGAGTGAAGGAAGCCGGGAGCATCAGTCTGGCGGTGGAGCGCGGCGCGCGGCGACGCGACGAGCCGAGGGTTCCGCGATACCTCCCTGCCTACACTCCTGACGTTTCACATTTAGTAGTGTAAAGATATAATTCCACGAGTGTGCTGCACTATGCGACACTACAACCGCAAAAGTGTCTTTAGCTGAGCACACAAGTAAACACAAACGTGCTCTATTTTAAGGCAAGCTTTGTGAGTGATGACAAACTGCTTCACTGAACAGCTCAAGCACTACGTAAGAAACTGTGCTGCACACGATTGTCGGAATTGATTTTCAGGAGTATAAGCTTCACTACATTCGTCCTCATGTTTTATGAATGTGTCAAATCGTCTGTTAAAAATAAATATTTGTGTAGTTGTGACGTAACGCGCCTAATGTCACGTTACGTATACGGTAGTTAGGAGGACAGGGTAAGGCCGTGAAACCTAATTGTAGTTCAAACACCATTCTAGCTGTGACTAATGTAAGGAAAATATGCGCAGGCACTAATCACTTTGAAGATATTTTTTGATGTTATTGGCTCAATCTTGACTTTAGTATAGAATGTGTTCCAACTATATGAATTTAAAGCACATAAGAATTAAATATATGTCGAAGTTACATTGTTATTTCGTTCGAAATGTTTAACAAAAGTTACTTCAGAGTCCAGCATTCTACAGTGTATTCTAATGAGTTAGCAATATTTTTACACAAACGTGTGCCAACTATATACAATTGTTATTTTTGTGATATTATTGAATTAGTTGTGAGTTACAGATGCAATAAAATATGATTTATTTACATGGTCTATTACTCGAACTTCGTTAATTTACGGAAAATTTACATAAATGTATTCTGTCAAACAAAACAAAATAAACCTTGATATTACACAAAAAGCTGACACTTATAACTAACTCTATTTTCTAGATATTTTAATTTAAGACAAGGATGTATTGTCCACGAAAATAAAACACTAATTTAACACATCTATATATTTACACAAGAAATTTAACAGTGCCATACGGGAATTATACATTGTACCATAAACAAGAGCTATGGTGCTCTCTGAACCGCTGCAGAAAGCAAGCCGAAATGTTATATCGCCAGGATAAATATACAGAACAAGGCGACTCGATTCAGTTGCAAATTTTGCTCGAAACACTACACTGCGACCAGCCAAATCTTTGCGTCGATTTAAGTGAGCATAGCGTAGGATGCTGCCGTCTCGAGCAAAACATGCAACATTACCGAACCCGCCCATAATGAAATAGCCGAAAACATACATACAACATCTAGGAATACACTTAGAACACGATAAACATCGAGATGTGGCAGAAAGCTGTGGTACTGTGCTTCAATACTGCGTAGACGTCTACGGGCGACTATGTCGCTATGCATGACCTATCAACTGGTAACATCTTAATTAAACAGTTTCCAAAGCCTATAAACTACGTCTAAAATACGAGTGCTACGTGAATGAATTGTAGTAATCAAATATCGGTAGCACTGTCAATAACTTAGCGGCGAAACTAACGTACAATCGAGTAGTAATCCAGGAATCAGAGACGCGGCCGGAGTTTTACATTTCTGGCGACTTTAATGCTCCTCATAGACTGAACGGTGATATATTGTACGATATAATTATTATTAATTAGGCAAAGGAAACACTTATTACATAAGTTCTACATATTATAAGGAGAGTTAAGATTATATTGTTAGATAACAAGTGTGGGCTGTAGGGGCCTAATCGGTGAATTTACGGTTAGGGTTGCGGCCGAACAGCGCGGTACGGATCTCGGGCAGCAGCTGCTGCGCGATCAACTCCAGACGCGCCTCCAGGGTGTTGTTGATCTGAAAGTAAACATAACTTTACCACCTATACTCTATAAAATTTAACTTGATCTCTGCGACAGTGACATAGATTGACATTTTTAGAGTTGAGATAGTGGTGGAAAAATCGATTTTCAAACAATGTTGTAATGAAATCGGATGAGTAGTTGAAGGTGAGAAATTGGATTTTATTTACTTACTATTATTTAAGATCAAGTATGTACACATGTAAATAATGTTATGATATTAATTAAATACTCATAATAATGTAACGATAGTATTTATCGACGTTTTTCACTATTATCGATGCTAATGTAACATATAATTGAGTTTAATTTAATTACACATGTAAAAATGTCATGATATTAAAATATACAATAAAATTAATGATATTAAGTTTTATTTAAAATTTCGTTAGTATAAACTATCGATATTTTAAATAAAACTATCTAAAACTCTGTGGTCACGATCATTCGTCGCCCATCACTAATCGGCATGCCCATAAAGTATGACATTGACAGGTACTGTCTGTACTATTGAGACATTCAGGACTTCATAGGCATGATTTTTCTGACAGCTGTCGCAGAGATCAAGTTAAATTTTATAGAGTATAGAACAACGGTATATGCCTCATCACGCAAGTTGGCGGAAAACCAATCCAATCAACGCGCGGCTTTGAGTGAGCTTCAGTAAGGATTGGATATTGCGCATCTTGTAGCTAACTTCATTTCAACTTGTGTGACGCGGCCTATGGGCAACAGACGCGAAGGGTCAAACTGCAGACCGCCAAATAAAAAAAAATCAACTTTCTAGCTATCACGGTTATGAGATACAGCCTGACAGACAGACGGACGGAAAGCAGTCTTAGTAATAGGGTCCCGCTTTTACCATTTGGTTACGGAACCCTAAAAAATATTATAACTTAATACGTAGCAAAATATGAAAATTGCTATTGATTGGGCAGTATGTTTGGCTGGATATACGTTTGGGAAACATCTTTCTCCAAAATATTTTTTCTAAAAAATATATAACATCGACAACGATAAAACGATATCGAATTTATTGGACACCTAGAATACACACTTTGAATTTGCTGTTCCTCTCGAGAATCAAACTACATATAAAAAACTCTATAAAACTACAAAATAAGTAAAATTTAATTTTCAGTATTTTTTCGGGACCTTGTTATAATTTCTCGACAGTATCCGGACTACTTGCCGACCCCTGATTTAGAATATGACGTGCAGTTCATTCATAGGAGTTGTACCTCAGGATGTAGTTGAATTAGAATTTTAAGCACCTTTAAGGTTCGCGAACATTAGGTCGAGCCGCATAGCAGCGCAAAAATCTGCTCAAATCGCTTATAAATGTATTTTATCTAGACGCGCGAAAGCGCGTCCAGCCATGTGTTCAAAGAAAAACGGCGACGCAGCGGTCGTGTGTAACATTACACGAACCATTTGGAGCTACTTTTGACCTCATCACAACTCGAAAACTAATTACCTACGTACATGAAATTTGGCATATTAATTAAAACCCCTTAGCTAATCAACAATCCAAAATTTTATAAATTTTGCTCAGACGGTACTGATATATTAGGGTTTGAAAATCGGGGTTTCATTGACTGATTCACTCACTCACTCACTTATAGATGAAAAACCTAACCCACTCCCAGATTCCACAAGTTAAATCTTGAGCTTGAATTACGTAAGTACATCCCTTTAGAACGTTGTGTTCTTGTAGCTAACAATTTAAGATTTCCTACAGAGCACATGGCCCCTATGTAGATCTTAATTCTTTTATTGAGAAGTTGGCAACGACGCATATTTTAATTTTTATATTGAACGCACACTGTGCCGTGGCGCGATCTAGTGTACTGTTAATAGTGTAGATAATTTCCAAAAACCTTTAATGCCCTAAAAAGATGTAGAAATGAATGGTAACTTGATGCGTCCTCTGGCGGCGACCAGCTCCGTCCCGCCTCAAGTGTCGACCTTTAGTAGGACGTACTCCTTAATGTCCTTCTTGTGTTCTGTAATAGGTTACCTTGATGCGTCCTCTGGCAGCGACCAGCTCAATCCCGCCGCAGGTGTCGGGCGACAGCCAGTGCTCGGTGTCGACCTTCAGTTGGACGTCCTTCTTGATCTTCTCCTTGTAGTCGGCGGCGGCGCGGCCCAGGATGGAGTCTATGATCTTCTTGTCCTCTTGACGCACACGCAGCGTCACTGTAGGCTCCATCAGCTAATGAGTAATAAAATAAGGTTAAAACATAGAGCTATTGCAACGAGAGAGATAGCGCTGTTATCGCTTGAGGCAATTCTCAATCGCACAAATGTATGGACAATCATTACTGTGTTTCAATATTCTGAGAATCATTATCTCTTGTTGTCAACTGTCAAATATATGTATTGGAATTTGACACTACTGGGACAAAAACACTGTAACTAGCCGCTGAATTGAGATATTTTTCTTTTCTTTATCTCTTTCTAAGTCATGGCATATTATTACTAAATTAATGCATCTCTTTCTTTCTTTTCTCGATCGACCACATTATCCCACTGGAATTTAATTTATCATTCAAAACATTTCAGTTGCTTACATGATAAAAATTTTGCTGCATTTGCTTACATTTTGAAATTTCGTCGTCTCACTTTATACTTAACTTAAATATAGACAGTCAAAAATCGATGAGAAACTAATAAATATTGCAAAAATCGAATGGGTATTATACGCAAGACACCCGTGTACGCCTGTTTCCTCGACCTCTCCAGAGCCTTCGATCTCGTGTCCTACGATGTGCTCTGGAGAAAGGTGGGAGACAGCGGTACACCTGTAGAGCTACTAAATGTTCTTAAATATTGGTATGCTAATCAATCAAACTATGTCAAGTGGTCAGATGGGCGTTCGGACGCATATAAGCTGGAATGCGGTGTAAGACAAGGCGGCTTGTCCTCGCCAAGGCTCTTCAGCTTCTATGTGAACGATCTGATAGTTGAACTCAGCAGCATGCGTGTCAGATGTAGCGTGGGGTGCGTTAGTGTTAATAACATTAGCTATGCTGACGACATGGTGCTGCTGGCTCCAACTGTCGGCGCTCTTGAGAAAATGCTCAAAGTATGCGAAATGTATGCTGCCTCTCACGGGCTCGTATATAATGTAAAAAAGACAGAATACATGGTCTTTAAGGCCGGCGGTAAGTGTCCTGATTACATCCCACCCATTCAATTGAATGGAGTACATCTAGAAAGGGTTTATCAATTTAAATACCTCGGACATTACCTTACCGACGACCTTAAGGACGACGTTGACATCGAGAGGGAACGGAGAGCTCTGTCGATCAGAGGCAATATGCTCGCCCGTAGATTCGCTCGTTGTACGGATGAAGTCAAGATCATGCTTTTTAAGGCGTACTGTCAGGGTCTGTACACGGGTGGTCTCTGGTTTGGGTATGTCAACAGATCGATAGAAACTCTCCGTGTCCAATACAACAATGTTTTTAGGATGATGATGAGACTTCCTCGCTTTTGCAGCGCCTCCGAGATGTTTGCGCAGGCCCATACAGACGGCTTTCAGGCCGTTATTCGCAAAAAAGTGGCATCTTTGGTAAGAAGAGTGCGAGGAAGTCAAAACTCTATCCTGAGAACAGTGGCGGAGGACTGTCGAGCGCCATTGATGAGGCATCTCGTGCGGATCATGTGTGGGTGAGGAACCCGTAGCCGCATAGAATGCACCTCAATGTCGCTATTAATATAATTATTTAAGGATACTGCAACATAATTCAATACTAATATAGTCTATAAGTTTCGTTACTAACATTACCATGGATTGTATTATCTGAATAAAATACTTTTGAATTTGAATTTGAATTACCCGCATTCAAAAATAAGTTCACTAACCATCTTACCACAAAAGTTTTACGCACGCTTTAGTCAATGTATAACAGTACAAATTGCACGGTTTAATAGTGTTTAAAGCGTGTTTTAATCTTTTGTGGTGAGGCGGCATAAGTTTGCAAAATAAAATACTTGCAGAGATAATTATTATGACAAATTTTGGTAAGCTTGTATTTGAATTTGAATTGACAGACGTCTTTATGTTTGTTATTATAAAAACGTTTCTCTCGGCAACAATGGACTAATCTGAGGCTAATGCAGTGACCGAAAAATGTTTCTACAGGATATTACTAGGTACTTTCTTTTTGTGATAAACATTTCAAAAATTGACGCGTTCGCAGGATTTGAACCTGCATCCTCTGGGATTCCGGCCCAGATACTTTGTCCAATTAAGCTAAAACTCTTTGTGCGAAGGCGCCGAATTAGTGAAAATGTTTATCATTTTTATTTCTAGGTAGTCTTTTTAGAAAGTGAAAAGTATATGTAGATATGACCTCCGTCTCGCCTGATGGTAAGCGACGATTTGGCCTTACATAATCTGCTGTTATATTATATTGTTGATTTGTCGCTAATTATAAATTAGAGAAGTGACGTATGACCAACTGGTACTTATACAGGGTTGTACTACCAGAACTGGTGTACTAAGCCGAAAGGAGGTGATTCAGACCATCATTATGAACTACTTTTATTATGAATTCAACCCGGAATCCGAGAATGATAAATCAGCTGTTTCATATATTTTGTCGATTCAGCAGCGTTAGTACCGTTCTTATACGATCGTAAATTTGACATTTAAATCGGTAACATTCGCTAAACGCCATAGAAAATACCGATTTTATCGAATTTCACAGAGTTGCAATTTTGTATGGAATAGCGGAATTTTTTCTCGAATTTTGGATTGGTTCGATAGTAAAAGTTGTTCACAATAATGGTCTTAATCACACCCTCTCGGCTTTGTACAGGGTAAGCAGATAACCCTGTAGAACCAACCCCAAAACCGTGTATAAATCAGCTATTCCATACATGTACTAATGACTTTCGGCAATGTACACTATGGAACAATACGGAACAGCTGTTTTTTTTTCGTGATTTTAGGGCGGATTCCATAGATAAGGATCAGTAAATTGATAATTCCTACAACCTAGAATATATTTGTTGTCTACAGATACACCCCTGAAGAGTCTAGATATCTGGAAGAGCCTTAGAGGTATAGGCTGAATCACAAAATCAAATTTCTGGCCAGCTGTGATGTTAGCTACAGATAACCCAATCCTGAGTGAAGCTCTCTTAACACCTGCGCGAGGATTGGGTTATCTGTTGCATCTGACATCACACCCGCCGATAAGTTTGAATAGACCTATACACTTCATCTCGCTCATTCGCATTCTTATGCTCGGTGTTTCTCTGCAAGATCGAATCTGAAATGAGGAGATCCGCAGAAGAACCAAATTACCAACATAGCCCAGATTAGCAAGTTAAAATGGCAGTGGGCAGACTATATAGTTCGAAGAACGGATGGCCGATGGGGCTGAAGTTCTCAAATGGAGACTATGGACAGACCAGCAACTGCAGCATAGGACGTTCACTAACTAGGTGGACTGAGATATTATAAAGATCACAGGAACGCGCTAAATGCAGGCCGCTTCCAATCGGCCTCAAGCCTAAGTCCAGCAGTGGACGTTCTACGGCTGATGGATGGATGGATGGATGAAGGTTAACTCTTCCATAAAGAGTATCCTTCATGGAAGAGTTAACCTTCAGCCAAGTCAGATTCTGGATACGTCAACACACAGCCATACAACACAAGGAATACTGGGCAAGTACTGAAGGCTGTAGGCAGTCTAAGGAAGCTTTCCCGGATTTAAATCCGAGATACTCCCGACGCGTGCTGATCCTCAAACGAGACAAACTCCGACTCATAGTGGAGTAGTCACGGGACATAGCTCTCTAAACAAGCAACTGTTTAAAATTGGTGTTACAGACAGCCGCATATGCTGCTTGCATGGCGGAACAATGCAATTCCCCGGGGCACCGACGACACTCCGGGAGGCCTGCGCCGGCGTTGGCGAGCTGCTGGATTTCCTGGAAGACACTGGGTGGCTAAAGTAGCTGCAGCCTGGTGACCACATAAAATGGGCCCATGGAGGACTCTGTTGTGGAAAAGGCCCCCAAGTAACAGTTAATACCTGGAAGAGAGCCTGCACGATGAGTGTGATCAGCAGGTCGGCGTAGAGTTTCTCGTTCTTGGGCACCTCGGCCAGGCGCAGGCGAGCCGCGTCCAGTACATTACGTACGTGGTCTTCACGCACTTTGAGCACCTTCAGACGCGCTTGGTTCAGCATGTTCGATGATTGGCTGCAAAGTACAATATAACATTACATCAAGTGCTTGCTATGACTTGGATAATTTAAGAAATTCTAACATATTATACTAGGTGATGTAGAGCTTTTTACTGTGGGCCTTATAAGCAAGTTTAAAATAGCTTAGTAAGCTATGACACTAAAGAGACTGACTACTCATAATATGCAACCCTATGGTAAATGAAAATAGTGCAAAAAAACAAATTTTTTTTTTTGCACTCTCTCCCACCCCCTGAACATTGAACAGGTCACATAGTATGTTTATGTTTTATATGGTGCGGGTTATGTTAATATCAGTGCAAGGTCGAGTCATGAATGAGAAGATCAATAGTATGACCAAAGGATCTTACATAAATAACCCAAGGGGTTAATAAGCAGAAGTGACAGTGGATATGGCATTTAGTTCATAGAATGGACGGTAAATGACACCATTGTCAAATACAGACCATGCGCCAAGCAAGCACAGCAAAGAATGTCAAATAATAGAGTTAAAAGACAATCTGATAAGGACCACAGAAAAGCATTGAAGGCAAGCCGCTTCCTACTGGTCTAATTGGAAACCTAACGGTGACTGTTCTATGGCTGACATGATGATAATGATGATGAAGCATGGCCTGTGTAAAATGTAGTAAGGTAGAGCATTTTTCTGATTTCATTCCTTATCTCTCAAGATAACTCTTGTGTAATCAGTTTTATCACACCATTCATACCTCAGCATAGCAAGGATGTGGCCAAATTTAGTTCTAATAGGTATATTTTGTCTCCACCTGTCTGTACTGGTATAGATTGCAAAAAGCCAATATTGTTCAAAGTGCTATAACTTACAAAAGGCCTATGTACACAAATGGAAAAAAAATTGTAGGTAATATTTAAAGTCCTTCCCTGAAAGCCAGTTCTAATAATTGTAGGCCAGTCTTCAACTATACTACCATAAAATTATTTGAGCTATGATCAAAGACTCAATTTAAAATATATTTCCAAAAAAGTTACTTCATTGCTCAAAGAAAAATTTATATGAGTATTATATTAGATTCAGTGTTAAATTACCTATTGGATTTCAAACCATTTGAAATTAGCACTTCATATCACTTAGTACACTTATACATCTTGTTGTCACATGACCTCACACACTTTTATGCTACATTGCAGTCACCATAAATCAAACCGACCACATGTTCAGTCAGATGGTCAAGTATTTTTGCTAGTAAAATAGGATTTCATGCATTCTGTTGCAGTTGGGAGGCTTAAATATATTAATTGCAACCTGCAAAACAAATACAAGAGTGTGGCGCATTTGAACTTGGTTATGAGATTGTATATCATCATCAAAACCACAGGTTGTCTGCTGCTGAAGGAATTTAGCTGGGTCGTTAAATAGCTTTGACCAAATGCCAAGAATTTTATTGACTTTAAATGAAATTATATGCTTGCAGGCAATTTTCCATTTACAAGCTGTGTACCTACTTTTGTCACAGCATAACTGAAATGTATCTCTTGGATGGTCGAGATTTGAGAACAATTACTCTATACTCTATAGTTACTCTATTCATATAACAAGATATAAATATGATAATATTGACTTAGATACTGGTAAAAAGTTTGCTGATGATGCCTTTTCTGATTAGAAACATGTGATTAGCTCAATTATGGAATACTTCCATTATACATAACTTGCATACACCTATTTTTACCATAAAAACTAACTCTACACCTACAAGCTTTCCATAACTGATGTTTACCAAAATAATAAGATTTGAGACTGAAATCTGGTGCTAAACTGGTCACTTATTCTAGAATATGCGTAGAGTGACCTACATCTTTTTCTGTAGTTCAACTTGTTTTTCTTTCTTCTCATAGTATTCCATGATCTTGAGTCGCTGCTGCTGTACCAGACGACCCTTCTCAATGTTGAACTCCTCTTCCGCCTTTGCATCGATTTCTTCAGCCTTTTCATTGGCCTCTTGTTCGATGAAGGCCATCATGTGCTTGATCTGTTACCATAAAACATAAGTCTTTTGTCAGGGAACTTCATATTTCAGCAGATAGAGCATGATTAACGACTTCATGATGAAGAAAAAGCAATTAGGTCGTCACTGCAGGCACCGAATCTCCGATCAATTATCTCGACAAGATCGTGTCGCTGGGCATACTTAGATCGCTAATTTTTACCAATTCCACAAACGTACCTGCTTTTGAACATCTGCGTCGCTGAGCGCCATGGCTGTTAGTTATTATTTAGCACCACTAACACGAAAAACAACCGATATAGAGCCAGAAAAGTAAAAACTGGCCCGAAGAAGTAAGACGACGCCTATCAGACGTGCTCCTTCATTGAACAATCATATGATCTTGGTGTTACCATAGAAATTTAAAAGTCACGTCATTTGGGCAGAGACAACTAATTGAACAAAAAAATAAGCATGCCGCATAGGTCCCAATGGCCCATAGGGTCCGTCAGGACCCCTCGTGTATTTTTATTTGGGGCGTATCCTCGTGTCGTGTATCATGAAACAAAGATATTACTAAGCTTCGGTTTCCTCATTACTTGAAAGATTCTTTTCAATTTGACATAAATTCTAGGTAGCGGCATGTAAGTTTAGCGCTGAGCGAAGTGTGCAAGGGAATAAGGGATGACTGCGAATGGTTGTAGTGAGAATTATTGGCTGAGTGGAATATTAGATATGTTTTAAGCATCCATTTCAATTCAATTTCTTTATTTTCATAATAACATTTCATAGTAACATCAGTTTCAACCAATACATAGATAAATATCTGAGCATATTGGACAATATAGATATTGTAAATAAGCGTAATATCAGATAACTGCATCTTAGCTGCAGCACGTAGATATACTGTACAATGTACATCAGTAGACAATAAATAATTGCTTCTGCTAGAAAGACTGCAAGAAAATTCGTAGGAATTGTAACATCACAGGAAAAGGTCTAAAGTAAAATACCCTCAGCATGGTCTATTATCTCTTCCAAGACCCTCAGCAAGAAAATACTAGATTGGATTATTTTTAGTCTGTAGATTAAAGCCTAAAACATAGATTAAAGTGTTTTTTTTTCTATGATATTATTTTTTCTTACAGGTAATATTTTGAAGAAAATTTAGTACTAATATCCTGTCATACTATTACTTTTTAAAATTAATATGTCATATTTGTAGTTTTTTTTAGAAAATAAATAAAATTAATCGAATATTATAAAAAATAAAAATTATCGTTTAAAAACTAATAAAACTTTATGTACCAGATTTGTGTAAACAAAATTAATAGACTTGTAACTAAATATTGCTATCAATTTCCGCTCGCTTTCAACAATATGGCCGCCAGTTGTTTAGGGTAATGTGGCGTTCGACGAAACTGAGTGAAATTGTTAAAACATTTATTAGTGACGTAAAGATGTATCAAGTTTTCAGCGTTTTATAGCAGTGTTTCATGCATAGACACTTTCAGACACATTTTGAGCTGGTGTATAAAATTTTGGATGCACATAAATCGTCGTCAAAATTGGACAGTCAACAAACTTTTGTTTATTTCACTGGAGTGGATTGATTTATTTCTGCAGAGAATACTCGATTATGAACCATCTATATCTGAACTGAAATTGTGGCACAAGGACTGACGTCGACACATTAGGTAAATATTTGTATTTTATTTCCAAAAGAATGATTTATCCAGGGTCGCCATTGTTTGACAGGACTCTACTAAACCATCGTAAAACACTGATAAAGTAACTATAGGTACTCTATCTGTTGTTAATAACAAACGTTATCTCCATAAGTTAACAAGACTTTGAACAGCTTGATGCGCAAATGTTTAAGCACCAGTGTCTTTCACACTTTTCTGTCATGAGTTGGAACTCAAATCTGCAGCAGTCAAGATGTTGCCAATTTTACCTTAATGCTGCAAGCATTCACTAAGCAGTCATTACCGTCTAATTTGAAACAATTGTAAAACCAAACATGAGAAACCTGAAGGCTTGTTTGAAATTTCTACCTTATCAGTGCTTTTGAAATGTCGCCTTGAGCAATGCTCAGGCACATTTTACAAAAGAATACTAACTCTTTGTTATTTTGTATCACAGCACGCAAATGCATTGCATTATTCAATGCATTGTACTAATATCCAGTCAAGCTATCAGAATCGTATCAGACTTTGAAAGTGGAACTCCGTTACAGAAGCATTTGGTTAATTTCCTCTGTGAAATGTTAGTATATAGTCCAATTTCTCATTTCAGTGAGTCAAGCTATGTAGAGAAAGAGAGTTAATATACACAACAATAGTTCTTAACTGTAGAGAAAGTGAAGTGGTTTGTAACTGTATCAAAGTTATCAAATAGAATGTCATCTCTATTTATTATGTTGCTATGCGAATTTGCGTGTATGTAGGTCATGCTTTCATTGTCATACAGTCTTGTCATGTAATGTAGGTAAAATAGAGGTCACTCTTAGTTAAACTGTGATTTTCATCTGAATTATTTTCATTATACCTACTCGTCTACTTATGATTCTAATCTGACTCATTAAACACTTTGAAGTTCTATTAAGAGGTAAGTACTGGCAGTAAAATACTTGAATTACCTATTGTTACTTTTCAAATTCTTTCAGCATCTAAATGCGACACAAAGCATGGCCTACGAGCCTGGTGACTCACTCTTAGTTAATTTGGCAAAACACTCTAGTTTTGCTCTAAATGACTAATTTACTATATTCCTTGTTGTCTAAGTATCCTGGAGCTCAACCAAAGAATTGAAATATAAATTAGTTACAGCTCTTAGAAACATGGTCAATAATTTCTTACAGTGTTACCAGTCTCATTATATCTTATGCTTAGTCAATCAACTCTAACTGCATCTGTGCCAATATAGCTCGAGAGCATGCAAAATTTACTTTTTCAAACAGAGCAAGCTCTTCGACTGACATTGCACTTCACTATCACTGCATATTGTAAATCAAAATAGACTTTTTATGTCTATCTGAGATCTTCTACACTACAATGATTATGATGCAGTTTTCACTACTTTTTAGAATATTTCTTCAACAGACAAAACTCTTTAGTATGGCTATAATTTATTCATACCCAGGTGAAGCCAGGGTGGGTAGCCAGTACTAAATAAAAGTTGAATTTTATATATTTGAAATGTTGTCTCTACTAAAAACAAATTTCTTATTTTAGTTCTGTCTAGTTTCACAAAGTAACAAAAATTCTTGCCTGGTAATCTTTATTATTCAGCAAGTTAACAGGTTAAACAAAAAAGGGGCTATTTCAATTCTGTGCAACTCTCAAGTTAGATGTTTTATTGTTTAAAATATTATGTTTTATGATGTAAATGATCATGATAATACATTATTATCTAAAAATCTGAAAAAATTGGCAAAACTTGCACTTCTCATTTTAAATTGACTTGCAAGTTATGTTAACATTCCTGAATCAGAAAAGCCAGGTGTCTAAGTCAACCTGCATAAACATTTAAAGCCAGATCATATGAATCAGGCTTTAGATCTAAGGAGCTAAGACAGGTTGGTGTGAACTTAGAAAAATTACAAGTAATAGAAGTATTGCTAAATTTTACTCAAATAAGAACTATGTTACAGCTGTCTTGTTCATATCTGGTTATATAGCATATGCGAGAGTAAGTGGAATAAAAAAATGCAATGTCTGTCGCATACATCAGAATCACCAGTTCGAATGTCAAAATGGTTAAAATTTGGTTAGATTAAGAAATTTGAACCCTCTAGTTCCAGTAAGAAGGTTCAAATCTCTGATCATTTAACCTTCCTACTTTTTACCTTTTTGAATTTGGACATCCGAGATAGCTCAATGCTAGTTTGTGAAACTCTTCGAAATTACGTAAGTTCAGGGGTATGTGCATCTTTATCTAACACCTTTTAAATTTCATATTTAAAATGAGACAGTGATGTATTCTCTTGTTATTTTAGTACTGTTTCTATTACTTGTAATTTGTCTAAGAGTGTGAAGCATATCTTGAATTTCTGAGCAAATCATAGTGTTATAATTGTCATTGACTGTTATTTTTTTCCTGTACTATATTTATAGGCCGAACTAAACTTCTTGGTGGTAGTGAAGTTAGCTACAAGCTGCGCAAAACCCAATCCTTGCGTAGCTGCTAAGACAAGTGAACTTCAGTCAGGATCGGGTTATTCGCAGCTTGTAGCTAACATCACAGTAGTCAAGAAATTTGATTTGGTCTATAATTTTTTTTTTAATCTTTTTATCATAGTATATGTTGACATTCATAAGTGTACACTGATGTACCTATATTTGAGAAATAAATGAATTGAATTGATCATTAATTCTCTCATCCTTTTATTTTGCTGGCAGAAATGATATCCTTTTGTCAAATTGGCTGCTTAAAGACTGAAAACAATGGAACTTTTTGTACAGTTCCCACAATACTAATGTTATTTACAACTAAGGACTGGTGATTATTCATTTATCTGTAATCTAAAGTCTAGATAAATCATATTTTGCAAATAAATACTGTATACATAATAATATTATTGTTCTTATCATTTATTTGTCACTGATAAATATTTACCTGTTGCAAAAATAAAAATATATTACTGTTCAATCCAACCTCTCACTTACATACCTAAAGTATTAATAAATTGCTGTATAATTTCTGCACGAGCAGAACATGTCATTCAAAAAGTCTTTTATCCAATAGTATTGCAGTGTTTCTTGCTTTTTCCATATGTGCAACATACCGAATTAAACTGAGTGAAAAGCTCTGGGACACTGGTGTGGTAGTAATGTATAATAGTAAAAATTAAATGATTGTATGTTAATGATCATAAAATATTTGTTTAACTATTGTTATTAAAGTTGTATCCTCAGAACAAAAACCATTAGAAACCTACTGCCATTGAGATGACAAACTAACCATGTCCCATATTAAATCTATGCATATCTTTTAGAATATCTCAATCTACTGAATTACCTCTGTGGTAATACCCATTTATAAGCTGAATCAAACTGAATGAAGTAAACAGTAAAAGTTGTTCATAGCAATGGTCTGAAACACCTCCTTTTGGCTTAGTACACCAGTAATGGATAACCTTGTATAAGTCGAATCAAATTTAATGAAGTTAAGTTAGCTAAAAGCTGCGCTAAATTTCACTTTTCACCCATCTTACAAATTACGACTCTCGAGTGCTCAGTGCAGTAACAGTATGTTTGCACGCTTGCAGGTTATGGCAAACTTGAACTTCCAGCAAGCGCCGAGAAGCCTAGCGAGCGGCGGCGTGGGAGGTCGCGTGAGCTCGGGCCTGGTGGGCGGCGTGTCGGGCCATGTGACGCCCACGTTCGGCGGCGCGCTGTCGCCCAGCCGGAGCAGCGCGGCCATGCCCAGCGCGCCGCCCTCCATGGCCTCGCGCGCCACGCTCTTCGGACAGCGCGCCTTCGCCGACCGGAGGGTACCCATGCCGGCTACCTTGTCTCAACCCAATTCTAATTCTATGGTGAGTTAACTGCATGCTACTGCTGGCTACCTTGTCGCAACCCAATTCTAATTCTATGGTGAGTTTACTGCCTGCTACTGCTGGCTACCTTGTCGCAACCCAATTCTAATTCTATGGTGAGTTTACTGCCTGCTACTGCTGGCTACCTTGTCGCAACCCAATTCTAATTCTATGGTGAGTTTGCTGCTCCTTGATAGGAGGGTACCCACGCCGGCCACTGTCGCAACCCAATTCTAATTCTATGGTGAGTTTACTGCTCCTTGATAGGAGGGTACCCATGTCGCAACCCAATTCTAATTCTATGATGAGTTTTCTGCTCCTTGATAGAAGGGTACCCATGCCGGCCACTGTCGCAACCCAATTCTAATTCTATGATGAATTTACTGCTCTTTGATTGGAGGGTACCCATGCCGGCCACTGTCGCAACCCAATTCTAATTCTATGGTGAGTTTACTGCTCCTTGATAGGAGGGTACCCATGCTGGCAACTGTCGCAACCCAATTCTAATTCTATGGTGAGTTTACTGCTCCTTGATAGGAGGGTACCCATGCCGACCACTTTGTCCCTAATTCTAATTAAATAAATAAATAATAAATAAATATTTTGGGACATCTTACACACGGCCTCTGACCCCAAACTAAGCAAAGCTTGTGATATGGCTGCCAGAGACTGATATACTACATATACTTATTTTTAAATACATACTTATATAGATAGTAACTAAATAACACCCAGACACAGAGCAAACACTTATGTTCATCACACAAATATTTGCCCTGGTGGGGATCGAACCCACGCCTCTTTGATCCAGAAGTTAGGGTCACTAACCACCGAGCCACTGAGGCAGTCAAATTCTATGGTTAACATATTTCACTATGATAAGTGATAAGATCAGCAAATACTGTTATGGTCTTCGCTGACATAAGGGGGGTGTGTATGAAAGGCAGAACTTAAGTGGACAGAACTGCGTTAGTGTAAAGAATTGTAGTCCACTGCATATAAATGCTATAATTATGTTTTAACCGCATTATCACAAGTTGTGATAGTGCAGTTGAATAAGTTCAATTAACTATTGTGATTGTGATTCACAACCTAATCGTAAGCCTAGCAGTTAGCTAGTTGAGTAGTATCTGAGTTTAACAGCTAGCTACATCAGCATTCGTTGATAGGATCCATGTCGCAACCAAATTCTCATTTTAAGATATTTGTCGAATCAATCTAAATGCCGTCTGCGAACACGAGGTGAGGGACCGCGAGTGTTTGCGCCGTGGCAATATATTCAGTTATTCATATGTCAGCGGCGCAAGGAAAGGGGATTTTTTTTTAGCTTGAATCTAACTTTACAGACCATCTCTATACATTTTGGTACATTCTACAATTTACGACAACCTTCGCTGACAGAGATAGCTTCTATGGTGGGCACCACATATTACTTAACGAGAGCTGGCTCATCACCTGGAGTATCAACTGGAGGCTCTGGAGTCGATTGAGAGGCGAGCCAGGAGGCTGATAGACGACGACACCTTGACTAAGTCGAAGCTGCAAAGTCTCGAGCATCGACGTAATTTGGCGTGTTTATCAGCCTTTTATCGGATATACTTCGGAGAGTGCGCGCCCAAGAGTTGCACAATCTGGTCCCACCTGCCCCTGTCTTCTATCGTACGGCCAGGCAGGCCACCCTTTTATGGTGAACATTCCGCGCGTTAAAACCAAGCGTTTCGAATCCTCATTCCTGATATGAACAGTCAGAATGTGAAACGCTTCGCCTCAGTTCGTCTTCCTGCTAAAGTACAACATGGGTGTCTTCAAATCCCAAGTAAATAGGTATGTTCTAGGTAAGCGTGCTACACCCTAGACCACAAATCTGCTTAACATCAGGCAGTATGTACGGATGCCAACCTGTACGGAATAAAAAAAACCGGACAAGTGCGAGTCAGGCTCACACACCGAGGGGTCCGTACAAATCCAGAAAATTTCACAAAATTGAGAAGCAAGTTGTTAAAATCATGCTATAACCATCGACAAAAACTTTTTTTTCACTTTTCTCTTCATACATCGAAAATTACACTTTGTTAAAATAATTAAAAACCTGTTTTAGCATGTGCTAATGAAGTTCTTTTATATGATACCTTACATGATACGACTTACTCACTTTGAATTTTGAACCTATTTTTTGTGATTTAAATAAAAATGTACTCTGAGACGATACTTCTAGCCAAATTTCATAGTTCTATGTCAACGGGAAGTAGGTTTTAATTTTTGTGAGTGCGAAATATGCGGTTTTTTTTACGACATAAACGGCTTCTAACTTTTTTAAACGATAACTGAGAAGTTTTTCTTTTACACAACTGCAAGAGTTCATCGATATATGTATACAGTTTAAATTTCAACTCGATATCTCTACGCGTTCCCGAGATAAAGAGTCTTGACATACACACAGACGGACAGACGGACAACAAAGTGATCCTATAAGGGTTCCGTTTTTTCTTGCTTGCTCGGCAACCGCTGTTTGCTCATGCAAAAAACAATCTGTCCGTATTTTCTCTTTGATCTTACTTTACCCTATTTTTCACTGAATCTCCTATTTGGAAGTCGGTTAAAAACCAATGCTTGTTCGGCAACCGCTCTTTGCCCATGCAAAAAACAATCTACCCGTATTTTCTCTTTGATTTTACTTTACCTTATTTTTCACTGAATCTCTTATTTGGAAGTCGGTTAAAAACCAATGCTTGCTCGGCGATCGCTGTTTGCTCGTGAAAAAAACAATCTGCCCGTATTTTCTCTTTGATCTTTACCCTATTTTTCCCTTAATCTGAAACAAATTGGTACAAGGAGATATACAGGCGGTGACGTACTGTTTTGGTTTACAAATAAACATTGCGATATTCAGGTCAACATTTGAATCGAAAAGCTGACGTGCCTTATCAGTCCATTCTTTTCATTTTTTTTTTCTACACTGGCTTGGTGCGTTTTTATGATGTGACAAAGATATTTATTACTAGCTGACCTGGCGAACTACGTTTCACGCAATATCTTTATAAATTATAGCCTATGTGATATTCTGATGTAAATGTATTATTATTGCAAAGTTTCATCTCAATCCGTTCAGTTCAGTTTTTCTGTGAAAGACCAACAAACGTTCATACATATAAACAAAAGTTTGTATGTATGAACGCTTATAATATTAGTAGGATTGAACTGAGTACATGTTTTAGTTCAAAGGTGTATCAGTTTTTCATTGTGTTCAAATCGAATCGCGTCGTAGTCGCGTCGAGTTGTAGTACGATAGTTTTAAGTGAGTAGTATTTAATTTATCAACTACCCACATTTTTTTTTCAAATAATTAATTGTCATGATGTGTCACTTATGTTTGAGGAGTCTTTTTAAACTTTGGTTACCCGATTTGCTCACTACGAATGGTAATTAGTTGTTTTTGTGAAACTAGTTCGCGGAGAATTACAAAAATAGACAATTAAATAGTTTTCCTGTGTAAACTGTGTGAATATTGTGTGGAATCATCTTCTTTAGTGGTGTATTTGAAGAAAATAAAACTAAAACTGTAAATACGTTAATTTATACGACGTTTGAATACTTTGTCAGTGGTTAGTAGTTATATTCAACGTGTTTTGGCACACTTAGTGCCTGTGACTTAGCAGTAAAGCTGTAAATATGCGAGAATAAATCCAAATATATGTAATAATCCCAGTCGTTTCGGTCTCTCATCAGAATCAGTGATCACCCGTCGTAATTGTCGTATGATTAACGTTGCACTGTCATGTCGGGTTACAGGATTAAAAAGGTACTAATCTCTGCTCTTATAAATAACTACAATATAAGGGAACTTTTGCTATGGGTCCAAAAACAAACATACAAAAAGTTCATTGATTATTGACAGGATGAAGTTATCAGCTGATTTTGATTCGTGGTTTCCGTGTCGATCCCAAAGTAAAAGACGATCATAATTATTACTACACAACAATGGTCACATAGATATTGTAGTCTAGAAATTTTTCCTTATCTAGAGAAACGTGCTTTTCAAATTCTTACTGCAAAATTGTGAAATCAGTAGGTACAGACTATTATACACATAATCATTATTATGCAGCCTTCTGCAGGGTAAACAGCAGGTATCTGATATTTAGACAAAAGATGCTTCTTAACATTGGCTTGTTTTAACCATTTAACCATGTCAGAGACCTTCAGGCGGCTTAAAAACTCCACCAGCTAGCTTAGCATACGACCACGAAAAGAGTTTTATCGACGTTTTACTTCGCCATAACTCTATCTCGCTCTGACGCGTCTATAGATATTTCGTGGTCAGTATGTTAGACAGACAGACAGACAGACAGACAAAACTCTTTATTTATAACCACAATATAAAAAATAAACACTATTAACACATATACGACAAAAAATATGATTATAAAGTGGCGGCCTTATCACCCATGGCGATTTCTTCCAGGCAACCTTGTTAGCTTACTTTTTATTGACTTACTTACAATTTCTATCGATTTGTACAAGTGTGTCGTGGTTTATTGCAGTCGAGTATGGGCAACCTGTCGCGGTTCAACGCGGGCAGCAACTACCACTCTGTGTTCGGCGAGGGCGGCGATACGTCGACGCCGCCTTTACTGGACCTCAGCGAGTTCCCGTCACTGACGGCGCGGGGGGCCGGCGACCAGGCGCCCGCCGCCGCGCCGCCGCCGCCTGGCTCTAAACCTTACGGTGAGTTCCTCCACCGCGGCGGTACTGCCTCCAGTACTGGACCTCAGCGAGTTCCCGTCGCTGACGGCGCGGGGGGCAGGCGACCAGGCGCCCGCCGCCGCGCCGCCGCCGCCTGGCTCTAAACCTTACGGTGAGTTCCTCCACCGCGGCGGTACTGCCTCCAGTACTGGACCTCAGCGAGTTCCCGTCGCTGACGGCGCGGGGGGCAGGCGACCAGGCGCCCGCCGCCGCGCCGCCGCCGCCTGGCTCTAAACCTTACGGTGAGTTCCTCCACCGCGGCGGTACTGCCTCCAGTACTGGACCTCAGCGAGTTCCCGTCGCTGACGGCGCGGGGGGCAGGCGACCAGGCGCCCGCCGCCGCCTGGCTCTAAACCTTACGGTGAGTATCTCCACCGCGGCAGTACTGCCTCCAGTTCTGGACCTCAGCGAGTTCCCGTCGCTGACGGCGCGGGGGGCAGGCGACCAGGCGCCCGCCGCCGCCTGGCTCTAAACCTTATGGTGAGTTCCTCCACCGCGGCAGTACTGCCTCCAGTTCTGGACCTCAGCGAGTTCCCGTCGCTGACGGCGCGGGGGGCAGGCGACGAGGAGCCCATCGCCGCCTGGCTCTAAACCTTACGGTGAGTACCTCCACCGCGGCGGTACTGCCTCTAATACTGGACCTTAGCGAGTTCCCGTCATAGATAGAATATTTTCATTTATGCCTTCATCATCATTGACAGTTTAGTTCGACCCATTACCGGACATAAGACTCCGCTCTAAAGTTAATTTGTGGTATTTAGATCATTATTCTATTTTTATTCGGCATTTCGTGGAAACAGTAAGTGCTGCAGTACTGCTGCTAGCTGTTTGCAGTTATAATACACATTACAATGGTACATCCAAGTTAATGCCTACTTGTTCCTCATTATTACTTTTTTACAAATATTTGTGCAAAATTCAATAAAATTGTTTCTATGGTCTATCTTTTACTCTTTCATTAAAATTTTCACGAGTTACGTTAATTTCAATTTTTTGCTCTAAATGAAACCACTGTGTTCCATAAACTATTCTAAGATTATGTCCTGCACTGACGTCCCGCATGATGTGTTTTGTGCATTCTTTAGATCTTAGTTGTAATAAAAGTATGTTTGTGTTTGCAGTGGGTATGGTGAAGCAGCCTACTTCAGAGCAGTGCGAGTTCACGATGTCGTCGGAGGACTTCCCCGCGTTGCCCGGCACGTCGGCGGGGGGCGCGGCTCCACAGCCCGCGCCGCAGCCCGCCGACTGCCCGCTCGCCGGCGACAAGCCGCGCAAGGGCATCCACACCTCCTTGACGCCTGACGGTACATATACATACATCACGTGATCCACACTTCCTTGATGCCTGACGGTACATATACTTCACACGTTCCACACCTTGACGCCTGACGGTACATATACTTCACACGATCCACACCTCCTTGACGCCTGATGATACATATACTTCTCACGATCCACACCTTGTCGCCTGATGGTACATACATCATCATCCATCACATGATCCACACCTCCTTGACGCTTGACGGCACATATACTTCACACGATCCACACCTCCTTGACGCTTGACGGCATATATACTTCACACGATCCACACCTTGACGCCTGACGGTACATACACTTCACACGATCCATACCACCTTGACGCCTGACGGTACATATACTTCACACGATCCACACCTCCTTGACGCCTGATGATACATATACTTCTCACGATCCACACCTTGACGCCTGACGGTACATATACTTCACACGATCTACACCGCCTTGACGCTTGACGGTACATATACATCACACGAGCCACACCTTGACGCCTGACTGTACATATACTTCACACGATCCACACCACCTTGACGCCTGACGTTACATAAATTACACTCACAGGCTCACATACTAAAGACACGTTATCGTCTTACGACCACATCTTGTTAACGCCTAAAACTGTCTGCAGGCGGCCAGTGTACTCACCCAGCGGGCTTAGCTGACCTGTCTCAGTTTCAACCAATCATGCTCAAGTTGGTGGGCAATTGTGCGCCAACTTTCGAGTTCTTTCAACGTTCTAAAGCCGGTTCTGAACCTGGCTTTTAAACGTTCTTATTTCGTTCTTATACTACGTTCTCACTTTACACACTACCCACAAAATTCATGCAATGAAATCTTGCTATGTGTAATTTTCTTTAATAATTTCCTTGCCCTCCTGGATTGATCTGTATGTTTAAGGTGTGGCTAAATAACCAAATTTAGTGGAAACTAACTTTGGTTATTAACAAAGTACTAAATAGTACTTTGGTCTAACTAAGTTTTTACTGCTTTATGGCAGTAAAAATGAAATAGATGCAAATGCATTATATTTGCAAATGTGCGTCTTTATGTAATGTTTGTCTCTTCATGTACAGAAACCAAATAAAATTAAATATCTTTATCTAATATGGGATTATGGATTCAGTTAATTTAACTCAATCCAAAATTATTTTGACTGCCAAAAAGAAGTTAGTTATTAGTGCTGTTTTTACTATTGAATGTGTCATCATAGGTTTAGTTGCATTAGTACATATTTGCAGATTTACTCACGTTTGTAATTTTTGTCCCTAAGTCACTGCCCCTCCGAAGGAATACTATGGTGGGTACAAAAATCAATATTTGGAAACATTAAAATGGTTTAAAACTACCTATATAAAGTTTATTTGTTGCTTTGGTAACTGCGACTTGCCGTGGCGTAGGACGTTTGCCCGTGTGGTGGACATACTATGTCTTGATTAAAACCGCAAAATCGCGCTGGATGCCAGACAACTGGACTTATTAGAGATATTAGTTATTCAAAAACTCTTGCACCATTTTTTTCTATATCAGTGTTTACCAAGCAAACCCAGCTATTATAATTATTTTTCCCAAAAAATCGCAACACCGACTTCCACCGTGTACAGAGTTCAAATAGTTTGCACGAATCGATGTGACATCCATGTAGGTACATTATTGATTATAAATCTGAAACGGCTCAGCCGATTTCGATAAAATTTAAATGGGATCACCTCGGAACTATAAAACCATTCGAAGTAAAAAAATATTTTTATGGTCGAGCTGGTTGTATTATTCACAAGCTAACATATATATTTCAGTTTTTTTTTGCGCGGGGTTTCCCCACTTTTAATTTTACACATGTTTGTAGTAGGTAGAGCTTAGCTGATAGTATTAAGTGTACCTAACGGCTGATTACCTAAAAGGGAGATAATGTTTTTGGGCCACATACTGCTCGATAATCTTGATAGAGTGCAAAAATAGCGCGATAATTTAAATTCTAGCTAAAGCAATCTTGATTATATAATATATCTCATTTCCGCGCCATTTTTGTCTATAAATATATCTGATCATTGATAAGTATTGATTTAATTAATATTAATACGATGACTATGTACATATAGTATCATCAAAGTATTTGGTTATTGATATAATCGTAAAAAAGAGTGTACAGTGTAAAATATGGGTAAATTTTATTAATATGTCGCGGTATTTGCAATGCATATTTCAAATGTTACTTCAGAAAAAAGCAAAGCGATCTGTTTATGATGTTGACGCTTTAGATAGTGGATATATTATTATATTCCAGGCTTTATTTATCTGTATTTAATTTTCTCTACTTAACAACAGCTGTTGTTTCCCTTGTCTCGCGACTCAGGGCTAGTACTATTATAAATGTTGTTCAAAAGATAGAAACAATAATATAAATATGTCCACTATCTAACGAGTCACCAAGTATACACCACCAATTATAACCGAAGATGTTAAAGTATACCATGTCCATAGGCAAAGTGACGAATATCCCCGAAACAATGATACCGAACCAGTTCGGCATCGTGGGGCTTCTGACGTTCATACGAGCCGCAGAGTCGGACCCCAGCCTCGTGTCGCTAGCGCTGGGGCAGGACCTCACGGCGCTCGGGCTCAACCTCAACTCGCCAGACAACCTCTATCTCACCTTCGCGGGACCCTGGGCGGACACGCCTTGTAGGTGAGACGACTCTCTCATACAACACCTGCCGTTCCTGCGAGCCTGGTATCTCTAGCGCTGGGGCAGGACCTCACGGCGCTCGGGCTCAACCTCAACTCGCCAGACAACCTCTATCTCACCTTCGCGGGACCCTGGGCGGACACGCCTTGTAGGTGAGACGACTCTCTCATACAACACCTGCCGTTCCTGCGAGCCTGGTATCTCTAGCGCTGGGGCAGGACCTCACGGCGCTCGGGCTCAACCTCAACTCGCCAGACAACCTCTATCTCACCTTCGCGGGACCCTGGGCGGACACGCCTTGTAGGTGAGACGACTCTCTCATACAACACCTGCCGTTCCTGCGAGCCTGGTATCTCTAGCGCTGGGGCAGGACCTCACGGCGCTCGGGCTCAACCTCAACTCGCCAGACAACCTCTATCTCACCTTCGCGGGACCCTGGGCGGACACGCCTTGTAGGTGAGACGACTCTCTCATACAACACCTGCCGTTCCTGCGAGCCTGGTATCTCTAGCGCTGGGGCAGGACCTCACAGCGCTCGGGCTCAACCTCAACTCGCCAGACAACCTCTATCTCACCTTCGCGGGACCCTGGGCGGACACGCCTTGTAGGTGAGACGACTCTCTCATACAACACCTGCCGTTCCTGCGAGCCTGGTATCTCTAGCGCTGGGGCAGGACCTCACGGCGCTCGGGCTCAACCTCAACTCGCCAGACAACCTCTATCTCACCTTCGCGGGACCCTGGGCGGACACGCCTTGTAGGTGAGACGACTCTCTCATACAACACCTGCCGTTCCTGCGAGCCTGGTATCTCTAGCGCTGGGGCAGGACCTCACGGCGCTCGGGCTCAACCTCAACTCGCCAGACAACCTCTATCTCACCTTCGCGGGACCCTGGGCGGACACGCCTTGTAGGTGAGACGACTCTCTCATACAACACCTGCCGTTCCTGCGAGCCTGGTATCTCTAGCGCTGGGGCAGGACCTCACGGCGCTCAAGTTCAACCTCAACTCGCCAGACAACCTCTATCTCACCTTCGCGGGACCCTGGGCGGACACGCCTTGTAGGTGAGACGACTCTCTCATACAACACCTGCCGTTCCTGCGAGCCTGGTATCTCTAGCGCTGGGGCAGGACCTCACGGCGCTCGGGCTCAACCTCAACTCGCCAGACAACCTCTATCTCACCTTCGCGGGACCCTGGGCGGACACGCCTTGTAGGTGAGACGACTCTCTCATACAACACCTGCCGTTCCTGCGAGCCTGGTATCTCTAGCGCTGGGGCAGGACCTCACGGCGCTCGGGCTCAACCTCAACTCGCCAGACAACCTCTATCTCACCTTCGCGGGACCCTGGGCGGACACGCTTTGTAGGTGAGACGACTCTCTCATACAACACCTGCCGTTCCTGCGAGCCTGGTATCTCTAGCGCTGGGGCAGGACCTCACGGCGCTCGGGCTCAACCTCAACTCGCCAGACAACCTCTATCTCACCTTCGCGGGACCCTGGGCGGACACGCCTTGTAGGTGAGACGACTCTCTCATACAACACCTGCCGTTCCTGCGAGCCTGGTATCTCTAGCGCTGGGGCAGGACCTCACGGCGCTCAAGTTCAACCTCAACTCGCCAGACAACCTCTATCTCACCTTCGCGGGACCCTGGGCGGACACGCCTTGTAGGTGAGACGACTCTCTCATACAACACCTGCCGTTCCTGCGAGCCTGGTATCTCTAGCGCTGGGGCAGGACCTCACGGCGCTCAAGTTCAACCTCAACTCGCCAGACAACCTCTATCTCACCTTCGCGGGACCCTGGGCGGACACGCCTTGTAGGTGAGACGACTCTCTCATACAACACCTGCCGTTCCTGCGAGCCTGGTATCTCTAGCGCTGGGGCAGGACCTCACGGCGCTCAAGTTCAACCTCAACTCGCCAGACAACCTCTATCTCACCTTCGCGGGACCCTGGGCAGACACGCCTTGTAGGTGAGACGACTCTCTCTCACAACACTCCTGATGTTCCTGCGACCCTGGTATCTCTAGCGCTGGGGCAGGACCTCACGGCGTTCTAGTTCAACCTCAACTCGCCAGACAACCTCTATCTCACCTTCGCGGGACCCTGGGCGGACACGCCTTGTAGGTAAGACGACTCTCTCTCACAACACTCCTGATCCTGCGAGCCTGGTATCTCTAGCGCTGGGATAACAAGCTCGCAGGAATTTACAGCGATCGGACTCAACCTCCCTGAGCTCGCTAAACAACCTTTCTCTAGGCGGCCACGCCTTGTAAGTGAGACGAATCACGTATGCAACATTACATACATCGTGGGTCTTCTGAAGTTCATGGCAGCCTAGTATCGCTGACGATGGCGTAGGAATTTAGCGTGCTCGGACTCAGCCAGATCTCGCCAGACAACATCTATAGGCCGCGCCACACTAGAGACAAGCTGTGCATTATCCCATCTTGACTGAAGCTCACATAAAGCCGCACGTTAATTCACAATGCAGCATGTAGCTAACTTCACATCCGCCAACTCGTGAGGCGCGGCCTATACCTCACCTTCGCGGAACCCTGGGTGGACACGCCTTATAAGTGAGACATCATACACATTTACGATACAGTCTGTCTCATTTTCGCTGGATTCTGAGAGAATACGTTTAATAGACTATTCACTCACTCATTATAGCGTCCTAAAACAAGGACCATAATAATATGTATTGCATATTCGCGGGACAATGAGCGGACGAGCTTTGTAGGTGAGACGATGACATGATACATTAATACTGATGTAATATATTGCTGCGGAAAACTTGAATATTACCTTCACGGCACTCCTAATAGCCGAAACGTTTCACACATTGGAAAATTCTATAATATTTCCGCAGTGCCATCTGACTTATGGATTAATTGATATGTATTCCCCATCTGATTTGATTGTTGTGTGACGACGTGTGTGTGTGTTTCAGACCACAAGACATGGACTACCACGTGCCGCCCGAGTACCTCATCAACGGCTCGATCAGAGAGAAGCTGGCGCCGCTACGACTGAGTCGATATAAGGAAGACCTATTGTTTTATTTGTTTTACTGTTTCGTCGGCGACGTGCTTCAAATTGCGGCGGCGGCCGAGCTGTGAGTACACATTTTTTCATCTTATGGCATTGTATTGGCCTTAAAATTAAAATTACTCACTGCTCACCATAAGCCTACCCAAGTCTAGCCTAAGGGTGACTGGGCAATATCCACCACGCTGGTCTTCCGATGGAATAAAAATGGGGTGTTGTGGTGACTGCCTCGGTGGCTCAGTGGTTAGTGACTCTAACTTCTAGATCAAAGAGGCGTGGGTTCGATCCCCACCCAGGGCAAATATTTATGTGATGAACATAAGTGTTTGCTCTGTGTCTGGGTGTTATTTAGTTACTATCTATATTAGTATGTATTTAAAAAATAAGTATATGTTGTATATCAGTCTCTGGCAGCCATATCACAAGCTTTGCTTAGTTTAGGGTCAGAGGCCGTGTGTAAGATGTCCCAAAATATTTATTTATTTGTTTGTTGTACGTGAATAAGTTTACGTAAGCACCCCGTGCGATGCGTCACAATCAGTGGAGGAGTAAGACCAAAATGTCCTGCGGTGCTGCAAAATGTTGTTTACATTTCATTTTTCTGACGAGCCATTGGGGGACCCCCGTGAAATCTTTGCAAGGTGTGATGCCCCTAGGGTGAGAGGCTGTGGGCGGTTACTAGCGTTGCCAAGTGTCTCGGTTTACGCGGGACGTCCCAACTTTCAGGGGTCTGGGGACGTGTCCCGATTTGTACTTGATCGGAACGCTAAATGTCCCGATATTTGATCCATGTTGATCTTTCTGCTTAATTATTTATCTTCACTGAAAATCGACTCTTTGTTGAAAAATATATGAAAAAAATCCGGGGTGCTGCATCGCTAATATTTGCGATGCGGACCGACATAAAGGCTCCTTTACACACAGGCGGTACGAGCGGTATAGCAGACGGGCGGGCATCTGTATTGTACTGGTTATATAAGAAGGGCTCACACAGGTCCGGTCGCGGTACTGCCGTACCGCCGTACCGCTCGTACCGCTCGTACCGCCTGTGTTTGATGAAGCCTTAATGTGCGTAAACCTTTATACGAAGTTATTTACCGAATAAGAAATGTTATGTCTTGTGTTTGCAGATATAACCGCGAGTGGCGGTATCACATGGAGGAGAAGGTGTGGATCTCTCAAGCGCCCGGCATGCCCATGGTGGAGAAAACCTCCACCTACGAGCGCGGCACCTACTACTTCTTTGACGCGCACAATTGGCGCAAGGTAACTAGCCTGCCACTACTTTCTTTTGGAAGCTATCTTACGCAGACGACGGACTTATTCTAGTACTACCCGTTCAGAAACGATTCTAAGATGGCGGCACTTCTCATACCCTCTCGCTTGCACACTATTGCCATCTATAGTCACACTTTCATATACCGTTAGCAAAACAAAATACTGAATACACATATCACTCCTCGTTATTAATTTATTTGTAATATATTTACGTATAAGTATGTTTATTTATATTGTATGTATTAGGTATTAGAAGTATTTATGTATGGCTATTTTAGTATAGTTTATTTTATTGTTGATTAGGAATTTTTAATAACTTTCTTTCATTTTTTTTTTGTTTTTACGTTTACACCGTCCTTGTCGTCTTTAAGTTTCCTCGCATCCAAGAAAGGTTGTCTGGAAGAAATCGCTTTTAGCGATAAGACCGCCTTTTGTGCCTTTTCTGTCTTTGTTTCTTTTGTTATGTTTTCTTGTTGGTGTCAATAAAGTGTTGTTGTATTGTATTGTAATACATATTACTCAATACTGAATTCTAAATCATCAGACTGCTTCGGTGGCTCAGTGGTTAGTGACCCTAACTTCTAGGTCAAAGAGGCGTGGGTTCGATCCCCACCTAGGGCAACGTATGTATGTGATGAACACAGGTGTTTGCTCTGTGTCTGGGTGTTACTTATACTATCTAAATACATACTTTTACTATCTATAGTAAAAGTATGTATTTAATAATATGTATAAGTAGTTTATCCGTTTCTGGCAGCCATATCACAAGCTTTGCTTAGTTTGAGGTCAGAGGCCGTGTGTAAGATGTCCCCAAATATTTATTATTATTTATTTATTATTTATCAGTCCTGATAATTATGTTGCCATACTGTCCCGACGCGCTCATTTACCATAATATACCTATTTCTATAATTTAACGTAAAACATTGCCCTCAAACCGATATGTGGTTGATAAATTACTTCAATAGCATGGGCATGAAGATGGTAAGATTACAACCGTACAAATATGATTTGAATCCCATGTAGTATGTGTGGAATTTAATCAAGCAGAATTTCTGCTAAAAATGAGGAGCAATAGGAAAATCAAATAAAATGTTTAAAAATAAAGCCAGTCATACTATAATTATTATATACTACGGGACTAATCGCGCACTAAAATTACGAGATAAATAAATACCTCCTCATCCCGTGACCATGGTCGATGCAACTCGGCCGAAACGTCAGGATGAGGAGGTATTTATTTATCTCGTAATTTTAGTGCGCGATTAGTCCCGTAGTATATAATAATTATGTGTTCAAATCGCGAAAGTTTAAAAACAACACCAGTCATACTAGTCAGTAGTAATTAGTATTTTAAAACTAGTTCTAGATTTTTTTGCTGACTGTATTTTCTAGAATTGCAAGTACAAGCCGCCATTTCAGAATCGTTTCTTTGATTTCTGAACGAGTAGTATATCATTGTAAACAATTACGAAAAATCACGGGTTACATTTAAAAATCTACTGACTTTCAAGAAAATGTATGGACGTTGATTTTTTTCATTTTCATAATGATGAATATAATGCAATGATATCTTAGAATATATCTTTTGTCAATAGATACACTCTACATTGTATTATCTCTTTGAATTGACGCTAAGAGCGCCTGCGCAACGCCGTGCGCGTCTAAATCTTAATAAAACTCTGTTGTCCCGTGAAATGCAGCATGACTCCATTATTACATGTTCCCGCGACCAAAATGACATCTCTTTTAGGTACTTTGCTATGTAGGGAGAATGTGCTTTATTGTCTTTATTCCCTACTAGCGACTCACCCCGGCTTCGCACATGTGTATTATACATAATTATAAACTTTTCTCTTGAATCATTCTATCTATTAAAAAAACTGCATCAAATTCCGTTGCGTAGTTTTAAAGATATAAGCATACATGGGGACAGACAGCGGGAAGCGAATTTGTTTTATACTATGTAGTGAATTCATTTTATCACCCTATTTTAGGGAAAAGCTTCATGCATGTCACTACATGTCATGTAGTGAGAAATCCTTTTTATGACTGTATATTACGAGGGTCAAACTGAAAGTTCTTAGAAAATCAAAAACTGATTACATTAGCCAGTTATTAGTTTTATTATATCTTTTCAAAATATTGTCCATTCACGTCAATACACCGCTGCATGCGATGGAACCACTGGGAAAAGCACTTTGCCCACTCGTCCTTAGGGGTCTCTTCAATGGCATCGCGATACGCAGCCACCGCTTCTTCAGCATTCATAAACCGCTTTCCTTTAAGTTTTTCTTTAATTTTTGAAAATAAATAAAAATCACAAGGCGCGAGGTCGGGGCTATACGGCGGGTGACCCAGTAATTCAACGTTTGATGTCGCCAAATAGTCGATCGTTCGCTTGGCGGTGTGCGATGAGGCGTTGTCGTGGTGAAGGAGGATCCTACTGCGAGGTCGTTTCTCTCGAACTTTTTCCAAGACAAGTGGCAAACAATTGGTAGTGTACCATTCTGCAGAAACTGTTTTTTGATCCTCTAACACAATTGTCGCGAAATGACCTATCCTTCCAAAGAACGAGGCCACCATTTTTTTCCCCGCACTTCGATCTCTCTTCACTTTAGTTGGCAACTCCTCGAAAGGAAACACCCACTGAGCAGATTGTCTTTTGGTTTCAGGATCATAACAGTAAATCCAGCTTTCGTCACCTGTTAGTATGTCGAACACAGCATTTGAGTCACCTCCGTTAAATCTTTCAATCATTTTACGGCACCAATCCACACGATGGAGTTTTTGAGCCTCAGTCAAATTATGAGGTATCCACCGGGCGCAAAGCTTCCTGACCGCTAAATGTTCGTGTAGGATTTTGTGCACTTGACTCATACCGATGCCTAAGCTTGTCCGAATCTGCTGATAGGTCACTCTTTTGTCAGTCTCTATCATACGCCGCACAACACAGATGTTATCTTCAGTCGTCGCCGTAGAAGGCCGTCCCTCACGTAAATCATCAGTGAGATTAGTGCGACCACGTTTAAACTCATTAAACCAGTTGTAAACAGTCGCACGAGATGGGGCTTCATCGTGAAAGGCCAATCGTAGTCTATCATAACTTTCTTGTTGACTTAAATGACATCGAAAGTCATAAAAAATCATTGCACGAAAATTTTCTCGTGTTAAATTCATGTTGACGTGACACAGACAATTTTCAATTTGCCGCCAAATCGTAAAACAAATGACAAATGAATGAAGTATATACTCAGTAATATTGGCAAAGAGTTCTATTTTCAAATTATAGAATTATTTTTTTATTATATTGTTTATAAGTGGCCAGTTCTAAGAACTTTCAGTTTGACCCTCGTATACAGTACTACCCAGTCTGGTAATATAAGCCGTGGTGGTCTAATGGTAGTGACACCCGACTTACAATCGTGAGGTCGTGGGTTCAAAGCCAGGTCCCGTTCTTTAGAATTTATGTACGGAATTTAACACCGCTGGCTTTTCGGTGAAGGAAAACATCTACCATAATATGGTAGATGTTTTCCTTCATATTATGTCAGTAGAAGAAATTCGATGGCGTGTGTGAATCCACCAAACCGCACTGGGCCAGCGTGGTGGATATGGCCCAACCACCCTTCGTGGGCAGGCCTACGTCCTGCAGTGGACTATTAAAAAAGGCTGGTACAGTACAGTACAGTACCCAGTCTGTATTATGTATATTACAGTGGCCAGGGTTGGCTGACTGCTAGGCTGACCCAATGTGTGGAGGCTTTAAATGGCTCTAGTTACATAATAAAATAATGTGTGTGTTGTTTGCAGGTGGCGAAAGAATTCCATCTAGACTACAGCAAGCTGGAGGGCCGACCGCAGCTGCCGCCGCACGTGCTCACGTAGCCCCGCTCCGCCCTCTCTCACTCTATTGTAGTTTTGTTATATAAAAAGTACAAGTTTAACCTACACTCTTTCATTTGGAACCTCGTAAGAGCCAGTCTGCCATTGAGTGTCTCATAATTATTTGGTTCGGCAGGATTTGTCGAACGGAAAAGCCGACCCGAAACAGCAATTACACTAGTTCGGGTTAAATCACTTGAACGCGCCGTCTCGCAGCCGCTTAGCAAAAGTCATCCGACAAGTTCGGCATTTTTGAACCGGTGATTGATATACATATAGGCTATGTGAGGCCGCCTGGCAGCGCCGAACCGAATGTATGTGGCAACCCTGACGTAGCTAGAAATTTTCTCTAGGAGAGGCCCTCTAGCTGCCTACTTATACATACCCCAGAAAATAGAACTTTCAAATTTTCTGGGGTGAACTAAGGTGTCATATTCCCTGGCCGGACCATCTCGTTATATCCGTATAATATATAGTGGAAAAAAATGTACATAATTTGTACAAAAATATTAAAATTTGTACACGAGTACTTGCGTCGAATGAAGGCCGGCCAGGGGGATATCAGACTTTTCTAGTGTGGAAACCTCGCTACGCCCATGCAGGCTATATAGACGCTTTCTAAGTAGCGTGAAAGAACAGAAACAAACTAAGTGCGATACAGAAACCTAGATAAGGTTTGCTACACATATTCGGGCCCGGCCGGCACAATTTGACAACAAATCCGACGCAGCACTGCATGGGCTTGTGCTGATTTGGTTCCATCGGCACAATTCGGACATTCATTTACAGTCGATTTTACCGCCCAGTAGCTACTATCGGGCCGGTCCGATTATACAGAGTTCATCATCATCATCCACAGCCTTCTTTTTCCCACTGCTGGGTATAGGCCTCTCTTGCTATGCCATCTGCGTGGGTGCACGGGTAAATAAAAATTACCCCCACACCTACCAGCGGGTTAAGTTAGTGGGTGGACAGGTAGCGAGCCTGCCTAATCGTGTCCAAGTTCGACCCGTGATTTTGACTATATCGTCAACTCTCCGCTTATACTGCGCCACATAAATTGGCAGATGAGATGTTAGCCGCAGATGACACTTCGCCGTGATTGGCTAATTATTGCGCATGAGTGCTGCGTGTCGTAGTGCATAGGGAGCGCGCGGGAGGCATGAGGTTGGTGGGCGGGTGTGCCCCGGCGTCTCGTCTCTCTGGCTCCCGCGAATACCTATATTTCGGCTTTTGCGCATAACTTCCCATCCGTCGATTTGTGTGGCGCTCAGTATACTCGTAGGGGAAGGGGGGCATAACGGGGACGTTAAGGGAAATAAACAGTATAAAATGAATAAAAAATATTTTTTAATGAAAACGATTGACTACTCTTTGGCCACTTATTAATTTATCATTTGGCACCGAATTTGGTGAAGTAACAAATCAAATAATGTTTCAATTTTACTTTCACAAAACCTTTATGAAAACTCCATCGTGCCCCGGGGTAGGGGCAGTATGGGGTACCCAGTATGGCAGTATGGGGTAGTTGTCATCCAGCCTCGAGCGTTGCATTCTGCCGTCGTCCCTGGAGGAGCTCGATCTAATAACTCTTGCTTCATTCTCTGTCGAGGAAATATTAGCATGGGAAGCATATAAGTTCCGACTGCATTGAAACATATCTCGACGGTAATCGTCTTCTCTCGTTCTGCAGAAGAAAGGGAGCCCACTTGTTTTCTTCCTTTTTCAGCAATGATTTTGCTCTTTGTTTATATTCTATCTGGCTTTAAATTATATTTGTCATATACTTCCCCAAGCAAAGAATAAAATTTATTTACAGCCACTATGTTGAACCCCATAGCTCTGCTAAAACTGCATCGATTCCGAGTTTCATGCTTTCCACTGACCAACTGCCTCTGGAACTTTTCTTTTTGTATGTTCGTACCATTTTATAAACCTAAAAAAAATATTATGATATTATCAAATGATAGACCATTCAGGGGCATAATGGGGACGGGGCACAACGAGGTACCCCATAGTGCCCCATAGCCATGTCCCCGTTATGCCCCCATGTCTAACAAAATTTGAAATAACAAACAAAAAAATGAATTCAAGGTCAGAGTGATTTTGCTCAAAACATATCAATAGCTGATGCTAGTAGTAAAACACATCAAAAAAACTATAGTAGTAATCTAAGTACTTACCTTTTTAGACGCGTTTTGGTAACCACTCAAAATTAGATTAAATGTCGCCGGAAAAAAGGATTGGTCGTCAAAAATAAAAGCGTGCACTCTGATCGCCGGTCACTGCCAAGCCGAATGCCGATGCGAAATGCACTCCTAATGGCGAAATCCACTTACACGGCTAGTGTGCGTAGTTACTTGTATTTGTGGGTGGCCCCGTCGTGCCTCGCGACCCCGTTATGCCCCTCCTTCCCCTACCTTGCCTCGGCCACCATTCTGTCACAGCCTTACTTCACTTTAGTTCTTCTGATTTCCGTATTGCGAATATACAGGGTTATTTCTAATCAATTAGCATCGCTTTAGGAGCTTGTTCTGTACATCAAAACTTTTGTTCTTCTACTTTTGTCAAAACTAAACAAAACAGCTGTTCCATACATTTTTTCGCGGATGAACAATGTTTCTATGGAACAATTTTTTTTTCGAGTTTTTACAAAAGTTGTTAGTTTTGATGTACAGAATAAGCCCCTAAAAGGATGCTAATTGATTAGGAATAACTCTGTATACAGTACTCTTTGATTGCGAACTCGGTCTTGGAGTTTAATGCCAAGCATGGCCCTCTCCATGGCTCGCTCTGCAACTCTGATTGTTCACAGCCTCATGTGTGTGTCCATGTCTGCACCATACGTCACGATGGGCAAGACACGCAAATACATGGTTATTGGTAATCAATTAGCATGGCTTTTCTATACATCAAAACAAACAACTTTTGTTCTACGACTTCTAATAATTCGTATTAAATTTCTTCCATACAAAATTTAACAATGCTATCTGATTACCAGTAACCTTGTATACGTAGCAAGTCTAATATGTGATTGAATGGTTGTGAATAAATGAAACCACGCTAATATGGGAACTTATAGTATATTACAAATCTCAGGTAGTTTTTGCCACTATACAAATCATCTTTGTAATTGAAAGAAAAAAAAGTTAAAATAAATGCGATAACTGATAAACCAAATACGCTATTATGCCGTCAAAACATAATTAATTCAAAATACGTTTTATTTCTTAGTCTAAACTGAATTTGACATGATATTGATGACTTCAAGTTCATTATGTGTAAGAGGAAGTAGCGTGTAGTTGGGGTCGCGTTTCAGTCGACTTCTTCAGTGCTGGTGGCAGGCGCGGGCGCAGCCTCGCCGCTGCCGCTAGCGTTTTCCCTCATAGTGGGTTCGTCGTCGTTTTTGCCGGGCACCCAGAGACCGGAGGCCACACATCTGTTCATGAAGTAAATGGCGTCCTGTTCCGGCATTTTGGCGATGGTCGCTTGGAGCATCGGCACGTCTTGCGCGTCGAAACACTTTTTCAGTTCCTATAACAGAGATAGTCGTGGTGGTCTAGTGGTAGTAACAATAGTCGTGGTGGTCTAGTGGTATAACACCCGACCTGCAATCGTGAGGTCGTGGGTTCAAATCCCGATCCCGTACCAATGAGTTTCTTTGGAACTTATGTACGGAATTTCACATCATTGGCTTTTCGGTGAAGGAAAACATCGTGAGGCAACCTGCATACGTCCGTAGAAGAAATTCGATGGCGTATGTGAATCCACCAACCCGCACTGGGCCAGCGTGGTGGATATGGCCCAATCACCCTTCGTGGGTAGGCCTACGTCCTGCAGTGGACTATTAAAAAGGCTGGTACAAGTACAAGTACAATAACAGAGAAGTGATTTGGTGAAGACCGCTACAGAAATGGCGCTTTAGGGTTCTCATGAACGAAACGTTTTCTACCCGATAAGGCGGCAGGCCGGTCCCGGGTTAGCTTGTTATAGGGCAAATTATACAATCCGGCGGGTGTGCCAATCCGACTGAAGCTCACATAAAGCATATATACCTATACCAACTTGTGTATTAGTTAGTTATTTATTTAAGTGAGTATTTACGCACATAAAGCAGTGTCACATATTTTTTTGTGCCTAAATTTTAATTTTTTTTAAAGTTTTAAGAGTAAAATAATTAACGTACTGGTGTATACTGTAATGTTATTTATTAAGGAAATAAAGAATTGAATTGAATTGAATTGAAAGCAGCGCGTTGACTGGATATTGCGCAGCTTGTAGCTAACTTCACATCCCCGACTTGTATGATTTGGCGCAGTAGTAATGTCAGCTGCGCGGAAAGAGGGGATCTGAACAGCTTGTACCTAAACTTCACAGACAGCACTGAAGTTTGGTTTGGTCATTTTAATGTCTATTTTTTCGTAATTATGTTCGGAACAATATCATATGTATTTTGTTTCTCTGAATAATTTGGACTTAAGGCTTGCTAAACATATCTTCGAGTCGGCACATGCAGTTCTGCAGGATTGGTCGAACGGCAAAGCCGACTTGAAATGAACAACTACACTGGTTTGGCTTAAATAGTTTAGTGTCGGCGCGGGCGGCTAGCGAAAGCCATTCGGCTCGTTCGGCGTTTGCTGAACCGAATGATTCATCTATATTCAAGTTTACCGTTCGGCTGTGCCGCACCCCACCACCCGCAGCAAGACACAGGGTACTTACATCAGGCAACTCCTCATAAACTTCAATAGGGTCCAAGCCTCCCGGGCCGAGCCTGGCTTCCCTCTCCTCGTCCTCCTGCTCCTTGATAGCCTCCTGGATCTTCTCCGCCGCGCGCTTCCTGATCCGAGCCTTGAACTGTTCCAGCTCATCATCAAACGAGTCTTTGTAGGTTTTTTCAGCAACTTGGATTCTGTTTAAAATAACAGAATGTTATACTAAGCGCCACGGAAATCGGCGGATGGGAAGTTATGCGCAGAGCGCTGCGCAAAAGCCGAAATATAGGTACACGCGGGAGCCAGAGAGACGAGACGCCGGGGCACACCCGCCCGCCAACCTCATGCCACCCGCGCGCTCCCTACGCCCGTGCACACATGCGCAATAATTAGTGAATCACGGCGAAGTGTCATCTGCGGCTAACTTCTCAACCGCCGATTTGTGTGGCGGTTAGTATAAATTAAATGATATTGTCTAAACAATGTATAAGAAGATAGGAAGCCATAGTGGTCTAGTAGTAGAGCCGCCTTACAACACCCTAGTTCCTAGTTGAGCAGCTCAATTTGAGCTGCAAAGAGCTACTCCCTGTGCATGACATAAGTCAACTTTCTAATAAAGTGTTCGGTAGTTGATTGAATCAAGCATTACTTTGCGAAAATGAATCTTGAAATGTTTGTTTAGAATAAACATTTAGTGTATTTCCGCTATCTTGTTGTAGGCAAATAAGTTTAAGGGCGTTAAAAAATTCTTTAAAATAATATGACAAAATATTGAAAACACTTCACTAATAAATAACACCCTTATTCTCACTGCACTACACTCTGTTCGACACGTGTATCACCTCTCAACGAGGCATCTTCAGTTTCGCAGGTTCAAGCATTTTCAGCCTCGTTGAGGCTTTTTTAGGATTCCGTACCTCAAAGGGAAAAAACGGAACCCTTATAGGATCACTTTGTTGTCCGTTTGTCCGTCTGTGTGTATGTCAAGACACTTTATCTCGGGAACGCGTAAAGATATCGAGTTGAAATTTAAACTGTATACGTATATCTATGGTATCTTGAAGTTGTGTAAAAGAAAAACTTCTCAGTTATCGTTTAAAACAGTTAGAGCTGTTTATGTCGTAAAAAACCGCATATTTCTCACGCACAAAAATCAAAACCAGGTTACTTTCCGTTGACATAGAACTATGAAATTTGGCGAGAAGCACTGTCTTAGAGTACACATATAGGAATAAATCTAAAAACTGTACATTTTTATTTTAATCACAAAAAATAGGGCCTCAAAATTTACAAAATATGGGTTCAAAATTCAAACCGAGTAAATAGTATCAAGTAAGGTATCATATAAAAGAACTTCATTAGCACATGCGAAAACAGGTTTTTAATTATTTTAACAACGTGTTTGTACGGAACCCTCGATGTGCGAGCCTGACTCGCACTTGTCTGGTTTTTTTAATGCCCTTAAACTTATTTGCCTACTACAAGATAGCGGAAACACACTAAATATTTATTCAAAACAAAGATTTGAATGTGTTCGGTATTGAATCATAGCCTTTTTGACTGAAAACGAATCTTTTCTCTTAGAAGAAAAAATAAGATGTATGCCAAATGAAACTTCTTGGCAGCTGTGATGTTAGCTATAAGCTGCGGAAAACCCGATCCTGACTGAAGCTCACATAACAACTGCACGAAGACGATTTGGTTTCATACACCTTGTAGCTAATTTCACAGCATACAATTATGGGGCGCAGCTAGTGCTTCTAACATAATGGTCATCCAAAGGGTACAGAATTACATCCTAAAGCAAATATCAAACGCACTATGGTTCATCAGAATCACAGAGGTCCACGACAATCTTGATGTGGCCATGGTGAAGGAGGAAATAGAGTCTCATGGATCGAGATACAAAACAAGGCTGGAAAATCATCCGAACCCCCTGGCGGGTCAACTTACTATCCCTGAAACCATACGTCGGCTCAAAAAGCGGCGGGATATTTTTGATTAGGATTAACAATAAATAATCCATAAATTAAATGGGCTAGCTCCGCTGGGAGCTGCACCATAAACGCCAAAATTAACAGAACTCATCTGCTTATAGTCTTAAAGACTGATTGAAAGATCAAGACACACAAAAAAAAAAAATTTTACAGTCACTAAGTTGTTTGATTGTGTATTACAATGACAATTACTTAGCAAAGAAGGATCCGATGCAGGCCCTGGGGTCCACATCCAGTTGTCTCGAGAGCTCCAGGATGTACTGCATGCAGATGGTCTGATGTGCCACGTGTGCCATTAAGTCATGTTTCTGAAAACCATTTTTATTTATGTTAAATATCTACAATTCTACATGGTCTGAGTCATATGATGCAATAGGTAAAAATATGAATAGTCTTAGTAATCCAGAGTAATTGGAAAAATAAGTGAATCAATTATTAGATTTACATAAAAGGCAAAACTGAAGTTCCTACTTGAAGTTATGAGTTCATTTTTGAATTATTGCACTGAGCAATAACAACACGTCATGCTATATCTACATCCACAGAAAGTGTCAGAAATCTATATATCTATATCCACAGAAAGAAAAAATATTTAATGAATAGTTAAAAAAAAAACTGATATCTCATAAGGAATACTCAAAATTCAAAAACAAGCTGTTAGGGTACTTGCCAATACAAAATATAAAGAAAGCTGCAGGGGTCACTTTAAGGAATTGAACTTAATGACATCAGTTGCATGCTACATATATGAAATTCTAAAATATGTTAGGCTCAATATTAATAATACACCATTAATGTTGCTAAGGATAGAGAAACTGGCCAGAATAGGACACTCCTACAACATATCGATTTCAGACTGTCACTGGCCAAGCGATTACCAATCCTCACGGGTAGTATCTTGTACAACAAGTTGCCGGAGTATGATTAGCAATGCAGTGTTTTTAAATAAACTGAAAATGCTTCTATTGGAGAGAACTCTGTACAGCATAAAGGAATATCTATCCAATGATTATAGTGACCTCAATACCTGATTTATACCTTTTGACGAATAAGATTTCGATGATAAATGTCAAAACATTTTTAGGGTTCTGTACCTCAAAAGGAAAAAAACGGAAACCTTATAGGACCACTTTGTTGTCCGTCTGTCTGTTGGTGTGTATATCAAGACTCTTTATCTCAGGAACGCGTAAAGATATTGAGTTGAAATTTAAACTGCATACATATATCTATGGTCTCTTGCAGTTGTGTGAAAGAAAAACTTCTCAGTTATCGTATAAAAAAGTTAGAGCTGTTTATGTCGTAAAAACCGCATATTACGACACTCACTAAAATCAAAACCTACAGGGTACTTCCTGTTGACATATAATAGTGAAATTTGGCCAGAAGCATTGTCTCAGAGTACACATACAGGAATAAATCTGAAAACCGTACATATTCATTTGTATCACAAAAAAATAGGGCCTAGATTCACACAATATGGGTTGAAAATTCAAAGTGAGTAAATCTTATCATGTAAAAGAGCTTTATTAGTACATGCTAAAACAGGTTTTAATTATTTTGACAGTGTGTAATTTTCGATTTTAGAGATTTTAACAATTTACTTCCCAATGTTGTGACATATTTTGGATTTGTACGGAACCCTCTGTGTGCGAGCCTGACTCGCACTTGTCCGGTTTTTTATTTTTATATTTAATTTGATAGGGTGAAATAGCCAGTTCACAACCACTTAGTTAACTAGTAATCTTTGAAGTGACATCATTCACTATAATGATAATGTACTAATTCAAATAATACTCAGTATATTAGAAAAAACATTAAATAATTGAAAAAACATAAGCTTTTTTGTATTTTATGTTAGTAAGTATAAAATAAATAATGATTTATCAAAATGTGCTATTATTTTAGTTGCCGACCACATGTGGTCAGTTTGCGTCCGACATTTTCGTTAGGCGACGTCCACTCAAAAGCTATTGAAAAAAGAGCCGTAGTGCATGTTCTTAGGGTCGTAAATTATAACAGCATCAAATAAATAATCATGTTTGAAAGACATTTAATTTTAGTTATCTAATCTTATTCATTCAATTATTTTAATAATATTTATTTTTCATCTATTCACACTAATTTAGTTATTTTAATCACATCATACATCTTAAAGATCATTCTGACAAAGATTAAAATGCCGTACCGTGAAGTATCAGTTAGAAAATTTATGAACAAGATCGATGGGAAATAGTCATTTGCCGACCATGTGGTCGTGAAATGATGCATGCACAATTGTAGCAGGTTAGTTTGCCGAACACCTATTGTATTAATTAAAAGTGCATATTTTACATTAAAATGACCCTTTAGGGGTAAAAACGTGTTACCCTAAGCATCCCAAGCTACATTTGGATGCGTGAATCTCAACGAAAGCTTGTTTTACTTTCGGTTGAAAAAGTGTCCTCTCACTATTTTTTTTGTAAAATTTTGCAACCAGTTCTGACACGCCCACTATGGGTCTGGTTCACAGGCTCATTGATGTGCATCACGTAGCAGAAGCCAAATCACAGTGTCGCGGAGGGGAACCGATATACTAAAGTATCGTTCAAAAACAAAATGAACTTTGGCACGCTTTTATTTAACTATTTATAGTGGTTTTATGAAAAAGTGGTTGTGAACCAGAGGTGGTCGGCAAACTGACCATTTCACCCTATTTAGATTTTTTATACATATTATTGCCCCTTTACAGCACCCAATCTTATTGAATTATTCAGTATTATTTTTTAATCAATTGTTTTAAATATTTATACCCATCTCAATTTTGTACACATTTATTATGTATTTTCTTTGTTGAATGACTAGACCTATTGTTGACGGTACTATGTATTATTATACAGATTGTGTATTTTTAATTATAGTAAGAAGCTCGATATGGCAATAAATGATTCTGATTCATAATACCTGGATATTGTATAGCTCGAACTAAACTGCGACAATCTCAGTTATCTTATAAAATTTTTGTATTGTTCATGAATATTCTAATAATTACCTCTTCCATTTCCAAATTGATGCACCAGATGACTAGGTAGTTGGCAGTTTCCTCGCATGCTAGCTGATTATGCTGAAGCAGAAACTGTTTAGAGTCGTCATATTTCCGCAGCATACCAAACTGTTTCAACAATTTTTCATTCTCTTTGATAAACTTCTTCATTTTGGCCTCTTTCTCTTCCTCGGTCAAGTTCTCGTCTTTAGGACGGGCTGGCTTCGTATTGATGACTGTTTTAGTGAAACCGGGCTCACTGATTGTGTCAACATTCCATGGTGTTTGTTTTTCCTTCTTGTTTATTTCATCATCTCTCTTCTGTATTTTCTTCTCTTCTTCTTCTAATTCAGCTAAGGCCTTCTTTAGAGACTCGAGATTAGGACTGCCCGGCGCAGCTTCGGCTATTTTTCTCCTAGTTTCTGCCAACTGTCTAAAGTTTTCATTCTTTTTTTGTTTGTGCTCTTCCCGCTCGCGGCGCCTTTCTTCCATACGCTCCACACGCGCCTGGTGCCTCCAGCGGAAAAGCGAGGGAGTATCGATGTTGGGGTGCGTCTCGTCTTCATCGTCAGATATCTAGAAAACCAACAAGCGGGTCATATATGAAGTCATAACGGGAAAACACCGTCAATGATGTATCGTTTCAGCAGACTACTAACCTCTATGTCTTTCCACTTGCTGTAGTCAACCATTGTTTTTAATAGAACACTATGTTTCACACGAAAAATGCAAGTTTCTTAATTATTTTACGGATAAAATACTTTCCACTTTCCAGAAACCACCGCCGACTCACTGACATACAAAAAAAACTTTCCATAGGCCGAACGGGGATCAAATGAAAATATCCTTAGAAATGAATGAACAAGCTGTATATGTTGTTCATTACTTCAGTAGATATCTGTGATTACTTCATTCATTGCTTTCGCCATCCGCCATCTTTTCTCTTGTTGTTTTACAGTTTTAAGGAAAATATTAATAAACAATAGTCATTTCACGCCTTGAAAACTTCGAAAAGTCATTGTATTGACATCCTCTATTTATTCTTTTTCCTGTGTGTGCATCTAGTGTCTTCAGTAACTTACTTCAAGATAAATTCAACGTGTTTCGAGATGACCGGCTCCTCTACATAAATTGGATGAAAAATTACCAATGCAGTGTGTATTTTTGTTTTGCATCTAAGAAATAATAAAGTGCAGTGCAAAACAGTGATAAATTTCGTTTCATTTTCGCCCATAGTCTTTTCAGTTCCTCAAAATATTAAATAAAAATACTAATGTATAGAAACCTATATATAGCTATACGATTTGATGCCACAGAATAAGTAATAGTATGTATGGCATTGTAGGTGGAGGGGTGAAGTATGCGGGGGGCGAGGTTCAATTGGCACCACCACAGATAACGTTACGGTCTAAAAAAATCTTCGGCAGACGGTCGTCTGATACGTAGTATCTCTTTAGTTTGTGCCAGAAACGTACCGAAAAACAGAATTGAGCAAAGAGAATTGAGAATTCCGGAGCAGTGTGACCGTGTTAAAACTATGTAAACTACTAAACGTAACTACTTCTCTACTGAATACTACTGATATCAACAGACGCGACGTCACGTCGCGTCGCTTATTTTCTACCTTTTCCACTGAAATCTACAGAACAGAGCCTGCAAAATCAATTAGCCATCCTCCAAAATAGTAAACCTAGACGACAACGTGGAGCCTTCAGCAAAAGTGCTTCGCCGTCCTCCAATTCTAGGGGTGGTCTCAGTTCGAATATATAATTACAAAAAAATATAATTACATTTTTTCTTGTTCTACTGATTTTTCAAAAACTACTGCAAATAAATATGGAAACGACCAAATTTACGTCAAAAATCTACTAAAATAGTAGGCAATCTACTTAAAACGGTCACACTGTTCCGGAGAAAAATTATGTTTTTTTTTTAAATAATTCGCCCATTTTTGGACATGCTAAAGCTTTTACAGCCATACCGCCTCGTCGTAGATATCTAATCTTCTCTTTGACTCGTTTTCTTATGCTTAGGCCACACCAACGGGAAATGCCGTGTATTATTAAGTCATTAAGTATTTGGTTAGGTACTTGATGTGTGACCCCGGTGTCACGCACCGGGTTTTACAAGTACAATATTTTTTTATTCAAGTCATTTATCCCATTTCAAATGATAACGTCATAAAACACAGTCATGTTTTTGGTATCATTTAACATAGGTATTATTGTCATTTATTAGGTCTTATAGAAACAAAACTGAAATGCCTAAAATTTGCCATTTTTTGAACCAAGTCATTCAATCATTCTAAATGTTTAAAAAACTATATAGGTAATTTTTGAGTTTTTTTAACTTCATCAGTAATAGTAAATATTAAGAAGTATACTCAAAATAATTCACAAATAAGTACTTATCCTTGTCATATAATTATTTTTTTAATCATCCCACAATGGGTCTGACAAACGTATTTTACTTTACATGACAAAAAAATCTACAAATAATTAGAAAAACTGTGTTTTTACTATTTTCATATCTTAAAAAATAGCTAAGATATTAATGATCAAAGTGCGTATTTCCGGCCAAAGATTTTTAAAAACTCGGGTGGGAGCTCACTAGCCGCTGACGTCACAGCTCCAGTCATTCAACAGTCGCGCTCTCGTTCGCACGCCGCTGTGCAGTAAATAACAAAAGTATCAGGTTCTCTGTGGTAAACATGGGAAAAAAATATTATATGGGATAACATGGGATAAAATACTATCGGTGCTGAAATTCGACAGTTAAAACACCCGATAAACTATTTTTTATAAACTGCATAAAATCAATCAAAAATATCCCTGTGGTAAAAATATAAATATATCGACGCTTGAAAGGCAAAAATTACCAAGCGACAGTTTGGGCGATATTGAGTTATATATATCACTGAAATCAGAAAAAAAAACTGCGTCGATTGGTCTTACTCTCACGGCGCTAGGACGAAGTTTGTTGTCGTTTGGTAACTTGAAAAAAGACACATTTTCACAGTTTTCGGCGTCCAAGCGACTAAAATTTTAATGATTTATGAATATTTTTCACATAGTAAGGATTAGATTTTTATAATTTACACTTAGTAATTTTTGCCTTGACTCTAAATAATGCATCCAAACATAAAGTATTTTCTGCCTTGCGAGTACCCAGGAATTAGCATTACTTAAGAATTTTTACCTGATTGTTGTTTTTCTCTCTCGTAATTTAAGACTTTTTAACACACCTTCAATAGACTTACTTTGTCATTTAGTACTTTTTACTTAAATATATTTTATTCAAAAATGTGAAGTAGTGAATATCTACCTGCCTAAAACAGGATATATTTTGTCGTTAAGTAATTTTCTACCCGCCGATTTTTTTAAAGTTTATGTTACTTAGATAACTATTTCTGATATGAGATTTCTCTAAAAGTGACCTTATCCATGCAGCACCTTTTTTGTTTTGTCACTTATCCGCACTGTAAATCAGATTCTAAGTGGCTGTTGGTAACAAAATAACGATTACGTCTTCACCGAACTGTCGCTTAGACAACACGCATGCGTGCGCGCATGGTGCAAAGTGCTTAATCTCGTAGCTTGTTTGTGTACTCGGTAAGTGCATTATTAAGATTTTATGACTTTATATTTATAGATTTTCAGATATGACTTTATATTAGATTATTAAATTTATATTTTACATTAATTTAAATCTATTGTTAAAAGTACATAAAAATCGAAAAAAAAACGAGTAGATTGAAGCGAGATAGAAGCTTGGTAATTTGGTGTGTTTCAGTGTGTTTAGCATATGTGGACTTTGAGATAGCCATTGATTCGGTCAAGACATGGGCTGTGCTTGAGTCTATCCAGCGATGCCGCAAGTAGTCCAGCCTGTCTGGAGACAGGTCAGTTCCTAAATTTACGGAAGACTGATAGGTTAGTCCTTCTGAGGAAAGATGGGCGCCCTGCGGACTCTCCCTCCGCGTACCGCCCTATAGTACTGCTGGATGAGGTGGACAAGCTGTTCGAATGCGTGATAGCTGCTTGCCTCATCCAGTATCTTGATAGGATTAGTCCACACTTGTCCGACGAGCAATTTGGTTTCCGGGCGGGCCGGTCTACAATCGACGCTGTTAAACGTGTCAAAGCCCTCTCGGACGAGGGGGTGGCTCATGGTCAAGTGTTGGTGGCGTGTCTTTAGACATCGCCAACGCATTTAATACACTGCCATGCGTTTGTGTAGAGAACCTACGAAGAGGCTGCCAGTCTTGCGATGGCAACGGTGCAGGTGGTGGCGAGAAGGATAGTGAAACTGGGACTCCAAGTAGCGCTGAACAAGTCAGAGGCCCTGGTATTCCATGGCCCTCGACGAGCGCTGGAATCACTAGGGAGTGAATCGATTAAGGTGAAGCCTACGATGAAGTATCTAGGGCTACACCTCGATGAAAAGTGGAACTTTTGGGAGCATTTCGCCCAGTTAGTTCCTCGAATAATGGGTGCGGCTGGGTCACTTAAACGCTTTCTTCCTAATCTTGGGGAACCAATTGCCGCTAGTCGTCTTTTTTATCTTGGAGTGGTGTGGTCGATGGCCTTGTGCGGGGTGCTTATATGGACGGACGCCCTAAACCGAGAAACGGTCGCTTTTCTAAAGTGACCACAACGCGCAATGGCCATCGGGGTAGTCAGAGGTTATCGCACTATTTCGTGTGACGCGACATGCCTTTTGGCTGGGTCACCTCAATGGGATTTAGAAGTGGAGGTAAATAAATAAATAATTTTATTTTCAGACAACACAGTAAATCGTTAAAATCAGTAAACACAAGGTACATGCGAACATACTCGTGGCGCACGGAGCTCCGCCAACGCGGGCAGAATCCGGCACTTGCATGCATGCTCGAGAAGTGGAAGGAAGAGCTGGCCAAGCATACAGCTGGCAGCTGGACCGTCGAAGCTATACAGCCCGTCCTCGTTGACTGGCTGGACAGGGCACATGGGTCACTTATCTTCCGGCTCGTGCAACATTCGCAGGTGCTTTCTGGGCATGGATGCTTCGAAAAGTACTTGTGCCGCATAGCCGGAAGAGAACCGACAACAGAGTGCCACCACTGCGGCTGCGACGAGGATTTGGCGCAACACACTTTGGAGGAGTGTTCAGCATGGGCAAATGAGCGCCGAAGCCTCGTCGCAAGTGTAGGAACTGATCTCTCGCTTCCAGCATTGATTCAGTCAATGCTTGGTTGTGAGAGATCGTGGGAGACGGCCGTTTCCTTTTGCGAACAAGTTATGTTGCGCTTGTGTCGAAAGGAAATGGTGGAGCGCGAAAGGGAGAACTTTTCGGAACTCCCGATGCGCTGCCAAAGAACTGGGCGTCGGAGGAGGATTTCCACGCTCTCCTTCGACCCCGTAACAGGTGGCTTGGGCAACAAATTCGAGGGAGTTCGTTGCATGAAAAGCGTAGCCCGAGGGCTACGCTAGGAAGAGCGTGCGGTATTTCCCCGCGCCACTTAAGGAAAGAAGGATGAAAATCCACCCTTAAATAGGGCAAGGTCCTAGGAGCCGTGAACGAGTGCGAACGCGTCCCCGCAGCTCCAGCACATAGGCAGCAACATCCCCGGGGTTTGTAGTGGGTACACCGATCAGTGGAACTCCCACATAACCACCCTGCTCCCTCGGCGGGGTGGTATCCATAAAATATTTCTTTGGAAAAAAGAAGGACAAGTAGTCCAGCTAGGTAAATCCAACTTCAAGAAGGAGGTCAATCGCTGAATCCAACTCGGCTAGGCAGCGTTCGGAAAACCACATGACGTCTTTTCATCCGATAAACCTCAGTGCTTCAAGACGAGAGTTGCAACTGTTGTGTGTTCCCGAAACGTGATCGTTTACTGTGGGCCTAATCGCAGCGTAGTCTTGATATCTAGATTATGGGTCCACCTCCGAGATGAACGGAAGATCTCATCAAGACCGCAGCATCGTGCTGGAAGCAAGCCGTTTCCAGCCGGTCTTATTGGAAATCTATAGGGGAGGCCTTAGTCCAGCTGTGCAATGTCTGCAAAGACAACGACGACGACAAATTAATAGAAACAATAATTAACAATAAAATAGGTAATGATTTGACATGGTTGATTTTTATTATAAATATTTAGATAGGTTTTCCAGAAACCGATGTCAACTTTATAGTTTTAATTTTAAGTAGTTTTTATTGTGACAATATTTTTGATAGCATTTTTTTCATTCATCATCAGATGAGGTTCATACTCAGTAGAGAGTGATTGTAGATAACTACAAGGGCTGTTTAAGAATTGGTGATGACGATATTCGTTGAAAACTTTTGCAAAAGTGTCTAATGTAGTGTACAAACCTGAATTTTTGTTAGGTTGTTCTTTTTTGGAAGGTAAGTGTAGGACTTTTTGTCCTACACTTACCTTATTTAAATAGGACTATGGTTGAAATTGCCTGGCAGTAAAGTGGTTTATCTTTTTATTTCGATCATTTTACCTATGTGTTAAACATCTGTTTATTCTGGATGCATCATTTTGCTTCAAATATAATCATAAAATATTGGGGTTTAGTTAATTTTACATGTTTTATGATAAAAATTTGTTTTTGGTTAGTAATTTTTACCTGTTTGTGATTTTGATCAAAATTTTACTAACCGACACTATCTCTTAAATTATTGAGAAAAATCTTAATTTTTAAATGACAGTTCATAAAGCTTTTAAATTTCATTTATAATCTATTAGAACCGAGTAGAAATGAGTAATAGAAAATTTTATATGATTTTTTTTCCAAAAAATAAAACTTTAAAATGCTCTGGTGTAAAGTTGCCAATATGTCGCTTGGTAATTATTGCCTTTCAACCGTCGATATGGTATTTGCCTACTTAGCAAACTGATAACTACGTATGTAAAACTACTACAACTTACCTAGACATCTGTATATGGGTAAACAGTACTAAAGGGAAACTTAAAACTTAAAGTAAAGTTTATACTAATAAAACATATGAAATAATCATGAGCAATCTCGAAATGTTGATTGTGAGTACCTACCTCGTACCTCGCTGCCGCTGCCCCGTGTCGCGGTCGTGGGCTGGAGTTGTGACGTAGCATGAGCGCGCGTGTAACGATGTATCGTTATATTTTATAAATGACCTTGTAGCGACTGACTTCGCTACATGTGGCGCCACCACACGCGCACCTCGAGAAACTAGCGTCAGCCAATCACAAGCCGAGGGCTGCATCGCGCAAACGAGATTCTCAGCGGCGGCCGAACCATATTAAGACGAGAATGTTACACTGTTGGATAGCTATCCCCGGGCACAACACCTCGCCCGGTGGAGTACTCCTTTGCGAGATGTTATCCTATCATCATCATCTCGACGACCACCAAGTCCATATTGGTGACCCCGACGTGATGAACACAACACCACAAAGCCCATATTGGTGACCCCAAGACGAAGAACACCATCATCGGCAGCAACATCAGGCAGACTCAGCCTCCTCCTTCTCCATCATCATCAGCAACTACATCAAGCAGGCGCATCACCAGCCAGCACTCCAGTCTCATCTACAGCTCCAACGCAGCCGACTCACCGCGCTACCTGGATCCTGATGCAACCAGGCACACGCTCGGTCCCGACTCACTGTGGATGGCTCAATCCCGACTCACCGTGGATCCCGCCCGGTCTCGACTCACTGGAACACACCCTGCACCAAACTGCAGTAATTGCGATAGTATCGGAAGAGTCGACAGCATGCGTTACCTAGGTGTTGAGCTAGATGAGTCACTTACCTTCAGGCTTCATATCAAAAAACTTTCGGGTCGTGTTCGAAAGCTCATATATGTGATGAAAACCCTTCGACATTCCTGCGACCTCATGACTCTGCTTATCGTCTACACGTCCCTCTGCCAATCCATTCTGTCCTACTGCAGCTTGGCTTGGGGAGGTGCTGCAAAGTCGATAATGTTGGGACTTGAAAGGGCTCAACGTGCTGTCCTGAAAGTTATGCTGAACAAATCGTTTCGATTTCCTACAAGAGAGCTGTACAGGCTGACGGAAGTCCTCACAGTGCGACAACTGTTTATTCAAAAAGCCACAGTTGCGGTACACAAGGCCACAGTTAACTCTAGCCAGTTCACTGATCTAATAAACAAACGAGTATACAGAGTGCCAATACATACTGTTAAATCAGCCTTTGCAAATCGACATCCGAACTCACTCCTTCCACTCATATATAACAAAGTGGCAAAAACCATTCCATCCTTAAAAAACAAAAGAACATCTACTGTCAAGTGTGAAGTGAAAAAGTGGTTACTTACGTTGTCTTACGACGACACAGAAAACATAATATCGCAGATCCGCACTGAACAATGAGCTTTTGTACACACACGTGCATAGCACACACGCACGCACGCGCACACCCCCCCCCCCCCCCCCCCACACACACACACACACACACACACACACACACACACACACACACGCGTGTAGCGCTGCAAACCTTGGCTCTAATGAGACCTCGTGTATTGCGGCGTTACACAAACACGCACACACACATACAACTACACTATGGGCATAAATTTAACAGAGCATAATCTTACTAATTGCTGTTGAGTAACTTCATTGCTATATTCATTTTTATTTTTGATCCATTTATTATTATTATTGTATAACTGATCTTAGTGTGTTATTTTAAATAGAACCAAGTTTTTTGTTGCAATGCTTGTAACCTAGGATACCTCCATACCATATCATTTTTTGTATGTTTCGTTTTTCTGGTCGCCACAATACGGGCCTCTGAGCCTAGTGTGGGGCCGCTGGAAATAGTTGGAATTATCTCCTTATGTTTTGTTCTGTAAATGTATTGTTATTTTGAAAATTCCATTGTAATATATGTGTTCAGAAAATAAATAAATGATTGATTGAATGATTGATTGATTGATTGTAGACCGCGAGTAACCTGCCTGCACTACTGGCACGTGCTTCAAGACTCAACGCTGTAGCTCACTCAACACACATCGACTACCTATGTAGGTAGATTCATACACTGATAATATTTTGTAAAAAAAATATTTTTCCAAATTTCTTTTCTATTGTGAACTCCGTCTGATTGTGGCATTTCACGCTCACGCCCATAAGGCTGACATTGTACCTGTACCTTCCTACGGGAATACTGCAATCAGAGAAGTCACCCAACGGTCCCGCAACTTCAACTGGACAATATTTCCTGTTCGAGATTTGGGGGAACAGACGTTCTCCAAGTTTTGAGGACAAGACCTCCAACCTACTTCGCGGCACGACCCGTGGACTTTATGCTCACTTCCCGTTCAGGACTCTGGCGGCGCCACTACTGCGCGTCCTTCGCTGCGCCGCGACGGTTCCCGTTAGGAACAAGGGAAGTGCTCGCCTATAACTGCCTAGTGGCCGCATAACGTTACATGGTGATGATCCGGGCAATTTGTAAACCCGCTTAATAAATTTTGTTGTACGTACCACCTTCTTTTATTTTCATTTAAGTAGGTGGCCTTGTTACAAGCGAAATCTCAGAAACATCACTTTCTGGCTATCTCGATTTACCTCTGGGAACTCTGTGGAATGACCGTTATTTTTTGTACCTAATATAAAAATAAGCTTATTATAGGATGAGCTTCTAACAGGATACTAAGTCTTTAATACTTTTCTTATCTCGATATCTTAAAAACTGTATCTAAACGTCCTGTGACTAAATATTCATAATAGCCACAATCGTATTCAAAATCCGAGAGTTAGGTTTAGTAGTCTGTGGTTCAAGTCGTGTCTGAGTAGCAATTGGCTTCTGAGCCAATATAATACAAACTTCATGGCAGTCTAATATGGTAGTCAGTTTATTTCCACTTTTCACCAATTTATTTCAAACTTAGGGGCTCGATCGATTGAGTAGGTAAGTGTTATATATGTACAAACAGTGGCGGTTTAGAATTAAAATCAAAGTTGTATTTCTCGAACAAATGCCGCTCTAATTCTTTTTCTTCTTTTTAGCTAACGTCGTGAGGATGGTTGTGAGAACCGTGGTAGGGGTAGTCACTGCTTCAGTAGATGCAGCCGTAATGTTTGTAGGTTCTTCGTCGTACATGTTGTTCTGGCTGTCGTCTGGAATGCTGATTTGGAATTGCAACAGCACCACGAGATAGGTCACCATAGTAGCCAGCAGCTGCAACGAAAATTATTTGCTATAAATAATTTATTGGAAATCCTATGTCTAGCATTATACGTAGCTACTAAGATTGATGCATAGATGAATGGTTTGTTTCTTTTTACCAAATTTTCACACCACTAATTTTTCAGTCAAGCAAAACCGCGTGAGGCAGCCTGCATAAGTCCGCTAAATAAATCCGATAGTATGATTATGCGAATCTACCAACCAGGATTGAGCCAGCGCGGTAGATATGATCCATTCACTCATCATGATGAGGCGTATGGCGTATGGGTAGGCGTATGTTCAGCAGTGGACTATTAGAAGGCCGACATCTACAATACAATAGGTACAGTACATACTCACCATTTCCGGGTTGTTTGTCATAGCAGGTACAACTGTCATGATCGGTAAGAAACACCTAATCAAGCTATGCTACTAGCGCTACACATATTTATAAATAAATAAATAAATCTTTATTTTCAGATAACTAAGATCCATACAAATTATTTTACAGAAATACACAAAAATTATATAATCTGACATCAGTAGTGTTGACTGTTCAAATCAATAATAAAATAAAGTAAGCTAACATAACAAAAACATACTATGTAACAAAAAATTTCTTTCGCTCTTCTACAAAAGACAAAATAGGTAATCAAATCTGCCTCAATTCCTGACGTAACACAACAGAACCGATGCCATCACTATCACAGAATTGGCTAAAAACCGGTAGCTTTGGTTCCAAGTTCCAACACTTCAAGGTGTGGACTGTGGATTGTAGGCCTGATATTTGACGTAAAACGTAGGTACGCAAACCAACTCAGATTGCCTATAGAATTTGTAGCCAAGCTTGGACGCAATTCACCGTCGAATGTGTGACATAAGAAGATTGGTCTCTGCAGCAGAAGGACAGATATTCAAGTCAAGTTTAGTACCGATTTGAAAAGCGTGCGGTTGACGTCGAAGAAGCCCCCCAGGCTGATCTGCGAGGGGTTCATCTCCGTGGCCCGCAGGAACATGTTCACTTCGGTCTGGGCGTCCGTGTTCATCCACGAGAGCTCCACCATCAGCAGCTTCTTTTGGAAATTGGTTCGAACCTGGTGATATGATGATTGATAGATACGTAGTTAGTATGTTTCTTACGACTATGAGTCGTCGGTGCGATAAGGATGCCATAGATAGGTGATGATAGGAACCCTTTGATAGTTGAACATCTAAAATCTAGGTAACACAAAACCAAATAGAGGCAATCATAAATGTAGGTATTGTGTACAATTTTTTTAAGTGTTGCTTGTTGCTTAAATATTTCAACAAGATTAAATAACTAATGAATGTTACTTTTAGGGTTACGTACCTCAAAAGGAAAAAACGGAACCCTTACAGGATCACTTTGTTATCCGTCTGTGTGTATGTCAAGACTCTTTATCTCAGAAACGCGTAAAGATATCGAGTTGAAATTTAAACTATACACGTATATCCTATGGTCTCTAGCAGTTGTGTAAAAGAAAAACTTCTCAGTTACCGTATAAAAAAGTTAGAGCCGCTTATGTCGTAAAAAACCGCATATTTCGACACTCACAAAAATCAAAACCTACATGGTACTTCCCGTTGACATAGAATTATGAAATTCGGTGAGAAGCATTGTCTCAGAGTACACACATAGGAATAAATCTGAAAACTGTACATTTTTATTTAAATCACAAAAAATAGGGTCTAGATTCACAAAATATGGGTTGAAAATTCAAAGTGAGTAATCGTATCATGTAAGTGATGTAAGGTATCATAAAAAAGAGCTTCATTAGCACATGCTAAAACAGATTTTTTAATTATTTTAACAATGTGTAATTTTAATGTATGACGAGAAAAGGGAAAAAAAAAAAACCTGTTTTATCGATGTTATAGTATAGAGATTTTAACAACTTACTTCCCAATCTTGCGAAATTTTCTGGATTTGTACGGAACCCTCGGTGTGCGAGCCTGACTCGCACTTGTCCGGTTTTTTTCTGTTATCATGAATTTTTCTATTGAAAGCCGCCATATTGAATTCGCGGACTAATCTTTATTGAACACTTACGTTATGAGAAGCGTAGTGAGCTTCATCACAAATGAAAAAGAGCAAGAAGATGCTGCAAGTGGCTGTTAGCGCCAATCCGATATCCTTGATCCCGAAGCCTTCAGATATCTGGCTGAGGAGTCCGTAGATGGAGAGGGTGATGATGAGAAACAGGTAAAGGTTGACGAATGTGAAGGTGTAGCAGTTGGCGATGCCGGTGTCGCGGGCGAGCTTGCTGAGGCGCAGCCAAAGAGCTCGGTACTCTGCGACTTTGCCAGCTGGCCCGACGTGGCGAAGAGCCTGCAACAATCAGGATAAAATAAACTGTTGAAGAGAATGAATTTGAAACAAGCAGATGTTATCATGTACCTATAATCTGCGCCACACAAGTCTGCGGATGGGAAGTTAGGCGCAGAACGCTACGCATAAGGCAAAATATAGGTATGCGCGGGAGCCAGAGAGACGAGACGCCGGGGCACACCCGCCCGCCAACCTCATGCCTCGCGCGCTCCCTACGCTCGTGCTCACCACTACCCCACGCGGCGTCAGCATTGTGTGCACATGCGCAATAATTAGCGAATTACAGCGAAGTGTCATCTGCGGCTAACTCCTCATCCGCTGACTTATGTGGCGCAGATTATATACCAAGCATACGTAGCGTGGTGTGGTGTTTAGCTCTAAGAATATGAGAGCTTTTGATGAAATCATGAAACAAGCAAGTTCTCGAATGGAGACCACGCAACGGCAAGCCCAGCATAAGACGTCCACCGACCAGGTGTACCAACGATATTATTACGACCGCAAGAACGCGCTGGATGGAAGGCGGCTTCCAACCAGGCTTATTGGAAATCCATAGACAAGGTCTACGTCTAGCAGTATAATATGTCATACGGCCAATAATGACCGTGATTGATGAAATCAAAAAGTAAGAAAGTAAAAGATTAATGGAATTTAATACCTGTTGGAAATCTTCAGCCAAAAAACTAGCACAAATGCCGAGCATTTCACAGAGAAGATACCAGTAACCTCCAAGAATATACGTCAGTATTTCCAAGAAAACGTAAGGCACCAACTGGTTTGCTTTGAAATGTACCATCGTTACGTGAGTTATGACAACAGAAGTCATCGAGAGGAATGGAATCACAACGGCGATTATGAGAGATTTTTTGTATAGCTTTATCGGTAAGGGACGTCCAGATAGATGCCTATACGCAACCTGTAAGAAAAACGTTGATAAATTATAACAATTTGGACTAAACAAAACAAGACATTATACGTTAAAAGAGAGCTTACCTCAAAGTCCACCCAAGCGTTCAGAACGCCAGCAATCTTTCGAGTCTCATACCACATTATCGGAATGATTAGCATTGGAAACAAATAGACTGTGAAAAGGTATTCAATAACAGCTTCTTCAAATTTCCCTTCGGACGTTTTCAAGATCTGGACTTTGTTCAGCGAAAGATACAACACATAGCCGATGAGAGAAAATAATACTACGAGAGAATAAGCCATAGAAGCTGATGCGATCGAAAATTTGTTTACACCAGGAGATGGTCTTGATATCGGGAGAACGCCCATCACCCTCAAGATGGTGAAAACTGGCTTGACATTCTCGTAAACCACGTCCTTGTATATAACAGGATTGACCAGATTATTCCTCATAGGTTCTACGGCATTTGGTGCTGCAGCTCTCATGATAGGCGTTCGAGCGGGTGTCACATCTAGGAAGATCGTTTTGTTCTTTGGCTTGTCTAACATTTGACCAGCAAAGCCATTCGGAACGGGTAAAGTGTTTGGAAAAAAACTGTTACTTCTGTAGAACGACATATTTGTTTTGTCAGCGGAATGAGTCTAAACAGTTTTGCTGCAGAACATCGACTGAAGTTTTTGAGAAAACGAAGCCTAATGACTTAGAAGGAGGGTGCGTAATAATATTTCACAGGGTGACAGGTTGATTGCGGCTACGTAAGCGTTTTGGCGTCCTTGTGTTTAAATTTTCATAACGCTCTTCACCTTGAAATCCTTGGTTAGGAGGTCTCATTCATATTTCGCCATGTTAGCTCAGCTGATATGATATGATATAGAAAACGTTTAGTGAAGAACTTTAGTACCGTCAAAGACCTCGATATGCGAGGTCTTTGAGTACCATACATAATGTATTGCCTGATGACTGTAGTTTTGCTAAATTACATGTACAAGTGACACAAACTCTACCTACTAGGTAGAGTTTATGCAAAAAGAGAAGCGTGAGGTTGCCCGTGTGCCATTTTACAGAATTTTACTAATTTTGTTACGTTAACAACACTGCTCTGTCATTGCTAGTAGGTACAACTAAAAGTGTGTGATGATACTTTTTAGACACCAATCCAGTTTTCATGAGTAGACTAGCGTCTACCAAGTAGTCGCTACCTTGGCTGCCGATTAAAATGTTATTGTTAGTTCACCGTAAAGCCACGACGGTGCTCTTTTTGCATACACTCTAATTATTATTAGCGTAGTTTGACTAGGTGTTCGTTAGCGATCATCGAAGTTAAGCAACGTCCATCCCCCCGACCGCCTAAGTAATAGCAATCGTAATAGCAATCATTTATGACTTCATTTTAGTCATTTGGCACCGCCTATGTGACGTTAGCTATTACCGGTATTATTCTAGGTACCGATTGTTTTAACCGTTTAACCACATCAGAGGCCCTCTGGCGGCTTGAAAACTTTGACAACGGGCTAGCCACCCAGACTATACGAACTTACTTTACTTTTTACTAGGTAACTAGCGACCCGCCCCAGCTTCGCACAGGTGTATCATACGTAATTATAAACCTTCCCCTTGAATCACTATGTCTATTAAAAACCGCATCAAAATCCGCTGCGTTTTAAAGATATAAGCATACATGAGGACAGACAGTGGGAAGCGACTTTGTTTTATACATGTAGTGATAGTGATTAAACTGGGAATTAGACATTGTCAGTGTAAGTATAGTCTAGTTTATTACAAACAAAAAAAGTTCGCCGTCATTATATAAGTTATAGCTGCACAGGGTTGTATAACAACTGATGACTAAGCAATAAAACTAAATAATAAAGGGATGATGGTGGACATGACGTAGAAAGAAGCTTATTAAAGCTTTACGAGCAAGATGTGGAAATAAAGTTATGACGTTTATAGCACCTGGTGGACCATACATAAACTATGGAGCAGGATGGTCAACAGCAAACCGACGCGGCAAAAACGTGAACTAAAAGCGATCGCTATAAAAATACAACTATCATCTGAAAATGTGATAGCAGCGCTGCTATCAACGTCGGAAGAGTTTCTGGACAGGCGATAGCATTAAATACTTGTACAAATGAACGCTGGGAAATTCCATTTTATGGTTCATAAAGCTTTAGGTACGCAATAAATAAAACTGAAAAGTGTTTCCCTGTAGTGACCAGACGAAACAGCCATAAAGTCAAGTCCTGTGAAATACGCGGGTATATCTTGAAGCTTGAATTGAGTGTAAAGTGGTTCTCTTGCTTGATCAATTTGTTTGATTTTTAACACGCTTTTATTAGTTTCACCTGTATGTTTGTATGTTTGCTTGCTTGTAACCAACCCCTTTGAGCTCGATTTTGACCTACTTTGAGCGATCAGATTTTCTTTAACCTTTGCACACCTATCAAAGACAGATGACCATTAAGTTTAGGTACTTAATGCCTATGACAAAGCATTTATAAAAAAAGTAATAAAAAAAATTGATGAATTCTAAGCGTGTTTTTTAAGTTTTTCAAAATTCTATATTTATATTATTTTTGGGTGATTCTCAAAAAATTGCTGATTTCACCTGCCAGAATGTTTTAAGTTATAGTTTTTTTTCCACGGTGTATGACACCGCAAACAGTTGAAAGTAAATCCACTGCGTCAAGGAAAATCTATACTATCTATACTAATATTATAAAGAGGAAAGATTTGTTTGTTTGTTTGTTTGTTTGTAATGAATAGGCTCCGAAGCTACTGGACCGATTTCAAAAATTCTTTCACCTTTGGAAAGCTACATTATCCCCGAGTAACATAGGCTATATTATATTTTTAAAAAAATTAGGGATCCTTACTAAAACTTCAATAATGTAACATAAGGTGTAAAAAAAAGACCTGTAAAATTCCTTACGTCGCGTGCGCTGCGAAAACTATTGATGATAGAACAAAATCATTTACTACGACTTTGCAGAACTCATCATTATCTACAAAAAGTGTCGCGACAGCATATATCTAACTATAATAGTTAAGCCGTAATAACTGTTCTTTTATTCTTAAAAATTAATTGAAATGCCGTCGCAGGAAAAGGTACTTAATTTGTATCTTGGTATTAATCCTTATCAAAATAAATTATTTCATATTCAAGACTGTTTCAATAGCTTTATGCAACTTTTTAAATTATTTAATTCAGACATTTTATTACAAAGATATCACGAGTTTAAAAATGTAAGTATTATAAAAGTTCCGTTTCGCCGCTCACCCCGCTTGGCAATTCATGTACTTTGTATAATGTACATAATACAAAATTCACCTCGAGCAAATATCTATACAGTCACAATCGTGAAAAAAGTGTCCGAGCCAAAATCCTGCCCAAGCTACGTAGTAGGCAGGCTTTTTAGTTAGTCGTAAGGCGATTCCAAGCCGACTACAACGCCGCGCGATGCCAAAGTGCTCGGTTACAGACACTTATTAGGTGACATTACGTCGAGATTCGAGGAAACGGGTCATTGAGAATTGAGAAGGGTGCTTGGGCCATATCCACCACCAGTCCCAGGGCCCAGTGTGGGTTGGTGCAGATTGCCACACAATATTTTCCTTCGCAGAAAAGCCAATGATTTGAAATTCCGTACATAAGTTCCAAAGAAGCTCATTGATACAGGATCGGGATTTGAACCCACCACCTCACGATTGTAGGACAGGCGTTACTACCACTAGACCACCACAGTTATATATCTCCGCCATTAGTGCGTCGATTTATTAAATGTTTTATTGGTAGTAAATAGGTATGCAGTGGCGTAGCGTGCCTTGGGGAGCCCTGAATCAAACATAGTTGGGGAGCCCAAATCACTCATTTCTGATAAAAGAAACAAAAATGCTTGCATTAAATTGAAATAAATATATACCGCCTTAACGCAAAAGATTTAAACACGCTTTAAACACTGTTTAGCCGTACAATTTGTACTGTTAAACATTGTAGAAAGCCTGCGTAAAACTTTTGTGGTAAGACGGTTATTTATAAGTTGTCACTTCCTCCTAGAAATTGAGCTAGCCAAACAATTCAAATGAAATATACACTTTTCTTGCCTTTTTTTCGGGAAATTGATAATGAATAGAATATAATTACCTATATCAGCTAAGTCAGTCTAGCTGAAGACGATTTCAGTTGTTATAAAATTTCTGCCTATTAGGACAACTTTTGGAAGAATACTTAACCCGGGAAAAAAGAGATGATTTTTTTTCGGGAAGCACGAGATTAAGTGACATTGTGGATAACATTTTACTAGGTTTTGCTTACACACGTTAAGGCCCCTGTAGCCCGGGAGCCCCGTATTATTGACACGGCTGATACTGCGGTAGCTACGCCCCTACACATAGTATGTGAAACGAATTGTCGATGGGACCTTAAAGTTCTCGAATGTAGACAATGCATTGGCAAGTGTAGCGAAGGTCTTCACGTGAATCTAAGATCTGGTCGTGACGTCCGGAACACGTTGGATGCCAGCGCTTCGATTCCTTCCATCACAGCTCTTTGGGTTAGCAAGTTGAAGAGGCCTTAGGTAGGACACACAATTCGTAGAAGTAGAACTGATGTCCAATGTTTTTAAAAGTTCTCGAGTGAAGACAAGATCAAGAAACTAACTTACATAGGTAGAATGTATAGACTGTGGGTCTCTAATATTTTAACGTCGCTTTCATTCTCATCATTGTCATTTTCTGAAATCAGGGCTATATAATATGTACAGCCACCCGACACATACGAACTCACTTTTATTTAGATATGCCTACTATCTCTTTTTCATAAACTTCGAACAGTTTAAGACTACGGAAACTCTCGCGATTTGGGTAGGTTTTAACTCATCATAATGGTTCATCCGGTATGTCTAGCATGTGTGTGACGCATACCTACATTACGTGGTAAGTATATGTATAGCCAATCATACCCGGGCAAAGCCGGGACGGGCAGCTAGTAAATAAATAAATTCTATAGCAAAATTCAGAGCTTTAATTGATGTTTGTAATCCCATTTTCTATTAACCTGCGTGTCCAAGGATAGAGTGTGAGAGAATTTTAAATATGAAATATTGTACATTAGAGAATGAACAAAATGGAATGAAACATTTCATTAATAAAAGTCTAGGCTACAATCTCTATAATCTGTAACCCTTAAATCGCGAAAGCGTGGAAGAAAACAAAAAGTTTTTGAAAGCAATAATTTAGCTAGCCACCCGGCCTATACGAACTTACTTACTTACTTAGCAATAATTTCTATTTCACCTGCCACCTTCAATTTTTTTCGATCGGTCGCAACACTAACTATATACGAAGTTCTTACCCCTACTGCCACGTTGCCTCAGTAGTCTGCTAGCCTAGGAGTAAATATTTTCTTTGCTGCTAGCCGCGGAAGCAAAAAGGTGTAAGCGTACGTATTTTGTGTAGCCAGAAATAATTTTCTTTTTGTTGCCGCGGAATTTTGTAACGATAAGTTCAATTTTTTCTGTTTACAAACTATAGTACTTAATTTGAACAGTCTGGTTTTTATACCTGATAACTATAATATACTTGTCGAATCCATAAAAGGATCCGCATCAGTTATGGTGATTCAATGTGGTAATTATTTTATACCATCTGACCCAACAATACTTCAGTTTGGCGTGGCGTGGGTTAAGCGGGCGAGGAGATAAATTGCGACGTCACGAACAATCAGTTTATTTTCACAGAAGATTACGTATGACTACAATTATAGAGAAAACTTTAAGCGAAGGACATGGCGTTCCGCAGCGTAACGCACGCTGCCACCATTTTATCAAGAATCACAACTCGAGCCGTTCTAAACACAGTTCACCATAACCTCTCCGAACCAGCTCTCCTTTACCACTCACAAGTGACATCTCATCTCGCACCGCCCATCGGCCGATCATGCGATATCACTTGAAAACTTCCTTGGAACCAATCAGCAGCGTTTGTTACAAATGTTACCCCAGGAATGTTGCCACTACCATTCCTAGTCCTTCGAAATTATACTAAGTGGCACTATTTAAAAATAAACTTAAAGCTATTGTCCCGTTATACTAATATGTGGACAGGTTTAGGGTGTAGTTTTATAACCTCGCTGAAGTGACGTTTGAATTAATATCCCACAACTTAACCGTCATTTTCTCATTACCCTAGTTCTAAATAACCTGTCAATACCTTACTGGTGGATGAAATGTATTCGAGTAAATGAGATTGCTATAGTTTTTTTGATACAGTAATTACAAGATATTTTTCTACACTTTAATGAGGACGATAACCCCCTTTTTTTATTTTTTTTTTATTTATTTGTTCCGAATATAACATACATAGGTACAATTAAAAGTACTGCCAAACAGCGAAGCGGTTTGTAGGCAGGATAGCTCTCACATTAGGTACATAACTTAGTATCTATGTACAAGCGGATAGAAATACATTCCCATGTTATTATAGGTACATGTGGGCAATGTAATGTCATTGTCAGTTATCTTTTAACATATTTTGTTAAAGTAATAACCGTCGTGTAGAAAAATATCTTGTAATTACTGTATCAAAAAACTATAGCCATCAATGTGGACCATTTTTACTAGGGAACCAACCATGAAATTTGCGAAAAAAATCAGTCCAAATCAAAATAAAAAAAAGTGAATAATGAAAATGCCTATCGGTTGATGCTTTGCAGTGAAAAGTACTATTTTTTACACAACTAATTGGAAATGATATCATATAAGTAAATCACATCTAGACATTTTATACTTTTCATCAAAATCGGCATTTTTTTAGAACTCGCCTTTTCTGTTTACTTGGGAGGTCTGAGAATCGGTGATTGGCCATTTTTGACCGACGAAACCGAGGAGGTACTCAATTCGACGCGTTATATTTTTTTTATGTATAACCACGCATAACTCTTTTTACGTAGTAGGTACCTAGTCCGATTTCGATAATTCTTTTTTATTGGAAAGAGTATGCCTCGAAGTTAGTCCTCATTTAAATTTTAACGAAGCCGTGGTGGTCTAGTGGTAGTGACACCCGCCTTACAATCGTAAGGTCGTGGGTTCAAATCCCGGTCCCGTACCAATGAGTTCTTTGGAATTTATGTACGGAATTAAACACCGCGGGCTTTTCGGTGAAGGAAAAAGTTTCAGTTGAAGAAATTAGATGGCGTATGTGAATCCACCAACCAGCACTGGGCCAGCGTGGTGGATATGGCCCAAACACCCTTCGTGGGTAGGCCTACGTCCTGCAGTGGACTATTAAAAAGGCTGATACAGTACAGTACGGTACAAATTTTATCGAAATCGGCTGAGCCATTTTTGATAAATCAACAATAATGTGAAAAATGCTACATCTATCCGTGCGAACTATTCGCGAATTCTGTACACGGTTGGAGAAGGTCATGAAATTTTATGCAAAAAATAATTATTATCTATATTTACCCATGAGTAGCGTCTGACTGGGATTTCGTCAGGGTACAATGTTTTATAATTATAGCCGTCAAAAATAATGTAAGTACATACAAAGATATAATCGTTATCATATATATATGATAACGATTATATACATATATATATAAATACTAGCTGCCCGTCCCGGCTTTGCACGGGTATGATTGGCTATACATATACTTACCACGTAATGTAGGTATGCGCCACACACATGCTAGACATACCGGATGAACCATTACGATCAGTTAAAACCTACCCAAATCGCGAGAGTTTCCGTAGTCTTAAACTGTTCCAAGTTTATGAAAAAGAGATAGTAGGTATTGGCATATCTAAATAAAAGTGAGTTCGTATGTGTTGGGTGGCTGTACATAATATATAGCCCTGATTTCAGAAAATGACAATGATGAGAATGAAAGCGACGTTAAAATATTACAGACCCACAGTCTATACATTCTACCCATGTAAGTTAGTTTCTTGATCTTGTCTTCACTCGAGAACTTTGAAAAACATTGGACATCAGTTCTACTTCTACGAATTGTGTGCCCTACCTAAGGCCTCTTCAACTTGCTAACCCAAAGAGCTGTGATGGAAGGAATCGAAGCGCTGGCATCCAACGTGTTCCGGACGTCACGACCAGATCTTAGATTCACGTGAAGACCTTCGCTACACTTGCCAATACATTGTCTACATTCGAGAACTAATTCGTTTCACATACTATGTGTAGGGGCGTAGCTACCGCAGTATCAGCCGTGTCAATAATACGGGGCTCCCGGGCTACAGGGGCTTTAACGTGTGTAAGCAAAACCTAGTAAAATGTTATCCACAATGTCACTTAATCTCGTGCTTCCCGAAAAAAAATCATCTCTTTTTTTCCCGGGTTAAGCATTCTCCCAAAAGTTGTCCTAAGAGGCAGAAATTTTATAACAACTGAAATCGTCTTCAGCTAGACTTACTTAGCTGATATAGGTAATTATATTCTATTCATTATCAATTATCAAATTCCTGAAAAAAAGGCAAGAAAAGTGTATATTTCATTTGAATTGTTTGGCTAGCTCAATTTCTAGGAGGAAGTGACAACTTATAAATAACCGTCTTACCACTAAAGTTTTAACAGTACAAATTGTACGGCTAAACAGTGTTTAAATCTTTTGCGGTAAGGCGGTATATATTTATTTCAATTTAATGCAAGCATATTTGTTTCTTCTGTGAGAAATGAGTGATTTGGGCTCCCCAACTATGTTTGATTCTGGGCTCCTCCAAGGCACGCTACGCCACTGCATACCTATTCGTTATCATATATATATGATAACGATTATATACATATATATATAAATATATGCGTCGAATTGAGTACCTCCTCCGGTCCGGTTCATCGGTCAAAAATACGTCATGACGTTGCTGAGATAAACTGCCTTTGTTTAACTCAAGTAAAAGTATCATAAAAATCTAATCCCAAAGATCGAAGTTTGTATGAAATGAACATGCACACAATAGATATTGTACATAAAGTATTAACTCCCATGTCATATTTTATTGGCTCGTTCATAGGGTAAAAGAAATTGGTTTCGGGAAGTAAACTTTTTCTTTCCCTTTTATGGGAGAATCGTTCTTGTCACATGTGGACGTGACACGCATCACAGGCAGAAAAAATGACTTTTATTAAAAATAATTATGTCTGTATCCAGAAGCTCCAGAAGTGATGTACTAAGCCAAAAGAAGGTTTCAGACCATCATTATGAACAAATTTTACTGTGGTGGCCCCACACGGAGTTCGAGAAAAAAAATGGATGGTCTGTAAAGTCGTACCTTTCACTCGCTCGTGTAGTGAGCGTAAAGGGACAATGGGTGTAACGGGACAATGAGCGTAAAGGGACAATGAGCGTAAAGGGACAATGAGCGTAACGGGACAATGAGTCATCCTTTTTCGTGCGTGCAGCCAGCGTTCATATCGATTTACTAGACGTTGTCACGTCAAAAAATCTGCTATTTATATTTTTTTTGTTGTAATTTTGTAAAGAACAGCTGATTTTTTTCTCGAACTGTGGTTTGGCTCCATATTAAACGTTGTTATAACGATTACCATCATGCTCTTTCGGTTTAGTGCAGGGCAAGCAGATACGAGTAGGTAACTCTATATATCTGTGGATATTTTCGGATTAAGGTAAGTAAGTACCTCACTGTACCCAGTGTTTCTCTAGACGACGGTATTTTTTAAAAATATCTTTGTACCTACTTACGGTACTTACCTGCTTATTTTTAGGGTTCCGTACCTCAAACGAAAAAACGGAACCCTAATGGGATCACTTTGTTGTCCATCTGTCCGTCTGTGTGTATGTCAAGACTCTTTATCTCGGGAACGCGTAAAGATATCGAGTTGAAATTTAAACTGTATACGTATATCTATAGTCTCTTGCAGTTGTGTAAAAGAAAAACTTCTCAGTTTTCATTTAAAAAAGTAAGAGCCGTTTATGTTGTAAAAAACCGCATATTTCGACACTCACAAAAATCAAAACCTACAGGGTACTTTCCGTTGACATAGGACTATGAAATTTCGCTAAAACCATTGTCTCAGAGTACACATATAGGAATATATCTGAAAACTGTACATTTTTATTCAAATCACAAAAAAATAGGGCCTTAAAATTCACAAAATATGGGTTCAAAATGAAAGTGAGTAAATCGTATCATGTAAGGTATCATATAAAAGAACTTCATTAGCACAATATGTCAAAACAGGATTTTAATTATTTTACCAATGTGTAGTTTTCGATGTATGATGAGAAAAGTGAAAAAAAAAATCTTTTTTGTCGATGGTTATAGTATAGAGTATAGAGATTTTAACAACTTACTTCCCAATTTTATGAAATTTTCTGGATTTGTACGGAACCCTCGATCAACGAGCCTGATTCGCACTTGTCCGGTTTTTACTAACACCTATTACTATGGCACCAATACTGAAATCGCAAAAAGCAGCTTTCGGAGCTCTGGTGCTAGAGTTCCTAAGCCGCCTGAAGGCCTCGGAATTAGCTATGCGGCTTGTTATCGGAGCCATGGCAGCAGCGTTAAAATTCTGCCGCGGTCACCCATCGCATTTTTTTGACCCAGAAAAATCCCTTATCGACTATTCGATATCACCTGGTCTGGGGAGGCCGGTGGTTCTATGGAAGTTTCCAGCGCTAGTCGGTAGCATACCTACTAAAAACCTGGGGTGCTTCCGCCACTGCGCTATGAAATGAAAATTAAATGAAATTGTTTATTTATCAGACAATGTCCACAATAAATTCCACTGCTTAAGTTAAAATTACAATAAAATTAAAAAATTAAAATGTCCATAAAAAGAATAAAATTACAAAATAAATATTTAAATGTCAACTAAAAGCTAAATAACGGGAGCGTGGTACGCTCTTCACGTTCGATGCAGGGGACTGGAGTCCCACTCTCTCGCCGCCGAGACCATGGAGTTGGAGGAGCGGTACAGCGCCGCGCGGGCGCAGGCCGAGCGCGCCCGCAGCAGCGCCTGCCAGCCGTGCGCGCGCCCCGCCGCAAACATGCCGCTCGCGCTGCACCACCGCGGCAGTCGGAACATGGAACACAAAAACTGATAAAAAGCTGAGTTTTTACGGAGTCGCTACATCTGTGGAACCTTCTGGACAGCATGTTGGCGCGCACGGCGATGGCTCTCCTCTGCCTCTGTATGTCGGCGTGATCTGATAGGTCGGAGTAGATCATGTGCCCGAGGTACTTGACTTCTTCGACTCTCTCTAGCGCGGCGCTGGACAGCATAAGAGAGCAGCAGCTATGTGTCGGGGCTACGGGCACGCTTCTACACTCCCCCGTGGCCCCGACAGCACGGTCACCCATCCCAAGTCTGACCGCGTACATTGCCTAACTTCGGTGATCGCATAGGAACAGCTATACCTACTTAGTAAAACTAAATTATATATTAAATTTAATATGTCGTAATATTTTCCCGCTGAGCTTCACACTCGAAAAAACCGATTAACCGTCAGAATATCTCACCTTCGAATTATTTACCGAGGGCTAATGAGTTTATAAGTGAATCGCGTCGCCGAGGTCACCCCATCGGTGTAAAAGCTCCAGTGGAGACGCAACCAGTGAACAGTCTTACTTATGTACCTACCTTATCACCTATGCCAATCTTGCCAAATGTTTTCGAAATCGGTTGATAGGCAGCGTTACAGCAAAGGTGACGTCCACAAGTGGTATATTATCCAGAGAAAAATCGAACCAAGATGTTATATAATATACATCATTTGAAAGCTTGATTTATGGGCTTCTCAAAAATATTTAATTTAGATTTCTTTATCCCTCCATTTTTTTTAAATGTGAAAAAAATTGTATGAAAAATAATAATACAGCTTTGTATTTTTTCTAGTTTAGCAATAATAAAGTGCTTCTATCGTTATTTTACTTGCATTCGTAGCTGATTCTTCCACATTCATCTCTTAATTTGCTAAAATTAAAAATTATAACCTACCAGTGTGACCAGTTAGTAGGTAGGTACAATGTGAGAAAAAACAATAAAACCTGTATCTAATCGGTAAAAATGCTTCTATTTAACAATTTGGAGGTTACTTAATCAGGGTTGCTAGAGATAAACTACCTATTGAGCCTAATATATTTATTTATCCTAATACCTAGATTCTAAAATAATTAAAAAAAATGGAGGTCTCTTTTTTGGTTTTAACTGATGTAATTAGACTCAGAAAAATATGAACTTTCTCGAAATGTAACGAGTGTTGTGGATAGATTTTTTGATTATTATTATACCAACCTCCATACATTTTGTGGACATCTCCTTTCCCCCTTTTTACAAGCTTTTAATTAGTTTCACCTGTCCCGTTCTCTGTCTGTAGGTCTGTAAGCAAATCATGCAAGTTAAAGATCAACTTCCCTGTTTCCGATTGAGCTGAAATTTTGCATACATGTGTAAATTGCGTGACAATGCAATATCATTATGACATGGTGCGGATCTGATGATGGAGCTGGAAGGTGGCCAAAGGAACTTTGCAATGAAACGACACTACCTCATCGAGTTAGGGCTCATTTGAATTGTCTTGACGAGTCGTTTGTCTTTTAATGGTAACCAGGGTCTGATGATGGAGCTGGAAGGTGATCCTAGAAACTCTGTAACGAAACCGCAAACCCCTCGACCTTTCGGCTCGTTTGATTAGTCTTTGGCGAGTACTTGTTCAGTAAAAGCTTGTTTTAAAAAAAGGTTTTTTTTTTAAATTACTTATTCTTTTTGAGTGAACACCCCGCCAATCAAAAATAGCCGACGATAAAAAAGGTTCATAATAGAACATGTGTACCAAATTTGTGTGTAGAGTAGAATCAACATGCGGGCAGACGAAAGCGAAAATTGTCGAGTCAAAACGAAGACTCACTCTCACTCTGTTCCCTCAGTCAATTACCATTGAACCATTACCTTTTTGGAAATCAGCTGAGAAACCGAACACAAGGATCAATCACACGTTTTGTTTTGGGAAAATGTTTACTTTAATCTTTGCGCAATCAAACTTGGATCGATGTTTGTTGATAGCCTTCGACCCTTATGTGAATCAGCTTTCGTATTCTAAGTAAGATTTGATAGAAGGCTTATGGCATATTTACATGGCAAATATCTGTGATTGAAGATGGTAGGTGGTATTATATTTAATATTATCATAGGCTTTCGTCATATCTAATAATAGAACCACCTTTTAATATAGGTAGGTACTGTACTGTACTGTACCAGCCTTTTTAATAGTCCACTGGAGGACGTAGGCCACGAAGGGTGATTGGGCCATATCCACCACGCTGGCCCAGTGCGGGTTGGTAGATTCACATACGCCATCGAATTTCTTCTAAGGACGTACGCAGGTTGCCTCACGATGTTTTCCTTCACCGAAAAGCCAGTGGTGTGAAATTCCGTACATAAATTCCAAAGAACTCATTGGTATGGGACCGGGGATTTGAACCCACGACCTCACGATTGTAAGGCGGGTGTCACTACCTCTTGACCACCACGGCTCAATAGGCAGGTAGGTACCCTATGCTAATAAACCTGTATTACCTACCTCTGTTACTTTTTAGTTTAACTTTCTATAGCCAAGCAAGAAAGTAAGATAGTTACCTATACATTTTTCGAACCACGCAAGTGGCGCTACTGTTTTCCCCAACTTTCCTCTTGTTACGGGTCCAATTTACCTAATCCTCGATTAACCCTGCCGCGGTGCAGCTAAATTTGATTGTGCGAAGCTTAAGAAACCCCTGAGGGGCAACCTTTCTTCTCGATTGCTCCCCCGGGGTTATACTCGTACGTCTAGGATAAGCACTTCTATGTGATTTCTGCTTACATTGTTATTGTTAGCTGACGCTGTCCAGTGTGGTCACAGCTTAATGACGATCTGCGTAACTGAATGGCACTTTATGTGCAAATTAGTTCTTGGAACGGTAATGGTGCTATCTAGGAAGGATGCTCGTAGATAGTCTAAAGATGCTCTAGGAACTAAGATGTGCGAGCTAAGGGATTCGTAATTTGCTTTGTGATGGCTGTGGATATGGCATAGGTGTAGCGCAAGTCCGAGTACCTAAATAGGTATCTTCTAGGTAAGCTTGCTACACCCTAGATCGCATACATATCTGGCTAGCTCTGGATTGAAATCAGGCAGTTTGTAGTCAAACGCAAACCTGCAAAAAAAAGCTCGCTGGACTGACAGATAATGGGGTTACAAAGTTCTGTCCATATAAGTATTACGTATCGCCAAGCGCAGCGTAGGGCGTCCACTCACAAGGTGGACATACGCATACCTACTGCAGGATAGCACTGGATGCAGGCCGCTTCAGTTCGATCTTATTGGAATTCTATAACGGTCCTACATCTGAAAAGATGATGATGTTCGGTTTCTAATTATGCCCAATGCAAAGTTATTGCAAATTTCGAATAATTATTTTGTGCCTGTGTGTATGGCGAAGTTATGACAGCTTAGCTTCCAAATGACAGGTGCCTTGAGATCCGAACCCAGGACTTCCGTATTAAAGACAGTGAAGAATCACTTTTGTCTTTTCGAATAGCCATTAAATCATAATTACAAACTAACGGCTATACCTACGTTGTCAGGATTTCTACCAGTAGGTACCTAGTGTATGTAGGTAGGTACATCTTAAGTTTGCAACTTTTAAAGATCTGTGCTAATTTTACCGCGCTGGTTACTTAGGAGTCTTATGACTTATCTACCCGACTTCGAAAATGTTTTTAAAGAAGATTAAAATTGTTAGAATTTGATATCAGGCTCACTTCTGTAGGTTTAAATACCAACTTACCGAGGTAATGCGAGTACTCTAGAAATGTTAACATTTTTTTCCCCAAAAGTGATATTTAAATATCGTTTTAAGGTCTCGGCAAGGCGAGGGTGAGGCTCTGTGGTCTTGGCTGATCAGTGGGTACCTTTTCAAGGTCTTGAATCTTGCAGGAATCCGGGCTCACAGGGCTTGATGGGTTCTTTGTAATTTGCGCAGAGACCCCAGTTTTCAGCAGTATTGAAACATCACAAGCTGGCATAGGTAAAAATGGAGGGCAAAAAAAGAAATATCCTGTTTTTAACATTGAAAGGGATTATAGATCAAACTTAATAACTAGTTGATGTAATGTATTTGAAAAGGTAGGAACAGCTGTAATAATAAATAATGATTGTAGTTACTTGTTCAATATCTTATCTAAGAAGCACCTAAAAAATAGATAGATAAATGCATTCAGTTTCTGCTATCGCAAAATATGTCTGTCATAATGATACATTAGGCCCTTCACTATGATTAAGCCTATGCAAAGTATAGCAAAGATAAAATTTATACGAGGCACAGTAAGATGGGCCTGTAAAATATTTGGCAAATTGAATATCTAAGGTTAAATCTTTCTGATTCGAGCAAAACGAAGTCGCAGTGCGCGGCAGTCTGCATAGTTCTTCTAAACTACGCAACGGACTTTTATGGAGTCTTCATTATCCTTTGATTAGGATTTTTTCCTGAAGCTTTAAGTTTTTACTATGGTACCTATCTTTTCTGAGATCAAGAGAATAGTAGAACTTAAGAAATTTAGAAAACATCTAATAATAATCAGCCAAGTGAGAGTCGGACCCACGCACGAAGGGTTCCGTACCGCACAAGAGCGGAACACGGCTAAATATTTAGGTTTAATGTATGAAGCTTGTAGCCGTGGTGGTCTAGAGGTAGTGACACCCGCCTTACAATCGTGAGGTCGTGGGTTCAAATCCCCGGTCCCGTACCAATGAGTTCTTTGGAATTTATGTACGGATTTTCACACCACTGGCTTTTCGGTGAAGGAAAACATCGTGAGGCAACCTGCATACGTCCGTAGAAGAAATTCGATGGCGTATGTGAATCCACCAACCCGCACTGGGCCAGCGTGGTGGATATGGCCCAAACACCCTTCGTGGGCAGGCCTACGTCCTGCAGTGGACAATTAAAAAAAAAAAAACAAGGCTGGTACAGTACAGTACAGTATGAAGCTTTCTTAAATATTTATTTTATTCTATTTTTAGTATTTGTTGTTATAGCGGCAACAGAAATACAGCATCTGTTAAAATTTCAACTTTCTAACTATCACGGTTCATGAGATATAGGTACAGCCTGGTTACTGACAGACGGACAGCGGAATCTTAGTAGTCCCGTTTTTACCCTTTGGGTATGGAACACTAATAAAAATTACATGGAGTAAAAATATTTATAGTAAGGAGACGGAGCAAACGACACTTTGAGTTTAGCTCCCAGCCCTGTTCATCATTATTATGTCTGCCATAGAAGATCTACCGGACATACTTACCTATTCTGGGTTACACCACATACATAGTCGGTAAATTATTTTATAACAATGCTAAATAAAAAAAAAAGATACCAAATATAGGCGTAATATACCTATTTTTAATTTCAAAAGGAAATCTGTAATATAGATATAACTTGTTAGGTCAAATTATCGGCTTTTTTGTTCTGTGCGTGACGTGCTGAAGCTAGATTCTGGGTCCGTTGTCCAGTACTCCAGTGTGGACTCCCAGAGTACCTCTCTCGTCGATTATAATAAGTATTACTGACCTTTAATCTGGTAGGTGGTAACTAACATGTAATCGGTGACTTTAGGTCTTTTCAACCTTTTTTCTACCAATCAGATTTTTTGCAAATAGGTACAGTCGATAAACTATTCTAAATCGCACCACAAGAGGTACCTAATAGATAAATGATTGAAGTAATATCTATGTGGGCCGGGACCGAGTGCGGATGACATTCCACTCGACGGCTCTCGACGAGATTTCAATATGCCGTCAGACTGTCGTACGATTTTCGTAGATATGGAATTACCTCAGATCTCGCGAGACATGTAGTCTCAATTGAATCTAGCGATGACTCAATTTCGCATGTCAATCAAGAATAAATAATAATCATGAATAATTAAAAAAAACTTTTTTTTAAACTAACTTTTACTGAACAAGTACTCGCCAATACGAATCAAACGAACCATAACTCAGTGGTTTTGCGTCGTTTCGTTACAGAGTTCCTAGGACCACCTTCCAGCTCCATCATCAGACCCTGGTTACCATTGAAAGACAAACTACTCGTCAAGATGATTCAAATGAACCCAAACTCGATGAGGTGGTGTCGTTTCATTGCAAAGTTCCTTTGGCTACCTACCAGCTCCATCATCAGATCAGCACCATGTTTAATATTGCATTGTCACGCAATTTACACATGTACGCAAAGAAGGATGCACGGAATTAACCTGTCAATATTTTTTATTTTTTTTTTGTTAGTAAAAAACCAAACATATTTTCTAAAAATGATATGTGCTTCAAAAATATAGGGATTTTTTGCTGTTTTCATATCACTAATTAAAATTAAAATTAACCCACCAGAAAAATTACAATGATTTTTTTATTGTTTTTACATTACGGATTACATACATAAGAAGTGGCGGTATGGTCTTAAAGGCTTTAGTGTCCAAAAATGGGCGAATTATTTGAAAAAAAAAACAATCTTTTATTACTGTTGCTGTCAAAAAAAAGGAAATGTCAAATTCAGTCAATCAGATGACGTATTTAGTGTTGCCAGACTCGTCGTTGGTATCCAGACTTAGCAATTTTGGAAATGTTGACGTGTTGATGTAATAATTATTTTCTTTTTTAACTATTGGCACATAATCCTGCGTTAACTCGTTTTAGCCCGTAATGTTTACAAACTGAGGTGTTATTATACATTTTTATAGAAACATACCTACATTTTTGTATACTAAAAGATTATCAAAAAGAAAGAATATTCTTATTATTTTTATATGTACTTTTTATCATATACTTTACTAATAAAAACAAAAAGCAGTAGTTGAAGTTATCCAAGAAATTCGTGGCAATTTTAATATTACTCGTAATAATCTTTAAGGGTGCTATTTGAATCTTTCACTTGCTTTACTACACTTGCAGCAGCTGCACTAGGCCGGCTGTGGCTACACAACTGAGGCGTTAGTCCAGGTTTACACATAAATTGAAGTTACATCTGTTCGATATTGCCCTATACATTTTTGTACAGCGCCCCTGGCCGAAACGATGAAGAACTAACCAAAATGTATGGAGCCACACGCGAACGCAAAAGTTTAAGTAAACAACACAAAACCTGGACTAAGGGCTCTGGTTATCTACGTAGTTGTATGAATTTCTACAAAAAGATTCCGAACACGGCTGCGGCAGCATGTGCTACCGAGCCTCGGCTGCAAGTGTTGTTCTGCAAGTTAGCCTGTTTAAACAAGTCCAACGTATCTGCGATGTACGACGTAGGCAACCAGCATCGGAATCATTCCGGACTGCGGATACAAGCAGCGGCTCATGTGTGTGCTACCTCCATTCGCAACCTGCATCCGCAGGCTGCAGCTGAGGCAAAGAAGATATAATAATACTACGTATAGAACGGCCACTCGTTACACCCCACCCGTTTGAGTCTTCCTCACTTCCACCCCGCGTCAGGACACGATTTACTACTCTGCGCGCGGGCTGCACAGGCCGCTGTAAATACCCGTGTAGCGTTCGTGCGTATGTGTAGTGTCTGTGAATAAATATAATGTTGTGTGCGTAAGACAGCAGATTTTGTATGAAGAAACGCGGAGTGTCCGGGCTGTGGCTGAGGTTCGAATAGCTGCTTTACTTATATTCTTAACTTATAGTTGCGGTTCTTGTACTTTTGCTAATGAAATGGATGAATACCGAATTTTTTTATCATTCCATTTTTCATTTTCTTTTTATATCAGTCCTAGACATTGATTTTTTTGACGTGACAACGTCTTATAAATCGATGAACTCCAAAAAGTAATCTGATATTACAGACAAGATGACATACACTGTTTTAAAAATCAATATAAATATCATTGAGACAATATTGACTAAAAATACATGACATCAAGTTTTTAAAATCGAGCACCATTTTAGCACTCTGAACATAACAAACCTGGCAATCCATAATCTTTAGTGTGTATACATGTCTATAAATAGGTACTTATAGCTTGAAAATTGTTTTCGTTTTTTCTTATTTTATATTCAATTTTAGCCAAATTGTACATATTTGAACAGTTTTAAAAGCGTTATAAATCACATTGGTGAACATATCATTCTTAGAAAATAAGTGAGGAAAAATTAGTCTGTTCGTATATAACAGGTCCTGGTATGTATGGGCTCGCGCATCCTTCTTTCAGCTAAATCAGGCACCGGGAGGTGGATCAAATTTAACTTGCAAGATTTGATTACAGACCGACAGACAGGCAATGGGACAGCTTAACAAAAGCTTGTAATTATAATCCAAGTCGCCCGCGCAATCCCTCATTAATAAATATTATATAGGTAACTAGGTAAACCACAACATGTGAATTTGAAAAAACAATATACCTATTGACGAATTTGTTGATCATTACAAACGTTTTGTAGGTATTTTTCGTGTCTAAGTCTCGTTATTTGACAGAGTAGATCCATTTCAATGGTTTTTTTAATACCAAGCATCTTAGTGATTTATACGAAACCCTTGGTAGGGGAGCCTGACTCGCACTTGTCCAGTTCTTTTTGCGTTCAAGAGGCCCCTAGTCCCATAGGCCATTGTCTAATCTGCCTTAGGGATAATCCGCCCGCGCACCCCGCCTACACGAACTTACTTAATCAGATAACCCTGTGTACATGTTTTGTCAGCATTCATTTTGCTATGTATGAGTACTATTTGCTTCTTATAAGTGTCTCTCGCGCCGGGTAAAGATAAAAGCCTCTCTATAGATCTCTATAGTCGTTCGTTTTCGGAGTTATGGAATTACGGACCGTGTAATATACCGACATATCTATGGAACTTCCATAGGGAACTACAAGTCGTATTATAAGAAGATACTATGTATCATACCTAAGTACAAAAATACACTAAATAAACATACAATAGGCCCAATTTCAGAGGCGCTATTGTAATTACAATAGCAGTTTAGTGTAGCCCTGTTTCTTTTTCACAATATGAATTTGATAGAAAGAACACTATTTTACGTTGCTATTAAATTTACGATGGCGCCTTTAATATTGGGCCTAATATGCATTTAAACAAACTTTATTGCCATGATATTCAACATAGAGTAAAGTGAAATGAGGTCTCATAGTCTAATGGGTCGAGCCGGCACTTGTATGTAGATATGCTTGTATACCTATTTGTATGTTTATATGTTTGTATATTATATTAGTTCGACGATAACTCGAGTATCGCTTTGACCGCCTGCGCTCATGAGTCTTATCATCCAAGACTTTTGTTTTGACTATTTTTTTTAGAATGTCTCCATAAAAATTCCAAATATGTTTCGAAAATTCTTAAAATTGGGATTCTAAACGTCGAAAACTTCATAATAATTTATTTATTTAGGTATGATGATTATTATGATTAATGTGCACACATTTTCGTGCGTAATGACACCCGCCTTACAATCATAAGGCTTAGAGCAAATAAAAAAATCAAGAGAGAATGTTGTGAACAAACAAGTGATGCTAACCATAACTACGCCTCGCCGTGTACAGACAATTACACACAGACAAAACAAAAAACAAAACTACGCCTTGGCTTGTCAGTCGAACTATGGCGGCGCAATATTGACGCACTAACACTTGTTTAGTGCGTCAATATATTCAATAATATTGATTGTTTTATTTGCTCTGAGTCGTGGGGTCGTTGGTTCAAATCCCTTGGGTTCAATTTAAAGGTACGGGACCAATGAATTCCTTGACATTTATGTACGGACACACCACTGGCTTTTCGGTGAAGGAAAATATCGTGAGAAAACCTGCATAGGTACCTACATCCGTAGAAGCAATACGATGGCTTATGTGAATCCACCAATCCACACTAGGCCAGTGTGATGGATATGGCCCAATCGCCCTTCGTGGGTAGGCCTACGTCCTGAAGCAGACTATAAGACAGGCTGGTACAGTACATTGGCAATATCGAGCGCTTCATGATAGGACGCTAGAAACCAAAACTCTTTCTATCCGAGGTATTTCAGTTCAAACTTCAGTGGATTATGCAAATCAGTATCTCGACCCAAAAACAGATATTATAACGCCTAAAAAGTCATTAAACTGAAAAACATGTAAATCGGAAAAGTTCTTGACCCTCAACAAACAAAAACAATATACAACCTTTTTGTTATAGAAAAAGGTGTTATTTTTTCAGAGGTCGGTTTGTTATCAGTCCCTAGGGGCTTATCAGCGGTCACTGTTCCGTCTTGTGATTTGTGGCGCTAGGAACATTGTCTTGGGACCTTTGGGATCGGTAGGTAACAAAGGTTGGGCCACTTCAGGCTTTCGAGGATCGCGTGATTTTATTGATAGGTTTGGAGAGGTTGTGACCTAAATATTTGTTCGAGCTGATACTTTTAGTTTCTACTAAGTATTTTAAAAAAGTAAAATAATGTGTCAGAACGATAACGAAGACTCGTCGAAGTGTTTCCGGCTACAGCTTAAAGGTCATATCCTCGCAGCAAGGGCCGCATGAGGCGTACACATCATCATAAGGTAAGTAGATAGTAGGTACTTCATTTCATATTTTTATGACATCGTTCAAAAACATTTCCGTCAAATGCTGTAAGCGTTTGAGGTTTCCGCTGCGTTCGGCTCCTGCGGCGCAGACATGTTGGCGTTCAGTTGCAACGGAAATTGAAATATCTGCATCCCGAAAAAAAATATTGATTGTCGCCGAGTATATCAAGTACTCACTGTAGGTTGAAGGCTCTCATGTACTTGAAAAAGTAATGTGCGCTATAATATCCACTTTACACACGTTTGCATAGGAATTAGAGCGTTTATGACTAAGTTGATACGTTTATCTCGAAGCCACATTCTCACCTCAGCTGTGTTTAATTACCGACGTGACGGCGGGGCGGAATTAGGGTTACCAGATGTAAAATTGAAAAGTCCTGTGGCGATATGCACCCGAAAAAAAATACAAAATGGGAAGAGTTTAAAGCCGGAAACATACTATCGGACGCGGTTGACGGACGCGACTGACAGCCGCTACTGATAGGTATCTAGATAATGAATGTCCACGGAGCCGTGCAAACTATCGGACATCAGTCCGCGGACGTCACCTTGAGCGTTTGGACGTCCGAGGGAGAACTGGCACGCCGGATGTTTTAAGACTATGCACATTGCTAAGTCGCGACCATCAGTCGCGTCCGATAGTATGTTTCCAGCTTAAAACAGCCAGTTTGCCTGTAAGTATAAATTGCATTAAATTTATTTCGATACAGGCCAGTGGATTGGCAAGTTGAAATGGCAGTGGGTAGAGCAAAGCACGGAGGACTGATGATCGATGGATCAAACAATTATAAGTGTAGGTAGACGTAACGGCAAGCGTATGTATATAGTATACGACTTCAAAGTGAACAGATTACCTGATTAAGACCGCAAGATCCAGCTGGATACAAGCCAGTCTTATAAAATTATGAGTCTGTAGAAGAGGCTAGCAGTGCACATCCTATGACTAAAAAGAAGACAAAAATAATTGTCTCGAATTAGTAATATGATTGTAAAATCGATGAATTGGTCAAAGCAGCCGCTTTAGTTAAGGTAATCATTTGGAAGTGATTAAGCTATTACACAATAAGGTTAGAAATTTCTGAGTAGAGCCTGTTCAAATAAATCAGTTGTTACCTTAAAAAATCTGAAGATTGCCGAAGTCCAGCCGCATTCTTGAGAAGAGTAATAAAATTAACAAGAATAATAAAAAAACCCCTTGTTTTAAAACAAGCTTTTACTGAACAATTACTCGCCAAGAATCAAACGAGCCGAAATTCGATGGGTTTGCGTCGTTTCGTTACAGAGTTCCTAGGACCAATTTCCAGCTCCATCATCAGACCCTGGTTACTTTATAAGACAAACTACTAAACTCGATGAGGTTGTGTCGTTTCATTGCAAATTTCCTTTGGCTATCTTCCAGCTCCATCATCAGATCAGCACATGTCGTCATAATATTGCATTATCACGCAATTTACACATGGATGCAAAAATTCAGGTCAATCAGAAACCGGGAAATGGATCAAATTTAACTTGCAAGATTTGATTACAGACAGACAACGGGTCAGGCGAAACTAAATTAAAGTTTGTAAAAATGGGTGTTTCCCACTGGTCAGACTAGTCTAGCCAACGGGAATATTTTTTCCCCGATGTTGTGTTAGGACATATCCTAAGATATGGTAACCCTAGGTTGAATTAGCGATCGGTTCGTTACGGCATGCCGCGCCGGTTCTACGCCGTAATTGGCGTCACTTCAGTTCTCATCTGGCTCCACCGCTGTAGATTGCTGTGAGATGAAAAGACAAGGTATTGAGGAACGGTGATGCAGAGCTGAAAGGTCTTTCAGTCCACCAATCATACTAAAGCTTTTACCGTTACGCAGATTTACGCACGCTTTAGACTATGTTTAACAAATTGCACGGTTAAACAGTGTTTAAAACTTTTTGGTAAGGCAGTTAAGGTCTTGCACAGCTCACTATGCCCTCCAAATAAAAACAGACGATCGCTACTATTTTTATTTGGAGGGCATAGTGAGCTGTGCAAGCAATTTTTATATACATATTTATTTATTTGCTAACCGACTTCAAAATTAAGGTTTTCTTTTACGTACCTAGTATATCCTTAGTTTGTGTTTCTATTCGACTGTATGTTTTTTAGATCGTATTTCAAAGGTCCCTTTTTAAATGTTATCTGAAGCAGCGGAATCGTTTTTGAATAATTATTTTTTGCAAAAAATAGCATGACCGACTTCACCCGTGTACAGAATCATTACATAGTGTTTTAAAACAAAGTCGCTTTTCGCTGTCTGTCCCCATGTATGCTTATATCTTTAAAACTACGCAACAGATTTTGATGCAGTTTGTTTTAATAGATAGAGTAATTCAAGAGAAATGTTTATATCTATAATACACCTGTGCTAGCCGGGGCGCATCGCTAGAACGCAAATATTATGCACGGATCGATGTAACATTTTTCACATAATTGTTGATTTATCAAAAATGGCTCAGCCAATTTCGATAAAATTTAAATGGGACCAATTTCGAAGAAATTTTTCTTTCCAATAAAAAAATAATTATTGAAATCGGACTACTACGAAAAAAGTTATGCGTGGTTATATATAAAAATATATATATATATACGCGTCGAATTGTATACCTCCTCTGGTGGTTCGTCGGTCAAAAATCATATCTAACATCGCCATAAAAAATGTCACAAATAGTATGTACACAAAATCGTTATGATGAATTAGTTACATAGGTAAGATACTCGTATATATGTACGCGTCGAATTGTATACCTCCTCCGGTGGTTCGTCGGTCAAAAATCAACGGTAATGTGTAAATTACCTACTTCATCGAATACATTGATTCATGCGAACTATTCGAGTTCTGTACACGTTTGAAATTGGTTTGCCATTTTTGGCGAATAATAATTAACAATTAAATAAAATAATTAAAGTAACGCCTGATTCAATCAACTATCGAAAAATAATTACATACCTACCTACCTTATTTGTAAAAAAGTTGAACACACCTCTGTAACGGCTATAACGATTTAACTAAGAATTTAGAAATATATTTTTTTAAAGTATTTCATAAGTGTTGATTACTTCGAGCAAATCGAATATTGATTAAGTAGGTAGGTACTTACCTATATGATTTTTATTGTTTTACGGTACGGAGCTAGGTCAGACGGGCACTCTCTAGTAAATAGTAGTAAGTAATACTTTTTCTATGGATAGACGCAGCTGTAAGTACCTTATTATACTTAGTTATGCCTACTTACTGACGTTTCGGCATACTACATATTTTTAAAAAATCTATAGGCCTTTGACTTCCTTTCAACATTATACCATCATTTCGTCTAGCCCTGCTGGGTATACCATAATAACCAACGCTGCTGTTGCTCTTTTTAACTTCCGACGCAAAAACGACGGGGTGTTAAGTATAAGTTTGACGTGTTTGTGTGTATGTCTGTGGCATCGTAGCTCCCGAACGAATGAACCGATTTTTAATTATTTTTTGTTTGAAAGTGGAATTTGTCGGTAGTGTTAGCTGTTTCATCAAAATTGGTTCAACCGTTCCAAAGTTGTCAGCTCTTTTGTTAGCTGCGGTAGAGATCTTATTGTAAGTATTGCTTTTTTTTTAGATTTTCAATCTTGTTAAAATCTGGATAGATTTTCTTTTTATTTCGCAGGAGACACTTAAAAGTTTGTTGGTAATCGTTACGTACATCTTTGACCATGGGAACAACTGCAATAGATTGGTTTTATTGAAAATTAATACGGAAGGCCTGCCCAGCAATGGATGCCCTATGACTGAAGCGATAATGATGAATTAATGGCTAATAGGGCATTAAGTCCTCTAATGGAGACTACGTACCGACATGTGCAGCGTAGAACGGCCGCCGATAGGCCGGACCGCTTTAAACCGGGCTCATTAGAAACCCATAGGGAAGGCTGATAGGTGGACGGAATTGATGGATAGGTATGGTTCTTTTATTATGACTTCGTTAGAATAATATATCCATATAAATAATTGTAATCAGCTTATTTGGTCTTAAGATCTTATCACTCTTATGCGTTGCTCTCTTACTCTTTCTAATTTCATGTTTCACTATCTTTCTTATCGATCATGCGAAGAGCTGAAGCCTTGGTGGTCTAGAGGTGGTGACACCCGCCTTACAATCGTGAGGTCGTGGGTTCAAATCCCGGTCTCGTACCAATGAGTTCTTTGGAATTTATGTACGGAATTTCACACCACTGGCTTTTCGGTGAAGGAAAACATCGTGAGGCAACCTGCATACGTCCGTAGAAGAAATTCGATGGCGTATGTGAATCCACCAACCCGCACTGGGCCAGTGTGGTGGATATGGCCCAATCACCCTTCGTGGGTAGGCCTACGTCCTGCAGTGGACTATTAAAAAGGCTGGTACAGTATGCGAAGAGCCCATTTCTATACAACTCTGTGAGAAGGCTCACTGCACGACAAATACTTCCTATGATAATAAGAGTTACGAGCATGTCGCTCTCAGACAAATGCCGAGTGCACTGTCACCTAGATACTCGTATCTAGAGCGACTAAAGCATTTAGTTGCAGGCTGTTTTTAACAGAACTTTTTGGAAATCAATGAAGATACCCAAGACCATCTATCTATCAGCCATAAGAAGTCCACTGCTGGACATAGGCCTCCCATATGGATCTCTAATAAGAAGATGCCTAGGTATACCTATGGAATTAGAAAGGTTTCAAATGGAGACCATGTACCGACAAGGTTAGCGTAGACAGCGTAGAGCCACTAAGGCGGACAAATGACCTCAATAAGACCGCAGGATCGCTTTGGATGCAAGCCGCTTCCAAGGTCTTAATGGAAATCTATAGGAGAGTCAGTTCAGCAGTAGACGTCCTACAGCTCAAATGTCCTACGATAGTGATTGGTTAGATAAGGTACAACACAAGTTTATAAGATTTTAAAACTCTGGAAGGTCTCTTTGTTTCAAGCTAAATGAATCCCTACTTGTGATCGCTGGAGTGTTATTTATTTGATTATCGGTGTGGCTCACACCTTGTTCCTGTTTATTTTATATATTCCTGAATAGGCATTGTGCCCTGAGAAATTACTACTTAGACGAGAAAAAGTAAACGTCGTGTCTTTGAGTGACGACTGACGGATGCAGCGCCTATACTATACCTATACTCTATAAAATTTAACTTGATTTCTGCGACAGTGACATTGACATAGAAGATTGACATTTTTAGAGTTGAGATAGTGGTGGAAAAAATCGATTTTCAAACAATGTTGTAATGATATCGAATGAGTAGTTGAAGGTGAGAAATTGGATTTTATTTATTTACTATTATTTAAGATCAAGTAGGTATGTACACATGTAAATAATGTTATGATATTAATTAAATACTCATAATAATGTAACGATAGTATTTATCGACGTTTTTCACTATTATCGATGCTAATGTAACATACAATTGGGTTTAATTTAATTATACATGTAAAAAATGTTATGATATTAAAATATACAATAAAGTTAATGATAAATTAAGTTTTATTTAAAATATCGTCAGCATAAACTATCGATATTTTAATTAAACTCTATCTAAAACTCTGTGGTCACGATCATTCGTCGCCCATCACTAATCGGCATGCCCATAAAGTATGACATTGACAGGTACTGCCTGTACTATTAAGAAATTCAGGACTTCATAGGCATGATTTTTCTGACAGCTGTCGCAGAGATCAAGTTAAATTTGATAGAGTATAGCTATATATAAGCCGAATTAAGGCCAAAACACAAATAGACACGCCGTACTCCCGACCCGCACCGCGCCCGACCCGCGCCCGCCGTATGTGTGAATCGGCCTTTAAACTTCTTGACGGCTCTGAAGTTAGCCACAAACTGTGCAAAACCTAATCCTGACTGAAGGCTCACTTGGGTTTCGCGCAGCTTATAGTGAACTTCACATCAGCCAAGATGCTTGATTCGGTTTTTAAAATTGTACTGGTACCTAAAGTGCATTTTGACAACTTTTGCGATTTCGTAGACTGTGTAGGTACGGCAACAGCAGAGTATATCTATCGCGTTGCAGCTGCACTTTTTGACTAAGGTGTAGAGTGTCGACAGTTTTAAGGCTTGTAGAGTTAGTGCGTGTAGTCAGAAGCTTGCTGCTGTAGCGCTGTTCATCCGATTTTGATATTTGGCAAGGTATCTATCTTAATTCTAACAGGATTTGCAAGTAGTAACCAAATCGATCATGAGTGAGTAGAGATATAGGCTTGTCAAGATTCAGTTCAAGATGTGTCGCGAAGCCTTGTAAGTACCTACAAGTCCAGAAAATTTCACAAAATTGGGAAATAAGTTAATAAAATCTCTAAACTATAATCATCGACAAAAAAGGTTTTAATTTTCACTTTTCTCGTCATACATCAAAAATTACACATTATTAAAATAAGGAAAATCACTTAATTAAAAACCTGTTTTAGCATGTGTTAATGAAACTCTTTTATATATGATACCTTACATGATACGAATTACTCACTTTGAATTCTCAACCATTATTTTGTAAATTTAGGCCCTGTTTTTTTGTGATTTAAATAAAAATGTACAATTTTCAGAATTATTCCTGCGTTCTCTGAGACAATGCTTTTTGCCAAATTTCATAGTTCTATGTCAATGGGAAGTACCCTGTAGGCTTAGAGTATAAATAACTATAGTTACTTACTCTAAGCCTGTAGGTTTTGATTTTTGTGAGTGTCAAAATATGTGGTTTTTTCGACATAAACGACTCTAACTTTTTTATACGACAACTAATCTTTTCATTGAAGTATAATACACAACATCATTGAATCTTTTACACAACTGCAAGAGACCTTAAATATACCTATATGGTTTAAATTTCAAGTGGATATCTTAACGCGTTCCCGAGATAAAGAGTATTGACATACGGACAGACGAACAACAAATAGATCGTATAAGGGATCTGTTTTTTTCCTTTTGAGGTACGGAACCCTAAAAATAGCTTGATACGCGAGACATTAACATTGACCTATGTCAATGTTAATGTCTCGTACGAGAAATGACTCATTAAGTAGTTACCATTTTTTTATAAGTCAAAATGTTCGCAAAATGTACACAATGTTGTATAGGTACTTCATGGTCGAGATTCACGAGCATGAAGTACAATATTGTGTACCGAACATTTTGACTAAACCAATGTCTCGCTATATTTTACAAGGTATAGTAAAGTGTGTTAGTGTGACAGAGGTCTAAGTAGGTACCCCAGTTAATTTAGTTAGCATTCGAGGCGCACTCCACTCGATCCCGCGCCGCGGCCCCGCGCTCCAGACTATTTCCGTTCGGCGCCGATACGCGGGAAATAGCTACACTTACTAAATTCTCTCTACGTGACTCGTTCTAATGTATTTTCGAAACAAGGAGGGTAGTGTACTAGTGTAGCAGTGCTTATCAACTAAAACGCTTCACTGAGTCACACGCGAAATTCAAATATTTTTGGGTTTTAGAATAGAATAGAATAGAAAACGCTTTATTGTTCACACAATTTACAATTCAACAATAAAAGAATACAACAGAATTAAAATAGTGCGACAACCGGCAGCCTTATCGCTTAGAGCGTTTTCTTGCAGGCAACCTGATTAAGAGAGGAAAGGATTATTGAGGAAGGTAAGGGACGGGGTGTACAATAATTTGCGATTTAATTAAAACAAAAATGAATACACTTGAATAAAGAGTCATAAATATACATAAGATATATACATACATATCAATATACACAAGAATGTAATATTACAACAATATAATAATGCATACAAAAACATACTAATCCTACTAATATTATAAACGCGAAAGTTTGTGAGGATGGATGGATGGATGGATGGATGTATGGATGTTTGTTACTCTTTCACGCAAAAACTACTGAACGGATTGAGATGAAACTTTGCAATAATATAGCTTATATATCAGAATAACACATAGGCTATAAATTATAATTATATTGCGTCAAAAATCAAAATATCATGCGGGCGAAGCCGCGGGTAAAAACTAGTACTTAAATAAATAAAAAAAAAATTAAATAAAAATACTGAACACATATTAATAAATAAATACTTATAAACAAAAAATATATATAAGTTTTACATTTACAGATAAACTGATTATTGTAAGTTCACAAAGACGCATGTAGTGGTCATGAATTAATAAGGTAATTTCAACGAAGTATATACATCTAGAAACAAAAATATTGGCCAGTTTATGCATAAGAGTCCACTAAAAACTAAGGTGAAAATCAGTTGATCAATGCACTTTCGTGCATAAACCGACCACTTATTTGGCTTTCAAGAGTATGTAACTCATAAATGCTTCCTATTCATGGTCGCTAAATGAGTTTTCGTAAACTTAAAATCAGTAGTTTTATCTGTAAATGTCAAAAAACCCAAAAAAATATTGAATTTCACGCTCTGACCGAGACGATATCGCCGTCAGCGAGCGTTTTTTTTTTTTTTTTTTAAATAATGTTTAAGTGATTGTGAAGCTACTATGACTAAAGAACCGATAAAATAAGTTAAATAGGCATAAGAAATATTGAGAAATAATGATTTATATTACAAATATTTAATAATAAAAAATAACATTTAAAAAACATCATAGGATAAATTATTTTATTCGATAATATTAAATAGACTATGGCGAGTAACATCTATATAAATATATCCTAGAACATAAATTGAGTAAAGTGACATTTGAGAAGGGGTAGCTTGTAGCTAAGATACCCCTCACTTCTACCGACATGTAAAAAAGTACTACAGCGCAATGAGTTGCCGCCTGTTCACGGACGCCATTGAGTATGATACGTATTACATACATATTATGGAACTTTACCACAAGTTAGCTACAAACTGAGCGAATCCCTACTCCTTGCACCGCTGACTTAGAAATAAATTAGCACTGGGCAACAACTTGTCACGTGTTTACAGTCAAAATATCACTGTCTGTAAACTGGTAATCTATAATTGTAATATGTAAAAGTCAAAAAAGTGTTGTAAAACTTGCTCGCCCTATTATCAAACAAATAATACTTTTTTAAAAATGTGTCGGTGACTGTGACACTAACTTCTTAATACCTATACCCTCAGTAAAATATCCATATCTACATAAGTCATCTATGATGCCTTTCACTATTAACTTGTAAGTCTCTGCAGCTGCTGTTTTTTCTTCCGGAGTCTTCCAAACCAGCTTGCTCCTTACATGGCCTTCTTCTTGTAAGCCATTAGAAAGCCACAATGCTGTATTAGCTGTTATAAGGCAAGGTGGAGCGACAAGTTTCAGGTCTTCCTCAAACATTTTCTTTGAGTAAATGACGTCACAGTCTAATTCAAAAGCTTGAAGAGATTGCTGGAACGATTTGTAGTAGGTGTCCAGTAAATGATGGTAGTATTTACCTCTCAGTTTTGAATCTGTACTACTAATTATCAGATATAATGTATCAAATGCTGGACTAGAGATTCTCATAGTTTGATAGTCTATAATGCAGGCTTGCACTGGCTTACTACCCTGGAAAAGGAAAGAATAATATTAGATATTTCCTTTCATATTTTCATAATCATCAAAGATGTGCTGCCCCGGCTAAGAATAAGGCTGCCCTGCCTAGTCTTCCCGCGGGTGACGTAGGAACCATCAGAGGGATAGTCGCTATGGTATTAGTGCTCTCAATTTTAATTGAGTGTGTGCTGATAGTAATCACGATTTCTGGCGCAAATTCAAACTTTTGCTCCACTCTGAAAGGTGCCAGATGCTATTCTACTAATAATCAAATTCCCAAAGAGATTTGATGTCAGGCAGGCGGCCCTGTTATAAAAATATAGAAACCATTACAGCACAATGAATAAAATGGATAATACTAATGGTGATAGGACTAGGTTGTACCCCCGGGGTGTAGCGCAGTTGCACCACTCAGCAGTTGAATGCGAGAGAATGAAGTTGATGATGAGATGATGTATGATAGAGTGAAGTGGCGACAGGAAATGTGGTGTGCCAGTGGTAACCCACCTGGTGGGATAAGAGCAGGATGATGATGATGATTTTCATAATCATTTCTGATGAGAAATAGAAAAAATATACTAAACATAAAACACTAGATAGAGACTACTATTTGTACAAGAAATAGATAGATATTAGGATAGATACTATTAGATAGTTTGATGGTTGAAAAGATAGTTTTAGGTCTCTGTTGGCAACTTACCTCATACTTAAACAGTATATTTTCTTTCCATATATCTCCATGGCATATACAAGTGCATCTTGCCATTGCAATTGCTTCATCAAATAAATTGACACAGTTCAATTTTAAATTCTCTAGTAACGGCTGGTACTGCGTCCCGATAAACTTAATCAAAGCTTTTTCTAATCTATCTGCTAAAATTTCCATAAATCTTTTGTTCGAGGCCTGTGTTGTTGGCATACAGATCTTTGAAACTTCATCGTAAAGTTTGCAGTCACGTTCTTTGAGTGTAAAAGACAAAGCATGAAGATGAGCAAGTGACTGTAATGAGACTGTTATATGGTCAAGATCTAAGAACACTTGGTGGGTGTACGGCTTGAAGCCTTCTTCCCTCATATCTCTCATTGCAATGACTTCTTTGCAGTATTCATTTCGGGCAAAATACAGTGTAGGAATACAATACCGCGGAGAAGTTACTGTTTGCAGTTCTTGGTACTTTTTCAGCAGTTTTGAGTACACAAAAATCTCTCTATTGAACAGTATGGTGACCGCGCCACTGACCCTGAACCGGTCATCAGTCGGAGCTAGTTTTAAAACCACTTGATAACTTCGTGAACTTCCATTTCCATCAGCAGATAAGGTTATCGGCATGAGAACACCAAAATAATTTTGGCCGATACTTTCGAACTTTTGCACGTCATAACTCCACTTTTTTAGCTTTAAATTAGAAGCAATTTGAACTATTATTTCTTTGATGTATTCTTCAGAAAGAGTTGGAATCGACATGATTACAGAGGTTATTTAGGGTAACGAACGATAATACTCTGCGTCTAACTTGATAAATTTCGTAACTCAAAGATAATGTAAACATAACTGATGAAATTATTGTCAACTGTAACAAAATTACCCAGAAGAAATAATTTGCAATTTTGATTGGCTTTCTTCTTCTTCTTAGTTTTGGCGTCGCATTATTGTGCATTTGCCAGTGTCAAGTAATAAGTTTTAATAATTTTTGATGATATTTTATCAAAATAGTAACTGTCGTAGTCTCGTCATAGTCCAATAAAGTCGCGGTCAAGTCCAATCATAGTCCAAGTTATACCTCAGTAAAGCAGTGGAGACTTTACTAGAGGCGTCTGTGGAGTTTTGGTAACAACACGGAACAATATGATACGTCACATTATATCACTTGCCTACACTCATGCGCGTAAATCAGCTCATAATCAACGAAATACCACCATTTTTCACTAATTATCACTGATAAAAACACAAGTTTAACAAAATAATACAATGAGGCGACATGATTTTTCCGCGTTCCCGCCAAAAACTCCTTGATTGGCTTTGCAAAACAAAAACAAACAAATTAACGTCATACGTACGTCACGATAATGTAACGTAGTTTTTTTTCTAAGCAAATTGCAATTGTAGCCAACTGGATACTAAGTCTTTAATACTTTTATTAAGTTATAAAAATCTTTCGATAGTCATTTTCTTCTACATCTTTTACTTTCTTCTCATACTAATAAACGCTATCTTACTTCTTTAGTACTTTCCACTAATAAACGAAGTATTGTAATAGTATATTATGGTACATGTTGGTGATTACCGCTGAGGCGCCATTGAGACCCGAGCCGTAGGTGAGGGTCTTAAGAGATCCGAGGACGGTAATCATCAATACACTACACGTGTGTACGATATACATAAATATTAGAATTTTACCTGAAATAAAATTACTTATTATGTACCTAACTTATTTGAAACCTATATAATGAGATATGACAGCGCTTCCGCTTGACTTTAGGTGCTATATTGACTCTCCCCGCCTAGTCAACTGATCGTTTTCTTCCGTTTGGCGCCAACTTGCAGCGAGGCTCGAGCACGTGGGGCGGTGGCTCGAACGATTCCTCAGTTAGGCTCATTCACCATGCAGCCCTCACCTAGGTTTCAAATAAGTTAGGTACATAATAAGTAATTTTATTTTAGGTAAAATTCTAATATTATGTAGCCTGTTACTTATTTGAAACCTATATAATGAGACTTGTCTATTTTCGCATGGTGGCGCTTGACTAGGACTTTTTTAACAAACAGCATAGATTAAGTTATACTTAATTAATCTATACAAATAAGAATGCCAACTGTGATATCAGGTAAACATTTATTAACCTGCAGAATGTTTATTATAAATCAAGGTAGGTCTTAACAATTTTTGTGATAAGTACCTATATTATTTTAGTTTTAAATAAGGGTAACACTGACCGACTGACCGTATTTAATCCAAAGACATAATAAATTATTTAGGTTCAGTCAATCATATCAATTTATAGTTTCCAGACAATCATTGTATATAAATTAGAATAGTTAATTAATCTATGCAAACATGAATGCCAAGTGTGATGCACCTACACATGAGCATTTGTTAAACTGCAAAATGTTTATCAAAATTCAAGGTCAGTTTTAACAGTGATTCATTGTTTCAGTCTTAAAGAAGGATAATACTGACTATGTTCATTCCAGAAACATAATAAATTGTCTAGGTTAAATTAATCGTAACAATCTATACTTTTCAACTAATCATCGTTATTTGAATCATAATAGTTAAATCAATAAATTAACAATATATTTACAACGGCGTGAAACTCTCCACTAGAGAGGGTACATTAGAGACTTGTGATCTTAAGGGCCGTCTATAAAACCGAACCAAAGTATTTGGGGTTTTCCAGTTTCCTCTAGCTAAAATGTCTTGTAGGGGCATTTCATTTACCCAATTTAACGATGCGACTGCTGACTTAATCGAACCAGGTGAGTCTTGAATTCCAGCATCTACCAAGACAGTTTTAATCCATCCCGCGATTATAGTTCGGCTAGCGGGCTTCGGGTCTCCTCTTGTGGTCACGAACAAAGACTGGGTTCCATTGACTAGTAAACGACGCGTCTGTGATATGTCTATTAGCCGCTTAATCCAAAAGACAGGGTCAATGTTTGGGTTATCCCCGGATACTAATAGCCAACCAGATTGTTTATGACTGATTGAGTCTGTCTTCGATCCAAACAAAGGCCAGAATGTGATAGCCTTCTCTTCAATAATAAATTTGTCTTTTTCCACAGATAAAAGTGTTAAATCATGTATGCGTCTGCCAGACGCCAACATAAGCAATGTAGCACAACGGCGCGACACATCAAATAAACTATCATTGACTGGTTCTGTACGCAGGAGCCAATCTACCACTAGTTGCGGATTCCAAATGGGTGGTTTAACTTTATTTGCCGAGGAATAACTGTTAGCTATGCCTTTCAACGCTTGTCGGACTAATATATGAGAACTCAGTTTAACCTCCAAATCTGGCTGGCAAAACGAAGAGACGACTGACTTGTGCAGCAGTATTGTTTTGTAACTTAATTTATGTTCTGTATGTAAATAAATTAGATATTTGGCTAAGCCAAATCCCCCTGGGTTTTTATTATCCACTCCCGAATTTTTGCACCACGCCAGCCAGCGTGTCCACGCTGGTTTATAAGTTTTTAAGGTGCTGGGCCGCCAGCTGGATTCGATGACATTAATCTCGGCCCGAGACCAGCTACCTAGGAGGTCGTCCCATCCCGACATTTCCATGCCTCTAATACAAGGACGTTTACTCGCGCTGGGGGGCCGTTGGTCCTCGGGTGGTCTATTAGATATGACTCCAGATTCTTTATCGTAAACGGCGGGCTCAATACTCTTTTCTTTTGGTTTGCTCTCCAAAAAACGTTTTTCTATATGGGGCAAATCATGATGTACGTCCCCCGAGCTTGTTTCAACCATGCTAATACTTTGCACATCCAGGGTGGTGGTGGAAACACCCATGCCAGTTTGTAATCCCAAATTCGACTGAATGGGGCTTGGAAGATTGCCGGCTGGTTCTTTAGATCCTGAGTCACATACTAGGGATGCCACTCTGCTGTTGCCCTGTGTCTGGACAGCCCGTCCGCTATACCGTTGAGGGGGTCTGGTAGGTAGCTGATTGTCATTGTGTGTATGCTGTTGGACTGAATCAATCTGGTCTTGATCCGACATTCTTCTGCTATTTATATGTGTGTCAGTACTTTTTACAGTGCTAGGAGCGTAGGGCGTGCTTGACGTAGCGTTAGAGGCAAAATCTGTTTTTCTGGTAAGCTTAACCGGGTATCCCAAAGGGTCCCGAGGAATTTTATCTGCTGAGTCAGTTCTGTGGACGACTCCTTTTTGTTTATTACCCATGCCAGGGTGGTCATGAAGCTGGTAACCCGTTTCATAGTCCTCATAAGGCTTTGATGGTATTGATTTTCCAGAAGGGAGTCGTCCAAGCCATCCGTTTTCTTCACAGGGAACATGTTGGGGATGAGTTCTGCCTTCGCAGGGCCCTTTTTGACTGCAGTATCTTCTAAAAACCGAGTAATTTAGGTGTGCAGGGTTGGTGTTGCTACAGGCCGGTACTGGTTTTTGTACTTGAGTCGAAGCGGTGGCTTCTTGATAACGGGGATTTGGTAGCCCTCTATTATTTTCAAAATGTGGGTTGGAGCCACCATTGTTTCCCATAAGCGTCGAAAACGGCGCAATCGACTGCCTTGGGACGGCATGGTATAGTCATTGTTTTTGGTGATCTCGAGAATCGTTTCTTGATCTTGGATAGGATTTGTTCTTAGCGGAGGTATAGCCGCGTTTGCCGGCAATAGATTTGCCTTTTCCAGAAGCGGAAGCTTGCTGGAATTTGTTATGGTTATTTCCACGAAACGGCACCGCGGGGTCGGTTGACCGCCTTGGCGCGGCCTTGTTGCCCTCGGCAGGCAAATACGGCCTATTGTTGCCTTGCATAACCTGGCTACCCTCGGCAGGTAGATACGGTTTGCGAAAGACTCTCGATCCTTCTCCCAGCTTCGCCACCGCGTCACTGAATTCCTTCGGTTGAAACAGGTAATCTGCACTCGGCGGTATTCTTCGTAAGATCGTTTTATTGTATTTACCTATCTCTTACGGCAGAGATAGCACTGTCCCTTCGATGTTCAATCACATTTGCGCGTCTGCCGCAGACGACCTGCAGGATATCCTTGGAAATATTATTATACACACACGTGTTCGAGAATAGCTCCCTAACCTTATTTGAAATGGATGTTTTCTTCAATTCAGTACCAGCATGATCACTCCACTCTAATAACTCCTTCAGGGTAGTTTGTAACGCCTCTTTCTGCATCAATAGCATATTGGTTAGGGCACCAAAGGTCTGATCCAAGGATCTCAGATTATTAAACTTGGATTCAAAAGCCAACAGTTCATCATTCAAAGTCAGATTAGTAAAGCCCGGGGTAGTAAGATATTTTTTCTGCACGTCGGTATACCGAACATTATTCCTTTGGTCACTATCAAAGTGTTGTACTTTACGCAAATAATTAAGCTTTGCCTCAGATGTGCGCTTGACCGATTCCGACGTAACCGTCTCCTCATCCCATTGAAAATCTACCGGTGGCGGTTTTATTAATCCAGAACAAACTGACGAATTATCATTTTCGAAAAGAATGGCGGCCTCATCTGACATGGTCTTGGATGTACCCGGAATCTCTCGAGAATTGTTGGTCAGCAGGTATTTAAGTTCACTAACCTGTTTTTGAAGGTAGTCTAACCTTTGCTCCGAAAAATCCGCCTCAGGGTAGGCACGTATTACCGCGGGTGGCGGCAACGTTTCTTCATCGTCGCCATCGTCGTCAGAGCTGCTGTATAAGCGTCGAGGCCGCTTATAGTTGATCCTCCGAACTCCACTCGTTCCCGCCTCGGGAGAGTCTCGAACATTTCGCACTTCACCTCCGCTCATTTCTGAGCCGCAAGAACAATTTGTGCAATATATAAGAAAACTATTTTTTTATAACGAACGACAACGACGTTTGCACCAAGTAGTCACAACGAAAGTTAAATGCCAACTGAGGAATCGTTCGAGCCACCGCCCCACGTGCTCGAGCCTCGCTGCAAGTTGGCGCCAAACGGAAGAAAACGATCAGTTGACTAGGCGGGGAGAGTCAATATAGCACCTAAAGTCAAGCGGAAGCGCTGTCATATCTCATTATATAGGTTTCAAATAAGTAACAGGCTACATAATACGATGTTTTTCAACACATTTGTGAATAAAATAATACTATAATCTTTATTTCAGATAAAACTTAGTCCAAATTACAGCAGGAATTTGTATTAGATATTATCATCTTAAGATACCTAGTAAAACATTATTCCTCGACGATCAGCTGGTTCACATACTAAAAAAATATTTTCAACAGTGTAAACAATATTTGTGATACATTAATTTATTTGTACCAACTATTGAACACGATCTTTCTTGTATCGAAACTTTTTTTAAGAACAAAGCAACTCAACCAATAAAATTAAAATAAACTCTATAACTGTGAATAATAACAACGAAAAAGTCACAGTTTGATTACAGGTGTCATAATGTGCCTCATTGAGGTGAAATTAGAGCCACTTTTTGAGCAGGTGTGTTGAAATAGTACATTATGATATAAGTGCGGTAAGTTGAAAATTACAGCCGAGGCGGTTTTGCTTATGGAAGCAGAGGCTGTAATTTTCAAAGCGCACGTATGTCATACGACGTTTTATAACATGAAACAAAGTATGTAGGTACAAATGTTAGAAAAGATACAGAATAAGTTCATTAGGTATTTGTATATGAAGTTGTATGGAGTGTACAGTGTGTAGAGTGTACCCTTTTTATCCATTGATGTATCCCACTCTGTTTGTCTTGGGCATGGTGGGATACAACCAACTAGGGGGTAAGGAGGGAATTCGCGCTAGTATCATATTTATTTAGGGTACTTAGAGGGAAAGTCCAAAATGGAGATATTTTAGGGCAAATATACATAAACGTCCCAGATGGGTACGTGCGGCGGCGGCGGCGGCCGCGGCTGCTGGCGGTGCCGCGCGCGCGCACCAACCTGCTCGCGGAGGCGCCGCTGACGGACCTATTTTGTTGTTCTCTGAACGAATTCACAAAAATAGCTTGGTATATTATATTATGTTATGGCAACAGAGATTAATAATGTTATTGAGATTATAAGTAGTACCTAATAATATGTTGTGGTTGTAAATCGTATTTATTTAAGATTTTTGTTTTCTAATTGTTAGCTGCACTATCGCATTAGGTTAAACCTGTAAAGATATGTGTATTGTGGAAATAAATAAAATGAAATGAAATATTTGCGAGGAAATTAATAAAACTCTGACTTTCTTAAGCGAATAAATCTTTAAATTCTTGTAATTTGAACAATTTTTATAAGTGATTGTTACGTTGCCAGTTGGCATTTTTAATGTTGTCAAGTTATTATTATTAGTTACAATTTCCCCAGTCTCTCTCTCTCATTCTCTTGAGTGAAAGTAAATTCATCACTACTTGACGACATTTTCAAATAAAAATAATACAGCGAAAAGAAAAAGCGCGCGAAATACTTAATTTTTATCTCCCAAAGTTAATTTTATTCATAAACTATTGACCACTTTTCTGACATAAAAACTCTTAAAAAAAGTATCGTTCATTTTTAGATGGAGCATCTTAAAAAACCGTGCATGTTTTACTTTACTTAACCGTCTATGTTTACTTTATTAAAAAAAACTTGTGCGTTTTACATTACAATAACGCACAAGTGCGTAATAAAATACATTACGATATTGAAATTGGTGTAATTACAGCCACTGTACTAGCAAATATATTATAAAGTATATTACAAGGCAACATGATTTTTCGTATTCCCGTCAAAACTGCCTTGGAGTAATCCGTAGCGTCTCTGTAGCACTTTTTGCTACAGTGCTACGAAATCACTAAATTCACTCGCTGACGTTCGAAGGCGGCACGTCTGTCATTGACTTTAATACCGCTCTAGAGAAGCGGTTTTAATTTAAAAAATATTTTTACCGATTTTATTTTTGTTTCTATTTAGTTTTTATTTTGTCCCTAAAAACTGTGTTCTACATGAAAAGCCCTTTCATTTGATATCCATATATTGAGGGGGTTGTGTAAAAAATGTGATCCGCCATGTTGTGGCGGTGGCCATCTTGTATTTACGTCAACACTAAATACAAAAAATTGTATTGTCATTGAAACTAAACACAGATCTAAACTCTGTGAAACTAAAGGTCTGTATCAAATATCATATCAATCTGTCCACGGGAAGGGGGTCAAATTTCAATCAGGTAGGTACTAGATTTGAACCAAAAAACGGGCAAGTGAAGTTAAATAAAACCGTATAAACATTAAATTGGGCTTTCATTATGTACACCATAATAGAAATTATAAAATCTTTTAGCGTGTTTGGGCGTAGGTTTTAGCGTAGTTTTATTTTTAAGTATATATATTACTAGTTATTACCCGCGGCTTCGCCCGCATACGCAATATATCATTTAATTTATAGCCTATGTGTTATTCTGATATATAAGCTATATTATTGCAAAGTTTCATCTCAATCCGTTCAGTAGTTTTTGCGTGATAGAGTAACAAACATCCATACATCCATACTCACAAACTTTCGCGTTTATAATATTAGTAGGATAGGATATAGTAGGATATTGTATACAAATTATTGTTACAAACGTAGGTAGGTAAACAGTTTTCAATAATCAATAGTATTATATAATGTAGGTATGTACCTACCAAGTAAGTAAGGTAAGTACGTACCTGTACCCTATATGACGGGTGTTATTTATTTATTTCTTTAATTGCACAATGTAGTGTACATTACAATATTTAAAACTAAATGAAGTACAAAAAACAGACCCCGTTTTAGGGCGCTGCAAGAGAACAATACTCATATTTACTTACTAGTTTTTACCCGCGGCTTCGCCCGCTATTTTGATTTTTGACGCAATATCATTATAATTTATAGCCTATGTGTAATTCTGATATATAAGCTATATTATTGCAAAGTTTAATCTCAATCCGTTCAGTAGTTTTTGCGTGAAAGAGTAACAAACATCCATACATCCATCCATCCTCACAAACTTTCGCGTTTATAATATTAGTAGGATTACTAATTTATGCTAATTCTAACAATGTATTATGTAATATAGGTACTTATTTAGATGAAATTATTTACAATTTAGTAATAGGGTTGCATTTTACTATTGGAATTTCAAAAGCTGTACATTATTATTATTTAGTAAGTAAGTACCTAAATTATACATACTTATATACCTACCTAACTATTTATATTTACTACCATTTATCTTCCATAAAATCTTGAATTGAATAGTATGCTTTCTCCAAAAGATTTGCTTTAACTTTATTTTTAAAAGCAATCTTTGGTAATATTTTTCAGGTTATCAGGTATCTTGTTATATAACAACAATAACAATACGAATATATATTCGTACACAACGGTATTGTGGACTAGATTTAAACAATTCTATTGTAGGTACGGGGTTTCATGCCTTTCGAAGACTGCAGTCATGACAGCTGCAAACAACCGAGATAACAAGAGATAAAATAATAAGTTGCATGACGGCCTCGGTGGCTCAGTGGTTAGTGACCCTAACTTCTGGGTCAATGAGGCGTGGGTTCGATCCCCACCCAGGGCAAATATTTATGTGATGAACATAAGTGTTTGCTCTGTGTCTGGGTGTTATTTAGTTACTATCTATATAAGTATGTATTTAAAAATAAGTATATGTAGTATATCAGTCTCTGGCAGCCATTTCACAAGCTTTGCTTAGTTTGGGGTCAGAGGCCGTGTGTAAGATGTCCCGAAATATTTATTTTATTTATTCTTTAAATTATTTCACCCTTATGCAGAACAATCTATTTCATTCCGCACAATCTCCACGCCGATAACTCCACTAATCCGACTTATCAACACTTCGAAACCTATTATTTCTATTCTTAATTAATTAAGTAAACGCGCTAAATCAATTCTTCCCTTATTTAGAAGTTGTTTTGAACTTTGAACCCAAAAAACATGGCGTTGTCACCCGCCGCCGACGACAATGGGCTAAAACAAAGTTGATATCTAACAAAGCTTGGGTTTCATTAACGGCCACAATGGCGCTTTTAGCCCTGATTGTCTTGCTTTCCCCTTCACTGGTGAGTCACCATCTCGCGTAAAAAAATAGGATAGGTATTACTCGCACCTTCAGACCAAATAAAAAAATACAGACAGAATGTTGTGAACATGGAGGGTTGTGAACAAACAAGTGAAGCCAGCAAAACTACGCCTCGCCGTGTACCTGTACAGACATACACGTACAACGAAACTATGTCTTGGTTTGTCAGTCGAACTATGGCGGCGCAACACCGACGCACGCACCACATGTATAAAATACCGGCCTCACATCTTGTCTAGGTATTCAAGAAATGTTTCTTTTACTTAGTCTGAGCTCGCACAATCATTTTCAGGCGTTTCACTCCTACATGGTGATTTTCTATGAAAATTCGCGCGTTGCGAGACTCAGTAAAAATTTAGTTTTCAAAAAAATATGTGAAATATTCACGCTTCACGCTTGTAAGGCGGTCTCCCACTTAAAACATTTAAATTACTTACTTACTTATTTTATTGTTTAAGTTGTAAGAAGCAATTTTTTGTATTCTTGTAGCTATAAAATGTGTACGGCTACATGATATTATAGCACCTAAGGACCTACTTACAGGCAGCCCAAGCAGGGCATTCAATCAATCTGTTATATTCGTATTCCACGGTTCATCTTGGTGCGACGTGCTCCAATATTTCAATACGAACTCTAAATACCAATGAGACCGTTTAACACAATTTAGTCTATTTAATATTCGATTAGCAAACGTTTAAGTTCTAAATTCCTAGTTCCGTAGTTCCAAATTTAGACATTTAAATATTATTACAGACTCTACTTGAAATATCTACAGGTTCGGCTTCGGAGCTAAATGTAAGTAGGTACAATCCCACAACACGACAGCTCATAATATTGCTGCCTCAGTGCCATTATTATTCACTTAGCCTAAAATGCATTATCAAGCATACTACGTAATATAATTATAATACCTAAGTGTACGATGGAAATGAAATTTCCGCACTTCATTCGATAAACAAACTTATCCAGCCATCTCTTCTAAGCCGCTATTATTTTAAAAATATGAGTGAGATTTTCCCATATTATCTTTAAAGTAATTTAAGTTTCCACAATAGGCATCATGACAAAAAAATATAATTAGTCCGTCAGATAGATAATGAAATAATATTAGGCATATTTTTTTTTTATTTATTAGTTTTTTTTTATTAATTTAAGCTTCCACAATAGGCATCATGACAAAAAAATATAATTAGTCCGTCAGATAGATAATCAAATAATATTAGGCACGTATTTTTTAATTTTTTTTTGTTTTGTTATTTTGTCAATTAAACAAAAAATGATGAAGATATAGTCCGTTAAAGTTCTGCGTGACGTCAAAGTGCCAAACAAATGAATAGACTTCTGTAAGAGAGATGACGTCACAACCCCCACTCCCAAACTTTGACAAAGTATATCTTTGTCATTTGTTGTTTAATTAACAAACGAAAAAATACGTGACCAATATTTTTTGATAATCTAACTTACTGACTAAGAATTATAATAACGATTTTTGTACCCAGTCATCATGCCTATTAGGGCTTCCAAAGCAGAAATAGTGAATTTTAGATCGATCGTGTCATACAATATAATGAGACTTCTGCATAAAGGTGACGTCCACAAGTGGTATATTATTCAGAGAAAAATCGAACCAAGATACATCATTTGAAAGCTTGTTTTATGGGCTTTCCAAAAATATTTAATTTAGATTTTATTCCCCTCCATTTTTTTTAATGTGAAAAATAAATTGTTTAAAAAATAACAAAACAGCTTATTACTTTTTCGAGTTTAACAATGATAAAGTGCTTCTATCGTTATTTTACTTGCATTCGTAGCTGATTCTTCCACAATTCAATCTAATGTAATCTCATAATTTGCTAAAATTAAAAATTATAACATACCAGTGTGACCAGTTAGTAGGTACAATGTGACAAAAAAACACTTTAAAAGTGTGTCTAATTGGTAAAAATGATTTTATTTAACAATTTGGAGGTTACTTAATCAGGGTTGATAGAGTTAAACTAACTATTGAGCCAAATATATTTATTTATCCTAATAAATTCAAAAGTAATTTTAAAAAAATCGGAGGGCTCTTTTTTGTTTTTAACTGTTGTAATAGACTCAGAAAAATATGAACTTTCTCGAAATGTAACGAGTGTTGTGGTTAGAATATTTGATTATTATTATACCAGCCTCCATTCATTTTGTGGACATGTCCTTTCCTCTTTTTCAAAACAATTGTCCGAAGACAAGGCAATTCATGGAGACACTGAGTTAGCTTCAAAATTTATTGTGCGCGTAGATTGGTAAACGAACAAGACGTTAACTTGATTAACTTATTTTGAGTACAACAATAACCGACTTTTGCCGGTTTGAGCGACTTGATGATATTTTTGATTTATAACTTCAACCTTTGTGTAGCTATAAATCTCTACATTAGTATGTAAGTAACAATGCAAGTACAGAAACAAAATACGAAAAAAGTCCCGTCTGAGCTTTTGAAAGCAAATATCTTATTTACACTATGCAATGGATTTTAATGCAGGTTTAGCCATAAGTTACTTAGATATTTTTCATAGGGGAAGTATATTGGAAATAAAAATAAGAAAAAATACTGAATAATGGTAGGTAGGAGAGCAAAGCAAGTTGCTAGCCTTGCTATAAAAGAATGACTTTGGAAAATACTGCAACTATATGGTTTTGGTAAGGCCTTACCTTAGAAACGCTTGATTTAATATTTCCCTACCCGTATGGAGAATTCGCTTCTTATAATTTCATCATCACTGATCACTATTTTCAGCTGTAACACGTCCACTGTTGGACATAAGCCTACCAATACCAATTTCAGTGGGACAGGTTGGCATCCAGTACGATCCAGCGGTTCTAGTCAAATCGTCTGTTATCACGTGAGTCTACGTTCAAAACTGCGCATACGTGCGTGTAAGGCGTGTGGTTTCCACCCGAGAATTTTGTGGCTCCATCAGCCATCAGTTCTGCATACTATCCACTACTACTGGGCTATACATTTCGCAGAAACATTGACTTTCCTCAGTACGAAAATTACCAAGTACCTACCTACCAGTTCGATACCTATGGTCAAAGATCTTTACTACTTACTACAAAAATTTCCTACAAACAGTGATAGCATCAACTCCGTATTTTTAATAAGTAATTATTTTTCGCAAAAAATGGCAAAACCGAGTTCCATTGTGTACAAAATTCAAATAATTCGGTCGAATTGAGGCAGAATTTTTTTCCATTATTGTTGATTTTTCAAAAACGGCTCAGCCTTTTTCAATCAAATTTAAATGAGACCTCCTGAGTATACCATTTCGAACTAAAAATAATTATTTGATTCGGTTCACAATTATCAGTGAAAATATCGGTGAACAAACAAAAAAAATACTTAAATCTAAGTAGAAGAACATAGAACCTCATCTTTTTTGAAAGTTGGTCAAAAATACCTACTGTCGCCACATTTCTGAGATCGACGCGAAGATCCAAAATTATTGCATAGAAAATCACAAAGAGAGCAATATACGAGACATTGACACTGAAATCTCCCTTCTGGACAAATGCCAAGCGATTCAACTAAGCGATAAGATGTTTAGGGGCTTCTTTAAGGGTGTATAGTTATGCTTTCTTTGTCCCCAATGCGTAGCAATGAGTGAGTAGGGCTTATTGGAGTTCAGTTATAAATTATTGGGAATCATATAAACTTGCCAAAGAACCGTTGTAATAGCTTATAAGATAGGGTCGGTTACAGTTTTATATAACATATCTTCCGCATAGCCGAGGAAGTATATAGGTACTTAGAATGTTTTGAAAGTTTTGGACTGTGTCGAATCTGTATACAGGGTTATTCTTAATCAATTAGCATCCTTTAAAGGGCATATTTTGTACATCAAAACTAACAACTTTTGTTCTGCGACTTTTGTAAAAACCTAAAAAAAAATTGTTGTAGGTACCTTAGAAAAATATTGTTCACCCGCGACAAAATGTATGGAACAGCTGTTTTTTTAGTTTTGACTAAAGTTGTTAGTTTTGATGTACAGAATAAGCCCCTAAAAGGGTGCTGATTGATTAGGAATAACCCTGTATAGTCTCTTTGCACGCCCAGTTCAAGCTTCCATGATGACACCCCATGTGGGGTTCTAACATCAATATTTTAAAACAAAAAAAATGCCAAGTTTATGATTGCAAATATATAGTGGTAAAGTATACTATACTTACTAAATCGTATGTATTTAGTATCTAGGTACGTTTAAATTCAGTTCACTTCTATGTCATCAACAAACGAACCCTCGGTAGGGTAGATTGCTGACAATTGTAGTAAATCACCGAGCAGCCAGCTCGGTAGATAGTAATCAGTCTGTATTTTACAAACATAAAAAGTTACCCACTCGGGAGCTTGCACAAAACCGATTCACCGCTTCATAAACATAGATAAATTGAACAAAAACGTCTCTATTTCAGCCTAAGGTAACTGCCGTGTTTTTGCTCCAGAAAACATATATTTTACGATACCTTGTCGCTTGGAATACATGATCCCTTTATGTCGTGTCTTTGTGAGCTGAATCTATAGTATTTGAGGGGCTAGTAGGTATTTCAGTCTTGTTTTGTTTTGTTCCTATGCAGATGTATAGACGCACCCATAGATACGAGTATCCTTAATAATAATAATAACATTATAAAATCTGAAAGTGTATTTGTTAGTTTGTTCCTCTTTCACGTAGCAATGGAGCAACGGATTGACTTTATTTGTGGCATGAACATAATTTGAAAGACGGAAAGTGACATAGGCTACGTTATATCCCAGAAAAATGAAATATTCCCAAGGGATGGCAGAAAAATTAAAATACCACGTGGGCGAAGCTGTGGGCAAAAGCTAGTAATAATATAAATCTCTACATCATGATAATCAGCCGTGTCTGTCTCCGTGGGAATGTAAAATTTTCGAATGAAAACCACATAATATAGCGTAGGACTTCTACCGACAGGATAGAATTTTTAATAAAAATCAAATGAGACAAGCTTGGTTCCAGCCGCTTCTAACCTGTCGTTAATTTAAATTCTAAAGGAGGCCTATGTTATTTGTCCTACAGTAAGTAGACGCCCCACGGCTGAAGTGGTGATCAGCTGGGCTGCATACATTTTGATAGTTTATCTATGGGTCTCATCGAATACGATGTCGACAAAACATCTATAAAAAATAAAATAAAAAAAGCTTTTATTTCCCATATTGCCAAATTAGTTAATGTCAAAAATAGGTTACAAAAAATTTCAATATTATAACTAATTACAAGTCAAAAAGGAAAAATAAAAAAATATTATTATTCCATTATTATTTAATTAGTTGTTGAGTCCACAGAACAGCGAACTACTTGTTGAGTCATAGCAAAATTTAGACATATCCGGCTTTTCTTCTGGGATCATCCAGTTTTGGATGTAGGCCTCCTCCAACTCTTGCCATTGGCTCCTGTTTTGGGCAGTGTGGGTCCATATTTTGCCAGCCACTGCCTCAATATCACCTTTCCATCTTCTATGTGGTCGCCCTTTACATCTTTTTTGGCCTCTCGGTATCCAGTGTAGTATTATTTCACTCCAGCGGTTGTCTTTTACTCTTGCAGTATGTCCGGCCCATTTCCATGTTAGTTTAGCAGCTGCACGGAGAGCATCTATCTATGATTTTAGTCTTTTGTCTGATAGCTCTGCTGTTCACTTTGTCACTCAGTTTCATGCCCAGTATGCTTCGCTCTGCAGCTCTTTGGAAAGTCAGTCAAAACATCTATCGGTAAAGTTAATCATAACCGTCATTAAATTATAAATCTAGATCCTTACCTTAAATGTAAGGATCTAGATTTATAATTTCATATGCTCATAAATACCAAAATATCTCATACAATTTTGAGATTTGATCCACTTCCCACTTGAGCTATTTAAACGACTGTTTTAAAAAAAAGTGCTTGTTAGCGAGCACTGGCTCAGACAAATTGTGCTAAATGGCGAAAGTTCTTCTCGTGCAGTTTACTAAACTCCGGAAAAGCTTTCAGTTAAGCATTTACCGCTTTAAAACTTAAATACCTACCTGATGTGGGGCCAAAATGAAGAAATAAGTCATGCGCATTTTCAAAATCATCATCATTTCAGCCATATGACGTCCTCTGCTGAAATATAGGCTTAACTTTTAAATCCTATCCTACTAATATTAGAAACGCGAAAGTTTGTGAGGATGGATGGATGTTGTTTTTAAACTTTCGCGATTTGAACACATTATTATTTTATACTACGGGACTAATCGCGCACTAAAATTACGAGATAAATAAAAACCTCCTCATCCCGACGTTTCGGCCGAGTTGCATCGACCGTGGTCACGGGTAGACTGGAATGTGCAACAGCTGGTACCGCCAATTCAATTTGAACTTGAAAAATTGTCATTACGACACACAACACTGACGGTATCTAACAATGTCCTTCTACCTACACTACGCGATTTGCATTTGTTGACAACAGGATTCCACGACGCCGATAACTTAAATCCATCCTCCCGGTTGAAATTCTTATGTTTTTTGATTTCCACCGCTTCACGAACTATTCTTGAAAAATAGTGTCGATCCGTGGAGAGGACTTTTGGGTCGTGGAGCTCGATCCAATGACCAGTACCTCCGTCAAGCAAATGCTCAGCTATAGCAGACTTCTGTATCTGGCGGTTTTTGACGCCGCGATATGTTCTTTGATCCGTTCAGCAATAGTACGCTTCGTTTGACCTATGTAGGAACTACCGCAACTGCAATCCACCTTATATACACCAGGAGTCTGAAACGGAATGACATCCTTCGGCGTTCTGACTTGGCCCAGTAGTTTGGATAAAGGAGTATACACTGTCTTGATGGAGTAATCCTTTAGCAAAGTCCCCACCTTATCCGTCACCTGAGGTCTTATTGAGGCTATCAGTCCACCTTACGCTTATGGTTAGACTCAAAAACTTTTCAACCCCAAAAATACTCTCAAGCTATTAAAATTGTTACACTCTACCAACATACAGCTGTCACTTACCGCAAAGACTGTAGATACCGAGAGACATTCCGAAAACCCTCAAACACCCGTGAAACACCCAAATTCCCGTTTAAACTTCACCAAAGATATTTAATTAAATTGGATCGCATAAAAACTTATGTGACAGTTGTAATAGAGGGTCGATTTGAAGCTAAGGTCTTGGCGAACCGATTACTCCTCAGTAAAATTCATTTAGGGAAGCCATAGAGATCTATAGAGTGGCTTTCTTTTAACTCGGCGTGCGAGATATTTATATGAGGCAAATACTTATACACCTACCCATCATCTTAGAATAGGACCTTTCCACTTATTTAACTCTGTTGTTATTTATAAATATAGAACAAAGCGGAAATTTACTGAAATTCAAAACAAAGATTTACTCAATACTCATACACTGCAAACGAAACGCTTACGAAACGTAAATTACAAAATAAAGTGCTGTGTGAGCGAATCCTACTTCCTACTAATATTATAGTCATAGTCATAGTCATTTATTCATAATAATAGTGTTACATGTCACAAAATAATCAAAATAATTGAAAAAATAATAATAATAAGTAATTAAATTCAACAAAAAAAAATAAAGCAATAATACCTACTTACAAAACATGTAAGAGAAACACCACAGTCATATAATTTTAATTTTAAATATTTCATCGAAACTGTAGAATGCCTTTTCGACAATCCATTTCTTTAATTTGTTTTTGAATGATTCCCTAGAAGGAGCGTCTCTGATGTCTAGTGGTAGCCGGTTGTAAACTTCGGGGGCGGTGACATGCACAAGTTTAGCCGTCCTAGTGAGCCGGTGAGGCACGGCGCACAGGCGGTGCGCGTGTCGCGGCGGAATCGCGCCGCGCGGCCGCGAGTCTCCAATGTGCGAGTACTCTTCGAGGTGGTCTCTGGCGTACAACGCCGCCTGGAGACACACGAGGCTCGGCACAGTCAGTATCCCCATGGACCGGAAATAGGGAAGCGCGGATGTGTCCTGCGATACTCGCGCTATTGCTCGCACAGCTCGTTTCTGCATTCTGAAGACGCGTTCTAATTCGGCAGCGCGCCCCCAGAGCTCGATGCCGTATTGAAGTTGCGAGTGGACGGACGCGAAATAGCATTGCCGGACCATGGGGTACGGTAGAATTGCCGATATCCGCCATAAAGCAAAACAGGCGGCACCTATCTTCCCACACAGTTTCTCGATGTGTTCTTGCCACATCAGGGTACTGTCCAGTCGAAACCCTAAGAAAGACGTCGATTTAACTTGGTCCATTTCAACATTACCAATTTTGACTATAAGCGGTCTGTACGACCGGCCAGCCAAGTTGAAATGAACAAAGTGAGTCTTCCCAGTAATTAACATTAGTCCGTTTACTTCGAACCAAGCGTTCAGAGCACTCGCCACTCCGTTTAACTTCCGCTCCAGTAGGTCCACAGTTGGAGAAGTGACTATCGCGGCGACATCATCCGCATACATAAGAACGTGCGCATCTCGAATGTTATCCGGCAGATCATTGAGGAGGATGGAGAACATGATGTTGGACAGCGAAGAGCCCTGCGCCACACCGATAACAGTCTCCAGAGGCTGGGATTTAGCCTTACCACCATCCCCGACGACCACCTGACATCGACCGTACGTGAAGTCCGTAAGCATCCTCAGTTCAGAGCCAACGACTCCATGATGATTCATTTTAGCTGCAATGACATCGTGGTCCGCAACGTCGAAGGCTCTGGAGAGGTCACAGAATATAACCGCAACCTGAAGAGAGCGCTCGCGAGCCTCGAGTATCCGTTTGACGACTTCTCTCGTCATTTCCGTGGTGGACCTTCCACTGCGGTACGCATACTGTCTGTCGCTCAACGCTTCAGAATCAGCTAGGTATTTCGTAAGCCGATTGCTTAAATCGAATTCCAGGACTTTAGCTACCGCAGGAATTATGGACACCGGTCTATAACTATTCACATCTTCCTGTTTACCTTTACCTTTGTACAAAGGTGAAACTTTGACATATTTCAGCGCAGCCGGATATCTGCCTTCCTTGATGCACGTATTAAAAAATCGCGATAGAATTGGCGCTATTGGCTCTGCCGCAGCGTGAAGTAAGGAGATGGAAATATCGTATATTTCCCTAGAATTTTTCTTCGCTACTCCTTTTGTTAGAATTGTGTAAACCTCGAGTGCTGTAAACGGCCTACATCTAAAGGAGCGGTCGGCGGGCGGGTGAGTCGCAGAGAGCGCGCGCATAGCTGCGGAGACGTCCGCCTTTGGTGAGCCACATGACAAAGCAGTACCAACAAAATGTGCGTTAACCGTGTTCACGATGTCGACTTTATTCGAGAATTTAGACCCATCAGGGCGCGTCAAAAAGTTAGTGAAGTCACATTGACCTCTAGTCTTACCGGTTTGTGTGTTTACCACCTCCCACATAGATTTAATTATATTTTCAGAATTGTAAATTATATTTGTGTAATAATTACATTTTTCCATATTTAATTAAGTCATTGTACTTTTTTTAATATTCGTCATATTTAAAAGCCAAATCATAGTTATTGGGAAATTTTAATTTAAGGTTGCTCATCTCAATTAACAGCGAATTCAAATTCACAATTTCATCAGTCACCCAGACTATATCCTTATTTTTCACCATAATTCGTTTCAGGGGAAAACATATATCGTTATGGTATTTTAACGTATTCACTAAGGACTGAGCGAAGTCTTCAGATGAGCCAGAATGCTTTCTCTCGAACGCGTCCCAGTCAATGCATTCCAGTGCTGCAACAAAATTGATGATATTGGTACGGCTCAGGTACGACTTAGCCAGCCGGGGCGGTGCGCGGCCCGGGCCTGGGTCACACGGGAGCACGACGCGAACAGCTACGTGGTCTGAGAGCATAGTGTCAACGGGGCGCGCGCGCGCGATCCCCAACAGCCCCCGGTCCACATAGACATGGTCTAGACTAGTGCTCGACGAGTTCTCCGTTCTAGTAGGGAAATCAACGATATTACATAAATTATGTGTCGACAGAATATCGTTCAACTTACGCAAATCAGAATTAATCGGACAAATCGTGTTCAGGTTGCAATCCCCCAAAACAACATAATGTCTTTCGTCCTGAACTAGCTTGTCGAAGAGGCATTCTATAACAGAGAAAAATAACGCAGTGCTTGCCAAGTTGGATCTATATATACAAACAACAGTGAGTTTCCTATCAACTAATTCAATTGCAGATATTTCGCATATCTGTTCTACTGAAAGCTGGTTGTAACAGTCTAATTTTTTATATTTTAGTTTATTATGTACATAAATGCACGATCCCCCGTGCATAATTGTTGGCCGGCAATAATGCGACGCAAGCATAAAATTATTTATATTAATACACTTAAGTTCATCGTATTTAAGCCAATGTTCTGTTAAACACAATACGTCACATTTCAAATTTGTCCTAAGCTGCACTTCTATCTTACCAGTCTTGTGTCGTATCGAGCGAATGTTTTGGAACATTTTATATCAGAAGTTACGGCGGCCGAGGCGGCAATGACGTCACTATCAGCTGCAGTATAAATGCGAAAGTTTGTGAGGATGGATGGATGGATGTTTGTTACTCTTTCACGCAAAAACTACTGAACGGATTTAGATGAAACTTTGCAATAATATAGCTTATATATCAGAATAACACTTAGGCTAAAAATTATAATGATATTGCTTCAAAAATCAAAATGTCATGCGGGCGAAGCCGTGGGTAAAAACTAGTTATGAATAAATAAGTGATTTGTTGTGCTTTGTGAGTACTTAATAAATTGTGTAATTTTATTGGTCGTTATAGGCCAAATCATACAAGTCGGCATATGTGAAGTTAGCTACAAGCTGTGCGAAACCCAATCAACGCGCAGCTTTATGTGAGCTTCAGTCAGGATTGGATATTGCGTAGCATGTAGCTAACTTCACATCGGTACACTTGTATGAGGCTTATACGCGTAGTAGAGATAGATAATTCCGTGTGAAATTAGGTCCCTGTTTAAGTGACTGAATGAATGAATGAATTTATTTGTCTATGAAACTAGGTAAAGTACAGAAGGCCTGAAAATAAAGGACAGAAATAATTTTTTAAAGGACAGAAAGGCCTCAAAATTCACCGTACGCGGTGCCATAAAAATAGCCAAATTACACTTTCGGCCCCTATTGCAGGCTCTGATGGAGCCAGCAGCAGTCCCGTGAGCGCTGCTGCTCCTTCCAAACCGCTTTGGGAGGTTCTTAGCTCACTCAAAACTTCTCTTCCTGTTTTAAAACGCATCCCGCGTGGTGCACGTTTTTCGGTTGCGCAGTGTTTATCTGCTGCTATTCGGAATGTTATTTCTAAAAATTCTTTAGTCGCCTGGGAACACCTCTTGACTTTTCCCTACGTTGTGCTTTACGTACATTCGGACCCAACAAACAAAAAATCCCTTACCACTAGGGTAAAGGAAAATTGCGTAAAGTACAGCGCATTGGAAGAGAACTCTTTAGATTTTGAAAGCATTATTCCGCCAACAAGGCAGAATAAACCAAATTCTAAAAAAACAGACGATTCGGTTACCATTAAAATAGTAGAGAGCAAAATTAGTGATGGCGATATCAAAGGCGCCGCACGGGTCCTGTTCTCCAGCGACACTATTGCCCCCCACACACCCGATACGGTCCAGTCACTCCGTGACAAGCATCCGCCGGCAGCATGTCTCCACCTGCCTGAGCCACCACACCCTGATGACGTTGTCATTGAAGTGTCAGCTCAGGAGATTGCAGCGGCCGTTTCTTCTTTTCGGAGCGGCTCAGCCGGAGGCCTAGATGGTCTCTCGCCTCAACATCTAAAAGATCTTCTATCTTTTAGCTCTGGTGAGGTGGCTGAGTCTCTCTTGAGAGAATTAACGGGTTTGGCAAATCTCATGTTATCTGGGCAGGTCAATGATGACGTTATCGAAGTCTTGTATGGCGCTAACCTATGCGCACTTGTCAAAAAAGATGGTGGCATCAGACCTATTGCTGTTGGCACCACATATCGTCGTCTCGCAGCCAAAGCCGGTTGTGGAAAAAAGGTTGCTCTTTTGAGTAGCCTTTTTCAACCAATACAGCTTGGCTTTGGTTCGCGGGGTGGATGTGAGGCTGCTGTTCATTCGCTTCGTACTTTTCTCGGTCAAAATTGTGGAGAGGTGTTGCTTAAGGTGGATGTCAAAAATGCTTTCAATTCGGTTAATCGAGACGCCTTGTTGGCACAGGTCAAAGACAAAATTCCCGATCTTTTCAATTTTCTTTGGCAATGCTACGGCAAACCCACTAAATTAATTTACAAAAATGATGTTTTGCTATCTTCCGTTGGCTGTCAACAAGGTGACCCTCTCGGACCAGCCATTTTCAGCCTGGCCATTCATCCAATTGTTCAACGTCTCCAATCTAAACTCAACGTTTGGTATCTGGATGACGGGACTTTGGGTGGCGATGCGAGCACAGTCCTACGTGATTTGGAAATTCTTATAGACGAGTTTCGTCAAATTGGTTTGGAGCTAAATTTTTCGAAATGCGAACTTTTCGTTTGCGACTCATGTCCGGATAAAGATTTGATACTTAACAAATTTAATGATTTGGCACCTAACATCAAATCGGTAGACAAGTGTTCTCTTCGCCTTCTAGGTTCGCCGATATTAGATGAGTCTTTTCCGCCTTTCGTTCAAGAAAAAATTCAAAATTTTTTGAGTGCCTCTGATAGGCTACTCAAAATTAACGCCCACATGGCTTTTACCATTATAAGATGTTGTCTGTTTGTTCCAAAATTTATGTACGCTTTACGATGTAGTCCATTGTGGAAACACAATGAGCTCCTTTTGAGCTTAGACGATGTTGTAAAGCAGTCCCTAGTATCGGTTTTGAATATTGACATGAGTGAAAGGGCGTGGCTACAAGCCTCCTTGCCTGTTAGGCTTGGAGGGTTAGGGGTCCGCCAAATTTCAAGTGTTGCTTTACCAGCTTTCTTGTCCTCCATTCATAGTACTCAGAACTTGATTGAAAAAATCCTCGCACCTTCTTTAGGCCATTCTGGCGTAGATGTAGCTCATTTGAATGAGGCAACGAATGCTTGGAGGGTCGCTTGCCCAAATGCCGAGCTTCCAAAGACTTTATCGTCGCAGAGACTGTGGGATCGGCCGATCTGCGAACTAGCACGGAAATCTCTTCTAGACACGTGTCCTAGCGTCGCGGATCGCGCTCGTATCCTTGCAGTCTCTGTATGGGAGTCCGGTCTTTGGTTGCAAGCATTGCCCTCTTTCAATACTGGTAACCTTTTAGACCCAACTGCATTTCGTCTAGCTGTCAGCTTACGCTTGGGTGCAAGGTGTTGTGAAGCCCATCGCTGTCAGTGTGGTACTGCAGTTGACCAGCTCGGTCACCACGGTCTCTCTTGCTCAAGAAGCGCTGGTCGGATTGGACGCCACGCCAGCCTTAACGATGTCATACGCAGGGCTTTTGTCACCGCCAATATCGCAGCCGTACTCGAACCGAGTGGGTTGGCGCGTGGTGATGGCAAAAGGCCTGACGGCATGACGCTGGTCCCATGGAAGTGTGGACGGCCCTTAGTATGGGACGCAACTTGCGTCGATACTTTGGCACCGTCACATCTTCCTGAGACTCAGAGTAGGGCTGGAGCGGCGGCCAATTCGGCTGAGCAGCACAAGCGGCGCAAATATGCTAACCTCGGGAGTGGTTACATATTTGAGCCATTTGGAGTTGAGACTTTGGGTCCGTGGGGGCCGGGAGCTCATCTTGTTTTCAAAAGTCTTTCTGAGCGTCTGGTGGACGCGACGCGTGACCAAAATGCTGGTGTTTATTTGGCTCAACGTATAAGCATTGCCATTCAGCGTGGCAATGCTGCCAGCATGCTGGGCACGCTGCCAACTGGCAGTGGGCTTGAGCACTTGGATTATCTTTAGACCTTCAAGGGTCTGTGGATGATCCAATTGCTTTCTATGTAGTAGTAGTGTAGTATTGTCATTATATTTTTAAAAAAAAAAAAATAGGTAAAGTACATATGTTATACAATATACATATAAAGTACTCTAGCTTCTACCTCTAGAGGTTTATAGACTAACAACTTAGACTAGTATTATTCTAGAATAATTACATAAATTTACCAAAGTGTTATAATCATAAAGACATTTAAAAGATATACCCAATTAATTGTCATCAAATAAATCAATTAAAATAATTATGTTATACGTGGTTAAAAATGTCAATTAAAAAATGTCAATTACAAAGCTAAATCATTATTTAGTGTCATTTAATTGCTTGTCGGTTAAAAACATGTCAACTGTGTAGTAAGCTTTCTTGATTAATAAGTCATTTAACAAAGTTTTGAAAACATTGATCGAAACGTCATATCTCGCTAGATCTGCGTATAAAGACTATTTAGACCTCACCGTGTGGCGTAGGCAATTTATAGGGGTAGATAAAGCCCTTTTAAGTATGCTTCTCGTGACATTTGGCATGATTAAAACTTCAGTAACATTATGACTGGGGTATTATCACCTGTACAAAATATGTACGAGTATTTAATTTATCCTCCTAATATTATAATAAGTTGCGTTGTGACTTTATTTAGGTACTTACTGCAAGGAAAAATAATAAATATAATAAATAAATATTACGGGACATGTCACAGACGGTCTCTGACCCCAAACTAAGCAAAGCTTGTGATATGGCTGCCAGAGACTGATATACTACATATACATATTTTTAAATACATACTTATTTAGATAGTACCTGAATAACACCCAGACACAGAGCAAACACCAATGTTCATTACATAAATGCTTGCCCTGGGTGAAGATCGAACCCACGCCTCTTTGATCCAGAAGTCAGTTTCACTAACCACTGAGCCACCGAGGCAGGATAGCAATGGGATTTGTAGAAAATGTCAAATTCGACACATTTGAGTTCGAATACACTGCGATAAAGTAAATAGTGCTTAAATACTTATCTATCTACCTACTTACCTATTTTTTCAAATGTGAGCATAGTTATAGTTATACTTAATAAGCTACATCTACTTAAGTATGTGGGTAAGTATGTACTTATTGTAAAAATCCAAGATAAGCTGCATGTATGAGAGTTATCATAGTTCTCGAAAATATGGAAAGCCTACCAATCTGCATTTGCCAGAGCGGTGGACTATGGCTTAAGCTGGAAACATACTATCGGACGCGACTGACAACCGCGACATAGCAGTGTGCACAGTCTTAAAACATCTGGCGCGCCAGATCGCTCTCGGACGTCCGAACGCTCAAGGTCAGCCCAAGGTGACGTCCGCGACTTATGTCCGATAGTTTGCACGGCTCAGTGTACATTCAGTGTCTAGATACCTATCAGTCGCGGCTGTCAGTCGCGTCCGTCAGCCGCGTCCAATAGTATGTTTCCGGCTTTACCTATCTCAGAATGAAAGTTTACTCTATCCATGTCAAATAAAATTTTGAAGGACGACAGTGATGACTTCTTTTCAAGTGGAAAAACTACCTAAGTACTTTTACTTCTTCACTAGAAAAGCATCAGTTTCAGTTTTCTCTATTTGTAGAATGTTGTACTGTAGGTAGGTATTTCTCATAATTAGTCTCTACAATTGTCACAATTTTGGATAGAGAGCTAACCTATAACGCCGATGATGACATATCTTCTAGTAGGTACTTAGAGCAAGTCAAAGTATTAGTCAATCTTCAATTGCGGATAGGGTGTGAGAAAAAAGATGTGCTATACATACTTAGATAGCTATACAGGGTTATTTCTAATCAATTAGCATCCTTCTAGGGGCATATTCTGTACATCAAAACTAATAACTTTTGTTCCACGACTTTCGTCAAAACTAAAAAAAAATTAGCTGTGCCATACATTTTGTTGCGGGTGAAATTTATTTTTCTATGGAACAACAAAAAATTTTTTTGAGTTTTGACGAAAGTCGTATACTTATAAAAGTTGTTAGTTTTGATGTACAGAATAAGCCCCTAGAAGGATGCTAATTGATTAGAAATAACCCTGTACATACGTTGTTATGATTTTATCATATTTAGACTCTAGATAATAGTAAAAACCCGCATAATAGAAATGATAGAAAATAGATAATAGTTCATAAATATGTTGATTTACTTAAGCATCTCATCAAAAATTCACCAGTAGTTTATGGCGCAAAAAAATTGTCTGACTACAACATCTAGACCGTCTAGACCGTGCGTAGTAGTCAGACAAAAAAAAAGTATACGCAAATAGAGACTAAATATATTAGTTTCGTCCTGTTCACACTTTCATACTTGCACATCTCGCCCTCACTTACTTTTGTAATTATTAATATTTAGCGCCCTGTCTATACTCTATAAAATTTTACTTGATCTCTGCGACAGCTGTCAGAAAAATCACGCCTATGAAGTCCTGAATTTCTTAATAGTACAGACAGTACCTGTCAATGTCATACTTTATGGGCATGCCGATTAGTGATGGGCGACGACTGAACGTGACCACAGAGTTTTAGATAGAGTTTTATTTAAAATATCGATAGTTTATACTAACGATATTTTAAATAAAACTTAATTTATCATTAATTTTACTGTATATTTTAATATCATAAATTTTTTTACATGTACAACTAAATTAAACCCAATTATACTCGTATGTTACATTAGCATGGATAATAGTGAAAAACGTCGATAAATACTATCGTTACCATTATTATGAGTATTTAAAGAATATCATAACATTATTTACATGTGTACAATGTACATACTTGATCTTAACTTAATAATAGTAAGTAAATAAAATCAAATTTCTCACCTTCAACTACTCATTAGATCACAACCTTGTTTGAAAATCGATTTTTTCCACCACTATCTCAACACTAAAAATGTCAATCTTCTATGTCAATGTCACTGTCGCAGAGATCAAGTTAAATTTTATAGAGTATAGTTATACTTCACTATGACTTAGAGTGAATGGTAGGTACTTACTACCTGAGATCAAAAGGTGTTATTTTGAGGAGGTTTTCTCTATCTCCAAGCTATACCTAGCAACTTTAAATATTTCTCGTCATTCGTCTCCGTTATTTGCAATTTCGGTTCGTAGATTGCATCTGCATTTTAGATTGGGCGCCGTGTCCGACACTCCGTCCACGGGCTTAACTATCCCTCTGTTTTATTTCTATTATTGTTTTAATAAAGGCTCTGTGATAAAACTTTCCATTAGAGATAGTGGTAGAACAATCCGACTCCGCTGTATAGTTGTTTAATTAAAAGTTCTGCGGAAAAATACTCTGATGAAGTGATTTCGTTGTTTGCTACTCATTTAATGATAAGTTTTGTTGACGACGCTCTTTCTCGATCCTAGTGTTATTCTGATGTATAAGCATTACTATCGCAGTTTCATCTCGAGCCGTTCAGTAGTTTTTGCGTGAAAGAGGTACAAACATCCATACATACAAACTTTCGCGTTTAGTAGGATTTATTTCGTAGGCGTGTCGTAGACCGCAGAAGCGTCACGTAGTTTGCGACACGTACTCGTACCTATACACTGTCTTCTGTCGTAGCATGCAGTCGGCTACGGTCTCGCTACGGTATAGAGAAAATAGAAAAAAAATATACCTATCTATATTTTCTGTTGATTGTTTAGGTACATCGTCGAATAAAAACTTATAATTGACAGCGACTAGACTATTATTAGATTATTTCAGCAAAAAACGGCAAAACCGATTTCCTTCGTGTACAAAATTCGAATTGATGTAGGTATACATTTTTTCCATTATAGTTGATTTTTCAAAAACGGCTCAACTGATTTTGATAACATTTAATTATGGGATCACCTCGGCAGTATCCCTTTTCGAACTAGAAATGTTTTTTTTTGATTTGGTTCACATTTTGAACATTTTGATGTACATACACAAAATATACATACAGACAGACATAGAACCTCCTCCTTTTTGGAGTCGGTTAAAATTAGTTTGTAATCAGGCTGCCGATTCGATCGCAGCTTGACGTCACTAAGCACCATATACAGACTATATATAAGTAACTATTGTTTAATCTGTGGCTCCGTCAACTATAACTATCTATTGGCTGTCACATCTTTGATTGCATTGTGATGTCACTAAACTCGTCGCAACGCATATCGTTCTGACCAATATAGTTGCATTTAGCTGGGGTACGAGTAATTCAATTCAAATTCAAAATTCTTTATTCGCATCACAGATTCGCATAAATTGTGGTGAAAAGTATTTTTTATATTTTTAGCAACGACACAATTAGCCAATATGGCATACGAAAATTTGTTTATATCACTAATTATAATTACCTGTGTCTATAAAAGCAATAGTAAAAAATATTATTTTTACAGACTCCTTTTACATGTCTCAGTAATATTAAATCATATTATTTCAGATAAAAGTCCATATAAAAGTCAAAATACATAAAAAATCTTAAAACTACCATAACCTATAGTTGGGTTTGGACCCGGAATGCTCAACATGCACCTTCGTTCAGTGCTACATTATATTGGGCTGTCCAGGTCCATCCTCCACGCGAACATTGATGAAGTAATGAATACCTACCTGGAAAAATAATCCATTTCTTTACTGAACCTACCGCTAAACTAACTCTTTACTTCCCAAAAAAATTTAAAGCACTTACAACTTCATACCTACTTTATACTTGAGTACCTAACTTTGTTCCCTCGCTGCACAATTTGTGATAGAGTTTGTGCAAAAAGAGAAGCGTTGTAGGTGAGGTCGCCCGTGTGCCATTTTACTAATTTTGTTACGTCGACAACACTGATCTGTCATTGCTGGTACCTATAACTAAAAGTGTTTGATACTTGGTAGATACCAATTCGGTTTTCATCAGTAGACTTGCGGCTACCTAGTAGTCGGTAGCTACCTTGGCTCATATGATTTTCGAGCAAATATCTACAGAGCCACATTCTCTAAGTGAAAGTAGTAAAACAATATCCGCCGTCATACATAATGACTTAGATATTTAAATTCAAACATTTAATAATTCACAATAACCCGTTTTCTCGAATTTCGACGTTATGTCACCCAATTAGTGCTTGTAACCGTGCACTTTCGCAACGCGCGGCGTTATAGTCGGCTTGCAATCGCCTTACGACTAACTCAGAGCAAATAAAAAAATCAAGAGAGAATGTTGTGAAAGAAAGCCAATCAAAACTACGCCTCGCCGACAATTACACACACACCTCCCGTACAATGAAACTACGCCTTAGGTTGACAGTCTGTCAACCTGACTGTTCAACGACGTTCCTTCTTGATTTTTTTATTTACTCTGAGACGACTAACTAAAAAGTCTGCCCACTACGTAACTTGGGCAAGGTTTTGGCTCGTACACTTTTTTTTGTACAATTGTGTCTCTATATATATTTGCTCGAAGCTGCTAATTCAAATTCTATTGTTAGTTCACAATAACGCCACGACGATTCTGTTTTTGTACAAACTCTAGCGTAGGTGTGCAAATTGGGTAAGCTGTCAAGAGTTGGGTAAACTTGGTGGGACCAGTAAAGTGTGATCGATGTGGGAGGGCTTATTAAGAATCTTCGACAACTTCTGCTTATTAGTTTATCAGGAAAGGTTCAAATTATGACCTACTTTAATAATAGTTAAAGGGTGATGCGGTGTGTATAAATATCATTGACTATGTGGAGCACAGAATAATTATTTTTTGCAAAAAATGATTACGTAATTTACTCTTGAAAATTAACTGAAACTGTGCCAAAGTAAATTACTCTTTTATTCGACCGTCTCGCAGAAATTATTTTAAGTAGGCACTAAACTTATAGAAACAAATAGGCCGACTATAAATACATAAACAGAAGAGAAATATACACATATTTAATTTTATTGCACACCGAGAATAATTACTATATATAAACATGGAAAGCAGAAACAGTAGAAATCAGATTTCATCGGAAAAAACAGACAAATTGACAATCTCATTGTTGGAAGACTGTTGAGAAATAATGATTAATTGATTACGCACAGTATTTTCTAATTTTATTAGCCAAATCGCCCAAGATCTAAAGCTTAGCTCTTTAGATTCAACACACAAATGGATAGACAATGACTGAAATGATGATGATGATGAACATTAATACGAGACAAAGTTTCATAAGTGTGTAACTTAAGCAATGTAATTGAATCTCATCTAGAAAAGTTCTATGTAGAAAAAGAAAATTTAAATTTTTATTAGGGTTAGAAACTTGAGTGATCTAATAAAAACTTTGCTCATCTACGCGTCGCACAGAAGCTCTATTCTGGCGTGGAGTAGATAATACTGGTCACTGTCTTACTAGTTGGAAATGACTTGGGAGTGAGGGTGACAAAAGCAATGTCCAGCGCGTTGAGATGACCTCTAGAAGTGTGATAGGTTTCGAGAACCTATTGTGGCCAAGACAATGATAAGCTTTTGGGAAGAACGCAAAAAATATCTCCATCCACAATTGGTAATACAATTTTCTTACTTTTTATTTGGAGTGGCAGAACCTATTTAAATTAGAGGAACGTAGTAATCGTTAATTCCACAGATTTGTAAATCTGTGGTTCAGTCTACTCAATGATTACTACATAGGATATAATTATTTTTTGCAAAAAATGACTAGACCGACTTCAACAGAATTCGCAAATATTTCGTACGGATCGATGTAGCATTTTTCACATAGTGGTTGATTGATCAAAAATGGCTATGCCGATTTCGAAAAAATTTAAATGAAACCAACGTATGCGCATAAAGAGCAACAAAAGTAAGATCTTTTTAATAAAAAAATAATTATCGAATTCAGAGTACTAAGTAAAAAGTAATGCGTGGTTATACATAAAAAAAAAGTACGCGTCGAATAGAATTCGTTTCGTCGGTCAAAAACAAAGTCGCTGCCTGCTGTCTGTCCCTATAGCTATCTTTAAAACTACGCAACGGATTTTGATGCAGTTTTTTTAATAGATAGAGTGATTCAAGAGAAAGGTTTAGATGCATAATAAACCTGTGGGAAGCCAGAGCCGGATATAAATAAATAAATGAATTGCGCATGGAATGTAGCTAAAGAATTATTTGCCGGGGTGTTAAAGGGATTCAATAAGACACTAGAGTCTGTCTCAGAATGTATCTCTTGCTCTATGTTTGTGATTTATTAATGAATAATAACAGCTTATATACTAAATCATATCTATACAGTATGCGCTATCTATATCACGTAAAACATCTAAATCACGATCTAGTTAATCGTGCTATATCTAAAATATTCCATCAAGTTGCAACAGCACTTCCACCTTGGAAAAAAAAATTAATATACATTTACAAACTATAAAATAGTAACAAACACTTATGAAACAAATACCTAAAAATAGTCAACCAAAATAAACAATAATTCTACCATTCATATTGCAGCGACCTTGATGACTTTATGGTTTGTTTGCATCAGATAAAACTGAACCTACTGGCCTAGTCAGTTACACAGTTACAAGTTACACAGTCGTTGGTATCGCCGTCGAGAGCACTTGACTATCTACCTAAGCAGACTTACTTAGGTACCTACATTACTTATGCTGCACACCCGTCCGTGCAGCAGCAGCCAAATTGGGCTGGAAACTTCAAACGCTTACAGTATATGACATCATTATTTTTCGCAAAAATGGCACCAATGACTTCTATCGTGTACAGAATTCGAATAGTTTAATGTGGCATCTATGCACACTATTGTTGGTAATTTATTTTTACTGTTCTAACAACTTTCAACTGTAGTAGTAACAACGGTAATTCATTTACCGTTCTTACTACCGGTAGTAAGATTGGTAGTAACACTGGGCATAAACCGATTTATCAAACTCTGCTCAGCACATTGCAATAAAATTTAAATGGGATCACCTCGGACGTATGCTCGGATGTGTTTTTTTAAATTGGTTCCGTATTGGCGAAAATATCGAAGGACATACACAAAAAATTACATACAAACGAACATAGTACCTCCTCCGTCCAAAAATGGACGTCGGTTAAAAAGGGTCCATGTCAATTAATGTTAACGTGGCGTCAACGTGGCGCCACCCTTTGGATATATTCGCTTCGTTACGAATAGTTACTCAACCTAATAAGTTGATAAATCTTTTTGAACGATAATTTTATTAATTCATTAGACGTGTGATATTGGAATCGGTATGATAAGGTCGGAGGGCAAACTTAGTATGAAGTACTTAGGTAGGGACAGGGTAACTTTGTGCGTAATTTATTACCTGTGAAATGAAATGAAACGATATTTATTTCACAAAAAATAGAGTCATACCTAATATTCAATTATACAATGTTAAGATACACAATACATTCGGATAATTATCTCGATCTAATATATCAATTGTTATTTACGACTTATGGACTGTAATATATTGTAATTTTGTAACGAAAATTTCACTTCATAATTATAGCTTTAAATTCTGTTTAGATAGGTACTAGTACTCGTAAATATTCGCTAGTGCTTATTTTGCAACAGGTGCTTATTTTTGAAAGTGCATATTTTTGTACGTAGTTTATTGAATCAGGCGTTACTTTGCGGAAGTTCATATTTAACTCCTTGTTTTGAATAAATATTTAAGAGGTGTTAAGATTATATTTTTTTCTTTTACCAAGGGTGGTGGTTCCAAGGGTGGGAATAACCTCTAAACCCATGACGACACGTACGGTCGAATTCTAGCACGTTATTGACTGATGCAAATATTAAATGGCAACGGAGAATGTAACAAAGCTACAGCCAGAGCCACACGGCTTTTTGGGCTTCCGTCCAGGGCCACGCGGATTCCAGGGGCCCCCAGCGTAGTCAAGCCAAAGTCAAAAATAGACGATAATGCGAAATGATAATCGATTTTTTTAACAGTTCGCAAGATTTGCAATCCTGCAATTAAATCTAATATTTTAGGGGTTTATCAGTCAAATATTTTATTGTGTTATTTTCCTCTACATTGAGTAATTAGGTGGGCACTTGGGTAAGTAGTATTAGCCCAGAGCCCTCTAAACTCACAGTCCGGCCCTGGCTACAGCTATTATTTGAAACCGTTTGCAGCTGCTGCATTGCTACCACAGCTGAATCAGAAATACAAGTATTTATGTGTCATGTCGATGAAGTATTTAGAGAGTATTCTCCAGAAGCATGTCACCAGGTAAGCACTTCAACAAATATCTACGAGTGCCTATCGTAAGGCGATTTGTCAGATTTCCGAAAAATAGGCTCCTTCATTTGATCGCCTATAAACCGATTTATTCCGGGAACCGGAGTAATCTCAGGATTTGCTCGGGGAGCACGCACCTCTCGCTGTGATTGAAAACCTCACTTTACTGGATTGCACCTATTTTTTCTCTAGACACAGCTCAATCTGTAAAGTTCTGGATTTTTTGACTGCCTAGGAAGGGGTATTGATATTTCCGGGGATAAATAACTTCCAGATTGATTGTTACTACCTTCTTTTGAGTGGTTTAACGATGGCAAATCTGATGTGATAATATCAGTCTATACTTAGTTTATGAACTAGGTACACTAACAACTAAAACATAATGTCATAGATGAGAGAGCAATCATAACTTTTCATCGGAAAACGGACCGTTTTTTTCACTGGATTCGCGGTGGTGTATGTTTAAAAATGAACGTGTATTGACGCACCTGACATCGATCCGGCCAAAAATGAAGGTATTTGTTTATTGACAGTTCGTTGTCCGGTGAAAAAACGGCCGTGAACAAGCGCTCTAGGGGTATAACTGATGCATTTACAGATTCAGTTTGCGATTTAGTCAAGGCGTTGAAATAGGAAAGACACACAAAATAACTTAAATCTTTATATAGGCCGAATAAAACTTCTTGGCGGCTATGAAGTTAGCTACGAGCGGCTAAAAACCCAATCTTAACTTGATTTTTTGTATGAATACAATTTAATGGTCGGAGGGTATCATAGGATATAGCCTACGTTTTTTGCTAAAAATCCAGCGGACGAAGCCGCAACTAAAGCGTAGTCAATTTATGTAAACACATGTAGAGTAGGTATAGAATGTTAGGTACAAGAAATACCTACTGCAGATGAAAATCTAAAAAAGCTATTTAAAAGAAACGAAAAAATATGGCAAATGGAAAAGGTGGATGGCGGAACGGTAGAGTACTAATCGTAAAAGTTTTTTAATCTTAGCAGTCACAAAGGACAATGTGATCGTATCGTACCTACAGGCTTCTTTGAAGTAAAGGGTACGTTTAACTGGCATAATCATAAAATTAGAATAAGCCAAAAATATATTTTATTCAGATACGTTTTGTAGAGTTTGGAACATTGAAGAGCAGTTGGAAAAATAATTAGAAGAACACCATTAGATACTATTAGTTTTATCAGCATGATAATAACTTTAGAATGTCCACTGCTGAACATAGGTCTCCTTGATAGGTAATAGGGATAAATGCGGCTTGTATGCAACGCAATTCTCTGGTTCTAATTAAATTTTCTGTCTATTTTGAGGGTGGACATCTTACGCTGCGCCTAGGTACATCAAAATATTTGTTTACGGTAGGTAAAAAATAAATAAAAACATAATTATTCTTCGCTAAAAAATCGCAACACTGCATGACTTCTACCTTGTACAGAATTCGAATAATTTGCATGAATCGATGAGCCATCCATGTACAATTATGTTGATTTATCAAAAATAGCTCAGCCGATTTCTATAAAATTTAAATGGGAGTACCTCGAAAATATATTCTTGGCGAAAATATCGATGAACATAAAAAATCATACAGGCGAACATGAGATCTCCCCCTTTTCAGTAGTCGGTAAAAATGGTTCTTATGTTGTACCAAGTATTTACAAAATAAATACTTGGTGCAACATAAACAAGAAATTATGCAAATTCATCATAACGTTAAGTTCAGTCTACTTGAAAGAGCACATTCTGTGCGTAAGTTTATAATTTTAATGGGTTTAGTTGCGCAGTTATAGAATAACAAAAGTTAGATAAATTTACTTTAGGGCTAATTTTCACTTGCAACTTTAGTGGTTAGCGATCCCACAATGAAACTTATCTACTGAAACAAAATATAAGCATTGGTTTAAACTGTCTATGGATAGGGCACATCGTCAGATGTAGATCGTAGAGCAAAATTGCGGACCTAGGACAAAGCCATGTCTTAATTAAAGCGATTGTGAACCGCGAACTTGGCCATACAGTAACAATAATAAGCTCTAAATATTATCCGATTTGAGTGATTTTATTTTATTTTTATTGGGAACCTTACAGCTATGTTACAAAAATAGATTTAAAAAAAAAATATTGACGGCCAATTACAGGGTTCCACGAGTAAATTTAAATGAAGTTGATGATCGAGTAGACAGAAAGTATAAATAATTAAATAAATAGCAGTGAATGCACAAGCGGCCATCACCAACCCAACTCCGAACGCGCTGTCGCGAGTCCAGAGACAAGCGGCCGACCGCCGCCCGCGAAATCCCAGCTATTCAAAAAAATTCTCAAGCGATTGACAGTAAAAACAAAATTTCGTTACAATTTAAGCGGTGAAAATAATTTTCTCCCGGAACGTAAATTTTATCAAAAATGTACCTAAAATTCTCTCGCTCTACAGAAAACGCGAAAACATTGGTCGATTTACAGACCTCTTAAGTACCAAATTAATTTCACACTAATTCACACAAAGATCTGATTACCATATTGTAGTCTTTAAAACGACTCTTTAAAACGAGACTACATGTAGAACTTTTAAACTGAAATCGAAATATGTTTTATATTATAAGTACTCTGTAAAACATAATCGTAGGCACTATCTTAATTTTTGCTACATCCCACGCAGTAAATACCTAAACTTGCCTAAACCTAATTCTAATATTAAAAAGATGAACAGAAACGAACGCCACATACTCGTAGCATTTTATGTCGCAATTTCCTTTCATTCATTCATTCGTTCGCCAGAAAAAGGCTCTGTTTATCTAACACCCTTAAACTTGTTACTGACACGAAAATAACGCCTTACGGCTACTATTTACAGTGTTATGTAACTAAGCCCTCAGCTTAGTTGTTTTGATATATTGCAGAACATAACTTCACAAGTGTGAACAAGCACCATGAAAAACACCATTTCGCGGGGCCTTGAACTTGAACGACCTTGTGTAGGGAAAATTCTCGCACGTTTTTTCGGAAAGAAACTTTTTATTTCATCTCAAAGAACTTTTAATGTTCTGGAGCTAAACGGCTTTATTGGGGGCTATAAAACAACTTTGATCTACCTAGAAACAAACAACTTTATTTAAATAGTTACTTTTGTACTTATCTGAAAACTTTGGGAAATCGCGATATAGTGGCGGTGTCGAGCGAGATGAGTTTACATGTTAGATTGGCAACATGCTTTGTGTAATAGTTCATAGCTGAATATATGCCTACCCACGGCAAGTATAAAAGACATGGTAGTCTAGTGGTAATGACACTCGCCTTACAATCGTGAGGTCGTGGGTTAAAATCCCGGTCCCGTACCAATGAATTTCATGGAATTTATGTACGGAATTTTACACCACTGGCTTTTAGGTGAAGGAAAACATCGTGAGGCAACCTGCATACGTCCGTAGAAGAAATCGATGGCGTATGTGAATCCACCAACCCGCACTGGGCTAGCGTGGAGGATATAGCTCAATCACCCTTCGTGGGTAGGCCTTTGTCCTGCAGTGGACTATTAAAAAAGGCTGGTACAGTACGGCAAGTATGCTATAAATCCACTACCTTGACCAACTGCGGGTTGGTAGATTCATTTTGGTGTAAAGGTCGCCGATTTTCTCCGATTTATTCTGGATGTTTAACCAAGTTTTCCATCTCCAAATAGCCAATGGTGTGTAAAATCGTATATACAGGGTTACTGGTATTTAATTAGCAAATCTAATTTAATTTAATCTCATTTTAGCTTATTTGAGTAGTGTAAACCGACCAACCAACCCAGCTGGGTCCTCTAAATTAGCACACCTTGTCGTATTTTCTTTTGTACCTATCTCTCTCCATCCTAAGGTTGCCTGGAAGAAATCACTTTCAGTGATAAGGCTGCCGGTTGCTTCACATGTTTTAGCATCTATTTTAACTCTATTTTCTGTTTTATGTGTGTGTGAATGTGAATCAATAAAGAGTTTATCTATCTATCTACCTGGTAGGAGTGGTGGGTTTCCATAACTGTCATATAGCAACATTGTGTTGTAATATTTCGATGAGGTTAAAATTTTACTATTTTTATTGTTATTGTGTATTTATTTTGTGTATATTCTTGGATTAATGATTAGTCGCGCGACCAATAATTTGATCTAAGGTTATATTATTGTTTTTCACGCCATTTGTTAATGATTTCAAAATTATACATTCATGACGTTTCAAAAGTTATTACTATCTTATTTGAACTTGAACTTGAGCATCCTTTTAGGGGCTTATTCTGTACATCAAAACAAACAACTTTTGTTCAACGACTTTTATCAAATCTAAAAAAATGCTGTTCCATAGAAAAATATCGTTAACCCTCGATAAAATGTATGGAACAGCTGTTTTTTATGGTTTTGACAAAAGTCGCAGAACAAAAGTTGTTAGTTTTGATGCACAGAATAAGCCCCTAAATTGCCCTAATCAATGCTAATTGATTAACTTTTGTGTGAGATAATATTATCTATAAGTAAGAATGGAATGGACTAATGGAAAACGGAGAATGAATGAATGGCGTTTTGTATAAGACCACTCAAATGGCACTGACACACGCCACTACGAGTGAGAAACCGAAACAAAGAGAAAACTGCCGATGATTTAAAGCGGTTGAAACTATTGAAAGCTGAAAGCAACAACCTGACAACAAACTACCAAACAATATCTCAATTAATTCATATTAATCTAATTAGAATAGGTGGTAAAACTTATAGTAATTGGAACAATTATGGACCCCGTTGGGAACCGTTATAATACCTAATGTAAAATAGAAGAGGAGGACAGTGTTTAAAATAGCGAATATTGAATGAAATTACATGTTGAGAGAATTTTATTTCATTTATTGTCATTAATTACTGTGCAGTCAAAAACTATTGCGAAGAAAACAATAAAAAGTTACATCCAAAATAAATTCTACAATATTCAATCCTTACTAATATTATAAATGCGAAAGTAACTCTGTCTGTCTGTCTGTCTGTCTGTCTGTCTGTCTGTCGCGCTTTCACGCCAAAACTACTGAACCGATCTCAATAAAATTTGGTACACAGATAGTCTAGAGCCTGAGAAAGGACATAGGCTACATTTTATCCCGAAAATTGCATAATTCCCGTAGGATAGGACAAAATCTATCGTTAGCGAAACTGTCACCTATCACAACGACGCTAATAGGCCCAATTTTGAAGGCACCATCGTAATTATAACAGTAAATTAGACTATTTCTGTTTCTTTTTCACTTTGGGCATTCGATAGAGAGAACACTTTTTACGTTGCAATTAAATTTACGATGGCGCGTTCATAATTGTGTTGATTGGGCCTAATACGGATTGACAACACGTAATTAGATGACAAGTGACATACATTAACTGCAGACTTTTATAAATGTCCCGCTTAGCATAGCGAAGGGACAAATTGTCTTTCCACCATTATAGCTCCTCGAAGAGGAAATAAAGTATGGATTGACAATGAAAACTGACATTAAAATTAGACAAAATAGTTTTCCTTTTGCCATGCTACATATTACAATGACGTTTAATACTAAGCCGTCATTCCGTCTGACATTAAAAATATTTTTAAATATACCACCATTAGAGGTTAGACATATTTCTTTATTCTACCTTTATGGTACAGAATCCATGCTAATATACGAAGAAACGGATCGACTTGATTTTTAGAAGTATTGCATGAGTATGGGTATTAACCTTGATTCTGAATTGTGACCTTGACACGAACATACATTTCTGTTGGTTTGGTTAGGATTGAACAGCAATAAAAGTGCAGCCCGGCTCAGTTGCGGCACTCCTCATGAGGCACGCAACTGGCCGGCCAGCCTCTCAGCTGCTATAGTTAAAAACCCCAGAAAAGGGGCCCAACCTCGAGTGCAAACTTCTAAACTGCCTAGGGGGAAAATAATCGGGAGACCTCGAGCGCCGCCTGCTCAGCTGTCTCAGAAAAAACCCAGAGAAGCGGCTCTACCTGGGATTCCCGCGCCGCCCATAAGCCTTGGCTACTAAGTTCCCCCGCCACGACAAGGCGGGAACCAAAAGGCGGGTACACTCTAACCTTATCTTAATCAACAGAAGAATTTTTAAGCATTTTATAAGTATAAGGTATTTTGATGTCGGGTTAGGTTTGGACAGTAACAACAAGGTGCAAAGTACTTGATTTTTTTATAGAGCTGTACCAGCCTTTTTAAAAGTCCACTGCAGGACGTAGGCCTACCTACGAAGGGTGGTTGGGCCATATCCACCACGCTGGCCCAGTGCGGGTTGGTGGATTCACATACGCCATCGAATTTCTTCTACGGACGTACGCAGGTTGCCTCACGATGTTCTCCTTCACCGAAAAGCCAGTGGTGTGAAAACAAGCCGTGGTGGCCAAGAGGTAGTGACACCCGCCTTAAAATCGTGAGGTCGTGGGTTCGAATCCCCGGTTCCGTACCAATGAGTTCTTTGGAATTTATGTACAGAATTTCACATCACTGGCTTTTATAGAGCAAGTGCCTTTAAATACAAGACTTACGAGTACAATGTAAAACTTCATAAACTACTACTACATAACAAGCAATTGGATCATCCACATACCCTTGAAGGTCTAAAGATATTCTAAATGCTCAAGCCCACTGCCAGTTAGCAGCGTGCCCAGCATGCTGGCAGCATTGCCAATCAGCTTGGCAATGCTGGTTATACGTTGAGCCAAATAAACACTAGCATTTTGGTCACGCGGCGGGTACACCAGACGCTCAGAAAGACTTTTGAAAACAAGATGATTTCCCGGCCACTACGCGCACAATGTCTCAATTTCAAACGGCTCAAATATGTAACCACTGCCGAGGTTAGCATATTTGCGCCGTTTGTGCTGCTCCGCCGAATCCGCCACCGCACCAGCCCTACTCTGAGTCTCAGAAAGACGGCGCCAAAGTATCGACGCAAGTCGCGTCCCATTCTATGGGCCGTCTACACTTCCAAGGGACCAGCTTCATACCGTCAGGCCTTTTGCCATCACCACGCGCAAACCCATTCGGTTCGAGTACGGCTGCGACATTGGCGGTCGCAAAAGCCCTGCATATGACATCGTTCACAATGGCGTGACAACCAATTCGACCAGCGCTTCTTGAGCACGAAAGACGGTGGTGACCGAGCTGGTCAACTAGGGTACTTGAATAGGTGAGAGCGCTCAGCAATGTGCAGCGCGGCAGCAAGGTGGGTCGACTATCTCGACGATATCATCAATACCGCCGGTCGAGCATGATCACGGCAAAGAGCCAAGGCAGATGGCACTGCAAGAGTGAGGCCTATACCCAACAGTGGGACAAAGAAAACTGTGGATGATATCGATGATGAAACAAATTAGTTGAGATTGGCTGTTTTTTGGGTTTGAAATGATTATTTGCTACAATATTTGTGTACCGTTTCAATGTGAAATTAGGGCTAATATTTTGTAGCGCACTTACTATTTTTGTTTCCATATTTTTTTGACAAGATAAACATAAATTCAATTACATCGCGGGCGAAGCCGCGGGTGAAAGCTAGTAGAGAATAAAGGCGCTAAGTAACGGCCGTCATATCGCTAAGAGAGAACTTTTCCAGACAACCACATATGGGTGTCACGATATTTTCAGTTTTGATGGTAGGCTCCGGTAACGGCATCAGTATACAGGGTTATTTCTAATCAATTAGCATCCTTCTAGGGGCTTATTCTGTACATCAAAACTAACAACTTTCCCTCTACGACCTTCGTCAAAACTCAAAAAAAATGTTTGTTTTTCCATAGAAAAAATTAGTTCATCCGCGACAAAATGTATGGAACAGCTGATTTTTTTTTTAGTTTTGACGAAAGTCGTAGAACAAAAGTTGTTAGTTTTGATGTACAGAATAAGCCTCTAAAAGGATGCTAATTGATTAGAAATAACCCTGTATAAGTAATTCCCAAAAATAAGTTAGTTGTTGGGAATCAAAATTCCGAGTTAGAAACTCTATAATCATGTCTAATCTTTTTTTCCCAGGGAAAATCCTTTATGGATACTACCCCACCCCGGGGGAGGTAAGGTGGTTTTGTGGAAATCCCACCTACTGGCGGTGTACCCACTAAAAACCCTGAGGTGTTCCGTCTCTGCGCATCTTAGTCGGTATTGCGGAAACGCTTGCGCACACTTCCGCGACCCCGACAGCGCTTGTTCTATAATGACACCAGTATGCTGAGTGTGAGTTTTGTCGTAAACATGACGCGCTCTTAGGCGAGAGCGTAAGCATGTAATTTGTATGAAAAAATTAACAGCGCCACTAGCGGCGCGTTTTTGAAACACTTTGTACGAGTGCAAGTTCATACAAATTACATGCTTACGCGCTCGCCGAAAAGCGCGTCATGTTTACGACAAAACTCACACTCAGCATACTGCTTGTAGAGTTCTGCTCTATCTGTCATTATGACGAATTGTGGAAACACTTTTACACACTGTCCAATCTCGAGAAACTCTCTAGTAGGGATAATCATGTCTAACCTAACCTAACTATTACACAATACAGAATACATCATCTGCCAGTCACCCTGTAGCGCTCATAGCGTGGTTTAACTAGGTGCGATCATCAAAGTTAAGCAACATTCAGCGCGGTCAGTCTTCGGATGGGTGACCGCGGATGGCATTTCCAACTGAGCGCTACCGTGGCTCGGATGACACGTTAAATTGTAGGTCCCGATTGTTGTAACCGTTTAGCCATGTCAGAGGTCTTGAGGCGACTTAAAAACTATGAAACCAGGCCCAGCTATCAGGCCTAGACGAACTTATTTACTTACTTAGTCTCCCTATATCCGGAATACATTTTTGTCAATTTCACCATCAGATCAGATTATCTATTTAGGAAAAATGTAATTTCCCTCATAGAGATCGAAAATTGGACGAATTTCGTTAAAAACTTTCTTTTTGTGATAAACGTTTTGTGACTAACTGGTTTAAAGCAGTTCTCACAGATGGCGCTTCCAACAATGTAGTAGTTGGTAAAAATGATAAAACACTTTCACTAATTCGACGTTTTCGCAGACAGCGTTTTAGCTTTTAATCTTTCGCGATTCGAACACATTATTACTAAATACTACGGGACTAATCGCGCACTAAAATTACGAGATAAATTAATACCTCCTCATCCCGACGTTTCGGCCGAGTTGCATCGGCCGTGGTCATCGGTAGACTCGAGGAATGAGGAGGTATTTATTTATCTCGTAATTTTAGTGCACGATTAGTTTCGTAGTATATAATAATAAAGCGTTTTAGCTTAATTTGGACAAAGCATCTGGGCCGGAATCCCAGAGAGATGCAGATTCAAATCCTGCGAACGCGTCAATTTTTGAAATGTTTATCACAAAAAGAAAGTTTCTATACTCCTAATATGTGAAGCACGATAAAAATCATTTCATTGAATTTCGTTAAATCCATTTCACACTGAGCGTTTTACTTACTTACCGCAAAAATTTGCATTTAGGTATATCCCTGTACCGTTCAATTTCAGGTAAATGTGCCGTGTGGGAAATGTATGAGCCAATATGTCTTATCTCGCTGCTCCGCCGTATATCGGCAACTTTATCACTTCCGAACTCCAGCTAGCTGTGGGCTTATACTCATTATTTATTATAGAAAAATTGCTTGCATTTTTCCCCTTGTGATTTGGGTGTTCTTTGACGGGAGAGCGTTGATTGAGACAGGCGAAGAATCACTGGAAAAATGGGAAATAGCAATTCATAAACTTAGTTCGAGACGTAGGAGAGTATCAAGAATATACAAAAAGGTTTTATACCTGCGCAGTACTTTAGCTAATTCGATCGAGATTTTTTATAAGACTAATCTGGGCGTTTCGTCTAACCGAACCTGGGGAGTATTATTATATCTTCTTTACCTAGGGCCTTTTTGTGTAAGCGCGTGTTGACGTTCGGCTTTGCTTTTTCTCCTGCTCGCGCCAATTACTCACGCCACGAGAGCGGGAGGAAAAGCGAAGCCGAACTTCAGAGTGCTTATACAATAAGGCCCCTGCTCACGAACATTCAGCTTGTTATGAATATGAATCACTTTAAGATCACAGGAGAGGGTTACTGAAGGGGAACAAGAACCCAGAACTGATATTTCTCTTATACAGAGTTTATTGAGAAAAGGTGTAGTACCTACTAAGCCGAAAGAGGATGAATCAGGTCATCATTATTAATAACTTTTACTATGGGGCGAACCAACTGATTTTATCCCAATATCCGGGATAAAATCAGTTGTTTCATACATTATTGCCGGTTCCTTTCTTTAAGTCAGTTGACTTTTTTATCGACTTCTATTCTATTTATCGAATTTCAAGTTGGTCCTGTAATAAAACTTGTTCAAAAGTGATTATCTGAACAGCCCCTTTCGGATTAAGTACTCTCTCTTTGAATAACCTTTTAGATAGAACCATCTACCGCCGGCAGTTGCCTTGAATGACAGAAATAAGGTTCTTGTGTTAAGCAAAGGATAGTCTAGAATCATTATCATGATCCTTTCAACTGTAGAACGTCTTTATATGGAATTAGGTTCCTCCCATACTCAGCCTTCCAAAAGGACTAATTGAAAAGCGTCCAATTCTACGTTTCTCTATTCATCATTGGCTATAGGATTATCTGCATTAGCAAATCCTTACTATAATATTATAAATGCGAAAGTAACTCTGTCTGTCTGTCTGTCTGTCTGTCTGTCTGTCGCGCTTTCACGCCAAAACTACTGAACCGATCTCAATAAAATTTGGTACACAGATAGTCTAGAGCCTGAGAAAGGACATAGGCTACATTTTATCCCGAAAATTGCATAATTCCCGTAGGATAGGACAAAATCTATCGTTAGCGAAACTGTCACCTATCACAACGACGCTAATAGGCCCAATTTTGAAGGCACCATCGTAATTATAACAGTAAATTAGACTATTTCTGTTTCTTTTTCACTTTGGGCATTCGATAGAGAGAACACTTTTTACGTTGCAATTAAATTTACGATGGCGCGTTCATAATTGTGTTGATTGGGCCTAATACGGATTGACAACACGTAATTAGATGACAAGTGACATACATTAACTGCAGACTTTTATAAATGTCCCGCTTAGCATAGCGAAGGGACAAATTGTCTTTCCACCATTATAGCTCCTCGAAGAGGAAATAAAGTATGGATTGACAATGAAAACTGACATTAAAATTAGACAAAATAGTTTTCCTTTTGCCATGCTACATATTACAATGACGTTTAATACTAAGCCGTCATTCCGTCTGACATTAAAAATATTTTTAAATATACCACCATTAGAGGTTAGACATATTTCTTTATTCTACCTTTATGGTACAGAATCCATGCTAATATACGAAGAAACGGATCGACTTGATTTTTAGAAGTATTGCATGAGTATGGGTATTAACCTTGATTCTGAATTGTGACCTTGACACGAACATACATTTCTGTTGGTTTGGTTAGGATTGAACAGCAATAAAAGTGCAGCCCGGCTCAGTTGCGGCACTCCTCATGAGGCACGCAACTGGCCGGCCAGCCTCTCAGCTGCTATAGTTAAAAACCCCAGAAAAGGGGCCCAACCTCGAGTGCAAACTTCTAAACTGCCTAGGGGGAAAATAATCGGGAGACCTCGAGCGCCGCCTGCTCAGCTGTCTCAGAAAAAACCCAGAGAAGCGGCTCTACCTGGGATTCCCGCGCCGCCCATAAGCCTTGGCTACTAAGTTCCCCCGCCACGACAAGGCGGGAACCAAAAGGCGGGTACACTCTAACCTTATCTTAATCAACAGAAGAATTTTTAAGCATTTTATAAGTATAAGGTATTTTGATGTCGGGTTAGGTTTGGACAGTAACAACAAGGTGCAAAGTACTTGATTTTTTTATAGAGCTGTACCAGCCTTTTTAAAAGTCCACTGCAGGACGTAGGCCTACCTACGAAGGGTGGTTGGGCCATATCCACCACGCTGGCCCAGTGCGGGTTGGTGGATTCACATACGCCATCGAATTTCTTCTACGGACGTACGCAGGTTGCCTCACGATGTTCTCCTTCACCGAAAAGCCAGTGGTGTGAAAACAAGCCGTGGTGGCCAAGAGGTAGTGACACCCGCCTTAAAATCGTGAGGTCGTGGGTTCGAATCCCCGGTTCCGTACCAATGAGTTCTTTGGAATTTATGTACAGAATTTCACATCACTGGCTTTTATAGAGCAAGTGCCTTTAAATACAAGACTTACGAGTACAATGTAAAACTTCATAAACTACTACTACATAACAAGCAATTGGATCATCCACATACCCTTGAAGGTCTAAAGATATTCTAAATGCTCAAGCCCACTGCCAGTTAGCAGCGTGCCCAGCATGCTGGCAGCATTGCCAATCAGCTTGGCAATGCTGGTTATACGTTGAGCCAAATAAACACTAGCATTTTGGTCACGCGGCGGGTACACCAGACGCTCAGAAAGACTTTTGAAAACAAGATGATTTCCCGGCCACTACGCGCACAATGTCTCAATTTCAAACGGCTCAAATATGTAACCACTGCCGAGGTTAGCATATTTGCGCCGTTTGTGCTGCTCCGCCGAATCCGCCACCGCACCAGCCCTACTCTGAGTCTCAGAAAGACGGCGCCAAAGTATCGACGCAAGTCGCGTCCCATTCTATGGGCCGTCTACACTTCCAAGGGACCAGCTTCATACCGTCAGGCCTTTTGCCATCACCACGCGCAAACCCATTCGGTTCGAGTACGGCTGCGACATTGGCGGTCGCAAAAGCCCTGCATATGACATCGTTCACAATGGCGTGACAACCAATTCGACCAGCGCTTCTTGAGCACGAAAGACGGTGGTGACCGAGCTGGTCAACTAGGGTACTTGAATAGGTGAGAGCGCTCAGCAATGTGCAGCGCGGCAGCAAGGTGGGTCGACTATCTCGACGATATCATCAATACCGCCGGTCGAGCATGATCACGGCAAAGAGCCAAGGCAGATGGCACTGCAAGAGTGAGGCCTATACCCAACAGTGGGACAAAGAAAACTGTGGATGATATCGATGATGAAACAAATTAGTTGAGATTGGCTGTTTTTTGGGTTTGAAATGATTATTTGCTACAATATTTGTGTACCGTTTCAATGTGAAATTAGGGCTAATATTTTGTAGCGCACTTACTATTTTTGTTTCCATATTTTTTTGACAAGATAAACATAAATTCAATTACATCGCGGGCGAAGCCGCGGGTAAAAGCTAGTTTCTAATAAAAAAAGAATTATTGAAATCGGATCACTACGAAAAAAGTTATGCGTGGTTATAGGTACATAAAAAAATATATATGTACGCGTCGTCGTCGTATTGTATATACCTCCTCCGGTGGTTCGTCGGTCAAAAATGGTATAGGTCCCGGCATATAACTATTAAAAATATTTCTAATTTTTAAATAGTTACCATGAAATATTTTTTCCCGGAAACCGGTACCATTATCGTTTATTTCATCAACGTCCCTCAATATTCGTACACTTTTTATACCTACATACATTTTCAAGTATGCTATATCGCTAAAGGTCACAGCTTCGGCCCGCATATTGAACTTGAGACGAGGAAATCATCCTAGCTGGCAATATCGTTCCTCTCCGTATAAAAAACCTTGTACCTGCATACCAATAAACACCTTAGGGACGGAAATTGAAAGTTGAGGCACGTTAAGGCCCTCGATTAATACAAATTGCCCGGTTTACCATAAAAGTTTGATATAAGTGCCTGTACTATGCCTACTTAGCTGTTAAATCTTCGATGCCAGGGGCGAAAATCCGGTAAGCTGAGTATAAAGACGTTCCTTGAAATATTGATGGATCTGGTAGATTAGCCGGTTCTTACAGATTTCATGCCTGTAATCACATGTCATTTGGCTTGGGATATATATTCGATACTTTTGTTGCTTATATCACTTTCAGTTCGAACAATTTTTTAACCGACGAAACGGAGGTGGTTTGCAAGTCGACGCGTATAACTTTTTACAGTCATACTTCAAAAGTGGATCCATTTAAATGTTATCGAAATCGGCTGAGCCATTTTTGATAAATCAACAATTATGTGAATATTAATACATCAATCCGTGTAAACTATTCTAATTCTGTACACGGTTGAAATCGGCTGAGCCATTTTTGATAAATCAACAATTATGTGAATATTAACAAGCCGTGGTGGCCTAGAGGTTGTGACACCCGCCTTGCAATTGTGAGGTCGTGGGTTCAAATCCCGGTCCCGTACCAATGAGTTCTTTGGAATTTATGTACGGAATTTCACACCACTGGCTTTTCGGTGAAGGAAAACATCGTGAGGCAACCTGCATACGTCCGTAGAAGAAATTCGATGGCGTATGCGAATCCACCAACCCGCACTGGGCCAGCCTGGTGGATATGGTCCAATCACCCTTCGTGGGTAGGCCTACGTCCTGCAGTGGATTATTAAAAGGCTGATACAGTACAGTACAGTGAATATTAATACATCAATCCGTGCAAACTATTCTAATTCTGTACACGGTTGAAATCGGCTGAGCCATTTTTGATAAATCAATAATTATGTGAATATTAATACATCAATCCGTGCAAACTATTCTAATTCTGTACACGGTTGAAATCAGCTGAGCCATTTTTTGGGAAAAACAATTATATTATTATTTCATACTACGGGACTAATCGCGCACTAAAATTACGAGATAAATAAATACCTCTTCATCCCGACGTTTTGGCCGAGTTACATCGACCGTGGTCACGGTGACCCGTCACCCGTGTCCGTTAGTCCCGTAGTATAAAATAATAATGTGTTCAAATCGCGAAAGTTAAAAAACAACAAAACAATTATATTATTTTATCTAAGTAATGCGTATCTTTTTAGAGTTACCTATACTTCAATTTGCTAATGCAGATAATCCTATAGCCAATGATGAATAGAGAAACGTAGAATTGGACGCTTTTCAATTAGTCCTTTTGGAAGGCTGAGTATGGGAGGAACCTAATTCCATATGAAGACGTTCTACAGTTGAAAGGATCATGATAATGATTCTAGAATATCCTTTGCAAGAACCTTATTTCTGTCATAGAAGGCAACTGCCCGCGGTAGGTGGTTCTATCTAAAAGGTTATTCAAAGAGAGAATACTTAATCCGAAAGGGGCAGTTCAGATAATCACTTTTGAACAAGTTTTATTACAGGACCAACCTGAAATTCGATAAATAGAATAGAAGTCGATAAAAAAGTCAACTGACATAAAGAAAGAAACCGGCAAAAATGTATGAAACAACTAATTTTATCCCGGATATTGGGATAAAATCAGTTGGTTCGCCCCATAGTAAAAGTTATTAATAATGATGACCTGATTCATCCTCTTTCGGCTTAGTTGGTACTACACCTTTTCTCAATAAACTCTGTATGAGAGAATATCAGTTCTGGGATCTTGTTTCCCTTCAGCAACCCTCTCCTGTGATCTTAAAGTGATTCATATTCATAACAGGCTGAATCTTCGTGAGCAGGGGCCTTGTTGTGTAAGCACTTTGACGTTCGGCTTCGCTTTTCCTCCCGCTCACTCTCGTGGCGTGAGTAATTGGCGCGAGCGGGAGAAAAAGCGAAGCCAAACGTTAGAGCGCTTACACAATAAGGCCCCTAGGTAAAAAAAGATATAATAATACTCCCCAGGTTCGGTTAGAAGAGACGTCCAGATTAGTCTTATAAAAAATCTCGATCGAGTTAGCTATACTCTATAAAATTTAACTTGATCTCTGCGACAGCTGTCAGAAAAATCATGCCTATGAAGTCCTGAATTTCTTAATAGTACTGACAGTACCTGTCAATGTCATACTTTATGGGCATGCTGACTAGTGATGGGCGACGAATGATCGTGACCACAAATTTAGATAGAGTTTTAATTAAAATATCGATAGTTTATACTGACGATATTTTAAATAAAACTTAATTTATCATTAATTTTATTGTATATTTTAATATCATAACATTTTTTGCATGTGTAATTATATTAAACCCAATTATATGTTATATTAGCATCGATAATAGTGAAAAACGTCGATAAATACTATCGTTACATTATTATGAGTATTTAATTAATATCATAACATTATTTACATGTGTACATACTTGATCTTAAATAATAGTAAATAAATAAAATCCAATTTCTCACCTTCAACTACTCATTCGATTTCATTACAACATTGTTTGAAAATCGATTTTTTCCATCACCATCTCAACTCGAAATATGTCAATATGTAACTGTCGCAGAGATCAAGTTAAATTTTATAGAGTATAAAGTACTGCGCATGTATAAAACCTTTGTGTATTTTCTTGATACTCTCCTACGTCTCGAACTAAGTTTATGAATTGCTATTCCCCATATTTCCAGTGATTCCTCCTCGCCCGTCTCAATCAACGCTCTCCCATCAAAGAACACCCAAATCACAAGAGGAAAAATGCAAGCAATTTTTCTATAATAAATAATGAGTATAAGCCCACAGCTAGCTGGAGTTCGGAAGTGATAAAGTTGCCGATATACGGCGGAGCAGCGAGATAAGACATATTGGCTCATACATTTCCCACACGGCACATTTACCTGAAATTGAACGGTACAGGGATATACCTAAATGCAAATTTTTGCGGTAAGTAAGTAAAACGCTCAGTGTGAAATGGATTTAACGAAATTCAATGAAATGATTTTTATCGTGCTTCACACATTAGGTGTATAGAAACTTTCTTTTTGTGATAAACATTTCAAAAATTGACGCGTTCGCAGGATTTGAACCTGCATCTCTCTGGGATTCCGGCCCAGATGCTTTGTCCAAATTAAGCTAAAACGCTTTATTATTATATACTACAGGACTAATCACGCACTAAAATTACGAGATAAATAAATACCTCCTCATTCCTTGAGTCTACCGATGACCACGGTCGACGCAACTCGGCCGAAACGTCGGGATGAGGAGGTATTAATTTATCTCGTAATTTTAGTGCGCGATTAGTCCCGTAGTATTTAATAATAATGTGTTCGAATCGCGAAAGCTTAAAAGCTAAAACGCTGTCTGCAAAAACGTCGAATTAGTGAAAGTGTTTTATCATTTTTACCAACTACTAATTGTTGGAAGCGCCATCTGTGAGAACTGCTTTAAACCAGTTAGTCACAAAATGTTTATCACAAAAAGAAAGTTTTTAACGAAATTCGTCCAATTTTCGATCTCTATGAGGGAAATTACATTTTTCCTAAATAGATAATCTGATCTGATGGTTAAATAGACAAAAATGTATTCCGGATATAAGGTGACTAAGTAAGTAAATAAGTTCGCCTAGGCCGGGTAGCTAGGCCTGGTGTCAGAGTTTTTAAGTCGCCTCAAGACCTCTGACATGGCTAAACGGTTACAACAACCGGGACCTACAATTTAACGTGTCATCCGAGCCACGGTAGCGCTCAGTTGGAAATGCCACCCGCGGTCACCCATCCGAAGACTGACCGCGCTGAATGTTGCTTAACTTTGATGATCGCACCTAGTTAAACCACGCTATGAGCGCTACAGGGTGACTGGCAGATGATGTATTCTGTATTGTGTAATAGGTTAGGTTAGACATGATTATCCCTACTAGAGAGTATCTCGAGATTGGACAGTGTGTAAAAGTGTTTCCACAATTCGTCATAATGACAGATAGAGCAGAACTCTACAAGCAGTATGCTGAGTGTGAGTTTTGTCGTAAACATGACGCGCTTTTCGGCAAGCGCGTAAGCATGTAATTTGTATGAGCTTGCACTCGTACAAAGTGTTTCAAAAACGCGCCGCTAGTGGCGCTGTACATTTCTTCATACAAATTACATGCTTACGCGCTCGCCGAAGAGCGCGTCATGTTTACGACAAAACTCACACTCAGCATACTGGTGTCCTTATAGAACAAGCGCTGTCGGGGTCGCGGAAGTGTGCGCAAGCGTCCGCAATACCGACTAAGATGCGCAGAGACGGAACACCTCAGGATTTTTAGTGGGTACACCGCCAGTAGGTGGGATTTCCACAAAACCACCTTACCTCCCCCGGGGTGGGGTAGTATCCATAAAGGATTTTCCCTGGGAAAAAAAGATTAGACATGATTATAGAGATTTTAACTCGGAATTTTGATTCCCAACAAGACACGCAACTAACTTATTTTTGGAAATTACTTATACAGGGTTATTTCTAATCAATTAGCATCCTTTTAGGGGCTTATTCTGTACATCAAAACTAACAACTTTTGTTCTACGACTTTCGTCAAAACTCAAAAAAATAATCTGCTGTTCCATACATTTTGTCGTGGGTGAACTAAATTTTTCTATGGAATAACAAAAATTTTATTTGAGTTTTAACGAAAGTCGTAGAATAAAAGTTGTTAGTTTTGATGTACAGAATAAGCCCCTAGAAGGATGCTAATTGATTAGAAATAACCCTGTATACTGATGCCATTACCGGAGCCGGAGCCGGAGCCTATAATCAAAAACTGAAAATATCGTGACACCCATATGTGATTGTCTGGAAAAGTTCTCTCTTTGCGATAAGACGGCCGCTACTTAGCGCCTTTATTCTCTATTATTTATGTTCTTTATTGTGGTGTCGAAAATGTTGTATTATTGTTACTATACCTAATTACCTATACTTATTGAATTGCATGTCTAAGAGTCCTTTAGGTTCTCTAACATGTAGAAATCTGGTAGTTTGCATTTGGTCAGCCCGGTGTGGTGGCCTTACTTTATTTTGCTCGGCAATGGAGCACAGCACAACACAGGTAGAGGTTAGAGGTAGTGACGCCCGCGTTACAATCGTACCAATGAGTTCTTTGGAATTTATGTACGGATTTTAACACCACTGACTTTTTGGTGAAGGAAAACATCGAGAGGCAACCAGCATATGTCCGTAGAAGAAATCCGATGGCGTATGTGAATCCATCAACCCGCACTGAGCCAGCTTGGTGGATATGGCCCAATCACCCTTTGTGGGTAAGCCTACGTCCTGCAGTGGACTATTAAAAAGGACTGATACAGTACAGTACAACACAGGGCTGATAAACAGATATCTAGTAATAAAACAGACGTATAACAAAGTAATTATTATACTTTGGCTAACAAATATTTCAATCATCCAAAATGATTCAAGTACTCAAGCTCTGTCAACAAAAACAAATTGCTTTAGTATATATGGGTATAATTTTACATTTAAACTTTCAAATTTTGATGATCGTTTAATTTTTTCGAAAATATGTAGTATTATTGTTTTTAACATTAGGTATATCTGGTGATGATTTAATTTTTGACCGACGAACCACCGGAGGAGGTGTACAATTCGACGCGTAGGTATATATATATTTCTTTTTCATAGTACTCCGATTTCAATAATTCTTTTTTATTGGAAAGAATATACTTCGAAATTGGTCCCATTTAAATTTTATCGAAATCGGCTGAGCCATTTTTGATAAATCAACAATAATGTGAAAAATGCTACATCGATTCGTGCGAAATATTCGCGAATTCTGTACACGGGTGAAGTCGGTCATACTATTTTTTGCAAAAAATAATTATAAACCATTACTTTAATACAAATACCGTATTTCAATAAATGCATTTTGCACATACGAGTACGGTATTCAAGAATAATTTACATGGTTCATTCATATCCATACAATACAAAATGGGCACAAAAGCCCTCTATTAACTCTATTATGTTTTGTATATCAGCAGTTCCATATTCGCTCATTCATTGTTAGGGTTACCATTTCCATTCAATGTGAATGAATGAACGTTTTAGCTCGTAGAAACGTAAAAAAGAAAGTGAAAAATCGATGCAATAATATTATTACTTTCCATCCCGATTTCGCTGGCTTTTCGGTGAAAGAAAACATCGTGTGGGAACCTTAAAACGTCTGTAGAAGAAATTGGATGTCGTATGCGAATTCACTAATTTGCGCCGGGTCAGTGTAGTGGATATTTCATGCGAGATACTTAGACACGCGACAAAACTTAGAAGCCACTAAAACCGAAAACCACACCACAAAACCCCACATTACAAAATAAGATTCAGTCCAAACAAATAGACCGCAAGCAAAGCCATTATAATGCTCTCTGGAAGAGATCCTTCTCAGTGACAAGATCAATGTTAGTGTTTTCTTTTCTGTGACTATACTCCTTATTTTGGTGTCATTAAAGTGTTCTTCTACTCGTTTTATTATCCTACTGCAAAGCTCCGTGAACCCAAAGTGAAAAATGTCTGTCATAACTATCGAAACGGTATTCACCGTAGAGCCTCCTAGTCGTTTCCGGGCAGTGTATTGGCAGCAGATGAGATCAGCGCGCGATGGAGCTCGTACAAAATATTGGATCAAAAGCATCGATAGGAAAACTGCCTATGGATTTAGGATAAAAAAGGTGTACGGGCATATTGAGCGTAGCGAGCTCTATTCGTTCGTGCGTCTACTCAAGCATTTTTGTACGAAAGTCAATATTGCCCTCCCAATGTGCTCCTTGCAGAGATAACTGATATATCGTGTACGTATTCTTTTTTAGCTAATATAGGGTCATAATACTATCTGGCTTTTGAACTGGTCACAGCTGTATCATACATTTGCAATTTTCAAAGACATTGAATTTCTAATATTATTTTCGAGTAAACGCGAATTTAGATTTTCTTTGATGTTTGCTTTGAGCGAAGCTCGCTCGCTCTCTGCGTGTTTTGACATCTGCAGGGACTGTTATTTAATAGTGCCTAATTTTATTAGGAACGTAGTTTGATTAGGTGTGCCATAGCGCATAACCATAGTGCATTATTGCCCTGATGCCACTAGAATACGGCATCGGTATCCCATGCCTGTAGTAAGAGTCTACTAAAAGGGGACCCCTGGGCTCGTGGGTGGTCAGAGTTGGGGCTCTGGCCATCCACTCAAGCGGGCCCGAGAAGGACGGCAGCGTGTGTGGCAACGATGTCGTGCAGGACCCTACAAGCCTGGTCTACTACCAGGCGAGTAGACACACGAAGTGCCGGGAGCACCGGTGCGTTCCTTTTGGAGATCCCGGAGCTCCCAAGAAGGCACATAGACTGGTCACCGAGGGGGTTTTAGTGGGTACAATTCCACATAACCCGACTGCATCGAAAAGCAGTCGGGCATATTTGGAAGATTTCCCCCTCGTAAAAAAAAGTGTGCCATAGCGATCACTGAAGTCAAGCATCGTTCGACACGGTCGACGAGTCGGTCAGGACGAACGAGAAAACGTGCCACGCACGTGCCCGGTTTGGATAGCACGTTAAAATGTAGTTTACAGTTGACGATTCACGGTTCAGCCGAGTAGCTTTCAGGCACCCAAACCAAGTAGCCACCCCACCCATACGAACTTACTTTTAACCGACTTACGAAAATGAGGAGGTTCTGTTAATGTAATGTTCGTCTGTATGTATTTTATTTGTGTATATTGATCGATATTTTCGCCAATTGCAAATCAAAAATATGTTTAAATTTGAAACGGTGTAAGTACTCCCATGGTGGTTACATTTCAATTTTATCGAAATCAGCAGAGCCGTTTTTGAAAATTCGACAATAATGTAAAAATTTTGTACATCAATTCGAGCGAACTATTTGAATTTTGTACACGACGGATCTCGGTTTTGCTATTTTTTGTGAAAAATAATGATATAAGGACCTTTACAAACTGTAAACAGAAATATAATGCAACTAGACAAATTTGCTTCATAATTGTTATCTACCGCCCGGGCTGTATAATAGGTAATCCATATTCATACGTCACCCACAATGCCGGTAACAAATTACTTCGCAATGCGATCCCGGCTCAGGGTTAATCCGTTTTAATTTATTAACTGAACTCATCGAAAGCGGAATTATAAAAATAATACCTTGATAATTTACAATAGACGCTTAGGCTGAATAATCTAGGCTAGAGTCACCCAATTAGGGTATAGAACCCTGAAAAAGTAGCTTGCAAAGTAGTAGTAGCAAAGGGTTCTGGACCCAATTACTAAGACTCCGCCGTCCGTCTGTCCGTCTGTCTATCACCAGGCTGTATTTCATGAACCGTGATAGCTAGAACGTTGAAATTTTCACAAGTGACGAATTTCTGTTGTTACTATAACAACAGATACTAAAAATAGAATAAAATAAATATTTAAGGGGGGCTCCCATACATCAAACCTGAATTTTCAGAAAATATTTTAAGAGGAGACTTCCACCCGGTACGGTAACCTTCGTGCACGAGTCCGGCTCGCATTCGGCAAATTATTAATCGTCAAGAAGCACGCGCTAAATGTCAAAAAGTACAAATGCTATGAGTCTCAAATTTTACATGGGGGATCCTTTTAGGATATAGGTGCTCACTAAGAACGGATTTTGCGAAATTCAAGTTCTAAGTGGGTGAAATTGCGTGGCAAAGTTTGTATGGGAGAGCGCGATTCCTTGGACCGACTGACTTGAAAATTGGCATAGATAGACATTCTTATACGAAATTGATTGAACACGTGTTTCGTATTTTTTCGAATCGCCTATCTAGGTTATAATGGGAAAAAAAGCTATTTTCGGGATGAATGATTTCGACGTCGGAGTTGAAACTTTTTAATGTATTTGATTGATTAATCAAAATTTTGATAAAATAATAATTACATGTTTGGAATCCAGGTTTATTGCAACCAATGAGTTAAGAAGATAGAGGAGGCGGCCACAGCTTTTTTTTGACTTTTCCGCTCTCACTTTCTTTATAATATGTTCCCATATCTATTTGGTAAATTAATACTTCCTACGTAAGTACTGCGAAAATAATTGGTTTAATAGTACATTTACTTAGGTACCTAAGAAAGTGCAGAAATGGCATTGTCACTATGCATGAGTGCATGATGCATACCAGTGCTTATTAACCGACTTCAAAAGAAGTTTTTCAATTCAGCAGTATGTTTCTTGTGAATGTAAGTTACGCAATTATTTGGACAATTATGAACCGATTTTGTTGATTTTTGATCTGTATGTCTGATCGAAGGTTCATGAGTAAGTATAACAAACAAACAAACAATAACACTTTATTAGACAACCACATTACATAAAAAACAGATTATAAGGACAAAAACAAAACAACAGGTCTCTAATTGGCGGCCTTATCGCTTTAAGCGATTTCTTCCAGGCAACCAAGCACGGACAGAAAAAAACATTTGACAAAAAAAAAACTTACTATAAGGTACTTACTTATGGATCCACCCCGCAGCATTTAATTTTTGTGTCATCATCATCTTGTTTCAACTCATTGCAAGGCAGTGCAGAGGCTTCTTTCATTTTGTGCCTATATATATGTATACTGTAACATAAAACTTCACGCTGAAGAGCTGCAAACTCCCTATGCAACAAAATGCTATTAGAAGCCAACATTACGTTATTTCTGACTCGTCTAATGAAGTGGCTCAGCGGGGCTTAGTGAGTTATCTGTCGGGACCGCATTTAGCTGGCCGCGGCCGCCCGCTTTGTTTGACTTACGATTTTCATCTAAACCCACTACGATTGTCTCTTGTCTACTACAACAAAAAGCAATAAGATCATCCAAGGAAGGTCTAGAGATAATCCAAAATGCTCGAGACCACTGCTAGTTGGCAGCGTGCCCGTCATGCTGGCAGCAGTACCACGCTGAATGGCAATGCGGAATGCCTATACCTACTCCTCCTTTGGGTCACGTTTGGTTGGGTTGGGAGATTATTATAACAACGCTTTTTATTTGCGTAGCGCTCGTAGCGTAGTTTGACTAGGTGTTTGTCAGCGATCACCGAAATTAAGCCAAGTTCAGTACTAGTATTTGGATGGGTGGCCGCGGGTGGCATGACCAACTGAGCGCTACCGTGGCTCGGATGACACGTTAAATTGTAGGTACCGGTTTATTTAACCGCATAGCCATGTCAGAGGCCTTCAAGCAGCCTAAAAACTCTGACACCAGCCCGGGTAGCACGGCAAGGGGAGAAAACCATTTTATCCACTTGTTATTGTCAGCTATCAATGTCAATCCATACTTTATTTCCTCTTCGAAGGTATAAAATGGTGGAAAGACTATTTGTCCCTTTGCCATGCTTCCCGTGCTGGCCACCCGGCCTACACGAACTTATTTGTGTTGTATCTTAAACAGTATTTTTATTGCAAGATTTGTTGTGGTAAACAAACGTAACCGTGACCACAGGATTAAACCCGCATAGCTGCATCCCAATACGATTATTCTTCTCGCCGCTTAGAATACCAATAAGCCTTGTTCTACTGAAGGTATGAAAAAAATCGTTAGGACACGCTCATATGCAAATAATGAGTATGCTCTAGCAACTTAGCATGCAGAATTATCTTTATAAGTATAAATATACTGATACTGACGGATGAATTCAGACCGCCAAAAACTAATTAAATTCAATTTAATCATATTTATTTTAACTAGGTACAAATATATGTAAATAAAAAAATATGTAAAAAAAAAATGTAAATTATGTAATTAATTAAATTGGAATCAACATTAACTAACAAAATTAGAAAAACTATAATAATTCGTATGAAATAAACAAAAATAAAGAAACAAACAAATCAATTAGCGTATCGTATCTCACCCAATAATCATCATCATAATCATTCGCAGCCTTCTTTATCCCACTGCTGGGTATAGACCTCTCTCATGCAGTACCATCTGCCAATACAATGTATTAAATTCCATACGGATGTGTATGCACTAAAATTCAACGAGTAATATTCCACAGGTACGTGCGGGAAGCTTCCTGAATAAAACTACCAGTCGTATTAGACAAGTAAGCCAATTTAGATGAAATTCTAGATCCTTAAAAATACAACGTATCAAACGTCCTGAGTTCTACGAAAATACAGGAAATTGTGGGCTAGTCAATATTACGGAGTCTAGATATGTTTTTGTAGATATTGTCGTAGTGAATTAAATAAATGAATATAAGGGAGATCTTATACATTGTGTCTGACCTCAAACTAAGCAAAGCTTGAGGTACAACAAATTACAGCTGTAATTACAGTTGCATTTCAACTTTTCGCACTAGGCCTACGCGACAACTTGGTGGTATAGGACCCAATCGATTCGTGGGTAGAGGCCGCCTATTTTGAGCAATGGGCTCTCAAAAAAGCTAGTACAGTACAGTTAGTTAGTTAGTTCGTATAGGCCGGGTGGCTAGCCCTGGTGTCAGAGTTTTTAGGCCACCTGAAGGCCTCTGACATGGCTAAACGGTTAAAACAACCGGGACCTACAACTTAACGTGTCATCCGAGCCACGGTAGAGTTATAATAGTTAAAATTAAGTTATAATTTTTTCCAACTGAGTATAGTACAGTGCTTCGGATGTGTAGGTATAAGATGAGACTTTCAGTCATCTGAAAATGCTGGGTTTGATTTATTTTTGCTATAGGAAATAAAACAAACACTTACCAATGTCAATAAACAATAATCACTAATAAAACTAAATACTACTTTGGCGTTTTGTAAACGCACCCATAATTCGACTATTTTATAATCTGTGATAAGACATGGTCACAGCACTAGTTTTTAGTTTAAAATACAAGCTGACATGTCCCATCACTAGATACAAAACACGTGTCAAAAACCGGCGGGATACTTAGTGATTCTTTCTGCTGTATTATTTCAACATTTCGTTATAATTAGGCCAGTGTTTCAGGCCACTAATTATAGAAATAGAAATACTTAGCACACCATTTTAAACTGTACCCATCTAAGTAGGAATTATAGAAGTTTTTATCCGGACCTCCGAGTTTCTTTACCAACCACCTCTTCGGCCTTCTTATGGCCATAAAAGATATGAACGCGGCGGTTGTGGAGGTTTTGAGGCGAATGGACGATAGTTAATAGTAGATTAAGTTAGCATAAGGATTGCGTGTATGCCCGGAGCACTCAGGCTAGCATAGGCGCCTCTTCTTGCGACGGCGATGCGTGGCAGCGAGCCCTCTTCCCAAAAATGTGGCCGACAAGGACGACGGCTGGCACGTGCGCCAACTCGTGAACGGGTGCTGGTTGCGGGGGCAGGACTGCTCGGTGCATATACGTAACGTAGTTTAGTAAAATATATTGTCTTCTTAGGAAAAAGTCGAATCATTGTTAATAAAAGGTACAGGCCCCGGTGTCTGTAGAGTATAAAATATAAATAAAAAAAATAAAAAAAAAAACCACCTCTTCGATCGCAGTCCGCAAGAAAAGTGACCTGGGGAAGATCTCACATCATCCCTGGTCCCAAACTACCCAAAGCGGCTATAAAGAGGCGGTTCTTAGAATAATAAATTACAAATAATGTATAATAGTAACTGACAACTTAATTTGTCCTCTGGACTACTGTCCCAGTTAGTTAATAAATAACATAAAAGGGCCACCCATCCAATGACTGAATACTTCATCTGTGATCATAACCCCAGTAAAGCTATAAAATATACCAGATAAAGCCATCTGTGCAAGGCATTGTGAGTTTTGCTCCTTACGTGTGTTTCCTTTGTGCGATTAACAATGGGTGTAAGGAAGGAGTTCTATAAGATAAGTTAAAATCGTTAGTAAGACGAGTCAGGTATGTAGGAATATGTATGTTCATTAAATGTGATCAAAATAGCCACATTTATATTGACTAAGGTGTAGACTTGTAGAGTTAAGGCGTATAGAGTTAAAAGCTTAGCTCTATATAAGATCTAATAACTTTTTGATAGTGCAATCTGTGGTGGAGGAAGCCGTGGTGGCCTAGAGGTATTGACACTCGCCTTGCAATCGTGAGGTCGTGGGTTCAAATCCTGGTCCCGTACCATTGAGTTCTTTGGAATTTATGTACGGAATTTAACACCACTGGCTTTTCGGTAAAGGAAAACATCGTGAGGCAACCTGCATGCGTCCGTAGAAGTAATTCGATGGCGTAATGTGAATCCACCAACCCGCACTGGGCCAGCGTGGTGGATATGGCCCAATCACCCCTTCGTGGGTAGGCCTACGTCCTGCAGTGGACTATTAAAAAAGGCTGGTACAGGTACAGGAATCTGTAGTCTTAAACATCTTGGCAACAGTTTTTATGAAAATGTTTTTGTGCGATTAACTTTTCCGGTTAAATACAACGAAGGCGTCTTCAGATTTTGAGAACTGTCTTTAGTAGAGACATTTTATTACTACCAAGTACATCAAATTACGGAAATCTGATATAGTAGCTCAAATTAATGGGCTTGTTCCATTTATCACTTACAATATCTCCCTCGGGGGTGATGGATTGGAGATTTTCTGCCTAGAGCCCCAAGGCGGAAACATCGCCCATAAAAATGCTACTAATCACCGTCGATGCGAATAAATTTAAAATCATCGCTGTCTTATAGCTATAGCATGCTATAGGTACAAAATGGTTATTTAATGTAAATTACTGATGCTAGCTACAGATAACTTAATTGGTAAAAGTAAATATGTTCAAAAGTCCAACAAAAAAACAAGGTAGCCAGGATAGTGTTATTTTATAACAAGGTAGCTCCAAGTTAAACAAATATGTAGTTTGCTTGCTAGCATTCTTTGCACAAAAGATGTGCTTTTGTAGGAGCGTTGTTTTACAAAATCTAATAATACTTAAATAAATATATAGGTATGTCTAGGTATATATACGACGTTATGTCACGGCGACAATAAATATTTATTTGATGCGTCTTAAAGCTTCTCTAAAGTCTTCTGTAAGCTTTACTGTCGAGTCATTAGCATTTGAAAAAATCTGGTGATATTAACTTCTATTTTGTACTCTTTGTTTTCATAATATTATCGTCATCATCATCAGCAACACTGCCTTGACAACTGCCGGGCATAGGTAGGCCCTTCTCCCTCTTTCGCCAAACAGCCCTATCCTGTATTATCCTTCCTTACTTTTTAATATCACAAATGCGAAAGTAACCCTGTCTGTCTGTCGGGCTTTCACGCCAAAACTACTAAACCGATTTCAATGAAATTTGGTACACAAATAGTCTAAAGCCCGAGAAAGGACATAGGTTAATTGTTATCCCGATAAAATTCGTGATTCCCGTAGGATAGGAGAAAAACTGTTTCTCAGCTACGGAGTAACAGATTGACTTGATTTTTGCCATGGACATAGTTTTTGAATCACAAAAAGCGACATAGGTTACTTTTTATCCCGGAAAAATTCCAGGTTCCTGTAGGATTGGACAAAAACTGTTCTCAGCAACGGAGCAACGGATTGACTTGATTTTTGAAATATACACAGTTTGAAAGACGAATAGGCTACTTTTTATCCCGAAATAATTGTGGTTTCTGTAGGATAGGAGAAAACAGTTTCTCAGCAACAGAGCATCGGGTTGACTTGATTTTTGGTATGGACATAGTTTGAGAGACAAAAAGTTACATAGACTACTTTTTATCCCGGAAAATATATAGGTAGGACAAAAACTGTTTTACAGCTACGGAGTAACAGATTGACTTGATTTTTGGCATGGACATATTTTGAAAGACGAAATGTGACATAGGCTACTTCTAATCTAAAAAAATCGTGGTTCCCGTAGGATTGGATAAAAATTGTTTTCCGGCATCGGAGCAATGGATTGACTTGATTTTTGGCATGGACATATTTTGAAAGACGAAATGTGACATACTCGTAGGCTACTTTTAATCTAAAAAATCGTGGTTCCCGTAGGATTGGACAAAAATTGTTTTCCGGCATTGGAGCAATGGATTGACTTGATTTTTGGCATGGACATAATTTTGAAAGACGAAATGTGACATAGGCTACTTTTAATCTAAAAAAATCGTGGTTCCCGTAGGATTGGACAAAAATTGTTTTCCGGCATCGGAGCAATGGATTGACTTGATTTTTGGCATGGACATATTTTGAAAGACGAAATGTGATATAGGCTACTTTTAATCTAAAAAAATCGTGGTTCCCGTAGGATTGGACAAAAATTGTTTTCCGGCATCGGAGCAATATATTGACTTGATTTTTGGCATAGACATAGTTTGAAAGACAGAATGTGACATAGGCTACTTTTAATCTCGAAAAATATCATAGTGCCAGTAGGATAGGGCAAAAACTTTTTCTCAGCAACGAAGCAACGGATTGACTTGGTTTCTACGTGAATATAGTTTTAATGACAAAAGGTGACGTTGACGGTCCTGCGGAAGGTAGTGTACATGACGGCACACACGCCGCCAGCTTCCTCTAATCCTCGGCTGAAGCGTCGCAAGAGCGGCGCCGGCCAACCTCTTAGCTGCTTTAGTTAAAAGCCAAGAGAAGCGGCCCAACCTCGAGTGCCAGCATCTAAGCTGCCTTGGGGAAAAAGACCCAAAGAAGCAGGAGATCTCATTCTCAGCTGTTTCAGAAGAAACCCAGAGAAGCGGCTCCACCTCGGATTCCCGCGTGGCCTCCCATAAGCCTCGGCTACTAAGTCCCCCCGCCACGACAAGGCGGAAACTCACAGGGAGGTTGTACACTAACCTTAACTTAACCAATAAAAGCATTTATCTAAGGTATTTCGATTTTACAATGGAAATTAACGTGGTTTTCACACATATATGCTCCGTGAGCCTCACGGAGCCTCACGGAGCATATACGGTCAATGAAAAACTTGGATAGGAATGGTTCCGCGGTGGTAGAACACACTCTCGATTCCGATGCACAGCACTTCAGCAGATTTGACAGAGCGAAGGTGCTAGCGCGAGAGAAGTTTTTCGTGTCCCGTAAAGTTAGGGAGGCTATTGAGATTAGCAGACGCCCTAACTTCAATAGAGACGGGGGATGGATACTGCCACCGACGTGGAAACCGTGTCTTCAGGGATCCAAAGGACTTAACCGTGAAACTGGTGGAGACATAGTGAGCTCAGTGTGCTGGAGTATCCCCGACGTATACCAGGATACCGACGAAGAGGATCTTCAGTGCGCACCGACAAAATATAGTATAAAAAGGTATTTTGATGTCGGTCGGTTAGGTTAGGTTTGAAAAGTGACAACAATGCACCCTTGCACATTGTTGTCACTTTTCGCTTGAATAGGTGAAAAGCGCGGCAGCACGGTGGGTCGACTATCTTGACGGTATCGTCAATACCGCCGGTCGATCTTGGTCACGACCTCACGACCGGCAAAGGGCCGAGCAGATGTCACTGCAAAAGGCCAATACCCAGCAGTGGAATAAAGAATGCTGCGGATGATAACGACGATGAAACAAATTGGTTAAGATTTAATATTTTTTGGGTTTAAATTGAAATTTTATTTGAGTATCGTTTTACATTGAATTGTGGCTAATATTATTTTGTAGCGCATTTAATATTTTATTAGCATATTTTGATTATTTTGAGATCATATTTTACTAACATTGGTAAGCATCGATAAAAACATAAGCCAAAATCAAATTATAACGCGGGCGAAGCCGCGGTTAAATTCTAGTTATTTCAAAATCTATCTAACAGTGAAAGGTCGTGAATTGTGATTAAAATTAAATAGTACCAACTCATTTCATAACGCAACATCCTATTTAGTCATTTTATTGAGCTGTGAAGCGTTCTTCTAAATCCTGTAATTATGACAGGACTCAGTTTCACAAACTCAGAATCGCAATACCCGTAATACTCGTACCTACATACGTCAATTAACACATCACACTCGAAAAGTTCAATATGTAAGCTAAGAAAAAAGAGGAGGCGGCCACGACTTTTTTATGTATCTACCTATATTTTCATTTTGCCTTCCACGATTTCTCCATAATATGTTCCCATTGTTCCCACATTTCTTTGGTAAATTCACTCTACCACGAAAATAATTGCTTTAGTGACTAGGAACGCTTATTTACCTATGGAAGTACGGAAATCACAATAGTTAAAGTTATCTATTTATGCAAGACACACGTACCTACATAGGAACACAAATAGTTCTTAAAAACTAAGAAATAATTATTAGTTTTAATACTTTATCTACATGTGTTTGTGTACCCTGTTTTTAGGGTGTGGCATACTAGTTGTACCAGATAGTGTAAACAGAAGAAAAATTAACGAAATCGAGACAGTCGTACACGGAGTAGTCGCTATATCGATTTGCTTCGCTTCGCTTTGCTTCGCGCATAAGTGCATGATACATATCGATGCCCTAATTTGTAGGTATTTTGTGTGAATAACTTTTGTCTATGTTAAAAATTGTGGCAGAAAAGTTGTCTTATTTCTGCACGAAGTCTCGGGGATTTGTCACGCTCAATTTTCGTTGCTTTTTAGGTTGCGTGTTTAATGGCGGCCATATTGGGTCCCCTTTGTCGTGCTTTCTAATTTGTAAGTATTTCGTGTCTATAAACTTTCGTCTATGTTCAAAATCAAGGTGCGGCAGAAAAGTTGTCTTATTTGAAGCACGAAGTATCGGGGATGTGTCGCGAGTCACGCTCAACTTTGGTGCTTGTTGGATTATACCCACTTTGATTTCAAATTACTTTTGATCCGAAATTTTTTATCGTTTTAATGGAAAATAGAATTCTTTGGAAGCGTAGCGTAGGTGTGAAGGTCTAGATAAAGACCTTTACACCTACGCTAAAAGAGCTTTAGCTTTTTTAGAGAAAGCTTTTAGTCATTTTGTTAGTCAGTAGGTATGAGTAATAGTATATTTGAATTTTAAATTATAGGCGTTATTAAAACCGTTTTTTTTTTTGCATTATTTTATAAGTTATTATAATCTATTAATATTTTTTTACTTCATCATCATTTCAGCCATAGGTCGTCCACTGCTGGACATAGGCCTCCCCTAATGATTTCCAATAAGACCGGTTGATAGCGGCTTGCATCTAGCGCGATCCTGCGGTCCTAATAAGGTCATCCGTCCACCTTGTGGGTGGACGTCCTACGCTGCGCTTGCCGGTACGTGGTCTCCATTCGAGAACTTTTTGACCCCATCGGTCATCAGTTCTCTGCGCTATGTGCCCTGCCCATTGCCACTTCAACTTGCCAATCCGCTGAGCTATGTCGATAACCTTGGTTCTTCTACGGATCTCCTCATTCCTGATTCGATCTCGCAGAGAAACTCCGAGCATAGCCCTCTCCATGGCTCGTTGGGCTACTTGGAGTAAACAATTAGGTTAATTCCATTCAGGTCTTTCTTCCCTGGCCCAGAATACCTACTCTTACACAGAATCTTCAAAGCCACATGAGCTACATCTTAGACCGTAACTCTACTGAGATGTGCAAAAAATACGTTTCATGATCGAAAATTGGCACACACGTTAAGTGTGTTTTACGCAGTAGTTTTCGTTTTTAAATTATCAATTTGACGGAAGCAGATAGGTACTTAATAAAACGAAAGTTTTTGTGACTTCTTCAGAGCCCTTAGTCCAGGTTTTGCGTAGTTTACTTAAACTTTCGCGTTCGCGTGTAGCTCCATACATTTTACTTAGTTCTTCCTCGTTTCCTCCAGGGGCGCTGTACAAAAATGTATAGAGTGGACTAACCCTTACCTCCTCCGTTTCGTCGGTCAAAAACCAACTCTTAACAAAACCAATACGAGTTATGTGCGATTTAGAAATTTTAATCTATATACTCTCTTGTATGTAAACTTGCAAAAGTGTGAGTGCGACAGATATATGCCCTGTTGAAAAGCCTTTCAATTTGTCTTTTGAATATCTGCGCAGTAAATCGGACTCAAGGGAAAGTAAGGTCCAAAAATGTCCCCAAACTATTCCCATAACAACTGATGTGATAAACGCAAATACATTTTTATGATTCCCAAGCTTTGATTATTTATTGTCTAGATATCTAGTAACGCACCAAAAGCGCCCAAAAAAATAGAGTATAACTGTTACACTCTAACCCCGCCCGCGCCCATTAGTGACGCCACAGACACCGCGCGGATAACACCTAGTATTATTCTCTGTTTCGCGGCGAAAATATGACGTACTGTGTTATCAATCTGTGCCGCAACTACAAGAGACGTTTGAAAACACCTAAAACGATTTCTTATCACAGGTAAGTACATTTCAAACAACTATTATCTTGTATAATTAGAGAAAATCCGTGATAGAACTATCGCTATACATACTACTGTGATATCTGTGTCATTAGTTGCCAGCTTTCAAATTGAATATTACCCAAATTTTGTTCACATATTTTGTACCATTTTTTATAAGAAGATTAGGAGGTGAAATATTTATATTTTTTCTTTATATTTTTAGGGTTCCGTGAGAAATCCGTATCCTTGTATATTTGTATTTTTTTTAGTACACTACATTGTATGTAGTTGTGTATGTATGCCCTGAACCAATGTGTCCCTGTGCCTAAGGTGGTGGCGTATACTCGCAGAATACGTTTCTTTTTAATTATTAACCGACTTCAAAACAAGGAGGTTATCAGTTCTTCTGAAATATTTTTTAAGGGTGTTTTACGCGAATAATCCGCTATTGATCAACCGATTAAATTTTTTTTTACTAGTGTTTCAAGGTTGGTCCCATATAATAATATATTTTTTTCATTTGGATCAGAATTTTTTGAGAAAAATAACAATAATCCAACAAATTAAAGATAAAGTTTAGGCAAACCAATTTTACTTTTTTTATTCTTAATTTCCAAAATTACTATTCCTATTTTGATGCGGTCTTCTGTGATGGGTTGAAGTTTGATTGGTGCACGCTTGGTGCGCTATTACCATGAAACTAAAAAAAATAACATAAGCCACGATGTTAAATCGAAACGCAATTTATTTAAAAAAAAATACAAAGAGAAGGTCATTAAAGTTCACCAAATATTAATTTGGTAAACTTTGATGACCTTTGCTTAGTACTAGTTTCTCTTTTGTGTGGATACAGATACCGATGTAGCTAAATCTTAATAGACAAAATAGAATCTTTGCAGTTAGTAATCGCAATAAGTAAATGTAAATTTAATTGTCCTTATAACAAATGCATAGCTATACGAAAACCTAAATACCGTGGTTTCAAAATATTTGTGTCGTCAGTTTTGTATAAATACTCGTATGTACCTGTTACATGAAAATAAATAATTTGTAAAAAAAAATGTATTTAAATAAATTGTAACAAAATATGTTTTATTTTTAACATTATATTATAACCCTATAACCAGTATTTATAAATCTACTTACGAGTATAACCAATCAAAGCGCGAATAAAGCGCTTTGATGGTACGAAAGTTTACGGAACCCTTCATGCGCGAGTCTGTCTCGCACTTGGCCGGTTATTCAAATTATTTCACATCACAGCATATTTGTCAACTTTGTGGAAATTATTTAAAAGCTAGCAACATTACGCACACAAACATGGGACTCGGCGCGCTTGTAATTACAGTGTAAGGCAATTCATCTGTGTGCGTGAACACTCCTACATGCGTGCCTAGCCTGGCCACCTATTCTTATTACCGTTGCAGCGCTACACTCCATCTTGACAATAATTTATCTAAGTTCCCAAGTTAACTTCACACAGTTGCGGTCCCTGCTGGTTACGATGCATTGATAAACTACTAACTCGATCCCGAAAAGTCCAACCGCCGGTACAATAAACTCAAACGTATGGTAATTTTATTATATTATGCGTTTAGATAGTATAATATATTATAGATTGACCAATATAACAGCTTAACAGCTTATGTATTATTTTGTCATACGTATACAGGGTTATTTGCTTACCCTGTACTTAGTCATTATGAACAACTTTTACAATGGGGCAAACAACCAATTTTTTGTCATACGTATACAGGGTTATTTGCTTACCCTGTACTTAGTCATTATGAATAACTTTTACAATGGCTCCGGGCCATGCTCGATGGCTGTTAAAATATTTAATAAACTTCCGGTCGAAATTAAGAAAATTGAAGACGAAATCGAATTTGCAAAAGTATTGAAGAACCTACTTATCACGAAATGCAAATATTATACATTAAACGAGTACCTATTGGACAGTCATAAAATAGCAAATTGAAACAAATAAATCGCTCCGCACAATATTGCTATACAATAATAGGGTCATACGAGTATGTATAACTTACTCGTAATGAAAGTCTGAATCACCCCCTTTTGGCTTAGGTACAGGGCAAGCAAATAACCCTGTATAGCCGTGTTGAAACATATGTAGATACTAATAAAGATAGTGTTTTGATAAGGCGATCCATTTTATGCTAGCCTTTTCTCGCGGCTTCGCATATCTACTATCTAGTTTTATATATTTTTTTTTTTTTGGGATATCTTGCACACGGCCTTTGACCCCAAACTAAGCAAAGCTTGTGATATGGCTGCCAGAGACTGATATACTACATATACTTATTTTTATATACATTTTTTTTTTTTTTTAATATAATGACAATACTACACTACTACTACATAGAAAGCAATTGGATCATCCACAGACCCTTGAAGGTCTAAAGATAATCCAAGTGCTCAAGCCCACTGCCAGTTGGCAGCGTGCCCAGCATGCTGGCAGCATTGCCACGCTGAATGGCAATGCTTATACGTTGAGCCAAATAAACACCAGCATTTTGGTCACGCGTCGCGTCCACCAGACGCTCAGAAAGACTTTTGAAAACAAGATGAGCTCCCGGCCCCCACGGACCCAAAGTCTCAACTCCAAATGGCTCAAATATGTAACCACTCCCGAGGTTAGCATATTTGCGCCGCTTGTGCTGCTCAGCCGAATTGGCCGCCGCTCCAGCCCTACTCTGAGTCTCAGGAAGATGTGACGGTGCCAAAGTATCGACGCAAGTTGCGTCCCATACTAAGGGCCGTCCACACTTCCATGGGACCAGCGTCATGCCGTCAGGCCTTTTGCCATCACCACGCGCCAACCCACTCGGTTCGAGTACGGCTGCGATATTGGCGGTGACAAAAGCCCTGCGTATGACATCGTTAAGGCTGGCGTGGCGTCCAATCCGACCAGCGCTTCTTGAGCAAGAGAGACCGTGGTGACCGAGCTGGTCAACTGCAGTACCACACTGACAGCGATGGGCTTCACAACACCTTGCACCCAAGCGTAAGCTGACAGCTAGACGAAATGCAGTTGGGTCTAAAAGGTTACCAGTATTGAAAGAGGGCAATGCTTGCAACCAAAGACCGGACTCCCATACAGAGACTGCAAGGATACGAGCGCGATCCGCGACGCTAGGACACGTGTCTAGAAGAGATTTCCGTGCTAGTTCGCAGATCGGCCGATCCCACAGTCTCTGCGACGATAAAGTCTTTGGAAGCTCGGTATTTGGGCAAGCGACCCTCCAAGCATTCGTTGCCTCATTCAAATGAGCTACATCTACGCCAGAATGGCCTAAAGAAGGTGCGAGGATTTTTTCAATCAAGTTCTGAGTACTATGAATGGAGGACAAGAAAGCTGGTAAAGCAACACTTGAAATTTGGCGGACCCCTAACCCTCCAAGCCTAACAGGCAAGGAGGCTTGTAGCCACGCCCTTTCACTCATGTCAATATTCAAAACCGATACTAGGGACTGCTTTACAACATCGTCTAAGCTCAAAAGGAGCTCATTGTGTTTCCACAATGGACTACATCGTAAAGCGTACATAAATTTTGGAACAAACAGACAACATCTTATAATGGTAAAAGCCATGTGGGCGTTAATTTTGAGTAGCCTATCAGAGGCACTCAAAAAATTTTGAATTTTTTCTTGAACGAAAGGCGGAAATGACTCATCTAATATCGGCGAACCTAGAAGGCGAAGAGAACACTTGTCTACCGATTTGATGTTAGGTGCCAAATCATTAAATTTGTTAAGTATCAAATCTTTATCCGGACATGAGTCGCAAACGAAAAGTTCGCATTTCGAAAAATTTAGCTCCAAACCAATTTGACGAAACTCGTCAATAAGAATTTCCAAATCACGTAGGACTGTGCTCGCATCGCCACCCAAAGTCCCGTCATCCAGATACCAAACGTTGAGTTTAGATTGGAGACGTTGAACAATTGGATGAATGGCCAGGCTGAAAATGGCTGGTCCGAGAGGGTCACCTTGTTGACAGCCAACGGAAGATAGCAAAACATCATTTTTGTAAATTAATTTAGTGGGTTTGCCGTAGCATTGCCAAAGAAAATTGAAAAGATCGGGAATTTTGTCTTTGACCTGTGCCAACAAGGCGTCTCGATGAACCGAATTGAAAGCATTTTTGACATCCACCTTAAGCAACACCTCTCCACAATTTTGACCGAGAAAAGTACGAAGCGAATGAACAGCAGCCTCACATCCACCCCGCGAACCAAAGCCAAGCTGTATTGGTTGAAAAAGGCTACTCAAAAGAGCAACCTTTTTTCCACAACCGGCTTTGGCTGCGAGACGACGATATGTGGTGCCAACAGCAATAGGTCTGATGCCACCATCCTTTTTGACAAGTGCGCATAGGTTAGCGCCATACAAGACTTCGATAACGTCATCATTGACCTGCCCAGATAACATGAGATTTGCCAAAACCGTTAATTCTCTCAAGAGAGACTCAGCCACCTCACCAGAGCTAAAAGATAGAAGATCTTTTAGATGTTGAGGCGAGAGACCATCTATGCCTCCGGCTGAGCCGCTCCGAAAAGAAGAAACGGCCGCTGCAATCTCCTGAGCTGACACTTCAATGACAACGTCATCAGGGTGTGGTGGCTCAGGCAGGTGGAGACATGCTGCCGGCGGATGCTTGTCACGGAGTGACTGGACCGTATCGGGTGTGTGGGGGGCAATAGTGTCGCTGGAGAACAGGACTCGTGCGGCGCCTTTGATATCGCCATCACTAATTTTGCTCTCTACTATTTTAACGGTAACCGAATCGTCTGTTTTTTTAGAATTTGGTTTATTCTGCCTTGTTGGCGGAATAATGCTTTCAAAATCCAAAGAATTCTCTTCCAATGCGCTGTACTTTACGCAATTTTCCTTTACCCTAGTGGTAAGGGATTTTTTGTTTGTTGGGTCCGAATGTACGTAAAGCACAACGTAGGGAAAAGTCAAGAGGTGTTCCCAGGCGACTAAAGAATTTTTAGAAATAACATTCCGAATAGCAGCAGATAAACACTGCGCAACCGAAAAACGTGCACCACGCGGGATGCGTTTTAAAACAGGAAGAGAACTTTTGAGTGAGCTAAGAACCTCCCAAAGCGGTTTGGAAGGAGCAGCAGCGCTCACGGGACTGCTGCTGGCTCCATCAGAGCCTGCAATAGGGGCCGAAAGTGTAATTTGGCTATTTTTATGGCACCGCGTACGGTGAATTTTGAGGCCTTTCTGTCCTTTAAAAAATCGCACTTGGGAACACTCTAGGCACTGAATCATGTCCCCCTGCGACACATTAACGTATTGGGAAACTGCATTTGGCCCGGCCGGGGCGCAAAATGCCATGAATAACAAGAATTATACTACAAATATAAATAAAAATAAACTTAGGTTCTATAAGTGGAGACGTCAGGACGTCAGACCGTGACGTGGGCGGTCTGCGCAGACTCGGATGGCGTTGACATGGAAACAAGAAAACAACAATGAGCCGCGACTGTCAAAAACCTACCGAATATTACAACACAATAGAAAACAATTATTTGACTATCTCTAGCTCTACAAATATTACCTCGAAAGAAAATAAGAAAAAAAGGAAAGATTGGAGTAGAATTTGGCCCGCTAGAGCAGAAAAATCTGAAAAATAAGGGCCGAGAAAAATCCTGCCAACATGCGTTGACAGCAACTTTTTTTTTTTTTTATATACATACTTATATAGATAGTAACTAAATAACACCCAGACACAGAGCAAACACTTATCTTCATCACATACATATTTGCCCTGGGTGGGGATCGAACCCACGCCTCTTTGATCCAGAAGTTAGGGTCACTAACCACTGAGCCACCGAGGCAGTCAAAGTTGATGCGTCGCTTCGTTGTAGCGTGGTCGAGTAACAAACAAATTAAAAAGTCAGTTTCAAATTTATAACAACAAGCCGTAGTAAAACATAACGGGACCTAAAATGTATCTTAGCTTTAGTAAAAGTCAGTTGTATTGTAACCTGCTTCACTTCTATGAAAACTATTTAGCTACTAAAAAAACCGGACAAGTGCGAGTCAGGCTCGCACATCGAGGATTCCGTACAAACATATTGTTAAAAAAATTTAATACCTGTTTTAGCATTTGCTAATGAAGTTATTTTATATGATACATTACATGATACGATTTACTCACTTTGAATTTTGAACCCATATTTTGTGAATTTTGAGGCCCTATTTTTTTGTGATTTAAATAAAAATGTACAGTTTTTAGATTTATTCCTATATGTGTACTCTGAGATAATGCTCTTCGCCAAATTTCATAGTTCTATGTCAACGGGAAGTACCCGGTAGGTTTTGATTTTTGTGAGCGTTGAAATATGCGTTTTTTACAACATAAATGGCTCTAACTTTTTTATACGGTAACTGAGAAGCTTTTCTTTTACACAACTGCAAGAATTCATAGGTTTACGTATACAATTTAAATTTCAACTCGATATCTTTGCGCGTTCCCGAGATAAAGAGTCTTGACATACACACAGACGGACAGACGGACAACAAAGTGATCCTATAAGGGTTCCGTTTTTTCCTTTTGAGGTAGGGAACCCTAAAAAGCAAGTAAACCCTGTTGTCTGAGTTTTTAAGCCACCTCAAGGCCTATGTGACAGGGCCAACCGTTTAAAACCACTGGACACTTTAAAACCATTTATTCGGTAAGGTAGAAAAACTTTTGATTGATACAGCGTCCTACACTTCGGCGTCCATTATCTTACTTCCTACTAATATTATAAACGCGAAAGTTTGTGAGGATGGATGGATGTTTGTTACTCTTTCACGCAAAAACTACTGAACGGATTGAGATGAAACTTTGCAATAATATAGCTTATATATCAGAATAACACATAGGCTATAAATTATAATGATATTGTGTCAAAAATCAAAATATAATGCGGGCGAAGCCGCGGGTAAAAACGAATGTTAAAATAAAACTATGGGATAATTCTTTCGGGTGCCCAAAATACAGCCTTAGCTTAGTTTGGGGCCCACTGATAACGATTTCAATTTGTGAATAAATAATGCATGCACACATTCCTACCTATAGTGATTATTATTATAATTGATACTTAATATTTTTTTTTTGTTTATAATGCATGCAATGTAGGTACATTATAAGATAAATTGATTGTTGTTTTGTAAATCTATCTTGGAAATAAATGATTTATTTATTTAGCTTGTCACCCGAGGAACAGTAGCACTCAGTTGTACATCAACGGTAACCCATCCGAAGACTGATCGTGCAGAACTTTGCTGATGTTCGGTGCTCGGTGATCAAACTACGCTATGAATCGCTTCTTGATGATGGTGATACTTATCCTGAAGTCGTGAGTTATAGTAAAGTATTACACGCCAGTATAATAGGAAAAGGGAAACCGATTAGGTCCGCCGTTTGCGTCAAATAAATCTAAACCTTTTCCCCCTCACTAGCCGAAGCTGTAATGAAATTTCGAAGGCGATTTCACGTTCAAACAATCTGTTCAAGAGGCCCGTAATGGCCACTATAGCCGATAAGTTTCTATAGCTTCATACTAAACTTGAATGAGGTACAGTTTTCTTCAAATCTAGATTAAATTGGCACCATTTAGGTGAGTAAGATTCAATCTATTTGAGTAATACCTTCGAGCAAATATCAATAGAGTCACAATCGTGCAAAAAATGTGTCCGAGCCAAAACCCTGCCCAAGCTAAGAAGTGGGCAGGCTTTATAGTTAATCGTGACGCGATTGCAAGCCGACTACAACGCCGCACGATGTCAATGTGCTCGGTTACAAACAATCATTAGGAGACCATAACGTCGAGATTCGAGAAAACGGGTCATTGTAAATTGTTTAATGTAAATATCGAAGTCGGTACGTTTGACGGCGCTCGGACATTTTTTTTAGTACTTTCACTTAGGGACGGTGGCTCTGTAGATGTTTGCTCGAAGTAATACAGTAAACCGTAGTGGTCTAATGCTAGACGATTCAACGCAATTGGTCTAGTTGTAGTAACACTACCTTATAATCGTGAAATCATGAGTTCAAATTCCGGTCCCGCACCAATGAGTTATTTGGAACTCATGTGAGGAATGTTGTTCTTAAACTTTCGCGATTTGAACACATTATTATTATTTACTACGGGACTAAACGCGCACTAAAATTACGAGATAAATAAATACCTCATCATCTCGACGTTTCGACCGAGTTGCCTCAATCGTGGTCACGGGTAGACTGGAATGTTCAAATCATGTGAGGAATTTAAGCCCACTGGCATTTCGGTAAAGGAAAACGTCGCGAATCAACCTGCATAAGTCCGTAGAAGAAATTCGATGGCGTATACGAATCCATCAACCCGAACTGGGTCAGTGCAGTGTCATGTGGTGGATACATATGGTCCAATCACTTTTCGTAGTTGGGCATATTGGGACCATTAAAAGGCCGGTACAGTTGGTAGAGCTACACTAAGACGACAATATTGTAACGCAGTAGGCGCACGCTCGTTGTAGGTATATAGTAACAATGATATAATCTGCGATGTTTACATGATCACGCTTCTGGGGTGCACTATTCTTTTGCGTTTTTTTTGGTGCCTTTTGTTTCCCAGTCCTTTGTATTCGATTTTATGTTTTTTTTTATGTATATTTGAGAATAATAAGGAAGTCTCGAACTTTCATCTTGTTTACTTTGTCAAACACAATGGCACCGATATTTCCAGAACTTTTCAACCTGCTACTCTGTTAACAATAACGTTTATTAGATCGAGTAATGTCGCGACTCATCTAGTAAATTCGAGGCTGTAATGACGGATATAAATACGCCGGCTGACCCTTGGGGACTCAGTGTCTCTCTGACTCGTTTACCGTCGAAGCGAAAACATCTCGTGTTCAAGTGCGGCACCAGTGATTGTGAAGTGACTAGATTGTGTGAATATCAGTGCTAGTGTAAAGTGTTTGTGCGAACCAGTTGTGTCGTGTGTTTTTATGAAGTGATTGTGTGCAATAAAGTGCATAATAATCGGCGTTTTTACTGATTATCCAAGAACTCATCTCGTAACAATATTATAAGCTAAGAGATACCGCATTTATGGAACTTTGGCGCTATTATTTTATTTCATAGTAAAGGTTGGCTTGTATGACGACTACCTGAGTACAATGATGACCTAGAATACGTCCAAAGTCTAAAAACCTTAGAAAGATTCCGTACAGTTAACTACGTAAAAGCCGAATTGAACTTAATAGAGTCTGAGAAATTAGCAACAAGCTGCGCGAATCCCCACTCCACATTGCCACTAATGTATGCTGCTACTGCTGCGCAACGATTGGCCTGCTGTTCACAGACGCTATGTTTGATTCGGCCAATACACGTATATAAAATACGTGTAGACACGCTTAGACATTCTTAATGTTGCTAGAGAGTAGAAAAATCTTCAAGAAGGTCTAATGGAAAAACACAGTTTATTTTTATAAGATAAAATTAAACGTGATAGGAATCACGACACACGAATTCCCTCCGAGATTGCTCTAAACCGCGTAAGATTTGATTCCCCACGCTTGGCTGCAAATTGTCTTATTATTTGCTTCCGACCTACTCGCTGGTAGATGGGACACTGACATAATAATTTGGTGTTTTATTTTGTTAGGACTGGGCTACATAATATTTAAAATTGTAGAGAATTAACGTTGTTTATAAACAACACATCACTAATGCATTACGCATTATCAAATAAATTACAAGACTACTTCATCTAAATAATCTCTATTACTTTTGTTTTGATTACTTTGATTTTTTTTTTGCATTTGTCTCACTCTTTATGTTGGACAAAAGAAGACAAAAATCCAATACAATCGATTTAAGTTTGCGTCAACTTAATTTTAGTCTGAGGCTTTCTTAGTTAGGTAAGCGATAAATCCTATCCTATATACTTCCTACTAATATTATAAACGTGAAAGTTTGTGAGGATGGATGGATGGATGGATGTATAGATGAGGTTACTCTTTCACGCAAAAACTACTGAACGGATTGAGATGAAACTTTGCAATAATATAGCTTATATATCAGAATAACACATAGGCTATAAATTATAATGATATGTAGCGCATGCGGGCGAAGCCACGGGTAAAAACTAGTAAATAAATAATTCTTTATTGTTTCACACCATAACAGAAAATTAAAACAATACAATTTTCACTTAACCTAGGTAAAAACAAACGGCGGCCTTATCGCTGGAAGCGATTCGCATTTTTAATGATTATATGAGCGTTTAAATTATTTTTTATTTTAATAACCGAGTAGTTACTACCATGGTTCTATAAGCAATCCAATTTATATAAAATCTTCAACGCATCAAACAAATAGTATAAAACTAGCTGACCCGGAGAACTTCGTTCCGCCTAACAGTCGATTAACGTAGAAGTTACTCCTTATTACATCAGCTACCTGCCAATAAAAGTCCCGTCGAAATCGGTCCAGCCATTTCAGGGATTAGCCGAAACAAACAGACAGACAAAAATTGAAAAAAAAAATGTTATTTTGGTGTATTTACCGTATATACATTCACATGCATTTAGTAAAAAACGGCTATTACAATATAAAATAAATAATATATAAACAGACACTCCAATTTTATTTATTTGTATGTATAAATAAACCAACCAATCAACTGAATGAATTTTATACAAAATGAATTTTGAAATTTGAAAAAAAAAAAAAAAAAAATGTTCGCTTCCCCAATAGCCACCTCTAGATGTAGTTTTCTATGAAATAGGCACATTATCTACTTAACTTAATGTCTATCCTAGTGCGTACTAGGATAAGTATTTTATTTGGGAGTCTTACAGGGGATAATCATAAGGGATTTTGAGGGCTCAAAGTCAAACGATGGCAAAGGGATAGCGGCATTAGAGTACCGGAAACTAGTCCGAAAACAATATATTAATTAACGTCAATTTATGGGGTTAGTCGCTCATGGATTAGGAGATTTTGGAGTAGAGCCAACCATTTCAAGGTTACGCTAGATAAATCTACTGAAAGCTAGGCTTTCGCTAAGTTGTGTTAACTATCACAACATTTGGGAAGCGGTTGCGACATCCAAATGGAAAAGTATTTAAACAGAACTATGGGCTCTTAGACAAAATGAGATAATGGGCAGATTTCATGAAAATAAATGCCAATATATGAAACTTCATTTATGACAAACAATTTTTAGTTGCTGGTAAATATTTTTCTATTATGCATCCCGTCGTAAATTTCATTTTAACTTTCCTATGTATATAATATTTGTTGAAGCTATTTGCACGGTTGTACAGATTATAGCTGTACCTAGTGCTTTCACTGCTTACAAGGAAGCTTACATAAATATCTATGTAAGCTTTCTTGTCAGCTCGTAATATGCAAAATAGGGCTTCAAGATATCTTTGAAAGCAGCTTGAAACCTGAAACATTTTAACGGTATTTATAGCAATAAAATGTCAATGAAAATAGTATGGACAATAACCTTTGGAACAGTCGCGCTCGAGTTTTATTTATTCCGTCAGTTATTCAAATATATCCCCTGTACTTGTAGCTTTCTTAAGTGTTTCATTCACTTATCTTCTACCGGTCCACCACAAACTTGTTTGCAAAGAAGCCTTGTTTGTGAGTATGTTGTAACTTATTCATAGCGGCGACAGATGGGGGAAACAACTTTAAGGCTGTTATAAAGAATATTCATTTTGTGATGCGGCCATCTTGTATTTTATTAGCCTCTTAAAAGTTGAGGTCATTATTGCGATATTACCGCGGCTTTGGTAGTTATATTTTTAAAAAGAAAGTAAAATTTGGCTATTAGCCTAAGTAAAAGCTCTCGGTTAAAGAGAGACGAAATTAAGAGCTCTTTAGTTTGATAACCTCGGGCGATAACAAGGCTTTAAACGAGTTGTACAGTAAAAAAAAATGTAGATTCACACGTGTTAGTGTTTTTTTAATAATAGTATTTTTCTGATTGAGGCAACTTCTCCACAATGATGCAAGTTATTGTAGGAACACTATTGATAGTACGCTAGCCTATCCAATAATGTCATGATCCCGCGAGTTTAGGTACTTACTCCTATTTAAATCTATAAGCACACTATACCTATTGGTTTGCAAAGGATCACTTATTCAAGAAAAAAATGTCATACTCATTTATTTACTGCGTATATTGGGTTAGTTTACTTTTTTTTAAACAGGCAAAAGTGCCTTTATTAATTACAGATACAATACTAATTTATATGCTAAAACTACCTACACTACTATATAGAAAGCAATTGGATCATCCACAGACCCTTGAAGGTCTAAAGATAATCCAAGTGCTCAAGGCCACTGCTAGTTGGCAGCGTGCCCAGCATGCTGGCAGCATTGCCACGCTGAATGGCAATGCTTATACGTTGAGCCAAATAAAAACCAGTATTTTAGTCACGCGTCGTCGTCCACCAGACGCCCAGAAAGACTTTTTGTACCATATGTTAGTTTACAGATGGTACAAAATAACAAAAATATAGATCGCCATATCCTGTCTTTCGACATGCAATAAGACAAACAAAGGTACAAAAACAAATATAAATCACTAAGATACCTGTCACAAACACAATTTCTCAAGACACGTAGAACAATACCATTCGAAACACTACACAACCAAAAAACTCTCAAAACACGTGTCGAAATATGCGGTTTTTAGGGTTCTGGATTTGTACGGAACCCTCGATGTGCGAGCCTGACTCGCACTTGTCCGGTTTTTTACGACACAACGGCTTTATTATGTTTTATTATATTTACTTATTATTGCACCACCGACGATTCTGCTGATCCATAATGTTTTCCTCCACGGGTTACCTGGAAGAAATCGCTATGAGCGATAAGGTCGCCCTTGTACTCCTGTGTGATACATAATTAATTCTAAGATTGTTTGTAATTGTTTTTCTTTGGTGTACAATAAAGTATATATATTATTATTATATATTATTATTATTATTAACGGCTCTAACTTTTTTAAACGATAACTGAGAAGTTTTTCTTTTACACAACTGCAAGAGATATACGTATACAGTTTAAATTTCAACTCGATATCTTTACGCGTTCCCGAGATAAACGAGTCTTGACATACACACAGACGGACAGACGGACAACAAAGTGATCCTTTAAGGGTTCCGTTTTTTCCTTTTGAGGTACGGAACCCTAGAAACAAAAATAATAACCAATTAACCTAAAAAGAGGAGTAGCCGTGGTGGTCTAGAGGTAGTGACACCCGCCTTACAATCGTGAGGTCGTGGGTTCAAATCCCCGGTCCCGTACCAATGAGTTCTTTGGAATTTATGTACGGAATTTCACACCACTGGCTTTTCGGTGAAGGAAAACATCGTGAGGCAACCTGCATACGTCCGTAGAAGAAATTCGATTGCGTATGTGAATCCACCAACCCGCACTGGGTCAGCGTGGTGGATATGGCCCAAACACCCTTCGTGGGTAGGCCTACGTCCTGCAGTGGACTATTAAAAAGGCTGGTACAGTACAGTACAGTAACCTAAAAAAAAATATACCTATGTTATTAACAGAAAAAAAACTTAGTTTAACTTGTAAACTTATTGATTACCATGGCAAATTCCGCTCCTTCGACGAGTGAAAATGGGTTAAACCGAGCGCCCAATGCTGAAATGCCATATTTGTTTAGCGAAGAATAAAACACTGCTATAATTTTTGAGTAAAATTACACCTGTTGGGTTTTGTTCAAAAATTGCATATTCTAAATGTGTGGTTTTTGGACGAAAACTACAGTTCGAAGGCGGTAGTCAACCACAGACATTTAAAAAAGTAAATGCAGCGAGAAACTGGCTGTGGTTGGTTAAATATAGAGGAAGTGGGCGGATATTTTTATAACATCGTGGTCAGAGACTGGCACGGTTTTTGGAGACCATTCTGGTCGAGCCTTCGGAGCGAAGAACAAGTCTAGATTACTTATTTTTAGAGCTTAAGGAACACTGTGATGGAAGAAATAAATCTGTAAAGTTTAATTGTAATAAAATTGGTGTTTATACTGCATCGAAGTCCTCGGTTTTCCTAACACACCCAATCAAAAAATCTATTATTATAGAACCTGTGCACCAAATTTCGTCGGGATTCGTTGAAAAAAGCGACTCTTAGAGAAAAATCAACATCCAGAAAAACAAAAGCAGAATCGTCGAGTTGAAGCTTAGACTTTCGCTTCCCTTCGGTCAAATAATATTCTCTGAGATTTTAGAGTAGGTGTTCAGATCCCCGTTCAGAGGACCTAAGGGGCTAAAGGTCAGTGGGCCCTAATAGCAACCGCACCGAAGCCATAATTTAAATTAAAATCCCTTAGCCTAACGATTATTAAGCTTAACCTCACATTGGAGACCTGTAATTTAAAGCGCCATACGATCATTTAAGTAAGTACGAGTATCATGTAGGTGGGACTCGACTCATTTGTATTGAAACCACGGTAACGTTTTAGGATATGTTTCTCACCCATTATATTAACCGGATCAAGGTTTGTTTACCTAACATTGGTGATAGTTGGGATGATAGGTATATAGACAAGGATATTTAACTGACTGCCTCGGTGGCTCTGTGGTTAGTGACCCTAACTTCTGGGTCAAAGAGGCGTGGATTCGATCCCCACCCAAGGCAAATATTTATGTGGTGAACATAAGTGTTTGCTCTGTGTCTGTATTTAGTTACTATCTATTTAGGTATGTATTTAAAAATAAGTATATGTAGTATATCAGTCTCTGGCAACCATATCACAAGTTTTGCTTAGTTTGGGGTCAGAAGCCGTGTAAGATGTCCAAAAATATCTATTTATTTTATTTATTATTTGAGTACTTAGGTACTCAGGTTATAAATAAATACAAATACAGGTTATAAATTATACTTAATACGGATAAGTACTTAATCGTTTCAAGCAATTTGTTAGATTGTGTTAGTTTGAATCTCAGAAGAATAACTAAAGTTTTTAAATGTTGTTTTTAAACTTTCGCGATTTGAACACATTATTATTATATCGAAAACGGCCGAAACGTCTGGATGAGGAAGTATTTATTTATCTCGTAATTTTAGTACGCGATTAGTCCCGTAGTATATAATAATAAAGTTTTTAAAGCCAGTTTTAGGTCACTCTGTAGTAGCGATAATTCAATAAATATGATTTAGAAGTGGATATATTATGTGGTATTGTACATTTACCAGGGATCAACCTATTTTCGCTCGGAGAAAAAAATAAGAAAAGAAAGAGCCGAGTTTTTCAAGTAACTTAAAAAATATTATAAAACAAGTTTACGCCCAAATATTTTATCAATCATAGGTATATTGATTTCAACCGCTACTAATATTACTGAATAAAAATTTACATATGAATTGAGTTTGGCAGGCAAACGGTTTCTCTTGCGGTCGAAAGCTCATTTCACGTAGATAGTTTTGGCAAAGTTCGGGTCCATCGGAAAATTATTTATGATTCATTTGGCGGGATATCAACGCATTCAACGTTTCAGTGAACTCGACTGTGAGAACATACAAGCGTTAAACTTTATAAACTCTATTTAAGACGATTGTGAGGTACCAACTTGTCTATAAAAAACAATAAGCTGTTACCTACCTTTAAATATTAGTTGAGAATATTAGTTTGATATTAGATTGAGTGATTTTTCATGTAATCAACACTTCAATCGCTACGTCTTAGTTTTTACAGTTTTTTGACCGACGAACCACCGGAGGAGGTAATACAATTCGACGCGTATATTTTGGTATCTATATATTTTATGTATAACCACGCATAACTTTTTTCATAGTAGTATATTTTTTTTTAATTGGAAAGAGTATACTTCGAAATTGGTCCCATTTAAATTTTATCAAAATTGGCTGAGCATTTTTGATAAATCGACAATAATGTGAAAAATGTTACATCGATCCGTGCATAATATTTGCGTTCTTGCGATGCGCCCCGGCTTCGCACAGGTGTATTATACATATAAACATTTCTCTTGAATTACACTATCTATTAAAATAAACTGCATCAAAATCCGGTGCGTAGTTTTAAAGATATAAACATACCTACATGGGGACAGACAGCGGAAAGAGACTTTGTTTTAGACTATGTAATGATTCTGTACACGGGTGAAGTCGGTCATGCTATTTTTAGGAAACAATAATTATTAAATGACCTTATAGAGTTATAAACCTCTAAAAAGGCAAATTTTTACGCAAAATTTTGGCTGAAAAGAATACATAAACTAAAAACTATTCTGAACAAAATAAGACGTTTTGTACGTGCAATTTCTTACTTATGCGATTGACACCAAAAGCATAACATTTTGATACAATATAAAGGGTGAAAAGAGTTTTCTCCCGGAACGCATTCGGGAACGACAAAATTTTATGCAAAATGTACCGCGAATTTTCTAGATGTGCTGCAGAAAACCCTGATCGATTCACGATTCTCTTATGAGGTATGAAGTCTTAAGTAGTGGAACTAATAGATTACATGTTTCATATACAGTTTTTCAAAGGTATCCTAAGATATCCTATACAAAGGTGTCCTAAGCTAAAATGGGGTAGTTAAAAATTCAGACCATCATTACCATCAGAATTCGAGAAAAAAATCAGCTATCCCATAAAGAATTGTAACTCAGAACCTTGGGAGAGAATGTTCGATAAAGATGTTTTTTTTTTTAATTTTGGGCCGTTCTTAATGTTAGTCTGAATTACCCCTTTTCAGTTTAGTACAAATTTTCTGAACAACTCTGTATAGAACAGCTGTTTTTTTTTACGGAACAGCTTGGAATAACATGGATCGGCACTAACACATTTCGAATAGGTTCGCGTTTGACTACACACTGTAATGTAATAGCTGTATAATACAATAAACTGTATAATACGAGTATAATACTGTATAACACACATGTATATAATAGCTGTTTTTTCCCGAATTCTAGTTAGGCCACACAGTAAAATTTGTCCATAATCACGCACTTTCAATTTAGTTCATTCTTTTTGAATTACCATGTACCCGTATATAGTTGATGAAACATTAATAGGCTTGTTTATTAAAAAATATAATTAGTCCATCAAATAAATAATCTGTTGTGAATTTGACAAAAAATAATGAATAGCCCGCTAAAGTTCCACGTGACGTCACTAACCTACTACATATGTACCGGTAGCGGTACCGGCTAGTGACGTCACGAGCCCCCACTCAAATTTGACAAGGTGTATCTTTGTCATTAATTGTTTGATTGACAAAAGAAAAAATACGTGTCCAATATTTTTTAATAATCTAACTAACGAACTTAATTTCATATTGATAATATTGATAACCTATAACACTTATTCCAAAACTTTAAGGAGAGTGAAAATTATTGCTGAATGTTGTTTTTAAACTTTCGCGATTTGAACACATTATTATTATATAATACGGGACTAATCGCGCACTGAAATTACGAGATAAATAAATACCTTCTCATCCCGACGTCATGGGTCTCTACGAGTCTACCCGTGACCATTACATCGATGCAACTCGGCCGAAACGTCGGGATGAGAAGATATTTATTTATCTCGTAATTTTAGTGCGTGATTAGTCCCGTAGTATATAATAATAAAATACTACTGAAAGCGGATTAGACTTGCGGAGGAAATCCAGTTTGGACCTAGGAACTTGAAATAATTATAGGTTAGTATTCCTAGTGTAATCTAATATTTAGAACAAATTACAATTAATTAATCTCAAGTTTAATGCCTACGTTCATTATACCTAATAATTTCCCCCTAGACCTACACGAGTCTTAGATTAGCCTAACGGACCTACTGAATCCACGTGTGGGAGCTATCTATTCAGAAAATAATTTCGCATAATGAATAGAAGTGGGTTGAAATACCTAATACCTATAGGTCGTCATTAATTTTGCATGAACTATTTTAGGTCTCATATTGAAGTTCCTAAAAATATTAGTTGATTTTTTGAAGTAAAATCTTATTTCTAACTTCGGCGTTGTGCACTTTTTGGGATGGGTACAAAATATTGCGTCAGGATACGAAAATTCGTAAGACGGAGGGAGCAAGTTTTCACTTCTGCCGGCACTCCCGGAGTGCAAACCGTTGTTTTTTTTCACTTTTAGTTTCAAACGATCATGGTTCTGATTGTCTAAAGTTTTCTACCTGACATTTTTTTTACAAAATCTTTTGAAGCCGGAAATGGAAACGAAATTTGTTCTCTTTGGTCTTCTCGTAAATCTATATCAAGATCACAGAAAAAATAACGAAACTTGTACAAGAGCCAAAGTTACTTACGTAGCTCACCGGTTTGCAAGTTGGAATAGCATTAGGCAAGGCTCATAGGGCAGCAAAGTTCTTAAATAGAGATCGCGTACTGGAAGCACAGCAGATGACATCCACCTTCTAGGTGGCAGATGACCTCGAGACCTCGCTTGTTGTAAGTCAATACAACTACATACACTTAGATGTAGGTAGGATGAAAATTTTGGGACCGAGTTGCCTTCGTCCGTGGGTAGGAACCCATTTATTTTATCCCCCACACGTGGTCCTGGGTGGTGCTAACTAGGCAACAACCATTCTGGTGGTAGGCTTTAGCCGTGGCGAGAGACCACCCATCAGACTAAGCCGCGCCGCCAAGCGTCTCTCTTGGGATCGTGTTCCGGCGCGAAGTCTGGTGACGTCAATCGGGAAGTTGGGTCGGAACAGTAGCGTCGTCTGGTGGATGAATACGGTGCACACATCGATTACCGCATCGGACGGCCAGCCGTGGAGGGCAGCGGGATCCGAGGCACGGTTTGTCGCTGGCCGACCGCAGATAGTAGGGGGCCCAAGTAGTGAGCTAGCCACTCATGAAAGGCTGCCCCGCCATCTGTCGAAAAATCCCAGGGATGCGCCATCGTGCCGGTTGGCGACCGGACGAGAGGGCCCGATGGACATCCTTGGGGGGGCTCGGGCGTCCCCGCGGTCTCCAGGCTGGTCTCCCATAGATGTGTGTGGTTTGTGTGTTGTGCCACTGAATTCTACTTAGTGTGACGCCTCGTTCCACTGCTGACCTCCTACCTACTTTACTCCGCAAGCATGAGAAACAATAAAAGAAAAAGAACGTATACACAGCGGCAGCACTCCCTCTCACTCAAAGTGCACCTGTGCAATATTCGGGGCCTGCACTCCAATCTCACGCCTGTCCATCATCATCTTGAGACAGAACGACCCCACCTATTGTTTCTCACGGAGACGCAGATTGCTGGTCCATCCGACGTGTCGTATCTATCTTACCCAGGGTATTCTCTGGAGCATCTTTTCAAACCACGTGCGGGTGTATGCGTTTACGTCCGGGATGACATTTGCTTTCTGCGTCTTCGAAGGTTTGAAGACCCTTCTTTTTCAGTGCTCTGGGCTCTGGCGGACACTGGCATAGAGAAGATTGTCTATGCCTGTGTATACCGATCGCATAGCGGGGACCGGGAGGCAACTAGACTTACTGATTACCTCAGTGAGGTGGCGGATGCTGCTCAGCTCAGTTACCCTTCGGCCCAATTAGTGATCCTGGGGGACTTTAATGGCCATCATAAGGAGTGGCTTCACCCATACCTGGACACAAACCATGCTGGGCTTGAAACGCGCAAGCTAGCTTTGACGCTAGGTCTTACCCAGCTGGTTCATGGCGCCACACGGGTACCTGATGTTGACTCGCATACGGCCTACTGCTTGGACCTTCTGCTAATAACTGATCCAGACCGATATTCAGTGGCGATTTCCTCTCCGTTAGGTACATCTGATCACTGTCTGGTGAAATCCGTATCCGTCTACTCCCCTTCAGACCCCAGTCCAAAAGGGTCACGGCGGGTGTGGCGGTACAACTTGGCAGATTGGGATGAGATGCGGTGTTTTTTTGCGTCTTATCCTTGGCAGCCTGTGTGCTTCTCTTCTGATGATCCTTCTTCGTGCGCGGATGCCGTGACAGACGTGCTTCGTACCGCCATGGAATACTTCATCCCATTTTCGGACGTGCCTCTGTCCAATAAAGCTCGGCCCTGGTTTGGGCCTGAATGTGGACGCGCCGAAGCGCAAAAGCATCAGGCTTACCTGGCTTGGGTCGATGCTCGTAACCGTAAGACGAAGGACATACATCTGAGGAAGAAGACTTACAATAAGGCTGCTAAGTCCTGCAAAAAGGTTATGCGGAGGGCTCGCTTTGAGCATATTAGTCGAATAGGGAATAAGCTTGCTTCTTACCCTGCGGGTAGCAAGGCATTCTGGTCCCTAGCTAAATCAGTCGAAGCGAACTTCTGCCGCCCTTCATTGCCTCCGTTGCTGAAACCCAATGGTTCGCTGGCTCATACCGCGGTTGAGAAGGCAAATTTATTTGCATCTCAATTTGCGGAGTCTTCGCGTCTGGACCCCGGTAGTGCGAGACCTCCAACTTTGCCAAACTGTGGCACCTCAATGTGTGAAATACATATCCGGCAAAAGGAGGTTCTCAAAGTTCTCCGCAGTCTAGATGTGAACAAGGCCAGTGGCCCAGATGGTATTCCAGCTATTGTACTAAGGACTTGTGCGCCTGAGCTGTCGCCTGTGTTAACCCGCCTCTTTCGCCTCTCTCTGAAGACGGGTCAAGTGCCCAAATCTTGGAAGCTTGCTAACGTGCAGCCTGTACCCAAAAAAGGTAGCCGTGCTGACCCTGCCAATTACAGACCGATTTCGATCACGTCCATACTTTGCAAGAGTATGGAACGTGTTCTTAACAACAGGCTCCTGGCCTACCTGGAAGCAAATGACCTACTCAGGGACCGCCAGTACGGCTTTCGCCGAAACCGGTCTACTGGGGACCTTCTGGCGTACGCCACACACATTTGGAGTGAGGTCATTGAGAAGCACGGGGAGGCGCTGGCTGTCTCCTTGGACATCTCGAAAGCTTTTGACAGGGTCTGGCATGAGAGCCTTATTGGCAAGCTTCCATCTTACGGCCTGCCTGCTGATTTCTGCGCATGGATATCAGATTTCTTGAGGAATCGGTCGATACGAGTGGTTGTAGATGGTTTCTCGTCAGACCAAATGGATATCAATGCCGGTGTTCCTCAAGGGTCAGTGCTCTCTGCGACGCTTTTCCTACTGCATATTAACGACTTGCTAAAGCCTGGTATTTTTGGGTACGCAGACGACAGTACAGTCATGGAGAGCTACACATCCGAAGCAAGAACGAGCGGGGCACAGATCGAGTCACTCAGAGAGGCTATGGTCGAACGGCTCAACTTGAGTCTGGAGGCGGTATCTGACTGGGGTGATGCTAACCTGGTCAAGTTTAATGCCACGAAAACGCAAAGCTGTTTGTTTTCGGCCAAAAAGAGGCCCTTCCAACTGTCTCCTGCTTTCCGTGGTGTATCCGTTCCGTTAACTAACAGTCTGGAACTATTAGGCGTTACGCTATCATCGACTCTCAACTTTGGGTCTTATATAGAGTCAAAAGCCCAATTAGCCTCAAAAAAACTTGGTGTTCTCTCTAAGGTGAGACGGTATTTCACACCTGAGCAACTGCTTAGTCTTTATAAAGCGCAAGTCAGGTCTTGCATGGAATACTGCTCTCACCTTTGGGATGGCTCTGCCAAATACCAGTTGGAGGCTTTGGAGTCCATTGAAAGGCGAGCCAGGAGGCTGATAGGCAACGAAACCTTGACTGAGTCGAAGCTGCAAAGTCTTGAGCATCGACGTAGGGTGGCGTGTCTGTCTGCCTACTATCGGATACACTTCGGTGAGTGCGCCCAGGAGTTGCACGATCTGGTCCCACCTGCCCCTTTCTTCTATCGTACGGCTAGACAGACGCGACCAAAGCGCCACCCTTTTATGGTGGACATCCCACGCGTAAGAACAAAGCGTTTTGAGTCCACATTCCTCATACGAACTGCCAGAATGTGGAACGCTTTGCCTAAGTCTGTCTTTCCGTTAAAGTACAATGTAGGTGTCTTCAAATCTCGAGTAAATAGGTATTTTCTAGGTAAGCGTGCTACATCCTAGACCGCATATCTGCTTTACATCAGGCAGTGTGTAGTCAAACGCAAACCTATTTGAAATAAAAAAAAAAAAAAAAAAAAATCTATAGGCGCTCCTATAAATTTCCATTTTAATTGTCTATCAACAACAACAAATCGCTTTTGGAGATAAGACCGCATTCTTCTTAATAAGACGACCTTTTTTTGTCGTTATTCCCTCTTCTGTTACTTTTTATTTCTTGTGGTGTCATTAAAGTGTTCTTGTATTGTATTGTAATCTTTCGATTTAGTACTTTCGTAACATTTGTTTTTAGTAAGAAAATTCGATATCTCCGCATTTCGAGGCAGACGGGTGGTAATGTGGAAGTCTTCACTGCTAGTCGTTGGCATACCCACTTCGAGCAAATATCTACAGAGCCACAGTTCCTAAGTGAAAGTAGTGAAAAAATGTCCGAGCGCCGTCATAAATACAGATTTAGATAATTACATTAAATAATGCACAATTGCCCGTTTTCTCGAATGTCGACGTTATGTCAACTAAGTAGTGCTTGTAACCGAGCACTTTGGTATCGCGCGGCGTTGTAGTCGGCTTGCAATCGCCTCACGACTAACTAAAAAGCCTGCCCACAACGTAGCTCGGGCAGAATTTTAGATCAGACACTTTTTTTGCACTATTGTGACTATAGATATTTGCTCGAAGCATACCCTACAAAAACTCTGGGGGTTCCACCACCGCGCCTAGTGTCGGGGCTATGGGCACGCTTCCGCACTCCTCCGCGGCATCCGACAGCGCTGGCCCAACTCAGGCTCCACCTCGGAGCTTGCACTCCCACCAGAATGACGAAGTGCCGAACACCAGACGCATCGTCATCCACCACCTGGGACCAACCAGCACTGGGTGTCGGACAGCACCCGTACCCGACAGCCCTGGTCTCGATGCAACGGGTCAATTAAATTGGCCCCGCGTCTTTCACTACGGCTGCAGATGATAGGGGTAGCACTTTCGTGGTAGGTATACATTCTGTTCGAATATATTTGTATAACAGGCTTTGTTTCGTTAAGAAAACGAATTCTATAAGACGATTAATTACTGATATCAGATGATATAGATCAAGTTTCCGAGTTTGTCCTGTGGGTTATTTCCGCAGTAAAAATATAAAGGACAAAGTTTTCTCGCTCTCGCCCACGTTCATTCACTGATATTTACAGCCTACGCAAATCACTAGAATGTGGGGAGTGTACTCGAGGTTAGCAATAAAGGGGCAACTAAAAACTAGGAGAACAATACAATATAACTTTATTGTACACCAGAAAAACAGCTTAAATAACAAAGTACAAATTTTCTTAAAATTAGGTGGTACAACGGCGGCCTTATCGCCTTAGGCGATTTCTTCCAGGCTACCTTTGGATGGACAGAAATTAGAGTACAAATGTGAGTATGTGGTTGGTTGAGCTAGAAAGACTCGCGCTCAAATAGCCGACCCACTAAAACTACTCCAAATTGGAGAAGGTTGTATCGCGCACAATCTGGTGAAGTATCTTTCTTTCACAGATAACTCAAATCCAATAATTATTTTATAAACACAGAATTCGAATAATTTGCACGAATCGATGTGACATCCATGTACATTTTTGTTGATTTATCGAAAACAGCTCAGCCAATTTCGATAAAAATTGAAAAGGGACCTCGAAAGTATACTCTTTCAAATTAAGTATCTTCTAGATAAGCGTGTTTCATCCTAGACCGCATATCTGCTTAACATCAGGCAGTGTGTAGTCAAACGCAAACCTAGGTATATGGAATAAAAAAAAATTTTTAATCGGTTCATAACTGGCGAAAATATCGATAAACATACACAAAAACACACAGACTAACATAGTACCTCCTCCTTTTTGGAAGTCGATAAAAACTAAAAGAACTACAAAGACTCGCGCTCAAATAGCCAAGCCTCAAAAAGTACTCCAAGAAAAGTTTGTACCGCGCTCAATCTTACTAAATAAGTATCTTTCTTTCAAAGATAACTCAAATTTAACAAAAATGTGAAAGTAATAAGTGTGCGAGCCCCAAATCAAATGGCTCTTTAGTTCAAGTGTTTATTTTTTCAGTAACCCAACCTAACCAAAAGGAGTCGATCCTGCAAAGCGTATCCCTCTGGCAAAACTACGCGACCGGCGGTCATGCTCTTTATATAAAAATATCGGTCTGGTTGCGCTTGTGTTGCATTAATTCTCAGCTAGTGTTAGTTAATTACATTTGTGTGCGTGTAAACTTGCTTATATTTTGGTTTGTGTGGGTTTCTTCACCCCCCACTGACTTGGCAGACTTCGGTGCTTAGGCGTGTCGACTCCTTTTGGTTAGGTAGGTACTTAATGGTTTGTACATTTAGCGTAGTAGTTTGAACCATGTACGCTATAAACGGGATGTTCTTGCGGTGGGATCGGGCTATATTTTGACATTGCTGATTCTATATTTAGCCTAAGTTTTTTTGTAACAGCTCTAGTTTTTGAGTTATAGCTGTCACTAAAAATTCACTGTGTCTCAATTTTAATTCGTTGATAATTCAATAAATATTCAAGCACTCGAATTTCTTGATAAAGTAATTTTTCACTCTAATGGCTCTTTAAAATAAACAGCAAATATCATCTCCTAAATATCGAAAAGTACAAAAAGACTAGATACTTGTAATTATTTCTTCCAAGCATCATGCCTAAGCACGAGTTTTTTCCCTGGAGAATTCAGTACTTTTTACGGAGCTCAATGTCTTTGAATTAATGTAAAACACGGTAAAATATGAGTATTAATTAAATATAATTTAGCTTATCTAATTATTATTTTTATAATGGTGGTTTGTGTGTACACTTCTAAGGCTTGTCAGCAATCACCTCTCTGGCAATCATCATCTGGCAATCTGGTTCTGACTTATGCTTCTGAAAGTAACATAATCTTAATCTATTATATTAATCGCAAGTTCAATTTAAAATCCACTTCCAACAAAAAATGGATGAACTTATAGGATTAAGTTGCGTTTCGAGTAACACGCAATACAGTTAATTGTTTCGTAATCTGTACCTAAATTTTTCATCGCATGACCAACGCAATACTGAGCTACACTTCGTTCATTCGTTTCAGTCTTGGAAGAGTTATCCTCGGGAATAGAATTTTACGCGCGCACCCCTCTGTCATGGTATGAGAACTATAATTCTTACACGTTTATAAAAACCACTTACCAATCGATATTTCAACAGTCATCTGATTGAATCCGCTGCGCGAAGTGCTCATTGAAAAAATGCCAGCTTGTGCAGTTAGAACGTGTGAAAATAAATCTTATACCTCAAATTTACAAAAAGATGGTGTAACGTTTCACATGTAAGTATTTTTTTGTTTCATTGAAGCTTATTTTTATATAAAAACTTAAAATAGTTCACTCGGACCGGCATCGAATATATCGATTCAGTAATGGAGTCTCCGCCAAAGATCGAGAATCATATCCTCCCATGTTTATGCAACATTCAGCCATATGTCCATACCTTACAATCTATTATTGTCTAACAACTTAGAGAATTTAGCTACTGGAGAAGAATCAGTACGCGTACCCCTCTGCCACGGTATAAGAAAAATTGTGCCTACACGTAAAAGAGACACCGGACATTTGATTACACAATTTTAGACTTAAGCGTTCAAGCAATTAAGGCGAAAATGGATTATCAGCACCTGGGTGCATTGTTCTCGCTCGCTCCGCTCCATAAACCCGTCACCCGTTAACGTTTCGACTTTACCCTGATATGTTTAAGGTCGAAATTTCAGTGAACACCTCCTCCCCCGCGCCTCACGTAAAGCTGACAGAATGTAGTGAGTGCGAGTGGAAGAGCGTTACTAGTCCGGAGATAAAACGTCCCTGGTTTCAGTCAATGACGTCTGCTACAGATCGTCACATACGTGATCCCAGTGACACAACCCCTTCGCCAATGTGTGACCAGGGGCAACCGCTATTAACACCTGAGTTTTTGTTTTTAACACGCTTTTATTAGTTTCACCTGTATATTTGCTTGCTTGCTTGTAACCTTTGAGCTCGATTTTGACCTACTTTAAGCGATTTTCTTTAAATTTTGCACACTTATCAAAGACCGATGACAATGCATTTATAAAAAAATGATGACTCCTAAGCGTGTTTTTAGTTTTTTTTTAAACTTTATTTGTATTATTTGTTTGAATTACTAATCGCTGTTAGCCACTGAAACCTCTACAGTTTACTGAGTAAGGCGGTTGAGCCCTAAGATTTGGTTGTAGGGGACTAGCGCAAGGGCGCCTGTGAAGGTATGGACCTCGATTTAGGGCTGATTGTTGCTCAGATATTACGTTTTTACTTACAACCCCCTCCCCCCAGTGTCCCGGTCTGAATGCAGCACCCCATAAGAATGCGGTGACGTGTCCCCATTCATACACCCCTATTACTGAAGACGTAAATAAGAAGCATGGTTTTATTTAGCCATAACTTCTATATAGCTAGTATATATAGCTCATTCTGTTTTTATGGTTCTGTAGTTACTACTATTTTTTTTATATGTATCAACTGCTTGTTTATCCAAAAATTTATACTTACAATAAGCTCTCCTTGACTATGCCGTTCCAAAAAATACGTAAATAAACATTGAGCTTAATTTAACAATATCCTAAGGACAGAAAAATAATCTCCCAGTAATGGGAGATTTAATTACTGTTCAAATTCTTCCACAGGCTTTTTATAAAAAATAATACGCTTTTCTATCAGACACAAATTTTATCTGATATGTTTTACTTTGAACACAATCCGTATAGTACAAATGGTACTAAAAATATGTTATATTTGTTCAGAGTTTCACAGATAAATTTAAAATGTACTATATTCTCTTGGGACAAGGTACACAATTATATGAATGTATATTTGGCTCAGCGCATAGGTAAGCATTGCCATTGCCATTCAGCGTGGCAATGCCGCCAGCATGCTGGGCACGCTGACAACTGGGTGTGGGCTCGAGCATTTGGGTTATCTTTATTATCTTTAGACCGCCGAGGGTTGGTTGACCCAATTGCTTTGTATGTAGTAGTAGTTGAATTACGTAGTTTTAGCATAGGTACTAGTAGTATTGTATTTTGTTGTCGTTAATAAAGGCACTTGCAAGTAAAAAAAATGTACACAATATCCGAGTTTAAAACCATGAAATACGAGTAAGTACCTACAGCTACACCTTAGTTATTTCTATACGGGGTTGCGAATTTAATGTGTTTTTTTTTGTCATTATTCGGTAATGATCCCATGGTAAAAGTTGGTCATAGCGACGAACACAACTACACACTAGAGTTTTGGTAATGAATTCTCAGCCCGAATAATACAAAAACGAAATAAAACAAGATTTTTTTGCAAAAATTAATTTGACCCACTTCACCCTTATACAGAATTCGCGAATATTTCGCACGGATCGATGAACCATTTTTCACATTAATGTTGATTTATCAAAAATGGCTCAGTCGATTTCAATAAAATTTAAATGAAACCAATTCCCAAGTATACTCTATCCAATAAAAAAGAATTATCGAAATTGGACTACTAGGAAAAAAGTTATGCGTGGTTATACATAAAAAAATATATATATACGCGTCGAACTGTATACCTCCTCCGATGGTTCGTCGGTCAAAAAAGCAATGTAAACAGTCACATGTAAGATAGTTTTACTGCCACCACAAATCCCTTAATTCAAATTCGTTGATCTGCTCGCCCATAAAATAAACGAACTGCGTATTTTCCTCCATTTGTAAAAGTTAATCTCGAAGGGAATCTAGAGATTAAATACGCAGTAGCCACTTTGTGGTAAACAGGAAGTATTCATGGGGTTGGTCCTTAAGCGGGCGCGGATTAGGCTGCAAATTCACTGTGCTTACAGTGCACGTGGCTTTATTTTGGTAAATTTACCTATTGAACCGCAAATTGTGGTGCTGTTTTATTTCATTGCACTGAAAAGTTATAACACGTATTATTTAGCCGCATCACACTTATAGTAGTTTGATTAGGTCGGCACGAACGGGCTTCAGATGGGTGAATTACCTACATACATACGTAGTATATATATATAATATTTATACTATGTATCTCTCTCTACTCCTTTGCCACCGAAACGCTTAGAAACGTATTATTGCAAATGAAAATGAAAAATAATTTATTAAGTAAGTACAATACATGAAATATATAGCCATGGCCATCAAACTAGGTGTGAGAACACCTGTATTTTGATGGATAGCCTTCCTAATAATTACATCATTATGAATCGTACAGTTTTATAATGAATGGTATCTAAAAATTCTTAACTTCTTAATTAAAAAATAATAATAATGTTAAGTTTAAAATGGTCTGAGTAATGTTACAGTGTTTTTTTGTTTTTCAAGTCAAATTAATTAATAGCAACAACGTAAAAAATAATGTTAAAAAAATCCACACAAAGTAAAGCATTTGAGCCACGGTACCGCAAAGTTGCAAATACCAGCGGTCACCCATTTGAAGCCCGTTCGTATTATATAAATATGAACCTACTTCATCATCATCTTCATATCAGCCACTGTTAGGAATAGACACGCCTAATTCTAACAAGCCAGGTTGTATGCGGCTTGCATTCAGAGCCTACAGTTGTGTTCTGTGTAAGAGGTTCTGTGTAAGTTATCCTTGACCCTATAGATGGTGAAACTCTATAGGTATAAGTTTCTAGAGCAAATTGATTTTCTAAGAAGCTCAGATTTTCAATTTATGCTATCCAAAACCCTTTGCAAAACTGTACAATTATTAAGCAAAAAAGCAATTCCTCTTTGCTACGGAACCCTAAAATATATTATGACTATTGTGTATTGCTATCAAGTATGAACCGCCCATCTTTTGTGATCCTATAATTATCTAATCATTCTGTGGGTTTTCGTCCTACGCCGTTTATCCGATCGGCCTTTGTCATTTTAACCGAAATAATATGTAAATAGGTCCACAGTAATGCTGCTGAGTGGTTAAATTATGTTGCTCGATTTAATTTATTGTGTCCACTTACAATTCGAAAGTTTCGTGAGGGGATTTAGAAATTAAAAGGCGTTTTATTCCGTCACTTTAGACGAATAGATTAACCTCTTTTACCACTTTAGGTTCTCGTAGATTTTAGTATTTTTAGAAGTTGACAGATTACATTTACAATAGCTCAACGATGACCAATCGATCAGTTTTTTAAAATATTAATTAAGAGCCCACAGACTCCAGGGTCTGTGCCTTTTGTTAAGTTACAATTAAAAGAATGCGACTGTACAATAGAGAGGGGATCGATCAGCTTTAAAGTACGAGTAGTGGTGTCCAAGTGGGAGTTCAAATCCCAGACTAGTAACAATTTTTTTTTTTTAATTGTAGGTAATTGACTATTGGATTTTCATAGTACTGGCTTTTACTTTCAGGGAAATAACTTTCATTTTTGAAAAGTATCCCAGTTAGATTCTGTTGGTCTAATAAACCACTAAAAATACATATAAAAAAATATTCAATCGCTAAGTGCTTTAAAATGCATTTTAATTTTACAGTTTCAAAATTTCGCGTATAATTAACGAAATCGATGGATGTCATTATTTTACTCTGTGGTCTTGAATGACGTCACTTGGCTATGTAAACAATGCATGTTAACATTTTCACGATGGTGTCTTTGATTGTAAGTTTAAGATTTAAGTTGAAAAAGAGTTTTGTAAATGGTTAATAATGATTTGTCGTTGGTGTGCTGTTCCTGGAATACTAGTGTACAAGCACGGGACAAACTATTAAATGTTTACATAGCCGAATGACGTCATAACGTAGCGGCGACTATTTTATGCACAGATTTAAAAAAAATTGTATTGGTTTTTAAAATTTATATTGTTATTTTATGATGAAAAAACGAACGATTGCTTTTTGCCTAAGCTATCTCAGAAATACATTTATAGATTTTTTCTCGTTCATAGTAAATACCCTATTATGAGGTCACCTGCACAGTGCACACGTCTGTGGAAAAGATAGCATATTTCAATCGACAAACCCTCACTGGGCCAGCTAGCATGATAGATAAGGCCCAATTACCCTAGGGAGGTTTATCACTAGGAGGACTACTTAAGGGCTGGTACCTTCGAGCAAATATCTATAGAGTCACAATCGTGCAAAAAAAGTGTCCGAGCCAAAATTCTGCCCAAGCTATGAAGTGGGCAGGCTTTTCAGTTAGTCGTAAGGCGATTGCAAGCCGACTACAAAGTGCTGACAAAACGTCGAGATTCGAGAAAACGGGTCATTGTGAATTATTTAATGTAAATATCTAAGTCGGTATGTATGACGGCGCTCGGAAATGTTTTTACTACTTTCACTTAAGGAAAGTACTGTGGTTCTGTAGATATTTGCTCGAATGCGGGTACAGATAATTGTAGTTGCAGTTGGCAGAACGGTGTCAAGTTGACAATCATTACCAACGATAAGGATAAATTCCTGAGATAAATAGAAAGGTAGCGATGGCCCGCAGTCCCGTAGCTTTTATAATTGATGTAACGTGGAGTATTATTGAATTTTCTTTGACACATTCGTATTTTCGACGTGACAATGTCTGTACAATATGTAAATCGATGAACGCTGGCTGCACGCACGAAAAAGGATGACTCATTGTCCTGTTTCGCTCATTGTCTCGTTACGCTCACTACACGAGCGTGTTGATTGGCTTGAGCGTTCGGTGCAGTCATATTTCATCAATGTTTTATTATGACGTTGTCACGTTCTACTATCTTCCGTAAACCGACTTTACAACAACCATTTTTTTTGTAATTCTAGTAGCCTAGTAGTTCTGGTCTGTTAAGTTAGATTTTCATCAAAATTGAGGGCACTGACATGCATTTTGTGTTAGCTTTGTTACAATCCAGAGATGTGAAGGGTATTGCCCCGACCATTGTTCTCTATTCACGATATTTTAGTACATTTTTGATTAGGAGAGAATTTTAGCGATATTTTGTTGCTCTATTATTTTTGTAAAGATATTCAGTAGCTGCGGAATTAGTAAGTTTCCAATACAGCACGTCCTATTAAAATATTTTATATCATTTTTTTTTACTTATAATTTTAACAAAATAGGCAGTAATATAAAAATTATTCAAGTGTGTGAGTAGAGTAGATAGCAAACTAAAGGAGCTTGCTACGCATTAATCGTATAACGAGTTCTAAAACAATCTCTTCGTTGGCTCTCACAGAGCTACATATATGTGCTTTTTCTACATCTAGAAAACAATTGTCAGATAAATGTACAATGTGTGTGTGTGTGTGTAGGTAAATGCACGGAAACAGCATCAACTTATTGATCAGTTTGTTTTCCATAACTTGTGATATACATTGAATAGAGATCCAGTGTATACGAATGTACTTAGGTAATTTTTCTTATTTTGTCAGTAGTTTTTTACTAATCTTATTAACTAAAAATATTTTTTTTATATTTAAAATGTGTCCATATGCGATGAGTATGTGATGCAAGCAGTGAAGGGTGCGGGGGGAGGCCTAAGTTCGGTAGTTCACTACCTACGGCTGATAAAATGATGATAAAAATATTTCCCAGGGAAACACACACTAAAAGGCCGTTGTTGCATTCGCGCCTACAAGGATGAATCCACGGACATATAAATCGTAATAGACTCCGCAAGCGCTCAAAGGCCAATGTTAATTCAACGGTCAATCATGATAGTCAGTATAGTATCATGCAAAGTAGGTATGTTGTAAACATACAATACACTTCTCACTTCATGCTTTGGCGACTTTATTCTAGCTTGTATACTTACACCGCACCAGTTTTTCCTTGGCCTCTGTACTAATCACTGCTTTTTTTTTTTTTTTTTTTATGTTTCCACCTGATACATTATTTTGTGAGATATTTACTCGTACATTCGACGACGAGCCTCGGTTTTGATGCAATTAAAAATATTACATTATAAATAACTAGTTTTTACCCGCGGCTTCGCCCGCATACCCAATATATTATTATAATTTATAGCTTATGTGTTATTCTGATACATAAGCTATATTATTGCAAAGTTTCATCTCAATCCGTTCAGTAGTTTTTGCGTGAAAGAGTAACAAACATACATACATCCATCCATCCATCGATCCATCGTCACAAAATTTCAAGTTTATAATATTAGTAATATTAGTATGATAAATAAATGACTTATTGACACCAATTAAAATCACTATTAAATATAACTTATGTTGAAAGTTCCTAAATACCAGGCGTAATTATACAATATCCAGAATCAAACATTACATAAATAGCTTATGGGTCTGGCTGGTGCATGTACTAGTAATTAATTTCTACCAGCGCCCTCTGTGTACAGGACTAACAACTGATTATGATGTGTAGCAAAATTTACCGCAAATTCAACATAACTTTAAACGATTTTTTTTTGATACATAGTAAACGTTGACGATGATGATTTAGGTATTAGTTTCATTTATATACAGTACATGCGAGGGAACCCTCGTAGGATGCTGTTGAAACCTCAGAAATGTGTAGCGCTAGGTCCTACCTGGTTACCTCAAAGTAACGTAAAATATTATCATGATTTTTAGAACAATAAATGTTTTATTTATTTATGATATCAGCCTCAGGAGATCGCTTTCTAGGCTTAGATATTCCTTCTAGAGTCTGGCCAACGAAAGCTGTCCACGTATTATTTTCAGAAGTTTTGAAATGGCAATAATTTAAGACTGTCAAAATTGACATTTTGACGTTTCGTACTACTGAAAACGAACTTGAACCATTCATAATACATGTTGGGGACAGTAGCAGTAGCAGCGAAGAAAGCAATGAAGCTGATTCAATATCAGGTGTAGAGTTTTTGGAATCCGATTTTAACTATGACTCATAGCTCCTATATTTGTACGGCTCCTCGGGGTCCTCGACTGTACATAAATAATGGATTATTTGAAAATAATAAAAATACAGAATTAATAAAAGTAATCTTTTATTTGATATTCTTCATAATACATTCGAAAATTTCAACAACAGTTGCTAACAAAACAAAATTTTTACAACTCGAAAAAAATGTACTTGCTGAAAAATAAATACCAGTATCAACTCCGTTTATGCAGTGTATAGCCAGGGTTAACAGCTCTTGATTTTTTAAAATTCCTGCCTTTTTTCTTGGACAGCTTTCGTTGGCCAGACTCTAGATCTCCAATGAGAAACTGTTTCCTACGCGTTCTCGAGTTCTTAATTACGTCAGCTCTCCTTGTGGGTGGATGTGAACTCAGAAATGTCTATTTAAATAAAAGCCTATAGTTGAACAAGACATAGGTCTCGTTTATTATTAACGCTGGCGTGGGCTGATGCACGTGGAGCTGGCCTGACGGACGACATCGAAGCCAAGTTTATTACCTGCCGGGGATTTAGGTCCGAACTCCATCAAAACGGAGTGGAGCGATGGTCTGTGGGGCAGAGCATTGAAAACCGTCGCAAATAATAGTAAGCATCGCAATGACATTATCAAATAGGGCGTCTACCACACCCTGACACGTCTCGTGCACATTTCTAATGGGATATAATCAATCGTAATCTGCCTACAATAATAATTGATCTGCAACTAGTGAAATCCTGCGGTCCTATTGAAATATAAAACAAAAACTTTATCACTGGTATTTGACACTAATATTTGATTGAAATATAAAACAAAAACAGTATCACTAATCATGACTGCCTCGGTGGCTCAGTGATTAGTGACCCTAACTTCTGAGTCAAAAGAGGCGTGGGTTCGATCCCCACCCAGTGCAAATATTTATGTGATGAACATAAGTGTTTGCTCTGTCTATTTAGTTACTATCTATATATGTATGTATTTAAAAAATAAGTATATGTAGTATATCAGTTTCTGGCAGCCATATCACAAGCTTTGCTTAGTTTGGGGTCAGAGGCCTTGTGTAAGATGTCCCAAAATATTTATTAATATTATTATTATTTGGATAGTGATAGTTCATATTTCCTGCAATGATCTTAGAATTCTCAAACTATCGTTTTAACCGTTTAGCCGTGCCCATAACCCCAAAATAATCTTACTTATTTACTCTGGCTAGGTGAGGACCATCCGAGTCAGGACATATCCGCTTTGTTTCGCTTTGGTGGATTTGGGCCTTACAAAGAATTCTATTATTGCCAACTTGCCGTAGATAGGCTTTGCGACAATGTAACGCGTTTACGTGTCGGTGCTATGTAGGATACAAGATGTAAAAATTGCCTTTCTTTGGTAGAGCTTCGAGATTATTTTTATGTAATAAAGTGGCAAACACGTCTAGGGAAGATAAATAATGTTAAGATGGATACTTAAATGTATTTTTTGGAGAAGTAACAGTCAATATCTACTACTACTCTCTACTACTAACGGAATACAATTTATTAAATTTTTATCAGTTTTCTATCTTTTTGAAAGTTTATCTTCAACTATAAACGATAAATGTATTGAGTTTGTCTGTTAACCTCATCCCAATTTGATACTACGCGAGAGATTGTGAATTGTAATGTAATTTTATATTTAACTAGCTGACCCGGCCACGCGTTGCTGTGGCTAAATAAATTAAAATTGCGACTATAATTTGAGATTTAAACTATCCTATCTCTCAAGTTGGATCGAACTGCACATGGTGTGCGAATTTTATTATAATCGGTTAAGTGGTTTAGGAGTCCATTGAGGACAAACATTGTGACACGAGATTTATATCGACGGTTGAAAGGCAATAATTACCAAGCGACATATTGGCAACTTTACACCAGAGCATTTTAAAGTTTTATTTTTTGGAAAAAAAATCATATAAAATTTTCTATTACTCATTTCTACTCGGTTCTAATAGATTATAAATGAAATTTTAAAGCTTTATGAACTGTCATTTAAAAAATTTGACTTTTTTCAATAATTTAAGAGATAGTGTCGGTTAGTAAAATTTTGATCAAAATCACAAACAGGTAAAAATTACTAACCAAAAACAATTTTTTATTCTAAAACATGTAAAATTAACTAAACCCCAATATTTTATGATTATATTTGAAGCAAAATGATGCATCCAGAATAAACAGATGTTTAAAACATAGGTAAAATGATCGAAATAAAAAGATAAACCACTTTACTGCCAGGCAATTTCAACCATAGTCCTATTTAAATAAGGTAAGTGTAGGACAAAAAGTCCTACACTTACCTTCCAAAAAGGAACAACCTAACAAAAATTCAGATTTGTACACTACATTAGAAACTTTTGCTAAAGTTTTCAACGGATATCGTCATCACCAATTCTTAAACAGCCCTTGTAGTTATCTACAATCACCCTCTACTGAGTATTAACCTCATCTGATGATGAATGAAAAAAAATGCTATCAAAAATATTGTCACAATAAAAACTACTTAAAATTAAAACTATAAAGTTGACATCGGTTTCTGGAAAACCTATCTAAATATTTATAATAAAAATCAACCATGTCAAATCATTACTTATTTTATTGTTAATTATTGTTTCTATTAATTTGTCGTCGTCGTTGTCTTTGCAGACATTGCACAGCTGGACTAAGGCCTCCCCTATAGATTTCCAATAAGACCGGCTGGAAACGGCTTGCTTCCAGCACGATGCTGCGGTCTTGATGAGATCTTCCGTTCATCTCGGAGGTGGACCCATAATCTAGATATCAAGACTACGCTGCAATTAGGCCCACAGTAAACGATCACGTTTCGGGTACACACAACTGTTGCAACTCTCGTCTTGAGGCACTGAGGTTTATCGGATGAAAAGACGTCATGTGGTTTTCTGAACGCTGCCTAGCCGAGTAGGATTCAGCGATTGACCTCCTTCTTGAAGTTGGATTTACCTAGCTGGACTACTTGTCCTTCTTTTTTCCAAAGAAATATTTGATGGTTACCACCCCGCCGAGGGAGCAGGGTGGTTATGTGGGAGTTACACTGATCGGTGTACCCACTACAAACCCCGGGGATGTTGCTGCCTATGTGTTGGAGCTGCGGGGACGCGTTCGCACTCGTTCGCGGCTCCTAGGACCTTGCCCTATTTAAGGGTGGATTTTCACCCTTCTTTCCTTAAGTGGCGCGGGGAAATACCGCACGCTCTTCCTAGCGTAGCCCTCGGGCTACGCTTTTCAGGCAACGAACTCCCTCGAATTCGTTGCCCAAGCCACCTGTTACGGGGTCGAAGGAGAGCGTGGAAAATCCTCCTCCGACGCCCAGTTCTTTGGCGGCCCATCGGGAGTTCCTAAAAGTTCTCCCTTTCGCGCTCCACCGTTTCCTTTCGACACAAGCGCAACATAACTTGTTCGCAAAATGAAACGGCCGTCTCCCACGATCTCTCACAACCAACCATTGACTGAATCAATGCTGGAAGCGAGAGATCAGTTCCTACACTTGCGACGAGGCTTCGGCGCTCATTTGCCCATGCTAAACACTCCTCCAAAGTGTGTTGCGCCAAATGCTCGTCGCAGCCGCAGTGGTGGCACTCTGTTGTCGGTTCTCTTCCGGCTATGCGGCACAAGTACTTTTCGAAGCATCCATGCCCAGAAAGCACCTGCGAATGTTGCACGAGCCGGAAGATAAGCGACCCATGCACCCTGTCCAGCCAGTCAACGAGGACGGGCTGTATAGCTTCGACGGTCCAGCTGCCAGCTGTATGCTTGGCCAGCTCTTCCTTCCACTCCTCGAGCATGCATGCGAGTGCCGGATTCTGCCCGCGTTGGCGGAGCTCCGTGCGCCACGAGTATGTTCGCATGTACCTTGTGTTTACTGATTTTAACGATTTACTGCGTTGTCTGAAAATATAATTATTTACCTCTACTTCTAAATCCCATTGAGGTGACCCAGCCAAAAGTCATGTCGCGTCACACGAAATAGACCTAGATAGATAACCTCTGACTACCCTGATGGCCATTGCGCGTTGTGGTCACTTTAGAAAAGCGACCGTTTCTCGGTTTAGCATATTAGCATCCCGCACAAGGCCATCGACCACACCACTCCAAGATAAAAAAGACGACTAGCGGCAATTGGTTCCCCAAGATTAGGAAGAAGGCGTTTAAGTGACCCAGCCGCGCCCATTATTCGAGGAACTAACGGCGAAATGCTCCCAAAAGTTCCATTTTTCATCGAGGTGTAGCCCTAGATACTTCATCGTAGGCTTCACCTTAATTGATTCACTCCCTAGTGATTCCGGCGCTCGTCGAGGGCCATGGAATACCAGGGCCTCTGACTTGTTCAGCGCTACTTGGAGTCCCAGTTTCACTATCCTTCTCGCCACCACCTGCACCGTTGCCATCGCAAGACTGGCAGCCTCTTTGTAGGTTCTCTACACAAACCCATGGCAGTGTATTAAATGCGTTGGCGATGTCTAGGGACACGCCACCAACACTTGATCATGAGCCACCCCCTCGTCCGAGAGGCCTTTGACACATTTAACAGCGTTGATTGTAGACCGGCCCGCCCGGAAACCAAATTGCTCGTCGGACAAGTGTGGACCAATCCTATCAAGATACTGGATGAGGCAAGCAGCTATCACGCATTCGAACAGCTTGTCCACCTCATCCAGCAGTACTATAAGGCGGTACGCGGAGGGAAAGTCCGCAGGGCGCCCATTTTTCCTCAGAAAGACTAACCTATCCGTCTTCCGTAAATTTAGGAACTGACCTGTCTCCAAACCGGCTGGACTACTTGCGGCATCGCTGGATAGACTCAAGCACAGCCCATGTCTTGACCGAATCAATGGCTATCTCAAAGTCCACATATGCTAAACACACTGAAACACACCAAATTACCAAGCTTCTATTTCGCTTCAATCTACTCGCTTTTTTCGATTTTTATGTACTTTTAACAATAGATTTAAATTAATGTAAAATATAAATTTAATAATCTAATATAAAGTCATATCTGAAAATCTATAAATATAAAGTCATAAAATCTTAATAATGCACTTACTGAGTACACAAACAAGCTACGAGATTAAGCACTTTGCACCATGCGCGCACGCATGCGTGTTGTCTAAGCGACAGTTCGCTAAAGACGTAATCGTTATTTTGTTACCAACAGCCACTTAGAATCTGATTTACAGTGCGGATAAGTGACAAAACAAAAAAGGTGCTGCATGGATAAGGTCACTTTTAGAGAAATCTCATATCAGAAATAGTTATCTAAGTAACATAAACTTTAAAAAAATCGGCGGGTAGAAAATTACTTAACGACAAAATATATCCGGTTTTAGGCAGGTAGATATTCACTACTTTACATTTTTGAATAAATTATATTTAGGTAAAAAGTACTAAATGACAAAGAAAGTCTATTGAAGGTGTGTTAAAAAGTCCTAAATTACGAGAGAGAAAAACAACAATCAGGTAAAAATTCTTAAGTAATGCTAATTCCTGGGTACTCGCAAGGCAGAAAATACTTTATGTTTAGATGCATTATTTAGAGTCGAGGCAAAAATTACTTAGTGTAAATTATAAAAATCTAATCCTTACTATGTGAAAAATATTCATAAATCATTAAAATTTTAGTCGCTTGGACGCCGAAAACTGTGAAAATGTGTCTTTTTTTAAGTTACCAAACGACAACAAACTTCGTCCTAGCGCCGTGAGAGTAAAACCAATCGACGCAGTTTTTTTTTCTGATTTCAGTGATATATATAACTCAATATCGCCCAAACTGTCGCTTGGTAATTTTTGCCTTTCAAGCGTCGATATATATTAAGAAGATTAAATATCATACTTCATACTAAAATTTTAAATACGAAAAGTTTGTTCCTCTTTCACGCCACAACGGAGCAACGGTCTAACTTGAATTTTGGCATGGATATAGTTCAAAGGCCGGAAAGTGACATAGGCTACTTTTTATCTCGGAAAAATTAAAGGTTCCTGCGGGATAGCACAAAAGTAAAAAAAAACACGTGGGCGAAGCCGCGTGCAAAAGCTAATTTTTTATATCTAAAATTAGCAATTTGGATAGTTACATTGATAATATAATGGGCATAATGACTGGGTAAAAAAAAAGACATCCGTGAGTTAGATATAAAAAAAAATGTTGGACATAATTTATTTCTTTTGCTAATCAAAAAATAAAATGACAAAGTAAACCTTGTCAAAGTTTGGGAGTGGAAGTCGAAACGATACGTCTCTTACAGAAGTCTATACTTTTGCATGGCACTTGTGACGTCACGCGGAACTTTGACGGGCTATATCTTCATCAATTTTTGGTTACTTGACAAAAGAAAAAATACGTGTCTAATATTTTTTGATAGTCTATCTGACGGACTAATTATATTTTTAGTAATCATAGACATGATTACATTTTATCAACAAACATACCGAAATTTATTTGTTATTGGACTTTTGATTTTACAGTTTATAAACGAAAATTATTTTCATATAGAAGAAGAAGAAGTCAATTTTCAATAATTCTTTTCCCTAATGGAAAGAGTATACTTTGAAATTGGTCCCATTTAAATTTTATCGAAATTGGCTGAGCCCTTTTTGATAAATCAACAATAATGTGAAAAATGTTACATCGATCCGTGCATAATATTTACGTTCTACCAGTGCGCCCCGGCTTCGCACAGGTGTATTATACATATAAACATTTTTCTTGAATTACTCTATCTATTAAAACAAACTGTATCAAAATCCGTTGCGTTGTTTTAAATATATAAACATACATGGGGACAGACAGTGGAGCTTTCCACTGTCTGTCTCTATGTATTTCTTTTCAGACTTTGTTCTATACTATGTAATGATTCTGTGCACGGGTGAAGTCGGTCATGCTATTTTTTGCAAAAAATAATTATTACATTTTATGTCACCTCACACAAGATTTACTTACAAAAGATATCAGAGCTCACAGATTAAACTAAGCTTCAATAAACACGTTTAATGCCACTACCCAGCACAAAAAGTTAATGTCTCGTATCCACACAATATGTGACAAGTCCTTTGCCTTACAATATTATGTAAATAGGCATATATTAGAGCCAAGCCCAGTAATTTATAAACCTTTGTGAAGGGTCGCCGAGCTACTGGGTCAGTACTTCATATCAAACCTCGGACTTACAACCTTTTTATTACGATTATGTTTCCGTAGCTGGCGATATATTTGCCGGAAGAATGGAAGGAAAAACTTGGTGAAAGGGCCTTTTATAGCGTCACTATTGTATTTTTAGTAGTACATTTTGTAGGACAGCAGTGGCTATATTTCGGAACCCAACCCTATTTTCGGATATGTGAATTTTATTTCTTTTACAATAGAGTAGGGGTAAGGAATTTGCGGAGTAGTTTATAGAGGTAGGTAGATTATCTTTATGAGCATCTGAATAAGTAGATGTTTGTTGCCGTTTAGTAGTGTAAATGTATAGAATTTAGCAATATAATTGTACAAGGAGTTTTTTTCTATCGTATAGGAAGTTCTTATAAGGATAAATTTGTATGATTTGGAGACAGTGCCGGATTAAGCCAGCGCGGGGCCATAATTGTGACTTTGTGCAATAATTATGACACTAAAATGGCCACAACCGGGGCACCTGCTATATGTAAGACTTAAATGCAATTTTGGCTCTTCATAGTGGTATTTTGTACACGCTTCTTACTACGGTATATAGCTAGGATGTAAGATGCCTTATTCCAAAAACAATGTGAATAAATTAAGAATTAGCCGATTAAATTTATTGCTTTTTTGTGATACTTCTGACAATTTTCTCCCAGTTCCCCACCCAAAAGCAGTTCAAAAACCGGTCCATCCCTACGAAAACCAAACATAGCCAGAACAAGTACCTAATTAGTAATAAAACAATATATCGTCTGAATATCGTCCATATTTCATAAAGCCTAGATCACAAAGACAAAACCCCAGAAAGACAAGAGCTATGTCTATCTGATATTACAGTGCCGATGCTGGATAGCCAAGATATTGCCAAAGGTAGCAAATATCAGCCTCTGTCACGAGTTATCTTACCCCAAAATTAATCTATACCCTAACACAAAACACTGAACGTACAGAAGTAAAATTCATAGATGTATTATTACATTTTGGTACCTACAGGAAAAACACAAAGGTTCCAAGAAATGCTTAATCTTATCAATAGATATGGTATGGACCACTTTTAGTAAGGCACCAAAGCCTGAATTGCGAAAAAACGCGTTTTACGTAATAAAGTGTTTTATTTTTGGTTTCACATTTTTATACCACATATTATAAGACTATAGGAGTCTTATAAAATCTGGTATAAAAAATGTGAAACCAAAAATTTGGTAATCTGTAAAGTCGGTTTACGGACGATAATTTTACGTGAAACTCCATTAGAAAATATTGTTGAATCAACAACTGAAACAAGCCGAACGCTTAGACCGATCGTGCCTCTCTATCGCTCGTTCCGCGCTCTCACTTGCCCGCTCGGCTCAGGCGGAACGTGACAATGAGTCATGCTTTTTCGTGCTTGCACCGTTGTTCTTCGATTTATAAGACGTTATCACGTCAAAAGTTCTTCTGGGCGTCAAGGATCTTCGTTTTACAGGTCCGTGTGCGTTAGCACATTGCCAGCCGGGCATTTTATAACCCGTATCCACCTGTGCGCCGGCCATTTTCGTCATTATTATAAATTCTATAGAAAAGTAACTAAAATAGTAATTTATTTAATTTTTTTTTGTATAAAGCAAACAATATTTTTGTCTTAACTATTTAAAAATTGAAATAAAAAAGGCACCTTTCAGCAAAACATTAAAACTTTACTACGTTACGATCAGCCGCGGATCGCCGAGTCTCCTCTCCCCACCTCCGCTACATCACTTTTTAAATGAATCGCCTGTGTGTGTAGCTAAATAATTCAACTACACATTGAAACAAACCCCGATAACGGCACAGCAGCATAATTTTAATGAAAATTCAAATAAAACATGTCATGATCGGCGTAACTTAAAAAAAAACCGGTACGACTAGCGGTCGTGAACAGCTGGCAAAGTGTTCATCGATTCAATTCAATTCAATTCAATATATATTTATTGCCACAAAAATTTAACACCTTACAAATATATATATCTATATAGTATTAATTAACATAATTCATCTGTATTAGTAACATTTTTTCATGATAACAGACGCTCAGATGCCTACGCTAGGTATAAACCTGTGTTATAGACATCTGCACTTTATTCTTAGTGTCTTATACTACAAAATTGTTACAATTCAAATTATTAGTTACATTTAAAGATTTTAAATTTCATTAAAGCTTAACCCAGTTGTTACGGATATCCCTTTTTTCGGAGGATCGTTCTGATTTTTTGTATTCGGTCTAATTAGAGGCTTACTATATGAGGAAAAATAAATAAAAAATTGTAGGTGTTATGGAAAAGCTGGAAAATGGTGTTTGATATACGGAACGCTAGTAATATGTACTGCTATAAAGCAGATGTACCGTAAACATTAAAAAAATATATTTTAGCTGTTTAGGTAGGTAATAAAATACAAATTACTCTATAAATAAAAATATATTTATTTAATTATTTTAAGAACACCAATTACGTAAGTAATGTGTATGATAAGTTTCCAAGCAAACTTTAGGGTGTAACTGTAAAGAGACATAACATTTTACAAAAAAAATATAGCATTTTTATGGCACTCAGCACATTGCAACTGTTTCGTTCTATACTTGATTAGCAATGGGGTTTCCGGGAAAAGTACCATTTCTTTCCACGCCACGAATTGAAGTACGAGTACGATATGGGCCAATGTTTTGGTCAGATCTATTTACGCCTCCTATGTAAGACTAGAAGACTTTCCCAACAGCAAAAGAGATACATCCTAATCGATCGACTTGCTGCTATCAAGGTCTTTAGTGAAAATATGAGAGTCGTAAGTAGATTTGACCAATACATTGGTTTATATCGTACTTCCAGTCGCGGAAAGAAATTATACTTTTCCCTGATTTCCCATTGCTTAGATGGTACTGCCATCTAAGCTTAGCAGCTTTACAAAAAGAACGGCGAGGAGTATGACAACCTCGGATTCCGAAGAAGCATTGCTACATGTTTATTAGAATCTTACGGCAAAGGTACAGCTTGAAAGCCAGGCAAGCCAGGCGAACAACAAAACATTTTCATAAAACTTCACGCTATGATGAAGTAGATCACATATAACATGAAGTACAGAACGGAACAGTTGCGATGTTCTATGTGCCATAAAAATGCTGTTTTTTTGTGTAAAATGTAATGTCTCTTTACACCCCAAAGTTTGTTGTAAAACCTATCACACAAATGCTGAGTAAATTATTTTGAAGTACTTACCTACTTACGTAAAGTAGTATTCTTAAAAAAATGTAATAATCATTTCTTTATTTATAAAGTTTTGTATTTTATTACCTATCTAAACTGCTAAAATATTTTTTTTTAAATATTTACGGTACATCTGCTTTATAGCAGTACATATTACTATCGTTTGATATACGGAACATCAACTTTATAGATAAATAAGTGACATAAATTGTTTGAGAATCAACAAACATATAAACATATATTACAGATAACACTATAATTATTAATATTTATACAAAAATTACCCAAAATAAATGCAATTAATATTATCTAATTAGCTCGACACACTCATGACAAATAAACACGATTTATCAACACTTATAAATTTTACATGTCCAACTCAAACTAGAACAAACCACGTCTATTCGACAAAGGGATCATCCAGCTATCACAAACAATAAACAAAGAAATTTGAAACTACCCACGTTTTGTTTAATATTTTTTAATGTTCATTGATCCGTATATCAAACGCTAGTAACAAGTGGGTTAAAAAAAAAAAATCATGCAATTTATAACATAATAATATCAATTCAATAGAACAAAATTGAAGCTAAGAATTTAAATTAAAGTTAAAATTTAAACAATTCATTTAATTAACATCTTGAAAAACTAGGTAAATCAAGAACGATAGTGACTAGTAGTTATGAAAGGAAGGAAAGGAGAGGAGGGGATAGGATATGGGAAGAGGTGGTGGGTGTGTTCATGCTAGCGGGACACAGGAAAATGAAAACGCCTCTAAGAACCCTAACTTGACACCTTTAGAAGATTTTCAGTTTCAAAATAATTGAAGGAACTTAACAAATTAGTCAATGATTTTTTCAATTCATAACCATTCATGTCTTTTAAATTAATTTTTGAAGATATTTTGTTGTATAGATACCCACCGAGAAAGCATGAAAACCTATGGCTGAATATGGTTTTGAATGATTGAACTTGGAAAACTTTGTCGGCGCGCCGACGTTCTAGATGTAATTGGTTGTTGAGAGGTATCGGTCGCATTTTATGTTGTTTTTGAATAAGCGTCAGAATAAAAAGCTGACGTACCGTTAGGATGTTGTTTTTCGAGTATCGAGTATTAATAGTATGGATATCGAGCTTACCTTCTGTACTATCTGTGTTTTGTGAGCCAACCCTGGTGTAAGCTCGCAGAACAATTAATGGTTGCGGGTAAACTCAGTCGGTTAGTGGCAGCAAGCCTAATATTATGCTCCGTGAACCGAATAAGTGTGTTATTTGGGGGTTCAATATTTGTTCGGCGGTAGTAATTAGACGGGGTGAGTGATCCATCACCCTCATTATTTTCTTCAAACGGTAATTGTTTGAAGAAAAGAAAAAAAGTGGTTGTGGTGGCTACGTACTTAAGTTGTTTTTAAAACTGTATAATAAAATATATAACAAAATTATAAAACGATTTGAACACATTATTATTATATACTACGGGACTAATCGCGAACTAAAATTACGAGATAAATAAATACCTCCTCATCCCGACGTTTCGATCGAGTTGCATCGACTGTGGTCACGGGTAGACTGATAGTGAGGTCGGGATGAGGAGGTATTTATTTATCTCGTAATTTTAGTGCGTGATTAGTCCCGTAGTATATAATAATAATGCTATGTACTTAGTTTTTGAAATTTTGACTTGTTTTGATTCAGTTTTTCCGTTAGAAAGCTGACGAAAACGAGACTGTTTTTAGATTTTAAAAGCTCTGTGGTTTATTTGCTTTTAATTTTAGATTACCTATTATATTAAAAAAAATACTCCCATTATACTGGATATATCTTGGGATAAATATCTGAATTATATAAATGTTTTATGATATCGTTGTACTTACTCATCATAAAAAGCAAACTGAGTGTGGAATTATCTAACCTTAGTATACCGAAAAAAAAAAACAACTATAGATCAGATTTTGTCGATATTTAATGAACAAGCTAAAAATATTGTTGTTATTATAACAGCAATATTTTTTTGATATTATATTATACGTGATCCTTCGTTAGCTAGAAAAATATTTGGTTTGATAAACATAAACTGCTTAAATTAGTAAAAAAACTAGAAACAACAAGTTTCTCTAAACTCGAGCACTACTATTTCTAAGACAACATAAAAATACGAGGCCAGCACCAGCGTTCAGACAGAATACAAGATGCCGTCTCCACACTCAAACCGTGCTTGTTTCCTTAAAGTTTTACCACAAGTCTTACCTCGAAGACATTCCGCACTTTTGATTTCCCCCAGGCGAGGCTGTAAGCCGCACTATCCCGGCTTAGCTCGGATTTATGCACTGGCAAACACTAGGACCATAGAGATCTAGAGAGACCTTATATCTACCCGACGCGTATTTGCCACATAACATTCTTATTATGAAGTTATGTGCTCGCATCTCTCATATAATGCAAAATGCAATCCTACTAATATTATAAACGCGAAAGTTTGTGAGTATGTATGGATGTTTGTTACTATTTCACGCAAAAACTACTAAACAGATTGAGATGAAACTATGTATTAATAATGCTTATACATCGGAATGACACATGGGCTATAATTTATAAAGATATTGCATGCAACGAAGTTCGCCGGGTCAGCTAGTTTTACATAGTTACACAGGATTCATTTTTAAATAATTATTTTGGAACCTCTACATTTCAGTATTTAACACATTTTATAGTTACACAGAATTAGTTATTATACTTATTCATTATTTTGCGAATTCAACATTTTTTATTCCAAAATTATGGCCCGAATGGACGAAACATACACCGCATGTTAATACGTGATTTGTTCTGCTGTCTCTGTCACTAATACTATTATTTTTTATTGAGCGAAGGGATGGGCTGTACGCTCGCCTTGTAAGAGTTACGCATACGCCCTTATAAGTTTGTAAATATTTTGAACTAGGTATGAAAGTATAAAATTCTGCGCGGCAAAGCACTGCGCTCGTCACTCTTTAATGGTGCGTCCACGAGGCGACACGTCGGCGATGTGAAGATAGCTACAGAAGCGGCGCTTGTGGCGCCTCGTGGAGAATGAGGACTCATCATTAAATCTCATGTTGCCCAGAAATTTTCCTAAAACATTACCTACATTACCGAATGCACAGTGCTTTTCGCTTGCATACTGAAAAAAGACTACTTCAAGCGGGCTCTGCAAAAAAAAACACGATTCCGTAAAATAATTGTACCTAGAAAACTACATATCCGTAATTATTAGCGTCACACCCGCACATAGTTGTGATTTTAAGCAAAGGGTTTCGTGCAAAATTATTGCCTCGATACAGCGCGGCGTCATGGTCCATCTTTAGAGATCTGTGACTAGGACCAAAGAGAAAGATTCTACGAGAGTGTGCGACTCTTCAACTAGTGGTGAAGTCTCGAGTGCGTCTTAACAATGGGTTTCCACATACAGCTTACAACTTACTCTAAAAATAAAATATTCGCTAATAATTATGAGGTATGCAGCAATACCTATGATTAACTTAACTGTTGTTGTTTGTTGTTGAAGTTGTTTTTGTTCAAGTTTTGTAATAAAGCACCAAGCACACTTTATAATTAGATACATTAATGATCGGTGTAGTAAAATTTACCAATCCGCACTGGGCCAGCGTGGTAGATATATATGGCCCAATCACCCTTCGTGGGTATACCCATTCGTGCAGTGAACTAAGTTTATTAACAAGGCAGTTACAGTACTAAAATTTAAAACTCGTAGATTGTTTGATTTTGTTCAAATTAAATTTAATAACTTATGAGGTTTAAAAAGGATTGGACGGAGGTAGCACAGAACAGAAAAGAATGGAAGGAATTGGGGGAGACCTTTGCCCAGCAGTGGGACAGTACAGGTTAAATAAAAAAAAAAAAAAAAGTAGCGCCATTTTTGTCCACCTTTTGTAGGCAATTTTAATGTTAAAATAATATTTTTGAAGACATTTTCTAACTTTGACATTGACACAAACAATAGGTGGTATTTATGATGTTAAATTTGGTGCGTTCGGTTTGGGCTCGATGGCATTTGCAAAATTAGCGTTGATTGATGAAACCGTTTGGTTTGGGAATTTTGCCCATTTCGCCAAGTGTGTTTCGGAAGTGAAAAAGTGCCAGTTCACGATGGCATTTTTAACTGTTTTTGAGCTATCATATCATTGTCGTCTATAGAAACATCCCATGTAGGTAAATTGATAGATAACTTATAACTCGTATAACGTATGTTTAACTACTTACAGTACTACCATACAGCAAGAGACGGCCGTAGATTATGAGATAGATTTTCGAGCTCCAGTCGGTCCTTTGAGATCCCAAAAGATTATCCCTTCTCATCCCACCAAATATTCACCCGGAATCTTAAGTCAACTCACAATTAACTCCAATCTTAAGATTATTTAAATCAGCGAGGGTTTTCTGTGAATTCAAAGCGTTGCTTCACTTAAACGAATGTGAATCGTAATGGGGCGCATAAATATTAGCTCTTTTGTAGCTAATTTAATTTCAACTGACTTCCGAAAAGGTTCTCAATTTGACTGTATTTTTTTTTATTTATTTAATTTAATTTAGTGGGTTCTGGGGAACATTCCCAGGGGCATTGCCCTGTGCCACCCACCGCGTCGCAGGTTGCGGATAGCGAAACGGCCCTCAGATATGGGGGCTAGCTGCGTAGGCAGTCGCGGACAGCTGGGCGGTCCGTCTAGAGGGGTGCTGGGAAATACTCTGGGCAGAGATTTCTCTATAAAAAGGCGCGAAACCCGATGAAAGCGGACGACAGTGGCGAGTAGGAGCCGCCACTCAAATCAAAGCTCGGACCCGGGGAGATCTACCTTGTAAGCCCTGGAAGGCAATTGATCTAGGAGAAGCACACTCCAAAATTTCAGTGCGACCACTGCCTTGTGGGAAGATGTTGGATCATCAAAGGCTAGGGCGTCATCCCGAAATTATGATGTGTGGTGCCTTGGGAAAGTGCTGCACTATTCTCCCAACCATCGTAATGAAAATGAGCAATAATAATGAGAGTGATTTGCCTTGCGATCCGGCTAGCACCCGGCGCTTGCAGGTACCCGGGCCTGCAAGTGAGAAATTGGTTACCGAAGACTGTAAGAGGGTGGGTACCCAGGCCCCCTTACCAGTTAATACTACTGGTCTTAAAGACAACAAGAAGCTGACACAGCAAATTTTTCATCCAAGCTTATTCCTGCAAAGGCCTAGGAGTTCATCACTAAGTTCCATGACCGATGCTAATACCCTGGATACGAATTCAAACAGAGACTCAAACACAAACAAGAACGAGCCCCCTATATGGCAACGTGAACCAAAGCTCCGAAATTCCAAGAAGAGAAAAGTGTCCTCACCATCTCCTGAAAGAATAGTAGTCAATAATCGATTCAGCAGTCTTCCTGTAGACCAGGAAGAAGATAATGTAGGAGAACCTCTGATAAAAGTACCAAAACCACCGGCTATAATGTTGTATGGAATTGATGATCTCAACAAGCTTACTGAACTGTTAGAAGGCGTAGTAAACAAAACAGATTTCGTCTACAAAATCATAAACAAAAACCAGCTTCGTATTAACTGTGCGAATGTAGATGCCTACAAATCCATTATGGAAGCTATTAGAGGCCAAGGACTAATTGGAAATACATTTAACAGAAAAGACAGAAAACCCTATAGAGTAGTCATCAAAAACCTGCACCACACAACACCTATTGGTGAGATAAAAGAAGCTCTAGAAGCCACTGGAAACAAAATAATTGGGGAAATCGTTAATGCAAAGTATGGACCAGAAAAGAAACCTACCTCCACATTCTTTGCAACTTTCCAACAAAGCTCAAATAACAAGGAGATAAAAAACATTAAGTACATAAACTACCAATTAGTCACAATTGAAGAACCAAAAAAGCGTAACTCTATTGTGCAATGTCAAAGATGTCAGCAATATGGACACTCCAAAAACTACTGCATGCGACCATACCGCTGCGTGAAATGTGCTCAAGGACACAGAACAGCAGACTGCCCAAAGACGGACCGTAACACACCTGCGAAATGTGCTCTGTGTCTCGGTGCTCACCCAGCAAACTTTAAAGGTTGTGAAGTATATAAGGAAATATTATCGAGAAAATCTAACAAACAAGCACACCTAAGAGCTCGAGTAAACACTAAACCACCTGACATAACACAGAACCGCATAACATCAATCAATATTGAAAATCAGCAAACTTCACAACACAAGCCCAGTCTTATGAGGGATCCAAACACAAACACCAAGAGTAGACCAAGCTATGCTGACACCCAAAAAAGCAGTGAAAGAACTACTTATCTTGAAACAACTACAACAAATAAAATCGAAGATATGCTTCTCAAACAAGCACATAAATTCGATCTTATCCTACAACAAATGAGCAACTTGATTAACCTCATAACAACCCTGTTAGCCAAGTTGTCATAATGGCTTCCCTCAAGATAGCAACGTGGAACCTAGACGGACTGTCCCCCAATGTGGAAGAGGTAGAAGTCTTTTTAAACACCCACAACATAGACATTTTATTAGTGTCTGAATCACATCTTACCGAAAACAGTAGTATTAATATACGCAATTATAAAATCTACTACACCAACCACCCGGACGGCACAGCACATGCAGGAGCAGCCGTAGTTATAAAATCCAATATTAAACATCATGAACAACCACAATACAAAAAACCCCACATACAGGCGGCAACTGTAACAGTTGATGATAGAAATGGAATGTTTAATGTGTCTGCCATTTATTGTCCCCCAAAGTACAATATCAAAGAAGAACACTATGAAGATCTATTCAGAGCATTAGGACCACGCTTTATAGTTGGTGGCGATTGGAATGCCAAACATGTTCATTGGGCCTCCAGACTTACCACTACTAGAGGTAGAGAGCTCAAAAAGTCTATTGATAAGAATAATCTTACCACAATCTCAACAGCGGAGCCGACCAACTGGCCTTCTGACCCTACCCGCCTCCCTGACGTAATAGACTTCTTCGTAGTAAAGGGTTTAGCAAGACTTAGTCATCAGGTGCAAACATGTCTGGACTCCTATACCAATCATGTGCCTGTAATACTCACAATTGGTACCACTGTTCTGAATGTGGAACACAATACAAAAATTTACAACAAACGTACGGACTGGCAATGTTTTAGGGAATTGGTCAATGAGAGACTGGAACTGAATATAGCGCTGAAAACTGAGACTGATATTGACGACGCTGTACGCAAACTAACCTCAGTGATCCAAGAAAGCTGTTGGATGACTACACCCGAGATTGTCGATCGCCCCTCTCAGAGTAAAACATATTCTGATTCCATTCGCCAAAAAATACATGAAAAAAGAAGACTACGTCGAGTGTGGCATAACAGTAGGCACCCTGATGATAAAAAGGAATTAAACAAAGCCATCCGAGAACTGAAAAATCTTATTACCGAAGCTAATAACACTGCACTAGACACATATTTGGAGGGTCTATCAGCTACAAAGACAACAAATTATTCATTGTGGAAAGCTTGTAAGAACCAAGATAGACCACTACACCAAAAGCCACCTCTACGAACATCTGATGCACAGTGGATTAGAACTGATGAAGGCAAAGCTGAGGCTTTTGCAAAGCACCTCAGTCTTGTGTTCACGCCAAATAAAGCTGCTTTGAATGGAGATGAAACAGATATCGATTTGATCCTCAACCAAGATCTTCAACTTGACTTACCTCTGAAATTAGTAACACCCAGAGAAATACAAAGGAACCTCAAGTCCCTAAAGAATAACAAAGCTCCAGGGTATGACCTTATTGACAAGAAGGTTCTTGAGGAATCGCCACGTAAAGTCATGGTATATCTAACTATATTATTCAATGCAATGTTGAGAGTTGGGTACTTCCCAGATTTATGGAAGGTCTCAACAATTAAAATGATACACAAACCTGGTAAACCAATCCATGAGGTGTCCTCATATAGACCAATCAGCCTTTTACCAATAATGTCTAAATTATTTGAAAAGTCGCTTCTACGCAGGATATTGAAAGCTATTGTAGGAAAATCAATTGTCCCAGACCATCAATTTGGATTTAGGCAAGAGCATGCGACTGTAGAACAAGTCCACAGAGTCTGCAGAGTAATAAGAACTTCTCTAGAAAAAAAAGAATACTGTTCAGCAGTCTTTTTGGACATACAGCAGGCCTTTGACAGAGTGTGGCACAAAGGGTTGTTGTTTAAAATAAAATCAATACTACCGCATACATTCTATCAAATCCTGAAATCTTACCTGAGTGACAGATTATTTCAAGTGAAAGAAAATAACAGCACTTCAAACTTCTATGAAGCTCTTGCAGGAGTCCCACAGGGTTCAGTACTTGGACCTGTTCTATACACGCTGTACACACACGACTTACCGCAATGTCCTGGTGTCACTGTTGCAACTTTTGCGGATGACACAGCCCTGTTATCCTCAGACAAATGTCCGACTCAAGCTTCCCGGGTCCTGCAAAAGAACTTAGAAAAAATAGAAGAATGGCTAGCCAAATGGAGGATCGTCGCCAATGCTTCTAAATCAGTGCACATAACATTTACACTTCGCAAAGAAGATTGCCCTCCAGTCAGACTAAATGACACCCAACTTGCACACCACAACACAGTGAGATATCTGGGGATGTACTTGGACCGCAGACTTACTTGGCAGAAACACATCCATACAAAACGGGATGAGATAAACTTAAAATACAAGGGTCTCTACTGGCTGCTCGGCCGCAACTCAAAACTATCAGTCGATAACAAGTTACTGTTGTACAAATCAATCCTGAAACCTATTTGGACCTATGGAATACAATTATGGGGCGCAGCTAGTGCCTCTAACATAATGGTCATCCAAAGAGTACAAAACTACATCCTAAAGAAAATATCAAACGCACCATGGTTCATCAGAATCACAGAGGTCCACGACAATTTTGATGTGCCCATGGTGAAGGAGGAAATAGAGTCTCATGGATCGAGATACAAAGCAAGGCTGGAAAACCATCCGAACCCCCTAGCGGGTCAACTCACTATCCCGGAAACCTTACGTCGGCTCAAAAAGAGGCGGGATATTTTTGATAAGGATTAACAATATATTATCCTTAAATTAAATGGGCTTGCTCCACTGGGAGCAGCACCATAAACGTCAAAAAGAACAGAACGCATCTGCTTATAGTCTTAAAGACTGATTGCATGATCAAAACACACACAAAAAAAAAAAAAAAAAAAAAAAAAAAAAAAAAAATTAATTTAATGGCCCACATACTCCAGGGTCTGTGTCTTTTGTTAAGTAAGTTATAATTGAAAGAATGCGACTGTACAATAGAGAGGGGTTAGTTTAAATCTTAGTCTAAGTTAGTGGTTTCATTGCATTGCTTGAATGCCTCGAGCAAACCGGCGACCCGCATACAGCACCCGATCACGAGTGTGACGCATGTATCAGCCATCGCTTACCTCGACCATATTTAAGGGAAGAGAACGACCCAACACACGACGCCGCCGCAAGAAGGAGCCTTCGATGGCGAGCATGAATGCTCAGGGCATGCACACAATGCTAATTTCTATTTATCGCACACTTATTCTGATTTATTTTGTGAAAGCGATCACCAGCAGAGTCTAAGGCTACGTTTCCGTGTGTTACTCGGTGGTATCTACTCTGCTTGTGATCACTCCCATGTCCTTCTATTACTCTTTTGCCTCCTCCCGGCCCAGAGCCTCTATCATCGCCGCTCCGGTTTCTGATGGCCATCTGCAGGTTATAGTCCTTGATAGCCCTCAATGACGCAGACGATGCACGCCGCACGAATCGACTGATGGCATCATCTTCGATGTCGTCAGCGTAGTAGATGAAAGTTCCAGTGTGCCGAGACAATGCAACGACAGCGTGTGAGACGCTTTCGTGTAGCTTTATTCCAGGCTTAGTTTTAATGGCGATTACCGACTCGTACGTCAGTCCCTGAGCTTCGTGGATGGTAAGAGTGCGCGATCCTGAGCCTCCTCCATAACCTTGGCTTATGAGGGGTCTCCTTTTCTTCCTGCGTATGCACTAAGAAAAGGGTGTTGGGGAGGGTTTTGGATATTTGAGCCCCCTTGAACCTTTTCTGCTCAAGAGACCTAATACGGGGACCTAATACATAATAATTTATTTTTGTATATAAGATTTATACACCAATGGTTTTTAGATACAGGAGAACTTCGTGGGGCAGTCTGTATAAGTCCGTAGAAGAAATGCCATGGCGTATGTGAATCTACCATGCTTATGCGTACTAGACCAGTGCGGTGGACATCGCTTTCGTGAGAATATAAGTTATACCTACCTATTTATTTTAACAGTGGCAATTTAAAGGCCAGAAAATTGTCGGTAGGTACTGTAAGTGCTAAACCCTTCTGAGCGCAATTTTTGCCCGATGATGCTGCGTGACGATAACAACTGTTGAATACATAGCTACTTATTTAATTAAAAAAAAAAACCTAATAATCAAATACCTACAACACATTCTTATAATAAAATACTTACTCCGTTCCGTCCAGCGATGTGGTTTGTCTTAGTCATACGCATCTCTTCAATCAAAACAAAATTCAATAAATTATATACCTTATGCATTATTTTATATAATATTATATGTTAAAATATCATACTCAATGGCGAATCTGTACTACATATTTCTGTTTTTTTTTGTCTATTTCTTCTTTTTTTCTAATTTTTGTGTTCAAAATAAAAGCAAAATCCTAAATAAATATGTACACAACATAATATTGTTCCTTGAGTAGGAACTTGTTTCCGAAACAGGGGTTCCCCACACCCAGTTTAGCAGCTAGAGCCTCCGAAAACTTGATGTGCTTTTCATAAATAAATACTTTTTGAATTTTGAAAAAAAAATCACTCCTTAGATTCACATTTGACTGCCTCGGTGGCTCAGTGGCTAGTGACCCTAACTTCTCGATCAAAGAGGCGTGGGTTCGATCCCCACCCAGGGCAAATATTTATGTGATGAACATAAGTGTTTGCTCTGTGTCTGGGTGTTATTTAGTTACTATCTATATAAGTATGTATTTAAAAACAAGTATATGTAGTATATCCGTATCTGGCCGCCATATCACAAGCTTTGCTTAGTTTGGGGTCAGAGGCCGTGTGTAAGATGTCCCAAAAATATTTATTTATTTATTTACATTCAAGTGACGAAGCGAAATTTCAGATAAATAGGTACTTATTTCCTTTAATTTCGTTTTCTTCCCCTCGCTCTCAATTTTATTTGTATTCATTTAAATAGCCGCCTCGAAACCAACAACTTTTCTCCGACCTACGTTAAAAGCCCTCACCACTTTGAGGAGCAAAGTTGGCTTTTATTTTGTTTTTATTTACCGTCTCGTTCTTCATAATCGAGCGCTTCTAAAGTCAACCGAGAGCAGAACAACCATTTTTTATATTTTTCTTGGATACACACAATGGATTAGCAAGTTAAAGTGGCAGTGGGCAGGGTAAATATCGCGGCAAACTGATGTCTGATGAGGTCGCAAAGTCCTGAAATAGAAACCATGTACCGGTAAGCTCAGCAATGGTTACAGGTCTACAAACAATAGGTCTACAGGAAATCTATAGTATAGGGAAGGCCTATGTCTAGCAGTGAATGTCCTATGTTTAATATGAAGATTATGAATCATGACAAAAGACGATTGTATTATTAGGCCCATGTCCATCATGATGAGTACAACCTTGCCAAATTATTCACTCCCAAGAAGTAGTGTGCAAATATTAATTCAAATTAAATTATTTAAAAAACTAGTGACCCGCCCCGGTTTCGCACAAGTGTATTATACATATAAACCTTCCTCTTGAATTACTCCTTCTATTAAAAAAACCGAATCAAAATCCGTTGCGTAGTTTTAAAGATAAACTTACATAGGGACAGACAGACAAGGAATCGACTTTGTATTATACACGGTTATTTCTAATCAATAAGCATCCTTTTAGGCCTGCGACTTTTGTCAAAACTCAACTCTTTTGTTGTTCCATAGAAAAATATCGTTCACCCGCGACAAAATGTATGGAACCGCTGATTTTTAGGGTTCCGTACCTCAAACGGAAAAAACGGAACCCTTATAGGATCACGTTGTTGTCCGTCTGTCCGTCTGTGTGTATGTCAAGACTCTTTATCTCGGGAACGCGTAAAGATATCGAGTTGAAATTTAAACTGTATACGCAAACCTATGAATTCTTGCAGTTGTGTAAAAGAAAAGCTTCTCAATTACCGTATAAAAAAGTTAGAGCCGTTTATGTCGTAAAAAACCGCATATTTTGCACTCACAAAAATCAAAACCTACAGGGTACTTCCCGTAGATATAAAACTAAATTTGGCGAGAAGCATTGTCTTAGAGTAGACATATAGGAATAAATCTGAAAACTGTACATTTTTATTTACATCACAAAAAATAGGGCCTCAATATTCACAAAAGATTGGTTCGAAATTCTGTCTAAACTGAAAATAAGATCAAATATAAATTTATATGTAAATGTATAAATATAAAACATGAAACTTAATAACAATCAAATAAGTTATAAAATCAATTCTTAAAGCAACAGTTTAAATAACAGTATTTACTCATATCTAAACTAGATGGCGTTGGCGTCAAGTTAGCCCGCGGTATTAACTTTCTCCGTCGATGTACGAGGTGTCTATGCGTTCCGGAGATGATGCCGTACTGCCGTACACATGAATCCATTTCCTAACACGAACAAATTCAAAGTGAGTGAAGTATCATAAAGAACTTCATTTGCAATGCTCAAACAAGTTTATAATTATTTAATGTTTTATCAACGTGTATGTACGGAACCCTCGATGTGCGAGCCTGACTCGAGCTTGTCCGGTTTTTTTTTCGAGTTTTGAGATTTTTGTTGTCGTCACAACGACAACAAAAATCACAAAAATCTCTCGACGTTGCTGAAGTTGAAGTCACGTGCCGTCGCACGTGACTTCAACTTCTGTAGTTAGGCAAGCATTTTTTACCTTGACAGCGGTTTTTCAGCGACAAAAGTTTTTATGAGTTAATCTTAAGCTGAATGATGGTTACCCCAGCGAAACACGACTTTATTCGTCTTGAGAACGAAGGCTCCTTACTTTAATGACTTTCATCTACTAATTTAATTTTCTTGATTACTTTCTTGTTTTTTTCTTTTCTTAGTACTAATCCTGTAGAGTAGGGGTTTCCTTTACATCATAATATAATAGGTAGGTTATTGGTACCTATAGACCTATGCGTTAGTTTCAAAACAATTTATTTTGTTACAGCAGGTTAGCAACAGGTGATAGGTATATAAAATAAAATGGTGAAAAACAAGATCCATTTGCATTCAAATAATAGGCATAGTATTAACGCATCAGTGATATATCACTCAAAAACTTAACACTTCGAAAATTTTGTGAAATTGCAAACTAAGTAGTAAACTGTAAAAAAACACCCTTTAGCAATTGTGAGCTTTGCCGCGTATCATAAAAGTTATACATAATAAAAAAACCTTTTATGAGCATAATATTATTCTACGTCATAAAGCAATTGAAAAACAAACAGGTTTGTCGTTGATTCTTCGAAAATGTTAGAAGTATAATTATTTTTTGCATAAAATAGCATGACCGACTTCACCCGTGTACAGCATCATTACATTAAAACAAAGTTGCTTCCCGCTGTCTGTCCTTATGTATGTTTATATCTTTAAATCTACGCAACGGATTTTAATGGAGTTTTTTTAATAGAGTAATTCAAAAGAAATGTTATATGTATAATACACCTGTGCGAAGCCGGGGCGCATCGCTAGAACGCAAATATTACGCACGATGTAACATTTTTCACATTATTGTTGATTTATCAAAAATAGCCGAGCCGGTTTCGATAAAATCTAAACGAGACCAAATTCAAAGTATACTCTTTCCAATAAAAAAAGAATTATTGAAATCGGACCACTATCAAAAAAGTTATGCGTGGTTATACATAAAAATATATATATATATGTATATATCTAATATCGCCATAAAAATGTCACAAATAGTATGTACACAAAATCGTTATGATGAATTAGTTACATAGGTAAGATAATTCTAACTTGGCTACCCTATTGATTGTGTAGTTCCATATCAAGCCAAATCTGTATCTAACAGGAATTACCTTCCCATAATTACTCTATTACGATCATTTTAGTTCACTAGATGACTTACTGTAACTAAGAAAAATAGTCCTTCCGTCATAGAAAACCTGAATGGGGATTACTTACATTCATAGTCCCAAAAGGCTACTTTTAGCCGTATTTAGGCCTGTGAACTAATAGAGCTTGAAGATAAGACTTTTAGGATGTCATAAAAAGTTCCCCGTCCCTTTTGAAGGCTACCTTTACTGGACAGCGATCAGAAGTGTCGGATTTTATTGGTGAACTTGGATTTTATTACTAGTGATTCGGCAGCTTCATAACAAACTAATATTAAGTAACAGGATTTTTATTGCTAATGTTTTTCGATCGAAATGTGATGTTTATAGTTGATAGTGAGTTATTTTGTCAAAAGGCTAAGTAGTTGACTGTTTTATTTTTACCGACTTCCAAAAAGGAGGAGGGACTATGTTCGTCTGTATGTATTTTTGTTGTGTATGTTCATCGATATTTTCGCCTTCTTATACATATCTAAAACAGTAAAAAATGTATGTTTTAGTTTGAAAGAATAATTATACTCCCGAGATGGACCCATTTTAATTTTATCGAAATCTGCTGAGCCGTTTTTGATAAAACAACAAAAATGTGCATGGATGTCACATCGATTCGTGCAAATTATTCGGATTTTGTACACGGATTATTTAATTTGCTTGACGAAATTCGAATTGTTTCGTCAGTTAGGCGAAGTTTTTGAACTAAATTCTGCCCAGTAGGCTCAGAGCAAATAAAAAAATCAAGCGCGAATGTCGTTGAACAGTCGAGTGAAGCCGGTTTTTTATATATGTGTGAGTGCGTCACTGCTGCGCCGCCATAGTTCGACTGACAAGTCAAGGCGTAGTTTCCTTGTACATTGATGTGTGTGTGATTGTCTTTACACGGCGAGGCGTAGTTTTGGTCGGTCTCACTTGTTTGTTCACAACATTCTCTCTTGATTTTTTTATTTGCTCTGAGCCAGTAAGTAGCAGATTTCATGACTTCATGATGGATGACTTCATTTTATTCATACAGCGATGTTTCTAGTATCAGGTTTTGAACAGCGCTAAGTATAAATAACCAAATGCTTTATTTAATTTTTGTATTTCTCTACTTCTAATATACTACGGGATTAAATGTGAACTAGATACAGCGTAAGGCTACCATCCATCCATTCATAAGCTATAGGATATCCAGTGCTGGACATAGGCCTTCCCTATGGATCTCCAATAAAACCGGCTTGCATCCATGGCTGCGGTCCTACTGAGCCATCTGTCCACCTTGTGGGTGGACGTCCTACGTTGCGCTTGCCGGTACGTGGTCTCCAGTCATGAAATTTCGACCCCATCGGTCATCATGCTGTGCTATTTGCCCTGTCCACTACCATTTCAATTTGCCAATCTGTTGGGCTATGTCGGTACTTTGATTCTTCTACGGATCTCCTCATTCGATGTCGCAGAGAGACTCCGAGCATAGCCCTCTCCATAGCTCGTTGGGCTACTTGGAGTTCATTAATAAGGCCCATAGTAAGCCAGAAAATATGAGTGCTTTATACCCCACCACGACGAACTGTGAGCCACTTGTATGTCAATTTAAGTAGGTATATTCAATGGCAACATTTCCTCAGACCTCACGAGTTCGTTGACCAAAGTGGAATTATTCGCTCGTCTGTCTCTTATTTAGGCCACGTAGCATTGCCACTTAATGCATGCTCGTATAATTATGCATTATACCTACTGTGTTATACTAGATACTCTCGTAAATAATGGTTGTATTTAAATGGTTCGCGGAAGAACTAGCCTCGCTCTTTTCTAATAATATATTTTCAGCATCTTGTCGTAAAATCCTATTATGTGTTAATTATTAATGTGAAAATTAATATGAAAAAAAAATGAAAAATTGATGTGAAAATTTTCACACTGTGAGCATTTCTGACACCTGTAAAAACTATTTACTTATATCCGAATAGGGTATCCTATCGAAATTCGTGTAGTTGCTGTACGTTATTTGTAATTAAACTTTTTCCAAAAAGGAGGAGGTTCTATGTTCGTCTGTATGTATTTTTTTTATGTTCATCATTGAGCTATATTATTTTTCATCGATATTTTTGTCACTTGTTAACCGAATCAAATAATATTTTTTAATTTGAATGAGTGTACTTCGGACGTGGTCCCATTTAACTTTGATCGAAATCGGCGGAGCAGTTCTTGATAAATCAACAACTAACATATGTAGTTGGATTTGAATGTTCAAGTCTGAATTAATTTTGACTTTATTATCCATCATTAATTATTCTCTAGCCGCCGTGTTCTAGCTCCCTGTGTCGCGGTGGCTAGTTCCTTTCCAAACTTTTCAAAAAAGCCATGTTAAATATTTACATAATAAAACTGTACACATCACGAGGAGCGAACAATTCAAATTTTGTACACGATGGAAGTCGGTTTTGCCATTTTTTTTGATAGATAATTATTAAAGCAGCGCCCTGTACAAGTAAACAGCCATGAAATAGCTTTTGGCTGACCATATTATATCGCTAGCTAAAACCAATATCCAGCTAGCCATCGTGAATAAGTCATTGCAAGAGCCACAATGGCTGTCGAAATTACCATATTAATCGCTGGAGCAATAATGTGTTCATTACACGACGGGGCACAATTGGGAATATGTACATGGCCGAGTTCGATCACAATGACATCGATTTGTGGTGGCAGTACAATAATAGGTCAGTAGGTACAGTATCAATTATCTGCAGCTCTTATTTCAATATTATCGACAGTTCTGTAGGAAAGCTGCTGTTCATACTTCTTCAAAATTCATTTTTATTTTATAGTTTGTATACAGGGATTCTGGTCCAAGTCTCGCGGTGGGCGGCGCGCGCGCTTTTTACATAGAGTTAATTATGTTTAGTTTTAAAACGAATTTTTAGAAGCCGTAGAACAAAAGTTGTTTGTTTTGATGTACAGAATATGCCCTAAAACTATGCTAATTGGTTACCAATAACCTTCAGACCAAATAAATAAATCAAGACAGAATGTTGAGAAACAAACAAGTGAAGCCGGCAAAACTACCTACACCTCGCCGTGTACAGACAATCAAACAAACAAACACGTACCTACAACGAAACTCCCTTGGCTCGTCAGTCAAGCTATGGCGGCGCAACACCTACGCGGACGCACTCACCACATGTATAAAAAACCGGACAAGTGCAAGTCAGGCTCGAACACCGAGGGTTGTGTACAAATCCAGAAAATTTCACAAAATTGGGAAGTACGTTGTTAAAATCTCTATACTCTATCATAGACAAAAGTTTTTTCTTTTTTTACTTTTCTCGTCATTCATCGATAATTGTTAAAATAATTAAAAACCTGTTTTAGCATGTGCCAATGAAGCTCTTTTATATGACACCCTACATGATACGATTTACTTACTTTAAATTTTGAACCCATATTTTGTGGAGATTGAGGCCCTATTTTTTTGTGATTTAAATAAAAATGTACAGTTTTCAGATTTATTCCTATATGTGTACTCTAAGAAAATGCTTCACGCCAAATTTCATAGTTCTATGCCAACGTGAAGTACCCTGTAGGTTTTGATTTTTGTGAAAGTCGAAATATGCGGTTTTTTACGACATAAACGGCTCTAACTTTTTTAATCGATAACTGAAGTTTTTCTTTTACACAACAGCAAGATATACTTATACAGTTTAAATTTCAACTCGATATCTATACGCGTTCACGAGATAAAGAGTCTTGACATACACACATACACACAGACGGACAACAAAGTGATCCTATAAGGGTTCCGTTTTTTTCGTTTGAGGCACGGAACCCTAAAAAAGATTAAACTTTTAAAGTCCAACATGTCTATGAATGTCAATTGCCCATTTCTATACCTATGTCTACGGATGTTACACAAGTAGGTACCTAACAAGTCTTCATTTTGTTCATAGCCCAGTGGTCCAAAAACTAAGGTCGAATTCCGTATTCATGAGGTGATCGTATCTCCTCCAGTAAAGGCCGTCACGAGGCATCAATGTAAGAAATAGAGTTTTCCGACGATGCCTTCGAATGGGGTGTGTTGTCTGATTCAGGTTTCTTGAATTATTCAGAAGACTGATTTACTTACTTCCCCTACAGGGATTAAAATACACTCAGTGTGGCAACTAACTGACTTTTGACACAAATATACGCATGATGAGATAAAAAAATTTAATTATTCCGTCAGATATCAGATATCAGACTATCAAAAATATTAGACACGCATTTTTTCTTTGGTCAATTAAACAAAAAGTTCCGCGTGATATCACAAGTGCCATACAAATGTATAGACTTCTGCAAGAGAGATGACGTCACGACCCCCACTCCCAAACTTTGACAAGGTTTATCTTTGTCATTTGTTGTTTGATTGACAAAATAAAAAATACGTATCTAATATTTTTTGATAATATAATTCACAGACTAATTATTATACTTCCTAATATTTTTTTTACCCAGTCCTCATGCCTGTCAGATATACGATACCTATAGTTATGACTACTTAGGTATACCTACTGTGTTTTATTTCTGGTTCTTCTGAAAAGCACGAGATTTTCGGCGAAAAAAATATCGTTATTCAACTTGCGTACTTACCTAGACGAGATTCGATGGCTCATGTAAATTCAACAATCCGCCCTGTATGCTGAGTGTGAGTTTTGTCGTAAACATGACGCGCTCTTTGACGAGCGCGTAAGCATGTAATTTGTATGAAGTAATATACAGCGCCACAAACGGCGCGTTTTTGAAACACTGTGCCAGTGCAAGTTCATACAAATTAGATGCTTACGCGCTCGCCGAAGAGCGCGTCACGTTTACGACAAAACTCACACTCAGCATACTGGCCATTCTGGTATTCCCGCCGTGGTAGAAAATGACGAATATGAAAAGTTTTCACAATACTTTTCAAATGTTATGCATATTTTAAAAGTTCTAAGACTTTTTTCGTACATACGTCGCTAAATTTTACACAAACGTATGTACAATATCTATGTATTTGTGTGTAGGTTCCTTTTTTGATCTGCGGCTCATATTTTATACACTACAATTTTAGTTTTAACAAAAGCGTGCAATACTTAGATACTATTAAAGTATGAAGCCTTTCATTTAGGTTGCCTGGAAGAAATCGCTGCCGGCGATAGCCTGCCCATTGTTCTACTAGCCCATTGCTTATTTTCTTTTTCTAGTTCAAGCTTGTTTTGTATATATACTGTGTGAAAATAAAGTTATTTTGTTTTGTATTGTATTGTAGCCTTTGTATAACCTAAAATTCACATTTAGATAATTTATTTGCCATTTAATTTTAATACTTATTTTACTTACATAGTTTTGCAGGCGACTGTACACGTTATCAGGCTCTCACATCTCATGCCTGCCAAAGAAATCGTAATGTAGGACGTACTCGTATTCGCTTATCTGATTGAACGAGAACCCTGTTTTTTGGACGGCTCGATTGGGCCTAATAAACCTATATTATTATCTTTCCTACCTTATTAGTATTATCATCAATACCGTTCATAGTGTAATTTAACTGGCTGTTTTTTAGCGATCACCAAAGTTCAGCAAAGTTTGGTATGGTTTCTTTTTCGATGGGTGACCACAGATGGCATTTTTCACATGAGTGATACCGTGGCATTGTAGGTTCCGGTTTTTATAACTGTTTAGTTTAGTGGTTAGGGCAGATTAAATCATTATTTTTAAGAGCATCTTATCCCAATGCTGGGTAAAGAAATCACTATCATCTCTATCAATAGGCCAAGCATGCGACCACAAAAACCACGAAAAAAAATCTTTGACGTCTGAAAAAGTGACAGATATATACTTCACTATACCTCTGTCTCGTTCTAATTATTGCGTGATGCGCATCCTAGCCCGACATAGCTACGATTTGCCAGTCCTTTAGATGTCTATCAAGGTCATCACATGCCATCACATCCTGGGTAAGCTGTATAGACATTTTGGATTGCACATCCATGTCTGGTAATTTTTAGCCCAATGACCATCTGATTTGCGGCAGGCATGTCCAGCTCGATCCCGCTTTAAACTGGCATTTTTTTTCACATCAGCTATTTGAAAGAAGTACTTAGATAGGTATTATGTTTTTCTGATTTGATCTGCGAGTTTCTCGCTTTGAATACTGCGTTCCATAGCCCGTAATTTCATACTCGTATTTCGCTTATCAGGAGACCCTGTTTTTTGGACGACTCTATCGAGTCCAATAAACCTAAAATATATTTTCTCTTATTACGAGTATTTCAGGAAATAAAATATTTGTGTTACACGTTTTTGCACGAAATTTCATAGATTTTGTCTACATTTAAATATTACGGTATATTTTCTGCAATTTATTATTATTTATATTTATTGTTTTCTTTTGACATTCATAAGTGTGCATTATTGTACCCATTTGAGAATAAATAAATGAAATGAATGAACTGAACTGAGGTTCCGATATGTCGACTTCGGCGCTTTACGGGAAAACCGATTTAATTTAAGAGAACACACATTTGAATGAAGTTTTAGTTTACCCGTGATTATGGTGTAGGTATACAATTGCGCTGCAGAAAGAAGAATGCAAGAGATATTTTAATGAAAGTAAGTAAGGTCATATAGGCTGGGTGGCTAGCCTTGGTTTCAGAGTAAGCCGCCTGAAGACCTCTGACATGGAAGAGATTGCTATAAGCCATAAGGTCGCCCTTTGTTGCACTAGTTTATGTCGCTTGTTTTTTTCCTTTCTGTGTATTTTTTTTTCTGTATTGTATTTTAGATTTAACAATAAAGTGTTCATTCATTCATAATGGCTAAACGATCCCTACAATTTAACGTGTCGTCCGAGGCACGGTATTACTTACCGGTCATTTTCATCTGTAAGAAATACCTCGGTACTTAGTCAAACTACGCTATGACTTTAATAAAATCTATTAAATAACTGAATCCCTTTTTACCCTAGCTAACAACTCTATCAAAAATATACTCGTCGTAGTTAATATTGGAAAATGTTTTTATACTCTACAAATACCAGAAATGAAACAATTTTATAGAAAAAATATTTTTTAATATAAATTGATACGACAACCCATTTTAAGTTATTATTTTTACAATTACGAGTACGTAGGTACATTATTACAATTATTTATTTACAAACGTAATTCTATCGGAATGTAATTATTGATTATACAAATAAATACAATATAAATACCCATAACTATAAACTATCGTAACAAGTATGTAGGTAAGGTTAGGTCGTTTTATATATAGGTACATTTCTGCAAATATAATAGATAAAAAGACAGATATAGTTTATTGAAAGTTGTTTCATCATGTTTAAAGCGTAATTATAAAAAAGAAAATAAATCGAGATCAATATTTGAAGGGTGCTGTGCTTTATGTGATAAAGAACACCAAAGCGAGCAGTAAGATGCGAAAGATGCTTATCACAAAGATAACTCTTTTAGTTATAATAAGTATAAATATTTTTATTTTTTACTATTGAGTTTTTTGTCATTTACAGTTACTACTGATGAGTCTACAAAAACGAGTTTCGCAGCCATAGCCATAGTAAATAGGTAAAATAGAGTGATATGCACAAACAAAACTTGTATTCAGTTTATATACCTACAGAAGTATCTACATGAACAAAAAACTAAGGTATCAGATTTCTTCACCTCACGAGAAGTAAGAGTGTTATGTGGCAAACATACAAGAGTTTTTATTTCCCTAGCAGCCCTTAAATGACCTTACACTGAGGCTTTTAAAGCATAGTCTTTTAACGTACGCTTTTCTAGGAATTACTTCACAGTGTGGTCCTCAATCAGCGTTACAGAAATACCGACCTAAGTCAACGAATACATCATCAATTATTCGGAGCCCGAGATACAGCCTAGAGGCAGGCGCTTTATGTTCGTTTCTTGGAAAAACTGGATTGATTTACTGGGTACTCGAAATACATATACTCGGTCGAAGTCTTTGATAAGACGGCGGATATATTGGGAGAGTCTCTGGATGACGGATATATTCTAGGAAAAGATTGTGTTGTAGGTGCTCATTGTTGTGATCAATTTGTATAAATGGACTAACCGTCACTTGCAAAAATGAAGAACAATCTTTACTGCTCGTGAGGTCGTGGGTTCAAATCCCCGGTCCCGTACTAATGAGTTCTTTGGAATTTATGTACGGAATTTCACACCACTGGCTTTTCGATGAAGGATAACATCGTGAGGCAACCTGCATAAGTCCGTAGAAGAAATTCGATGGCGTATGTGAATCCACCAACCCGCACTGGGCCAGCGTGGTGGATATGGCCCAATCACCCTTTGTGGGTAGACCTACGTCCTGCAGTGGACTATTAAAAAGGCTGGTACAGTACAGTACTAATTTCAAAACTATACAATGTTTAAGTTTTTGAAATTGATTGTTTTATTCACAAAAATATAAACTTCAAATCTGTGGTTCTGAAAAATTTTCAAAATAATAGAAATGTTTTAAGTTAAACATTATTTTTGACATAATAGGTAACCAATATATTTGTAACATTGGTTACATATGATTAACTCAAAAAGGTCAAAGCACTTAAAATTGCAGGGAACAGCATATTCCGCGAATTCATTACTGTTTCCCAAGATTTTTGTGGGTAATGACTATGGTGGGTATGACTATGGTTCTTAGATGATAAGTCACACAATTATGTTTGAAATAATATTTACAATGTATTATTAATAGTAATGAGGTCTAAACACATAGATACAACAATGATTTCCAGATAGTTTACGATTTAGTTACAATATTGTTAAGATCTGTTCATTACATTCTTATTTTCTAAAGTAAGGTATCAGTCAAGATAATATTTAGTTTAGAGTATTATACATTACATGGCATGATTACGTAGAAAATACTTATAAAAGATTTATACATTATATTTTAATGTTAATATGACTTATCCACACGTTTTCAGAGGAATGCTACTTGATCCTAGCATGAGTGACGTCGAGTTGGCAATTGCGTTTTGCGCAAGGCTTTCTCACCGCCATCTTTTAATTATATTTTTTCAACACACTTGCTCATAAAGTGGCTTTAATTTCACCGCAATTAGGCACATAATGACGCCTGTAATCAAACTATGAGTTTTTCATTGCTATTATTCACAAGTGAGTTCTAGAGTTTTCTATTTTATTTTATTGGTTGAGTTGCTTTCTTCTTAATAAAAGTTTCGATACAAAAAAGATCGTCTTCAATAGTAGGTACAAATAAATTAATGTACCTATGAAACCTCATTCTTTTAGTCTATGGCCGATTGCCATGGCGCGCGCATAGGAAAACTCATTATTTTTTCCCGCCATTTCGAAACATTTTTCACAACTCGTTTTCACTGTTGAAAATATTTTTTTAGTATTATTTCATTCACAAGTGTGTTGAAAAACATCGAATGCTACACGTGTGTATTGATTATTACCGTCCTCTTACCCTCGCCAACCGGCTCGGGTCCAATGGCGCCACAACGGTTATCACCAACATTACACATTTGTACCATAATGTACTATTACAAAATTGTAGCTTTTCTTATGTAGGTAAGCTTTTAAACTTTTTCCGTATATATTTTTTCACTATCAAGTTATGTAAATCGTGTCAAAGTATGTTTGGTAAGATCTTGGGAACGAAAGATAAGGGGCCTCGCTTATGCTACTTCGCCTACGCCACTACTATTGTTTCACACTTTGATTAGTGATAAGTGCAAGTGTTAAGTGATTAGTAGTAAACACGTGTAGACACCGATTGATTAGTGCGAGTGTGTGAGTGATTACTAATCACTTATCACTTTCACTAATCAAAGTGTAAACAGGCCTTTAGTTACGCTACGCCACCGCCTAGCAAATACAACGTTGATAGCTGCAGATCAAATAAACACTTATGTAAACGACTAGCTGCCCTCACCGGCTTTGCTCGGATACGATTGGTTCAAGAAGACAAATCAAATCTTTCCTTTAAAATATTGGTATAGATAACGTACTTAACTAATAGTGAATTAAGGAATTTAATAAGCGAAACAAGGACTTATGTAGGTAATTGACTTTTTCATTACTTTAAATTTCATTTGATGACAGTATTATAATATTTAGTATCCTGCAAAAGTCGATTGTATTAATAAGTTCAGAAGTACCTTAATCTGCACTGAGGACAATTATGAACGCAAAATTATTTTCAAAAATTTTGTTCTTCATTTTAAGCATCTCAAAAGAAATCAAAATATTTTATTCATTACCAAAAATCATATTGAAAAAGTCATATTAAGAGAATTATAGTTATTAATTTTGTACAAAAAGTCTATATGGATAATTGGATAGATATTTCTTCATAACTGATTGTAGGTAGTATATTAATAATGGCAAGAAATATATGGTTTCGTCACACATTGTTTCTTGAAGACACTTGAAAATTCTCGTATAATTATGTACACATAACTATTTTATTATATATTTAATAATACACAAACATAAATATAGATTTAACGACAACCATTTATTAATATCTTGGAATATCATGTGTACCTAACACGAGATTTTACTGGCCATAAACGTGATTTTCTATCACTAAATAACACAAATAATTTAAATTTTACATTGTTATTATTCGAATTATTTACAAAAGTAGTTTTACGTTTGAAGCGCATTTCTTCCCTTGTATATGTACATTACTACACCAACACTAGGAAAGCATCTAATGCACGAAACTACATATTTACAACATAGGTACAAACTAATATATACACGCTACTTTAAATCACAGCTCCTGATTGAAACGTCATCATGAACATGACTAGATTAAAGACTAATTCTAATTTGAGATCACTTCCGCTTTGGTTTGGTAAGTAACTTTTTTCTTGGTTTTTGGTTTCTGTTTGATGGAGGGGTTTCTGCTGTCGCTGTCGAGGCTGATTTCGCTGATGGATTCCGAGTCTTGACAGCAGAGGTGTCTGTCAACGCAAGGGAGGGGGTCGTCGAAGCTGTGTTCTATGCTTCTCATTCGGAATGTGTCGCGTTCGGAGGCGGACGCGCCGCTCGTTCCGGCTCGCCTGGAGCGGAGCGAGCGACGCTCCTTGCATCAAGAGCAGCGACCGCGCGGACCACGCAGCGTGCCCGCGCGGGCCTGCTGTCACAACCGACACATCTCGTGCTGCGATACCGACGAATACATCATCGTCGACACTGGATACTGCAACACAAAATAAAAACTTTAAACTTTACATAAACAATATACCCAATTTATCTTTCAACTTCCCTAAAGTTCTCAAAACAATCGAATTGGACAAGACTAATCTCGAAATTATGTCGGTAGTAATAATGAAAGTTCCAAAAACGGCGAACCTAAATCAATACAGCGCGAATGAAATCAAGAGATAGACGGTCCCGATCTCGATTGCTTTTGAGAGTTACACTTGGAACTGGAATCTATTGGAAAATGAAGATTACCACAAATGGAATGGAAATTCACGTTCGGGATCGAGTATTTTATTTAGTTTGCAGAACAGTGTTAGTAAGTAAGAAGCGGAGGTAGCGTGCGTTGCTTGCGTGGTAGACATCAGATAAACAATCAGGGAGACGAACAGACGCAAACATTTTTGAACAATTAATGGATGTGGTTGCCGAATCATGCAAAATGACGATTTATTAATCGTATGATGATCGTATTTTGATTCTGTGGACAACAAAGACATGTGGAAGATATAAAAGTACGAAACATCATCGGCGAATTGAGCGAGCAGACACACGGGGATCGCGTTAGACAAACCATGCTGTTTATTACACTTTAAACATAAAGAAGGGATCAAGCTGCTTAGAAGAAACTTCTTCAGGTGATTGCAGTAGCGCACGAGAAATGGCACACCAAACAGTGCAGTACGTGCGTATTACAAATTCATTCGACACGTACCTCTCTATTTATATTCTAAATCTGCATGAAGACTTTACGGTGGTAACTAGAACTAGGTGTATCTCAACTCAATAGATACTTCTTTAGATTCTGCGTGGTTAATTTAAATCTCTTCATGGGATAAGAAAGTTCCGATCGAACTTCACTTCAAGTAAGCAAAGTTGATAAGTTCGCTTGATTATTTTTGAGTATTTGAATTTTGGAAGAGTTTGAGATTTTGAGAAGGCACTTGGATAGGAAATCGGAGATGTATAATAGCGGTTTTGCTATATATATGTTTGCTCGCAGGAATTATGTCTAATCTGCTGTATGCCCTGCAGTTGCAGTTCGCTCGCCGAGTAATAACGCCGTGTTGTACGCAACTGAAATTAAAGAAAATATACAAAATCTATTTAAAAAGCTGTTTAGTTGAAACGCAACTAAAATAAATTTGCGTTAGAGCTTTTATCGAAATTAAAATGATGACTATTATCAGTTTTTTTTAGTCTTTAAAGCAAACTAATATCATATCATTCATTATAATCCTTTTCTCTTTCAAAATCAATAAAGCCATAAATAGAACAATGACTATTTTTAAATTGTAGACAATGCAAAAATCTTGTAATCACCAGGATTCGAACCTGCATGCTAATAGCACATCGATTAATACTCAACGCTCTAGCCCCCGAGCTACGACCGTTTCGATTATGACCTTCGAAATTATCGAATCGTTGCTACATCTAAGTATCGATGGCGCCATCTGTCAATATTGCCACACACCATCATTGCTACTCGTAATACACACATGCAACTAATTTAATCATCTTAATATACCTGCAGCAAGAACTCAACCAGAACTAGTTAAACTCAACATTAACTTTAATTAGTACGTTCAAACTACGGCCAAAGATACATAAATACAATATAGTTAAACATTACAGTTGGTACTCACCTGAGACTGTTTATTGAATCTAAGTTGTGGTTTATACTTCCTCCGTAACTTCCTCGGGCAACACACGCACAGGATTCTCAGGAAGGCCCTGAAACAATTTTAATAACTAAATACGTGTACTGTTGAAGCGAGCTATTCTAGGAAGGGCACCTTTTTCAGCTGTCGGAGTGAACGCAGACAGCTGCCATAATTCACTTAGGTCTTATATGTCAGATCAACAGTTACCTACATTATGATACCTAATTATATAACAAAGCAAATGGTGGTCTAGTGGGAGTAGTGGCGTAGCGAGCCTTAGACGGCCTATGTTGAAATTAGTTGGAGGGCCAAATTTAATGAAGAGTAAAGATTTCTCACAAAAAAAAAACAAACACAAAAATACTTGTATGAAATTGCATACGTTATCACTTCCCTTCCTCCTAGGAATTGAGCTAGGCAAACAATTCAAAGTAAATATACACTTTTCTTGCTTTTTTTTTGGCAAACCTCATCGCAAAAATCGTCTATAGCTGAAGACAATTTCAATTTTTAAATCATATCTCCTTCTATGGGTAGACAAAATTTGGGCGCACGCTTAGGCGGCGAAAAACAGAGATTGTTTTCTTTGACTTTTGTCATTTCTGAAGTGAAAGATCTATAAGTATCCGATGACCACAGGGGGCATGACAGTTTGTTTTTCTCGGGAAGCACGAGAATAAGTGACGTCGTGGAAATCATTTTACTAATTTTTGTCTCTGACTGGACTCTGTGGTCCGGGGGCCCCGTATCATTGATACTGCTGATATGGCGGTAGCTACGCCTCTGAGTGGGAGTCGCTCGTCTAACAAAACTGAAGAGTGTGTTGAAACTCGGTGCCGTACTAATTCTTTGAAATTTATGTATGTAGGTACAGATTTTCACACTAGTGTCTTTTCGTTGCAGGAAAACATCGCGAAACATTCCTGCATGCAAGCATACGTCTTTAGATGAAAATTGATGGCGTATATTAATCTACCAACAAAAACTGAGCTACGAGTAGCGTGGTGGATATGGCTCAATAGCTCTTCTTAGATAGTCTTCTCGCTTGTTTAGCAGTGGACTAATAAAAGTCCAGTACCTACGAGTACAGTACATTTTTGGGATGTGCAACCGAACAGGCGATACCTATTTTGTGCCAACGTTGATTAGTGCTATATCCCTAATCAAAACAACAATTAGTATCTACGTAAGGTCATGTGGTCTACTTGGGACGCTTTTACCTACCATTGTCTAAGCAAGTATCATGAACATGTGAATGATTTTTGGTGTACCTCACTAGACATTTCAGTGATATTTTTCTAAATTTTCAACAAGAATTGATGATCCCATTTACAAAAAACCGGACAAGTGCGAGTCAGGCTCGCACATCGAGGGTTCCGTACAAATCCAGAAAATTTCACAAAATTGGGAAGTAAGCTGTTAAAATCTCTATACTACCTATACCTAACCATCGACAAAAAAGTTTTTTTTTTCACTTATCTCGTCATACATCGAAAATTACACATTGTTAAAATAATTGAAAACCTGTTTTAGCATGTGCTAATGAAGTTCTATATAATACCTTACATGATACGATTTACCCACTTTGAATTTCGAACCCATATTTTGTGATATTTGAGGCCCTATTTTTGTGATTTAAATGATCATGTACAGTTTCAGATTTATTCCTATGTGTGTAGTCTGAGACAATGCTTCTCGCCAAATTTCATAGTTCTATGTCAACAAAAAGTACCCTGTAGGCAAAGAAGATATAATAATACTACGTATAGAACGGCCACTCGTTACCCCCCACCTGTTTGAGTCTTCCTCACTTCCACCCCGCGTCAGGACACGATTTACTACTCTGCGCGCGGGCTGCACAGGCCGCTGCAAATACCCGTGTAGCGTTCGTGCGTATGTGTAGTGTCTGTGAATAAATATAGTGTTGTGTGCGTAAGACAGCAGATTTTGTATGAAGAAACGCGGAGTGTCCGGGCTGTGCTGTAGGTTTTGATTTTTGTGAGTGTCGAATTATGCGGTTTTTAACTTTTTTAAACGGTAACTGAGATTTTTTTTATACAACTGCAAGAGACCATTGATATACGTATACTGTTTAAATTTCAACTCGATATCTTTACGCGTTCCCGAGATAAAGAGTCTTGACATACACACAGACGGACAGACGGACAGAAGGACAACAAAGTGATCCTATAAGGGTTCAGTTTTTTCCGTTTGAGGCACGGAACCCTAAAAACACCGAACACAATTATAAAATCGTATTTTCAGCTATATTCAATAAAAGGGCCCGAAGAGGCACGTCTTGCGAAAAACGTCCGCCCACCAAGTAGTATTCAATAAAAATATTCTAATATTTTTGAAATAAAGAAAAATCTTGGTGAAAATTTCTGAAGCGTTAGTTTTATTATCCTTTACACCTGAAAGTATGAGATTTTATCAAATATCTCTAGCAATTTTAATTCTCCCGCACCATAAATAGATTTATAGAGAGGAATACTCATATCCTTTTATGAAAGATCTGGATTTGACGAGATTTCCACATTTATATTCGGATGAGCAAATCCATACAAGTTTTCTCGCAAATGACGCAATCTTTTTGATCCTTTGAATATGTCGTGGAGGTATTTTACTTCTTTGCTGGATATTAATTATACGGGTTCATTGGGTATGATTAATGGAGTGAGATAATATCCGGTTTACAACATTTCAGACTAATAGTCCCCTCAGCCAGTGGTGTCAAATTCCGTACATAAATTCCAAAGAACTCATTGGCACGGGACCGGGATTTGAACCCACGATCTCACGATTGTAAGGCGGGTGTCACTACCTCTAAGCCACCACTGGCTTTTCGGTGAAGGAAAACATCGTGAGGCAACTGTACAATGTCCGTAGAAGAAATTCGATGGCATATGTGAATCCACCAACCCGCACCGGGCTAGCGTGGTGGATATGGCCCAATCGCCCTTCGTGGGTAGGCCTACGTCCTGCAGTGGACTATTAAAAAGGCTGATACAGTCTTTTTCAGTTTAGCACTGAAAAGAAAAAAAAAGTCAGTACCTAACCTACATACGTCCGTAGAAAAAATTGCAGAATAATCTCTTTAACAGTGGGCTTCACTCGTAGCGTAGTTTGACTAGGTGTCAGCGATCACCGAAATTAAGCAACGTTCCGCACGGTCAGTATTTGGATGGGTGACCGCGGGTGGCATTTTCCAACTGAGCGCTACCGTGGCTCGGATTCCACGTTAAATTGTAGGTCCCGGATGTTTAACCGTTTAGCCATGTCAGAGGCCTTCAGGCGGCCTAAAAACTCTGACACCAGGGCTAGCCACCCGGCCTATATGAACTTACTTCGTGTCCGTAAGCGATGTTGTGCCTTGCTTGACCGTGAATTGTATGAAACTTGTCTTCTGTACTTTTAGTGATTTGTGCTCCATTCACGTCGAGGTAACGGTCAGTTGCGGTCATCCCTTTCAAAATATTTGCCTGTCGTCAGCTCGCGGGTAAAGTACAACACAAACTGCTTCCGAGACTGAATTATAACCACTAAATTATACAGGATCTATTTCAACTTACATAAGTATGTACAGTATCGTAACATCGGATATTTCATGAAGGTCTAAATTGGACTGGTGTAATATAAATAAAGATTGACGTAGGTGTCTCGTAGGTACGTAGATTAGTTTTCAAAGTAATATATATTTTTTTAAATGTGTCTAAATGAACAGAATTGTCATTAATAATAAGTGTATATGAACTAGGTACATGTACTTTTTGTACTGTACTGTACCAGCCTTTTAGTAGTCCACTGCAGGACGTAGGCCTAGCCATGAAGGGTGATTGGGCCATATCCACCACGCTGGTCCAGTGCGGGTTGGTGGATTCACATACGCCGTCGAATTTCTTCTACGGACGTATGCAGGTTGCCTCACGATGTTTTCCTTCACCGAAAAGCCAGTGGTGTGAAGTTCCGTACATAAGTTCCAAAGAAATTCATTGGTACGGGACCGGGATTTGAACCCACGACCTCAAGAATGACAGGCCAGCGCTACAACTACTAGACCACCACGGCTTTACTAGAACACCACGACTTCTGGTTTAAGAATATTTATTAATCTCAAAAGAATTTACAAAAATTCGCTTACTTTTCATAAGTACATTCTTGTTTTGAAGCGCAAAGTGCAGACTTATCCAAAATAAAAAGTAAAAAGAAACTATAAAATATCGTGGAATTTCGGCAACACTAGCAACACTATACATACCTACCTAAAAATAAGCAGTATAAAAATATATTTTTTATACATGTGAGGTAGTTTTACTGTTTATTTCTGTCAACGCGACTTTTTGACAGTTTTGATTTTTTATTATTTTATGTACCTTTATAAAATGTTATTTATAAGTTTTTAGGTCCTAACAGCGTTTGTACTCGTCTAATGATAAAGTATGGTCTGTAGCAAAGATAATGGCTTCTGACAGGGGTTTAAAATAAGAATTGCCACTAAATTTACTTGAAATTAAAATGAAATAAACTGGCCCATACTGCAATATAACGTTACACAACTTGGATCGTTGGTAAGCTGTTTGCGGTTCAAAGGCTGTCGCGATGAGCTCGTATTTAGATAATTAAAGTGAAACATCCCGAACGCTTTCTACTCGATTAATTTACATTTACTTGACGATGTGTCATAACCTTTACAATGTGGATAACGGCTTTTATATATTATTATGTGGTCAGTATAGAGATCTAGAGATAGGCCCTCATACCTTAAAACGCTTTGTTTTTTGCCTAACATGCGAGATTACTGTTAGACTGAGCTTTAGAGTTCTTTAAAAAAAACAACTCAGTTACTCGAGATTATCTCTTTAATAGTCCAACTTTAAAACACATTAAACTTTACACTTTTACTAGGCACCTTTCCTAGACCAATAGACTTGGTGGAGAATAAGCCGCGCGCGAGATTCCCTTTGGGAGACTTCTTTCTCAGGACCGGCGGGCAGGAACCAGGTCCGTAGCCTGAGAGGTAGAGTAACCTTCGGAGAACTAATTGGAAGATTTAGATTGAAAATGTGAGAAATACGCAAAATATTGCAGTCTCCAATATTGGTTGACGTAAATCGGTAGGCAAGTTAGGCTGGATAGATAGCAATATGTTGGTTCTAACAGCACCTTCTTGAAGATTACTTGTACAGGGCATTTCTGTTAAAAATTATCTGACTTAGGCATCCGATATTTTTTATCAGATTAGTATAAATTTATAGCTAAAAGAAAACTAACAGTCATTTCCTTGTTATACAATTTTGTAATGCGCCTCTGATAGAAACGTGAATCGTATTAGGTATAGGAAGACACTAATCCGCATTGGGCCAACGTGGCAACCTGATCACTTCACGTAGATAAGCCTATGTTCAGCAGTGGACTAATGAATGGCCAGTACAGTACAGTAGCAAGTTTTTCCTCTGAAAACGCGTGAGCTAAACGTAAACAAAGGAGATGCGTTGTTATCGATTTAATTAGAAATCAAATTATACCCGATTCATGGAGTAGCCGAGACTAGTGGCCACGAACTATTTCACATACCTACATTTATAAGGTGATTTGCATACTACGGTACCGTTATATTCAAGTGATATACCTAGTCCGCGGCGACAAGTCTTCGAGACTAGAGGCTCTATTTTTGACCGCACGAAACGGAGAGCCGCGGAGAGGCAACCTACATAGAGCAGGAAGTGCTCCAGCGACACAACAAATTCCCCAGGGGTTATGGCCCCTGGCGCCTAGCCTTGGCAAAGGGGAGCACTCCCCGAGGCCAATTCTCACCACGCCTAAAAAGGTGGTGGAAGGACCAAATGATGCGTATATATATCTTTTTTAATATAACCAAGCATAACTTTTTTCATAGTGTTTACACGTTTAACAATTTTATCGAAATCAGCTAAGCCATATTTGATAAATCAACAATCATGTGAAAAATGCTACATTTAAGACGAGGCACCGGGCCGAGAAACACGAAAACGGCAAAAACGAGTACTTTTGAATGCGCGATGTGAGAGGATGAATGATATCGATTCAAATTTAAAAAATGTCATAGATAAGGGAAAATCTTAATAAATTGAATGAACCGGACAAAATTTTGAAAAGTAACCGGCTTTATTAAAAAAAAAATAAAACAAATTGCTCACCAAAAAAATTTTAGTAATTCGAATGCTCAGAATTATCAGCGACAACACCCCATTATTTTTTACGAATAAAATAGCCAGATCCCTTTTCTTAATTATAAACCGAGAATTTTTTTTTTTTAAATTGTATATTATGAGTAATTAATTAAAAACTCAATCAAATCTCTTCGCGCCTACTCTAGTTTAGCTTTTACTCTACAGTGTTTGCTCAGAATATTTGATCCGGCACTATCTGGGCCGCCGCCGCCGTACCGGTGCGACGTTGCGACTCCGACGAGCGCATGATTCGCTCAGCGTCGGGCTGGCAACGCCGCAAAGTACGGACGGCGCGAGATGCGTGCTGTTTGTTTTTGGTTATTGTCTTCTAGGTACTCTGTGCGACGACAACCGAGTAATTTACTTCAGAATTATTTTCAAAATTATAAGTTAGACTTTAGTGTACTATATTATATTGTAGCTTTAGAACATTATTATAGTAGGTAGTAAGTTAGGTACTTAGTATTTTTATTTGGTAGTGTGTAAATAGTAGTGAACAAGTGTGCATAGAAAATGGGGAGGAAAAATAAGCGGAAAGAATTGTTTTTACAAAAACGAAAAAGAAAACCTAAAAAAAATGACGGAATGTTTGGGTAAGTCGAATTACATATATAATAAACTTGCAATAAATAGTTGCACTCTAATGCCCTAATAATAAAGTCTATATTTGGCAAATACACATTCGTCTACAGATTATGGATTATCACATTCTTACTACCTAGGTACTTCAATTTTTCTGCATTTACCTATATTTACAATTTTTTTAGGTCAAAAAAACGGAAACTGCAACCTGACGATTGTCAATCCACATCCTCAACAGGGCCAGTAGATAGAGAGTGAGTCCATGCCAAGTACCTATCTATCATGTCAGCAATCAATTTAAAGTATCTAGTAATAATACTCCGTCTATTCTTTATTTTCAAGTGTGTACCTACTAAGATTTGTCTGTACAAACTAACCATACTGTAGGAAACAAATATCAGAACAAAAAGCTATGGAGTCGTCTCTTGATATTTTAGAAACCTATCTAAAATAATGATATTTATTAGGTGATGTTCTATCACCTAAATAATTGTGTTAGCTTTAACTTTTTAATAATTATATAATTACATCATTTTATTTTGTAGCCACCCAGAAATATCACCAACATACGCAGAGTTACACAACGTGTTGCCGACATCTGGGGATTCAGAGGAAACGGTAAATTTAAACACTTTTTTTAAATTATCACGGTTATAGTATTGTCTTTTACCGACTTCAAAAAAGAGGAAGTTGTCGATAGGGTTATTATTTTTTCTTCTTTTAAATAAACGAAATTAAAATTATTCTCCCTGCTTTATCACAAAGATTTTCCAGGTATTTAGTGAGTAGTTAGTACCTATACCTCCGCCACTGTACTCCATTTTGTACATGTCTAATTCCTTTAATAGTAATGTAAGTAATTTAATTTCAGTTAAAAGAACCAAATCCTGAAAATGAAGAGTTACAAAATGTGTTGCCCACATCAGAGGATTCGGTGGAAACGGTAAACTTAAGTACCTTTTTAAACTATCGCGATTATTGTCTTGTCTTTTTACCGACTTCAAAAAAGAGGATGTTGTCGATTTGGTTATATTTTGAAAATGTCGTTTTTTACTTCGTCTGCAAGTTGAACTTGTGTAATTTTGTTTCAGTTAAATGAACAAAACCCTGAAAATGAAGATATTCCATACATATTCGAAAGTACCTCTGAAACTACAGTAAGGATTTTGTTATAGCTAAGGCATGTTTACATAATAAGAAATTCAAACTAAATAAATACTAAAATATGTGCTTAAATTTCAGATTCATACAGAAATACCCGACTTGGGGCATCGAGTAATAGATGTTAATCATTTTACATCACAACTAATACAACTCTCTCAACATGAATCTCTGTTTGACTGCGGATTAGCCTCAATGAAATTAGTTTCTGAACATCGAATTGGATTACAATCGGAATTTACATTTGTCTGCTCTATGTGTAATTATAAAAACAAAATAAAATCATCTTTGGCTGATGTAAACAAAGATGTTGTTGCAGGAATAATGGCAGCAGGTTGTGGTCACGCGCAACTGAAGCAGTTTTCCGCAGCAGTAGGATTACCCATTATGTCTGAACACACTTACAATAAAATGCAGGACGATGTTTGTGACGATTGGGAAGAAACTGCCTGGGAGGAAATGAAAATAGCCGGAGAAAAAGAGAAAGAAGCAGCTGTTATTGAAGGCAGGGTTACAAAAGATGGCATTCCCATGATTGATGTCATTGTAGATGGGTGTTGGAGCAAACGCTCATACAGAACAAACTATGCTGCATTATCGGGTGCTGCAGCCATAATTGGCAGACGTTTTGGCCAAGTTTTGTAGAGCTGTGCTAGACCGCACTCGCACCTATCCTACCAAATATCGGTAAATAAATGATTTATATTTTAAACCGATTAACTAAATATTTTATTTCTGGCATCCAAACCCTTTTCTAAGTGTGTGAAGCACGATAAAAATAAGTTCATTGATTATGATACCTGTACATAATCAACATTAATTTGTATACAGGGTTATTTCTAATCAATTAGCATCCTTTTAGAGGTTTATTCTGTATATGTACATCAAAACTAACAACTTTTGTTCTGCAACATTTCTCAAAACTAACAACTTTTGTTCTGCAACATTTCTCAAAATTAAAAAAAAAAAGCTGTTCCATACATTTTGTTGCGGGTCACGGGTAGACTCACTATTCTACGGAGTGTCTACCCTTGACCACGGTTGATGCAACTCGGACGAAACGTCGGGATGATGAGTTATTTATTTATCTCGTAATTTCAGAGCGCGATAAGTCCCGTAGTATATAATAATAATGTGTTCAAATCGCGAAAGTTTAAAAACAGCAGTTGAAATAACCCTGTATTGTATGAAAAAAAAAAACATTAAAAAGATCAAAATAATTTTTGCCTTTTTTTTAAATTGTTGATTAAGGACAAGGCGACTCCATGATTATCTATGCTCTAGGCAAATTGAGTTGACGCGTGCCGCCGCCGCCGCGCCGTTAGCAGCGCCACGTACGCTAGCCCAGCGTTGCCGCCCGCCGCTCTGGCGTGATCCTGTCAAGTGAGACCGCGTAAAATTTTGTCCGAGTGAAGGGGCGCGGTACTCGATTTTGAAACTATAGTTTATCAATGCGTCACCTTAAGAGCGAAATATTCGCGAATTCTACATGGGTGAAGTCGCTCATGCAATTTTATGCAAAAAACAATCTTGCCATATGGTACCTATAAGCGCTGATCCGTTTCTATCAGTTAAAAAATGAGCTTCAGGACCGCGTATCCTAAAAAGAGCCGAGCTTTAGTCTAAATAAGTCAAAGAACTCAATTTCCTAGCAAAGGCGTTGGTTAAAAGAAACAAAAGAGTGCGTTGTTATCGAATTAATTAGAAATTATCATCAATTATCATCGAGATGAAAATCGATGGCGGTCGGCGCTGCAAAGGGTTCATTAGCATTGTAACTCAGTTTCCCGCTTCAACAGCCTCGGGTAACTCGATTTGCTTTCGCGGTGGATTTCTTTAATGAGCGAAAGACACAACTTTAACTCGTACAGTTTTGAATTGTTTTTGTTGTGATTGAGTTTTTGGAATTGGGTGTTTTTTATTTGTTTTTTTTTTTTTATCGGGCCTTTATTAACTACAACAAAATACACATAAAAGCAATTGGATCATCCACAGACCCTTGAAGGTCTAAATATAATCCAAATGCTCAAGACCACTGCCAGTTGGCAGCGTATCCAGCATGCTGGCAACACTGCCACGCTGAATGGCAATGTTTATGTGTTGAGCCAAATACAACACAATGGTTTTTATTTGTTGCTCTGCTCTTATTGCATTTACGTCCATTTTTACTAGGTGTTCGTCGGGCTTAGCAACCTTTGGTTTTGGTTTTATTGTTGCTATACATTTAGGTCCGTGCCTACAGTAAGTTTATAATTAAATAATTTCAATACTGCACATCTGAGAAAGTTTAGACTAGCGATAGTATACTTAACTTTGTTGTAAAACTTTGCTTGCATACTATGTTTCAGCATTTTATGTTTTATTAATGACAATTTATCGCTCAAATAAAATTAATGTCGATACTCATAATACTTTTTTTTTTATATTTGTACGCCACACTCGGCAAGGACATGAGTCATGAGCAACATTATGTAATAATTCCAACTAGTATGCTATTTTGTTTGAAGTGTACTTACCATGTTCTGAAAATTAAAGTACCTATCTGAATCTGAATTTAAGACGAACTTGTACAGTTTCATAAATTGCTCATATGATTGAGTTTGTAGAGTTTAGGATTGGACGTTTTTTTCTTATTTATTGTTTGCATCAAGTTTTCTTACTTAGGTCTCAGCAGCGCGTTTCATCGGTTAACCTCATGCAAGTATGAATGTTAAAGAATAACTCAAGCTCTAATTGAATCATTTATTGCAACATATGAAATTAATTTACATGCGGGTATAGACCCGCAAATAAATGATAATAGTATCATGTTTTGTATGGTTATATATTATATAGTTATATGACCCTATAAGTGTATCGCAATTTTATTATTTGTATTAGAACGATTTATTATTGTTTTCTAGATTACCGTTAAAAAATCGTCTAATGTGTACCTATTAGCATGAATATTTTTAGCTGTTTTAGGAAGCAGTTTTCCTTTTCTGTATCTTTTAGATTATTTAGCAGTTTATTGAATATTTTAATAGCCATAGAATGAGGGCTGGAACTATGCATTGCTAAGTTGGACTTTGATCGCACGAGTTTATGTCTGTGTAAGTCTGTTCTAATATGCTCCTCTTACTACAGTTTTGCTCTTTTTTTTGCTCTTACTACATTATAATATTCACAGAGGGTGATGTATAAAGTCTCACGGTACTTGTACTCTGTTTAATTACGGTATTCAAAAGGAATATTCAATACAATTAGGTACTTAGCTGTCAAATGAAATTTCAATTGTTAAGGTTTCCCTTTTTGTTAGGATTTGGTTATATTAAAATTTAGATTAAATCCTGTTTTAAAGCTTAACTCGGTCCGAAGTTTTATTAAACTTTACCCTGTTAGACTTGAAATGACCTTATTATTTATTTTGTGAGATTAAATATTTTTATAGAACCAAAAATAAGATTAAATTGATATTTAAAAAGTTTTTGACTAAATGTTTTAATTATTATAACGTTAAAATTAGAGTTAGTATCTACTTAGTGAAATTTTTATCCATTTTTGATACGTAATTATCATCATAACCTCATTTTTAAAATGTCCCTTGAAGTCTGTTACCTACTACAGAATTTTACAATACCTAACCAATTTTAATTTACGCTACCCTGACTGGTTTCTATTCGAGTATCGTTGCACCCTAGTTCATTGGTACTCAGTGTGCAGTGTGCAAATATCTTAACCCTTAAATGCATCTTGTATCGATATCGATACATCGCATTCTAATAGTTTTTATCGGATTTTTATTTGAAATACTGCGTAGGCTGAAGATTCATACATTTCTTTGCCTCAAAACCCAACAAAAAAAAGTAAGTGTCAGGTGTCAATGTCATTTCTGTGGAATAATTTCCTTGTCTATGGTGTAGTCGTCAACGTAGTGCGCGTTTCTCTGAAACTGAAGTTTTTATAAAACTGCGAAAACGAAAATAATTCGAATTGATGCCAACAAAAATCACAAAATGGATGGTAAGTCCTTCATTTACTTGAAAACAATCGAATATGCACGACTTTTATGTGTTTATCTGAGTAAATATCGCTTTTTATGTTTGTCTCGAAAACGATACAGCATGCGTTTGGTTCCCGCCTACACCCCATTCAAAAGTTTGTTTTATAACGGTTTTGGTTTTGATTTTACTCGCTTTTGGGTATGGTTAAATGCTTTTTTTTTGCTTTGTAGACCGGCAAATAGAAGATATGCTTATGAGGTTGGAGAACGGTGAGATATCAGAAGATGATTTAGAGTCAGATGGAGAAGATATTCCTTATTACCCATCTCAAGAAGCCTTGGCAGCTGAATTAGAAGATGACGAAGAGGTGCTTACGGGAGAGATTAATTTAGAAGAATTTTCAGACCCTCCATTGGTTCAAGATGAGCAGCCTATACAAGACGCACAGTCTTCGGAGCGAGTGGAAGCACAAGCTACTGAATCTCTCATAAATTTGAGGCATTTGCTGTGGAAAAAGCAGTCTTTTCCATTTGATGAGAATAATGTCAAATTCGTTGGATCTGAAGAGTTACCTTCATCTATAATGGAATTGCAAAGTCCTTACCAGTTTTTTAACTATTTTTTCACGGATCAGTTTATGGAAAACATTGTTACTGAATCAACTCGCTACGCAGTCCAGAAACAACCTGACAGACCCGAATTATTCACAGTAGGCGAACTTCGCAAATATTTTGGGATCCTTATATTCATGTCTGTGTACCATTATCCGAGTACAAGGTCGTATTGGTCCAATAAATTTGGCTTTAGACACATCAAAGAAGCAATGGCTGTGAATAAATTTGAGAAAATGCGAAAGTTACTGCACTTCAATAATAATGATGATCATTTACCAGTAGACCATGCGCAGCATGATAGGCTTCATAAATTACGTCCCGTAATAAACCATTTAAATGAGAAGTTCTCCAGCGTAACCATCGAACAGAGATTATCTATAGACGAACAGATGTGCGCCACCAAAGTAGGACATTTTCTGAAACAATACCTCCCCAATAAACCCCATAAATGGGGGTTCAAATTGTTTGTTCTATGCAGTTTAGCCGGTTTTGCTTATAGGTTTATAATTTACTCTGGGAAAGAAGCTAATGAAGGATTGTCAAACGAACATAACTTGGGAGTTGTGGGACAAACAGTCATGAACTTGCTGAGTGTGGTACCCAGGCAAAGAAATCATATTGTCTATTTCGACAATTACTATACATCTTTGCCATTGATGTATACACTAGCCAAACAAGGTATACATTCCCTAGGCACCATTCAAAGAAACCGAATAGGAAAATCTTGCAAGTTGCCAACCAAGCAGGATGTTATGAAGAGTTCAGTTCCAAGAGGGTCATATGAAGAATACGTAACAAACTTTGAAGGAATTGACATGACAACAGTTAGCTGGAAAGACAACAAACAAGTCATCTTAGCTTCGACATATGTTGGAGCATGCCCCGTGGAGAATATAGAACGATTCGATAAAAAAGAAAAGAAGAGGATTCCAATCACATGCCCGAAGTTAATCAAAGAATATAATATGCACATGGGTGGGGTAGATCTAATGGATTCCTTTCTAGGGAGATACAGGATTCGAATGAAGAGTAGAAAGTGGTACATGAGGATCTTCTATCATCTGCTAGATTTGACTGTAATAAATGCATGGGTATTATACAAAAAAGTAGAAGAAAGAAAAGGCAACCACAAAAACATCATGACCCTTGCAGACTTCCGATCAGAGTTGGCTGAAACTCTTTGCCAATATACTCCTGTTAACACCAGAGGGCGCCCTAGTACCAATGCAATAAGAGAAGAAGATCAACCACCACCCAAAATGCGAAAAGGCAAACCTATCCAAGTTTTGCCACCTCTTGAAGTTAGACTCGACCAAGTGGATCATAATATCATGAGAACCGAGTCACGTGGTCGATGTATGATGCCATCGTGTAATTTACTTAGTATAATTAAATGTTCTAAGTGCAATATTTACTTATGTTGTAAGAAAACTAAAGATTGTTTCACCCATTTTCATAATTCTTCAGTTATATAAAATTTAATTATTTTGTAAAAACAATGCATAGTGTATCGAAATCGATACAAGCATATTTTAAAAAAAAAAAATGTTCTAATTGATTTAGATTTTTTTTATTATTTTTCGAGTTAATTTAGACCTCTAAAGAAACATAATATATTTTTTTTGGCTAAAAATCTTTTATTATGCATTTAAGGGTTAATATATATAAATCTCGTGTCACAATGTTTGTCCTCAATGGACTCCTAAACCACTTAACCGATTATAATAAAATTCGCACACCATGTGCAGTTCGATCCAACTTGAGAGATAGGATAGTTTAAATCTCAAATTATAGTCGCAATTTTAATTTATTTAGCCACAGCAACGCGTGGCCGGGTCAGCTAGTGCTATTATAAATGTATGCTATAATAACACGGGAATTATAATATGCCTGTCGGGTTAACATAATCTTTACGTACCTACTCGGTATGTATAGGTGGTATTTGTATAGTTATATCTTCACGTAATGTAACTAAAGAATACATTATTATAAAAATATAACTTTTTAAAACTACAAGCTTTTGAGATCCTGGATATCATGTGACAGCAGAGTGCTAGCCAAGACAAGTAAAACGAGCCCAAACACGACGGGTCTATCTTGTTTAGTACAGGAGTTCCTATGCCTACCCTTCGACTCCATCATCAGATCAGCTCGATGGTACCATATTATTGCATTGTCACGCAATATACATAAGCGTGCAAAATTACAGCTCAATCGGAAACCGGAAAGTCCGGAAATCGGAAACCGAAATGTAACTTGCAAGATTCCACCCGAAAAGACATAGGTATGTTACATCCGTTGCAAGTTAAATAAAAGCTTGTAAAAATGTGTAAGTAAGTAAGTAAGTTCGTATAGGCCGGGTGGCTAGCCCTGGTGTCAGAGTTTTTAGGCCGCCTGAAGGCCTCTGACATGGCTAAACGTTTAAAACAACCGGGACCTACAATTTAACGTGTCATCCGAGCCACGGTAGCGCTCAGTTGGAAAATGCCACCCGCGGTCACCCATCCGAATACTGACCATGCGGAACGTTGCTTAAAAATGTGTAGACATTCGAATTCTTACTGAGACCTTTACAATATTTTTTATTATAGAGTAAAGCATTGTGCAGACAGCTGCGGTCCAGTTTTCGACTTAATACAGAGGTGGAAATTGTTGCATCAAGCCTAGTGATTGGCTTAGCTCTAGGCCGTAACTGTCTACGGGACGCTTTCGCAGTACGGAAAATTTAATCTAATCCCACAGATTTCTCTTATTCTATTTCTTAGACAAAATATTATTATACTGTTACATTATTGAAAATTCAATTCGAGAAGGGAATTCAACTCAATCATTTTAGATAAAGATTTTGCAGAGCTCTTATAAAATAACGAAAGGTTGAAAATAAACGTTTTTAATTTAGCAATTATTTTTCTACCTTAATCCGGCGAGATGAACCGGAAGTTGAAAATACGGGCTTAAAATTTTCGGACCGGAAAATAAATGAGTAGAAACCGTAAGCTTTTCCTCCTTGACAATTTTATGAGATTACAAGGTAAGTACTAGGGCCGTGTTAAAGTCATAATATACTTTTTATTCAAAGACGCAAATGAACTAAACTGTACTGTACTGTAACAGCCTTTTTAATATAGTCCACTGCAGGACGTAGGCCTACCCAAGAAGGATTATTGGGCCATATATCCCCCACGCTGGTCAAGTGCGGGTTGATGGACTCGCTAACGAATTTCTTCTACGGACGTATGCAGGTTGTCTCACGATGTTTTCCTTCACCGAAAAGCCAGAGGTGTCAAATTCCGTACATAAATTCCAAGGAATTCATTGATACAGGACCGGAATTTGAACCCACGACCTCACGATTGTAAGGCGGGTGTCATTACCACTAGACCACCACGGCACAATTAACGTAAATTTAACAATGATTCGAGACTATCATAGAATCCTGGAAAACCTTAGAAACGCTGGCGTGACAAGCTCTTGACTCATTCAACAGTAGCTGGCAGGAGGTTGCGGGAAATCGCGATTAATTGTTAGGAAATGGGGGGGATATTTGCCTAGAGAGATGGCATAACGATAATGAGCGATTTCGTATCCAACACAATCCTGTGGCTTAGGAATTTGGCATATGTTTTACGTTTATTAATGTTAAATACTGTAGCACGTGCAGCTTAAACATTTTGATATGTTTTTCCCGACACATTCATATCGTACATAGTATAAAACAAAGTCGCTTCCAGCTGTCTGTCCCCATGTATGCTTATATCTTTAAAACTACGCAACGGATTTTGATGCGGTATTTTTTAATAGATAGTGTGATCCAAGGGGAAGGTTTAAATGTATAATATACGTGTGCGAAGCCGTGGCGGGTCGCTAGTTGTATAATAATATACGTAAGTATGCGTTTGCCGTTTCGCGATTTAGTAGAATTGGAATAATTTATACCTTATTTAATTTCTTAGTTGAACAACCAGCAAGTTTGTCAAAATTGACTATTTACATTTTATTAAAATTTAAAGCAGGCCGCATTTTTTGATCTTACCCCCATGCAAATATGTCAATTATCAAAACATATATTTTTTATTTTGACTTTATAAAAGTGTCTACAAACTATTTTTTAAAATCTTTCGTTCTCTGCAGATGTTCAGCATAATCCTATGCATACATACATAAAAGTAAAAATAAGTTGTTCCAAATTTAGGTAAGCACCTGTTTTTAGAGGAGATAAAATTATCTTCACAAGTGTTTCTTTATTCAGCCTAATGAAGGTGACTCGCCGTGTTGGTTGAGAGCCCTACATAAGTAAACACGCTGTGTAAATTTATTATTTAAGTACCTCAGATGTGTTGAGGTAAAAGAGTGTTTACTTACGTGTGGAGTTTGGAACGCTGCTGGCTGCGTCATGAAAGTCAAAGGCTCAATTCCCAAAAAGTCAAGATATTTAGGATATAGTAAAGACGTATGTCTTTACTATAGGACAAGACAAACATTAATAGAGAGATATATTATATTTTTATGATTTTATTTTGAGTGCTTTCCACACTAGATTTTTTTGAAATGCTTATCACAAATCTCTTTGAGATAAAAATCTAGTGTGGAAAGCACTCAAAATAAAATCATAAAAATTGATTTAGCAGTGCGTCATCTCTCGTCAATCTTTAGAAGTTCTAATAACTTCTAGTTGAGTGATAACCTGTCTAATACGGGTATCACAGGTAGCGCCACCAACGCTATAAGTTGGGAAATGTAAGCTCTTCAGAAATTTGAAGCTTGCGTAGGAGGCGGGCTGGCTCAGTTGGTTAGAGCGTCAAGCTAGTGATCCGAAGGGGCAGGTTCAAATCCTGCGTTCGCTTCAGATTTTTGAAATGCTTATCACAAAGATAACTCTTTGAGATATATTATACTTTTTTTAATTTGTCGGTTTGGAATTGTATACAATTATTATTTGTTCGGAAAACAAGTAGTGGAATATGGCGGATTCAGGACCAAACCGTGACTTTAGAGGGTCCTGGGCTAATACTACTCAGGAGCACAGCCTACCTAATTACTCAAAGTATAGGAAAAAAATAAGAGAACCAAATATTTGATTTATATTTTAATATTTTATGCCTTAGAGTTTATTACCTGTTTAATGAATTAAAATTAGAGATTGAACTTTGACTTCACTTAGTTGGCTTAGCCCGAAATCCACGGGCCTCAGGGCTGAAGCCTAAAAAGCCATTGCATTGAAGTATCACTGGGCCCCAAACTTGACTACGCTGGCCTTTACAAAATTTGCCATTGACTGTTTTTGCTCTATACCTACCAGTACTATAATAGATTTTTTTTAATTAAAAGGTGTAATTGAAATTTATAGGTGACTTGCAATTACCTAATAAATTGCCAGTATCTTTATTTTACGGAAGTTAACGTGTTGATGTCAGCTTAAAAGCAAAACTAATGGTACAGAACGTACATTATGATTTGCCAACATCAACAAAATCCTTATGCAATCTGTCGAAGAGCGTTCGATAAGGTAAATGTTTGTATTTCTACAAATTCGGCACAAGTTACTCTGAACCTCGGAGGTTGAGAAAGCTTGCGGTGCCAATATCTAACTGTTAAGTACTATCGATTATACGCCGTTTGGAACTTTGGAATTGCTCAAATCAAAAGATGCTTGGTGTAGTCGTTATGGAATCAACCGTAAAGCTTCGAGCGAATATCTACAGAACCACAGTCCCTAAGTGAAAGTAGCAAAAATATGTCCGAGCGCCGTCATAAATAGGTACCGACCTCAGAGCAAATAAAAAAATCAGGAGAAAATGTTGTGAACAAACAAGTGTCGCCGACCAAAACTACGCCTCGCCGTGTAAAGACAATTACACACACATCAACGTACAAGGAAACTACGCCTTGGCTTGTCAGTCGAACTATGGCGGCGCGGCAGAGACGCACTCACACATGTATAAAAAAAAGGCTTCACTTGACTGTTCAACGACGTTCCCTCTTGATGATTTTATTTGCTCTATTTGCTCTGAGGTACCGACTTATATATTTACCTACATTAAAGGGACAAGGATACTTTTTCTCGAATCTCAACATTATACCACCTAATTAGTACTTGTAACCGAACACGATTTTTTTTGCACGATTGTGACTCTATAGATATTTGCTCGAAGCTGTAAAGTCGCGAAATAAATTGATGGGATCAACTTGAAATTTTAGTATTAACAAGCTTTTGTGTAAAAATATTCATTGTAATCGTTCAAAGGTAGAGCTGTTTGAGCATTTGTTCACGGCCGTTTTTTTCACCGGTCAACGGACCATCAATAAACAAGTGCCTACATTTTTCGCCGCATGGATGTCCGGTGCGGCAACACACGTTCATTATAAACCATACACCACCGCAAATCCGGTGAAAAAAACGGTTCGTTCACCGGTGAAAACAAATTGCCGTGAACAAGCGCTCTTAAGGTAGGTAGACATAGACATAACTTTATTTGCAACGAAAACAACACATAATACAAGACAAACATCAAAAATATAGTACATGAATAAATATAAACAGTAATTATATGTAGTACGAGTATGTCACCATGAAAATGTTCATTTTAAACGACTCATTTATTGAGGTAAACTTAGCTCAGTTGGTATAATCAAAAGCTTACTGCAACAATTTTATTTCTTATTTTTGAACAAAGTTGCCTATCATATTTTTCAAAGATGGAGTACAGTAATATAATACATTTTGATTGTCAGTTGAAATGAACCGAGATTTATAGAGTTTTACCCTTTATGAAACTGAACTCGAAACATACAACACAAAAATAGCGCACGAAGTAGCTAAGGGGTTACTTTTTTTTATTCGCAATTCCCTACTCCTAAAAGTTAACCATGATAAATTGATCGATCAGATCGTGACAGTATTCCCGGAAATAGTTCCGTGCTTTTTGTCAGTAGTTGTCAGTACTAGCATAGAACACTGATAAATTAGACCACGGGGCATGGAAAGAGCGCGTTGGTGGATTCACATCATTAAGTACCTAACCAAAAGGAGTCGACACGCCTAAACAGCGAAGTCTGCCAAGTCAGTGGGGGTGAAGAAACGCATACAAACCAAAATGTAAGCAAATTTACACGCACACAAATGTAATTAACTAACACTAGCTGAAAATTAACGCAACACAAGCGCAACCAGAACGATATATTTATATAAAGAGCATGACCGCCGGTCGCATATTTTTGGCAGAAGGGGTACGCTTTGCAGTGTCGACTCCTTTTGGTTAGGTACCTATTGATTCACATACGTCATAGAACTTTTTCCCCAGGGGTGCGTTTTTTGAACTCAGAACGCCCTAGGAACGTAGGAACTGTAGTTGGTATACGGAGCCTTTACAGTGACAGTTCAAAAACCATTTTGATCATGTTTTGATAGTTTTCTTTTTAATTAACGTTCCATTTCACGATTTTCCCCTTTGCAGTCTATGGTTTATTTTAAAATTGCCATATCCAGCACTAAAGTTTTGCGGGAAATGAATAACTTTAAATAAGTTCGAGAAAATAAAGTCATGCGTAAAGATAAGAATACGTCCGAGACGTCCAAAATTCAGAAAACGATCCCCAGGACCTCTATTTTTGAACTGATTCACGAGACCATGTAAGAGCATGAACAAGCATTAAAATTCCATTTTAGTATGAACGGCATAGCAAAACATGTCTGTAAAGGTAATTTCCCAACGTTTCCAAAAACGAGCTTGCGATTTTCTTCTATTTTCACCTACTGAAAAGTCAGTGGTATGAAAATTCGTACTAAGTAAAATTAGTTAAATTCACGTCATAGAAATCAGAAGGGTCAGAAGAAACTAAAAGCAAAACGTTCTACATATTAAAGCTAGGCATTCACTAGGCGGGCGGCATCGGGTCGCATCGTAACGCTAAAAATCCGCTTGCTATACATTTTGTATGAAACTGCATACAGATTTTTGCGTTGCGATGCGACCTGAGGCGGGTGGACGCTTAGCTTAAAACTACACAAGATTCAAATGACGTGATAGCAAAACGACCTATTATATCGAAATGCATTCTATACAGGGTTATTTCTAATCAATTAGAATTCTTTTAGGGGCTTATTCTGTGCACCAAAACTAACAACTTTTGTTATACACTTGTAAAAAATAAAAAAATAAAAAATTGTTGTTCCATAGAAAAATATAGATCACCCGCGACAAAATGTATGGAACAGCTGATTTTTTCTTTCGAGTTTTGACGAAAGACTTAGAACAAAGGTTGTTAGTTTTGATGGAATAAGCCCCTAGAAGGATGCTAATTGATTAGAAATAACCCTGTATACTAAGTACAGTGTCAAAATATAACAAAAATGCGAAAAACGCACCAGAGATTTCCATCCACATCCTCATGACTCTTCTGATAGCTCCTAGATAAGATGATGATGATGACTTTTCCCTAGACGGAAATTCTATCACGAAAAATCCGTCAATACAATATTTTGAGTATTTATTCAATTTGCAGTCTCAATAGTAAACCAATTTTCAGCATAATGTGCCCGATCGCTGCAAACTGAAAAGTAATAAGAAAAATGGCGTTTCGCAACCGAAGTCATGTCATGAGGTCGTGGGTTAAAATCGCCGTCTTAAAATTAATACCTATTTGAAATCTGTTTTCCGCCTATAGCTTACCTAGCTTAGCTAAAAATTACTAGTGTGCCAAAGGTCTAAGACAAAATAATGTTCTACTACACCATCACAGTTATTTGGTAGAGTAAGTTGGTAGAGCGTATGATATCACTGGTTGCGGTCATCCATCATTCTTGTATGCGTGTTACTGTACTGCAATTAATTAACGCAACAGTATAATAACGTATTTTTGTTATAGGTAACTCTATTTATACAGCAATTAAATATTAATTTATTATGTAAATAGGAAACATAACTATTTTACTTGCGGACCCGGAAAACGAGTTTCTTTTTTAAAATAAAAAGACTTGGGGACCCGTATTACCTTGACATATAAAAATAGCCTACACATTTTCAGATCTACCAAATATTTTCAAAAAAGTCACCAAAATCGGTTGAGCAAGGAGTTCAATAAGAAACACTGTGACGAAATATATATATATATTATACTAGTTTTTACCCGCGGCTTCGCCCGTATGATATTTTGATTTTTAACGCAATATCATTATAATTTATAGCCTATGTGTTATTTTGATATATAAGCTATATTATTGCAAAGTTTCATGTCAACCCGTTCAGTAGTCTTTGCGTGACAGAGTAACAAACATCCATACATCCATCCATCTATCCATCAATGTACCTCACAAACTTTCGCCTTTATAATATTAGTAGGATTAATATTACATTGTATTAAATGAAAATCAATTTCATGGCGACAAGGTATCTTAAAAGTGAGGCTCATATCCATCACTTGGCGTCCCATGTTAATAGTAAAATTTAATCATCACCATTAGGTATCATAGGACGCTTTTATTTAATGCTCTTCAGTCAGTTGGTTATGGATTGAGATTCGATGAGAATAAACTCTATCGCAAAATTGCCACGTTTTAGATAAAGAACGTTGGGAAATGTACTTGGCGTTGAATCTTGACAGGTTTCCGCTATTCCATTTTTCATGTAATATTTTCTATTGAATTAGAAACGAAGAGTTTTGAATTTTGTGTTTGCTGGTATGCTATTATGCTTGAACATTTACTATTAGATTGATGTTTATTCATCACTGATAGAGGTGAAAAAGCTATTTTATTAATTTTGTCGAAAGTCGATTTGCTATTTATAGCTCAGCAACAGCCGCCTTCTTTAGCTGTTTTATTCGGGATTGGTCCTATGGTAAAAGTTGGATCATTATACTAAGCGCCACACAAATCGACGGATGGGAATGCGCAGAACGCTGCACAAAAGCCGAAATATAGGTATGCGCGGGAGCCAGAGAGAGAGGAGACGCCGGGGGTCACCCACCTGCCAACCTCATGCCTCCCGCGCGCTCCCTGCCTTGGCGTCGAAATTGTGCACACACGCGCAATAATTAGCGAATCACGGCATCTGCGGCTAACTTCTCATCCGCCGATTTGTGTGGCGCTTAGTATACTTTAATATTTACTTGTACTAGGAGATACTATTTATTACTACTATACTATTATCAACCTTTAATAGTCCACTGCAGGACGTAGGCCTACCCACGAAGCGTCAATGGGCCAAATCCACCACGCTGGCCCAGTGCAGGTTGGTGGATATTAAATAAAAGCTTTTCTTTTATTTAATTTCATCTGTCCCGTTGTCTGTAATCAAATCTTGTGATCCCCTTCCCGGTCTCCGATTATGCTGAAATTTGCATACATGTGTAAATTGCGTGACAATGTAATATTGTGATGACATGGTGCTGATCTGATGATGGAGCTGGAAGGTGGCCAATGGCACTTTGCAATGAAACGACATAACCTCATCGAGTTTGGGCTCATTTGAATCGTCTTGACGAGTAATTTGTCTTTCAATGGTAACCATGGTCTAATGATTGAAAATATTTTTTTCCGCATGTGCAACCAACGACTTTTTTACATTAGATACTTACTACATGACTTGCGATAGACTAAAAACGGTGGTTCGTTTATCCCCCACGTCACTACTAAAAGAACCTTTACTTTACTCTATGTTGAATACTATAGCAATAAAGTTTGTTTAAATGAATATTGTGTATGTTGACGTCGTCTATCCTAAATCAATTCACTTATTTCTATGCGTATATACTGTATATTAGCGTATAATAATATGTCTGTGTACTTGTATATGTCTGTAACTCTGTAGGTATAGATTTTACAACAACAGAATAATACTAACAAAAACGTTTCCCAACTTCGACAATGCACGTAATGTTGGCAGTACCGCGGCAAACTTGCCAGTTCCGGCAACTGTAGCTCACTTGCCAACCGGAAGCGGAAGCGAGACTCCAGTGTAGGACAGTGTTACTGCAGTATGCTGCTTTCCCAGCGGTATGCTGCACGTTTTACATTACACCGGGGCCCGTCCGGGCACGAATGGGCTTAAAAATTGAGCCCAGTGCTGCTAAACATTGACATTGGGAAACTTGAGCAGTTCACTCGTGAGTAAAATTTTGAGTGGGCCGCAAATCCTGTGACATTTTTTTTGTAGCTTTAGTGTCAATTTCTCAATGATACAATGTACCTATGGAACAACTAATATTGTTCGCTATTTCAGGGTAAATCTCATAGTAAGAGTTTACCAATTAGCGTGTACACATAGTGTGATTTTTACCCTGTGTTTGATACCCTAGGATATTATGTCCGTCGTTGAGAAACACTCTGTATAGTCCCTTTCTCTAATGTTATAAGTTAATTCAAAATTAGTGATTGGATTAATTAGATTTATAATTATGAAAGAGCATGCCACTCTAAACAAGAAGCCCCAAACATTATACACTGTTAAAATTTCAGTCAGTCTTACTCACTATTTTTAAACTTGTTGTTGTTACAATTGTTACTGATAATTTATAGAACCTAGAAAATGAAAATTCAAGTTACATATTAGTCCAGGCTCGGAAGGAACACGGTGTAAAGTGAATCAAGCTTTATTCCCATTCAGAGAAAGTTGCCGAGAGTTTGAAATTGGTTATGGCCTCAAATTAATGGTACTTACCACGCTAAATGCATTTTCAATAATAATTTCACTTTAATTTCTCAATTTACGAGTAATGGATTTATATCCTGCCTGTTGTTACGAGTATATGGTGGTTTACCGTTAACTTCTTATAGTAAATAAATAGATAATAAATGCCAAACACTTGATCATATTTTGTGGACATTATTATGGCAATATTTCAGGGAAAATTGCTGCCCGTAACAAAAGATAACAACTATTATAGTACGAGTCTTTGATTGTTTAGAGATGTAAGTTGCCGCAATGCAATAAGTTATATAGTGCTGTACTGTACCGTCCTTTTAATAGACTACTGCTGAAAATAAGCCTTCTAATGGAGGGCTTTGGGACATAGGTATGCATGCACCAAGCTGGGTTGATGGATAGTGCTTTTATATAGTAAGATAGAAGAAAATAGAGCACGCTGATACTCAGCTTTACCTAGGTTTTATAGCGTGTTATAAGTATATTCTTTTTTTATTAATTCATTTAACTAAAATCATTATCTAATACTTTTGAGATTTGTGAAATATTACATGTGTGTATAAGCAAATAAACAAAAATGTATTTTAACTGATTGAAAATTCGTAAGATGAAGCGAGAGTAGTCCGGCGCGACGCAGGGCGCTTGCGATTTTTTTATAACATATTTGCTCGTAAAGTGTCTGTAATTACACCAATTTCAATATCGTAATGTATTTCATTACGCACTTGTGCGTTATTGTAATGTAAAACGCACGAGTTTTTTTTTTAATAAAGTAACATGCACGGTTTTTTAAGATGCTCCGTCTAAAAATGAACGATACTTTTTAAAATCATAGCAATGAATTTTTATGTCAAAAAAGTGGTAAATATTTTATGAATAAAATTAACTTTGGGAGATAAAAACTATTTGCTAATAATAATAGCAAGTTATTATTATTAGTTACAATTTCCCCAGTCTCTCTCTCACTCTCTTGAGTGAAAGTATTCATCACTACTAGACCACATTTTCAAATAAAAACAAATCAGCGAAAAGAAAAAGCGCGCTAAATAATTTTTATCTCCCAAAGTTAATTTTATTCCTTCAGTTTTGTTTTTTGAACAGTTTGTTGTTTTTTTGAACTTTTTACACATTAAACTTCTTAACTTAAAAACAAAACATAGTCAGCTCTGTTAAAATCCAACTCAAGGCCGCGTTTTTCGTTCAGACAGATACACGTAGGTATATACGCTACCAATCGCGCTTGAATTACATCAAATCGTTACTACTGGTAATTATGTCGTTTAGATATAACCAACTCATTTCCATTTAACCATTTACTAATAATTAAACCAGACTGAAAGTGGGAACCATATAGTTTACGTCCAGTTGTAAAAACTTGCACAACGATATGCATTACGTGTGCCACTACAAGTAATGTGCCATAAAATATATTATAGTGGAATGCACGCCCTATGTAGGTTACGGTTTTAATATTGGAATGGAAGCGACATGGTAATTAGGAGGGTGCTTGTTGCATATCATTACCTACCATCATCATCTCAGCAACATCCTATCTATACTGTAGGTATATCTAGCCCTGCTCTGTACAGGGTCACTGGGTAACATAATTTTAGGGGCAATTACAACACACCAAGAAAAACATCTTTTACTATAGAACTAACTCTTAAATCACAAAAATTTAGCTATCATATTTATTTATTTTTTACAATTTTTTTTTATATATATAAGGTGTATAAAACAATTTGTAGTCACACTATGGTACCCAAGAGATGGCACTAGAAGGCAATGACGTCCAATCCGAAGATGGGACGACGATATCAGACTAACCTTGGGACCAAACTGGACAAGAGTCGCTGAAGATAGACCACAGTGGAGACAGTTGGAGGAGGCCTATGCCAAAAGCACACTGAGCTGAGGGACATTTTATAGCAATAATAACCAGAATACATTCAACCAAAACTCGCTCAGAATAAAAGGCTAATAATAATAATAAAACAGTTCATTGACTTTTGGTATAATGTATAAACATCTGTTTTTCTTTTTGCGATTTTTTATACCTAGTATAAGCTTTTTTATCTCGATGTATTAGTCTCCCTTAAGAGGTTGTTTGTAAGCTATCTCTAAGTATAGGTCTAAGTAGTCTCTATCTAAGTATGTATGTTTGTACCTTGCACTAGATTTCCGATCGCATTGGGGAAGTGGCTTGCATCCAGCGCGGTCCTTAGTATGGACTTAATCTGGTCATCTTACCACTTTCTGTATGAGTATTCCACTACTTATACCCTTGCAATTAATCTCTATTAGAAATAATTGCGACCCCATTATCCATCAGTCTTTCGTTATATGTACCTTACCCACTACCACATCTTTTTGCCTGCGGCGTAGGGCAAAATGTTTCAGGCGTAAGGTAAGGTTCATTAAATATTTATAACTTACCTTTGGTACGTTGAATATTTAAGGTATTTTACACAAATATTTAGCCACTACAGAATCAAAACAATTTTTCTAGATTCGCGATTAGACAATGGACAGCTTCAATAGCTTGGAAATAGATTTGTACCCATTTGTCCGGCGCAACAATGGCTGCAACAACGCCTGTCGTGCCACAATACCCCCATTGTAAGACACCGTGTCATCCACAACCGGCCCATTGTCTCAGAAAGTGTCAGATGGAATCCTTCCGCATTCAAAGATTTCAGAGCGCCATTTACTAAAACTGATAGTTAGAAATATACACTGGATACTTAGTTGAGTTTGTGAAAACGAATTTCGATCTCATTTTAGTAGCTTTACAGTCTCCCATGATAATTTAGATTTTGAAATGTGAAAAATAAATTGTATGAAAAATAACAACACAGTTTATTACTTTTTCTAGTTTAGCGATGATAAAGTGCTTTTATCGTTATTTTACTTGTATTCGTAGCTGATTCTTTCACATTTATTACTTAATTTGCTAAAATTAAAAAATATAACCTACCAGTGTGACCAGTTAGTAGGTACAACGTGACAAAAAAACACTTTAAAAGTGTGTCCAATTGGAAAAAATGCTTTTATTTAACAATTTGGACGTTAATTAATCAGGGTTGCTAGAGATAAACTACCTATTAAGCCAAATATATTTATTTATCCTAATAAATTCAAAATTAATTTTTAAAAAATCGGAGGGCTCTGTTTTGTTTTTAACTATTGTAATAGACACAGAAAAATATATACTTTCTCGAAATGTAACGAGTGTTGTGGTTAGAATTTTTGATTATTATTATACCAGCCTCCATACATTTTGTGGACATGTCCTTTAACAATAGGCATGACGAATGGGTAAAATAATATTGTTGTATTAGTCCGTCAGTTAGCTTACAAAAAATATTGGTCACGTACTTTTTATTTTGTCAATGAAAGAATAAATATCAAAGATAAAGCGAACCAAAGTTCGGTAGTGGGGGCACGCGACGTCACTGTGTGGTAAAAAGTCTATCTAAGCGTGACGTCACGCGAAGCTTTAAAGGGCGATATCTTCATCATTTTTTCTACCATATGCTCTTTATTACTTAACTATACATAAAAACTGTAAAGTTACTATTTCCATAGGTGGTAGAGATGTACCTACCTAAGCCAAGTTAGTTCTCTTTCCGTGAAAGAGGTGCAGAGTGTTGAATAATTCCTCTTCATAAAATTCATTTCTGTTTAGTAAGTTGTTAATTGTGAGTAGAAAATAAATTTATTTGTTATATTTATTAGCAAATATATTATGGTATTTCATCATATGGGCATACGTACTAAAATGCTCTACCAAGTTCCGGACACATAATTTCTTGCCATTTTGCTCTGCTTTGAAGAAGTCTGGGCCTTACTTGTGACAATGGTGAAGAATGTACCCAATATTACTGTGTTTCTACTATTCCTACGTCGCCTGATTAATTGCTAAATCAGCAGAATAAAAGGATCTGCAGAAGCTCGCTCCGTGCTGCGCGTTGCGACGCTGTTCTGAAAGAAACTAACTGAATTGCCTTCGAATAATGCATTTTAGTGTTTATTGCTGAGCAAAAGGAAAATAACTTATAACGCTTACTAGATATTCGTACAAAACCTAACAAATATTGAAAGGTGACGACCACAAGTGGTATATTATTCAGAGAAAAATCAAACCAAGATGATAAATATATATACATCATTTGAAAGCTTAATTTTTGGGCTTCGCAAAAATATTTAATTTAAATATTTTAATCCTCCATTTTTTTAAATCTGAAAAATAAATTGTATGAAAAATAATAATACAGCTTTGTTTTTTTCTAGTTTAGCAATAGTAAAGTGCTTCTATCGTTATTTTACTTGCATTCGTAGCTGATTCTTCCACATTCATCTCTTAATTTGCTAAAATTAAAAATTATAACCTACCACTGTGATCAGTTAGTAGGTACAATGTGACAAAAAACGCTTAAAAACTGTGTCTAATTGGTAAAAATGCTTCTATTTAACAATTTGGAGTTACTTAATCAGGGTTGATAGAGATAAACTACCTATTGAGTCAAATATATTTATTTATCCAAATAGATTCAAAATTATTTTTTTTTTAAATGGAGGGTTCATTTTTCGTATTAAGTGATGTAATAGACTCAAAAAAATATGAACTTTCGTTGTGGTTAGAATTTTTGATTATTTTTATACCAGCTTCCATACATTTTGTGGACATGTCCTTTCCTAGAAACATAACACTAGAAAATATAAATTGGATTCGTCTAAGAATTTTTTTTCAGACAACCTCAACTGACTACAATAAAATACAATATAATGGCATTCTTAAAAACTATATATATAGTAATTTCATTGCTGACGCTGGAGATCACTAGTTAGTTAAGTAAGTAAGTAATCAATGGTATGTTTGTACTTATAAGATCGTACAATATACGGTTTTTAGTTGGCACAACTGTTATTGTTGGTCACTGTAAAAAAAATAACACCTTTGGTACCTTAAGTTTGGACTTGACCCACAGATGAATTTAAGTTACCGACATAGCCCAGCAGATTAGCAAATTGAAACAGCAATGGGCACGGCGCTTACCACGGAGGTCTGATGACTGTTGGGGTCGTAAAGTTCTCGAATGGAGACCACATCCAGCAAGCATAACGTAGGATATCCATTTACTAGGTGGACAGATGGCTGACCCCATTAAAGCCGCAAAATCGCATTGGATGCAACTTTCACCAATCACTTTCAACAATCTTTTTGGCGATGTGTAAGGGAGACCGCGATCCGGGTCTTGGATGACTTTCGATCATGACATAGGAATAGAAGAAATTCGATGACAAATATGAATCCAAAAACCACGTGTGGGAGACCACCTACTGGCAAGACGACGTCGATCCTCGAGGTAGACGTGGTTAGGTGACTTCATCAAGACCGCAGCATCGCGCTGGATCCTAAGTTCCGCCTAAGTTCGGTACTGAATTTAAGCCGCACATTACAATACATGCAATTAGGTACTTAGTTATTTATTTTCATTTCTTTCGGATATGCCAAATAACAGCGTGCAAATAACACAGCCGTGGTGGTCTAGAGGTAGTGACAGCTGACTTACAATCGTGAGATCGTGGAATTGGATCTTTTTTGGAATTTACGTATGGAATTTAACACCACTGGCTCTTCGGTGAAGAAAAACATCGTGAGGCAACCAGCAAATGTCCGTAGAAGAAATTCGATGGCGTATGTGAATCCACCAACCCGCATTGGGCCAGCGTGGTGGATATGGCCCAATCACCCTTCATAGGTAGGCCAACGTCTTGCAGTGGACTATTAAAAGGATTATACAGTACATTACAGTGCCAAATAAAAACCTGGGTACTGTATAAAGGAACCACATTCTTACGTCGATTTCGTGTGCAGACGGGTGGCGTAGTCGGAGGATTAATGGTTGTACAAACCATTACTGTGGCTATTAACTTCTATGACTAAAAACGACTGCTCATGTCTGGCACTGTCAGACTATGCTATTCTACATTGTTTTAATGCCATTTTTCTAACATATTGTGGCCAATTTTATAAGCGCCAAAGCAATTTTAATTAGCAACTTAAATTATTGCTGCTACTTTTTCACGATGTGCATTTAAAGCGAGCACAATGTTTTAAGTTTAAGCTTTTAAATTTACGATGGCGCCATTAAAATTGGGGAAATCTTCGTTGGCCACATTATATCGGAGTTGACAACTTTAAGTCATCTTACAAAAAAATGCAGTAGCAAATGAAACACACTGGTTTTTGTGAGTATCTCACGCTTGTGAAGCCCATATATCCTAATTTGGACTTTACTATAGGTCTTTCGCTGGAAATAGGTCTCCCCTATGGATCTCCAATAAGATTGGTTTGTAACGGCTTGAATCCAGTTTTGATAAGGTTGGCTGTTCATCTAGGATGACCTACGCTGCGCTTTCCAGTGCGTGATATCTACTCAAGAACTTTAGCATCATTCAGACTGAAATACTGAAGTTTTCAAAACACAACAAAACGTTTCTAGATATGGTAAGTACTGCGTACCTTTCGTCTTCGTTTCATCTCAGCCTGGGGCATTTCCGTACCCCAGACAATCCTTAGTAGCGTAATCAGAACAGGTTGAGAAAAACAAAAGCAATTTTACACCACGCACCATTATATAGCTTTGTGAAATGCTCCAAAGGGATTAATCGGCAGCTCCCGACCACAATGCAAACAAAAATTAAACCTAACACAACTTCAAACAAACAATGTTTTCGAGCTTATTTTAATAAAGGCACTTTGTTGTTGGCGTTTTCGATACAGTACCTAAGCGGTGTCGTCTTTCTACGAGGTTTTCTATTCGTTTGCTCGATGTGGTAAAATAAAGGTCCAGACACAAAGGTAAAGCAATTTAAAATAGCACTTTAATAAATATAGTTTAATGCTATGAAAGCGTGTTTTTATAACTATTTATGGATACTTGAACTGATTTTATTTCAAAAATAAAACACCGAATTACTTCTGACAATTATAATTCAACAAAAATAATCAAAAGTTAAACAAACGGACAGCAATTCGACACAATTTAACCAAAGAGAAATGAAATATCGGACGATGTTTCCACGATGGTGGCTCGAGGCAAAGTATCGGTGCGGCGTTTTTTTTTTTTTTTTTTGAATGACTAAGAGCTGTTGGCCTCTGAGGCCTCTACAGCTTACCGGGCATGGGCGAGCGCAGAAGGCGGCTGAGCCCTAAGATTAGGTTATAGGGTGACTAGCGCAAGGGCACCTGAGAAGGTACGGACCTCGGCTTGGGCCGTCACCCGGCGGGGGAGATCAGACTTGCCCGGGCACCCCAGAAGGGGTGTGCCCTGTGGCCCTAATAGGTTGAGCTGATTGACTATTTGGAGAGAATCTAACCGATCTTCTAACAGATCCTGAGGGTCCTCGACCTCGCCGGCGGGGTCGGTGTCTGACTGTGTGCCTTTGGTAACCGGCGCCTATAACAAATACGGAATACTTCCTGTTGCAGGGAGCTGTCGGATCGGGTGACCCCAGCGCCGCAGAGGTGACTACGGCGATGGGGTCATCCGGGTCGCCCAGGAGGTGTTTGGGGCGGCGACGGAGAGGAGGTGGGTGTGTAGTGTCTGGCGTGTAGTCCGAAGCTTGGACTACGAGTGGGTTGGGGTGATGAGGAGCCCTATCAAAGTAGCGGCGAGAAGTGTACTTGATGTACTGGGTAATGGAGGGGAGTTCGAGGTCGCAATGCAGGTCAGAGTTTCGCATAAACCAGCTAGCTCCGACTGCTTTGCGAATGAACCTATTCTGGATGACCTGAAGCTTGTTCAGGTCGATGGAGGAAGCGTGACCGAAGGCCACGGAAGCGTAGGTCATAACGGGGCGAATGCACGTTTTGTAAATTGTCACCTTATTTCTAAGGGACATTTTACTGCGCGCATTGAGGAGAGGACTGAGTCGTCCTAGGAAGAAGGCCGCACGGTTGCGGACAATCTGAATGTGCTTGGAGAAGTTGAGTTGTCGATCAAGGGTCACGCCAAGGTATTTGGCCGTAGGGGCCCAAGGGATAGGCTTTCCGTTAAGCGTGAGTTGCTTACGCGGATTGCTCCTGAGCTTTTCGGGATGAAAGTACATGGCTGCACTTTTGTCGGGATTGACAGTGATGGCCCAGTTCTTGAACCAATCACCGAGCTTAGAGAGAGCTCTTTGGATATCGAGCATCTGAACGTTCCTTTTCCAGCCTCTAGAATAGAGGGCGGTGTCATCCGCGAAGAGCGCAAGCTCAACGTTGGGAGAACGAGGAATATCTCTCGTATAGAGCGAGTAGAGAACGGGGGCCATTGCTGAGCCTTGAGGGACTCCAGCAGAGATCGGGCGGGGGGCCGAGTGAGCACCCTCGACTTTGTAGGAGAACTTTCGACAAGAGAGAAAGTTTTGTATTATAAATACAAGTCGGTCGGGGAATTTCTTGGCGAACAGCTTGTAGACCAAGCCGTTGTGCCAGACTTTGTCGAAAGCTTTCGCTACGTCCAGGAAGACCGCTACGGTCCCCTGAGGCTTGGGCTTGACAAGATAACCGTGACTGGGTTTCTTATTGAAGCCTTCGAGAATGTACTCCGTGATGCGGTGTACTTGTTGAACACAAGAGTGTTTGGCCCTAAAGCCAAACTGCTCGTTGGGAAGGAGATTGTTGTCCTTTATGTGGGACCAGATGCGCTTCAGAAGGATGCGCTCGTAGATCTTCCCCAGGGTACTGAGGAGACTGATGGGACGGTAGCTAGAGGGCTCGGAAGCCTTCTTGCCGGGCTTATGGATGCCGATGACGTCGGCGGACTTCCATGTTTCGGGGAACATGCAGTTGTTCATAGCCGCATTGAATATGCTGACTAGAAGACATACAAGTGAGACGGAGAAGTGCTTGAGCACTTTGTTACTGATGCCGTCGGCACCGGGGGCTTTCCTGGCGTGGAGGCCCTTGATGATCGACTCGACCTCGGAGGCCGTGACAGGCTCGAGGGTATCAGTGGGGGGGACGGAGGATCTTTCTTCGACTTCTCTGTTCACCGTATCGAGGTGAGCAGGGTCGACCAAGTCTAAGCTGGGGCTGCACTGCGCTTCGAGGCTGTCGGCCAGGCACTCGGCCTTGTCCGCGTCCTCGAAAGCAGGAGGTAGATTGGGACGGGTGAGGGGTGGCATGTTTGTCACTACGTCAGATTTCAGAGTTCAAGCCAGCCGCCAGTATGCCTGGTGGGTTGGCTGGATCTCCGAAAGCAGGCTCTCCCACCTCTGATTACGGAGTTCACTTATGCGGTTTTTTACGGCACGCTCGTAATACCGCAAAGTGGCTCTTCGGTGCGGCGTTTGCGCACCGCCTTTTATATCATTCGCCGGCTGGTACTCATCTACCTTCCAACACTATATTTATTTTTCACTTTTTAGTAATCGAATAAATGCATTGTCATCGGTCTTTAATAGGTGTACAAAGTTTAAAAAGAATCTGATCGCTCAAAGTAGGGCAAAATTGAGCTCAAAGGGAAACTAATAAAAGCGTGTTAAAACAAATATTATGAAGTGTGTGGCAACACTCGTTAGTGTGATATTATTTTAACCGCCATGGTCTTTAGGTGACATACTCGTAAAAACTGGCAGCAGGGGTACCTATACCATCCGGCTTAAACGGTTTTACTGATATTTGAGACATTTAATGCTATTGCTTTCTAAGTGTTTCGATTACTAAGTAAGTTCGTATAGGCCGGGTGGCTAGCCCTGGTGTCAGAGTTTTTTTTTTTTTTTCGATTACTAATAAAGTGAAGTATAGCAGAAGTGAAAGTAGCATTGTACTCAGAGAGTCCACGGCATAAATGCAATATATGTTTAGCGAGAACAAAACACAGTCGCAAGCGGAGCGGAGCTTGGGCGAGATATTGTCGCTAAGCAAATATGACATTTAAGGATAATCGTGAGGCGCCAACTTGGCCGTACAAAATCATTATTTTTTGCAAAAAATAGCATGACAGACTTCACCCGTGTACAGAATCATTACGTAGTATAAAACAAAGTAGCTTTCCGCTGTCTGTCCCGTGTATGCTTATATCTTTAAAACTACGCAACGGATTTTGATGCAGTTTGTTTTAATAGATAGAGCAATTCAAAAATGTTTATACGTATAATACATCTGTGCGAAGCCGGGCCGCATCGCTAGAACGCAAATATTATGCACGGATCGATGTAACATTTTTCACATTATTGTTTTATCAAAAATGGCTCAGCCGATTTCAATAAAATTTAAATGGGACCAATTTCGAATTATACTTTTTCCAATAAAAAAAGAAAATATTTGAATAAAAATTATTGAAATCGGACGATTATAAAAAATACGCGTCGAATTGTATACCTCCTCCGGTGGTTCGTCGGTCAATAAATACTTACGCTGTTATCTACCGCTTAATATAATCTGATTTGAGCGATTATTTTTCATGTAATCAGCACTTCAATCGCCAGAAATACACGTCTTATTTTTTTTACAGATTTTTAAATGATATTGAAGTTATAAGCCTCTAAAACGTCATGGTTTTACCTAATAACTTGGCTGAAAAGTTGACATTAACTAAAAAAAATCCTGGAAAAATAAGAAGTACGAGCATGTAACATTTCTTACTCAAGTGATTGACAGCAAAAACATACCTTTTATTATTATATACTACGGGACTAATCGCGCACTAAAATTACGAGATAACTACCGTATACTGTGGTCACGGGTAGACTCTATTGAGTTTACCCGTGACCACGGTCGATGCAACTCGGCCGAAACGTCGTGATGGTGAGGTATTTATTTATCTCGTAATTTTAGTGTCCCGTAGTATATAATAATGTGTTCAAATCGCGAAAGTTTAAAAACAACATACCTTTTGTTACAATTTAAGGGGTGAAAAGAGTTTTCTCTCGGAACTTAAATTTTATCAATAATTTACCGAATTTTTTCTCGGTGTTCTACAGAAAACGCAAAAACACTGGTTGATTCCCGATCCTCTTAAGTAAGTTATGGAACTATGCCGGCAGCTCCGGATTGTTACAGGCTACTGTAACTTTCATACCATATCATTAAATAACTGACTAAAAATGATTATTATTATTATATACTATGCGCGATTGCGCACTAAAATTACGAGATAAATAAATACCTCCTCATCTCGACGTTTCGGCCGAGTTACATCGACCGTGGTCACGGGTAGGTATTTATTTATCTCGTAATTTTAGTGCGCGATTAGTCCCGTAGGATATAATAATAATGTGTTCAAATCGCGAAAGTTTAAAAACAACATAAAAATGATTAGTTCCGCTAGCTAACCCAGCCAAAGAATTAATATTTTAGAGACCTTTTGAGTCCAAAAAATCAGAAAGTGACAAAACTACGAGTACCAGCACTCAGTAGTACGTTTGTCTAAAATAAAGTCTGATTGAAATGAGTTCGCTATCTAAATATACATATTATTATGTCTAGACTATAACGTCAACACGAATATGGTAGCGAAGGTTACGCATCTGTAGTACCTCTGTGTAAACACGCTCGCTTTCAACACTGTTGAATTAAATTTTTCATGTGGAAAATTCAGATTTGAACCAGTATCGTTTTCCATATAAGCTTGAAATAGCCAACGTACCCCCGTCTACTATAAATATTTTGCAAGAGCTCAGCCACGAAGACTTAAATAAAGAAACATTATGGGAACTTTACATATTTAAAAAAATTATTTATATGGACGTATTTAAACTAATTGATTAGTACCTTTTGCGATAGGTATAGACAATACGATAAAAAGGCAATACTTCGTAAAAACATAGACAAACATCCTCAAGTAGACCAGCAATCGCAATTGAGCGTATGTCGCTAATTAGTTACATTTTAGACCACAAGATGTCACTATGTGTATCGAATGGAAGCAATTCCAAAAGCGCTAGAATTTGTTCACACATTATGTACAAACTTTAGTATGAATTCTGGCTTGGGACGAATGGTGGTAGATACTAGGTAGGTAATTAAATAAATATTCAATGAATAGGTTCACAGAATGCGTATCTTTAATACCTTCTACTAATTGATAGATTTTTGAAAAGAACTTAGCAAAACTTAAATTTTAAAATATGATTTTACGGCTTTATTTAAAAACTTTCGCCTAACTAAAAATTTTTTCAGTAACTGCTTGGACAAAGGAAAACTATCTTAACTGTATTGGCAGACATATACACAGTCAGGTCATAAATTCTGTCACATGTTTAATATAAAATAATTGAAACAAGTTTATTCATTATGTAACCATTTCTATACCAAAATGAACTTAACAGAACATAGATTCTTATGACAATAAAGTTTATTCAAAATGACCTCCGTGATTTTGAATACAGGCCTTCAATCTGCGCGGCCAGTCGTCTATCGCAGCACGAACGAGGTCCATGTCAATATCGGGGGCTGCCTTAATCAAGGATGTCTTGAGTGACTCCAAATTGGAATGAGGCTTTGAGCACGCCTTTTCCTCTAAGTGTTGCCATATCTTGTAATCTAACGGACTCAAATCTGGACTGGAGGAGGGCCAGTCTTCGTGCCGCATGAAGTCGATTTCACGCGCCGCCAGCCAGTCTTGTGTGCTCTTCGCTCTATGAGCTGGCGCCAAATCTTGTTGGAACACCCAGTGCCTGTTATTGATCATGGTATGAGAAACAGGTTCCACAAGGTTCGTCAGAACTGTATTTTGATACACAACTGCATTCGTTTTTACACCTTTCTCACAAAAATGTACCTCTGTTAAGCCCCAATAAGAAACTCCCAACCATACCATGAGCGAGGATGGAAAATGACCTCGTTGGACACACGGAATACGGTTGCTCGCTTCTTCACTACTGTGTGCGTACACCTTATCATTTTGTTTGTTGTAGCTCTCTTCTACGGTAAAAATTTTTTCATCCCAAAAAAGAATTTCCCGAATTTCTCGAAAAGATTTTTTTTTTCCCGCGTACCGCTTCAACAAAGCGCGGCATCTCTTCAGTCTCAGGTCCATTAGACGAGCATTTAAACGATGTCCTGTTTTTCTTCGATATGCCCGAAGCCCTAAGTCTTCATTTAACACCCTTTCCACCGTGGTTCTGCTTAACCCCATCTGAAGGGCCAACAGTTTCGGCTTACGTTTGGGATTTCTTTGAATTCGCGCCTTCACAACTTTTATCACTGCTGGAGTCCTAACAGACCGAGGGCGACCACTTCTTGACCTGTCATCTACACTAAAGTCTTCATTGTATCGTTTGATGGTACGATAAACGAATCTTTTGGTTATATTCAAATTTTTCAGTATGTCAAATATTTGAATTGGCGCGTAACCGCAACGATGCAACGCAATAACTGCAACACGGTCTTCTTTAAGCGTCCACTCCATATTTAAAAATGAGTACAATTCTAAAAAGCATACATTTTTATTTTAATGAACAATTCGAAATTCGAATTCAATAAAAAAAAATATGGCCAGCATCCTAAAAGAAAAGTTTTTACTGTGTGACAATACTAATGACCTGACTATATATATAATTTCTACTTTAGTGTATGTGTTTATTTAATATAACAATGTGTAGGTACCTATTGTGGAGTGAGAATAGAAGTGTGTGTTCAACGAAAATACGGAACAAACTGTCAAACTTTTGTTTTTAATGTTCGTGTGAAGTAAGTTTGAAAACTCTACCGAAAGTATTACTAAATAATAAACTGTTCTTTAGTTTAAGTTACAAACTTAAAAAATAGAAACTTTATATGGGTCATCGTTGAATATATAGAAATATTGGGCAACGTACAAATACAACGTATTTATATTTATTTTATTTAAAGCAAAGTTTAGATGATTCTTTGATCGATATGCAAATAGCATCTATCTTTAAAAAATGTAGATATATCTAGCAAGATATATTTTTGTGACATTTGAACTCTCAACAGAATCCCTTACTTTGTTAAACTAAAATACTATAAATAAAGTAAAACAAAGCAAGAATATAGTGAAAGTTGAAGGAAAGGCTTTTTCCGGAACACGCGACAATTTGTGGTTTTGTGAGATGACAAAATGCCACCGTTTGCCTCTGGGACGCCTACGTTTCCGGCGACGGAAGGGCGGCACAGATATTTTGTAACAGTATCTGAGATCTAAACAAAAATATCGCTTGCAGCCTTCGAGCAAATATCTATAGAAGTCACAATCGTGCAAAAAAAGTGTCCGAGCCAAAATCCTAAATAAATTTAATAAATAAATTTTAATTTAATTTTAACTAAATTTTAGTTAGTTGTAAGACGATTGCAAGCCGACTACAACGCCGCGCGATGCCAAAGTGCTCGGTATTGTTCGGTATCAAAGTGTCTGTACACTAATTAGGTGACATAACGTCGAAACGAGAAAACGGTTCATCGTGAATTATTTATTGTAAATCTATGTAGGTATTTATGACGGCGCTCGGACATTTTTTACTACTTTCACTTAGGGACTGTGGCTCTGTAGATATTTGCTCGAAGCGCCAGCTGTTTGCATCTGATTTTTTCGAAATGATGTTACGTGCACTGGCAGATGCACCATTGTTTTCCTGAATCTGTCAACATACATCTTTATTACCAAAATAAATATTAGGTGCACATTTTAGCAATCGGGGGGTTTAGTTACTATCAGTGATTTTTGTTTTTGTTAGAATTTATTATCGTAAAAACTAAAAACACGCTAGCATATCAAACTAAAAAGTGTAAAATAATTTTCGAAATAGGCAGAAAATAATTAGTTTGAATGGCGTGTTTTTTATTTTTTTAAACTATATTTATTTTTCACGTTTTAGTAAGCTAATAAATGCATTGTCATCAGTCTTTGATAGGTGCGCAAAGTTTAAAGAAAATCAGATCGCTGAAAGTCAAAATCAAGCTTAAAAAGGGTTGGTTGCAAGCAAACAAACATACCTACACGTGAAACTAATCAAAGCGTGTTAAAAAGGATAAAGTTTCTGGTAGTACGTTATGTACCATCCAATTTTGTCACTGTTTGAAACATCATTAATTTACTTATATAATATGATTATAAAGAAAACGGGTCATTAACGGTGCGATAAGGCGCTTCACACATGGAGCAACTTGAGCTGAGGCATCTATAAACTTTTCAAAAGCTTTCTGTAAGAAGTTGGTTGGTAACGTTTACGGCTTAATAATATGTTTAACTATTGCTAGTTGCAGCAATTAGAAACTAACTTAATCATCGATTGCAGCAACGGAAAACTGTTGGCGATTGCCGGAACTCGAAACTCAAATTGCTACGTGTGTACAGTCCCATTGAAATATAATTATGTAAACAATTAGTTGCCAGTTTCCAGTTGCTGCAATAGTAAATAAAGTTGCTCCGTGTGCAAAGCGCCAAGTAGAGTCCTTCCGATATCCATTCTATCCACGCGCTGCGATCTCTAGCTACTATCCACGGTTTTGTAGAAACGTGCGGGCGTCTGCTTCACGTACTTTCACGGCTAGCACGTGATAAAGCCCAACTACTGCCTCTAGCTACATTGCGGACCGCTTTTTTATTTGTAGGCTTACAACCCGAGTAAAAATGTAAAGTGACTCCTTTTTTGCCCTTGAGTACGCGACCCTCTAGGCCCAAAAATGTTATCGCAAGATTTATGCATAGGATAATTTAATAACGCTGTTCTCGCCACCTGCCTCATGTTTTGCACAGTTATGTTGACAGAAAAAGTTTGTTAAAGTAAATACTGTCTATTTTATACCTTCGTAAAATGAGATTTCTTCATAAAAAGACCTGAGTTTTGAAGATATTTTTTGCTTTATACAGCTAAAGGGCAGACATAAAAGTTGCGTCAATGAATTATATTTTGTTCAGATTACTGGTGTCATTAAATTGTCTCAGAGAAGCGATCTATTTTTTTATTTTCTGTTGGAGTTTAAAAAGTGTTTACGACGTTTTTTGAAAAGAAATTTAAAAAAAAGTGTCCTTTGTATGTATTTTTAAGAGTATATTATATAACTTTTATTGTTTTAAGTTTGATTGCTCGGAGTTTCCATGAAATCGAATTAGAAACAAAGAGTTACGTAGAAAATCTAAATTTACTTATCGAACAAAACAGTCGAAAAATTCTCGAGTAAAGACCACGTAACCAGCAAGCGCAACGTAGGATGTCTACTCTCGAAGTGAACTGACGATCTCATTATGATCGCAGGATCTCTGGATGCAAGCCGCTTTCACCCGGAGTTATCGGAGAGGAAACGGTGATGATGATTAATCTTGATCGTTATGAAGTGTCGTTATTTTTTATAAAGATAAAGCTCTCAAATCAAGTTCACATCTTTTCACTTTTACTAAATTCATATCTTTTGCTTCAGACCAATAACTACCTAACGTTTATATTATATTATGTATATTGTTGGCCACAACCGGTGCATCTACCCTACTTTGTATATTATACTTTCTTCTGTAGTTGCGGCTAGGGCGATCTACAAAGAAAGTAGGCTGACGTACTCTTCACAAACAAGAGTTCTAGTGTTCTTTTAAATGCCCAGATGGCACTTCTGAGACAAAAGATGAAATGCTTGGGTGAGTAGACAGTACCTACCTACATATTATAAATTGTGGACAAATTCTTACTTTAAAATGTCTTTTGTAAGACGTACGTGTAGATAAATATTATTAAGCGCGTCATGTTCTTAACACTATTACAGAATATCTCTTTAGTTTATATATCGCACGCACACGCTTCACATCAGCTCCGCAACAAAAAAAAAAAATCATAATAGTGGGTTTTTTCGGAGCTACGCGCGGCACAGTTGTACCAGTAAATCGGCGGCAGTATAACGAGCCCGAGGTTGTGTTGGCATCCCCCGGGACCCCAAGGATTTGGAGAAAATCTTCGAAAATATTGGACAAACAATCGGAGGAAAGGTTAGTCCAAAGTAACAACACGACAGTCGCATAGTTGAAAATCGCAAGAAAGTCACGTTCGAGTCATCGCGACATCGCCGATATCGAAACTCTCCGTCCGGCACGTTCGTGGAGCCGCACGCATCGATCCATCGCACGTCATCGGCAGGCGCCTATGATACCGCCCCTCCCTCCACCAAGTCTGACACTACCCCGCCCCAGCTGAGGTGGACTTCCTGCACCTGGTGTCAAAAACACAATCGAGAGGAAAACATCATCATCTCCGGCCCCTGCTGAAAACTGGCTACTGAATTCTGGACGACTGGACAGCACGCAGAACATCCACCAGGTTCTGGCGCGTCAGGCTGTACAGAAGAGGAACGCACAACACCAGCGTCACAAGTAGTACCTAACTAGTCTAAGTATAAGTTTCTTTTTTTTATTCTTGTAATATCACATTTGTAATTTTTTTTTTTCTCTGTTTGCGTAGTTTCTCTTTTAAGTAGTTTTTCTCTTTTTGGCCAATAATAGAGACAACAATTTAATATCAAAATGTCATCTAGCAACAAGTCTGCTCCCCTCACCACCGCCTCCATCGCCGCCCCAAAAGCGAGGTTACTTTCTGTAAGGTCGGTGGCATCTTCTCTTCACAAAAAAATTCTCAAAAAATCAATGAAGCCTAGCAAATCAGAGATGTCACTGACACGACACTGCAGTGCCAAAAGTCCCAACGTACCACCTCAAGATCCCGAGACAGCGTTACGAACCACTCAGTCCCTCGATATTCCTTTACCGCTAACACAGACGGCCAGCGATGGCTCCGCACCATCAACATCAGCGCAAGAGTCGAGCTCAGTGTATGTGGCGGCGGTAGACAAGGTCGACAATTGGGAACAGTGTGGAATATCTCCGCCAAAAGACTTAGAGCTCGACGGCGAAGAGTCCGACAGCGTATCCGAATTGTCTAACTCAACCCCTTTCACTCGTAGCAAGAGAGTCAGTATGTTAGTCGCACACGGCTCGGGGCGGACCGGGGTTGAGATGGACAAGGCTACAAAAGTGGCAAATGAAGCGTTGCAGCGGGGAAAGGACGCTCTGGAATCGTCTACGAACTTAAAGCGGGAAATAAAGCAGACCGCTATCGAGAGTCTCCAGACGCTATACGAGATAGTTCTTTCCTTAGCAGACTCCAGGTACCGCCACATTATCGCACTCGAACGCGAGCAGACCAGGCACGCTAAAGAACTGCTGTCAGCGGAAAGGGCACATGTCAAAACCACGACCACCCTAATGCAAAACTTACATCGGGAGGTAGTTCTGGCTAGAGAACAAATAGCCGAGATGAGCAAAGAGGCAACGGCTATTAGAGACTGGCAGAGCTATGAGACAAGAGAACCGCATCAGCAAATAAAAGCAACAGCAGAAGCAATGACAACTCTCAGCAATCAAATAAAGGAAGCTTCGACAGATGGGCGAATCGATCTGGAACCCCTGAGGAGAGACTACATCGGCTTAAAAACCGGTGTGGAAATTCTTCAGAGGCAGATTGACGAGCTTAGACGTGAAGCGCACTGCGAAAGAGAAAAAACTGCAGAGTTGCTTCAGCAAAATGCAGATGCGTTATCAAATATTCTGTCTATTCCTCCTCCTCCTCCTCTCCCCCAATATCCGGATACACTAGTTGAATTGGAAAAGACACTGAAGGAACACATACAGAAAGGCCAATCTACCCCTTCACCCCCCATCCCAGTCCAGATAAACATCGAGGAGCATGTGTTGCCCATAACAGAACGCCTCGAAGCCGTATCGTCGGAACTTCGGACGATGCGGCAGGAAAAAATGACCCAACCCCCACCAGCCCTCAGCATCGGTGCAGAACTATCGCAGGCGGAACAGGTTAGACCACCTAATTGTACGTACGCAAAAGTGGCCATGAAAGTACCCGTACGAAAACCAAACCACACCTTGATAGTGACGGCTTCAAATGCAGCTGAAGCGACCACGGCAGAGAACTTAATTGACAGGATAAGAGTGGCGCTGGATACTAAGACCACCGGAGCAAAGGTAGATCAAGTACGCAAAGCCAGAAACAAAAAAGTTGTTCTGAGCTGCGGTACCGTAGACGACCTAAATCTGGTGCGAAGTCGAGTCCAGCGAGACGTATCTCTAAAAGTGGAGACAGCGAAAGCTGGAAACCCACTAATTATAATCAGAGATGTCCTGTCCTACCATAAGGACTCAGAGATAGTGGAGAACCTCTTAGCACAGAACAAACACCTGCTGCAAGACGTTGTTTTGAAAGAGAGCACTATCAGGGTGAGATACAGGAAAAAGGCGCGCAATCCCCATGAATGTCATCCTGTATTGGAAGTCTCACCTCGTATTCACAAATCGCTGATAGAAGCAGGCAAGGTCTACATTGGACTCCAGAGGAGACCAGTGACAGACCACTCACCACTGGTGCAGTGCACCAAGTGCCTGGGCTTCGGTCATACAAAAGCAATCTGTCGGGAAAGAGACGAACTCTGCAGTCACTGCGGAAGATGCCATTCCTGGGCACAATGCAAGGCCAGAAAAGACAACCTGCCGCCAAGATGCAAAAATTGCGCAACCACGCATCCCAACAGCTCTAATAAGGACTTAGCTCACAACGCGTTCAGCAGTGAATGTCCTGAGAGAGTAAAATGGGATGGTATAGCGCGATCCCGAGTCTCATATTGCTGAGGGCACTCTAGAGGTACAAAGCTCAGTCCCCCAAAAAGTAGCAGAGAGACCAAGTTTGCGCTTCATTCAAGCAAACTTGCATCGCTCACAGACAGCAACAGCCGAACTCCTGAAAGTTGCAAAGGAAAGAAACGTTTCAGTCGCCCTAGTCCAAGAGCCGTATGTAGGCAACAAGGGAGCTATGAAACAGTACCCTGGAACCCGCATTATTCAGTGCAGTTTGAACAGGCAAAAGCCAGTAAAGGCAGCAGTAATCGTTTTTGGTGACAAGTTGGAAGTAATCCATGACCCCCAGCTTGTTACTGAAACTGAAGTAGCTGTTTTGCTGGTCAACGAAGACCTGAAGCTGGGAGTGATTTCAATCTACTTGGAGGGAGACCAACATATTGATCCGTACCTAGACAGGATAAAGGCTTTTAGTTTAAAACTAGCGACCAAAGACCTGATAGTCGCCGGTGACGTCAATGCCTGGTCCCATTGGTGGGGTAGTACATCGGAAAACAGCAGAGGAGAAGCTGTTCACTCTTTTTTCAACGAGATGGGTCTACACATACTCAACACTGGTGACACGCCAACCTTCGAAGTCGTTAGAAGAGGCAAGCTCTGCACGAGTGTAGTAGATGTTACCACGTGCAGCTTGCCACTTCTGGGGAAAATAGAGGGCTGGCAAGTAGACCGAAATCTAACAACATCAGACCATAATGCAATAACGTTCAACTTGCGTCTGGGGAAGGCTCTTAAATATTTGAAGCCTGTTACTACACGCAGGTACAACACTAGAAAAGCAAAATGGTCAGATTTCACGTCATGTCTGAAAACCACTCTCAAGAATAGAAAGTTGTCGCCGGAGTCAGTAAGAGAATGTAGAAGCCCAGACGAACTGGAGTCAATGATCACGAGTTACACCGAAAGTATCCACGAAGCCTGTAAACACTCCATCCCACTGGCAGGCCCGCGCAAGGGGAACCCAGTCCCCCCGTGGTACTCAAAAACACTCGATGATCTGAAGAAGGAAGTTCTTAGAAGAAAGAGACGAATCAAGAACGCCGCCCCCGACAGAGTCCAGTTTGTAGTCGACCAATATCAAATTGCTCGTCAAGACTACAAGGAACAAGCCGAGAAAGCGATGGTGGAGAACTGGAGGGAGCTCTGCACGAATCAGGAGAAAGAGAGCATGTGGGATAAGATCTACAGGGTGATCCGTAAAACCTCAGAGAGGCAAGAAGACCTGCTTCTGCGCGATACCGAAGGCAACACCCTGTCTCCGCAGCACTCTGCAGAGCTACTGGCCAGAACTTTCTATCCTGACGACTCTGTAAGCACAGACCTTCCGTGCCATGCAGAATTACGGGAACGGACAAGAGAAACGCCAAAGGACCTACCGGAAAGTGACCCTCCATTTACGTCAGCAGAATTGGAATCTGTGTTACGAACACTGAATCCGAATAAAGCCCCTGGAATAGATGGGATTACTGCTGACATATGCGCCGCAGCTATCCGGGCTGACGGGGAAACATTCCTAGCCATAGCAAACAAGTGCTTGTCGCTGGGACATTTTCCTAAGCAGTGGAAAGTAGCTCATGTGGTCATTTTACGTAAGCCCGGTAAGACAGACTACACTCAACCGAAATCTTACCGTCCCATAGGTCTCTTGCCTGTCCCCGGAAAAATCGTCGAAAAGCTTTTAGTGGCCCGTTTCCAATGGCATCTCCTCCCAACCATCAGTCAGAAACAGTACGGCTTCATGCCCCAACGGGGAACTGAAGATGCCCTTTATGACCTGGTAGAGCACATAAAAAACGGAGTGAATAACAAAAATGTAGTACTCCTAGTCTCCCTGGACATAGAGGGCGCCTTTGACAATGCATGGTGGCCCGCCTTAAAAGACCAATTAGCGAAGAAGAGGTGTCCTACTAACCTCTATGAGATAAAACACCTCAAACCTGCCCGATGGACCCCAAATTTATACAGATGGTAGCAAGATTAAGGGTCAAGTCGGTGCAGCCTTAACCTGGTGGGAAAATGGCAGGGAAGTCAAGTATTCAAAATTCAAGCTACACCCCGAATGCACAGTCTTCCAATCGGAACTTTATGCTCTTTACCGAGCGACTCAAATGGCGGCTACAAGCGGAATCTCTGAAGTCAACATATTGAGTGACTCACGATCTTCACTCGAACTGCTTCGGAACCCCAAAACGAGTCATCCTTTGGCAAGGAGAATAAAGGAAAACATTGGAATAATAACTGCAGAGGGGAGATCTCTTCGTCTTTTCTGGCTGAAAGCACACGTGGGCACCGCTGGTAATGAGAGAGCTGATGAGCTCGCAAAGTCAGCGGCACTCACTGAAACGTCAAGAGACTACGAGGGGATCCCCCTGTCCTACGTCAAAAGCAAAATTCGCGAAGAATCAGTCCGAAAGTGGCAGGACAGATATGAAACCTCGGATAAAGGCAAAGTCACTCAGACATTCTTCCCGGATATCGCAAATGCATATCGGGTGACGCGCGTCACAAAACTGACTCCTTTTCAGGTTCAAGCTTTGACAGGACATGGAGGAATAGCTGAATATCTGTACAGATGTAAGATCAAGAACAGCCCTGGATGCGAGTGCGACCCCGATGTCTCCGAGACGGTCTGGCACGTGCTCATCGATTGCCCCAGATTCTCGGCCGCACGACATGACCTCGAAATAATGATTGACAGAAATCTAGTGGTCTCGGATCTCCATAACATCTTAGCAGATCCAAAAAGTAGACAATTTCTTCTGTCTTTCATGGAGAGGTCATTCAGAATTGCGGCCAAAAGAAATTCTACTCTCCACTCCAACGAACAAAACATTCCAGCTGCAACACTTCCCACTGCAACACTCCCCACTACCTTACCATCCCGCACTACCTTAATACTTTCCACCATACCTAACATCACCATATTTCCTTCCACTCTAACACCTGATCCCATTTCGACACACTTAACACTCACACAGTCCACTGAAGCGACACAGAGCGCAATTCCCGTCCGAGAATTAGTACCCTCAAAAAGCGTAACCATCGATAAAATTCTGGAAAACGCGGAAAAAGGGGCTCCTGGGGTTCGTATCCGTGGTGTGGCTCTCTTCATGGACAGCAACAGAGAAAGATTCGGAATAAGCTTTTGCCAAGTCAGGGCCCGGAAACGCGTCCGCTTGTCACCTGGACTAGCATGTCTTCTTAACGGGAGCACCGCCAAAGTAACAATGAAGCGGAAATCCTACGACGCTATGCCAGTGTGTGAGGCAGGCGGCCACCAATTCCGACTGGTGAGATCGAAAAACAAAACGATTGCACTAGTCGAGTGGGGCGTCCAGTCACCTTTCACGCAGGCTAGCTCATTGCTTGAACATCTTAGCATACAAGGAGACAGTCCCCGGGTGATAAGCGTGGATGCGATGGTGGTTGAACGATTAAAAGCTGAAGCCGTAGACCGGCTGGGTTGTATCAAAGCCTCTGAACACCACGAGGTTGTCGTATATGAGGACAGAGGAGAAAATCTGAGTTTTCTGAAGTCCCCAAGTAACGACCCTAATAATGCAACAGACAGCTGGGGCCATCCCATTCCAAGTTCAGCCACCCTATCTGGTTCAGAAAGAGCAGAGCTTAAAGCAGCTTCTGAGGGAACTGTATTCCGCCCAAGTGGTAACTTTGGCACTATATCAGGTTTTTTCAGTGCTGCGGCGCAGAGTTTGTTCCGATTCACACCTAAAATTCCACCTCCACAGACAGCGGTGACCTCGAGAGTGGTTTCACAAACTCAGGTAACCCGAACGAGAGCAGACATGGGACAGGTCGATTCACCCCGTTATATCTCGACCTCGGCCCCACGAGACCACGCAAGAAACGCCTTTATCGAATACCTAGCCTTATTGAGAGCGACAAAAATTGTTAATCTCAAGAACTGCGACAACATTCTGGAGTTCTTTAGGCTAGGCGGTCCGGTAAGTGAGAGTCTACTAAAATCGAGACTCGAAGAGGCAGAAGCAGCCATATACAATAACGTCACTTCCCAAGTCATCAGAGGGACCATGAAAGGACAGCATATGGCAGCTTACAGTGCAGAAAGTGGTTTCGTGGAGCTGAATAAGAGAGAGACGGAACGAATAGGAAGACCGAAATACGCGATACCATCGAACGACCCAATTGTAGTCACCGCCAAGTGCACCAAGATAATGCTGGACGACAGAATCCTTGAGATGGCTAAAACCATTGAAAGAGGCTCGGACGTCGAGGCAGACTGGGAAGACTGGGTGGTACCAAAGATACAATGGGTCAACGGGGTACCAGGTTGTGGTAAGACAACATGGGTGATTCGACACTTTGATGTGGACAAGGACGCTATCATCACTACAACAACAGAGGCAGCAAAAGACTTGAGAGAAAAGCTATCGCACAGAATAGGAGATCTGGTAAAATCCAGAGTGCGAACCATGGCTTCATCCCTCGTCAATGGTTTTGGAAAAGAGAGCTTCAGCCGCCTTTTGGTGGATGAAGCTCTAATGAACCACTTCGGAGCCATAATAATGGCTGCAAGGCTGTCTGGTGCTAGCGAACTTGTCCTCATTGGAGACGTCAATCAGCTGCCTTATATCGACAGAGAAAAACTCTTCGAGATGAGGTACCATCGCCCGACCCTGGTTGCAAACATTACCCAGGAGTTGCTCTGCACACATAGGAACCCAATGGATGTCGCGTATGCGTTGAGGGAAATATACTCTGGTATATATTCCTCAGCTCCCCGTATTAGGTCTCTTGAGCAGAAAAGGTTCAAGGGGGCTCAAATATCCAAAACCCTCCCCAACACCCTTTTCTTAGTGCATACACAGGAAGAAAAGGAAATCCTCACCAGCCAGGGTTATGGAGAGGGCGCAGGATCACGTACCCTTACCATCCACGAAGCTCAAGGACTAACGTACGAGTCGGTAATCGCCATCAAAACGAAGCCTGGAATGAAACTACACGAGAGCGTGTCACACGCTGTCGTTGCATTATCACGGCACACTGGAACCTTCATTTACTACGCCGACGACATCGAAGATGATGCCATCAGCCGATTCGTGCGGCGTGCATCTTCCGCGTCATTGAGGGCCATCAAAGAGTACAACCTGCAGATGGCCATCAGAGATCGGAACGAGGCGGTGATGGAGGCTCTGGGCCGGGAGGAGACAACAGAGTTGTTATAGAAGAACATGAGAGCGATCACAAGCAGAGTTGAAACCACCGAGTAACACACGGAGTCGTAGCCTCGGACTCTGCGGATGATCGCTTTCACAAAGTAAATCATGACAAGTGTGTAATATCTAGAGTTTAGCATTGCGTGCATGCCCTGAGCATTCATTCTCGCCATCGATGGCTCCTTCTTGCGGCGGCGTTGTGTGTCGGGTCGTTCTCTTCCCTAAAATATGGTCGAGGAGAGCGATGGCTGGCACATGCGTCACACTCGTGATCGGGTGCTGCATGCGGGTCGCCGGTTTGCTCGTGGCATTCACGCAATGCACTGAAACTACTAACTTAGGCTAAAACTTAAACTAACCCATCTCTATTGTACTAACTCTTTTTGTATAGTAAAATCTAATAATTGAATATTTTAGTTAACAAAAGGCACAGACCCTGGAGTCTGTGGTTTGTAATTTTCCAATAAAAAAAAAAAAAAAAAAAATATCTCTTTAGTCTCTTTTTTCCTGATAATATAAATAGTGATATATTGTGTAGAGACCGAATTAAAAATTGAAAAGTATAATATGTATCCTTACCTAAATTATCAACCCGAAAGTGAGTTTGTCGGTTTATTGATTTATTGGTTCATAATATATCAGTCTTTCACGCAACAAAACAACGAAGAAGGAAAGCGACTTGATTTGTTCACATGGATACCTACCTATAGTTTATCGGAAAGTGTTATAGACTACTTTTTATTACAGAAAAATTAATGGCTCCTATATTATAGAATAAATACCATAACATCACATGGGCACAGAATAGTAAGTACAAAAATTAGCTTTTTTGTGCGTAATATTCTGTATCATATTTGTTTATAAAAATTGGTCGTTTTAGAGCGTGCAGAATTTCTAAAAATATAGATTTTCATCTTTATGAACAACATTTACCAACCCTGAACCCTGAAGGGACCAACCTTGGAAATCCGATTGGATAGATTCGATAGATCCGATAGATTTTCATCTTTATGAACAACATTTACCAACCCTGAACCCTGAAGGGACCAACCTTGGAAATCCGATTGGATAGATTCGATAGATCCGATAGATTTTCATCTTTATGAACAACATTTACCAACCCTGAACCCTGAAGGGACCAACCTTGGAAATCCGATTGGATAGATTCGATAGATCCGATAGATTTTCATCTTTATGAACAACATTTACCAACCCTGAAGCCTGAAGGGACCAACCTTGGAAATCCGATTAGATAGATTCGATAGATCCGATAGATTTTCATCTTTATGAACAACATTTACCAACCCTGAACCCTGAAGGGACCAACCTTGGAAATCCGATTGGATAGATTCGATAGATCCGATAGATTTTCATCTTTATGAACAACATTTACCAACCCTGAACCCTGAAGGGACCAACCTTGGAAATCCGATTGGATAGATTCGATAGATCCGATAGATTTTCATCTTTATGAACAACATTTACCAACCCTGAACCCTAAAGGGACCAATCTTGGAAATCCGATTTTAATCTGACAACTGTATTAACTATATAAAAAAAGTTGTTTTTAAGCAAGCAAGCATCGAGACAAGCTTGCCTTGCTTGTTCACGTAGATATGCATTATTGCTTGTATATTCATCGCGCAAGTGTGCGCAAGCGTCCCCATAATCCAAACTACGACTATGCAGAGACACCGTCTCTGCCAGCATAAAATACCACGAAATAAATACGGATTTTATCTGTGTTAAAAATATGTAAAAATAGAATTACTCTCGGTAAAAAAATGTAAAAATTATAGTAAACATATGACAAAGAGTGCAAAGAGTAGGCACCTACTTACGTATAAGCAGAAACAAGAATATTTAAAAATATCTTCTCTTAAAACAAGCTTTTAGTGAAAAAGTACTCGCCAAGACGAAACAAGCGAGCCGAAACTCGATGGGTTTGCGTCGTTTCGTTACAGAGTTCCTAGGTCCACCTTCCAGCTCCAACATCAGACGCTGGTTACCATTGAAAGACAAACTACTCGCCAAGACCATTCAAATGAACCCAAACTCGATAAGGTTGTGTGGTTACATATCAAAGTTCCTTTGGCCACCTTCCAGCTCCATCATCAGATCAGCACCATGTCATCATAATACTGCATTGTCACGCAATTTACACATGAATGCAAAATTTCAGCTCTATCGAAAACCGGGAAGTGGATCAAATTTAACTTGCAAGATTTGATTACATACAGACAGACAACGGGACAAGTCAATAAAAGCTTGTAAAAATTACAGTACTGCGTTGCCTTCTATATATAATAAGTTATGTATGTTAATACTCTAAGTTACTTGTTGGTGCAAATAAAAAAAATGTGTTTCTGATTTTTCCCAGGTGCCCTTGCGGTACCTTCTCAGGTACCCTTGCGCTAGTTACCCTTTAACCAAATCTTGGGGCTCAGCCGCCTTCTGTGCTCGCCCATGCCCGGTAAGCTGTAGAGGCCTCAGAGGCCAATAGCTTTAAGTCATTAAAAAAAAAACAACAGTACTGCGTATGAATGTTATCTTCTCTACTAAGCTAAGCCTAAGCAGCCCCTCGACCCACACCCTAATTTTCTAATACAATCAATGTAATATGAACTTGAAACCTTATTACCGTTCCGCTAATCACCATACCTTTTTGAAATAAACCTTCAATAAGCTCTTAATAAACCTACGCTTAATGTAAATAAGAACCAAAATACCTCCGTTCCTCGTGTGATTTCATTATTTCGTGTCCATTTGAATAATCCCAGGATTGATACAATTTATATCTGAGGGTCTCACCGTATATTCCAGTATTCAGTCTTTCAATACAACGGTAAAACGTGTCTTAAAATCTTAAAAAAAAATTAGGGCCAAACCAGAGTACAGAATAAACAAGTTTAGTTTTGTAAAAAAAAACCTTTTTGACATCAGCGTCGTCATATAGCATCTACTAGAACTTTACTGTGTGATCTCATATTTCGAGAGAACAAGAAAGGTACTGAAATTTAAAAGTATCTAATAATAAAACAACTAACAATAATTATTTGTTACTTGGATTTTCTTTAGACCTTCAAGGGTCTGTGGATGATCCAATTGCTTTCTATGTAGTAGTAGTGTAGTATTGTCATTATATTTAAAAAAAAAAAAAAAAAATATTTGTGTCTGATTCCTTTAGCGCTGAACACAAACATGTTCCAAATCCAAAAAGTGCGCGGAAATGATAATTTCTGCGCACTTACAAAAAAGTTTAAAAACTCAAAGTTTCTTATAAATGAATAGTTTGAAAAACACTCGAAAAACGCGTTTTTATAAATGCACGTAAATCAATAGGTAAATAATAGATTTGTTATAATAACCTTGAAACTTGATCGTGTTCAAAGTCCATTACGTGGCCTTTCTCACAAGTGCAAACACGACTATGATACGATATTCCATCATGGAATGCCAGTGCCTATCTTCCGGCTTCATTTTCAGACCTTGGAACCTAATCGTGGTCAAAGTTCATTACAAGACTTTGTTAAGAAATCCCAAACAGCTATGATACGATTTTCCATCATGAAGTTCCAGTTCATATCTTCCGGCTCCATTATCAGATTAGTTCGACAGTTCCAAATTATTGTATTGTCATCAGAGTTACTTTACAGCTGCCTATTTTCATTACGTTACAACCCTCGGAAGATGTTTAAATTAGTTACCATAATTCCATTACATAGTTACATACAGGTCCTAAAAGCGTGTCAAAAACACCACCTTTGGGTGCATTTAAAAGGGAACCAAGTCGTCCTTTTCGAATTGATGGGATGAAAACAATAAATTTAGAATATGTGAATTGTCAATAAGTACACCCCAAACAGCAGCTGTAATATTTATTTTTTGCAAAAAATAGCATGACCGACTTCACCCGTGTACAGAATCATTATTAAATAGTATAAAACAAAGTCGCTTTCCGCTGTAGGTCCCCATGTATGCTTATATCTTTAAAATTACGCAACGGATTTTGATGCAGTTTGTTTTAATAGATAGAGTAATTGAAGAGAAATGTTTATATGTATAATACACCTGTGCGAAGCCGGGGCGCATCGCTAGAACGCAAATATTATGCACGGATCGATGTAACATTTTTCGCATCATTGTTGATTTATCAAAAACGGCTCGGCCAATTTCAATAAAATTTAAATGGGACCAATTCCAAAGAATACTCTTTCCAATAAAAATTAATAGTTCTTGAAATCGGACTACTATGAAAAAAGTTATGCGTGGTTATACATAAAAAAAATATACGCGTCGAATTGTATACCTCCTCCGGTGGTTCGTCGGCCAAAAAGTAACTCTAATCAAGAAGAAGGTTCCGTTTCTGCCAAGATTTGTAACTGTCTCTAAGTAATTATTTATAATCTGACCCAGCTTCGAATAAATACGTCTGCTGATTGTTTGATGAATTAAATCTCGTTTTACTTCTATTTATACAGACTACATTATTAAGTCAAGTTTCTGTTCATTATAATTTATATTAATCTTCTTTTGGATTGTGTATTATGGAAATCTCTTTATAAATCTAAGACTTTAAGTACTAGTCTGGATATTTAAAGGGCGGTGAAACCAAAGTCTACGTTAAGAGATCTTTTTAACCGACTTCCAAAAAAGAGGAGGTTAAATGTTCATCTGTATATATTTTTTGTGTATGTTCAACGATATTTTCGCTAATTGTGAACCAAATCAAAAAATCTTTTTTAGTTCGAACGAGTATAATACTTTCGAAGTGGTGCCAGTTAAATTTAAACGAAATCGGCTGAGCGGTTTTTGAAAAATCCACAATAATGAAAACAAAATACCATAATTCCAGCGAACTCAGCTGTATTTTTGGGCTTGACTTTGGATGCAAAACTACAATGGGGGCCTCATATCGAAGTATTGGGAAGTAAGCTAAGCTCTGCAATATATGCTATCCGAAAAGTACGCCAACTCACTGATATAGCTACTGCACGGCTAGTAGCTATATCAGTGAGTTGGCGTACGCTTACTTCCATAGTTTAATGAGCTACGGTGTCCTATTGTGGGGTGCAGGGGCGGATGTTGATGCAATGTTTGTGCTTCAGAAACGCGCAATACGTTCTATCTATAATCTGAGTCCAAGAACATCACTTGCTAACGTATTTAGAGAAATTAATATACTTACGCTACACTCACTATACATTTATGAAAACATAATGTACGCGAGGAAAAACTTAAATAGTCTAAGAGAGCAAGATGATCGGCTAGCACAAAATCGGCACCATAAACATAAATTAGTGTATCCACGTCTAAGACTCACAAAAAGCACCAAATCTTTTGTGGGGAATGCAATACTGTGCTATTATAAAATTCCGGAAGAAATATTAAGCCTTAATGACAATAGTTTAAAAAAAAATACCAAGGAATATCTAATAAATAAGGCATATTATAAATATGAGCACTATGTTCAAGACAAGAAAACGCGATCAATTGAACTATTACCGTAAGCTTACCATCAAATAATTATACATTTTGACATTGATTTGACATATATTTACATATACTATATATTATGTACTAGATTATAGGTACATATTTTAAGTTTTAACAAGGCCCCTCTACAGCCGCTGATTTTATTTATTATTTCTGTTTGCGTGATGGTTTTTTATTCTGTTTTGTACATCGACGTGTCCAAGTGTTCTCATATGTGTTCCTACGGAAATAAATGTTTTTGACAATTGACTATAACTATTCGAATTTTATACGCGATGGAAGTCGGATTTGCCATTTTTTTTTAGTCTAAAAGAGTATATCTAATATTGTTTTTAAGCTTTCGCGATTTGAACACATTATTATTTTATACTACGGGACTAATCGCGCACCAAAATTACGAGATAAATAAATACCTCCTCATCCCGACGTTTCGGCCGATTGCCGATTGTTGGTGCGCGATTAGTCCCGTAGTATAAAATAATAAAGTATATCTAATACTTTCGAAGTGGTGCTAGTTAAATTTAAACGAAATTGGCTGAGCCGTTTTTGAAAAATCCACAATAATGAAAACAAAACACCATAATTCGAGCAAACTATTCGAATTTTGTACACTATGGAAGTCGATTTTGCTATTTTTTGCGAGAAATAATATGAATTTTGGCCGTAAATTTGTTTTTTAAATATATTTTAACAAGCGAGTGAAGCGAGCAAATCGTCGCTTCAGGTCGCAAATTTTTCTTTCATCTGTCCGAATGTTACCTGGTTTCAATGTTGCTCCTCCTCTATAGGTCACATTTTTTAACAAATCTTGATTAAACTTTGTACCTAAGAGATTCTTGATTTGATTTGAAGGAATAATTGTCTCAAAAAGCGGAAGCGGTTTTTGTAAAACTATGAGTGATAAAATATTTTACGCATTATGCTGTTGTCGCAATTATCTGCTGGTGTTTATGTGGTTAAAAGTATAACCTTTGCCATTCATCCTATTAACAAATTTAGTTACATTAAATTTACTGATTTAAAAATTGCAATTACGGTGTACCATGAAAACGTGCATTCCAGACTGAGCTACGGGATCATTCTATGGGGCAATAGCTGCGCTGCGAGTGACCTGTTTATTGTCCAAAAAAAGTTTATACGCATACTAGCCAACATAGACCAGACTGACAGTTGTAAGCCCTATTTTAAAAAATATAACGTTTTGACCTTATACATTTTAAAGATCTGTAAATTTGTTCGTAACAATTCTCATTTATATAGAACACGCCAAGCTATTGGTATCTATTCCACACTGCGATACGGAAACCGGTTATTGTTACCTACGTCCCTGCAGATGCACTCATCTGCTACATTTACTATGTCAGTCAATATTTATAACAAATTGCTACCGGAATTGAAAAATGTGAATGACATAGGTACCATTTATTAAAAAATTGAAACAATTCCTAATCTGTAAAGCATATTATACAATAGACGAAATTTTGACTGATCAATTATAATTATTATTGTGTAAAATTATTCTAATATTATCATTGACATTTTGTATTTAATATTGACATTCGCATTATTTTATTGATTCTTTTCTATGGACATGCAAATTGTGATTTTATTATTTATTGTTGTTTTCGTTAAAGGTAATGTAATATATGTAATGTTATTTATTTATTTTAATTATTCCGAAATTGTTGAGTCTTTGAGTAGAAAGTGAGTAGTAGTAGATTTTACATAATTTATAGTCATGTTAAATTTAATGTTTTGTAACCAAATTATTATTGACATAAGTGACCAGTCTCACTCGAATACGCAGTGCCCGAGGGTCCATACTGAACTTTGTACCTTAACTTTGTTATTAACATCCTGTACTGTATGGAAGCATGAATAAATGAATACATTATTTATTTAAAAATAGTTCAGATAATTAAATTGGCGTGAAAAACTTTTAAGCACTAAAATTTTAATTAAATTTAAACACCCTCTCTGAAAGTCGCTCAAAAATATTTCCACTACACTAGCATGAGCAGTTAATCTTCAGATATTGAATTATGCCGTCTAGAATGTTCTCAACTTACTCTGTTAATTACTGTGCTTAAAACTTGGCCACTAAATTAAAAGGATAAACTAGATCCCAGAGAACTCACTTATCCTAATTGCTGGCATTTTAACTTAGACCTAGGGCTTTCTAAATAATTTGAGACGCTTAAGTTATTATCAAAACATTCTGTACCTTCTGAAATGCCTTTGTTGATTTAGAAAGGGATATGGGATAAAGCAGTATCAAAGGCAGTATCAATCAATCTTAACTAGTGACGCTTTATGGTTACGTCCATTGATGGACAAATATTAAATAGGCCGATGAAGATGAATGTATAAAGCAAAATGGGAGAAAAAATGCCTCGTTAAATCCGACAAAATAATCACGCATTCTTTCTACACACAAATCTGATTAAGTCCGTAGAGACGCGTTGGATGCAAACCGTTTCAACGAATTCTATGGAAAATCTATAACGGTGTCCAATAGTATAGATTAGAATTGTGTAAACGCGCATGAAGTATTCATAATACAAAAAAAATGTATTCGTATTCTCGCAAATATAAAATCTCCCGATATTACCAAACCAAAATTCCATGAACCATACTTTATAAAACTTGAAATTATGTCCCTGGTTTGAAATATACAAATTTGTATAAAAACACCCTGACTATTTCAACAAAGCGGCTGATAAATCGCACAAAATTAGATCACAATATAAACATAAACTCTTAGAACCATAGTCTAACTTAGCAATGCACAGTTCTAGCTCAAATTCTATGGCTATAAAAATATTCAATAAATTGCCAAACAATCTAAAAGTTCTTATTCTAAAAAAAAAACAATCTGTTTCATAAAACAACTAAAAAAAATCTTTTTATCGAAATGCTATTACACATTAGACCAATTTTTTAACGATAATAGAAAACATAATAATAAATCGTTCCAATACAAATAATAAAATTGCCATACCCTTAAAGGGTCATATGTATCACTATACAAAACAATACATGTTAACTAAGAACCGCATGCAAATTTAATATGTTGCAATAAATGATTTGATCTTGACTTTAAATATGAATAATTTATTAATCAGAAAAAATATTGTTTTGAAGCCATTGTGGACATACTCGTATAATGCTGTGTCTCAGCCGTAAGATGTCCACTGTTGCGACGATCTACTGTAACATTACATTCACACATTATGATGTGGCACCACATTCACACAAGTGAAAATATGATTAACAGTTATTAATATTTACGTAACATTACCTAAAGTTAATAAATTATAAAGAGTGATTGTAATTATAAAAAATGGTTATGTTTATAATAAAAAGAGCTCATAAGAAACTTTATTCAAGTGTTGGTACTTTAAATTGATAGATTTGGAGCTACGGGACATGGACAACATTGGGTTACCTGTAGCCAAGCCAAATCCTTTTCTAATTAATCAAAGGTACTACCTATAATCTAAATAGAATTAATAATGAAGTAATATTTCTTGGTATTAGATAAATGGAATAGCAACACGATGACAATAAATATTTGTTGTTATTTCTCTAGCCAACTACCACTCGATGTCAACATCAAATATTACGAGTTTCTATGTGTTTAGTTGTTGACTACACGTCCCTGTTAGGTAATAGCCACGATAATGGCGGATGATAAACATTAAGGGGTAGTTATGTAAGTTGGGAGTACCTTAACGTGTAGATTAACTTCTTTAGATTCCGAATTTGACACAATCGTACCAAATTGCAAAACGTCTTGAACAGAAAAGTGAGGTCGGTTTTTTGATCGACGAACTACCGGAGGATGTATACAATTCGACGCGTAGATTTTTTGACGTGACAACGTCTTATAAATTGGTTTGCCGGGTGACACTTCAAGAAACAGCGTTACGCTCCGCTCACGTTATGCGCTCACAATGAGAGCGAGTGAGAGGCACGCGTCATGGTTAGCCCGCCTAAGAGCGAGAGAGACAGACATTTTCATCCTTCTTCCTACTATACGAATGAATATTCACATTAAAATTATTTTACCACTCAAAGTCGTTGTCACGTAAAACTTTCGCCCGTATACCGACTTTACAGTCAACCAATTTTTTTTTTTTATGTATAACCACGCATAACTTTTTACATAGTGGTTCGATTTCAATAATTCTTTTATTAATGGAAAGAATATACTTCATTGGTCCCATTAAAGTTTTATCGAAATCCATTGTTGGTTGAGCCATATTCAATAAATCAAAAATAATGTGAAAAATGCTACATCGATCCGTGCGAAATATTCGCGAATTCTGTAGAAGTTGGTCATGCTAATATTTGCAAAAAAATAATCTTGTTATACATGTGGTGAGTGAATTGGTGTTGCGCCGCCATAGTTTGACTGACGAGCCAAGGCGTAGTTTCTTTGTCACGTACAATGTATGTATGTAATTGTGTCTGTACACAGCGAGGTGTATTTTTGCCGGCCTCGTTGTTTTGTTCACAACATTTTGTTTTGATTTTTTTATATCTAAGTAAGTTCAAAGTAAGCCAAATATACTTTAGCTAATAAAGCTTTTAAATTAGCGTGTAAAGTTTCTAACTAAAAGAAGTCAGAAAGGAAGTAGATTCCGTTGTCTCTATTTTTTATCGTATCATATATTTTAAGTACTATTAGAGAAATTCTGATATTAAATTATTTGCTTGTTCAAAATTCAGATCTCGGAAGCGGCTCTAACGATGTTGATGAAATTCGATCTGTACTTTCTTGTAAGTTTATTTAAAAGCGGTATATCGGGTTTACCCAAACAGTAAAAACGGGACCATATTATTAAGACTCCGATGTCCGTCTGTCTGTCTGTCACCAAGCTGTATCTCATGAACCATATAAGCTTGACAGCTAATATTTTCACAGATGATGTATTTCTGTTGCCGCTATAACAGCAAATACTAAAAACATAATAAAATAAATATTTAAGTAGGGCTTCCATACAACAAACGAGGAAACGAACTATAATTTATTAGGAATTGTTTTGCTCGCTATTAATAATGGCAAGAGAATAGAGTTAAATCCTTCGTGCGCGTATCCAACTCGCACTTGGCCGATTTTTCGTAGCTGGTCACTTTCTATTGTAGGATATTCTGCTACAGAGAAATGCTAGGTACGAAAGCTCTCATTTATCCCGACAAAGGGGTAAAGAGTCTAGGACCCTCGAAGCCATTAACCCTCGAAAGCCGGGGGCACTCGAGTCACAGCCGAGGTTACCAGCGATACTTACGTACGATAGTTTGCCCGATCTAGATTTGATCTCGTTTTCTTTTCTGATTATACTATTCTTAGGGTTAACTCTGTTTGAAATAAATGAAGCCAGTGAAGGAAAAATATCGACAAAAATTGCAAGTTGTAGTCGGTTGCTACCGTACTTAAGGACTTGTAGTGTTAGAAGCTTGGCTTTACATAAGATCTGACAACTTTTTGAAAGTGCGAACTGTGGCTATATTTCACATGAAAATGTTTTTGTTGGGCACATATTATACATTAAAGCTAAACGCGCACTAGTCCGCGCTGCAACCATCAATCTTAACGTCGCACATCTGACTAAGTCGAATGATCCGCATTATTAAAAAACCGGACAAGTGCGAGTCAGAGTCGCACATCGAGGGTTTCGTACGTTGTTAAATTAAAAATCTGTTTAAGCATGTGCTAATGAAGTTCTTTTATATGATACCTTACATGATACCATTTACTCACTTTGAATTTTGAACCCATATTTTGTGAATTTTGAGGCCCTATTTTTTGTGACTTAAATAAAAATATACAGTTTTCAGATTTATTCTTATATGTATACTCTGAGACAATGCTTCTCGCCAAGTTTCATAGTTCTATGTCAACGGGAACTGCCCTGTAGGTTTTGATTTTTGTGAGTGCGAAATATGCGGTTTTTTACGACATAAACGGCTTTAACTTTTTTAAACGATAACTGAAAAGTTTTTCTTTTACACAACTGCAAGAAACCATAGATATACGGATACAGTTTAAATTTCAACTCGATATCTTTACGCGTTTCAGAGATAAAGAGTCTTGACATACACACAGACGGACAGACGGACAACAAAGTGACCCTTAAGGGTTCCGTTTTTTCCTTTTGAGGTACGGAACCCTAAAAAATGTTATAGGTGTTTGACGTTCTTGATTGCGTTTGATTTTTACGACTGGTGAGCATTTAATCATTCAGCCTAATATGCTACTGTTGAACAATCCTTCAAAGCTTAGCTGCTGAAGAACGAACTAGTAATAAGTAGTCACCACGCTGGCACGATCCAGAGTGCAGGTTTTCTCATAAAGTTTTCCACCTCCAAAATATCACTTCACCTTATAAATATGAATGGTTTAAATCCACGATCTTACGGAGAACGTTATCAGACTACTTAAGCCACCACGGTTTCTATCGCTTAATAAATGCAGCTGCTTACCATTACCATCTAAACACCATTATTATATTATTCGACAAGCATGGAGACTCAATCTTCAAATAGAAGCGACGCTTAACGTAGCCAAGGACGTCCACTCACATAGAAGGTAGAAAATCTGACCTGCAGAATCGCACTAAGTAATTAAAAGCCGAACAAACCGATTTCTCATTGAAAATACAGGGTTATTGTAATAAAATGTACTACTCAGCCATGAATCATTATGAATCAGCAGTCCTATATAAATTGCATCTCGGAATCGACAAAATGAATGAAACATCTGATTTTTTCTAGAATTCCGGGTTTTCCCCATAGTAATAGTAGGTCGATTCAAGTCAATTCAATTTCAATTTAATTATTTCAATTAATACGGTATTTACACCAATTACGTTAATTAAATCATAATTATCATTTATTATAATTAGAATTAAAATAATAGAGTCAAAATTAATTGTCTGGTACCTAGAGTATGGGTCCCTTGGAGGCGACGTTAACACTGTCATAGAAGACTTGCAGTTTCTAACAACAGAGTTTAATACAATAGGGCTCGCCTTGAATTTTTCTAAATGCAAGCTTTTTGTCCCAAACTCCTCCACAGTCAAAGTATTAGAAAATCGATCTCTTCACCTATTAGAGCCCCGATTCTAGATGAGTCAATTCAAGATTTTGTTGACGAAAAAATTCAAAAATTTTATGCAATATCCGATCGTCTTTAAAAAAATTAACACTCATATGGCCTATGTCATTCGTTACTGTCTTTTTGTCCCAAAATTTATGTATTCTCTAGATGTAGTCAGCTTTGGAATCACCCTTTATCTTTACAACAGCTTGACAACGTTCAAAAGGATACACTCATTCTTAACACCCCTTTGGATGATCGTGCTTGGCGCCAAGCCTCACTGCCTGTAAGGTTTAGTGGTCTCGGTATACGCAAAATTTCCAGTGTAGCTTTGCCAGCTTTCTTGTCCTCAGTTTTCAGCAATCAAAAGTTAGTAAATAACATTTTATCATCGTTTCTTCCAAATTTAATCTCGAAATCAGCAATCTGAGTGACGCTGTTGAGCGTTGGAAAAAAAGCCTGCCCAAGCCAACCTTTGCCCAAAGCTCCCAATTCTCAGAAACAGTAGGACGGGCCGCTCTGTGAATTAGAACTGCATAAACTAATTCAAACCTCAAGTTGTACTACAGAGCGCGCTCGCTTGCTTGCCGTTTCAAGATGGGAGTCGGGGCTTTGGCTACATGCCCTTCCATCAAGTAATATTGACAACCTTTTGGATAATAACTCTTTCCGGATAGGCGTATCTCTCCGCTTGGCGTGCCCCTTTCGACTTAGTACATCCTTCCTGAATAACACTGTATTTCCGACAGAATCAATCGTCATACCAACCTTGCCTTTACCTTGGCCGTCCTGTGACTGAAATGCTGATGATATCACAAGAGCATAACTTATTCATCTTTTAAAATGTAAGTATGTCAATCGACCAGGCGACGGGTCGGGCCGGATCGTAATCAAAACAATTTCATTACCTCGTTAAAAGATTTTTCTTGTCACTTTGGAGTAATGTCGCCGGGCTAAGTTTGTTTTCGCGATGGAGGGTCAAATCATTAAAATGAATTTGTTATTGAGTTAGATTTTAATGATAATTATGATAAAATTAAGTTAACTGAAGTTGAAGCCGTTTAAGTTTATTTTGGCAAAAATTCTGATGATAATTATGATAAAGTCAAGAGAATTTTGAGCCGTTTAGGTTTATTTTGGCAAAAATTTACTGTTTTGTAAAATACTATTGGTTTAGTTTTAGTTTGATTTTTGGTAGATATTTTTATTTGAACTGAAACAATTTTTGCTAGGTATTCTTATTTGAACTGAAACGTTAAACTCTGGGCCTTATGAATAAGCCACGGCAAGTGCAGCGTATAACGTCCACTGATTAGATAGATCGAAGATAGAATTTAGACCGCAGGAACGTGCTGGATGCAAACCGCTTCCAACAGTGCTTATCCGAAATCCAAAGGGGATGCTTAGGTATGTGAAGTAAGTAGGGAACGTCCCCCGGCTGATAACGATGTTAACGAAGACTTTTATTAATACCTACCGCTTATTATAAACACTTATACGGTACAACAGTGTGCACGTGTTCCGATTGCTGGAAAACCAAATACACAGTTGTTTAATGTTGATTTCATGTTTTATAAAGTCATTTAACATGTTTTCGACTTCAAAAGCTATAATTCGATTTGATTGAACAGCAGTGCAAATATTCATTTGATGATTTGATGTAATCAATACGAATTTGTATCATAGACTGGTTGCCTGAAAAATAACCACAATCATGCCTACGGAAAAGCAGTAAAGTCAATATGAGTATGATGTAAAACCAATTTTAAAATAACTGAAGAAATTTTAAGAGTCCTTCATCGGAAAAAAAATGATGTATGTAGAGCTTTCAGTACTTCACTGGAGTCAAACTTTTGAAAAACACTACTCACAGAGCTAAAAAACAAGGAAAACTACTAGTTTAACTCGTAGAGTGAAAAATAATTCTAAAATTGCCTTTGACTCTCAACTACTCGTAGTTACTCGTAAGCAAACAGAATTTACCCCTCGCTTGTTCACAAAATATTTTCTCAACTTCTTAAACGTAAATATATGTACTTGTTCTTACGTGAGTGTGTATCCATTAATGGATTATTTATAGCTTCTTTTATCAAAAATCTCCAATACCCAAAGCTGGTTAAAACCCTATAAAAGTCTTATCTTTATTATCATTACAATCTGTGCTTTCATTTGAGCCCAAGTCCATCGCATTACGACCTTTTTAAAAACCTTTTATCAAGTTCTTTGCAAACACACCCGTCAAAACCTCTTTGAGGTCCCTACTGACCCTTTAAAAATCAGCGTAATCCTCAAAGTCGCATTAGTACCCAATAAAACAAACTTTTCAGAAATTTCATCAAACGGGAACAAAGTTCGGTGAACGACGGAATAAACCCAGTAACCACAGTGGGTGCAGAGCGGAAACTTTCGCAAGTAGTGGGAAGTTTGTTTTCTTTATGGTAAACAGTTGCAAAAGGTTCTAACTGATAGTGTAGTTATAAATGGGTTGTATAATTATATGGGATAGTTGAAGATAGTAAAACTAGATAGAAATAATAGCCTCAACTCTTCTATTTCTTCCTAATTTTGCTGTGGCCAATCGCCCTAATTTAAAATTGACGAATTTTGTATTGATATTTTATTATGTTGATTTTGTAATTATAAAATATAAATGTTTTTCATTACTAGATAGGTATTTGTTTACTTAATTATAATTTAGTAATCATATATCTTATAATGAGCCATACCAATAGGTATAGGTGAAAATTTACTTTGCTATACTCTTACAGGATCAAATTCCTTTGCATGAAAATATTACATAAAACATGTTTGTATTAAAGTGAAAATAAGCGAAAAAACGTAGCACGGACGCTACGATTTCTTGACCGACGAACCACCGGAGGAGGTATACAATTCGACGCGTATATATATTTTTTTTATGTATAACCACGCATAACTTTTTTCATAGTAGTCTGATTTCAATAATTATTATTTTATTGGAAAGAATATACTTCGAAATTGGTCTCATTTAAATTTTATCAAAATTGGCTTAAGCATTTTTGATAAATCAACAATAGTGTGAAAAATGTTACATAGATCCGTGCATAATATTTGCGTTCTAGCGATGCGCCCCGACTCTGCACAGGTGTATTATACATATAAACATTTCTCTTGAATTACTCTATCTATAAAATGCATCAAAATCCGTTGCGTAGTTTTAAAGATATAAGCATACATGGGGACAGACAGCGGAAAGCGACTTTGTTTTATACTATGTAATGATTCTGTACACGGGTGAAGTCGGTCATGCTATTTTTTGCGAAAAATAATGATTGCTACGTCAGTATTATCATAGTAGCGTTCGTTTAGTTTTAATATACTCGTAGTAGCGCTCATAGTGCAGTTTGAATATGTGCTTTGTAGCGATCACTGAAGTTAGGACACGTTCTATACTATTAGTCTTTGAACGAGTGACTGTGGGCACTTATAAAATAGCGCCGCCGTGGCTCGGTTGACACAATAAAACATAGGTCCCAATTTTTAAACCGTTCATCCTTGTCGGAGGCTTTCAGGTGGGTCAAGAGTCTTCTTCTCATTAAGCGGGACTGTCTGGTTTTAAACAGGCGGCTAGACGGTTTCAAACCATCGCTTCTGGCATTGGTTTGCAACGCAAGCCGTGCTACAAAGGGCGTTTGAATGTCACATGAAATGTGGTATAAAACAACTGTCGATACTGTTTTAAACCTCTGTTTCAAACCGCTGTTTAATACCGTGTAGCATGGGCTTTAACCTTTTAGCCATGTTAGAGCCTTTTAGGCGCCTTATGAGTTCTCTTTTCTATATTTATCTTCTCTTTATTTATCATTAAATTTAACAAAACACAATATTGTGTCTAAACAGCTGATTACATTCTTGCAAAAGATTGACTACTGTTGAAATTGTTCTACAAAATAACAGGGTAACTCAGCTAACTTCGTTAATGCTACGAATAAGAAGCAATGCAATCATAGCTCGCCGTTATTGTATTTTGTTGGACTGCTGGCTTGATGATTATTCCCACTGGGAATTTAACTTTAAAATTTACAGAAACTGGGTTAACTGTGGTGCGCAGAAATTACGGTTAATTTGTTAATCTGATGGTCTGACGACGAAATATTCAATTTGTAGGTGATTCCAAGATTAAAACACATCAGTGAGAATGTTTTTATGTAAATAAAAGTTAAAGGTGCTGGCTTGATGATTAATTTTATTTGGAATTTAACTTTAAAATTTTCAGAAACTGCATTAACTGCGGTATACGGAGCGGATATTACGGTTAATTTGTTATACTTATGTTTTGATACCAAAATATTCAACCTGTATAAGCTTATTACCATGATCAAACTACTAACTAATAAATTATTATACATCAAAACTTAAATCTAAAAACTATAACTATTAAAATTAACCTACTTAAAATAAAAACTAATACTAAATACTAAAACTTATATTACTAAAATAAAACTAATCTAAAAGACCCGGGGCAGAGGGTAACGTGGCCAGAATGCTGGCGGCGTTGCCTCGTTGAATTGATATGCTTATTTTTTGACCAAAATAGATGCCAGCATTCTGGTCACGTGTCACCTCTACCAGTCGCCTAGCCAGATATTAAAAATAAAAATTATTATTATTAAAAATAACTTTTTCAAAATACATGCTTATGAGATCCTGGATATCATGTAAATGTGTGTAATGTTAATTTTACTTGTCTAGCCAAGACAAGTAAAACGAACCCAAACACGACGGGTCTATCTTGTTTAGTACAGGAGTTTCTATGACCACCTTAAGACCCCATCATCAGATCAGCTCCATGGTGTCAAATTATTACATTGTCACGCGATATTCATATGTGTGTAAAATGTCAGCTCAGTCGAAAACCGTATAGTTGTTTAAAGGACATGCCCACAAAATGTATGGAGGCTGGTATAATAATAATCAAAAATTCAAACCACAACACTCGTTACATTTCGAGAAAGTTCATATTTTTCTGAGTCTATTACAACAGTCAAAAACAAAAAGGACCCCCCTGCTTTTTTTTAAAAATTAATTTTGAATATATTAGGATAAATTAATATATTTGGCTCAATAGGTACTTTATCTCTAGCAACCCTGGTTAAGTAACCTCCATTATTGTTAAATGGAAGCACTATTACCAATTAGACACAGTTTTTAAGTGTTTTTTGTCACATTGTACCTACTAACTGGTCACACTGGTAGGTTATAATTTTTAATTTTAGCAAATTAAGAGATGAATGTGGAAGAATCAGCTACGAATGCAAGTAAAATAACGATAGAAACACTTTATTATTGCTAAACTAATAAAAATACAAAGCTGTATTATTATTTTTCTTACAATTTATTTTTCACATTTAAAAAAAATGGAGCGATAAAAAATCTAAATTAAGTATTTTTGAAAAGCCCATATATCAAGCTTTCAAATGATGTATATATATCATCTTGGTTCGATTTTTCTCTGAATAATATACCACTTGTGGTCGTCACCTTTAACTTGCAAGATTCCACCCGAACTTACATACATATTTAGTACATCCAATGGCAAGTTAATGATAAGAGCTTGTAATTTTAACTAAAGTAAAGTAGACATCCCAAAATACATTTATTTAATTGACGGCGATTGGCTTGCTAATTATTATCATTGAGAATTTAATTTTTAAATTAGCAGTAACTAACTATGGTATATCGTACAAATGATTTGACGACTAATAATTCAATTTAAAGGTGTTGCCAAATTTTGCCCACTTACAATTTTTTTATAAAAATGGGCAAAATGGTTATACCTTTAACCTATAACTTAAATAATTCGTCGTCATATAAGTAAAATAACATATCTAACGTATCACCAGTTCTCAGACAATAACCTGCTACAAAATTTTTCATTTCCTTTGCATTCACCGGTACTCGCTACTTATAGACATATTTAATCACAGACACACGTACAAGTTTTATCACGGCCCTCATTTTTCGTCGCGCGTTAAATATAGGTTTAAATTGTATGGTATCGGTTTTTTCACAGGTTTTATTTATTTGGAGCTTTTGATCTTTTAAACGTGTTTACCCGTGAACATGACGTATTCAACTGCACTGAAATATCGAGAGCTCAAAATAAATAAAAACCTTGGAATAACTCGTAGCTAAATTTAAAGTTGTCAAAGATCAAGATGGCCGCAAATATGTTTTTCATCCCAGAAAGAGTATTTTTGCTTTTCGATATCTGAATGCAAAAGCCGTTTTTATCCGCTGGAGGATAAATAAATTGCATTTAGAACATCGTGTGTATTAATTTTGTGAATTTAAAACATCATTAAACCTATTTACTTCTAACTCTATGGTGTCGAATTTATAATACAACCCTGTTTAAATTGTTAAAAACTCAGACTTGGAAAATTTTTGTGACATCACCTTTTTGCATTTAGTCATTTCCTCGCTGAAGTGATATGAAAAGTTACGTGTTGCATTAGAGTGCAAATATTTTTCACCTCATGCTCTTTTGATTCCCTCGCTGACGCTCAGGATTCTAATTTTTGAATATGTATTTGAAATTTTAGAATCCTTCGGTTGCTCGGTCATCAAAATTAAGCACGTTGTTAAAAAGCAACTTATCATTCTTGTAAACACATAACTATTAATGCTTATATTAACCAGTGGACATCTAATTATTTATCGAATTTGATCAGTCCTTATCATCTTCTGTACTAATTTAATAAAGTCGTAAAATTTGTGATTTGTGAGTAATTTCTGTAATAAAACTTTTTTGAACATTCTTTTACCAGTAAAAAGCTGCATTATTTCTGAGTATCATAAGCTACAATATGACAAAGATGAAGCTACTTTAGCATGCGCTTACTTTAGATTAGCCTTAGCGCATACGAAGCCGCAAGGCTTCGCATGCGCTAAGTCCACGACAAACAAAAAGCAATCAAACCAATGCATACATGTTAGATGTGGTTTTGCCACTTGATGCTTATTGTCTCATTGGTTGGTGGCGTAGTTAAAGTCGTTCATAATTATGTGAATATACACTTTTAAAGTCCCTATATTTTGTAAATCAACACCTTTTATTTTAAATCTCAGATCGAACAGGTATTCTAAGTATTGCATATCTCTAGGTATATTTTCAAACGGATAAATTGAGAACTTTGCAGTTTTCTATTACGACTTGTCTTGATACATTACATTGTTGCTTTATTGCATACCAAAATTACTAGCTAAAATACTAAGTATTTTACAGTATTACAATTAACTTCAAATAAGGGCCCTTATTATCTATGGGAATGACATAACGTGAATTGCCAAGTATTTTTCTTTCACGAATTTCGTTCGAAATAATATTATTTACAACCTTGAAATTAAATTAAATCATTCAATCTGAACGGTTTATAACCGTCAAAAATTATTGTAAGCAAAACAACTTAGAGTGGTTGCAGACTAGCGTATTTTTGTGCGTCTACGGTCGTTTCGGCACACGCGCTTACACGCGCGCTACATTGCACGCTTCAAAAAGCAGACGCGCGTAAACTGTCACATTTTGGCGTGTTTGCTCGTACCGGTAGTAGTATCGTATCAATACTTATACGAGCTTAGAAGCGCATCAACGCTCGTATGAGTTGCGCATGTGCCAAAAGGCGCGCTTATACTTTCCTACACGCGCTTCCAAAAGGCGCGCCTATACGCACTTACACGCGCTTCCAAAAACGAGCTTATACGCGCATAAATAACACGTTGAGCGCATGTTTTTATATAGAATCACTCAGCGGGAGGTACTAAAATCGCCACGTTAAGTGGTGGTGGTTAGGTTATAATGTTCTCAGTCATAATTAAAAGGATTTTTTAACGTTTTGTTTTCACTTCGTTTCATTTACTGAGTTTTCAACTTGTCAGGTAATTTAAGTGGCCTACCGTGACGAGTACACCGGTTAACGTCGCACTAGCGTTTGCTTTCCTGGTATTCATTAAAACTGGGTCAGTTATAATGCCCCTGTAACCCCTTCGCCGCATAATCTCCATTTAATCTCACTGAAATTTATTCATAATTATGATTTTGCAAACATAATAAGCTTCAGTTAACCAATTAAGGGTTGATAGAGAAGTAAAATCTTTATTAATTTATGTAAGCTAGCTAGCGCCGCGTTAACGAGATTTTAATGCTTGATTTTATTGTACCTAGAATAGTTAATTCAGGTTTTAGTTGTAAAAACGTAATTTAGCGATTAATAAAAATTGGAGTTAATGGAAAGAGGACGATTAAAGTATTAATTTTTTAGTACATTAAGCTTAAATTTTAATTTGATTGTTAATGAAAGTAGTTTTGAAGTAGCGCTTAAGTTTTGTAGTAAAATGTATAAAGACCGATTTGCCGTAATATATTATTTCGGCGTAAAGAGCCAAGCGATAGAGAGCTACGGCGTAGAGTGCTATGACTTATAGAGCTACGGCGTAGGAAGCTACGACGTAGCCTTCTACGACTCACCAGCGCGAGTACCGTTCTTATACGATCGTTAATTTGACATTTAAATCGCTAAAATTTGCTAAAAATCGGTATTTTCTATGATTTTAGCTAATTTTAGCTATCTACATGTCAAATTAATAATCGTATAAAAACGGTAGACATCTAATGTCTCGCGCTTCAGTAAAACTTGTGTTAAAGTCGATTTTGTGAACACCTTTGAGGGGGAAAAATTGTATTACTGCGTTGTAGCATCTGCTCTTAGTAACAAGCCCAACGCTGATTGTTTTGTACTAAAGATACGAAGAACAATCAATCATGTTTTTAGTTGTTTGGTGAGCCTTACAGTATAGTATGCAGCAAACTGTGTGCTACGAAAACTAGAGTACATTTCATATCATTTCCCCATTGCAAAATTACAACATATTGCGGCAGCTTTAGTAGAACAGAGACCACTAGCTAAGAAAAAATGTGAGCGTAATTTGTCTCTCCAAGAGAAACTAAGGCAAAGCTACAAAAATAAACATTCCACTTTGCCCCATTTTTAGTGGTCGGCTTGATAGGACAAAGTGGAATTACTTAGTAGTTTCACTCTTAAAAAGTAATGAATTTCCGCAACATTGAAAACTAAACGATAAAAAACCACAAATATCACGAGATGGGAAACGTCTCGTCGAACTAATTTCAATCGATACTCTCTACTTAAAATCAAAAATAAGCCTAACAACATTGTTCATAGTAATCTCTTGTCAAAATATTTGTTATTGAACTCCTCGGCAACGGCTTGACCAATTATTATGAAAGGACATGTCCGCAAAATGTATGGAAGCTGGTATCGAAAATTCTAACCACAACACTCGTTACATTTTGAGAAACTTCATACTTTTCTGAATCTAATACATCAGTTAAAACCAAAAAAGAGCCCTCCGTTTTTTTAAATTAATTTTGAATCTATTTTGATAAATAAATATATTTGGCTCAATAAGTAGTTTACCTTTAGCAACCCTGGTTAAGCAACCTCCATTATAGTTAAATAGAAGCATGTTTACCAATTAGAGACAATTTTTAAGTGTTTTTTGTCACAATGTACCTACTAACTGGTCACACTGGTAGGTTACAATTTTTAATTTTAGCGAATTAAGAGATAAATGTGGAAGGATCAACTACGAATCCAAGTAAAATAACGATAGAAGCACTTTATTTGCACTTTGCTAAACTAGAAAAAATACAAAGCTCTATTATTATTTTTCATGCAATATATGTTTCACATTTTAAAAAAAAACGGAGGGATAAAAAAATCATACTTAAATATATTTAGAAAGCCCATAACTCAAGCTTTCAAATGATGTATATATCATCTTGGTTCCATTTTTCTCTGAATAATATACCACTTGTGGACGTCACCTTTATGTCTGAGTCTGAGTATATATATAGGTCGTAGACTGTTTGTATAAAAAACAATCTACTACCTATATATATACTCAGACAGACCTTAGATGAGGATAATTACATAAAAAGCGCAATAAAAAAATATTTCAATGCGTCAAAATTGCATTCTGTTATGTTCATGTGTTTTGTAAAGTATTTTGAGGTGTGTATGATTTATGCTACATAAAAATGGCTGAACAACTGGTAATGAGAAGGTTTCTCTCTAGATCTCTATGATAAGAACCTTTACGACAGCATTTTACTGCTTACTTTACTATATCTACTACCTTTAAGCGAAAAATTATTTAACCTCTAACATATGTTTTTTGTAGAAAGTTTTAAGTTCGGAAATGGTTTAAATGATTTTGAGGGAATTGGGTATACAAATAGAACATCATTTATGCTCCTAAAGAGGCCAATTTTTCATCAGCGATTGACACCAAAACTCCAAAAAAAAAACCGGCTACAATCAATCGGGCGTTTTGCAAAACCGTCCCTGATTTACCGCCATATTATCAACAGAAAAATCTTTTTTATTTGATTTATAGTGACGTTGGTATTCCGGTCACGCTCGAACACACGCTGTGCCGTATTGGCTAAGCGCAATGGCGTTCGTGTTCGATTCGAAAAATATCATTATTTTCATCTGTTTGATTACCAAAAAATATTAGAAACGAATTTATTCTTTTGCCGAGTGAACTAATTATGATGAAAATACAGCCGGTTACATTTCCACGGCACGCTTCGATACAGTTTTTAAATAAAAGTGACGCCTTGAAGCGTTCTTTCATATTTTCCATTTCTTGCTTGATTGGCATAAGGATAAATACGTAATCGTAATCTGATGGACTAATTAAGATGTTGTTTTTTTTTACCAAGTCATCATATCATGCATATTGAAGCGAGCAGAATAAACCACTATAAACTTTTGCGATTCATGCACATTTGTTTTCTATACCAATATTATAAAGAGGAAAGATTTGATTGTTTGTTTGCATTGAATAGGCTTCAAAACTACTGAACCGATTTGAAAAATTCTTTCACTGTTGGGAAGCTACACTATCCCCAATGAACATACAATTACTAAAATACAAAATGTTTTATTTAGCAAAAATATTACACATGTACAAAAATACCTAGGCTAAAGATTACAGATATACAAAAATACCTATACATAGGGTAAATTACTTTTTTTAAATTAGGGATCCTTACAAAAACTCCCATAATATAAGCCACCTTGGCTTATATTATGTAAAAATCATCATCATTCATCAGAAACTCATTGATACGGGATCAGGATGTGTGACGTTACTTGGTTACGTGGTAGGTATATAGGTACAATACTTATAAAACCTATCTTTTTTAGCCAATCATACCCGGGCGAAGCCGGGGCGGGCAGCTAGTATAAGACATTACTTTTATATTACGAGGTTTGCGTTTGACTACGTTTTGCCTGGATTGGATGAATGAAAATAAGTTCATAGCGCTAAGAGTCCCGTAATATAAAAATAATAAATCGCGAAGTCCAACTCAACCACGCTTAGCCAATGAGAATCCCAGGCCGTGGGAGGGACGGGACGGGACAGGACGTGCGCGGATCGCCCGGAGCCCCTTAATTGACAGCCTGTGACCAACAATTTAACATCGTGCGCTGTGGTCGGATCAGGAAAGGCTTAATCAGGCAGCTGTGACATAGTTTGGCTGTGTTAGTGACACCTATATGTATATGAACAAAGAAATTAACCGTCTTGATACAAAAGTTTTATGCACTTTTTAGACAATGTTTAACAGCAAAAATTGCACGGTTAAACTGTGTTTAAAGAGTGTTTAAATCTTTTGTGGCTAGGCGGATAGAGTCAAGGGCCGTAAAGCTTTTGAATTTTGAATGGACCGAGTACCTCAGATAAAATAAAAAAATAAGACAGAATGTTGTGAACAAACAAGTGAGGCCGGCAAAACTACGCCTCGCCGTATACAGTCAAAATTACGTACAACGAAACTACGCCTTAGTTGTCAGTCAAACTATAGCGGCGCAACACCGACGCACTTAGCACATCATCCATCCATCAGCCAAAGGACGTCCATTGCTGGATATAGGCCTCCCCTATGGATCTCCAATAAGACCGGTTGGAAGCGGCTTGCATCCAGCGCGATCCTGCGGTCTTAATGAGGTCATCCGTCCACCTTGTGGGTGGACGTCCTACGCTGCGCTTGCCGGTACGTGGTCTCCACTCGAGAACTTTTCGACTCCACCGGAGTGGTCCGACTCATCAGTCCTCCGCGCTATGTCCCTGCCCATTGCTATTTCAACTTGCTAATCGGGTTGGCTATGTCGGTAACTAATAAGCACATGTATTTCGATTTTTTTAATTTGCTCTAAGCCGTGTACGTGCAAATGTTCCATTGACTGTCCACGGGCATGGTATACAGATGACTTGATTAAACCTTTGCATAGACCGGATGGATAGCCCAGGTGTCAGTGTTGTAAAGTCGCCGGAAGACCTCTGATATGACTAAAAAGCAAAAAAAACTGCCAAGACGTTGGAATAAATAGTTAAAACTGGGGCCCACAATTTAACGTGTCTTGATTAAGACGCGCCTGAATGGGCTGGATAGGTGCGTTCAAAAATGATACTAAATTTGATTCTTGAACCTATGAATATAATAAACGTTGCCGTATAAAATCAGTTCCAAACCAATCACATTAATATGATTGAAAGGTTGATATAATGATATGTGCACAATAAAAAACTCCAATGACAAATTTCGTAAACAAAATGCATTATTAAACCGATTTTATCATATAACAAGAGCGTGCTTGTTGCCTTCATATAATCACAATTCGCTGATGAAAAATTCCAATATGGAGGAAGTACTTATAATGTTAGGTGTAGTCTAAAATCCACCAAATTGGAGCGGATAAGAGATGTATGGAACTGGGCAGAGCTTGTAGAAAGTAAACTGCAGTAATTATCATATTTCCTTCACTCGCTCGGTTCTCGGCGCGAAATACTTAAAGTTACAATTAAAATGAGCCAATTATTTTACACATTGGCATTTTTTGGACCGTTTTTAAGAGCTGACTTCGAATCTTTTTTATCCTAAATCAGTGCATTTATATTGTGGAGTAAGAGGCTATACCATTGGCGTAGCTAAAGATTTTATCTAGGGGGCAGCTGTAAAATAGAATGTAACGACTTCCAAGTTTTCAATCATGGGTGGACACTTGCCACCCTTTCCCTCTAACGATACCCATACCTACAACGCCTTGTCCATCTCCTCATACAAGCTTTGTTCGTTTATAACATAGATATTAATCACGTTGAACTTTAGTAGATAACTGCTAGTATAGTTTCGATCATTTGGCATTTGCATAGCATTTGGCGATCTTTTTCAAGAATGGAGTACTAGCACGCGGGCTCGTCTCGCATAGAACAGCTTTGCTCCGCTTCGCTTCGTCGGAATTTGGGCCTTACTCAAGGCTGCTACTTGAAATTTCCTGATGTAAATTGAATGTAGGTATCAATGTATCGATACAGCACTCGCTCGTAAATAAATCGAATTAAATACGCACACATTGGTTAACAGGCAGCCGTCCCCGCTCTCAGTTTAAAAGCATGTAAATAAAATCAGAGTTCCTTTAGGCGATATGTACGATTCACTTACGATGAAGGATATGTCATTATATTTTCAGACATATCTAGATATTGATTTTAGTATTACCTAAAATCTGTCTCTAGGCTGAAGTTCTTTTTATTTTTCTCGTTACTGCGTATGAACCTTTGACAACTTATTTGCTCCCAGTAGAGTATGAAAAGGAAATGAAATCATAAGCTGATTAAGTAGATTGTAGATATTTTTCCTCTTGAAATTTTTGCAAACAAAATATGATCGTAATAGAATGTTGAATCCTTTATATGATGGAAAGCTGTTTCGCTAAGCTAGATGATATACAGGGTTATTTCTAATCAATTAGCATCCTTCTAGGGGCTTATTCTGTACATCAAAACTAACAACTTTTGTTCTAAGACTTTCGTCATAACTCAAAAAAAATTTTTGTTGTTCTATAGAAAAATATAGTTCACCCACGACAAAATGTATGGAACACCTGATTTTTTTTTTGAGTTTTGACGAAAGTAGTAGAACAATAAAAATAAACGTAAGATAAACAATAAAAATCTCACCTTCTAAAATCTCTGCTCCAGCAAGCATAGATGACCGGGTTCATAGAGGAGTTGACCCAGCCCAGCCACGTGACCACCATGTTCACGATCTCCTCGTGCGCGATGCACGCCGAGCAGATCCCCGACAGCAGGTTCACCACGAAGAACGGCAGCCAGCACACGATAAACACCCCCATTACTATCCCTAAAGTCTTCGCCGCTTTCTTCTCCTTCGCAAATTTCGCCAACTTGCGTGACAACGAAAAGTTCTTCGGCAAGTTCTTTGCGTGCGCCACATTCGTCAACCGCGTCGACGATCGCGACAATCCATTGTTCTGCAAAGCTGTCAACGGCTCCTGATCAGCTTCTTCAGGTGTACATACACCTTGACACACGTCACTCCTCTGTCTCACTGTCCCCCCTCTATGTATCCTCAAAGTCAACTCCAACTCCCCACTCGGTCTCATCACTTGTTTAGTCCCTATCTTTAAAGAACGCGTTTGTATGGTCGCCGCGCGGTATATGCGATAATACGTGAACACCATCACAAAAAGAGGTAAGTAAAAAGATATTGTCGATGAGAATATGATATACTCTAAGTTTTCCGTGAACGGACACTTGTAGTCGGGCACTTCTTCGATGCGGACGGCCCGCCACCACGCGATTGCCGGGAACGATATCGCCCCGGAGCACACCCAGACGGCTGCGATGAGGAAAGCGGCTTTGCGGCCGCTCATGCGCATCGGGTACGTTATAGGGTCCGTAATAGCCCAGTAGCGATCCAAAGATATCACGCACAGGTTCAGTATAGATGCTGTACTGAACAGGACGTCAAGCGACCGCCACACGTCACACCAGTCCACTCCGAAAAACCACGTGTGCTCCAAAACTTCATAAAGCGCCGAGAAGGGCATCACCACGAGGCCAACCAGGCAATCGGCCACGGCTAGCGACGTCACGAAATAATTTGTCGAGGTATGGAGGTAACGTTCTCGAACTACCGCTAGTATTACCAGCATGTTGCCAAAGACTGTCGTCAGCGAGAAGAGGAGCAGAAAACAAACGAGTAGAGCTCTTTCTTGGAGAAGGCCGATGTAAATATTCCAGTGGTCTGCGATGTCTGTGAAGTTGTATATGGAGGTATTATCGAAAGTGACATTGAATTCTATGGAAGAGTTGTAGGCGGTGCCGGCGGTATCCAGTGAATATTCGGGGCCCCTGTAGATGATGTCAACTTGGCTCTTTGCCACCAGTAGGTCCGTTTCGCTCCCGTTCATATTTTTCTGATGGTTATTCGCACACTAGCGCCATGGTGAGTGTTTATGTTTTCCTTGTTTCGCCCGCAGCCATTTCAAAATAACGTTCTTGGCAGGCATTGTGTTCCAGTACTCCGATTGCTGGCACATGTTTCGCTGGCATACTTTTTCGCGGCCAACGGGTGTTTAGTATCTGAAACAATGAAAAAAGTTTTAATATCTCGTATTTCAAGGTTTCACTTGTGCTGAAAATTTTAGGGCCATTTAAGTGCTTTGTAGCGTTTCAATGTCCTTGAATTTATACTTAAGCTTTATTTAAAATGTGGTCAGACTAGATAGTAAAGTTTGGGTCAGACAGATATCAAAAGTAGGTATACATATTAGATAGCCATTACATTTGTTTTGAAGTAGGTATATTATAGAGAACAGAATCAATTACAAAGGAACAAAGCAACATGAGTTTATTCAGTACAATAAATAAAAAGTTTTTTTTTAAGTGGGAAAAAGTGCCTTTATTAACTACAATAAGATACAATACTATAAAACTACCTACACTAATACTACCTAGAAAGCAATTTGATCATCCACAGACCCTTGAAGGTCTAAAGAGAATCCAAATGATAATGGTAATAAAAACTTGTCAGCTTCTTTTTTGTAAATAACGAATAAAAATAACGATATAGATTATTCTTTTTAAATGAAAATACCAGCTACTGAAGAGTATTTCCTAGCTGCCTTCGAAATCCTACGTTACAGTAATCTGCGTTTCGCTACGCATTTTTGATTTTCCCTTTATTTTCACCGTCGCAAATATTAGCAATGTCATCAATAAAGTGTATTTACATCCCATATGATGGCAATCACAGTAAGTTGACGCAAGGAGACACAGGGGCAGACCAAGGGCGGAGGGAGGCCGACGCTGTCATGTGGACGGGCCGCTTACGGCCCAGGGCACACAATTCGTTTGATCTCGGATGCTCACTGCTATTTATATCGAAGGCCACCTGATGACGACCCCTCGCTTCCCTGGCAATGACATAGAAAACAATTACACCTCAATACTACCTATGTCGTCTTGGTGGTTTAGAAAATATCGACTCTAGAAAATCAAACTATAGATGTATAGAACCGGCCGTCATACACATAAACAAATTGTAATAACTGTATAATCTGTACAATTAACGACGAAATAGCTAATTTACTAGAATGCCTCGGTGGCTCAGTGGTTAGTTACCCCGATTTCAGGGTCAAAGAGACGTGGGTTCGATTCCCACCCTGGGCAAGCATTTATGTAATGAACATGGGTGATTGCTCTGTGTCTGGGTGCTATATTAGTAATTATCTATTTTAGTATGTATTTAAAAATATGTATATGTTATATCAGTCTCTAGGAGCCAAATCACAAGCTATGCTTAGTTTGGGGTCAGAGACCGTGTGTAAGCTATCCTCTAATATTTATTTATATATTACTATTGATTTGTATTTGAAAAAAATGATTTTTATTTATACATTTGCATTTTTCTGTATATATTACATAATTTTTTGTAGTAAGAAATTTAATTAACATTATAAAACTTTAACTGTTAATCTTTCAAGTCTTGGCCATGGAAGGTGTCATTCAATCAGTCATTCAGTTTATTTTATTTTATTATAAAGGTACACAAAACAGGATACATTCAATCAAGAGCTAAATTTTATACAGCAAAAGTACAGAACTGGAAAATATCCCTTAATATGCGTACACATCATGATTGTAGCAGTAAATCTCAATAAAATAATTTTAAAATTACCAATAGAGCAAACATGAGAGTTTTTGCGGTTTTGGGTAATCTCAAATACCTAAAAAGGTCGCGACGATTAGAATTATCGCGAAAAAAAACAGCTAGATAAACACGATCAATAAATATTCTATATAAAACTCTACATTAGCTCTCGTTGGACTCCCGCCGAGTTCACTTCCTACTGCGTCTATTCATCATTTCACGTACATTTGTGACAGGTGATTTATGTCGGTTTCTCCAGCTACATTGAAAGTTTAAGATATTTGCTACGTTGAGATTTATTTGATTTCTTTTCTTGCTGTTGCTACGTCAGTTATATTTGAACAAATGATTTGACCGGGAACTTGACTAGACTTTTTCTTAAATGTTTATTAAAATAAAAATAAATAAATTTTAAATAAGTATAAGGGGATATCACACACACGGTCTCTGATCCCAAACTAAGCAAAGCTTGTCATATGGCTACCAAAGACTGATACTACTACATACTACAGATAGATAATTAATTAAATACATACTCAGATAGATAATTAATTACCAATAAGAACCAACCTCCACGGAGCAAACATCTATGTTCATCACATAAATACTTTCCCTGGGTGGGAATCGCTATTAACCACAGAGTCACCGAGGGGGACTGCAAAATGTACCTAATATCCATTTCATATTATGAAATGGATACATTTCATATTATGAATTTAATATTATGAATTTCATAATATTAAATACACTAGGTATACTTAACTCACAACTGCCTATCGAGACTAAGCTTGCAACATCTAACTTGTTAATAAAACTCTTTAACTTGTAAATATAAGTTTCTTCTCGCGTAAACTTAAGCCGTCCGTCGTAAGTAGTTTAACAAAGTACCTGCAGTAAGTTTTCTGCTTGGCCGATAAGGTAAGATATTGAGTTTCATAATTTATTTTCTCACAATTTATTATCTTCTACTGACTTCTCATAAAAAATGTGGTTGAGAATGTTTTAAAAGGAGATAGACAAACAACACTTAAAAACCACTTTGGAAAAATATTAAAAACTGACAAAAACAACTTTTCACATCTAGGTTTTTAACTAGCGGCCTTTTCGCTTAGAGCAATTTCTTTTAAGTAACTACATCAAAGGAGAGAACAGTTACTCGACGAAGATAGATTATAGTTACACTTATTGCGTGTTTTAATTTTTGCCGAGATGGAAAATCAGGGATATAATTATTGACTTGAAATAATTAATTATTTCTTGGCTCAGAGCAAATAAAAAAATCAAGAAGGAACGTCATTAAACAGTCAAGTGAAGCCGGTTTTTTATACGTGTGAGTGCGTCACTGTTGCGCCGCCATAGTTCGACTGTCAAGCCAAGGCGCAGTTTCCTTGTACGTTGATGTGTGTGTAAATTGTCTGTACACGTCGAGGCGTAGTTTTGGTCGGCCTCACTTGTTTGTTCACAACATTCTGTCTTGATTTTTTTCAATGGTCTGAGTTTCTTGGTATGATAACTACTCGTACTTAAAATAAATAACGTTTCTACCCAATTAAAATTATGACAAAATTGCAGTAGCCGCTGTTGAATACTACCTTAATTTATAAAAAAAAATTGACAGTTTTACTTTTTATTTGCATTCATGTGTCACTTGAATTAAGGGTGCATACTATAAGTACCACGTGTCAGTGGTCACAGGTCAATAAGATAAAGGTAGGTAAATGGCGATGATGATGCAGTGATTGAAAATGGTTTTATGAGAAATAAATTATGAGAATCAATTTGAGACCACCTCTAGGATCATGTCGCAACGTGGAGTGTCACGCTTACTTGCGATCAATCTCGGAGACGCGTCACGCTACTTGAATAACTAAGCGAATTCCGCGAGTAATGCGCTACTTTTCACAATATACCTAAATACTATTAAGGCAACGTTTTGACAATTTATTGCTTATAGTTTCTTTAAACCATTGATATAAGTACGTATTAAAATATCATTGTATTCAGTATGAAGACCATGTTTTATTATAAGCAAAATAAAATTGGTTGGCGGCCACATGTGTCATACTCGTGATCGGGTGCTGCTAGCGGGTCGCAGGCTTCTGCTTGTGGCTTCACGCAATATATCGACTGAATAGCATAGACTAAGATTTAACCATGTACCAACTCTCTTTGTACAGTAAAATCTAATAAGTATCTTTAGTTAACAAAGGGCACAGACCCTGGAGTCTGTGGTTAGGAAATTTTCGATAAAAAAAACCGTAAAACCGTTTGATTTAAAAAAGTTTTAACGAATTTTATTATAGTGTTTTTAGTTTTTATTTTGTTACTACAAATTGTGTTCTACGTGAAAAGCCTTCAAAACCTGAAAAGTTTCATTTGATACCTACCTGACCTACCTGAAAAGTTTCATTTGATACCTATATTAGGGATTGTGTAAAAAAATGTAATCGGCCATGTTGCGGCGGTGGCCATCTTGTAATTACGTCAATACTGAATATAAAAGGTTGTATTGTCATCGAAACTAGATTTGTGTATGGGAGATTTCAGTTGCATTAAAAATTTGCCCAAAATAGTAGATAATTAAAGAAGTTATGAGTGAACTATTTCGTTAAGTACTTAGATTTCGTTTAAGCACATAACTGAATAATACCAGAGCAACTAGGTAGCTTTAAGCTTTTAACAATGGTATAGGACTTGGATAGATATCCGAAGAAATATATTTACACGTAGGTATAATCGTTCCGTAAAGTTTCATTGTAGATACTGTACATGATAGCGAAATTAATTATTCATCACTTAATTTTACAGCTTACTATGGTGCGGGATAGGAAATTGGACTCTGAGTTAAACACCTAAATAAAGATTGTTATAGGAAGCCTTATTTAATGAAGGGAAAATATTAGGTCGGCCATTTATATCCATCCCTCTACTGCCCACTCACTTTCTCAAATACTAAAGAGGGCGCTTGCGGCCCACCGTCACTTTACCGGTCTAATAGAATAATCGGCCAAGTGCGAGTCAGACTCGCATACGAAGGGTTCCGTAACGTATTGAAGTCGAACGTTAACGTATTGAACGTTGTATTTTATTTTAATTATTTATATTTCAAGGGAAAATACATCTTAAAATTCTGTGAATATTTCAAGCATCTACTTGCCACAAAAATTGCTAAAAATTCACGTTTGTGGTATGAGAGCCCCCTTAAATATATATTTTATTTTTAGTATTTGTTAGCGGCAACAGAAATACATAATATGTGAAAATTTGAACATTCTAACTGTCACGGTTCTTGAAAGTTATTAACAGTTCTTTGAATGTCAGTTCGGATAGCCTGATGACAGACTGACAGCGGAGTCTTAGTAATAGGGTCCCGTTTTTATCCTTTAGGTACGGAACCCTAAAACTGAAAGTTCTTTTTAACTTCATGCAATTAATCTCAGTCTCAACTTCTGCTGAAATAAATTACATAAATTAGCTAAAGTTCATCAAAAAGAAATCCTGCTTTAATATTTCAAAAGTTGAATCTTTTGGCGAGCGTCATCGTAGATATTCTTAGCAGTTCTTGAATGTCAGTTCGGATTTTCATTACGGGGTTTTCCATTCATAACTTTGTCATTCGAAATTTTTGTAAAAAAAAAACAATAAAATCAGGCTTTAAAAAATACTTGAAATGTACTTTACGTTTGTAATCAAATATGAATTGCGTGCCAATGGATCTATGATGAAGGAAAACATTGGGAAAGACCCTGCGTACCATCAGTAGAAGAAATTCGATGCAACTGAATCCATTAATTGCACTGGGCCAACGTAATGGATATGTAAAAAAATCAATTACGCATAAGCATTGCCATTCAGCGTGGCAATGCTGCCAGCATGATGGGCAGGCTGGCAACTGGCTGTGGGTTTGAGCATTTGGATTATCTTTAGACCTTCTAGGGTCTTTGGTTGGTCTAAATGCCAAAGAGTTATCTTAGTGATAAGCATTTCAAAAATCTGAAGCGAACGCAGGATTTGAACCTGCCCCTTCGGATCACTGGCCCGACGCTCTAACCAACTGATCCAGCCCACCTACCACGCAGGTTCAAATCCTGCGTTCGCTTCTGATTTTTGAAATGCTTATCACAAAGATAACTTTGAGATATTTTATTTTTAAAATCTCAGCAACTAACAGCTTTTATAATATAACCACTTATATAGGTACAATACTTAAATAGCTGCTCACATTTTGAACTGTGACAAATTCACGCATATAGCAGAGCTAGTTTTTTTGTTTGACTGAAACCGGTATTGATACACGTTACAACTCGTAGGACATCGCAATATTAAAACAAAACATTCTTTTATTAATTAGGTTAAGAAAAATGGAATTGTATTAGGTATACACCTAATTAGACACTTTATTTTAATATAATTTACACTAAACTACATAAATCATGCTTTATTTTTGGGTGTTTATTTGTTTTGTCTAAATAGCGGTTATGTTACTTATATTTCTGAAAATTATATTTAAAAAAAATGTTACTTTTTTACGTACTAAAACTGTTTAACTTGATAAATAATTTATATTTACTATGTTTAAGACTACTAAAGCATTGTATATACAATAATAATTAAGTTCTCACATAAGTGAAATTGATAATTTCTTGTTGATAAAATAAATTCTTTAACCAGAATAGGTTAACATGTAAGCTAATTACACGTTTCTTTTAATATTAATAATATGCATAGAATTTCGTGGATAACCTGTGTACAGCAAAAAGGTTGGCACAGAAGGCTAGAAGTAGGCTTTATTTCGAATCACGATAAGCATAATAAGAAGAAATAAAGAAAAGAAAGTCACCGGTCCGTGTATATTCAGCTTAGGAGAGTAACAAGACAATTTATTCCTAGTCTTATAGACCTGATGTAGTCAATTTACTCCAAATGCAACGCAACAGTAACTGTAAACATAGAAGATACCTACAAGTTATTTACTAAATTAAATAATAGTATTTTTTTCGCGCAAAAACGCTACACTAACTTCCACAATGTATAGAATTCGAATAATTTGCACGAATCGATGTGACATTAATGTACATTTTTGTTGATTTATTACAAGATTATTTTTTTTGCAAAAATTAGCATGACCGACTTCACCCGTGTACAGAATTCGCGAATATTTCGCACGGATCGATGTAGCATTTTTCACATTATTGTTGATTTACCTAAAATGGCTCAGCCGATTTCGATAAAATTTAAATGGGACCAATTTCGAAGTATACTCTGTCCAATAAAAAAGAATTATTGAAATCGGATTACTACAAAAAAAGTTATGCGTGGTTATACATAATATATATATATATATATATATATATATATATGTATATACGTTTCGAATTGTATACCTCCTCCGGCGGTTCGTCGGTCAAAAAACGGATCAGCCGTTTTGTCCATTTCGGAAGTATACTCTTACGAACTAAAAACAATTAAATCGGTTCTCAATTGGCGAAAATATCGATGAAAATACACAAAAAAATACGTACAGACGAACATAGTACCTCCTTCTTTTTGGAAGTCGGTAAAAATCGTGGTTACATTGGTTTTGTGTTAACCCCTAGCTAAGAGTAGCAACTGCCTAGATCAGACACTAATAGCAAATAACTATCCGTCAATGCATTTTCGGCTCCAGCTGTTTTTAATCAGCGCCAAGCTCCAGGTGTAATACCTCAGTGTCGTTATTCTTTCGCCAGCGCCAGTTCTTCACGGCTGAGCTATCAAACAACTTGTTATTGGATCCAGCATACGACAGAATGTGCGCTTAAATTTTATCATTTCGTTGTTTAACCAGAGCAACGCTTTTTGTTCCTGGATTTTATGTGGTTTTCTAAAATCCTTTTTTTATATTACAAATCCGGAAGTATAATAATAATAATACTGACCCCAAACTAAGCAAAGCTTATGATATGGCTGCCAGAGACCGATATACTACTTATACTTATTTTTAAATACATACAGATAGTAACTAAAGAACACCCAGACACAGAGCAAACACCTATGTCCATCACATAAATTTTTGCCCTGGGTGGGGATCGAACCCACGCCTCTTTGACACAGAAGTTAGGGTCACTAACCACTAAGCCACCGTGGCAGTCACTGAGCCACCGAGACAGTCGGTGTATATTTATTAATAACTAGTTTTTACCCGCGGCTTCGCCCGTGTGATATTTTGATTTTTGACGCAATATCATTATAATTTATAGCCTATAATATGTTATTCTGATATATAAGCTATATTATTGCAAAGTTTCAGCTGAATCCGTTCAGTAGTTTTTGCGTGAAAGAGTAACAAACATCCATCCATCCATCCATCCTCACAAACTTCGGCGTTTATAATATTAGTAGGATATATATTTATTTATAAATGCTGATATTTAATTTAAGTTCATAAACCAGTAAAATTGGTAAAAAATCAGAAGGCTAATCGACGTACAAAATAAAACAGCTGTTTTAGTTTTCCCTGTTTCTACACTGTTATACCGTCACAGTATAATCACAGAGAAAACTTGAAAAACTGCCGTTTTATTTTGTACGTTAATCAGGGCCTTAAGAGGCTTATTTTCAGAAGCAAAAGTATTTTTGTATAGTTGTTATGTTGATGATTGAAAATGTGACTGACTTGCCTTGTATGACTGACATGTTATAAATAGCCAATAAATGATCTGAATCTGAATTTGTATAATTTTCACCATATCCTACTAATATTATAAACGCGAAAGTTTCTAAGGATGGATGGATGGGTGGATATTTGTTACTCTTTCACGCAAAAACCACTAAGCGGATTGAGTTGAAACTTTGCAATAATGTAGCATATATATGAAAATGACACAAAAGCTATAAATTATAATGATATTTCGTAAATTTTCCATAATACAACGGAAATATTAAGTAAGTAGGAAAAAATCTGCTATCTGCAAGCTATTCTAGAGAGCGCTTCAAGAAATGTCAAATCGAACAACCGTCAAATCGTTTTTTTATTTTTCGATTTTCCACCCCCTTTATTAAGGGTAAGATAAGGCTTCGGGTTTGAAAGACGGAAAGTGTCATAGTCTACTTTTTATCCCGGATAAATAAAAGGTTCACAAAGCACAAAAATCAAAGTATCGTGCGAGCGAAGCCGCGGGTAAAAGCTAGTATACTATTAATTTTTTAAGAAGCGTACCTACCCACCATGTCCTAGCAAAAAAATTAAATCGGAATCTGAAAGCGTTCTAAGGATTATCCAAACATGTTTGACTATGTGCATGGACATTTGACGTCGAAAGCTCACGCGTGACCGGAAGCTACCCGAGCGAATCGCGGCCACGAGTGCCACGGTCACATCCCGTATATCCCTGTGCAAATTCCTCTCCCGGTTTTTGTTTCCCTTGTTTTGTCTCAATACTTTATAAGCCCGATTATAGAGGCGCCAGCGTAAATTTAATAGCAACGTAAAAAGCGTTCTCTTTATCGAATGCCCCAAGTAAAAAAGAAACAGAACTATGCTATTTAGCTATTATAATTACGATGGCGTCTCTGTAATCGGGCTTTATGTGTAGTTAAATCAACTGTATATTTATATCTATTAATAAGGCATCGGCCACTAACAGCACAGAGCTATAACAACTAGACTCTGTCGAGATAGTGCTGTTGTCGCTCGAGGCAATTCTCATCCACAAAAATATATTGAAAATGTTGCCTAGAGCTGTCAAAACTGTCAAATATGAATTGAAATTTGACACTACTGAGAGAAAACACGGAAACTAGGCACTGAATCGACATAATTTTCATGTCTCTTTCTAACTCATTCCATGTTAAATCAACGCATCTGTTTCTTTCTTTTCTCGATCGACCACATTATACCTCTGGTATCTCTGTGACTAACAGCTGGATATAGACATCTCATTCTTGTCATTTGGATTGTAATGAAACCAGGGTTGGCGATGTCCTTTTACCTAATTCCCCAAAAACCAAGGTGATGTGTGAGGAATTCCCTACTTATGTTTTAAAATGAGTTTTAATTACATAGATTTAAGGTAGCTAAAATTCCTTAACAAGTTGTAGCTAGGGAAACCGGTCGGAGCGAGAGGGATCCCGGTGAGCGCTGTGTCCTTGTCTGACGTTTTGCAAGCTCATCATCAATCAAGTTAAATGTTTAGGCCTGGTAACACAGAATGTATTTTATGAACATCGTTGATTGGTAGATTCACGGCTTGAACGAGACACAGCTACTTTTGGAACCCGCTCCTTCGGACCGTTTTACGGTTATTCGTGCACAGTCTAGTTATAAGTGCAAGGTCTTTGGAAGCAATTAACTTTAAGCATAGCAACTCTGAATAAAACATTGACCCAGATTATACTAACTTCATCCACTGCTTTCCGACTTACCTATTTGAAGACTTTATCTGACCAACAGCGTGGTGGTCTGCCTCTTTGTCTTGTCTCGGGTAGTAGTATGTGCAAAAAGAAAAGCGTCGTAGGTGAGGTCGCCCGTGTGCCATTTTACTGATTTTGTTACGTTGACAACACTGATCTGTCTTTGCTAGTACAACAAAAAGTGTTTGATACTTATACTGCATATAAGATAGCTTGATCTCTGCGACAGTGACATTGACATAGAAGATTGACATTTTTAGAGTTGGGATAGTGGTGGAAAAAAACGATTATCAAACAATGTTGTAATGAAATCGAATGAGTAGTTGTAATGAGAAGTTGGATTTTATTTACTTACTATAATTTAAGATCAAGTATGTACCCACACATGTAAATAATGTTATGATATTAATAATTAAACAAGGCGTTTATTTACACAAAACTTATGTAACATTTGATAAACTTTTAACTATACATTATTTATAAATAAATAAATATATAGGTAAATAATAAATTATTTTAGTAAATAAATTTAAAAATGATTTATATTATAAATTTTATTATTAATAAATAATCTGATATTAATTAAATAAAATATAATAATGTTATGATAGTATTTATCGACGTTTTTCACTATTACCGATGCTAATGTAACATATAATTGGGTTTTTAATTCAATTACAAACGTATACACATGTAAATAATGTTATGATATTAAAATACACAGTAAAAATAATGATAAATTAAGTTTTGTTTAAAATATCGTTAGAAAAATATAATAATATTAATAAGAATAGTTTATAACTATCGATATTTTAAATAAAACTCTATCTAAAACTCTGTGGTCACGATCATTCGTCGCCCATCACTAATCGGCATGCCCATAAAATGTGACATTGATAGGTACTGTCTGTACTATTAAAAAATTCAGGACTTCAAGGGGTGATTTTTCTGACAGCTGTCGCAGAGATCAAGCTATATTTTATAGAGTATAGTAGACACTAATTCGCTTTTGATAAGTACTCGGGTCTGCCAAGTATAGTCGGTACCTCGGCTGCTGATTAAAATCTTATTGTTAGTTCACCGAACCGCCACGACGACACACACTCTACCGCTCTTACTGTACACTAACTCGAAGTAAATCCCTGTTAGTGTAATATCTATCATCATTTTTGTGAAACAATTTCACAACTATGAAGACCAACGAGTGAAATACCGAACTACGATATTGAACAGTCAGTGTTCCAGTTCAAAAGTCAGTAAAGTTCAGGCAGCTGAACGCGGATAGCAATGGCTTTCTAATCCAGATGTCTTGAATTCAAATCCCAAGACACACATCTCAGGCTTATCGAAGTTATGTACAATAGCAGATTGCCGCTGGCTTCAAAACAGTGAACGAAACATCGGGAAGAAACTTAGACTTCTTATTAACTTAACTTATTACACCCTTAGGTGATACGGCTGGCCTTCTCCATAATCATTTGCAACAACGTTTGCCGAGTCAGCTAGTGATTCTAATACAAGAATTATTTTTTTCAAAAAATTGTGTGACCGACTTCCGTGTACAGAATTCGCGAATATTTCGCATGGATCGGTGTAGTATTTTTCACATTATTGTTGATTTATCAAAAATGTCTCGGCCAATTTCGATAAAATTTAAATGACCAATGTTGAAAAATACTTATTCCAATAAAAAAAGATTTATTAAAATCGGACTACTGTGGAAAAAGTTATGCGTGGTTAAACAAAAAAATATACCAATATAGGTACGTATATACGAGTACGCGTCGAATTGAGTATGTTCTCCGGTTCGTCGGTCAAAAAATATTTTTCCTTATAATGACATAACTGACTTCAACCGCGTACAGGATACGAGTAGTCCGCAATGTGTCATCGATGTAGTAATTTTCACAATATTGAATTTTCAAAAACGGCTTAGTCGTTTTTTTTAGATCGGCTTAGTGTTTTCGATTTAGATAAAATTTAAATGGGACCCTTTCTGAAGTATTATCTTAATCTACAAAATAAAAAATAAACATCAAAATCGGTTCATACGGCGGACTAATCGCGTAACATACCTACATACAAAAAACCGGACAAGTGCGAGTCAGGCTTACACATCGAGGTTTCCGTACAAATTCAGAAAATTTCACAAAATTGGGAAGGAATTGGGGAAAACCATGGACAAAAATTTTTTTTTACTTTTCTCGTCATCCATCGAAAATTACACATTGTTTAAATAATTAAAAACCGGTTTTAGCATGTACTAATGAAGTTCTTTTATATGATATCTTACATGACACGATTAACTCACTTTCAATTTTGAACCCATATTTTGTGAATTTTGAGGCCCTATTTTTTTGGGATTTAAATAAAAATGTACAGTTTCAGATTTATTTCTATGTATATGTGTACTCTAAGACAATGCTTCTCGCCAAATTTCATAGTTCTATGTCAACGAGAAATAAACTGTAGCATTGATTTTTGTGAATGTCGAAATATGCGTTTTTTTACGACATAAACGGCTCTAACTTTAATTAAACGATAACTGAGAAGTTTTTCTTTTACACAACTGCAAGAGATCATAGATATACGTAAACAGTATACATTTCAACGCGATCCCGAGATAAAGAGTCTAGACATACACACAGACGGACAGACGGACAGACGGACAACAAAGTGATCCTATAAGGGTTCCGTTTTTTTCCGTCTGAGGTACGCAACCCTAAAAATGCAGTTGAATTGAGAACCTCCCTTTTTGAAGTCTATTAAAAATAGACCGTCTTACCACAAAAGATTTAAAAATTGTTTAACCGTGAAATTTGCACTGTGAAACATTGTTAGCGTGCGTAAAACTTTTGTGGTAAGACGGATAAAATGTACTGTGTCGTCGATTCATCTAACGCAATAACAAATGCAAATAATTATTTTTTGCAAAAAATAGCATGACCGACTTCACCCGTGTACAGAATCATTATCATTACATAGTATAAAACAAAGTCGCTTTCCGCTGTCTTTCCCCATGTATGCTTATATCTTTAAAACTACGCAACGGATTTTGATGCAGTTTGTTTTAATAGATAGAGTAATTCAAGAAAAATGTTTATATGTATAATACATCTGCGCGAAGCCGGGGATTAATACATCGCTAGAACGCAAATATTATGCACGGATCAATGTAGCATTTTTCACATTATTGTTGATTTATCAAAAATGGCTCAGCCGATTTCGATAAAATTTAAATGGAACCAATTTCTAAGTATATTCTTTCCAATAAAAAAATAATTATTGAAATCGGACTACTATAAAAAAAGTTATGCGTGGTTATATTTAAAAAAAAATATATATGCTCGAATTGTATACCTCCTCCGGTGGTTCGTCGGTCAAAAATGTAGAAAGAGCTACGAACGGCGAGTTTTATGGTACCTAGAGTGATTAATGACGAGACATTCCGCGGGACGAGTCGGGAGGACAGCTACTCGTCACGCGGAGAAAACTCTAATTAAGAAGATACAAAGTGTCATTTATTTATGTCCTTGGGGAGCTTTCTGCTTTGGGGCGTCTGGAGATCATACAGATGTAGGAATGTTGTTTTATTTAATTGAGTTAGATCAAAAGCTCAGATACCAGCATGCGAGTAATTTATTTAAATAATATTTTTTTGCAAAAAACAGCATGACCGACTTCACCCGTGTACAGAATCATTACATAGTATACAAAGTCGCTTTCCGCTGTCTGTCCCCATATATGCTTATATCTTTAAAACTACGCAACGAAATGTTTATATGTATAATACACCTGTGCGAAGCCGGGGCGCATCCCTAGAACGCAAATATTATGCACGAATCGATGAAACATTTTTCACATAATTGATTATTTATTAAAAATGGCCCAGCCAATTTCGACAAAATTTAAATGGGACCAATTTCAAAGTATACTCTTTCCAATAAAAATATTGAAATCGGACTACTATTAAAAAAAGTTATGCGTGGTAATACATAAAAATTATATATATACGCGTCGAATTGTATACCTCCTCCGGTGGTTCGTCGGTCAAAAAAATACTCGAAGTCGTGTCAGAGATAAAGTTAAGGTAAAGTACTTTCGGACGTCGATAAAATTAAGTTCTAATGCCTATGTTAGCTGCACAGGCTTATGAATTCGGTTGACGACGAGATTAACTTATAGAAATTTTACAGCACAAAAAAAAATACAAAAAAAATACAAAATCGTTTATTTGTCCAATTAAGTAGCACAATTGATATATTGGTTCCCTGGCCCTTATGCTAGGTCAACACCTGTATTATAAGAGCCAGAATCGACTTAACCGGAAAATACGATTTTAGCCAGGTACTGGAATATAACACGCATTAAAAATAACATATTATTAAAATGTGTCCGCTTGGATTACGCAGACGGTCGTCAAACACTTGATTCTTCAAATTCTATACTCGTCAAATCTATATTGGCCAAATTCGCGACACATCAAAAATCCAATTTGTCAAATAAGAGACTGATCAAAATCTATGTTTGTCAAATACTCAATTCGTCAAATGAGCTTTTGGTCAAACTTAATATATCATTGGTTTTATTTTTAACACGTGGTTGCTTGCAGACAAAGTCTATGCGAGGTCGATGCGTACGTGTCGTTAATTTCTCAGCAGACACATTAAAGATCTCCTTAAGCATTGTATGAATTTGTAAATTCCGTACCCATTTTTTCGAAAGCAGAGTTGCTTAGTCGAAAAAAAATCTAACCACTTTTTTCCTCTCCTAGTTTCTAAACGATTGTATTGGCCAACTAATTGTGCAGAGAGAAACCTGATTGAGCATTTTCCAAGCGTATTAATGATTGGCTTGGAGTCGATGTAGTTTTTTTACCAAAGTCCTGGACATACTCTAATGACCTAAACTAAATTTCTAGCTGTGCAAATTTGAACTTTATTTTTGCGAATCAGGTCAAATAATGAATTGTTGGGAAAAATATACGGTTTAGAAATTTTAGTGGCCGATTTCCATAATAAGTTTTACAGTTTGAAGTTACTCATAATGGCACTTACATTAGGTAGGTTCATATTTATATTTATTCATATTAATAGTATTCTGTATGTGTCAGTCAGGTATGCATGATTGTAATTAATTATTTTTTTATCATTTCAAAGGAATTATCTAGTCTCATCTAAATAGGAAACATAATAAAGAAGCTCCATAGAGGAATTATGTAGCTAGTACCTACTTTATTTTGATTTAGATCTTTTTAAACATAATCCGTCTTACCATAAAAGTTTTACGCACGGCTTAGACAATGTTTAACAGTACAAATTGCACGGTTGAACAGTGTTTAAAGCGTGTTTAAATATTTTGTGGCAAGGCGGAATGTGTCTCTACTCAATAATTATTTCTTACTTAAAAGCTGATGGATTTACCTGATTGGTGAGCTTAAAATAACTTTTAATTACTAAAATATTATAAATAATCTAAAAATAACGTACTCCCAAAAATATTATGTAACATGTCAAATTGTAGGTCTACGTTCAACAGTGGACTATGGTTAATTAATTTATGGTTAACCACATGATAAGCCCGATTACAGAGGCACCAATGTAAATAGCAACGTAAAAAGCGTTATCTCTATCGAATGCCTAAAGTGAAAAAGAAACAGAACTATGCTATTTAGCTAATATAATTACGATGGCGCCTCTGTAATCGGGCTTATGTTTAAAAAGATCTAAATCAAAATAAAGTAGATAGTACCTACTTTTTTTCAGATTTTAAAAGTCTTTATTTACCATAATTTTTTAACAAAACATAAGTACAATACCAGTGTACATGTATGTGTACAGTACTTACTTACTATCTACTTTATTTACTACATAATGCCTCTATGGAGCTTCTTTATCATGTTTCCTAGATGAGACTAGATAATTGACTGTTATGCATCGAACTGACACTGACATAAATCAAAACTCCCCATGCTTGGTTCACCTTGAACGAGTAAACATACCAGTTCAAAGAATTTTATACTACAGCGAAATATAATTTTAGAATCCGAAAACTCATCATAATATCAAACATCTGAATTTCATGAGTTATGTACATAATTATCTTTATGCGTTACTTTTGCACTTTGATGATGATTTTCATCTTATTTGTTTATGTTTATTATTAAGTATACAGTATTTCGTAAATATAAGCAGCTGGTTAATTATACGACCTCGAAGGTAAATAAGCTTTGATGCGCGTTAAGTAGGTTTGTAATGGCATCGCCTCATCTTAATCTAGTATTTTTGCTGATCTTTTACAGTTACAACATACCTATACTCATACTCATGTATTTGATAAAAAACAATTACAAAAAACATTAACAATTAAAAACAATCAATAAAAATAATTTTATTCGTCACATCAAATAAATAAATTAATCAATAATTTTATCATCGATTTTACTTACATCGTAAAATGAGTGCTCAATAAACCACCTATTCGATGATAAAATTAGTGATTATTTTATTTATTTGATGTGACGAATGAAATTATTTTTATTGATTGATTTTAATCGTTAATGTTTTTTGAAATTGTTTTGACTTGTAAATTGTTTCTTTATCAAATATATGAGTATGTTGTAACTGTAAAAGATCAGCAAAAATACAAGACTAAGATGATGCGATGCCATTACAAACTTATATAACGCGCAGCAAAGCTTATTTACCATACCTACTTAATATCAAACGACCTTATATCGCATTTCAAAACTTATTGACCAACTCAAGAAAAGATATCCTTGATAAGAGATCCGTGCGAAAAATTCGCGAATTATAAACACGGTTGAAGTCTGTCATGCCATTTTTTGCTAAAAATAATATATAAAGTGGCTCTTATTTTACCAGCGCTGCATTTGTTCAGTGAAACACACTGAATTCAGTGTAAGATTAGCTTCAGTTGCAAGATTTCCCCACATTTCTAAATATTTCGTTATCTCTTGGCCAGGAGGAAAATCATTACTAGCTCTCTGTTTGCAGATAGCCCGCATCTTTTTGCTGGTGCAGACCAACGAGTCTTCATCGATGTAGGTCAAGTGTTCGATCCCGTTCCTTGGATAACTATCTGAGAGTATGATTTGAAGTCAGTAATCGATTTTGTACGGAGTAATTGACTTTATTTTATTTATTAAGTATTTATAAGTAGGTAAGGAAATTAATATTATTTTATGATATCGGAACTGCACATAGGTAGAAATATATAATATCGTTAAAAAGTCTATGATATTAACAGATTTGAAACTACACACATTATCTTGTGATATCTATTCGAATAACTGCTATTTATTTTATTTTAGACCAGTTCTCGTTTGACCACATTCTACTTAATCTTAAGTAGAGATGCGGTCTAGTGCAACGCGCTTACTTATAAGGGTCCCGTTTACTGTTGTTTGAAGTTTTCAATTCCAATCTATAAAAAAATACTATCTATTTAATTAGAATAACCTACAAATCGATCACGAGTAGCAAATGTAAATGCGCTACGCGCCGCAGCCTGCAGTGCATTGCGAGACTGCTCCGCGCGCACTCGCCAACTTGAGAAAGACCGAATGCTGTATGTGGTCAAAAGTAATACTATAGATTTGAATTAAGTGAGTTTTGTCTCCTTAAGTACTGTATCAGCCTTTTTAATAGTCCACTGCAGGACGTAGGCCTACCCACGAAGGGTGATTGGGCCATATCCACCACGCTGGCCCAGTGCGAGTTGGTGGATTCACATACGCCATTGAAATTCTTCTACGGACATATGCAGGTTGCCTCACGATGTTTTTCCTTTACCGAAAAGCCAGTGGTGTGAAATTCCGTACATAAATTACAATGAACTCATTGGTACGGGACCGAAGATTTGAACCCACGACCTCACGATTGTAAGGCGCGGGTGTCAGTACCTCTAGACCACCACGGCTGTATCTGCTAGTCTCCTTAAGTAAAGTATAATAATTATTTTTCGCAAAAAATGGCAAAACCTACTTCCACCGTCTATAAAATTCCAATAGTTCACTCGAATATACACAGTTTTTACATTATTGTTGATTTTACAAAAACGTCGCAGCCGATTTTCATAAAATTTAAATGACCATTCCGGGAGTATACCCTTGCGAACTTTAAAATAACTCCATGATTCGGTTCATAATTGTCGAAAGTATCAATACAAAAAAAAAACCGGACAAGTGCGAGTCAGGCTCGCACATCGAGGGTTCCGTACAAACATATTGTTAAAATAATTCAATACCCGTTTTAGCATGTGCTAATGAAGTTATTTTATATGATACCATACATGATACGATTTACTCACTTTGAATTTTGAACCCATATTTTGTGAATTTTGAGGCCCTATTTTTATGTGATTTAAATAAAAATGTATGTTTTCAGATTTATTCCTATATGTGTACTCTGAGACAATGCTTTTCGCCAAATTTCATAGTTCTATGTCAACGGGAAGTACCTGGTAGGTTTTGATTTTTGTGAGCGTTGAAATATACGTTTTTTACGACATAAACGGCTCTAACTTTTTTATACGGTAACTGAGAAGCTTTTCTTTTACACGACTATAAGAGACCATAGATGTACTCGTACGTATACAGTTTAAATTTCAACTCGATATCTTTATGCGTTCCCGAGATAAAGAGTCTTGACATACACACTGACGGACAGACGGACAACAAAGTGATCCTATAAGGGTACCGTTTTTTCCTTTAGAGGTACGGAACCCTAAAAAAACATACAGCCGAACATTTATAGAACCTCCTTCTATTTGGATGTCGGCGGTTAAAAACTAATCACAGTCGTAATAAAAAAACACCTTCAAAAGAGAACAGCCAAAATCTGTCAATTAAATTTCGATAACCCTTGTCAGAGCCAGGTTCGAAATGCATTATCACTACCTACTTTTCAAGGATTTCTTGAGTCAGTTCTTATCTCCAACCCCTTGATAGTGGCAGATCTGTCAGCTCCAGTGAAATATCTCAACCTGAGGTAATGACATCGTATCTAGGACAAGATCTTTGTGAGACAGTATTTTAGGTCGAGCTTTTTTCGACTCATTAGGTATGTAGGTACTCGTAGTGTGGCCAATTTTAAAGGCGCAATCGTAAAGAAGATTTTGCATAGTGGGTACAAACTGTGTTGAGCTACAGGCTCAAGAAATCAATCAAAATATAGTAAATAAATGCGCAGAGTAAAACAACCGAATTGAATGTCTAATTTAAATGGAATTTCATATTTTCTAATTTGGTTTTTGTACAAGTCCGCCATCGCACCGCTTTATTTTGCAAAGAAATATATAATAAGATCCGAAAATATTAAATTCCTGTTATGAAAGAAAATAATAGGTAAATAATCATTTTCCAAAACAAACGAAGCAAATAATTGATTGTTGTACAAGGTAATGGCCAATATCGATGTATTTTTGGATTATCTCTTTTAATAGTAACTTTAAGTACTCTAAGTACTTATTGCTCTTGCATTTGAATATGAGAATAATATTTTAAATGACTATTCGCCTTTAAAGTGTCGCCATATAGACATAACAGGTGTTGTTTTGCTAAATGTTGGCACTTTCAGAGGTGAATTGAATACGGGTTACTCAGAACGGGTGTCCTAAAAAGTAATGAGGTGATTCAGATCATAACTTTGAATACTATGTAGCTAACCTTGGAATTTGCGAAAAACAAATCACACACATCTTTTTGAGTTCGAGTAGCAATTTTGTTTGGGACAGCTGATTGTTATCTTGAACTACGGTTAGGCCTTACAATAAAAGTTTGACATATTCATGGTCCAAGTTAAGCTGGAAACATATTGTCGGACGCGGCTTACGGACGCAACTGACAGCCGCAACCTAGATTATGAAAGTACACTGAGCCGTGCACACTATCGGACATAAGTCGCGGACGTCACCTTCGGACGGCCTTGAGCGTTCGGACGTCCGAGAGCGATCTGGCACACCGGATGTCTTAAGACTGTGCACATTGCTAAGTCGCGGCTGTCAGTCGCGTCCGTAAGCCGCGTCTAATAGTATGTTTCTGGCTTTACTCCCTTTTGGTTTAGTATACCATATGTAAATTATCTGTATGCTCACCATTATTAATAACTTTTACTATCAGGCCAACTGAAATCGCGACGAAAACAGCGGCGAACAACAAAATCGGCGGTCAATTAACTTTTTCGTTGATCTAACGGTATGACACAGTACAATACCAATCGGCCCTTCATTTCACCTACAAATGTACTACTAATTTAATTTCTTAATATATATAAATCTCGTGTCACAATGTTTGTCCTCAATCCAACTCCTAAACCACTTAACCGATTATAATAAAATTCGCACACCATGTGCAGTTCGATCCAACTTGAGAGATAGGATAGTTTAAATCTCAAATTATAGTCGCGTGGCCGGGTCAGCTAGTTTTTTATAATATACTCATTTTCTATCAATATTTTCCTAAAACATCATGCCAGTAGTGTATAAATTCCTGTATTAATTCAAAAGAACTTATTAGCAAGAAAGCGACGTCTGTTTTATTTCTATGCCTCCACTGCTACTCCAAAAAGCTCCAAGCTTCATCAGAACTCCGAACGGTATAGCGCAATGTATTTCCTCATGGCACAACACTGTCAACGTACGCAATTTCGACTCGGCCAGTTGATTTATAGAGCACCGCAAGATATAAGGACTAACAAGCTCAGTGTAACATTAAAACGGCCTGTCATGTTATTTAATTGGATTGTTGGGGCTGTAGTGAGGGAACTTGATACTGTCAGAGGGATTACGTGTGGATAACATTATTAATTCTGACATTGCGTCTGAGTAGCGGAAAAGCTGCGACGTTATATAATTACTACGGAATCGTAGTGTTGCTAGATTTTAAGCATTTTTTTCTTTTCTTTGTAAAGAGTCTTAGCGTTGCGTCGCATGTCTTGCAGTTTTCAGGGTCACATTGAAAGTTTCTAGTTTAGGGTGTCTGGTAGCAGATTTATGTATGTTTTTTTAAATGAAATAAAATACAAACTGGAATGATATGTTTTTTTAAAAATAGTAATACTTATTATTTAATGTACCTAATTTAATTTTTTTTTCTAGTTTAAAGTTTAACATCTTTTGTGCATTTTGTGTTGCAACAAATTCAAACAAATGTTAGTTATTTCACTGCGGTTTTCATTTTTTCAGGTCCGCAACACTGGGCAGGTTCTTTTGTTTAGGTCTTCAAATTATTTTCCTAAGAAAATGTCTTTTGGGTCCAAATTGAGTAAAGTGGCCATGAGATATCACCTAAACGAATGATCGGTTTTTGAGGGAAAGGTTTTGGTAGCAAACTCATCAAACTCTACCTTTGTATCTGGTCTTTTCATCTCATTGAAATTACTAACGTGTTGAGAGAAATTAATCAACCCTCAGATTTCCTAAAAGTATTCCTAACATAAATACAAAAAAAATGTTGAAGTGTAAACTTCTTTGGCGGCGTTGTGTTGAGATTGGTAAAAAATGTAGAACTCGCGTCAGGCATATTGCGTAAGACGGACGGAGAGTAGACTGCCGGCGCGGTGTAATTCCCCTCTTTTTCTACCGCGCGGCGAAAATCCATGCCTGCTCCTGATGTTTCGTTTAATCGGCGCAGGGCGTTTGTGCCCTGCGCCGATTATGTACATATAAATGATAGTACTTTTATACTGATAAATACACCGTGGTGGTCTAGTTGTAATGAGACTCACCTTACAATCGTGAGGTCGTGGGTTCAAACCCCGGTCCCGTACCAATGATTTTCTTGGAATTATTTCACACCACTGGCTTTTCGGTGAAGGAAAACATCGTGAGGCAACCTGCATATGTCCGTAGAAGAAATTCGATGGCGTATGTGAATCCACCAACCCGCACTGGGCCAGCGTGGTGGATATGGCCCAATCACCCTTCGTCGGTAGGCCTACGTACTCATAAATAAAGCAATTCGGGCGAAATTACTCCCTAACCATTCCAAAATATTCAAAAATGCACTACGTTAATGTTCAAGTTTTCACTCCTGTCAGCACTCCCGGAGTGCAACCCGTTGTTTTTTTAAGTTTTTTTTATATTTTTAATGTAGAATAGAGCTACATTTGGCCACCAACTCGCCTGATGGAAAGCGAAGTTGTAGCTGAAGAATATTAAAAAGATTATAAGTTACTGATTATATAGCTGCGACGAAGTAGAAAAAATGACTACTTACATTTATTGCTTCAAATACGGCAACAAAGTGACCTACAAACAGCGCAAAGATAGTTTGAACAATGCGTTCTTACCAAGAATCGCTCAATAAAATTATATAGGTTTATGGCTTTCTCGGTATCAGCTACAAATACCAGTTTCTTGGAAGGCTAATTGCGCATAAGCGATTAGCTGGCTGAAAGGGTTTTCCCCATTTTCCCATGTTGTTACAATGTTAACGAAAAAAAATCTTCTGCCTTTGTAATCGAATATAAACATTGCGTGATTTACATTTTTGTTTTGTACAGTTTGAGCATTAAACAGGGAAGAAATCTTCTCTTTTGATGTACCAATTTGAATGAAAGGCGCTGTGTAAAATTTATATTAACGATACGTTATCCTTCACTCAAAAAAACCGAGGTGGCGCGCTACAAGTCACTTGATTTTAAAGTAAATTCTATAGTTTAACTTTTTGAGCACAAAAGTTTTTCGGGTATTTTCCGTGTATGAAAACTTTGAGGAACGAAACGTGAGACGTCTACTAGTTCTCGTTGAATTGACAATATTGTAACAATTGCGGATACAACGTTGACACGATTGAAGGCAGACGACCTCTCGTTTCACAATACGAGAGGCGTAAAAAGAGAAACCAACATTTAGCAGTTGGTTATCACTAAAAATTGTGCTGATGGTAGTTTTAGGCCCACCAACTCTTTCCTGACCCCACCGAGGTGGAACTGAAATCGCCGCAGAGCGTTTTTGATTACTTAAGAAAGAACAAAACGCAGCTCCGCTTCGCTTGGTTTCTTGGTGAGAAATTAATGCATTTATGGTAGTGGAAGCACGGACTACAACGCTACGCCCAGCGCTGTTTTGGTGGAATCTAGTATTGGGTAATAAAATCTGGGTACGTAAGCGATCTGTCTGCGTATTGCATTGTGGGATTTCCATAAAATTCGCCCTACACTTGCTTGAATAGGTCTTGGTAAGGTATTGGCTTTCAAATTATTAACTGGGTGATCTGGTTAGTCTAAAGCCCTTTCCAGACGGATGTAATCCAGCATTCCAACAGAGGTGACCTTGTATGATGCCATCTTGTTGCCATCCATGTAGACTGCAGATTTTAATCCAAATTATATTATGACCTTCATCGTCCTTGGTGGATGGGCGCGTGTTTCTACCAAGGTCACGCTGGATTACATCCGTCTGGAAAGTGCTTAATGCTGAACGTATGCCTGCCCACGAAAGGTGACTCTGACTAGTGAACAGGCAAAGGTTTATAAAAAAAAAGTTCATGTTTTTATTTTAGGTACTAGATTGGAACTGTGGGGTGACAAAAAAGTAAAAAAGAAATCAATAACTTCTCTAACAACTCTCGTATTCTTTGCACAATGCTATATAAAAAATACATTATTTTCTACCAATATTTAACCACTGCGACCCCGCAATGTAGCATGGTACGTACATAATCTTATATCGTACAGGGACTTGAGCTCTGTGGATATACAACAGGGTGATCCGGAAGACCAGTGCTGGTTGGTCCTCAACCAGCATATGCTGAGGCGGGACCGGGTTGTGACAAAAATAAAATTAAATAATTAGGATGATATTGTTAAATATTTAAGATTCATTGTTTATGCTGCTTATTTTGTTTTGTTTTGCTGTGTTGTTTGCTTTGTGGTTTTGTTTAATTTTATTTTTGTCTTAATAAAGAACTAGGCTGTCTATTGTCTATATTTATTTGTAAGTATTTATTTATGATACACCTACTCGTACTTGTAATTACGATTAGAGTAATGATAGAAGATTATAAGCTCTGTAATCACATAGTGTACAATCATATTGACTTAATTTAATTTCCGGAGCACTTAATAAGTTCGTTTCGTTTCAATGATAAACTTACCCAGCATAAATCGACGGGAACAAACAATCGGAATAAATTCCACTCTGTGCTATCGGGACAACATTTTCAGCTCTATCCCGGAGAAAGTAAACGGGATCATTATTCAACATCCCTCGCAATTACTGTCAGGAGCCCTAACATTAGGCTCCGGGCCTTATTTAGTGCGTCTAGCCGGTGAGCTTGCTTATTACAAATTTCATGTAGACCGCTGTCGCTTACACTAAACGGATATTTAGAAAATTCAGTTGAAACCAAGTAGCATTAGAACCGCGGGGCTAGCATGGATTGTTAATTTGAAAACCCGGAATGTCTACTTCACTACATAGAATAAATTTTGTTGCTTTTTTTTTGTAGATAGAGTGATTCAAGAGGAAGGTTTATAATTATGTATTTCACTATCACTATCAATACATAGTATAAAACAAAGTCGCTTCCTTGTTTGTCTGTCCCTATGAATGTTTATATCTTGAAAACCACGCAACGGATTTCGATGCGGTTTTTTTAATATTGTTACGAGATGGGTTCTTGGATAATCAGTTAAAACGCCGATTATTCACTTTGCACTTTATTGCACACAATCACTTCACAAAAATCACAAAAACACACGACACAACTGGTTCGCACAAATACTTTACACTGGCACTGATATTCACACAAACTAGTCACTTCACAATCGCACTGGTCCACGAGATGTTTTCGCTTCGACGGTAAACGAAAAACTGATCCCCAAGAGTGGGCCGGCGAATTTATATCCGTTATTTCCTAGAGTCTCGAACCTATGAGATATTTCGCAACATTACTCGATCTTAATTAACGCTATTGTGTTAACAAGTAAACAACTTGAAAGTTCGAGAATTCCCTATTGTTTTCAAATACGTAAACACCCAACAAACTTAACAACAGACGAGATACAAAGAATGATCCCGCTCGAGGCATAAAACCATAAATCTTGCACTTAGGTGTAAACAACTCGCCGTCATTACCGCGCGGCGTACCTAATCCGTCACAATATATAGAGTAATTCAAGAGGAAGGTTTATATTATGTATAAAACACCTGTGCAAAGCCGAGGCGGGTCGCTAGTTTGATAATACACACATTACTGACTCAGGAAGTTTTCTTCCAAACTATTCATCGATCTATAATTTGGAGGAAGCAAACTGCTGAGCTTAGACTTCCAATAAGACCAGTGGGAAGAGACCTGCATTCAGCGTGTTCCTGCGGTTATGATGAAATCATTGATCTTGTTTTGTCAGTGGACGTACGGTGGGCTTGCCAGTCTCCATTCAAAATCTTTAGGTAGAGCTCCATCGTCCATCCGTTTTATTTATTCTTGATTTGACCTAATACACTATACAGAAAAATAGTCGTAAGTTATTTACCGAATTTCACGTAAAATTTTACACAACTGTTTAGCTACCGAAGGACTGCTAAATGCTTGGTTAATATTAACTAAATGAAAAGTAATGTAAAAAGGCAATGAACCTGTTTAGTAAAATAAATAGCTAAATCTACAAAACACTACATTATTATTCTACAATATTATTAAGCTACTTATAGCTAATCGGTTAGCTATAATAGCCGAGCAGTTATGTAAAAATGCATTTAGTAAATTCGTTTAGTAGAATATTACCAAAATTGTGTACTTTATTAACTGAACAAATGTTTTATAGTAACCAAAGTATTTTGTTGATTAAGCTAAACTTTAGGTGGCAACTACTAAAGTTTAGCTAAATGAAAAATAGCTAAACTGTTCAGTAAATTCATTTTTTTCAGTGTAGGACGTAGTGAGGCTTATCGGTAAGCTCAGCGTAAGACGTCCACCGCCAATGTTGACCAGTGATAGCGGCTGCTATAATCCTACCGCTTAACTTAGTCCTCGCCTTCGCGGTACAGGGACGCCGGGGGAGACGACAAAGGGGACTGAGACACGGGAGGGGACCAGCCGCCCGCACCTTCCTCAGTCCAATGATGATTGATGAAACAATTCGTCCTTATTTTGTACTGCATAATGTCATGATTTTTAATCGTTGCATCAAATTTTGATCTGATTTTTAAATATATGTCGAATGATATTTTCTTGTATTTGTAAGGTTAACATTTCTCTGGCTTGTGATTGGCCGATTTAAAAACGAGCCCGCATTTTAGCCAATAAGAACTGCTTCCGGCGTAGTTTTAAAACAGCCAATCAGAAAACGAGAAAACAAACTGAAGAGATGTAAAAATATTAATCATTCTAGATTTGCGCCTCGAGGCGAAAGCACATATTCTTAGTCAATCCAAGTTGTGATAATTATTTAAGAAACTAATGTAAAATAGTTTATGGTGACCAAATACACATCATTATGGACTTATTAGTTTGATTTACCACTATAATGATTACTGTCCGAAAACTGGTTTCATCGTTCGCTTTTCGCACATATAGTTTTAGATTGATGTGAACGCCGTAAATCTCTTTTAGTATGCCTAACTGCAATTTTGTTGAAATCCAATGCTGCATGTTAAATTTTATTGGCGTATTTTTGAAGGCAATATATCGTATAGGCAATTTTAATCTAACATGGGGAATGAATAAATTGTTTTTAGAATAGGTGACTGCATAATGCTCGAGGCTAGAGAAAAATAGTTATTGATTGTATGCTTTTATTATACGAACGAAATTTTAGCCAGATTTTAATCAATGTAGTAAAATACGTATTTGTTTGAGATTGAGTGATAAGACCCCAGAGCAAATAAAAAAAATCCAGAGGGAACGTCATTGAACAGTCAAGTGAAGCCGGTTTTATATACATGTGTGAGTGCGTCGCTGTTGCGCCGCCATAGTTTGACTGTCAAGCCAAGACGTAGTTTCTTAGTTACCTGGATGTGTGTGTAATTGTCTGTACACGGCGAGGCGTAGTTTTGGTTGGCTTCACTTGTTTGTTCACAACATTCTCTCTAGATTTTTTTATTTGCTCTGAGGATGAGACTAGCAATACGCTCACCTGATGTAAAGCGTTCCACATGCCAATTATAGTACCAGAATTTCGAACTGAACCGGCTCAAAACCCTACCAGCACAACACTGCACTCGTCTCCTTAAAGGAAATTGAATTTGGAAACATTGCATTTTAATGCAGAACACAGTAATGTTTGCGCACCACAGCTTGACATTTGAATAACTGCTGAAACTATGATTCTATTTCAAGCAGGCATAGCAAAAGAGGCTTAATACTTAAAAAAATGTACAAACACAGCAATAGATCGGTGTTTAGCATCGTGCATACTCGTACAATGAAATGTTGGATGTCTCTTTTTTTTACCAGTCTACCCGTGACCACGGTTGATGCAACTCGGCCGAAACGTCGGGATGAGGAGGTATTTATTTATCTCGTAATTTTAGTACGCGATTAGTCCCGTAGTATATAACAATAATGAAATGTTGGATTAGTACGAAAAAATCCTTATTCAGCAAATGACAACGAAATATTTTTTGACCGACGTAACGGAGAAGGACTCAATTCGACGCATATATTTTTTAATGTATTCTAACTTTTTACGTAGTAGTTCGATTTCAATAACTCTTTTTTATTGGAAAGAGAAAGAAATTGGTCCCATTCAAATAGCATTGAACTTGACTGAGCCATTTTCGATAAATCAACAAATGCTACATCGATCCGTGCGAAATATTTGCCAATTCTGTAGGTGCACGGTTGAAGTCGGTTGTGCTATTTTTTGCAAAAAATAATTATATCAAAGTTTCACGGCCCTTATCACGTTCGAAAATTCAAAAAGAAATGTGCACAAAGTTTCTGCAATAAAACAAAGACCGCATTTTAGTACATGGTAATATAATGCCATATATTTGCTCTCTCACTCGTACGAGTAGTACCTACCACAATTTACGAGACGAGTTGCATACTTTCTCCAGCTTTATTTAGTAATTTGTTCCTGCGCCGTGTTCCGTACGGAGCTTAAGAAGCTCTATATAAATTGTGCATGCAATTTTATGAACAAATTGTTATAAAACTCGTTGTAAGCGTAACCGCCGTTTCCCCATGAACGAAATAAAGGCGCAATAAACGCTATGAAGCCGCACTGAGTTCTCTGTGCTCATACAGACCCGCGCAGTAAGGGTTAAAATTAGATAATAAATAAATTGAACTTTATTAGTTGAAAGTAGAAGCACAGTTTGCACTGAAACGTGCCTCTAACATGTTGAATTAGTGAGAAGAGTGTGTTTTTTCTTTTTGTAATGCGGATCAAGTACTCAAGTTAGTTTATAGTTTTATTATACGCGTTAACTTTGTTGTGAGGCTTTATTGGTGAAGGTGTTAATCACATTAATAACGAAAACGTAGTGGGCAAAGATTTTATTTCAAAAATGCTGAAGGATTTGTCGAGTATGGTTTTACTAGACCATTTTTTCAGTAGAGGGCCGTTCAAGTGAGTCCCCTTGTCAGTAAAAGTAAGCAAAGTTCTTACCCAATCCCCCCATTCTTACGTAAACATTGGTACCTGTATACATTTTCCTTTTTAGGGTTCCGTACCTCAAAAGGAAAAAACTGAACCCTTATAGGATCACTTTGTTGTCCGTCTGTGTGTATGTCAAGACTCTTTATCTCGGGAACGCGTAGAGATATCGAGTTGAAATTTAAACTGTATACTTATATCTATGATAAACACCTAATCCCAATTCTTTTTCAGACTACCGCCCAATTTCTATCCTTCCTTTCTTGTCTAAAGTGTTGGAGCGGCTTGTTCACCAACAACTTTTATCCTTCTTAGTCAAAAACAATCTTCTCAACCCGTTTCAATCCGGATTCCGTCCTGGACACAGTACTGTGACAGCCCTAACTAAAATTACTGACGACATACGGGATGGCATTGGTCATTGTCAGCTAACGGTGCTATCACTACTTGATTTCAGCAACGCTTTTAATAATGTGGATTTTGATATTCTGTTGGAAATTCTACGCTCTCTTAACGTATCTCCAACGGCAATTGATTGGTTTCGTAGTTACCTGTTTGGACGCCGGCAGCGGGTTCGCATTGATGAGTCGTACTCATCCTGGTGTGATATCACTGCTGGTGTTCCCCAGGGCGGCGTTCTATCTCCACTTCTTTTTGCAATTTTTATAAATTCTATCTCTCAACATTTATCTTCTTCCTATCACCTCTATGCAGACGATTTGCAGATATATAACCAAGCTCCTATAGGGCAGTTGCATGAGGCCATTGAGACCACAAACGCTGATCTCAGACGTATAGGGGACTGGAGTAGATCATATGGCTTGACAATTAATCCAACCAAAACTCAGACAATAATTATCGGAAGCTCCCGTATGATCTCTAAAATTGATTGGTTCTGTCTCCCGCAGGTAGTTTTCGAGGGAATCCCAATACCATTTAGCGAAACTGTAAAAAACCTAGGAATCATCATGGACCGCCAGTTTTCTTGGAATCCCCAAATATCTGAGGTTAGCCGGAAAATTTTTGGTTCTGCAGCATCACTTAAACGGTTGCGTAACTTCCTTCCGATTGCTACCAAAACTGCGCTTGTAAAATCTCTCCTATTCCCAATATTAGACTATGCTGACGCTTGCTATCTGGATTTAACCGAAGAGCAACTTGACAAGCTTGAACGTCTTCAAAATTTCTGCATTCGATTCATATTTGGCTTACGAAAATATGATCATATTTCTGAATTTCGAAAAAAGCTCAAATGGTTACCCATTCGTCTTCGCCGTAATACCCACATTCTCTCCTTCCTTTATAAAATTCTTTTCAATCCTACCATTCCTCTATATCTTAAGGAACGCTTCGAATTCATAATTGGTCATTCCGGTTCCTTACGACCCTCACGAGCTCTTAAGCTTAGAATCCACACCTCTTCCCACGTCAATCTGTCCTACACTAAATCGTTCACTATACAAGCTGTCTGTCTCTGGAATGAGCTGCCTGTTGCCATCAGGCAGGCCAAGTCACTGCCTATTTTTAAAAATCTTATTTATAATCACTATCTATCTTTATGTTAATCTTTATGTTAATTATTTAGGTACTTATGTATTTGTGTATGTATATATTAAGTCTATGTATGTATTTAGTATATGTGTTATTATTACCATGTGTATATAAGTATTATGTTTTATAATATTTATTATTATTAATGCACCACCGACTATTCTGCCAATCCTTGAGGTTTTATTTTTTCTCTCCACGGGTTACCTGGAAGAAATCGCTATGAGCGATAAGGTCGCCCTTGTACCCTGTAAATTTACTTAGTCCTAAGAATGTTTGTATTTGTTTTTGTTTGGTGTACAATAAAGTATATAAATATTATTATTATGATCTCTTACAGTTGTGTAAGGAAAAACTTCTCAGTTATCATATAAAGAAGTCAGAACCGTTTATGTCATAAAAAACCGCAGATTTCGATACTCACAAAAATCAAAACCTACAGGGTACTTCCCGTTGACATAGAACTATGAAATTTGGCGAGAAGCATTGTCGCAGAGTACACATATAGGAATAAATCTGAAAACTGTACATTTTTATTTAGATCATAAAAAATAGGGCTTCAAAGTTCACAAAATATGGGTTTAAAATTCAAAGTGCGTAAATCGTATCATGTAAGGCATCATATAAAAGAGCTTCATTCAGGTTTAAAATATCGTATTTAAAATATCGATAGTTAATACTAACGATATTTTCAATAAAACTTAATTTATCATTAATTTTATTGTATATTTTAATATCATAACATTATTTACATGATTTACATGTGCTTATACTTGATCTCAAATAATAGTGAGCAAATTGAATCCAAATTCTCACCTACTCATGTAACATTTGGCTCAAAGGCCTTATTACCAAGCTATAAACTAAAAAAGGCACGCCGCCATTTTGTTTGATACGTACCTCCATTCTCCTCAATAATAGTAAGTAAATAAAATCCAATTTCTTCTTCATTCGATTTCATTACAATGATAATCGAATTTTTCCACCACTATCCCAACTCTAAAAATGTCAATCTTCGATGTCACTGTCACTGTCGTAGAGATCAAGCTATCTTCTATGCAGTATAGTCTCAGAGCAAATAAAAAAATCATGAGAGAATGTTGTGAACAAACAAGTGAAGCCAACCAAAACTACGTCTCGCCGTGTACAGACAATTACACACATATCCAGGTAACTATGAAACTACGCCTTGGCTTGTCAGTCAAACTGTGGCGGCGCAACAGCGACGCACTCACACATGTATAAAAAACCGGCTTCACTTGACTGTTCAACGACGTTCCCTCTGGATTTTTTTATTTGCTCTGAGAGTATAGTATACAAAATCCTTGGTGCTGAAAATAGTGACTGTGTCAATACTGTTTTCAAAGTGTACGTAGCGCGCGACTGCCGCCACACGCCGCGACGCTCGGCGCACGGCAAACATTATGCAAAGTACAAAATCCCATTTACTACGTGTACCTCCATGTCACCTCTCGCCTAGCGCTTCAAACAACCTAATAGACTTGTTTATAGAAAGGGAAGTCAATTCCCTCTCCGATACAATGATTTTTCTCCAAAATATTCCACAAAATTCAAGTAAAAGTGCCTTTGTTTCGCAACGCGCCGCGAAACTTTATTACTTTTCTTTCCAAGTTCACACTTTGCTTTGCTGAGTGAAAATATTTGTAGATGCCTGAAATATGGAGTCGTGAAAAGATTGCTAGACTGTTGCCAAATTGTACAAGTTTCGTTGAAAAGCTATCATAATTCAGTGTTTTTTACAAGCCTGCCAGAGGTTATTGTGGGATCTTCGGTCTTATTTTAGTAAACCCAAGCGCAAAAGTTGTAAACACTTAGTTTTGGTAAGAAAATAAAACTTGCCTTCTTAAAGATTGACTCCGTTGTTCTACCAGTTAAAAAACAGCGAAAACTACTTGAAATTGTATCAATTCATTGCAGTACCTATTTACATAAAGCTTTAATGTTTTCTTTTCACTACCAATTCGCGAAGCAAGATTAATATTTTTCATGTTATAATGTCGATCTATCTAGGCACATTTTTTTTTGTAAAAGTACCTAATAAAATAATTCTAGTAGCATGTAAAACATATGAATGTAATGCCTACTTATTAAATATTGAATGACTTGCTATTATTCGTCTCTATTTTGTTATTTTTTACCAAATTAACTTCATCGTAATACTAAGAAAATTTCAAGGCAAGTCAGCTCAAAAATTGAAAAGAATTTTCTCCAGTCTCTTCATTTTGTATACCAAAACTGCTGATCGACCGATTACAGTGAGATTATTTAAAACGAGCAAGATTAAGCTTGGAGAGCCTCCTGGCGTTGCTTACGTAATCGGGCCGTAAATCTTTCAGACAATCGTTTTCGAATCAAAAGTTTGCACTTCCGTGATTTATTCTTTAGTTGCGGAAAAATAGTAGGGTATCTAATAATTTTGTTCCACCTCCATTGTCAGATGAAATATAGGGGTTCAACCTTTGTCGGTCTAGTGAGGGCAAAGTTGAAATTAAATTTCGGCAAGTTGGGAAACAGATGAAAATACGTATATCGTAAGCGGCTCTGACTTGCTTTATTTGTTTAAAACTATATTTTTACGCCATTTTTTACGGTTGATAGGCGAGACGTTTTACCATAACTCATCTGATGTTATGCAAGATACTTGTTTGAAACTCTGTTCTCATGCTTTTTAGGGTTCCGTACACAAAGGGTAAAAACGGGGCCCTATTACTGAGACTCCGCTGTCCGTCCGTCTGTCTGTCTGTCTTTCACCAGGCTGTATCTCATGAACCGTGATAGCCAGAACGTTGAAATTTTCACAGATTATATATTTATTCAAAGTCAAATCAAATTAAATATTTTACTGTATTTTATGCGTGCGTTTTTAAAAATAATGTAAATGAATTATGTAATTGTTATTTTTGGTAATAAAAGATTATTAATTCAAAAAAATGTTGCTGTTATAACAACAAATACTAAAAATAGAAAAAAAATATTGAGGGGGGGGGGGGGGGGGGAATTTGTTGTATGGGACAGGACACCCATACAACAAATTTGAATTTTTAGCATTTTTTAGCATTTACAGAATATTTAGCTAAATATGCACTTTAAAAATAAATAACGAAAATAAAATAGATATTTAAGCGGAGCTCCCATACAAGTAACGTGATTTTTTTGCTGGATATTAATTACGGCAACAGGAAGATAGATGCTTGAAATATTTACAGAATATTAAGTTGTATGTCCCTTCAAAAAAACTTAAAACAAAATATATGTTGTTTTTAAACTTTCGCGATTTGAACACATTATTATTATATACTACGGGACTAATCGCGCACTAATAATATCTCGTAATTTTAGTGCGCGATTAGTCCCGTAGTATATAATAATAAAACAAAATATATTACGGGGGCTTCCATTTGGTACTTGGCCGCTTATTAATATACTCGTAACAAACTGATACAAAGCAAATGAAAGATCGGGCGCTGCGCTACTAGCAAAACAAAAGAAACAAAGCGAAAATATAAGGTTTTATTTGCGCGAAAAACTCCCTCATCCTTGCCATATCACTACCGCATCGCTGAGTTAAAACCATGGAAGCAGTCTTCATGCTGAAATTCAAAACGAGGGAATCCCGTACATAAATTAACATTATTTTATGAAATTATTTAATCCTTTATTTTTCAGGATTAACTCCATAATAGACCTTCAAATTTTTACCACGGAATTCAGCAATTTGTATGTTAATTTTCATTCATGAAAAGCTGTCATTTGAAAGAAACGGTTTAGAGCTTAAAAATTACCCACCTTTATTAATATAGACTTAAATGAACCAAAATTTGATTCTGTGGTCTTTGTTTTATGTTTTCATTCGCTTATTTAAATTTTATTTATTGAGGTTTATTTAGGAGTTTGGAGTTTTGGGATTCCTGGGTCTAGAATTATGGACTTTATGAGGATAGTTTATACTAACGATATTTTAAATAAAACTTAATTTATCATTAATTTTACTGTATATTTTAATATCATAACATTATTTACATGTGTATATACTTGATCTCAAATATTAGTGAGTAAATTGAATCCAAATTCTCACCTACTCATGTAACATTTGGCTCAAAGGCTGTGTTACCAGACCACAAACTAAAAAAAGGCACGCCGCCATCTTGTTTGATACGAACCTCCATTTTCCTCAGTACGAGTGCCGACGCCAAAAGTAAATAAAATCCAATTTCTCACCTACAACTACTAATTTGATTTCATTAGAACATTGTTTCATAATCGATTTTTTCCACCACTATCCCAACTCTAAATATGTCATTCTTCTATGTCAATGTCACTGTCGCAGAGATCAAGCTATTTTTTATGCAGTTTAGGTGTATATTAGTCGGTACATAGATTCAATTTATTACTCAAATTGTACATAGATTCAATTTATTACTCAAATTAAATAAATTATTATAAAATATAACTTTTTAAATACAAGCTTTCGAGATCCTAAAAATCATATAGCAGCAGAGTGCCAGCCAAGACAAGTAAAACGAGCCCAAACACGACGAGTCTACCTTGTTTAGTACAGGAGTTCCTATGGCTACCATCCGATTCCATCATCAGATCAGCTCCAGGGTACCATAATATTGCATTGTCACGCAATATACATATGCGTGCAAAATTTCAGCTTAATCGAAAACCAGGAAGTTGGTCAAGTTTAACATGCAAAATTCCACCCGAGGTTACATCCTACTTCCTACTAATATTATAAACGCGAAAGTTTGTGAGGATGGATGGATGGATGGATGGATGGATGGATGGATGGATGGATGTATGGATGTTTGTTACTCTTTCACGCAAAAACTACTGATCGGATTGAGATGAAACTTTGCAATAATATAGCTTATATATCAGAATAACACATAGGCTATAAATTATAATGATATGTTGCGTATGCGGGCGAAGCCGCGGGTAAAAACTAGTACTTACATACATACATTGCAAGTTGCAAGTGCAATAAACACTTGTGAAAACAAATCGCTTATTTATAATCGCTCACATAACACTGCATTCTGGAATATATTATGAACCGTAAGACATTATTTTCATAGATAAATTTCAACATATACGATAAATATCTGGCTAAGTTAGTCTTATTAAGTCGTTGCATTAACTTAGCTCTTAGCTTAGCGGCGGCGTGTCAATAAATAAATCTATAAGTTAGACAAGTTCATTAACAAGTTCCCTCAACTTATCTCCGCTGGGTAGCGGTCTAAGTGAGCTGTCAGTGGCACTGCACACGAATAAATTACAACTTTAATTGGACTCTATTTGATTGACACCAATTTTTTTTATTGGCTAGTTGCGCTTCTCTGACTCATCAAGAGTTTAGGCTGAGTTGAATTGAACCATAGATATATATTATTATCTATATACAGGCTTATTTAGGTTCTCGCTCGTAGTATCACGTCGCGTAGCACGCTCACCGGGTAACTTATTAGAAACAATCTAACTTATTCAAACCTATTACTAAAGGGCTAAATCAGAATTTAAAAAAATAACTATCAGTAAATTCAGCAAACTGCTAAAATCAGCAAGATTTTTTTTACGATTTTGTCTCAATGAAAAGTTGATCATAATTATAAATATAACACCTCCAATATCCTAATATTATGTCTGTTACTCAGACCCTGTTTACACCCCTGCCATGCAAGTTATAGTACGCACCATGAAATAAATCTTTCAACGTATCAGAACGAGACAAAGTTATGGTGAAGTATATATCTCTCACTTTTTCACACGTTTAAAAAACTGTTTTTGTGGTCATTGTATATGCAAGCCATATGGCGAGTGAATCAAACACACTAACCCAATACTATTAACAAAAAACTAACCAACTCTAAAATTAAATGACGCCTCATGGTGATTGATGCTTTTAACTCGCTCCAAAGTAAATTGTTCAATATCCTACACCGTAGCCAAAAACATAAATAATTAAACCGTGAGCTCGCTAGTGACAATGCGTTAGCGTCGTACAACGTTGTACAGCGTTCATAAACAAAGGTTATTCGATTACAGTGCGCAGATAATGGCCGACTATATTTTGACATAAAATGGGAAATATCTAAACGGTAGTGATTTTACTTTTTACCGACTTCCAAAAAGAGTGAGGTACCATGTTAGTCTGTATGTATTTTTTTTACTAAATAAAACACCGGTTTTTACTCATGTATGATATAGCGGCCGGGCCGCTGGAAACCCGACCGGTTTGGGAATAATCAGTACTCCTTCGTTAGGGAATACGCGCGCTCGCGTCGACTGGCGCACGCGCACTCGCGATATCATACGTGAGTAAAAACCGGTGTTTTCTTAAGTATAATGAATTCTCACCCGAGTTTTAATAAAATGTATTTCTTTTTGTGTATGTTCATCGATATTTTCGCCAATTATGTAACGATTTAAAAAAAACTTATTTATTTCGAAAGAATAATTTTACTTCCGAGGTGGTCTCATTTTAATATTACCAAAATCACCTGAGCCGTTTTGATAAATCAACAATAATGTACATGGATGTCGCATCAATTCGTGCAAACCATTCGAATCTTGTACGCGGTGGAAGGCGGTGGTTCCATTTTTTACGAAAAATATTTATAATTCCCTTTAAGTTGAAAAAAGTAATGCAAAATATCAAGTCGTTGATATGCATGAAAACATTAACAAATGTCCAACAAACCTGCTTACAAATTTTTAATATTAAAAGTAGTCCCACTGAAATCAAAGAATTAATCATTGTCTACATTATTTTTATTGTTCTCTGAATTGGTTTCTATAGATTGATACCTCAAAGTTACTTAGGTATTAGTAAGAGCCTATTAAAAAGGGACCTGTGGGCTCATGAATGGTTAGAGATGGGGCTTTGGCCATCCACTCAAACGGACCCGTGGAGGACGATAACGTGTGAGGCACCGTTGTCGTAGTAGATCGTACATTCGTACAAGCCTAGTCATTAGGCTTGAATAGTCATATGAAGTGCTGGGAGCACTGGTACGTTCCCCTGGAGCTCCCGGAGCTCCCAAGGGCGCAAAAAGGCTAGCCATCGAGGCTGTTTTAGTGGGTAAGCTATCCGGTATCTTTCGAAAATTTTCCCTCGTAAAAAAAGGTTATTTAGGTATTTACTTTTCTTCAATATTTTAGTTAAAGTGCTTTTATCTTTTTAACTCATTAAGAAAATTCTTATAGGCCAGGTGGCTGGTATCAAAGTTTTAAGCCGCTCGAAACTTAGCTTTAAACGAGGCTAAACGATTAAAACAACTGGCTCTACAATTAAAAGTGTCACTCGAGTCACGGTAACGTTTAGTTGTAAATGCCATTTTCGGTCACCCACCCGAAGATTGACCGTGACGAACGTTGCTTAACTTCGGTGATCGCTGATAGACACCTTGTCGAACTACGCTGATAGAGCTACTAACTCTTATTACCTATTGATAAAAGAACTAAAACAATCGTTTTAGGTTAAGTATGGAAATAATATTTGATGAGTTTTTAGAAATTAATTCTAATTCTAATTTTTAGGAATTGTTATTATATTGTGATAATAATATTATTGAGCTCGACATGTTAATTGTTAAATGAATAAATTACTATGACTATATTATATTTATTCAACATAATATTATTTTTTCAATAGGTAATTATTATTTTTTTGGTCAAAAAACGCTGACCAAAGCAAATTTCGAGCAAGCCAACTAAATAGTTTCCTATAAACAGTCTCCTAAAAGCTACCTAGTACCCGGTGGCACGCGGCAGGCGTTGCGCAAAGTCAATTGGTCGTGAGTGTCATTTTGTTTGCCTTTATTGTGACTTTCAGACGTATGAATAACGACTAGCTGAGTGGACCAATTTTTACCGACGTTCAAAAAGGAGGAGGTACCATGTTCGTTTGTATGTATTTTTCTTTGTGAATATTCATCGATATTTTCGCGAATTTATACCGATTTAAAAAAATCTTTCTTAGTCCGAAATAGTATATAGTCTTTTTAATAGTCTACTGCAGGACGTAGGCCTACCCACGAAAAGTGATTGGGCCACGTCCACCACGCTGGCCCAGTGCGGGTTGTTGGATTCACATACGCCATCGAATTTCTTCGACGGACGTATGCAGGTTGCCTCACGATGTTTTCCTTCACCGAAAAGCCAATGGTGAGAAATTTCGTACATAAGTTCCAAAGAAACTCACTCAGTGGTACGGGATCGGGATTTGAACCCACGACCTCACTATTGCAGGGCGGGTGTTACTACCACTAGTCCACCACGGCTTCACTACCACTAGTCCACCACGGCTTCAAAAGTGTATACTCCCGAAGCAGTCGGAATTAAATTTTATCGAAATCGGCTGAGCCGTTTTTGATAAATCAACAATAATGTACATGGATGTCAAATCGATTCTAAACTATTCGAATTCAGTACACGGTGGAAGTAGGTGTTGCGATTTTTCGCGAAAAACAATTATTCATTGTTATCGTTTACATTTTGGACAAGTATAAGAGCTTTATGGAAAAGGAGAAGAGTCTTTAAGAACCGAGACATTACAGGACTAAGCGATGTCTTAATTTGTTCTTGATTTGTAATTTTGAAACTGTTCGTACAAAGCTGAACGCCATGGTTCGATTACTAACTCTAATTGGCTAGATTTACTGCTCGTAGGTTTTACGATGTTGTAGTATTTTATTATGTTAAAGTTTGTGCAATAAAAGAACCGACGTGGTGTTACGGTGAACTAATAATAAGATTTTAATCCCTCTAGTAGCAGTAGTTTGCTTGTTAGTCCAAGATACCGACTACTTGGTAGACGCCAGTCTACGGATGAAAACCGAATTCATGTCTACCAAGCAAACCCGTGGTGGTCAAGAGGTAGTGACACCCGCCTTACAATCGTGAGGTCGTGGGTTCGAATCCCCCGTCCCGTACCAATGAGTTCTTTGGACGGAATTTCACACTACAGGCTTTTCGGTGAAGGAAAACATCGTGAGGCAACCTGCATACGTCCGTAGAAGAAATTCGATGGCGTATGTGAATCCACCAACCCGCACTGGGCCCGCGTGGTGGATATGGCCCAATCACCCTTAGTGGGTAGGCCTACGTCCTGCAGTGGACTATTAAAAAGGCTGGTACAGTACAGTAAGCAAACCCGTATCCCGTACTAAAATATCAAGAGAATACGTCACTCTGTCACATGCGAATCATGCGACGCAATACTTTGATTACTTGTCATTCTACTGAGCTACCAAGTATCAAACACTTTTAATTGTACCAGCAATGACAGAAAAGTGTTGTCAACGTAACAACATTAGTAAAATGGTACACAGGTGACCTCACCTACAACGCTTCTCTTTCAGCACAAATTCTTGTATAAAATTCGGTAAATCTTAATCCAAGTTGGATTGGTAAAACCTCATGTCTAAAAGAGACCTTTTAGACCTTTGCTCAGTTACCTTTAGGATTATCGGTGTCGAACACTAACAGTCCCATTTTGGATGAACACTTACTCAATTGCAGTAGGAACATAACATAATAGAAGCAGGTGATTTAGTTACGAGTATTGTGTTGATCTTTAATTCTGTTTTTGACCTGCGAACCGGAGGGGGTACTCAATTCGACGCGTTCTTTTTTTATGTATAACCACGCATAACTTTTTTCATAGTACCTCGATTTCAATAATTATTTTTATTGAAAAAAAATTATACTTCGAAATTGGTTCCATTTAAATTTTATCGAAATCAGCTGAACCATTTTTGATATATCAACAATAATGTGAAAAATGTTACATCGATCCGTCCGAAATATTCGTTAATTCTGTACTCGGGTGAAGTCGGTCATGCTATTTTTTGCGAAAACTATTTATTATCGAAACGATCAAAATCGACCCAGGCACGCTTTCTGACTCAACATTTAGGCATAAACCATGACATGCGTGACTTAGTTTTTTGTAACAAAACTAATTCTACCAACCCTAAAAATACCAAGTAAACATTGTGTTCATCAATAATCAATTTCCCATTGTTCACCAGTTCCAGTGGCGGCGAACAAACGGTATATGATTGATGGATAGTGGACCTCAACTTGGGCTTGATTAAATCCGATGTCATTCGGAACAAAGGATAGGGCTATAGCGCCAGCTTGCGCGATAAGGGTGTCGTGTACTCGCTATTGATGTTTCGTGTTTATTCACTTTGGCCGAGGCCACGCCGTGAGTTTAGTTGCAAGAGGTTAGTTGGTCATTTGGATGATTCATCTAAGTCAACCAAAACATTGGATGTAAAGTTGCGAGTCGGTTTGCGAGCGCGAGCGCCGTGAACATGCTCAAGAGCTCTTTAATTGAAATTCAAACGGCTAAACATATGCGTAAATGGCCACTTGATGGACTAAGATCGGACATAGAAAATCTGTGCTCGTGCAAAGCGTGCGAAGCTCTGCGAACGTTTAAAACGATTCTAATGTTTTAAATATTGGGATCTACCTAATTCGCATGTCGGAACCAATCTATTCATGTCGAGCATTTCCAACCCCTTAGTCGAGCAGTTCAATCTGAGCCGCTGACATGTTCACCCCAATACGCCCTGAGTTGATAGTCACACCGCTCGAGGCTAACTACGAGTAAGCAAGCGATATGACCAGGCGCAATATTTAAATGCATTGTGCACTAGAATTAACCATCCAAGCGATCAACTTTCGAACCTCTTGCCGTTAAGCGGTGTGGCTGAGGCCAAAGCAAAATAAAAATAAACACGAAATATTTCTAGCAAGTAAGTAGGTAAATGATAACTTCGTTATTTTAGGTGTAAACTTGCGGTGTGACCGGTCCTATGATCAGTGACTTATACGAAGTATATTTTTAGACGACGACTATATTCTAGGATATATTTTGACTTATTACTCTGGTAAACTTTTTTTATGAAGGTAACCCTTAAATCGCAATAAAATGAGCCTCTAAGTACTACATGTAATGACGACTTCATATGTAGCATGCTTTAGTTAGTATGAGCTAATTAACTAGTACTCTAGATGCTCTGCTATAAACTGCTGTAGTATCGAGACTTGTGTTGTTTTTAAACTTTCGCGATTTGAACACATTATTATTATATACTACGGGACTAATCGGGTAGACACAGTCTACCTGTGACCACGGTCGATGCAACTCGACCGAAACGTCGGGATGAGGAGGTATTTATTTATCTCGTAATTTTAGTGCGCGATTAGTCTCGTAGTATATAATAATAATGTATCGAGACTTGCCAATACTTCTGAAAATACTTTTAAATCTGTCACACATTTGTGACCTAATAGTAAAATGCTGTTACAAAAATTGCAAACAATAAAAAGTGAATAAAACTCCTAGTTTTGTCACTAAGCTGGTTTACGAAACTTCTACGACTTCGTCTGACAGGAGTTTTACTCGTATGTCAGTCAGTTTCGAAATAAAGTTTAATATTGTAGCTGCTGGCGTGAATACCTATTTCTAAGTGGTATGGTACATTTTCTACAGTCATATTGTGTGTCTTTTATTGTACATTTTTGACCGACGAATCAGAGGAGGTACTCAATTCGACGTATATACCTATACATATATTTTTTTATGTGTACGCATAACTTTTTACGTAGTAGTTTATCGAAGTAGACTTTTTAAGTAGTGGTCCCGGTTGTTTTAACCGTTTAGCCATGTCAGAGGCCTTCAGGCGGCCTAAAAACTCTGACACCAGGGCTAGCCACCCGGCTTATACGAACTTACTTACTTTATCGAAATCAGTTGAGCCTTTTTTGATAAATCAACAATAATGCAAAATTGCTACATCGATTCATGCGTGTTATTCGCGAATTCTATACACGGTCGTAGGCGGTCATACCATTTTTTGCGAAAAATAATTATCCAGAATATAATGACATGGTTGTATTATGTAAATAAGTTAGTGTATTTTTTCGCTGGCTCGGTTGCAGGTTGGTGGATATGTTTGCAACAAAATCAAGTTAGTCAGCCAGAGGATACAAGGGACTGTCTGAATACGCATGTGTCTAGTTGGCGAAACGCAAAATACGTTCAATTATTATTTTATTACCTCGAATCGGTAAGATTTTCCCCCATGACAGTATAATTGAAATTAAATTACTTTACAAACAATGTTGGATCTAAATAGAATCCAAATCTAGACCCGCCGCAGCGTGTCTAGCCAAGACAAAGAAAAAGGAACTGGCGACGCGACGTGTGTGTTATTACACGAACCATTTCGAGCCACTTTTGACCCCTTCATAACTCGAAAACGATTTAATATAAGTATGAGAAATTTAGTCTATTTATTAAAATTGTTTAGCTAGTCTAGAATAAAAAATTTCGTTGATTTTGTTTCAACATTTAATGATATTTTAACGTTTAAAAACCGGGATTTCATTGACTGATTCACTGACTCACTCACTAACTTATAGATCAAAAACCTAACCCACTTTCAGATGACCTAGAAACTTGATATTTGGCATCAATGTAGACTATTGCCTATTTACAAAGGAAAAAAAATAAAATATCGCACTTTTACCCCTCAACTCCATGAACTGGGGGATGAAAGCTTGTATGAGACTTTCACCAATTTTTATGCTAGAAGTCTAAAAATTGATATGAAGACTTTTTGTAATAAATAATAAATACGTATTTCAGGGTTTTTAATAAATCACTCCCCAATTTCCAAAACTAGGGGATGAAAGTTTGCACGAGACTTTCGCAAATTATGATGCTAGTTATTTAAATAATAGATATCTAAAAATTGATGAAAGCACTCTATGTTTTAAATAATAAAACACGTAATTCAAAATGTTTAGTAATTCACCCCCCAACCCTTAAAACTGGGGGATAAAATTAAGTACAAGACTTCCGCAAGTTTTGAAGCTAGGGATCTGAAAATCGATAAAAGTACTTCTTGTAATAAATAATCCACAAAAAGAAGTGAAATCCAACAAAAACATTTTCATGTGAAATGTAACTAAGACCACAGATCGCACTTCCGAAAAGTTGTCAGATTTTATGTAGAGCCAAGCTTCTAACTCTACACACCTTAACTCTACATGTCCTTACTTCACAAACTCTACACCTTAGTACACTCTACATAAGATCTGATAAATTTTTGAAAGTGCGAACTGTGGTCTTGGCTATATTTCACATGAAAATATTTTTGTTGTATTGACACTACTCTTAACTAATTGGTAGGAGACTGAAGTTATAACCGACAATTTTACGAATTAAAAGACAAAGATTCTTCTCCTCTGGATCCCAAAAAAGAGTTCTTAGCCAAACAAAACCATTTAAATGATTCGCTACAATTTTGTCAGAAGATTAAGTGCAGTCAAGCGGTAGATACAAAATCTCCGAAAGTATTTTGTAAATAGCACTCATTTCCTTATACATTTACTGAGCGTTCCAGACCTTCAAAACACTTCACATCAAACAGAAACCCATTCGGCTCATTTCATTCCAGCTCTACGACCCATTCAAAATATCAGGAAACCTCTTTATTACAACGGATCAAAGTCCAAAATGAATGACAAAATCTCGCTGTACCTTTATTTTTCCGTTCCTGGTACAACAATACCTGTAACAGGGAGCATTCCCTCAGGAAATTATCCTGAGTTTAGGAATGGGATGTAAAATTGTGTCACAAAAAACAAACTGGTGGAAATATTTGCCGGTGCATATTACATTTTTGGTATAGTTTAATTTTGCGCTGTTTCTTTTTTGTCCGAAAAAAAAGAAATAACTAAAGATAGCCAGGCTTTTTTGTGTAAAAAATATTTTTCGTTGATGCTTATGTTTAAATTTTTTACTGTTTTAAAACCTCATGCAAATGAAGTATGATCCAATACTCCTTAGTTACAATTAAGTCGCTCACATGGGTTCTGATCCCTATTGACAAAATCTAACGTAGTTTACCAAGTATTTTTTTTTACTTTTGCGAAATTCATTTGGAATAATGAACTTATTTTATTTTTCGATTTTTATTTAATTGGCTATTTCACTAGTTTTTGGAAATTGTTTTAAATTATTCGTTAGTACATAATAAGCACACTACATTTATATTTCCGAGAGAATACAGTAGGTATTAACAATGAAAATCAAGTGTTAAGGAATAAAAGAATAGATATTCAAGATCCAGCCAAAACGACATTCTGTAATGACGCTGGTCTGTGACGTCACACACTAGTTAATAGCATTAGTTAATACTAGTAAATACGCTAGTTCACACATACTTTAAAAGTAACTTACAGATTCAATAATATTACTCCAAAAACACAAAACACAAATTACACAAACAACAGTTAATTGAGAAATTCTTGTTTACTAGCACATGACGTCATCAGAGTTTCCGCCCTTCTTAGAGCGTTCACGTCACAGATAACATATCAAAATAATATCGTATTTTATTTCGTGCGATTTGCGAAAATTAGACATATTTTAATTTAAATAAAGTGAAATATGTCTTTTTCAGGCTATTATCTGACTGGATTACCACAATCAATAGTATATTTTCAATGTTGTCAAATAGCCTATTATCACGATAAAATTGACGATGAAATTAACATTGGAAATAGACATAAATCACGCGAAATTCTTAAAAACAAAACTTAACTTGGGGCACCTAATGCCCGTAATTTGATATTCAGAGAATCACCTGTAGATACGTTTTAATACCTACATTAAAATTTGTGAATAATTTTATTTTCTACAGCTCTCTACGTCTGCTCTGCTACGGTGGCGTAGAGCTTGCTATGCTACACTGCTACGGGTTCGCAGAGCTTGCTACGCCGCCACGTAGCATCCATTCAAATAACGCAAAACGTTCCCTACCCCAAGGAATATAAAGTTAACTACAAAAGTAAAAAAAGTCAATGTAGTTGTAGCCAAAATTAGTATATGAATACGTGTTTAAATGTGAAACGAAAAAATAGAAACTCACGCAATGCCTATCCCACGTTTGCAATCCCAATTCTGCGTTTGCACACGGGCGATCCCCATTCCGTGTTTTCACTCGTACTGTCACATATACGAGCTTTAATAACTGAATTTACTTCAGTCCAGAAGCAGTCGCGCAGTTTGCGGGTCTTTTTCCTTACTTGAGAAAACTGCGCACTCATAATCGCGTAGTCCATCTCATCTAAATTAATTATTTTTTCGCAATCGCTACACGAATTTCCACTGCATATAGGATCTGAGTTTGTATCTTAATATTTATCAAAAACGGCTTAGCCGATTTCGATAAAATTTAAATGGGACCGTCATGAAAGTATATTCTTTCGAACTATGAAATATATTTTTAAATCGGTTCACAATTGGCGAAAATGTCGATGAATTATGTACACAAAAAATACATACAAACGAACATATGTAGTTCCTCTCCCTTTTAGGAAGTCGGTAAAATCACTTAAACCGCGCGCTTGTTACGTACATACTAACCAAGTTGTTTATATTTTGTTGCTCCTTCCAATTTGGCTAAGATTCTTTTCATAATTGGGAAAAATGATTCAGCGCCGGCTAAACATTTTTCTTCATTATTTTATTTTAGGAATCTTAGTAGAAGCATCGCTTTCGAGACAGTAAAATTTGTGTTCTTACATCAAACTAATCACATTTTATTAGTGTATTGTACTGAAGGAAGTTCGTATAGGCAGGCAAACTTTTTTTTTAAAATATTTTTTTAAAAATATTTTTGGACATCTTACACACGGCTTCTGACCCCAAACTAAGCAAAGCTTGTGATATGGCTGTCAGAGACTGATAAACTACATAATATAACACCCAGACACTAAGCAAACACTAATGTTCATCACATAAATATTTGCCCTGGGTGGGGATCGAACCCACGCCTCCCTTGATCCAGAAGTTAGGTCCACTACCACCACCACTGAGCCACCGAGGCAGTCGGTAACTAGCTTGGTATTAATGTTTAGGCAGCTTGAAAACTTTTAGCATGGTTAAACGGTTAAAACAACCGAGATCCGCAAATTATCTTATTATCCGAGGCAACTCAGCGCTCAGTTGTAAGTGGCACCTGCGGTCATTCATCCGAAGATTGACCGAGCCGAACGTTCCTTAACTTCGGTCATCGCTCAGTAGTAGCCTAGTCAAATGGCGCTATAAGTTATAGTTCTAAACACACTAAACGAATAGTCATGTACGGATTAAGCTGAATTACCAGGATAACATAAGTACATAACAGATCTCAAGGCCACTAAAGCAAAGACATGGTATTATCCGCCAAATGCGTCGTAAGCTAATGTACATTCAATGTTCCGGCCAACAAACGGAGGTCACGCTTCCGTCGCCTTGTTACGCATTACATGGACTTATCTTTGCCTCTTTGCCAAAACACGTTCATCATAAAATATGTATACAGATTATAAAACAAGCATAATACGAACTTACAGGGACTTGGTTGAGTTGTCCGTGAAATGTAATGACTGCCTCGGTGGCTCAGTGGTTAGTGACCCTAACTTCTGGGTCCATGGGGCGTTCGATCCCCACCCAGGACAAATATTTATGTGATGAACATAGATATGATGATTATGTGGTGTTTGCTCTGTGTTTGGGTGTTATTTAGTTACTATCTATGTAAGTATATGTATTCAAAAAAATAAATATATGTAGTATATCAGTCTCTGGCAGCCATATCACAAGCTTTGCTTAGTTTGGGGTCAGAGGCCGTGTGTAAGACGTCCCAAAATATTTATTTAATAATTAAATAAAAAAATTGAACCAATGCAAGTCAGACTCGTCCACCGAGAGTTCTTAATTGCACAAAACCGGGAACTAAGTAGTTAAAGGCTTAGGGCGAAGCTTTTCATTAAAATCAACGTTTTCTCATCAGAAACCAAAAATTTACACATCATAAAATAATTACAACTTTATTTATTAATTAGTAATCAGTAAGTAATTTCGTATGGGTTGGGTGGCTAGCCCTGGTGTCAGATTTTTTAGGTCGCCTGAATGCCTCTGACATGGCTCAACGGTTAAAACAACAGGGAGCTATAATTTAACGCTCAGTTGGCAAATGCCACCCGCGGTCACCCATCCAAATACTGACCGTACGCAACGTTGCTTAATTTCGGTGATTGCTGAAAAACGTTGAAGAAATAGTACATTGTACACCAAGGGGACAAAACGATTTATTTCTGTTCGAGAGTATGTTTAAGCCCTCCGCTGCGCGTCGGGCTTAAAAGAAACTCGAGAACAGAAATAAAACTTTCTCCAGAGAGATACATAGTGCTTTATACTACACCTACGAGGAAAATAAAATACAATATTTCTTTAATTAAGGTTTAGAAAGTAAGTTATTAATGACTTCTTGGGCTGTATTTTTTATTTCTGGTGGCATCATTATTACAAAATCGTCACTTTCACTATCAGATGACATTTTGGAAAATTATTTAGAAAAATAAAGCTAGGTCCTGTTAAATTATCATTTTAGTTAACGACAAAATTCAACGCAACCAAACAAATTGCTGCGATTTTTTTTTGCTTTGCAGAATAAGGTTGCCATCTTTATTTCATTAAAAATAGAAAACAAAAAAATATCCGCCTTTTTTCTCTAATTATTTGATATAAAACCTTTTTGAGATTTGAGGTTTGTATGTTTCCCGCCTCTTTTCTAATTATTTCATACAAAACCTTTTTGAGGTTTGATTTTTGTATTTTTTTTTATGTTCGCTGCTAAAAAACAAAGAAAGCTAGCCGGGTAGTAATGGATTTTCTTACAACATTCCTGCCCTGCTTCGGAGGGCAGTAATAAAATTCCATATAACTTTTCTCGCCGCACATTTTTAAGGGTTTACGAACTTTGTAACCCGTTTATGAACGAGTAATAAGACACTTTCCGAGTGGGTGTGGTATAAGTATATTTACATGGTTATTGTGACTAAACGTCGTGTTGAACAATACCTCGATCAATTGCCACAGTTGTATGCATCATAATGAACCATTGACAGGGGCAGCTGATCAATGATCCTACTTTGATCGATGCACGTTACGTTACGAATACATATCTGGCTCAGCAGAATACGAAGCACCTGTAAGGCGAGATGATAGATCACTTCCGCAGAACTCTATCCTTAGTATATGTTCAGTCGTAAGCAAAAACTACAGAAAACTTCGAATGCTTCTCTACTTTATTGTGAAACGCCGCTGGCAGAAACGCGTTGGACCATGAACGTACTAAAGAAGGGACCGAGTGTGTGAAAAAAGATGCCAATATTATCTACTATTGAAAGGTTGAAAATATATGCTCTGTCTAGGACGACTTTGTAGTTTGACCGCCTTATTGCTGAGAGGCCAATGTGATATTCGATCAGTTGTGTCACTTAGGTCAAGTACAAAGTCCGGTCGTTGATTACATAGCAGTTTATATGCTTTTTGGCGCCTTCTTGCTGTGATCATTTCTTACGATGGTTTTTTTTACATTTCTTTCATTATTCTTAAGCTGCTGATTGACGAGCGAGCCGACAAGCTAAGGTTTTAAAACTTTTTTTATTTATTTAATTAACGTTCCATTTCACGATTACCACTTTTTCAGTTTACCGTTTCTTCTCAAATAGCCATGTCCAGTACTAAATTAAATATTGAAAAAGGCAAATCTTTCAAATTTATTGAAATTATCCATTTCATGCAACGCTTTAATACTGGATACGTATATTTTGAAAGAAACGGTAAACTGTAAAAGCGGAAATCGTCAAATGGAACGTTTATTAAAAAAAAGGTTAAGGTTCGGCGGTTCACTTGTCGATCAGTGGTAAAATATGTATATGGAATGAAATAAGAAAATTGTACAGAGCGACACGACGACAAACTCAAACTCATGCTAAGGCCTCTTGATCGGTCCTCCAAGGATTAACCCATTTCTCAATGGTCTGTTGTCACTTTTATTTATCAGTTTTTCCTTTGATTTATTCGTCAGGTTTCTGTGAAATAGTATTTTGGAAATGTTGAAGTTTTGTCGCGCATGTTGTACTTTTTCCTGGAACAAATCTTCTGCTATTTGTATGTTCTGGAATTTGTATTTTTTTTAACGGAACATAGCGTCTTAAAAATTGATGAACGCTGGTTGCATGCATGAAATAGTGCCACGTTCCACCAGTATGCTGAGTGTGAGTTTTGTCGTAAACATGACGTGCTTTTGAAACACTTTGTGCGAGACCAAGTTCATACAAATTAGGTACATGTTTACGCGCTCGCGGCGAGCGCGTCATGTTTACTACAAAACTCACACTCATCATACTGAACCGAGTATGCAAGCGAGAGCGTGGAATAAGCAATAGAGAGGCACGATCAGCTTTATGTGGGGTTTACACGGGTGACTAAAATTGCACGATTTTTGCCGTGCGGCGACCGGAAACAGAAATGTAGTCATTTTTTATCGTTTTCTGAATTAATCAAGATCTTCTCCATTCCACCAGCAAAATATTCTAAGCGCCCAAGATATCACGTAGAGAAATCCATTCACGTACTTGCCTAAAATTTACTTTTTTTCTTATGTTTCTTTCTTTTCTCTTTGTAAAGTAAAAATCTTGAAAATATTGTTAATCGTCATTAAAGGATATAAGTAGAATCCACCCGTATCATAGGTACAGAAGAACTTGTGTTCCTATGAGCAATGTATCAAGTACCAACATTTGTAATGATACAGATCATTGGCTTGTAGTAATGTATCGACCGTTTATCTTGCCCTGGAGCGTATTTCTTTCATATTGAAGAACAGAAAAGAATTGTTATGCTGACGCTACAAGTTCCTAGAATAATGTTAACTAGCTTTTACTTGAGGGTTCGCCCGCGTAACATTTTGGCTTTTGTGCTATCTATTAGGACTTTTTAATTTTCCTGGAATATATTATAGTATCGTAGGTCATCTTTGAACTATATCCATGCTAAAAATGAAGTCAATTTGTTACTCTGTTGCTGCAAAAAAAGAGTAACACTCCAACAAACATGTTTTCGGATTATAATAATACTAAAGAGTAGGGACAAACTAAACATGACTTAATAAGCAACTTTTTATTTTACAAACAAAAATTAAAATTAAGAAAATTGATACTAAAAATAGAGTTTCAAGTGGAGGCTTTATCACTAAGCGCAATCTCTTCCAGAAAACTTTTTGACGTGACAGCGTTTTACAAATTGATGAATGCTGGCTGCACGCACAAAAAAGGATGACTCATTATCCTGTTACGCTCATTGTCCCGTTACGCTCATTGTCCCGTTACCCTCATTGTCCCCTTACGCTCATTGTCGCGTTACGCTCACTACACGAGCGAGTGAAAGGCACCACCGGCTTGAGCGTTTGGTGCAATCCTTACATTGATGATTGGTCTTGAAAAATTAGTTGCCGGTGTTTTCGGTTTACGGACTATTGTTTTACGCGACAACGTCATAGCAAAACATTGATTAAATTGTTGCACCGTAGATTAATAATTGGTTCCGCTCCTAAGTCCGTAAACCAAAGTTACTGTTACGGCAACCAATGTTTATGTGATCGGAGTACCTAGCCCTAGTATCAGTGTTATAAGCCACCTGAAGGCCTTAGAAGCACGAATCAAGTTGTTAAATAAAAGCCCCGCTAAATTTAGTCTCACTTTACCTCCCAAATTGTAAAATACGGCTTGAGAATAGCTCGGCTTAATCGAATTCCGTTCAGTCGAGTACGCACGTGCAACAATTTAATTTCTATTACTTAAGTAAACTACATTTATTAGGATAGATATCGCTCAAAATAAACAATACTTCCTGGAGAAGCTTTTTTAGTAATATTAATTTAAAACGTTTAGATTTTAAATATAATTATTTTCCGCATAAAATGGCACACTCGACTTAAATCGTGTACAAAATTCGAATAGTTTGCTCGAGTTGTTGTGTACAACTTTTCCATTATTGTTGATTTTTCGAAAATGGATCTGATTTCGACAGAATTTAAATGGGGCGTCTTTGGAATAAGTATACTCTTTCGAACAAATTTTTTTTTTGATTTGGTTCACAATTGGCGAAAATGTCGATTAACATACATAAAAAATACATACAGACAACATAGAACCTCTTCCTTTTTGCTAGTCGGTGAAAAATTAATATTGGAAAGAGTATACTTTGAAGGTGGTCCCATTTAAATTTTATAGAAATCAACTGAGCCATTTTTGATAAATCAACAATAATGTGAAAAATGCTACATTAATCCGTACGAAACATTCGCGAATTCTGTACACGGTTGAAGTCGGTCATGCCATTTTTGCGAATAATAATTGTGTAATTATAGAAGATCAACATTTTCTTGTTTGATCATTCAGTGTACCTACTAGTAGCCCAGACGGGTAAGTCAAAATATGGGGCTGAAATTGCAAAAATGCACGGCAGCATTTTTTTGCTGCAACTGTAAATTGTAGACATTCACATTTACGGCAACTTTAGTCCTCACCATTTTTGTTCAAAAGTTGGAAATGACCGAGATATTAAGCAAAAACCATGCCATCTTAAATTTAAGATGGCGGCTAACGCACCGGCGGAATTTGGTCGCCATTTTAAACCTTAAAAGTTGCAACAAAAAAATTGCTGCCGGGAATTATTGTAATTTAAAATCCTAACCCGTCTGGGCTACAGAGACCTCGTTAAGACCGCTAAATTGCATTGAATGCAAGCCTTTTCATATCACTCTTAAAAGAGATATAGAGGGGAAACCATGTCCTGCAGAGTTTTTTTTTATAACTGAAATGATGATTATGATTATTTTTAAAGCATAAACAATAGTTATAACATATAACCTACTATCGGATACACTTCGGTGAGTGCGCCCAGGAGTTGCACAATCTGGTCCCACCTGCCCCTTTCTTCTATCGTACGGCTAGACAGACGCGACCAAAGCGCCACCCTTTTATGGTGGACATCCCACGCGTTAGAAACAAGCGTTTTGAGTCCACATTCCACATACGAACTACCAGAATGTGGAACGCTTTGCCTGAGTCTGTCTTTCCGCTAAAGTACAATGTGGGTGTCTTCAAATCTCTAGTAAATAGGTATCTTCTAGGTAATCGTGCTACATCCTAGACCGCATATGTGCTTAACATCAGGCAGTGTGTAGTCAATCGCAAACATATAAGAAAAAAAGAAAAAAATATATGTTTAGTTACGAGAAAGCCAACAACCATATCAAAGGAAACTTTTAACAAATAGCTTAAAGAGTTTTTTAGATGTTAGATATATGATAAAGCTAATATATTTGTACAGACAGAAAAACAAGCCTGTTAGTACTTAAGTCAATAAATATAAACATGATTTTAATCCTGAGAAAACAAAGATTTACACTTTATTACGATATTAGGTATACTTGGTATCTTTATTGGAATATTATGATGCCTAATAAAACTGTCTCCTCTTGCACGACCCTTAAAAGCCAAGTCAAAAACCTTAATATAAATCTGATGAAGATAAATCATATTTCTAACATCGCTCAAATGCGTTTTCAACGAGTCGGCCAACTTTAATCGCGCTGAAGACAAAACATAATCTTATTGTCTAGATAGTCATACAACTGCTTGTAATGAAGTTGTTTAAATTGATACTATTGTTACCTTAAATGTAAATCTTCTACATGGTTAAGTGCGTGTGATATTACATGGCTTGTTGTTAGTTTTTAGCATATTGAGGGTCAGATCAGGTCAAATGCGAATCTAACTAAAATACAACTTCAAATCAAAATAAGTTTTATTTCAATTGTACTTAATTTTTAATGTAATTTGTTGGATATTCACAAGTATACACAATTGTATCTATGTTGAGAAATAAATGAAATGAAAAAAAATGAAATACAAGTATATTTTTGTTTTCAATGTTTGAAGCGTACAAACTCATATTTAGCCAATGCAAAAGACTAAAGAATCTTGCAAGGTTTTATTATATACAGTAGATATATATACACGTGTTGAAGGGAACCTATGGAGCTATTTAGGTTAAAAACACTTAGTGTTGTTTTGTAAAGTGCACGTATTGGAAGAGTGTTTATAGTCATTATTAATAACTTCTACTATGAAATCGACAGTTAAATCAAGAAATAAAATATAATTTGATCCATCCGTTTAGCTGAGAGTGAACTTTGTTTATTGAACAGCTTATTTTTTTTCGCTGACTCGGTGAACTTCTTTTCACGCAATCTTACTAATATTATAAACGCGAAAGTTTGTAAGTTTGTGAGGATGGATGGATGTATGGATGTTTGTTACTCTTTCACGCAAAAACTACTGAACGGATTGAGATGAAACTTTGCAATAATATAAGCTTATATATCAGAATAACACATAGGCTAAAAATTATAATGATATCGCGTAAATTTTTCATAATATAACGATAAGTGTTAAGTAAGATCTGAGAACTCTGAGAAGCTATTCTAGAGTGAGCTTTAAGAAATGTCAAAAAAAAAAACAACTGTCGAATACTACAACCGTCAAATCGTTTTTTGTTTTATTTTTTGGATTTTCCACTTCCTTTATTAAGGGTGGTAAGGTTACATAGTCTACTTTTTATCCCAGATAAATAAAGGGTTCCCATGGGATAGCACAAAAATCAAAATATCATGCGGGCGAGCCGCGGGTAAAAACTAGTATCTTTATAACTTACAACTCAGAAACCTTCTTTGGCTCATGCATAACAACTTTGCTAAAGGTCATCACGTGTTCAAATGCTTAGTTTACGATTCTATAACGGACATACAGACAAACATTATTTTACACATTTACAAATATAAGATTAGAAGTTTTAGAGTTTTTATTCGGATCCGTAAAATTTGCTAAGCAAGTCGTTGTATTAGCAATGTGGACCCACTTTAAGTAATGACTTAATATTTTTATTCAAGTTAAGATATTAGAGATATTTGAACTAAAATGTTTTGCGCAGTTTTCTGAAACAATTTTAATTTTAGTAAAGTTTAAAATTAGTTTTCATTAAACTAATTTTAATTTCATTTACAATTTCGTTAAACGTATTATTAGCATAATAATTTAATTGGATAACAACTAATTCTAGTAATTGTTGCTGCTACGAATACTTTTGCTTTGTTTAGTTATAATTTATTGTTTTTGAACGTTTTGAATTAAATTAAAGTTTTAAAGTAAATATCAGTGGTCTAACACGAAAGCTGGCTATCGAAAATTTTATGTTTGAAATGTCAGAGTTTCCTTGAAATTGTTAAACGATTCAGCCAAGTTTTGGGATTTGTAATTAATTTTGTCTGGTGCTAACGAGAAACGATAAATTTAAATTAATGTTTATTTTATACTGATGTATGTATCTTAGTCCATCACCAACAGACGTTGTTTTACTTATATTTTTTCTAGTAAGTAGTTACCTACTCGTCATTATGACTATGATGTTTTAAGTTTGTCTTAGTGACGAACAAACAAGTAATGGTATTCTACAAAATTCTAGAATAGAATAAGACACATAGGACACACACACATTACTACAGTAAGTATTGTAAGAGAAAACACAAAAGGACATGTCCACAATATGTATGGAGGCTGGTATAATAATGATCAAAAATTCTAACCACAACATTCGTTTCATTTCGAGAAAGTTCATATTTTTCTGAGTCTATTACAACAGTTAAAAACAAAAAACAATTTCCATCCGATTTTTTTTACATTAATTTAGAATTTATTAGGATGAATAAACATATATGGCTCAATTATGTACGGAATTTCACACCACTGGCTTTTTGGTGAAGGAAAACATCATAAGGCAACCTGCATACGTCCGCAGAAGAAATTCGATGGCGTATGTGAATCCACCAACCCGCACTGAGCCAGCGTGGTGGATATGGCCCAATCACCCTTCGTGGGTAGGCCTACGTCCTGCTGTGGACTATTAAAAAGGCTGGTACAGTACCGAAAAAATAATAAGCTGTATTGTTATTTTTCAAACAATTTATTTTAGGCATTTAAAAAATATTTAAGGGATGAAAAAATCTAAATTAAATATTTTTGGGAAGCCCATAACACAAGCTTTTAAATTATGTATATATTATCTTGGTAATTATTATTATCTAGGTCCTATGTCCGTTCTGAAAGTATTGATATCAAAAAATGTAATAGTCACAAAAATATGCATCAGTGCATCACAATAGACATACTCGTAATACAGGTTTATCCAGAAGTGGTCTACTAAGTCGAAACTACTCGGTGGATTGATCTAATATGTATAAAGACACATTTTAAGACAAACTGAGAATTTGCTCAACGCAGCACGCTGATTTCAGGTTTAAGTTTGATTACGGTAGGAAATTCCACATCAAATATTGACTAGATATTTGATGTTGAATTTTCTATTACCAACTAACATAAACCATACCTTATTATATCTGTCCAAAGTACCTACTTAGGTATCAGCCACATTGGATTGGGTGGACTAAAGCCATTGAGCCATGTCGACGACCGCATCTGATATTCGATCACAAGCTGAATTAGCCATCTTGAATATCAAAGGATTCTATTAGAAGTTGATACGATGTACTATACCTGTACTATCAATGTACATTTCAAGGAGTTCACGGTATATTTGGTGTAGTTATAGAGTTGGGAGGGTCAAGGGTCGGTGTGAACCAAAAACTGAGCATAGTTAGTAAGTTTAACTACGCTACTGCCCTAAAACCTTGCCGCTGGTGATACACTAAGTTTATTTTTTGTATGTAATCTTAATTTTCAACCTTCGATGATTTTGAATTTTATTTTGAAGTGATTACCAATGTGTGTATCTGTACTTATGTCTATCTGTAGCACCATAGCTCCCAAAACAAACGAGTATTTTACTGGTAGATACGTTTTTTGGTTTAAAAAGTATAACAAGAAACTAAATATTTTAGTTTTGTGAATAAAACCATAATTCATTTTCTTATTAGTTTATATGATGTATCTGATTTAGTTATAAAAAAAACATATTGCACACCGAGAGTGGCAGCAGAATTGAAAACATGAACATAAAAAAGTAATAGGGGCATATTACTTTCTCTCCTACGCCGCGCCGCAGGTCTACTCTCCCTCCATCTTATGAGTTTTAGATCATAGCGCTAAGTACGAGATTTTCGTTCGAGCTCGATCGCGTTAACGTTTGATGTGATTTGTATGGAAATGGCACAGCGCCATCTTGTGTCGCGTACAGAAAACTGAATAGCTAAGTGTGAGTATTTTTTACGGTAATGTCACGAGCGCCAAACCGATCGAACACGAGCGCGGCAACGTCTGTGATTGGCTAATTCAAGCGTGTGTGTCAATGTGCTCGCATGTGTGCACGGCGCGCTAGGATAATCGCGACGTAAATGTAATTCGATTTGATTTGTAAATCTCCCACTTGACACTCTGACGCGAGTTTAACATTTTTTACCCATCCCAAATAGTGTACAATGCCTAAACAAGTTTTCACTTCAAAAATATACAAATTATAAACATAAAATAAATTGATCCATGCCCTGAAGATAACTAAATAATTATAATAACTGGTTATCAATAAACTTTTCTTGTACTAAGCCGAGGCGGTCATAGTTTTTCATGTTTATATAAACTTTTATTTAACTTGCAATGTATGTATGTTAGTATGTAAGTTCGGGTGGAATCTGGCAAGTTAAACTTTACCAACTTAACGGTTTTCGATTAAGCTGAAATTTCGCATTGCGTGACAATGCAATATTGTGGTACCCTGGAGCTGATCTGATGATGGAGTCGGAAGGTGGCCATAGAAACTCCTGTACTAAACAAGATAGACCCGTCGTGTTTGGGTTCGTTTTATTTGTCTTGGCTAGCACTCTATTGATGTTTGTAATACTAGGATATAATGAACACTGGTATTTGTACATATGTAATTATTTAGTGTAAATAAAGATATTTTGAAATTGAAAATTGAATTGACTCTATATGATACTACTTGCTGCTACATGATATCCAAGATCTGAAAAGCTTGTATTTAAAAAGTTAAAATTGTATAATAATTTATTTGAAAAATATATGAATAACTTTTCTAGCTATTTTCTTAGTGTGTTACTTACACGCATACCTACAGACAACGCCTGCATTACACATTGTTGAAAATATCTATAAGAAACCTGAGACGCCCGACGTTGACAAATTGCTTATTTAATGGCATATCATTGTTTACCACTAGCATCGCTGTTGTAGTACCTACTCTATCTTTATATATTTTAGTAGATAATCTATGTTCATATTCGTAATGAATGAAATTCATGATTCATATTGTGTCTATGTTTACACAGGGTTATTAAAATAATCGGCCAAGTGCGAGCCGGACTCGCGAACGAAGGATTCTGTACGGTATGGAAGCCCCCCTTAATATATTTTATTATTTATTTTTGTAGGGAATATACAACTTAAACTTATGTGCATATTTCAAGAATCTTCCTGTTGTCGTTATTAATATCAAGCAAAACATAAGGTTTCTTGTATGGGAACCCCCTTAAATATTTATTTATTTCTGTTTTTAATATTTGTTGTAATAGCGGCATCAAAAATATATCATTTGTGAAAATTTCAACGTTCTAGCTATAACGATTCATGAGATACAGCCTGGAGACAGACAGATGGACAGACGGACAGCGGAGTCTTAGTAACAGGGTCCCATTTTTACCCTTTGGGTACGGAACCCTAAAAACTAAACTAAGAAAAGTAGTTCAGGCCATTATTATAAGCCACTTTTACTATAGGATCAATTCAGAATTCAAGAACAAAAAAATCTGCTGTTTTATACAGGGTTACAGGGTAAGTCGACCTATTCCCGTTAAGAGTGTGTAGTTTACTTTGTTTCTGACTAATTTGACTATGAAATACACTATACTAAATTAAAATAAAAACAGATATATGAAATTGGTATTTATAAAATTCCCTATTTTCGGCTATCAGCTCAGATATTTTGAAACGTGTAAGTCGTATTATTATTTTTATTAGATTTTTACATGTAAAATAATATTATATGACCTCACTACCCAAAATTGTCCGTAAAATTAACCTTTTATAAAAAATATTTGAATTCAAATATCTCGAAAACTGTGAGATTTAGGATATGGTGTTTCATAGTCAAATCAGTCAGAAACGTAGTTAACTACACACGCTTAACGGGAATAGGTCGACTTACCCTGTAACCATGTATATTCTGTCGATTTCAATTCGCGATTTCGCATGGATTGCTGATTGATTCTCGGATTCCGGGTTGGCTTTACCTATAGTAAAAAATAGGTTCATTATGATGATATTTATTAAACTCTTTTAGTGTAGTTTACTCTATTTGAATAATTCTGCATATTATTGCTATTAAGTGCCTACTAATAAGTGTCTAATTCACACTTACAGGGAACTGATTGTACCTACTGGCACGAAACCTATGAAGATTTTCAGGGATATTGGTAATCATTAGCATCCTTTTAAGGGCTTATTCTGGACATCAAAACTTACAACTTTGTTCAACGACTATTATCGAATCTCAAAAAATAAAACTCCCTTTTTTTAGTTTTGACAAAAATCGCAGACCAAAAGTTGACGTACAGAATATGCTCCTAAAAGGATGCTAATTGATTACCAATAGCCCTGTATAATATAAAGGGCCAGTAGTTATTATAAATATACTTCCTTTTCACAAATTATGAAGTGAAAGTAATTTTAAAATTCTAACTTCACCCACGCCCACGTTAGAATTATGTAATGATAAAACAATGAAGTAATGTTTTATTCACACGTCAAATTTTAAGTCCCTTTTACTTTAATAACTATGCCCGGAACTTAAACTTTTATGCCACATGTAGAAACAAGTATTTTAGGACAAGCTATTCAACTGTACTTTAATACTTTATTAAAATATGCTTAATTTACTCTTGACAAATCTGATGGGATATTGTGGTCAATTATGAAGGCGCCATCGTAAATTTAATAGCAACTTCTCTCTTTTAAATGCATAGAGTGAAAAAACTATCTCTGATCTCTATGGGCCTTATTAATAAGCTCCAAGTAGCACAACGAGCTATAGAGAGGGCTATGCTCGGAGTCTCTCTGCGAGATCGAATCAGGAATGAGGCGATACGTAGAAGAACCAAAGTTACCGATATAGCCCAGAGGATTGGCAAATTGAAGTGGCAATGGGCAGGGCACATAGCGCGAAGATATACGACTGATGACCGATGGGGTCGAAAAGTTCTCGAGTGGAGAGCACGCACCGGCAAGCGCAGCGTAAGACGTCCACCCACATGGTGGACGGATGACCTCATTAAGACCCCAAGATCGCGCTGGATGCAAGCCGCTGCCAACCGGTCTTATTGGAGATCTATAGGGGAGGCCCATGTCCAGCGGTGGACGTCCTATGGCTGATGGATGGATGGAGTGAAAAAGAAACAACAATATTCTAAATTGCTGTTAAATTTACGCTACGCCTCCATAATTGGCCACAATAATTTTATACATATAGGTAGGTACATTGAATTCGAAGAGGCGTAGCGCAAATCACCAGGAAGTAGGAGTTCAGAGAAATGTGTGCCTATTTGCTCAGTGAACGAAGTTTATTCTCTTGATTAAAAAAATAAATAAATAAAATAAAAAAGCCTTGATTGTTGCAATTTGAATTTTACAAGATAAATATACCTATAGCTTAAAATTAACTTATTTAACTTAACTGTTACATTATTCATTAACTTAACTGATTAAATCTTAACTATTAAAGTACAATTCATTATTTAAGATCGGCAAACGGTTTTTTTTTTATTTATTATTTATTTACCTATATAATTTTTATTCCTTTTCCTGTACAACTTGTCTTCCGACAAAGGCCTCCTCCAAAGATTTCCATTTTTCTCTGTCCTTTCCCGTACGTGTCCATGTTGGGCTCGCTATATTTTTGAGATCGTCTTCTCTTGATTATGGCGTGATTAAGTTTTTGATTTAACTGCCTTGAATCGAGCATAACTAGTATGGCTAGGCTAGTCCAGTTGCTCTTGGTATCAGAGTTTCTAAACCTCCTGATGACTTCTGACATGGCTAAATTATTAAAACAGCTGGGACACATAATTTAACAGGTCAACAAAGCCACGACAGCGCTCAGTTATAAATGCCACTCGTAGTCACCTATCCAAAGACTGACCGCAGTGAATTTACCTTACCTAATATTGGTGATCGTTAATAAACATCAGTCAAACTGTTATGAGCGCTGTCTTATAAGTTATATGTTCTCTATTCTGTTGTCTATTACTTAACAGAGTAAATAATACCTGTCGCTGACCAAGTTTCTCCCAAAAATCGGAGTTTTACGACGGAACGGAAGCAACAAACTAAAAATGTGGCTTTTGAGGGAACTTTTCAAATAAGTTAGTGGCAAACAATGGGAATACCTGACAATAGCAGCCGCATCCGGGGAGCCAACGAAGCGATGACTCTGCTCTACTGCCTCTACTACTCTACGGTTACCAGGTGGCGGAAATTTACCCAACTAGCAGGGAGTTCTCTGACGCGTAAGAATTTTCTCAAAAAATTGTTTATTTTTCTGATCAGTCAGGAACTTACTCCGCAAGAACTTTTGCTGACAAGACGAGAAAATTTATAAAAGTCAGTTCTGGAGATGTTTTTTTTATCACAGAATGAGGAAATATTTGGATTTTTTACTATTATTGTTAGTCATTCCAAAACAGAAATATAAAAATTTGCAGCAAAAAACTTTATTTATTATAACATAATGAAGGATATATTTCCATATTAGTTTTACATTCTACTAGCTTTTACTGTCAATCCACACAACTAACAGAAAAGGCCAATAATTATTTTTCGCAAACAATGGCAAAACCGACATTCATCGTGTACAAAATTCGAATAGTTTGTTATAATCGACGAATACAATTTACATTATTATTGATTTTTCAAAAACGGTTCAGCCGAATTCGATAAAATTTAAACGGGAGCGTGAGAATACCCTATCAAATTTTAAAATATTTTTTATATCGGTTCACGATAAGCGAAAATCTTGATGAACATATACAAAAAATTAATAAATACTCGTACAGACGAACATAGAATCGATTCCTCTTTAGAAGTTTAGAACACACACACACACACACCCCCACACACTTACACACACACACACACACACACACACAAGGATATGGTTATTTTGTTATAAGACATTTATTCGTCATTTCACATATTTATGAACCCTCAATTTAGAGATGGTAACCCTATTTTGAACCGAATAGCCAAATAGACGACTGCAGGTATGAGTACAATACTCGTATGACTGTATGACGTGTTCTGTCCACCCGTTTTCAATCGACACATCCCTTTTATTGAAGCTACATAAGCCTGTGTCGTCACTTCTAACACTGTCTCTGTAGTTTTAACTTCTCAAGCTCTTTAAAATATGTTGCCCCAAAAGTTTCTTTCATTTACCTTTGGGTTCAAACTGTTCAAAGGTAAATGAAAGAAACTTTTGGGGCAACATATTTTAAAGAGCTTGAGAAGTTAAAAGTGATTTTTACTTGCATGAAAACTGACATGATATAGATAGTTATTAAAAATTTCGACTTCTAACTAGAAGGCGAAACTTTTTTTTTTTTTTTTTTTTATTTTTTTTTTAATAACTAGTCTAGTAAACTATATCATGCCAGTTTTCATGCAAGTAAAAATCACTATGAACTTATACTCAAACCTTGACATAGGGCGCTCAACGCGGTTATAACTATAGACGATCTTTACAAAACAACTGTATCGATTGAAAACTTCCATCACAAGTAAGTTCGCCGGGTGCAAGCTATGTTTCCCGTTGATACATTTAATGTAAAACCACGTTAATTTTTGTTGTAAAAACCGTGAAATGAGTTTTGACTAGCAGCTTTAGACTATACGTCAAATCTAGTGGTATTTTTTATTTTTCTGTCATCGGTAATACTTTGGCGGCATGTCATTGTTTTATGCACAGAAGAGAGAGACTAATTCTGCTGTTCTGTGATGTTGTGCATCGGTAAATGCGTTTATTACACAGACTTTGTTTTTGTTTCATTCAAGCTTTCATTTGACCATGTCTAAAGAAACGAGTTGCAGCTTGATATTTTACAAAAACTCGTTTCAAAAGCATTCAGAATCCCGTTCTCTACGGACTTTACCAGTCACAAAAAGAAACCCATTTCGGTTGTCTGTCTGATATTTTGCTGGCTACTCCTATAACGTAAATTGCGAATAACACTTGAGTTATCTTTTCATAACTCGTTGAGACAAACGATGTTTTGTTGGAGATGCCCTTGGTTTGACCACAGGGTATAAATAGGAGCGATGTGGGTAGGACAAGGTTGGGAGAGGGTGAAGATGGATGCATTTAAAATTAACTCTCGCCCTTAATGAGCATACACATTATCGTTATGCTCTCTTAACACTGAAAATATATTTATTTCGTTTCACTCAATGGAAAACTACCAATTGTCAGGACATGACAGATATACCTTAAACATGAGCAGTTTAACAAAAAGTGTGACAAAGGAACCACAAAATACACGAAACAGCAGTTTTTTCGCAGTTTCAGTGTTGCTATTATAGTACGAGCTCGTATACTCGTATACTCGTAACTAGCGACCCGCCCTGGCTTTGCACAGGTGTATTATACATACATATAAACCTTCCTCTTAAATCACTCTATCTATTAAAAAACACCGGACAAGTGGACAACCGGACACATCGAGGGTTACGTACAAATCCAGAAAATTTCACACAATTGGGAAGTAAGTTGTTAAAATCTCTATAATATATATAACCATCGACAAAAAAATTTTTTCTCGCTTTTCTCGTCATACATCGAAAATCACACATTGTTAAAATAATTAAAAACCTGTTTTAGCGTGTACTAATGAAGTTCTTTTATATGATACCTTACATGATACGATTTGCACCTTGAATTTGGAACCCACATTTTGTGAATACTGAGGCCCTATTTTTTTGTGATTTAAATAAAAATGTACAGTTTTCAAATTAATTTCTATATTTATATATTTACTATTATTATTTATATTTAATATTATTTATTTATATGTGTACTCTGAGACAATACGTCTCGCCAAAATTCGTAGTTCTATGTCAACGGGAAGTACCCTGAAGGTTTTGATTTGTGAGTGTCGAAATATGCGGTTTTTCACGACATAAACGGCTCTAACTTTTTTAAACGATAACTGAGAAGTTTTTATTTTACACAACTGCAAGAGACTATAGATACGAGTATACATACCTATACAGTTTAAATTTCAACTCAATATCTTTACGCGTACCCGAGATAAAGAATCTTGACATACACACAGACGGACAGACGGACAGAAGGACAACAAAGTGATCCTATAAGGGTTTCGTTTTTTCCTTTTAAGGTACGGAACCCCAAAAACAGCATTAAAATCCGTTGCATAGTTTTAAAGATAGATCATACACAGGGACAGATAGCGGGAATCGACTTTGTTTTATACTATGTAGTGAAGAAAAGAACAAGATATTTAAGACATTATGGGTAAGTTACTAATACTAAAGTGCGTAATAGATTAGGTATTAAAAAAATATTATATTATAAATTTCATCTCTACTGAAAACGAAGAAACTATTTGCCGCTGAAGATGAAATCTAACAGCGGTGAAATCAAACCGGTGAAAAAACGGTTCGTTGTCCGGTGAAACAAATTGCCGTGAACAAGCGCACTGATAAAATTCAAATTTTATTAACTACATTTTATTGACGTCTTCAAATTTCACTCTTGCAATGGGCATTAAAAACATCAGATTAAAATGTTTGTTCTTTTACTTATCTAAAGCACAAGCCTCATAAAAATAATTCCTCAGTAAGAAAGCTCTGGCTTAGAAAACGAGCGACAATCGAGTTTCATCTCGTTGCGTGCTGGAGCAAAGATTACTCACTCGTCATGGACTTATATTCATCGTATGGATAAGGAGATGACTATTATATATCAAAATATGAATACTTCGGCTGCTACATATGTGAAAGCAATTGATCCACGGAATATAAAAACTTTAGGTAATACAAATGTTGAAGCCACCGCGAAGATGGGAACATTATTATGTTGAATTGCAACGTTGATACAAACATAATATATAAATAGCGTATTAGTCCACTAGACGTAGTTATAGTTTGTTAAGTGATTAACATTTTTTGATATCCCAAAAGACGAATACAGAAGTTATTCTATTACGAAAATAAAAAAACTATCTACCTATGACCATGTCAGTGGTTATTCAATAAAAGGATTTTGCTGTTATGTGGGCTGTACTGTACTGTACTGTATCAGCCTTTTTTTTAATAGTCCACTGCAGGACTTAGGCTTACACACGAAGGGTGATTGGGCCATATCCACCACGCTGGCCCAGTGCGGGTTGGTGGATTCGTATGTACGCCATCGAATTTCTTCTACGGACGTATGCAGGTTGCCTCACGTTGTTTTCCTTCACCAAAAAGCCAGTGGTGTGAAATTCAGTTCATAAATTCCAAAGAACTCATTGGTACGGGACCGGGATTTGAACCCACGACCTCAAGATTGGAAGGCGGATGACACTACCTCTAGACCACCACGGTGGGCTATTTAATTTTATATAAATTGGCATTGTTATTTTTAAAACATTATTTTCTTACGGATTCCCACCTTATCTACTTATTAAGCTTTAACGAAAAAATGCTTATGCGCTTTATTTGTTTTTTTTTCTTGTAGCATATTTGTTATTTATGTCACAACTAATACAGTGCCATTAAGGAATTAATTTATTAGCATTAACTTGTCGCCATACCATGCTTTCATCGCCGCCTCTACCACTTCTCGCTCTATGCAAAATAGATCTCTAACTATTTAGACGTTGAATGCCCTTACCGCTATAAGCCACAGCTGACAATAAACTTGTACAATCAAGATCTTGTAATGTAGCTAAAACAAAACATCATAGATAAAATTAACGACACGCCTTTGCGAGCTCTGATATCTTTTACAGCTCGAAAGCGCAATATGTTACGCCTTATTTACTGTTGGCAATAAATTTACTTTTATGACTGTCTTATTTTCACAAGAAAAGGTGGGACCTCAGTCATTGGAATTTTCCTTTTTTATTTGACGTAGCCGGCGTCGATAAACAATTTTATTGGTGTTTTGGCTTTCTTTTGCTATGCTCGTTCTCTAGAAGTTAGTTTAACGGGATTAGGTGCTTATGATTGGAATTCAAAATTTCTTTGTTTCAGGCAAATATATATAGACCATATAGACAATCATTTTATTCACTAATATTTTAACAATGGCGTCAATATGTGATACTATAGTCATAATAAAATTATGATAATTATTTTTTGCAAAAAATAGCATGACCGACTCCACCCGTGTACAGAATCATTACATAGTATATTCGCTTCCCGCTGTCTATCCCCGTGTATTCTTATATCTTTAAAACTACGCAAAGGAATTTCATGGAGTTTTTTTTTAATAGATAGAGTAATTCAAGAGAAATGTTTATATGTATAATACACCAGTGCGAAGCCGGGGCGCATCGCTAGAACGGAAATATTGCCATAAGCCATTTTTCACATTATTGTTGATTTATCAAAAATGGCTAAGCCGATTTCGATAAAATTTAACTAGGACCAATTTCAAAGTATACTTTTTCCAATGAAAAAAACAAGTGTCGAAATAGGACTACTATGAAAAAAGTTATGCGTGGTTATACATAAAAAAATATATATACGCGTCGAATTGTATACCTCCTCCGGTGGTTCGTCGGTCAAAAATGAAATAAAATTGTACATTTATATACATACATGTACAGGCTCAAAAAAAATAGAGCGATATGCAGCAATCATAGCGAAATAGCGCTATGGATAGGGCTGTGCTCTCTGCGAGATCGAATCAGGAATGAGGAGATTCGCAGATGAACCAAAGTTACAGACATAGCCCAGCGGATTAATAAGTTGAAGTGGCAATGGGCAGGGCACATAGCTTGGAGAACTGATGGCCGATGGGGCAGTAAAGTTCTTGAATGGAGACCACGCACCGGGAAGCGTAGCGTAGGACGTCCACCGACCAGGTGGACCGACGATATTATTAAGACCGCAGGAACGCGCAGGATGCAAGCCGCTTCAAATCGGCCTTATTGGAAATCCATGGGGAGAGCCATATATCTAGCAGTAGGCGTCCTACGGCTGATAATGATGATGATGTTTTGTTAGTTTTCTGTATTATGTCAATGATCTACCTGCATCTATTAAACATGACAGTATACTATTTGCAGATGACACCACCATAGTTGTTAAGGATAAATATATCAATACCTATGAAAACGATGTGAACGATTGTTTGGCGGATGTTATTGATTGGCTTAAATGTAATAAACTAAAAATTAATATGTCTAAAACTAAAATAGTTCAATTTAAAACATCGCAGAGGAAACTACCCCGGTTAAATATTACGTATGGCAATAACACTATTGAACAAGTAAACAATATAAAATTTTTAGGGATTACTATTGACGCAAGTCTGACATGGAAAGAACATGTCGATTCCCTACGAAATCGTCTGAATAGCTTCGTTTTTGCTTTAAAAACTTTGAGACAATGTACTTCCATGAAGACCGTTATGGAAGTATATCATGCATATGTCTGTTCCATTCTCCGATACGGTATTATAATTTGGGGAAATTCTTGTGACATAAATAGCGTCCTTGTTGGTCAAAAGAAATGCATAAGAGCTATGTATGGAATGAAATGGGATGACTCTTGCAAACCTGTTTTTAAATCTAACAATCTATTGACTGTTCCGTGTCTATACATATTTGAGATGGCAAAATTTGTAAGAAATAATCCATCATTATTTGAACTCTATGAAAATGTTAATAAAAGATCTGCTCCTAGACTCCGACTTAAATTACCACAGCCTCGGCTCGAGCTGTTTAGAAATAATTGTGTTTATATGGCGGCCTTAATTTTCAATTCCCTTCCTGAAAAGTTGATTGATTTACCATATAAGAGGTTCTGTGCGCAGTTGAAGAAGTGGCTAGTAAGCGAGAGTTTTTATGAGGTTGACGAATTCTTGAGGAAAGCGTCGTGCCGCATGCATGTTTATAAATGGGCGTATTAATTATTGTTTTTTTACTATTTTATTGTTATAATTTCTATTTTTTTATTTTATTTTTATGTAAAAATGACATTATCTATCTAATGACGTAAAATAATTAATGTACCTACGACGAATATGATAATATAATATAATGATTATGACATTGATTAAATAAAAATAGGAGGATTTAATTTTATATAAATTAACGTTGCCACACCCTTATAGGGTCATATGTGTATAGCTTTTAAAACATGTTATTTAAGATCTACATGTAATACCACATATGTTGCAATAAAGATTGATTGATTGATTGATGATGATACCAAAAAAAGGCTAAAGTTGGGACTAACGCTAAGCAGTAGAAGAATAAAAGCAGGCGAAAAACAATATTTTTTGTACTTTTTTTTATTTTATTTTTTGGGAAATTACAAACCACAGACTCCAGGGTCTGTGCCTTTTGTTTACTAAAAAAATAAATTATTCGATTTTACTGTACAAAAAGAGTTAGTACAATAGAGATGGGTTAGTTTAAATTTTAGCCTATTTTTTGTACTTAGATTATTTTTACAGATCAAAAATAATTAACGTTGAGATTTAGAGGTTGCTTGCAACATAGGTGGGTACTTAGTTCCTACTAACCAGAATATAAATTTAAAAGAGCATTAGGATTTATCGCATGTAAGAATTAAGTATGGTTAGTGCGACCTCATATTCTGAAATCTATAGTTAAATTATTTTTTCGCTAATAACGTGAGTATTATTTTATGATCGTATTATTTTAGGAATCGTACAACATAAGTACATACAATATATATTATTTTCTTATCTTTCTATTATACATTTTTTTTCTCTTATTTCAATCTACACTCTAATATTATAAAGAGGAAAGATTTGTATTTTTGTAAGTAACGAATAAACTCAAAAAGTACTGGACCGATTTTAATAATTCTTTTTTCATTAGATAGCTTCATTATTACTGAGTAACATAGGCTATATTTAGTACTAGATTACTATAGTACCTATTTATGACGACCCGTGCGAAGCCGAGACGGGCCGCTAGTATAATATATTCGTGATGTTATGTACATTGTACACTCATAATACACACAAAATAGTTTTACTTATCGAATGCCACGAATTAACGATTCTCGGTGGTGACAAACTAGACCTAAATAGATAATTATCTACATCATTTAATAGTCATCCTTCGTGTTTACGCCATGTCAAACGCCCATTAATTTTCAACGACAATCGACCGGTAATAGTTCCAATACACACATTTTAATTTCTCGCTGGAGTAGCTTATATCACTAAGCATAATAGGGATGTTTACTAAAAAATATAATTAGTCCGTCTATAGATTGTCGAAAAATATTAGAAACATTTTTGCTTTTGTCAATTTAACACAAATTGATGAAGATATAGCTTGTTAAAGTTCCGCGTGACGTCACTAACCGCTATGAAATGTACCGGCTAGTAGAGCCGTCACGAGCCCCCACTGTCGAACTTTGACAAGGTTTATCTTAGTCACTAATTATTTGATTGACAAATGAAAAAACACGTGTCCAACGTTTTTCAATAATCCAACTGACGGACTTATTATAATAATGATTTTCATACCCAGTAAACATCCCTATATCCACCAACCCGCACTGGGCCAGTGTGGTGGATATGGCCCAATCACCCTTCGCGGGTAGGCCTACGTCCTGCAGTGGACTATTAAAAAGGCTGGTACAGTACAGTAAACATCATTATTATAATATTATACCAGCGCCATACATCGATAAATAATTTTCAGGTTAAATATACCTAATAGTTACTTATGGCACTGAAACGTGGTCTCTCACTATGGGCCTTATTAGTAAGCTCCAAGTACAATGGGCTATGGAGAGGGCTATGCTTGGAGTCTCCCTGCGAGATCGAATTAGAAATGAGGAGATCCGCAGAAAAACCAAAGTAAACGACATAGCCCAGTGAATTGGCAAGTTCAAATGGCAGTGGGCGGGGCACATTGCTCGGAGGACTTATGATCGATGGGGTCGAAAAGTTCTCGAGTGGAGATTACACAACGGCAAGCGCTGCGCTTGCCGTTGTGTGTTCTACGCTGCGTAGGACATCCACCTTACATGATATCATTAACACCGCAAGATCACGCTGGATGCAAGTCGCTTCCAACCAGTTTTATTATGGATCATGTGGTTGATGGATGGCAAAATTTTATTCGATAAATCGTAAAAGAATACCAACCTATACCTATTAGAAGAATATATGTAAACAAATGCACTACGAGAAATCTGTAATAGCTCGATTTGTTTGTGTACTGCCGTGCACCTAAATTTAATGTTTATTTCAGTGGAATAACCACGTTTCCAAATTAACCGACTTCCAAAAAGGAGGAGGTTCTATCTTCGATTGTATGTATTTTTTTAGTATGTTCATCGATATTTTCGCCAGTTGTGAACCGAATCAAAAATCTATTTTAGTTCGAAAGGGTATACTCCCGAGGTAGTTCCATTTAAATTTTATCGAAATCGGCTGAGCCGTTTATGAAAAATAAACAAAAATGTAAAAATTGTATACATCGATTCGAGCGAACTATTCGAGTTTTGTACACGATGGAAGTCAGTTTTGTTATTTTTTGCGAAAAATATTTTTTGGTTTAGTATAACGGCCAAAATTTTCGATATGACATTATCGAAAATTTTGACGGTTATACTGTATGTACGGTACTCAATGCATTCGATCGGAAAACATTTTCCTATCTGTTTGACATAAAACAAAATAATAAGGGAATTGATTAAAAAAATAGAGCGTAGAATAAGTGAAACTTCGACGCAACAGAAAGCTCTGTTACGTCGAAGTTTCACTTCTTCCGCGTTCATATATCCTTCATTTATTATCCTTCATCTATTCATCATACCCCCTTCATTAGCCATCACCATCAGGCAGCGTTAAACGCTTAACGCAACCTTGTTGGAAGCTCACAGCAAATAAAAAATCCAGAGGGAACGTCGTTGAACAGTCAAGTGAAGCCGGTTTTTTATACATGTGCGAGTGCTTGACTTGTGTTTGACTGTCAAGCCAAGGCGTAGTTTCATAGTTACCTGGATGTGTGTGTAATTGTCTGTACACGGCGAGGCGTAGTTTTGGTTGGCTTTACTTGTATGTTCAAACATTCTCTCTTGATTTTATTATTTGCTCCGAGGTTGGGAGTCGCTTTAGAAGTTTCCCTCAAAAAATAAGTTTATATAATGAAATAAATAGTCATAAAAATAGATATATAATAATTTAACCGAAAACGAGAAGAAGCACTCACATACATTGTGTACTGTGGACGTGGAGAGAGACATTCTACTTGGTTTCGATGCACAACTGTCCGATTAAAATATTGTTGGTATCTTTGTAGGTAATCTGTACGTTTGTATACTGTTTTTAGTTTTTTCATATAACTAAGACGATAGAACTGCTGATGTGTAAGATGTTGTTACATTTATTGAGCCTACTTCAAGAGTTTACAAGATTATTTTTTGCAAAAATTAGCATGACCGACTTCACCCGTGTACAGAATTCGGGAATATTTTGCACGGATCGATGTAGCATTTTTCACATTATTGTTGATTTATCGAAAATGGCTCAGTCGATTTCGATAAAATTTAAATGAAACCAATTTGGATGTATGTTCTTTCTAATAAAAAAAGAATTATTGAAATCGGACTACTATGAAAAAAGTTATGCGTGGTTATACATAAAAAAAAAATACGCGTCGAATTGTATACCTCCTCCGGTGGTGCGTGGGTCACAAACTGTGCCAAGCTAGTGAAAAGATTTGCGTGAAATTAAGGTACTCGTAGGTATGTGTTGGGAATTAGTCGAATTATAAACTAATAAAATCTGCTATAGCAGTTGATCCCAATTTTATTCGATATCGAAAGAATTTTTCCTATTGTGTTGATATTAAAAGTAATCGGGTAATGTCGGACGCTTGTGATTCGACGAAACATTTGCATTTTATTGGAATATACTCGAATTTGCATTACAAAAGATATTGATGGCTATCGATCACAAACACACATAAAAGAGATGAAAACTCTAAGCGATTTGATTCGAATTGGACAAATGTTGTTTCAGGTATGAAATTGATCAAATTCAGTATTTATTTCATTAAGGTTTAGAATATTCGATAAATTGGCAATATTGATGTTAACTGATAGATAAGTTTGGGTTAGTAAGTACCATAACGTAGTATTGATAAGTTTATTTTATTCTTCGAGCATATATCTAGCCACAGCTCATAAGTCAATGTAGTAAAAAAATGTCCGAGTGCCGTCATACATACGGACTTAGATATTTACATTAAATAATTCACAATGACCCGTTTTTTCGATTCTCAATGCTATCTCACATAATTAGTGCTTGTAACCGAGCACTTTAGCATCGCGCGGCGTTGTAGTCGGCTTGCAATCTCTTGACGACTAACTAAAAAGCCTGCCCACTACGTAGCTTGGGCAGAGTTTTGGTTCGGACTCGTTTTTTGCACGATTATGACTCTATAGATATTTGCTCGAAGATTTTATTACATTATTTATTAATGTATTAGAATTTATAATATTTGTATGTAGTCTATTGTTAAATTCTTTTTCCTATTTTCTAATGGTTCCGTACCCAAAGGGTAAAAACGGGACCCTATTACTAAAACTCCGCTGTTCTGTTCGTCTGTCTGTCTGTCTGTCTCCAGGTTGTATCTAAAGAACCGAGAAAGCTAGAAAGTTGAAATTTTCACAGTACGACGAATTTTTGTTGCCGCTATAACAACAAATACCTACTAATTTTTAAGTGTCCTCTAAATTTGCACACCTCGTCTTTTTTAGAGTTCCGTACCCGAAGGGTAAATACAGGACCCTATTACTAAGACTCCGCTGTCCATCTGTCTGTCTGTCATCAGGCTGTATCTCAGGAACGGTGATAGCTAGAACGTTGAAGTTTTCACAAATGATGTATTTCTGTTGCCGCTATAACAACAAATACTAATAATTGGCCAAGTGCGAGTCGAACTCGTGCACGAAGGGTTCCGTACCCTTTGGGAATCCCCATACCCCATTTCAAGCGTCTACCTGTTGCCGTTATTAATATGGAGCAAAAAACGGCAAAATAATATGTTAATTGTATGGGAAATATTTATTTTATTCTGTTTTTATTATTTGTTATTATAGCGGTAACAGAAATACATCATCTGTGAAAATTTCAGCTGCCCAGCTATCACGGTTCATGAGAGATACAGCCTGGTGACAGACAGACGTACAGACGGACAGACAGCGGAGTCTTAGTAATAGGGTCCCGTTTTTACTCTTTGGATATGGAACCCAGAAAACCGAAAAAAATAATTTTTTAAGAGGGTATATTCAATACAACATACCTAAATTTTAAGCCGTTTTTCGCTCGCTATTTATACGGTGACTGGTAGATGCTTGCAATTTTCACATAATATTTACTCTGAAAATAAATAATTAAATTAAAATAAAATAAATATCCAAGGGGCTCCAAAACGAGAAACTTTTTTTACTTGATATTAATGACGGCAACAGTAAGATGCTTGAAATATTCACAAAATATTAAGTTTTATATTCCCTTCAAAAATAAATAATTAAAATAAAATATATTAAGGGGGGCTACTATACGGTACGGAACCATTCGTGTGCGAGTCCGACTGGCACTTGGCCGATTATCTTTTGTACCTATCTCTCTCCATCCTAAGGTTGCTTGGAAGAAATCACTTATAAGGCCGCCGGTTGCTTCAAATGTTTTAGCATCGATTTTTCTGTTTTATGTGTGTGAATGTGAATCGATAATGAGTATATCTATCTACTTAGTGGTTCTATCAGCTATTATACTATGTACTACTGTGAACGATCGAACTAATTAATAATTTTCTTCGCGATTTATTTTATTTTACTCCCGATATTTTACTCATGTCCTCAAATAAGAGAACCTTGTGCTCTTATCATACGAGACTGTCGTGAAAGCCGTATAGTAGTCTAGCGTACTATCGCTTAGTTTACAACTAGGCGTAGGTTCAAATCTGGTCTCGAAGCCTTGAGTTCTTTGAAATATATGCACGGATTGGATTTACTCATATTCATTACTTCCTCCGGATTTAGGGCTATGCTCTGTGTCCTTTTGCGAGGAATATTACCGACCAAAGTTACCGACATAGCCCAGCGCATTGGCAAGTTAAAATGGCAGTAGACTGGGCAGATAGCTCGGAGGACTGATGATCGATGGAGTTGAAAAGTTTTCGAGTAGAGACTGGCAAGCGCAGCGTAGGACGTCCAGCTACGGAGGTTGACAGATAATCTCCCTAAGACCACAAGATCACGCTGGATGCAAGCCGCTTTCAACCAGTCTTATTGGAGATCCATAGGGGAGGCCTATGTTCAGCAGTGGACGTCATTTGGCTGATAGATGGATGGATGATTTACTCATCACAGACTTTACGCTGAAGGGAAAAATCATGAGGCAACCTGACATAAACGGCTCTAACTTTTTTAAACGATAACTGAGATGTTTTTATTTTACACAACTGCAAGAGACTATAGATATACGTATACAGTTTAAATTTCAACTCGATATCTTTACGCGTTCCCGAGATAAAGAGTACATACACACAGACGGACAGACAGACAACAAAGTGATCCTACAAGGGTTCTGTTTTTCCTTTTGAGGTACGGAACCCTAAAAACGATGGCGCATGTAAACCATAAAGTCCACACTGGGCCAACGTAATTGACATGACTTATCTAGTCTTAGTAAATACGTCTAGGCTCAGTAAAGGTACAGAATATATAATTAGTACCTTACGGTAGTAAAGGACCATTAAAACGCCGGCGATATTGTTCGTTCTTGTTGTTTTAACCGTTTAGTCAGAGACATAACCTAGGATGACATGAGGGCCAGCCATTCGACCTATGCGAATTTACTTTTTAGGCCTTTTAGCGAGAAACGAAGACTATCTCCACTATTCTTATCCAATAAGGGTCGAGACGGGAAGGTTTGTAGTGTTTGCTATGTAATGTCAGCAAACACCCCAAGTGTGTGTGTCGACTGTATCCACAGTCTACTCGGTATCGGGTCCGAGCGGATACTTCACACGTGCTGACCGGCGATTAGAAGCAGATTACACCTTTGTTTAACATTTAATTTTTGGTTTATTAATACTGTATATAGGTACTTGAAAACACAACATAAATTAATCAGTTTTGTATAGGCAATTCTACGCCAATTTTTGGAGTGGAAACTTCTTTAGTGGCGTTGTCAACTTTTTGGGATGGGTAAAAAATATTAAACTCGCGTCACGTCACGTGACCTGATTGAAAATTCGTAAGACGGCGCAGGGCGCTTGCGCGAATGTGCGTGTGTGATATTGTATTTTACCACATAAATGATATTACTTTATAATTATGTTCAAGTTTTCTATGCTGTCGACACTCTCCGTGTGCAACCCGTTGTTTTCTTTGTGAGCGTTACTCTCTATTGGAATTAAGTTCCTACCAAATTTTAATGAATCCCTTTGAATTTGTAGTAGTCCAATATTTTTTTTTACAATGGTGACGTCCACAAGTGTTATATTATTCAGAGAAAATCGAACCAAGGTGATAATAATATATACATCATTTGAAATCTAGATATATGAGGTTCTCAAAAATATATAATTTAGATTTTTTTATCCCTTCTTTTTTTTTTAAATGCAAAAAATAAATTGTATGAAAAATAATAATACAGCTTTGTATTTTTTCTAGTTTATCAACGATAAAGTGCTTCTATAGTTATTTTACTTGCATTCGTAGCTGATTCTTTGACATCCATCTTTTAATTTGCAAAAAATACAATTTTTTTGCAAATTAAGAGACACTTTACAAAAAACACTTAAAAACTGTGTCTAATTTGTAATAATGGTTCCATTTAACAATAATGGAAGTTACTTAACTAGGGTTGCTAGAGATAAAGTACCTGTTGAGGCAAATATATTTATTTATTCTAATAAATTCAAAATTAATTTAAAAAAACGGAGGGGTCTTTTTTGGTTTTAACTGGTGTAATAGACTCAGTTACACCAGTTAAAACCAAAGAGAGAGAGAGAGAGAGTCTTTTTTGGTTTTAACTGGTGTAACTGAGTCTATTACACCAGTTAAAACCAAAAAAGACCCCTCCGAAAATATGAAATTTCTCGAAATGTAACGAGTGTTGTGGTGAAATGATTTTTATCGTGCTTCACACACTAGGTGTAAAGAAACTTTCTTTTTGTGATAAACATTTCAAAAATTGACGCGTTCGCAGGATTTGAACCTGCATCTTCTGGGATTCCGGCCCAGATGCTTTGTCCAAGTTAAGCTAAAACGCTATCTGCGAAAACGTCTAATCATTGAAAGTGGTTTATCATATTTTGCCAACTTTATTACATTGTTGGAAATGTTTATCACAAAAAGAGTGTTGTGGTTATAATTTTTTATTATTATATATTATACCAGCCTCCATACATTTTATGGACATGTCCTTTACACTCAGAAATAAGGTTTAGAGAGCTGGCAATGTAATGTCAGCAAACATCCTAAGTGTAAGTGTCAACTGGAATCCCGTTGTGTCTACTTGGGGTTGGAACCGAGCGACTACTTCAGACGTGCTTGACCAGCGATTAAGAGATTAGACCGTTGTTTAACGTAGCCGTTTATTGATATTGTATCCATATCGAAGTTAGCAATAGAGTTGACAGTTTCTCGCGTTGATAATATAATTTGATTTTAGCACAATATTTGTCATCATTCTTCCACGGCTTATAACCTCGGCTCTATTGACTTTCAAGACTTGGGGCTTTATTTGTAAGCGCTCTGATGTTCGGCTTCGCTTTTTCTCCTGCTCGCGCCAGTTACTCATGCCACGAGAGCGAGCGGGAGGAAAAGCGAAGCCGAACGTCAGTGCGCTTACACAATAAGGCCCCAGTTCAAAGCTATCGCGACTCCCATCGATTCCGCTTTCAACCTGAAATCTTCATGAGGATTTTATCAAATTAAAATAATTGTTTTGTCATATGGTAGTCTTCACGAAGTTTTTCGGCATTTGGTAGATTGTTTAGCATATTTGCCTTTTTCGCACTGAGTTATGGCGATGCATGTGCTATATTTTAATTATAATATTTGTCTCTACTACAAAGACTCATAATTTTCACAATTATTAAAATAATGATCCTAAAAAATTATAAATAATGGAACTAAATATATCATCAAACTTCGATGTTAACATCATCACCATCATCTACGGAACACTATCATGTACGTGTCTTGACACGCTTTTGACTACTATATCTGAATAAATAAAGAAACCGCGGCTTTTCTATTCACACTAGCGCACCCGCAAGTTTTTTGACCGACGAACCACCGGAGGAGGTATAGGTACAATTCGACGCGTATTTATATATATTTTTATGTATAACTACGCATAACTTTTTTCATAGTAGTCCGATTTCAATAATTCTTTTTTTATTAGAAAGAATATACTTTGAAATTGGTCCCATTTAAATTTTATCGAAATTGGCTTAGCCATTTTTGATAAATCAACAATAATGTGAAAAATGTTACATCGATCCGTAATAATATTTGCGTTCTAGCGATGCGCCCCGGCTTTGCACAGGTTATTATACATGTAAACATTTCTCTTGAATTACTCTATGTATTAAAACAAACTGCATCAAAATCCGTTGCGTAGTTTTAAAGATATAAGCATACATGGGGACAGTCAGCGGGAAGCGACTTTGTTTTATACCATGTAATGATTCTGTACACGAGTGAAGTCGGTCATGCTATGTTTTGCAAAAATAATTATTTTAGCTAAGCAAGCACAAGCGTAAAGCCATTAATATCTAGATAAGTAAACAAAACTTGCACAAATTGTTTGCGGAACCACACTAATTTAATCGCACCGATACCACAGCGCCAAAGTCCAGAGTAAATACGGGTGCGGGATTCACTGATCATGAAATGTAGGATTTGTTGGCAATACATCCATTTGCTTTAATCAGGGCCTAGCCGATGAATATACAATTGCATTGGGGACGGCCGTAGACATCTAGAGAGATGCCTTCTCTTTACTCTGCGCTGGTGACATACTAAACTAGAGTGCTTTTGTTCAAAGTGCAGGAATTTTCTATTTTCTGAGAGGCAACTATCAATCCTAAGAGCGATTTTAGTACATCAAGATGAACAACTTTTAATTTAAAAAATACGTACAGACGAACATATAGAACGTCCTGCTTTTTGAAAGTCGGTTAATGAGATCAATCGCGAAGTAACAAAAAAACAACTGTTATAAACAAAAAGTTAATCGAACGAAATACAAGATATATAAAACAGCTATTTTGTCGCCATTTTGGGTTGTTTTTACGGTTACCTATTTACGAGACATACATTGAACAACACATACTCGTACATTGTAAATTGCAAAGTTCTGTGAACGCATATGAATACCTAAGTGATTTGTTGTGCTCTGTAAGTATTTATAAATTGTATTAAATATCCTTTATAGGTGCTACTCATAGCTGTGTTTTAAGCATAGTTTCGTGCGAAATGAATCCCCACTGTATTGAGGCAACATGCCCCATCTCGCGAGATCTGTGGAAACAGCCGATCAATTTCGTTAGCCGACGAGCTAGTCATAGTTTATACTCAGCAATTAGTAATACATTGGTTAGCAAATGCTGCTGTTTCTATTATCTATCTGAATTTAGGATCATTATTTGAAATGAATCGGCAGATACAATAGACTTTAGGTTTGTTAGAATGATACTAAACGAACTCATCAAATATAAATGAATAGTAGAATTTTTAGATAAAGAAAAATATTTATAATTGTTTCTTAGTCTTGTTTATTAGATTGCGATATACCGCGGATCATACAAGCTGTGTTTGATAGCACTTAATATTATCGGACGCTTCACGCTTCTATTCTAGGATCATTTAAAGGTGCCTTTAGATAGCCCACTGATGGCAAAAATAACAGTTAAAAACGCCAACAACGATCACATTCAGCATTTGGTTTGAGAATGTGTGAGCAAATGTAGCATTTTTAACTGATTTCGTTCACCGTTCGAATAGCTCAAAAACAGTTAGAAAATGCCATCGTGAACTTTTGACCCTCCCGCGGTGATGGGTTCTTTGTGGTCGTTTCAGTTTGATGTTTTAACGTTCGTTTTGGGAAGTGAGCAAAAGTAGCATTATTGACGAAATGTGCGAAATTCTCAAACCGAACGCTTTAACTATATCAACGCTAATTTTGCAAATGCCAAAAATGCCTTCTAGCCCAAACCGAACGCACCTTAAGTAATCGTTATTATTTATTTTTTTATGATAGAATCAACCATAAAGTTGTGAAAAATATTAAGCTGTTCCATTCAATAACATCATTTTTTCACAACAAGATGTTTTTTCGACAAAATGTTAACTGAAAAACAAACAGTTTTAAAACTATTTCACAGTTGACTCCAAAGTAAAAATTTCAGGTAACAATGTGTCCAAAAATATTTCAGTCATCTTCTCATATACTATCTGTAGAATTTATTTCAAATATTTTATAAATTACAAGAGAGCTCATGGAGATGATTATAAAAATATTATATAGGAATAGCTATTAAAAGTAATTTGATGGGCAAGTGAGAACGCTTTCAATTTGCGTCGCGTTTTCTGAACATTAAAATACTCGTGTCATAAACACTTTCCACATATCCAGGTAACGCAACACCAGAGTAATGGGAATTGGGAACAACGCCGAAATTACAGGGAAGACTAATGCTTTTTCCTCATCACAAGCGCCGGAAAGATGAAGACATTTTAGATGCTTAAAAAGTTTTAACTGTCCAATGAGAATGTATAATACCTAGAAGAACCTAAATTGATACACATACACACACATAGTTAAGTATAGTTACATAGCCCAGCAGATTAGCAAGTTGCCGTACCTATAGATGGACGATGGCTGTAAATTTTTCGAATAGGAGACAATCGAGACTAGCAAGCGCAGCGTAGAACTATTCTGATTCATATTCATTTATTGGCGGGTGCATTGGGATGGCATTAGTATAAGATGATGATGATGATAATTGTCATTTAAGTCACGAAGGATCTAAGGATTGCAATGATCCGTCGCTGTCAGAAGGGTATTCAGACTAGAGCGAATGTTTAGGGTGGAAAGCGAAGCTGTGAATATCATGAGATGTTCTCTCTCATTTTTTGATTCTATAGTAATAACCTTGAACTTACAAATAATCCGTAAACAATAAGAAAAAGCAAATAAAAAACAATTTGTGCCCGACATAAAATCTGAGGCTGGCTATATTCTATAAAATTTAACTTGATCTCTGCGACAGTGACATTGATATAGAAGATTGACATTTTTAGAGTTGCGATAGTGGTGGAAAAAATCGATTTAGAAACAATGTTGTTATGAAATCGAATCGAATGTTGAAGGTGAGAAATTGGATTTTATTTACTTACTATTATTTAAGATCAAGTATGTACACATGTAAATAATGTTATGATATTAATTAAATACTCATAATAATGTAACGATAGTATTTATCGACGTTTTTCACTTTTATCGATGCTAATGTAACATATAATTGGGTTTAATTTAATTACGCATGTAAAAAATGCTACAATATTAAAATATACAATAAAATGAATGATAAATTAAGTTTTATTTAAAATATCGTTAGTATAAACTATCGATATTTTAAATAAAACTCTATCTAAAACTCTGTGGTCACGATCATTCGTCGCCCATCACTAATCGGCATGCCCATAAATTATGACATTGACAGGTACCGTCTGTACTATTAAGAAATTCAGGACTTTATATGGGTGATTTTTCTGACAGCTGTCGCAGAGATCAAGTTAAATTTTATAGAGTTTATAGCTATTAATTCACTGACAAACTATCAATGTCTAAAGAAATTTATATTTTGATTAACAAATTAAGTACCACAATTCGTTCCAATAATTTATCCCGCAAACTTACTCGTATAACAAGTTTAACATAACTGTGTCTTATTTATTCGTAAATCCAATTCTGAAAAAGGTTTGTGTCAGCTGCTAGCTCGTTTTAATAACGGGCACTCCGATCAAAATCGATTTTACAAAATTATACCAAACAAAATTAGCATTTGACGCATAAATTATAGGTATTTCGCCATCTCCGTCATACTGTGGGCGAAATGCTCGACTAAAAATATGGAGTATATTCAGAGTATAGTCAGTTTGGTGTCAATCATCAGTTTGGTGGTGGCAATCTAAACTAAAATATTGACTAGAAGTGCGCACCAAATTTTTACCGACTTCCAAAAAGGAGGAGGTATACTAAGTGCCACACAAATCGGCGGATGGGAAGTTATGCGCAGAGCGCTGCGCAAAAGCCGAAATATAGGTGTATGCGGGAGCCAAAGAGACGAGACGCCGGGGCACACCCGCCCGCCAACCTCGTGCCTCCCGCGCGCTTCCAACGCCCGTGCACACATGCGCAATAATTAGCGAATCACGGCGAAGAGTCATCTGCGGCTAACTTCTCATCCGCCAATTTGTGTGGCGCTTAGTATAGGTACTATGTTCGTCTGTATGTATTTTCTTTTATTTTTTAGTGTATGTTCATCGATATTTTCGCCAACTGTGCACCAGTTTAAAAAAAACTTTCTTATTTCGAAAGAGTATACTCCCGAGGTTCAATTTTAATATTATTGAAATCGGCTGAGCCGTTTTTGATGAATAAACAATAATGTAAATGGATGTCACATCGATTCGTGCAAACTATTCAAATTCTGTACAGGGTGGAAGGCGGTGGCTCCATTTTTTGACCGACGAACTACCGGAGGAGGTATACAATTCGACGCGTATATATATTTTTTTTTATGTGTAACCACGCATAACTTTTTTCGTAGTGGTCCGATTTCAATAATTATTCTTTTATTGGAAAGAATATACTTCGAAATTGGTCTCATTTAAATATTATCGAAATCGGCTGAGCCATTTTTGATAAATCAATAACAATGTGAAAAATGCTATATCGATCCGTGCATAATATTTGCGTTCTAGCGATGCGTCCCGGCTTCGCACAGGTGTATTATACACAAACATTTCTCTTGAATTACTTTATCTATTAAAACAAACAGCATCAAAATCCGTCGCGTAGTTTTAAAGATACAAGCGTACATGTAATGATTTTGTACACGGGTGAAGTCGGTCATGCTATTTATTACAAAAAATAATTATTTGAAAGAATAATCCGTAAAAATAGTTGATGTAGAATATACTACAGAAACCTTGGTAGTAACGCACCCCTTACAATCGTGAGAAAATAATAAATATAATCAACCGGTAGCGCACATACCGAAGTTTCTCTAGGTGTTTGTCAACAATCACCGAAGTTATGCAAGTCCTGCACGGTTAGTTTTCAGATAAATTAAAAAATCATTTCGATGTGAATTTTACCCATCTAATTAACTCATTCTGCTTTTAATTTTATTTATAAGTGAAGGGAACACGTAAATGAATGAACATTGAGACATAATTACTCGAGTTGAAATAAAGTCCAACCTAAAGTCTCGTAAACCATAGAGCTGGATATCTAGAGGTGGTAATATAAATACACGTCTCACTTATATTTTCCTTGTATATTGACGAGGTAGGAACTAAAATAAGTCACCATTAGGTAGTCGCAAGATATTTACAACAATGAAAAAAACTTATTTTTTAATCTCAGCTATAGAGCGGAACAAACTGTCAGTGTGTTTGATTAGGTACCGACAAATAAAATATTGGTCTTTTTAAGGGTCAAAGTGAAAAGTCTTTTCACTTTGACCCTTGAAAAAGTCTTTTCACCTTGACCCTTGAAAAGTCTTTTCACTTTGACCCTTATAAAGATAAAGATTTTATTTGTTTGTTCCAGTTTGTTCCACTCTATAGCTGAGATTAAAAAATAAGATTTTTAAGTGAATAGTAATAATCTAAGTCTGGGTGTAACACCTTTCACCACACCGTCGCTTAACATCAGCCGAGATGGTGGTCAAACGCGGTCTTATTTGCAATAAAAATTGAGGTTATTCACAACGGTCAGCAACACACTGGACTGTCAATTCACTGTCCAAGCACACTGTTCACCAATGCGAAAGATCATTTTTAAAACATTTTTCAACCTATCGCAGGTTGAAAAATCTTTTAAATATGTTGTCCCGTGGCCCATGTGGAAGTTAAGTTGACTCCGGACCCAAGTCGGCCACTGTAGGGATAACCTCGTGAAATGGGGATACTCAGAAAGCGCTCAGGGCGAGAATGTAGCCCCGGTGCAAAACATGCAGCACCTGCTTGCATGCCCTCAGGACCCAAACTGTACTTACCAGGACCTGTACCATGCATCCCCTCGCTGTTTGGCCTACTGCCAGTGGGCATTGAAGCATTGGGAAAAGGCCATAGAGAGATTTGGATCATTGACACGATGATGAAGAAGAATATGTCGTCACCCTTAGAGCAAATTAAAAAAATCAAGAGAGAACGTCGTTGAACAGTCAAGTGAGGCCGGTTTTTTTACATAAATGTGCGTGCGTGTTGTAAACTCGGTTCTCTAAGTCGTTGACTCGTACGTCTACCTAGGACAAATAGTCCAGTTAGGTAGGTCCGACTTCAACTAAGAGGCCAATCACCGAATCCAACTCGGATGGGCAGCGTTCGGAAAATTGCGTAACGTCTTCTCGTCCGACATACCTCAGTGCCTCAAGTCGAAAGTTTTCAACCAGTGTGTGTTGCTAGTGAAGACTTATGGCACAGAAACGTGGTCTCTCACTATGGGCCTTATTAGGAAACTCCAAGTAGCCCAACGAGCTATGGAGAGGGCTATGCTCGGAGTCTCTCTGCGGGATCGAATCAGGAATGAGGAGATCCGTAGAAGAACCAAAGTTACCGACATAGCCCAACGGATTAGCAAGTTGAAATGGCAATGGGCAGGGCACATAGCGCGGAGGACTGATGACCGGTGGAGTCGAAAAGTTCTCGAGTGGAGACCACGTACCGGTAAGCGCAGCGTAGGACGTCCACCCACAAGGTGGACAGATGACATTAAGACCGCAGGATCGCGCTGGATACAAGCCGCTATCAACCGGTCTTATTGAAGATCCATAGGGGAGGCCTATGTCCAGCAGTGGACGTCCTTTGGCTGATGGATGGATGGAGTGCGTCGGTGTTGCGCCGCCATAGTTCAAATGATAAGCCAAGGCGTAGTTTCGTTGTACGTGTATGTGTCTGTAATTGTGTCGGTGCACGGCAAGGCGTAGGTTTGCTTTGATTTTTTTTGTTTGTTTCTCAATATTCCGATTCTTCTAGATTTTTTTATTTGGTCTGAGTTGTCATCCTGTCTACGCAAAATAATATCAAAACAGTCTATGAAAAAAGATTTATTTTTGGACGGATCGCGCTGTCACTCACAGGCTTGTAATTTTCTACGGATTCTTTCGACCCAAAAACTTTGAAACCGAGCAGCAGTTTCGCGGAACAGTTGAATTAAACTGCCGAAGTAACTTTTCTGCTGAATACCAATAATAATACACTGCTTTCATTTGAGTCATGTCTGGAAGTTTGCTCAATTTTATTTAGTTGCTTGTTACTGTAAGTAGTTCAGATGAAATACTTCAAGTAAGTATGATATTATTTTGTCGTAACTACTCACTGGAACTTAATTTTTTTTACAATGTGGGTAATTTAGTATTTCAGGTTGATTTATGTTGTGGTGATTAAAACTTAGTTTTTCTGATTTCGGATAAATTTCAGCATTTTAAGATCTTTGGAAAAATACTAACTATCGAATTGGAACTTATGACTACACACTCATATTATTTCTAACTTTATTTTTTCTTTTCGGAGTACCGGAAGAAAACAAGCCTTGTTACCTCTGTGCTTGTTACGTATTCCTGCTCAGCATTTTAGACAAAATTGTATGTTTTTAATCTTCCATATAATACAAAATAACTTTTAAAATAATTCTTAATACCTAAACTTGTTTGTGTATCTCAAAGAGAGCACAAATGTAGTAACAAGATTATCTTTGTTTTTTCACGTTTGACGGTAAAAGTCTAGGTTCGGGTCCAGTTTTGCCTGATTTAGAGATAAACATCTAAACTAGTTTACTTTTATCCTCTTTTAGACTTAAGACTTTCTTTTAAACTACTTAACTAAGTCTAAAATAATGATAATTAACTTTATTATTTCGTATTTTACTTTCTCTGTTGTTAGTATGATAGGGTCAAATCTAGCAATATAATTATTGTGTTCATTTGAGTCAACATCAACTGCCATTATTGGGTGTTGTGGATGCTTCAAATGCTTTTTACGTAGTGGCTTAAGTTCGCAGTTTTGTTGTAATTGAGCAAGTGCTGCCACTTTTAAACACAACTGTACGTCATATCGATATTACGTCGAACTGATAATAGGACGTAAGCATATATGGTCGAACAGCTATTTAACCCCAACGTGATATGGTCATATCGTGATTTAGTCTTAAAGCGATCTAGTCATATCTGCTGCCTAGTCAAATAGATATGTAGTCGTAAAGCTCCTAACCCCGACAATCTTGAGTTTTTTTACCTTGTATTTAATTAAAGAACTTATATTAAGGAGCAAAAATAAACGAGTTGTCTTATTATTTTCCACGTATCGTAAATTTTTTAGGATTCCCTATTTGTTCAATCGTTTCAGCATAACTATGCTCAACTAGTGACTATTGAACTAAAAAATACGTTTGGTTTTCGATAATACAGTAATATCTTTCCAAATATTTTTTACTAAATATTATTAGATATTAAATTAAAAATAAGATAAATAAGTTGTTTGTATTAGTCCATACATTATTTTTTTCAACAATATGGAGATTTACTTAAAAAAATCATCAAAACTTAATTTTTAAATAATAACAATAAATACCAAATTAAGACGATAAATAAGTAAGGTAAGTATACTTAACTAGTCTATACTAGTCTCGTCATTTAGTATTTTTTTTTCATTAGAAGTCATAATTTTATTTATTATCTAACTATAATATCTTCCTACTCACAAACATTATTAAAACAAATTCTCAGTAAACAGATATTATGTAGTGTATTTTATTGTTTTTGGATATCTATAGCTTTACTTTATTATACATTTATGTTTACACCACCGTCCATGTCAATTACATGTTTCCACACAGTAGAGGTTGTCTGGAAGAAATCGTTTTTAGTTTAAGACCGCCTTTTGCACCATTCTTCTGTCGTTATTTCTTTTTCTGTAATGTTTTACTGCCTGTGGTATCAATACAGTGTTTTTGTATTGTATTGTATATTAAAAATATTATAACATAGGTAATTGTGCTTTGATTGAAATAACAAACAACTGAAATGCCTCGACATAAATTACTCAGGCCTGCCTACGTCTTAACGCCTATATCTTTTTGTAACATCCACCTACATAAATTCCCTAAATGCGTGTCTAGCTGTCTGTTTTTGCCCCATCGTCCCCTGTCTAGTCTTCTTCAAGCTAAGGGTATTACATCCTGTCCCTTTTAGCCACTAAGTAAGTACGTACGATTGAATTCAATATTGCGTTACTGGTAGAGAAAAACTGACTTTATTGAATATGTAACCTGACAGGGAATGGTTTTTGTGCTCTCCAATTTACAGAGAGTTATTCGCATAAGGTATACTAAGCTAAGAAGGAGTATTTTGGACCATTATTATAAACAACTTTAACTATGGGGATAACGCGGACTTTGAGAAGAAAAAGCTGCTGCCCGGGCTGTCCCATACATAGGTAAATCTAAATATACTTACCTATTATCTAAATGACTGCCTCCGTGGCTCAGTGGTTAGTGACCCTAACTTCTGGATCAAAGAGGCGTGGGTTCGATCCCCACCAGGGCAAATATTTGTGTGATGAACATAAGTGTTTGCTCTGTGTCTGGGTGTTATTTAGTTACCTACTATCTATATACGTATGTATTTAAAAAATATGTATGTGTAGTATATCAGTCTCTGGCAGCCATATCACAAGCTTTGCTTAGTTTGGGGTCAGAGGCCGTGTGTAAGATATCCCAAAAATATTTATTTATTTATTTATTTAAATAGCAACTCAGAATCGATAAAAAATGGGTTGGCGTCATAGCAAAAGTTAAGCTCAAAACATACTATCGGACGCGGCTTACGGACGCGACTGACAGCCGCGACCTAGACTATGAAAGTACACTGAGCCTTGCACACTATCGGACATAAGTCGCGGACGTCAGCTTCGGACGTCCTTGAGCGTTCGGACGTCCGAGAGCGATCTGGCACACCGGATGTTTTAAGACTGTGCACATTGCTACGAGTAAGTCGCGGCTGTCAGTCGCGTCCGTCAGCCGCGTCCGATAGTATGTTTCCGGCTTTATTCATAATAATGATCAGTATCACTGTTGCCCGAACGACATGGAAAATTGGCGCGGCAAATTTCATTAGGTATTAATAAGATGCACCGCACAACTTAAGTATTTTCCAAATAAAAATTTATAAATTTGTCTGTTATGCACGAAGTTTGTCATGCTAAATCGGCTGCAGCTGGGCGCATTGGAATAAAGTTGTATTGGAATTGCATATCGGTTGAGTAGTGTCGTCGAAATGGATTTTACTTGAGAAATACCACATATTGTTCGAAGAAAATGCACGCTATAAACAAAATAACTGAGAGTGCAGAGGTATGTTTAGAAATAAACGTAATAAAACAATACTACGCAAATTAATTTATAAAATAAGTACAAGTATTTTAAATTGAAACAATTCATGCGTGATATTTTTACTATCCGAATTTACAGTAAGTACAATGTAGCATTTTAATCACGTCTTTATAAGAAAACCAATGGCACGCGTAAATCTGCCAACCCGCACTAAGCCAGCGTTATGGACATGATCCAAAGTCCTTCGTGGATAGGTTCAAAAGTTGTTCGTTCAGCAGTGTAATATTAAAAAAAAGCCTATACAGTTCAGAAAAAGTACAGTACCATGTAAATGTCTTTCAAATTTAGAGTAATAGAAAATTTTCTAAAGCTATTTAGTAACTACTGCTGCAAATTTCTACGATCCAAGCCACATTAATGATTTTTTTATTACACATTATATGATAATATTGATCTGTAATCTGATATAGTAACCAACGCCTTCAAATGCTATTTCTATTTACAGCACATTCCGATAAAATAGCGTAAAACATTTTTAATTTCATAGCAGATAAATAATTATTAAAAATATAACTATTTAAAAATACAACCTTTTGAGGTCCCATTTTCTGGCAACGACACTACCAGCCGCACTACCAGTAGTGTCGTTGCCAAATGAACGACACTACCTCACCTATTTGGGATCAAATTTTTTTTTTTTTTTTTACACGGCCTCTGTCCCCAAACTAAGCAACTATGGCTGCCAGAGACTGATATACTACATATACTTATTTTTAAATACATACTTATATAGATAGTAACTAAATAACACCCAGACACAGAGCAAACACTTATGTTCATCACATAAATATTTGCCCTGGGTGGGGATCGAACCCACGCCTCTTTGATCCAGAAGTTAGGGTCACTAACCACTGAGCCACCGAGGTAGTCATAATTGTACAGTCAACAACGACATTTTGTCTTTCGTTAGTACTGAGACCAAAGAGATTAACTCAAAGTTCTAACTTACTCGTATGATCAACCTCTTTTCAGATTTTCTTTTTTTCTTTCGAAATTAAAAATATATCATGTAACAGCAGAGTGCTAGCCAAGACAAGTAAAACGAGCCCAAACACGACGGGTCTATCTTGTTTAGTACAGAAGCTCCTGTCACCTTCCGACTCCATCATCAGATTAGCTCCATGGTACCATATTATTGCATTGTCCTGCGATACACATATGCGTGCAAAATTTCAGCTCAATCGGAAACCGGAAACTTGATCAAATTTAACTTGCAACATTCCACCCGAACACCCAATTATGTAAATAGGTACATCCATTGCAAGTTAAATAAGAACTTGTATAAAATGCGAACATTTTCATCTTAAAAACGTAGGTAGGTACAAAAAAAGCACCGCAGATCCATAAGTGGTCACCGCCGCATTTGGAACTCCCCTCGGGCAGTCAGTTTCTTTTTTAGAACTTTATTTGCCGTTCATTTGAAGCAACCTGTGGCATTTTGGACCAAGTTATAAAGGTTGTGTGTGGGCGAAGAATGTACCAATTATTTTCATACCATAGACATTTCATTGAACAAGCAACAAACATGTTGTAAAATTTGCCTCTTTGAACAACTAATTTGAATTGTAATTTGCCCAAATTGGGTCGCGACATATAAAAGTAATGCCAAAAACAGTAAAATTATAAGGGAATAAAACAAATTACGAGTATAGTAAATACAATAAAATTAGGATTTATCCTATTTTTATTATATTTACCAACATAGTCGACTTACCACCTGCTCGTACTAAGCGATTCGCTTCTTCCTTCATAATTCGGACCGCCAGGAATTGGAATGCCCTGCCTCCGACATTGTTTCCCGACAATTACAATTTGGATATCTTCAAGTCAAGAGTAGACCTAGAAGATACCTATTCAATCTTCTAGGTCTACTTACTCCATCTTCGGATACAACTTCGCTTTCCATCAGGTGAGAGTTGTGTACTGAAATGCTGTGCTGCGCGTTGAATCTTTAAATATTTTCTTTTTCACACAATTTAAGAGCGTAGAACGTTACATGTTCTTTTGGGGAGATATATACCTAAATGTTAAATATCACATTTTAATATACCTAATATTAATAAAGATAACCACATTAAGTCACGTACAGACCTCCTCTATATTTCACAATTTTTTGCAACCGTATTTTTTTTAAATAATCCCAACGTCAACACAGTGTACTGTAGTAAAATAAATGTAGCCACATAAATCCCCTTCCTTAGTTGTTTGCAAGCGACAACAGTGAATGCAGCTCCGGGGACAAACAGCAATACATTTCCCTCCTTCTTTAAAAGGTTATTGTAGCGGAGTTGAACTGTGTGAGATTATATCACATTACGTAACAAATTAGGACAGGAGATTTTGAATTTTACCGCTCTGAAACATAGTCCTTTAACTGTTGCATGTTATTTAGGTTTTTGTGCTTACTCTATATACAGATTAGCATATTTTTAGGGGCTTATGCTGTACATCACAACTTCAGAGCAATTAAAAAAACGAGAGAGAATGTTGTGAACAAACAAGTGAAGCCAGCCAAAACTACGCCTCGCTGTGTACAGACAATTACACACACATCAACGTACAAAGAAACTACGCCTTGGCTTGACAGTCGAACTATGGCGGCGCAACAGCGAAGCACTTACACATGTATAAAAATCCGGTTTCACTTGACTGTTCAACGACGTTCCCTCTTGATTTTTTTATTTGCTCTGAGATCACAACTAACAACTTTTGTTCAACGACTTTTATCTAATCACAAAAAAAAATTATGTTACATTTAAAAATATCACATAAATATCGTTCACCATCTACAAAATGTTTGGAACAGTTGTTATCTTTTTTAGTATTGACAAAAGTCACAGAACGTAAGTTGTTAGTTTTTATGCACAGAACAAGCCCTTAAAAGGATGCTAATTGATTACCAGTTACCCTGAATAAATTATTTATGCTTACTTATTTATTACCTAATGATTGGTCATGCTGGTCAAGTGCAGTGATACCAATAATTAATCTAAGAAGTTATGTATAATTTTCCGGTATAAAGGTAGTGTATCATAGACTAGGTACTTGCTTTTTGACCTTTAATACATATACCTACTTTAACACATATATGCAAAAAATCAAGCCGATCCCTCTAATTGTTACTGCTTGAAAGAGCAAAAAACAAACCAACAAACATACATTCACATAAAATATATATTAGTTAGTATAAGGATAATCACTCTATGTTTGTACTGTATTGTACTGTATCAGCCTTTTTAACAGTCAACTGCAGGACTTAGACCTACTCACGAAGGGTGATTGGGCCATATCCACCACGCTGGCCCAGTGCGGATTGGTGGATTCGCATACGCCATCAAATTTCTTCTACGGACGTATGCAGGTTGCCTCACGATGTTTTCCTTCACTGAAAAGCCAGTGGTGTGAAATTCCGTACACAAATTCCAAAGAACTCATTGGTACGGGACTGGGATTTGAAACCACGACCTCACGATTGCAAGGCGGGTGTCACTACCTTTAGGCCACCACGCCTTCAACTCTATGTTTACATTATTCTAAAAATTAATTGTAATGTTTTATTTGTTTCGTTTACCTATGACTGTTCTTCTATTTTTCGATTTTACAAGGCTATTTAGACCTATGAAAGGTAATATAAATAAAACCCATCGGCACGCGTGTACAAAGAGTCTGTAATAGGGTGATTCATAAAAATGATTTTTTTATTTTTTCAAGTCTCAACCCCTAAAAGTGATCTACATATCTAAAAATGAAGTAGTATTTTTTTTCGAATTTTTAATTTAAATTTTAGGGGTCGCTACCGGCCTTCAAAGTTTTAAATTTTTTATCTATATGCGCATTTTATGAAGTTGAACTTACATTACTTTAAATCACTTTACGAGATAAATACAAACCAAAGATGTAAAAAAACACTTAAAGCGTCGCCCCCTCCCCCCTTTCCTTGTCACCCCCGCTCCCACGGCCTACACTAACTACTATCAAGTGGCATCAAAGATGAGTGATCGAAAAGCTACTATAGTTTTGGCATCTACCATAAAGAGTCTTGGATGACGTATCTCAATATAACGTTAGCTTCTCTTCTATACGGCGCCATAGAATGAACATTAGACAGCAGCTTACCGAGGGTCTTAAAGACGCATTTCAACCTCAAACCACGCTTACCATACACTGGGACGGAAAGATGCATGAGGATATAACCGGGCACGAAACTGTTGATCGCCTACCAATCCTGGTATCCGTAAAAGGAGTTGATCAACTCTTAGCCGTTGCAAAGCTTCCCGATGATAAAGGCGAAACAATGGCATCGGCCATTTTTTAATCAATTTTGTCATGGCGGCTTAAGGAAAAAATTTAATGTATGTGCTTCGATACAACAGCATCGAATACAGGGCGAATCAACGGAGCCTGCATTCTATTAGAGCAAAGAATGGAGAAAGAATTAATTTGGTTAGCATGTTGGCATCACATCTTAGAAATTGTACTTGAAGCTGTCGTAGTTTCAGCCATGGGACCTTCGAGTGGACCAGAAATATTAAGTTTCAAAAGATTTAAAAACTAATGGCCAAAAGTTAAACAGGAAGACTTCCAAACTGCTGTATCTGAACAATCCACTTGGAGTTGTGTTGAAAACATCGCAGCAGACATGATTGCCTTTGCTCACAATCAATTGCAACAATTCCAGCCTCGCGATGATTACAAGGAGCTGCTGCATTTAATCATCAGATTTTTAGGAGGTATGTATTTCTAAAAAAGGTATCTCCTTTAAGGCCCCTGCTGGAATACATCGTGCACGTTGGATGGCAAAAGCTATAATATATGCATTGAAAATGTATCTTTTTAAACACCAGCTAAGCTAAGCACTAAGATCACAATCAAAGAAACAAAAGCACTCACAAATATTTGTATATTTGTCGTACGTGTTTACGCTAAATATTGGTTTACAGCTGCAGTATCTTGTATGGCTCCTGAAAATGATCTGCAAATGTTAAAAGACTTAGTAGGATTTGAAAAATATAACCAAACTTTGTCCAAAGTTTAGTAAATAAAGAGGATTCTAGGCCACCTTTGGTATTTGTCTGAAGAACTGATTACTTTCGCATTTTTTGATGATCGAATTTCTTTTGAAACAAAACGACAAATGCACATATTAGCACTTGAAAAGGAAGGGTTAGACAGTCGCCCTAAAAGTATTACTTTAGAATTTGAAGCAATCGTAAATAAAAACATCGAAGATTTTGTGTCGAAAAGCACGAGGAAATTCTTTGAAATAACTGGTGTTTCATCTGAATTTTTACAAAAAGATCCCGAGATATGGGAAGACGAAAAAAGCTACAAGTCAGCTAAAGAAATTAAACAAATATGAGAATCGTTAACGACTTGGCCGAAAATGGTGTCGCATTGATGGAAGAGTATAATAAATTACACACAAACAATCAGGAGCAGAAACAGTACTTAATGTTGTTAGTTATGTATTACAGGCAGAAAAACCCTAATGTAAATAAGGGTAATTTAATGTAAAACTGATTGTTTTTTATTTTAATATATACATTTGAGATGTTTTTAAGTTATTAGTTAATTTTTTTAGAAAAATACTGTATTCTAATAGGTTAAAAACTTTTAATTAATAGTCATGTTTTTGACTGAACTTGATAATTTTCAATTGACGGTAGCGACCCCTAAATATAATTTTAAAAATAATAAAAAAATAGCAGCTTGTTTTCTAAGGGAGTAGATCATTTTAAGAGGTTGAGACTGAAATTTAAACAAAAAAATTTTTTTTTGGTCTTATATGAATCACCCTAGTCTGTAAGTATACAATTATCCATGCACATGATTTTTTAGATCATATAGAAATCCATTAAAGAGTTTGGAAGAAAACCAAAATGCACTTTAAAGTACCTATTCAATTTTACAACATAGCTTTTGCTGTGACATGAAAATGTCGTTAAAGTCTTTGCTTTCATACTAGAAAGTGTAGGTAGACTTCTTAGGCAGTCATTTGAATAAACTAGATTGAAAGACATTGCTCTTTTTAATAACGGGAAACATTAATACTACGACATGGAATTGCAAAGGCATGTTAAAATAGTAGATTGTATCATATGGGAGCAAAATAATATTTTTACGGCGAGGGCGTTTTTTTGAATCCAGAGCAAAGTCAGGGATTCTAGTGTAGAATCCCGAGGGATTCTTTAGTAGAATCCTGAACGTAGCGAGGGATTCAAATTACTTCGCCCGAGCCAAAAATATATTTTGCGCCCGAGTGGTTCACTCTACTTTTCATCACTTGTATGAGAAAATAAAAGGCGCCACATATTTTATTGTAACGTTATTATTTAATAAAACGTAGAGTAACAACTAAATTGCGTTTAGTCGCGGTCAAGTCCAAACGTAGTCTAAGTCATACCTACCTCAGTAAAGCAGTGGATATTTTACTAAAGGCGTCTATGGAGTTTGGTAACAACACGGAACGACATGAAACGTCACATTATATCACTTACCTCCATGTAAATACTCGTACTCATGCACGTAAATCAGCTCATAATCATCGAAATACCACAATTTTTCACTAATTTTCACTGATAAAAACACAAATTTAACAAAATAATACAATGAAGCGATATGACTTTTCCGCGTTCCCGCCAAAACTCATACTCGTATATACATTCTTTTCATTCATTTTTTTGGCGCTGACAAATAACATTACAAAAACTTCCAAATTCAAAACGTGCGCGGCAAAGATCATTCCGGCGTACTTATTTGTTCCAAATTCCAAAAGTGCGCGGCAAAGATAATTCCGGCGCACTTATTAAGTTCCATATAGAAAACACCACCTTTGGGCGGACTTAAAAGCGAACCAAGTAGTCCTTTTCGAATAGAGGTGATGAAAAATACTAAATTGCTGTTAAACAGACAGATATTAGGTATCTCCACAAGAAAAAGATAAAGTCCTGATAACATAATCCCAAGACTTGCTAAGACGTTCACGTCTGTTTTTTTTTTCAATAGAAACGATCATATTTTGCGGAAACATGTAGGTACTTAAAGTCTTTCATCTCGTAATGAACATTATTGTTTTTCGTCAGAAATGGGGCATCACCGACTCCAAGCGTGTACCCAATTCGAATATTTTCGAATATCGATGTGTCATCTATGTACATTATTGTTGATTTACAAAAACGGCTCAGCCTGATTCGATAAAATTTATACGGAGTATAATTTGAAATCCAAAAGATTTATTCAAATCAGTTCACAATTGGCGAACACATCGATTAACATACATAAGAAATTACACAAATATAGTACCTTTTCATTTTTTCGAAGTTGGTAAAGAAGGCTCGAAGAGACTCTTTCAATTGATATCCAAACTATAAGTATGAGTACCTATGTCTAATCACTTCAAAATATTTAAAATGGAACATGAACAGCAGGCTTTAAATTCAGTTTGCACCTATCATCTGGAACGGTTGAAAAAATAAAATTAAGTTATGAATAAATAAATAAATAAGTTGATTAGTTTGGATTAGTTATGTTAGTTCAGATAGGTTGTTTAAGTTTATATTTTTATGTTATTTAAGTTCTGTGAATAAAAGTTTGCACGAATCGGCATAAATAAATAATAAATATTTTTGGGACATCTTACACACGGCATCTGACCCCAAACTAAGCAAAGCTTGTGATATGGCTGCCAGAGACTGATATACTAGATATACTTATTTTAAAAAAATATATACCTATATATATATATAGTAACTAAATAACACCCAGACACAGAGCAAACACTTATGTTCATCACATAAATATTTGCCCTGGGTGGGGATCGAACCCACGCCTCCTTGATCCAGAAGTTAGGGTCACTAACCACTGAGCCACCGAGGCTATCAACTGATGATTAATGAGTAATATAAATATCCAGAATCTCCTCACCTACACGTGCGACGTAGAGCTGAAATAAGTAGACTGTGCAGAATTGCCGAGGTGCGGGACGCTGAACTATGCATTTCTCTAAACGCTTGTGGCACTGATATATCTTTGAAGTGAGGGCGCGACTTTTGAACAATGCAGCCTTTATGTGGCCCTAGCGAGGTATGCTTGGCACTATAAATTCTAGACTGAGACAAGTAACTAAGTAAGTTTCTACATTTACTTTCTGTATCTTAGCTATATGAATATACAGTATAAGGGGCTTGTTTACTAACAAAATTTAATTAGTCTATCAAATAGATTATAGATATTTTTTTGTAAAAATTTGCATGACCGACTTCACCTATCTGCCGTCTATAACCTACAAAGCCGTTAAACGACAAAACCACATTTTTAGGTATCAACGAAAAACGTGGGACTAGACAGATAAAGCACTTTAACTATGATTTAGATAATTATTTGCAAAAACGGCTTTGAAGGTAAGCTATTATTTGTAGAATAATGATGTTTTCAAATAATTATGGGATCATAGCGGTATTTAAATTTTGTTTTGTTGGATGACGACTTTATTGACTTGTAAAGTAGAAATAAGAATATCAATAGCGGTGTTTTCACAATTACCATCTTCTAAACTATAAACGATATAAAAATAATTCTTACAGTGACCGATAGATAATTTTAAACTCTATAAGAATGTGTTTAAAAGTGAAAAATGACTCATGTGGCTTAACGGTGTTATAACTTGTGGACGGCAGCCGTGTACAGAATTCGCGAATATTTCGCAGGGATCGATGTAACATTTTTCACATTATTGTTGATTTATCAAAAATATCCCAGCCGATTTCGATAAAATTTAAATAAGACCAGTTTTGATACTCTTTCCAATAAAAAAAGAATTATTGAAATCGGACTACTATGAAAAAAGTTATGCGTGGTTATACATAAAAAAAAATATAATATATACGCGTCGAATTGTATACCTCCTCCGGTGGTTCGTCGGTCAAAAAATATTAGACACGTTGTTTTTTTTTGTTAATTTAAGAAATATGATGAAGATAAGGCCCGTTAAAGTTCCGCGTGCTGTCACGAGCCCTCAAATTTGACAAGTTTTATCTTTGTCATTAATTGTTTGATTAACAAAAGAAAAAAATACGTGTTTAATTTTTTAAAGTAATCTAAGTAACGTATTCATTATAATTATGATTTTTAAACTTATTAATACATGCCTATTGTGTGATATAAGTTTAGGCAAATTGCTAAATAGTATCGTATTAGATAAATCTCATCATTACACTCCACGAACCACTTTAACCATAATATTAATTCCGGATTTCTCATAACAATACAACTTCATAGACTCTATGAAATTTCCAAAGTTAATATTTCCATTTATTGTTATTGTACTAGGTAATATTAATTGTACAGATAATGTTTAATGTAAAAAAAACAAAATGTAAGATGGCTCTAAAGTCAGCTTCCAAGTATTTTTATACTCTTTATACCAATTTAATTTTGAAACACTTTTGTCTCGTTTTTATTTGCTTCTATAAAAATACTTAATATTTTTCATCAGAGTTAGGCAGTCTAGTTTTTGATTTGACATAACCTCTTAGCGCGCTCAAATCAGAATATAAAAATAAAAGCTTTGTTCATTTCTCTGGAAAACTGAGAAGAACAGATAATTATGTCAAGTCTGAACACAATTTCGAGGCCACATTTTTTTCGTGGCGAAAAGAAATCTCCTACAAATTAGCTTTCTGTACTCGGTACAGCTGCGCCCTAAATAATGCTGCCGGCAAGTATGGAGCTAGCGGAACACAAAAGAGCTTGGGTGCTGTAATTTTCAGAATAACACGAAATATTGCTTGTGCTATACATTTTATAATTACTGGTTGGCTTCGCTTTGTGGACATTGTGATTGGATCTAGATATGCTTTATTTTATTCGGAATCTATTAAACGATTACCTAAATGTTTTTATAATTTTTTCATATCAAATTATACGAGATATAGTTTATTTACATATATATATATATATATATACAAGACTTAGAGAGTAAAGTTTGTTAAATATGAATAATAACAATAACAGAAAATAAAATATATAACCTACTTAGAAAATTAATCAAATAACCCGCCTCTCATCGTTCCTGGTGCAAAGGTGCCCATACCGCTTGCTGCATTGCCGCGTTGGATGGCGATGGACATTCTTTGCACCAGAAACGAGGTAGAACGGGAGTCACCTCCTCTTTCCATTCCTCGACTTGTCCGTCAGTGGCTGTAACGTTAGCGGTTGTGAGCTCTTTTTGGCTCGCTAAACCGAATTCGTTTTTGAAAGACCTGGTGTAGGGCGCACAGTGCAACTGACCAAGTGGCCAATGATGTTATATGTGTAGCTAAAGGAAGGTTTCGGGCAGGTTTTATTGAAAAAGCGTTTTGACTCCGAATCTTGTAGACGCGTTTCCTCAAAGTTGACGACAGCCTTATAGACAGAGTTGCGCCACTCTTGCGTCTATTGTCAACCCTCGCACGGAATGTTAAGATTGTTATGTGCAGAAAGATGGCGCTTTAGAACATAGTGTAGGTATTGACTACCAGGTTTGCGCTTCCCCTCCTTCAGCCGCTAGTAGGTACAAGACCGCTTTTAGCAACCTAGAGTGCGTATACGTACAAAATCATCACACCATCTCAATCGTCCTCTTATAGGCATAGACTCATTGCCACTTAATTTAGTTCGTCTGAATATCTCAGAGTTTGATACTCAGTCTTGCCATTTTATGCGAAGTATCGATCTTAGGCCCTTCATGTTAATATATAGATTTATAGTAGGGTTCATTCCCGGGAATTCTCGAGCCGAGAATTCCCGGGAAATCGTTAGGCTTTGTTCCCGGGAAATCAAGATCGAGAAAAGTCGAGAACTCGAGAAATCATGTACCTACATAGAAATTAAATCGCCGTTTGTTATGTTGCGTGGCGGCGCGGGCCAAAATGCAGCGGCACCCTTTGATCTCGCTGCAAGCGTTAGTAAAGAAAGAGTTCTTACTTTTTGAACAGACTGGGAAGAGGTCATCAAATTTAGAATCGATATACAAAGCATTGCTTTCAGTTAAGCATACTACAACTGAAAATGAAAGAGAGTTTTCAATTTCAGGAAATATAGTTAATAAAATAAGAAACCGGCTGTCTGATAAAGCTATAAGTAAATGCTTTAGTTATTTAAAGGCATATTTAATCAGACAGAGTAAGCTGACCTAATTGTTATGTATCTGTCTGTTTATTCAGCTCCTCAGCGTGAGATGTTCCATTGATCTTGCAAAGTTTTCATTTGTTTTTATTCTAATTAACATGCCATAAATGGTGCTATGATTATAATTAAATAATAATAAATTTAAGTAATATAATTTACATTTATTTGCTACCCAAATTTAAGATATTAACGTTTTTTTTCATGTTGATTTTTTGTTTAGTTTAATAGTAGCTACTTTTGTTTATAAGTTCAAAATAACCAGCCATAAATGTTAAGATATTAACGTTTTGTTTCATGTTGATTTTTTTTTAGTTTAACAGAAGCTTCTTTTGTTTATAAGTTCTAAATAACCAGCCAAAAATGGTGCTATCATTATAATTATGAGTCTGAATAATATTATTTCTGTATTTTTTTTAAAAAGTTAATTAGCTTTTCATAAGATTAATGTTTTTTAATATAATTTGATACTTTTATTTGAGAGGAAAACCACTAAATTTGTTGACGTTATTGGAACCAACCAAATAATATGACAAAACGTACGTAAATGTCAATTTCTCGACAACCCGAGAAGCCTCGAGAAATTAGCCTCGAGAATTCTCGAGACCCGAGAAATTGAAAAGCTCGAGAAATCATGAACCCTAATTTATAGTAATGGTTTTTCAAATAGTAGATTTCGCGAGTATGTTAGCATTTTCGACCTTCTATCCTCAAATGTCAACTATTTGTGACTTTGGTCGAAAACCGAGACAAGGCATATTTTCTTTTTCCATATTGATGGGTCAAGCTGTTTAACAGTCAGCCCAACTTTTACACTGAAGTTGTTGTTTTTTTCTTAAAACCCGGATATAGCCGACTTAAACTGTACTCACCTACCTATTTAAGTAGCTCAATTGGAATAAAAGTAACGATACAGCTTTCATAAATATGGAAACTAAACTAAGCCCCAGTACGAGTGCGCGGCCATCGATTTTCTCTTACACCGAGCTCGTCCAATATGCTTCTAGTGTTTCTGTAAACTATAAACTGTACACTGACACTGGTTTTACAGCTTAGTTTTATAGATTTACGACGAAGGGAGGGACTAGAATAAAACGTAAGACGACCAGACGTATAAATTGGTTAGGACTTAAACGGTCAGTAGAATCAGGTTTTGGTTCCCTATACCTACATTATGTTGGGTCGTTTCTGTAAGTTCTACTATTTATTTGTTTCACTAGACTACCAGGACAAAATAGTCACAGTAGTCCTACCGTAGAATTACCGGGACATTTTAGTCCTGGTAGTTCTACTGTAGAACATTTCGCTTTCAGGGCTTTTATGGTCTAATTAGCTAAAATCTTGAATTTTCATAACGTGGAATGTAACATAGGAATTTTTCAGGACATAAAGTCATATCAACAAATAGTTAAAAGAAGTTTTAAACATGAATTAGCTATGGTAGAAAATCTGTATCGTAGATTGTTCACCAAAGACATAGGTATTATGTCGACTCAAATAAATGGCATACACATTTTACTTATAGATAAATCGTAGTGTTTTAATAGGTATTTTTATATTTAGTAGTATATAATAATAATTAACCATAGTGGTTTTATTGGATCGCAATAAAACAGTTGTCTAGAAACAGCTAGCAATATACCTAGTCAGGTCATAAGTATTGTCACACAGTCAAAACTTTTCTTTTAGAATAAAAATAGCCTTTTGGGACTATGAATGTAAGTGATCCCCATTCAGGTTTTCTATAACGGAAGGACTATTTTTCTTAGTTACAGTAAGTCATCTAGTGAACTAAAATGATCGCAATAGAGTAATTATGGGAAGGTAATTCCTATTAGATACAGATTTGGCTTGATATGAAACTACACAATAAATAAGGTAGCCAAGTTAGAATTATCTTACCTATGTAACTAATTCATCATAACGATTTTGTGTACATACTATTTGTGGCATTTTTTATGGTGATGTTAGATATGATTTATGATCGACGAACCACCGGAGGAGGTATATGTGTATTGTAAAAATTCTGACACCAGTGCTAGCTACCCGGTTCATACGAACTTAGTTAATATGATATTGTGATAAGTGGAAATTGATTTTTATCTCTTTTGGGTCTGAACGTTAATTTTCTTGTCTTTAAGTTTCGTTGCATCTATGACACTCAAAATATTTTATTATGGAAAGTTGAGTTGCAAACTTTATTTTCTGTAATGCTGACCTTAAGGGTACCTTAAGGTCAGCATTACAGAAAAGAACAGATTGTTAATAGCAAGCCATTTAAATATCACCCTATAAAATTTAAGACGGCGTTAGACTAACAGACGATTTGTTTTACTTTACGCTATTTATGTTTGATCTTGGGCAGATTTTGTAATGTTTTCGTGAAAATTATTGGTCGTTTCGTGATACTTTGTAAAACAAAAATTATAGCCTCTATTTGTCTCTATCACAGGAGTTTAGAAAAAGTAATAGATTATATTATAAATTAGAGAACGTTTAAAGAATTTGCGAGTAATTATTTGGACCAATAGATTGTTTTTACTTTTCAATTTTTTTTTTTTGAGGATCATCCATCGTTAAGCCGGGTACAGACTGTTGTAACGTAGCATGCTTCGTAACATGTCAGCATTTCATAATAAGTGTGGACGCTGTGTGCGCACGAACCGCGTATGTATCAACTCGCATCTGTTTCCGACATGCACTCCGCAAATATCACTATCACTGCATAGTATAAAACAAAGTCGCTTCCTTGATGCGTTTTTTTTAATAGATATAGTGATTCAAGGGAAAGGTTTATATTTATAACTAGTTTTTACCCCCGGGTTCGCCCGCATACGTAATATATCATTATAATTTATAGCCTATGTGTTATTCTGATATATAAGCTATATTATTGCAAAGTTTCATCTCAATCCATTCAGTAGTTTTTGCGTGAAAGAGTAACAAACATCCATCCATCCATCCATTTATCCATCCATCCTCACAAACTTTCGCGTTTATAATATTAGTAGGATATACCTGTGCGAAGGCGGGGCGGGTTGCTAGTAGTGAATATACAGATACACACAACCCGTCCACACAGGCGCTCCGTGCAAACTGCGCGCCCCTTTGTGTTCGGCAAAGAAACCGACAAATGGTGGATTGCGTCGCGCACGTGTTGAAATGCTCTGTTCGTGCAACGTAGTGTGCAAGTTCCGTGCGCGCAAGACGTACACACTATAGGAATCCTGTTAGATTGCAACGGACTATGTGGACGGCAAATGGACGGCAACGGATGATGTTTTTCATTGCGTGTTCCGTTACAGCAGTCTGTACCCGGCTTAGACGTCATCTGTTAAACAAAAGTCTGGGGCTCTATTTTTGAACCGATAGTCCACTAGGACATATGCTTATTTTTTTCACGAGACTAGGTAAGAGCATAGGAGTGAACATAGGATAAGATGCCAAGAAATTTGATTAGGCCTAAACTGGAAATCCATAGAAAAGGCTTGTCAAGAGCAGTGGCCGTCTCATAACTGAAATTATTCTGATGGCTATACAAAATGGATGTAAGTATGTATTGAAACAATTCAGTTAGGATATTGAATTCGTTAGTGCAAAACGTATAGTTTCAAGCAAATTTGTTTAAATAATTGAGCTTTTGCTTCCCAAAGGTGACGTCCACAAGTGGTATATTATTCAGAGAAAAATCGAACCAAAATGATAATTATATACATCATTTGAAAGCTTGATTTATGGGCTTCTCAAAATTATTTAGTTTAGATTTTTTTACCCTCCATTTTTTTTATACGCGAAAAATAAATTGTATTTAAAACAATAATACAGCTATGTATTTTTTCTAGTTTAGCAATAATAAAGTGCTTCTGTCGTTATTTTACTTGCATTCGTAGCTGATTCTTCCACATTCATCTCTTAATTTGCTAAAATTAAAAATTATAACCTACCAGTGTGACCAGTTAGTAGGTACAATGTGACAAATAAACACTTAAAAAGTGTGTCTAATTGGTAAAAATGCTTCTATTCAACAATTTGGAGGTTACTTAATCAGGGTTGATAGAGATAAACTACCTATTGAGCCAAATATATTTATTTCTTCTAATAGATTCAACATTAATTTATAAAAGATACGGAGGGCTCTTCTTTGGTTTTAACTGTTGTAATAGACTCAGAAAAATATGAACTTTCTCGAAATGTAACGAATGTTGTGGTTAGAATTTTTGATTATTATTATACCAGCCTCCATACATTTTGTGGACATGTCCTTTCCAACAAAATTGGTGGGGATCGACTTGCATTCAGCGCATTCTCTTAATCGTCTGCTGTGTTCATATTTTTACAAGCTTTTATTAGACTTGCAATGGATGTAGCGTGTTCATATTTTTACAAGCTTTTATTAGACTTGCAATGGATGTATTCTACCTATGTATGGAAGTTCGGGTGGAATCTTGGAAGTTTTTGACCAACTTCCCGATTTCCGATTGAGCTGAAATTTTGCACGCATATGTGATATTGCGTGATAATAAAATAATATGGTACCATGGAGCTGATCTGGAGTTGGAAGGTGGCCATAAGAACTCCTGTACTAAACAAAATAGACCCATCGTGTTCCGGCTCGTTTTACTTGTCTTGGCTAGCTCTCTGCTGTTAAATGATATCCGGGATCTCAAAAGCGTGTATTTATAAAAGTTATATTTTTATAATAAATAATCTTTCTTCGACATTCTAATAACCCATCTTATAAAAAAGGAAAAAACATCATTTATCGTGAGAAATATTTGATTCCGTGACTTTCACGGTTAATACAAGGATAAGTAGCAATTAAATTCAGAATTAGCGATGAACTCTGAATTATTTATTACTATTTAGATTCCTTTGAATACTGGCTCAGTAATTAGGTACTATTGTCAAACAATAGTCCTCGGTTGTGCCTTGAGTATATACCTGTGATTATACGATTTGAAACAATCATAGTTGTGTAAAGCCAAATTAAAACCAAGGGTTTGGGATACCTAGTAGATACATAGTAGCTCCGAAGATTAATGTTTGGTCTAGGCAAATATAAATGGTATATTGGTCATAATATACTGATATTACGAAGCTAGTATTGTGCTTGATTGCTTACCTACTTACATTCAAAATTGATATCATTATTGTGATATTTATTACTTCGATTTTATAAAAGTTTATTTGTTTATTTGAAATGAGCAATTGCTTTTATTAACTACAATAAAATTAAATAAATAATAATAAATACATATTTGGGGACATTTCACACACGGTGTCTGACCCCAAACTTAGCAAAGCTTGTGATATGGCTGCCAGAGACTGATAAACTACTTATACATGTTTAAAAAAAAACCGGACAAGTGCGAGTCAGGCTCGCTAACCGAGGGTTCCATACAAATCCAGAAAATTACACAAAATTGGGAAGTAAGTTGTTAAAATCTCTATATTATAACCATCGACAAAAAAGTTTTTTTTTTTTTCACTTTTTTCGTCATGCGTCGTAAATTACACATTGTTAAAATAACTAAAAAGCTGTACATGTTTAGCATGTGCTAATGAAGTTCTTTTATATGATACCTTACATGATACGATTAACTCACTTTGAATTTCGAACACATATTTTGTGAATTTTCAGGCTCTATTTTTTTGTGATGTATAGAAATGTACAGTTTTCAGATTCATTCCTATATGTGTACTCTGAGACAATGTTTCTCGACAAATTTCGTAGTTCTATGTCAATGGGAAATACCCTGTAGGTTTTGATTTTTATGTGTCGAAATATTCGTTTTTTTACGACATAGTCGGGTCTAACTTTTTTAAACAATAACTGAGAAGTTTTTCTTTTACACAATGCAAGAGACTATAGATATACGTATACAGTTTAAATTTTAACTCGATATATTTACTAGTTCCCGAGATAAAGAGTCTTGACATACAAACAGATGGACAGACGGACAGACGAACAGACAGACAGACGGATAGACGGACAGACGGACAGACAGACAGACGGACAGACGGACAACAAAAGGATCCTATAAGGGTTCCGTTTTTTCCATTTGAGTTACGGAACCCTAAAAATACATACTTATATAGATAGTAACTAAAAAAACCCCAGACACAGAGCAAACACCCACTTTCATCACATAAATATTTGCCCTGGGTGGGGATCGAACCCACGCTTCTTTGACCCAGTAGCTAGGGTCACTAACAACTGAGCCACCGAGGCAGTCAAAAAAATTACATTTACTATATAGCCAATTATAAAGGCATTTAAAAAAAACCGGACAAGTGCAAGTCAGGCTCGCACACCGAGGGCTCCGCACAAAACCAGAAAATTTCACAAAATTTGGAAGTACGTTGTTAAAATCTTTATACTCATCATCATCATCGACAAAAGTTTTTTTTTTACTTTTCGCGATGGGGTCGAAAAGTTCTCAAGACCACGTACGGCAAGCGCAGCGTAGGACGCCTACCCACATGGCGGACGGATGACCTCATTAGGACCGCAGGATCGCGCTGGATGCGAGCCGCTACCAACCGGTCTTATTGGAGATTAAGGCAGCAGTGGGCGTCTTATCGCTGAAACGACGACGACTTCGATAACTGTTCTCAAATAGCGGTGGAAAATTTAATTAGGAATCATGTAAATCCCCCACACGGAAAACATGTTCTCCACATTTGTTGACAACATATTTGCAGAAACTCTAACTGTAGGCGTAGTTCAAGTTGTTGTCGAGTAAATGTTGTCTGTCCGTCTCCACCAAGAAATACATTTGTACACAGCTTTATGCAGAACAGAGGGCCACATTTACAAACTTCGATGGAAAGCGCCTTGTTCTCCATATCCGGTAGATATAATTATGTAAAGTCTGCTAATAAATAATACCTACATTGTACACCAAGGGGAGAAAACGATTCTCGAGTTTCCTTTAAATAGAACTTTCTCCCGAGTGATACATAGTGCTTTATACTACACCTACGAGGTAAATACAATACAATAATTATTTAATTAAAGTTTAGGAAGTAAGTTATTTATGACTTCTTGGGCTGTATTTTTAATTTTCAGTGACGTCATCATTACAAAATCGTCACTTTTACTATCAGATGGCATTTTGGAAAATTATTTAGAAAATTAAAAGTTAAAAAGTTAAAAGTAATATTATCATTTCAGTTAAATTTTGTTTTTAACTAAAATGATAATTTAACAGTACCTAGACTGTTAAATTATCATTTTAGTTAAAAACAAAATTTAACGCAACGAAATAAATTGCCGCGCTTTTTTTCGCATTGCAGAATAAAGTTGCGATCCTCATTTTATTAATAATAGAAAATAAAAATTAAATTCCGCCTATTTTCTCTAAATTTTTGTTATAAAACCTTTTTGAGGTTTGACGTTTGTATTTTTTTATATTCGCTGCTAAAATACAAAAGAAAGCTAGCCGGGCAGTAATGGATTTCCATACAACATTCCTGCCCTGCTTTGGAGGGCAGTAATAAAATTCAATATAACTTTTCCCGCCGCACATTTTTAAGGGAGAAATTACGAACTTTGTGACCCGTTTATGAACGCGTAATAAGAAACTTTCCGAGTGGGTGTGGTATAAATAAATAAAAGACAGTCATGGTCTCTGACACCAAACTAAGCAAAGCTTGTGATATGGTAGCCAGAGACTGATATACTACATATACATATTTTAAATACATACTTATACCTACTCATTGACATTATAATTATAACTATTCATTTCATAAGCCGCGTACCCACCTAGCGCACAGGCTCGCGCGGCAGCCTCGCGAGCCAAATGCCTCGGCTGGTGTGGACGTGCCTCGGGCTGCCTCGGGCGTGCGTTTGCTCGGCTGAGCACGGCTCGGCCCCGAGCCATCTGTTGTCGGTAAACTTGACGCGCTCAAAGTGCCTCAGTGAGCGCTGTGTGTTAGGTGGGAACGGTTATGTTCTGGCTCGCGCGCGAAGCTACTTCAAGTTTTGTCCATTACCGTGTTTGTCTCTATCTATAATATTGATATCATCATGGGCAGACGCTCATAAATTTTTCTAATCCAGAAGCGTCTAGGTTTTTTCTTGATACGTGACTGTTTTCGTTTTTTTTAAACAATAAGCAGCTAGGAAAATAGCTGCAGCTGAAAATACACGACTGTCCATTTCGAATACTCGCGGACTTATGATGGCTCAGCCAGCCTCGCGAGGCGGCCTCGTGTAAGTTGAACAAAACTACTGAGGCTGCCTCGGGAGCCAACGCTCGCGATCTGAACACCGAGGCTGCCGCGCGAGCCTGTGCGCTAGGTGGGTACGCGGCTATATGCGATGTAGGTATGTGAAGTGTTTTGTTGTTTTGTATGTATTGAAATAGATTATTGCTAATGGTATTTAAATTTTGACTTGTAACAGTGGTGTTATCAATAAATGACTATGACTACTTATATAGATAATACCTAAAGTAACACCCAGAGCAAACACCTATTTTCAACTAATGCTAATGGATATATTCTATTTTTTACGCCTAAGCAAAATCTCTATTCTCAGTAGTGGCTCATGCGACTTGGAAAAAGGACCACTGTAGAATGAAAACGTTTCGTTTAAAAAAAATTACTTTATTGTCTTTGAACTTAGCAATATTCGTATCTTTTTTATAAACACTTAAATCTCCAGAAGCTTTTGAACTATTTCATTGAACTCATAACTCATGAAATGTATGCAGACGCTAGAGGTAAGTATTCTCTCTATGAGTGGACATTTACAGCGCTGTTTGAGATTTCCAGGTTTTTCATTTATATGCATTACTGAACGCTACAGAGGATAGTAAACTGCAGCGTTTTATGAGTTGTCGCTTGCAATTTTTGCTAAACTTTCAGACGTTTTACGATTTGAAGTTGGTGCAATAAAACTGATAGGGCTTTGAACCCGTTCAAAAACGAGACAAAAGCTTGGTATTGCATTGAGAGAGGGTGTTTGTTAATGTGTTTGATTTGTTTTTGAAAAACTGGATTAGATTAGATTGACTAGATTTTGGTAGAATCAATATCTGGTGTGCGCAGCACCCGCTTGCTGTTCTGCACTTTTCGAAAACGATCTGTCAAAGTCAAATCATTTATTGCAACATATGAAATTTACATGCGGTTCTTAGTTAACATGTTTTGTATAGATACTTATGACCCTATAAGGGTATGGCAATTTTATTATTTGAATTGGAACGATTTATTATTATGTTCTTTAGATTATCGTTAAAAAAATCGTGTAATGTGTAATAGCATTACGAAAAAAGGATTATTTTTAGTTCTTTTATGAAACAGTTTGCTCTTTCGATATCTTTTAGATTATTTAGCAATTTATTGAATAGTTTTATATTAAATGTATTCTATATTAAATGTATGAACACTATGATTAAGATTCTGTCTCTGACAGCCATATCACAAGCGTTGCTTAGTTTGGGGTCAGAGACCGTGTGTAAGATGTCCCCTAATATTTATTTATTTATTTTATTTTTATCTATGATTAATTTACATTAGGTTTTACACAACTTTGTTAATATCAATAGTTTTCAATAAATAACTTATAGTAGATATTTAAAAAATCTTTTGTCAAAGCCGTAAATATTTTTTTTTGTTTACAAAACAATAGATGCTTAGTTGTTACGAATCAACAATTGAAATTCTAATAAAAATCTATTTCCCATTTTGGGGACATAGAATCACTTAAGTACCTATGGTCCACTACAAACATCAAAGCAAAATAAATTGACTTCCCTCTCCACTCTCCCGCACTTCTACTATCTCACTGAATTATTCTCTGTTACAGGAAGTCTTCAATCCTGAAGTAAATCGACTTCTGGCCAAGTACGCTCCGTCGTAAACCTAGCGAGATAGGTTAACCGCAAACCAGCCTTTGAATAATGTATTACACGGTCATTTTATTTAATTAAAACCCCTAATCTTATTTTAAAATTCATGTCCGCCACACAATGAATGGGTACATATTTCAAGAGGGCCGAGAAAGGCCCGTGAAAGGCGACAGAGCGAAGCTGATACGCACAGAATAGGACGGCCATGATTAATTTCCAGTTAAAATATAAATCACTGAAATTTGCCCAACAATGAAATTAATTTCATAAAACTCTAATCGGAATAAAATGTTTGGTAAGTGGAGTCAGGTATACTGTTGTAAATGCCGTGAATCATATTAAGCCGTGGTGCTCTAGTGGTAGTGACACCCGCCTTACAATCGTGAGGTCGTGGGTTCAAATCCCGGTCCTCTACCAATGAATTCCTTGGAATTTATGTACGGAATTTCACACCTCGGGCTTTTCGGTGAAGGAAAACATCGTGAGGCAACCTGCATACGTCCGTAGGATAAATTTGATGGCGTATGTGAATCCACCAACCCGCACTGGGCCAGCGTGATGGATATAGCCCAATCACCCTTCGTGGGTAGGTTTACGTCCTGCAGTAGACTATTAAAAAGGCTGGTACAGTACAGTACAGTACAGTACCTATTTAAATCTTCAGTTGAAACTGCGACATGGGTCTTCCTGTACTGACTATCTAGCTACGATGCATAAATAGTTCTGCTCAAAAAGAAGAAAAGTAAGTAATGGGTTCTATTCTAACAAAGTAGTGTAGTGTACGGGAAAATGAGAAGATGCCAATCTTCAAACAGTTTTTGATTGCTCTTTGTTCCGCTGGTACACAAAACATGGAATGTAGTTTCAATTTAAACTGACTTTCTATCTTTATACTGTCACAAATGAACAGGTGCAAAACTTGCACAAAATCGCACCTCACAAGCAACAAAATGTATAGATAAAGTAGATGATATTATTCTCGAATTTTGGGTTGGCGTCGTTGCAAAAGTTATTCATAACGCTGCTCTGAATCACCGCTTTTCACCTTAGTATATACCAATTCTGGACAACCCTCTATTTTATAATTGCAGATGGCAGAGGGTAAGTAGAGAGCACATAATTCGAAGAACAGATGGCCGATGGGGCCGTTAAGTTTTCGAATAGACCACGGACCAGAAAGCGCAGCGTAGGACGACCGCCGGCTAGGTGGACTGACGATATAATAACGATCGCAGGAACGCGCAGGCCGCTTCTAACCGGCCTTATTGGAAATCTCTAGCGGAGGCCTATGTACAGCAGTAGACGTCTTACGGCTGATATATGGATGGATGGGTGATTGTTGTAGCGCTATTTATCCTAACAAAATTTGCGAAGAGAATTCCTTAGAAGATTAAGTCGATAGTTTAGAGAACTACTAGTTCTATAGCTACACCTAGTTTATGATTTAGAGTTTGTTTAAAAATGATCGTTTTCCATATTTTTCTAAGACTTATTTTACCTACGGCAAACCTCTACATCGTAGAGTCCACGACGTAGCACAAAATATCCAAACAAGATAAATGTCCGCCGTCGCCGCAAAACTGCAATATAAAATGGTCGATATCAGTTTAAAAGCCCCGAGAAAAAATCACTTTAGCCATTGAGAGCAGTCAAAGTCGCTTATCAAAGAGCGGCCGGTGGCGGGAAACGAGTGTCGCCCCAAATAGGGTTACCAGAAGGAAAATTTAAAATCCAGAGAAAACCTGAAAAATTTTTGCTATCGCAATTTCTCAATCCTCTTTGCAATTCAAACTTATGGATGACGCAGACCTGTCAAGGGCATACAAACGCATACTTATCCTGTCTTGTCACTCAATCATATTAATAAAATCTTCAAGCATATAATATTTTAAACATAAACATATTTATTTCCAAATAACACACGTGCAGAACATTGTTATACTCGTAATAGTAGGTACTTAATTTTAACAAAACAGGGAAATTTTTAATTAGGTATATTAATGTAATTTTATGCACCCTGGATTTCGCACTAGGCTAGCCTGTGTCGCGAAATTTAGTGTCTTTAATTTTTTTGTGAATTTAGGTATGGACTTTGGATAGATATGATTATAATTCTAATTCAAGCTTCGCACGGGGAGGCGTGGTAGCTACTGTAATGTAAGAGTGGGCAACTAATTTTTTTCGGTAAAAAAAACATCAAAGTCAACTTTGCGTTCGAAATTAGAAATGTTTCATCAGTAAAAGGCGTTACTATTTTGGGTTTCGGGCTTATAACCCCTCAACCCTGATGAGACAAACTGCCATCAGTCGTCAACTCTACAAATCTTGGGGTTTCCTGCTAATCCTGAAATTTCATCAACCTTTAGAGATGAGGTTGAAGATCCTGATATCTCAGGGCATATCCCGAGATATGGTAACCCTACTCTTAAACCGGTATCGGGGCAGGCTACTTCGTCTCACAAGTTTCTAAGAAACCAGGAAGTGATGAACGACACGTGCACTCCTGGCGGTGATTTGTTGAAGCTCTCGCGGAGATTTTTCTTTCGATTAGCTCACACTTATACGATCAGTAACCTGTGCTATTCAGTAACTGTGCCATTATATACAAAGTATGTTTGTGTATTCTGACGGTAGAATCGAGTCGTAAAAATAAGAAAGTAAATTATGTATATGCAGCGATCTCACGGTTGTAATATTTAGTGTACCTACTTATATATTTAGGCAATTTGAGATTTATTTTACTTTTATTTTATAAGGTATATTTAAAGAAAATAGTCACACGAAACTCACTCTCACTCTACTGAATACCTAAAATATGATCATAAATCGTCGGTAAAAAATTTAATAATAATCGTACAAAAAAACCTGTGTACCAAGTTTTCTCAAGACTCGTTGAAAAATGCAACCTCTAGAGAAGAGCAGCAACATCTAAATTAACATCCGGATAGATGAAAGAAAATTTTGCCATCTGGAGCTCAAACGCTTCGTCGCTCGGTCAATTAAGGTTTTTTTTTGTCCTAAATGAACTCTTACTCCTAGATTCTGAATCTAGGAGTAAGTTTGTTAAATATTGCTTCAATAGTACACCGGGCTTAGTTCGCTACATCAGCTGAAAATCGCTTACCTACGCGAAAGCGAACTCGATCGCGGAAAGCTTCTATCGCAAAGCTCAGCGTCCTTGCATCCTCTTTTAGATGAATTTTGAAATTTCGAAGTATGAAGTACCGTAAGCTTCCAATTTTTTACACGATAAAAGGAAAGCGGCGAAAAAGAAAGACCAAAAAGAGTCTTTACAACTTAGGTATGTCCCTACTTATGAAAACCTTTGAACTTATTTATAGTGCTTGCCACCAAAGATGAGACTTGATGTTTCACAAACTAATTATCCAGAATTTGTATATCTATAAAACTTTTTTTAAACGTTTGTTTATCTATTATCCAAAATTGGTATATTTATTACAAACCAAAGGGGTTTCTCAAGTCTCATCTTTGGTGGCACATACTAGACGTAAGAATGTTTTCATTATTTTTTTGGGATTCCTAAACAACTGATTGAAGACGACCGCTATGTAAATAAATACTATTCTTAGGTCTACGTAGGTATATTAACTACAAAAAAATGTATAAGCTACCTAAGAATTGGTTATTGTTTATTTGATTGAGTGCCATATGCTTTGAGCCTAAATAAAACACCAGGATTTTGGTTACGCTTCGCCTAGCATAATCAAAAAGAGCTGAATGATATTGTTATAAGAAAATAAACATTATTTCATCTAATTATAATTAATTATAGTCATAAAATAACGAAAAATTAACTATCATTTATTATTTTTTGAAGAAGTCTAAAATACCCTTCACAAAAAGACACCGAATTACAAAAAGTGGTAACAGCGCAGTCGTTCTTGTCATTAAAGATAATGAAATTTGAAATTGCTGAGATGGTTATCGGGAAATAATGTAAATCGTTATCGACGTGAGAATTCTCCGCCGCTGTATTTGTGACGCTGGGACCGGTTTCACTTACATTATTTCCTTAAGTTGCTACCTGAAAGAAAAAAAACGCCATTATTAATTAACTATTTTTAACTTTATTGTCAAAATAAGTTAGGAATACAATCTAGTTTGACTGCTTCAGTAGCGTAAAACTTAGTGACCTTGACTCCTGCGCCAAAAGAGTTGAGGGTTCGATTCCCACCCAGAGCAAGCAATTATGTGATGAATATAGGTGTTTGCTCTGTGTCGGGATGTATGTATTTAAAAATATGTATACGCACCTAACAGACTTACATTATCGGCCATATCATTTTTTTGTCAGAAAACGAGTGTAATATTATCCCCTAATATTTATTTATTTAGTTAAAATTTGAAATTATCCGATTGGTACCTAAATATGATACAAGAAGGTTCAGGTTAATATTATAGCTTAATTTTACTAGGTGTTTGGTAGCGATCACCGAAGTTAAGCAACGTTCGGCACAATCAGTTTTCAGATGGGTGACCGCGGGTGGCATTAACAACTGAGTGCTCACCTCAGATGACACATTAAATTGTAAGTTTCAGTTTGGTAACCTTAATTAGCCTGTTTAAGAACCAGGAGGCCTACATAAATTACTTACACTTACATCTAGAGGTAATGTTCTACATCTAATTAGACACAGCTCGATCAACGCAACCCGACACTACTCAACCATATTTTTCCGAACGTTATCCTCGTATATTCATCACTACAAACATTTTGGCGCTGGCTGTGCCTATTTATGTCAAGCTGAACATGTGAATAATACGCCTTAAATATTGCCCGCACTCTTATACCTAAAATGTAATAACACCCTCAAACTTCGAAGTATGATATCCCAACCATCCTTATCAGAAACTTGTAAAGCAGGTCCTTAAAATTTCATCCCAACCGCGGCCTGTAACCCCCCTACCTAATTCCTAACTATACTACAGCCCTAGCTAAACGTCCGAAGCTGTTTTGCAACTAATCTAGCTACCTATAGTTAATCTTACATACCCTATCCTACTGAAATGAGCTACTTTAATCCGAACTGAAGCTAACGTAACTTGTTCTACAAGCGTGTAAGTATGCTAACCCTAGAATAATATTGACCCTCGATATTTCTTAACCCTAAAGTCATGATGGTCTAGTTTGATCTTAACCCTGAACTGAAGTTTTATTATTATCCTAAGAATTTACTTATGAAAACTAATTCTACGTCTTTCTTTTATTCTAATTAAAACCTTAGTCTACTACTGTACTGATAATTATTAAATATCCAATACTCTATCTACTTAATACTAAGTTTGGCCAGTGATCGTTAGTAGCGGACCTTACGTTGTGAATCGCAGAAACCCAAACAGATTGAGACTCCTACCTATTTTATGTTTTATAGAGTATTGTAAGAGTAGTATAGATAACCTAGAGTTGTGAAACGTTAAGATATATCAACCTAAATCCTACAAAACTAACAATATACGTTGAACTGTACTCCTAGTGAACTTTTCTTAGTGTTACTACGTTTCCTAGATTTAGCCTAGATTTTGATGCTATGAGCTAAGACCTAAAATGTATAATGATCGAATTGTAAACTGTAGGAAGCTGAATATAGTCCAAGAGGCAAGGTTTGAATACCTTCAGTCAAATAATTGAAAATTCTCAAGATTGAACCTTTTAGATAAAGTTTAGGTTTTATTATTAGGGCTCAAATTTAGCGGCTATGGATCGGCACCCCAGCCGCCGTACCGATCAGTGGAATGCGTCCCAGACCTGGATATCCTCCTCCGCTTTATGAGAGAGAGAGCCTGAAGGGCTATACTAATTCTGTCAAGTTTTTTTTTTCTAGTCGGTCAAGTATGTCAACAAACAATGGGACGAGAGGACTTTTTTTGCAAAGTTTCCCCAATCCTAGAGTCGCGGCTCTCTAGGCCCCCACACTGGACATCCACTTTGGATGTCCAGGCCCCCAAAAAAACCTCATATGGTGATATATGAGGGGCACGGGCCAGAGTTTACTTGCGGTGACCTTCAGATTCTGGTAAACCAGAATGAAAAGGTCACCTATTCCCTACCTATTTAGCCTATCTACCTAATGCCTATATGTAGCTAGCCTTTAGAGAATGTATGCCTATCTTATCTAACTTGAGCCTAGAACTAAGTATAACCTAATGCCTAATATATTTATGGTTCAATAACAATTGAGTATCCTATCTTACTTATATAACTATCTTATCTACTTAAAACAACATCTAGCAAACCTAGGTCTCCCACATTTACCAGAGTTCTTATCATAGGCAGATACCAGAATGTTCTTTAAGAAGAAAACTTCAGGAGAAAGTTATTAGGCATGTAACCAAATTCATAGAAGGACTTCACTCAAAGGTTATTTCTGGAGTGAACTGGATTGCAACTGACCAGTGTTTCTAAGAAAGTAAAATTTATACTTTACACTAAGAATCAGTATCTTTTCCTTCTCGGTTAAAGATTTAACTGATCAGGCGCGGCAAAGCTTGGCCTCGGTAAAGTTTTACCACCTAGAACCTGGCGTCGCCACATACACATAATCTTGTGCGTTTTGAAACATTTATTGTAATTTGAGCAAAGTCTTATCTATCCGACCAATGCTTTGATATCAGTAGGAAATAATAAATTCTGAACATTCAGATTTCAGCCAACTATAATACGTCCTATAAGGCTATACAATTTATTATTAGTGTACAATGCCAAAATATGTTAAATATCATAGTGCAATATTAATTTGCCAAATGTTAATAATCTTCATTAAATAATAATGTTTAGAGGTATGAGACAAAGCATTTCCCATTTCAATCAATAGCAAATTCATAATAGAATTCAACATTTCGAACTCATCAAAGATCCAAAATTCTCAGGTAATCATCAAAATTATTTTCATAATAGCATAGGTTTTTAGTGACAAGGGTCAACTTGACCAAGTGTTTATTACAAGACTAGAATTGCCATACTAGCATCAAGGAACAAAGTTATTTCAATAATACGCAAATTCCTCAGACTGTTGCTACAATTCCACAAGGAAATAGGTAATCCATCTGTTACTTGAAATTTTATCATTAATGGTTCAGCCAATAAGCTTTTCATAATTGTAAGTCGATACGACTGACTAGTTAACATTTGTAACTATTTTTGTCAGCTGATATCTCTACTTTGTTTTATAGTCAATAAATTCAAAATTAAGATTATGGCAAATACCATAGGTTAAATGACAATCTGTCAACACAACAGTTGTTATCTAATTTTTATCAGCTAATATGGTTTTCTATAGATTCATATAGAACAATGCAAAGTAGGTATACTTTTAGATTGTCTACTTGCATCCAGATAAAACTAGGCCGTCATTAATCCTAAAGAAACCTAGGTCTCAAGTCGTTCCAACTCAATTTCGTATTACAATGAATTATGCAAGATAGGTATGGATTTTGTTTGTCTACTTGCATTTTCGAAATTAATATTATCTTGAAACTGGGAAGTCTAAGATTTAATTTTCTGGCAATTTTCTATAACCAAATTGGATCTTTGATATTATCAAGAATATGCAATTACATTTTAACGAAATTATTAACATTTAGAATTCAATCTCAACAATTTATGGGAGATTTTTCCCCGTTAACTGGCACTAACAATTATTTGATTGATTTCATTGATTTGACAGTTTTGATATTTGATTTGACACTGACAGTTATGAATCACAAAATATTTCTTTTTTAATATTCTTAAATCGCTATTTGCTAATTTTGTTGCCATATCTACAAATCTTGTAATTATCTATAACTTTGAATTTTAGTTAATTATTGAAGTTAATTATTCTACAATTGGAATTAAACTTAGTTGGAATACAAAGACTAAGATATGCCTATGACCTTAATTGTAAAGTTGACCCTATGAACCCTCTAAGACCCGTCTATCCTAAATTAAGATGAAAATGAAATTAATGATTTTAAATAAATCCTTTCCAAATTCCTACGTTCCTACTCAACCAAAAGATGATCGTATCACCTAACCTATGTCCTTAAACCTCTTGCTAACTGTCCGATACGTTTCCCTACCTGTCCACCTGACTCTAAAGACATCCCTATTCTAAAACGAAACCCACTACCCCTTGATAAAAAAAAACATAAAAAAAAAACACAATGCCCGTCTATCAAGGTTGCTTCCCCTAGCAAGGATCCGTCAACCACTAGCTAAGCCCTGTCGTTCGGACTGGCTAAGTCCTTGGGAGAGCCTAAAGCCACCTAAATTCCCTACGGAAGGCCCATGTCTGCACCCAAGCGTACATGAGATTTCCCCTACCCCCGGGACAACCAGAAACCGACTTAATCTCAGATACGTTCAGTGTGGATCTCCACATGTTGGCCTATCTGCAGCTCCAGATAGTCAACCTGATCGTCGAAGAGAAAAAGACGAAATCCGATAGGAGACGTAAATGGACCACCCACACTCAAGTGGCTAAACAAGTCCACCTGTCAACCGTCTCAAGTTGACAGCCTATTCTAAACCCCGGGAAAGAAGTATCCGGTCGCGTCGCCACCCGAAGGCGGCTAGTGCAATGCGACCTTCAACCCGTCCAGTGCTCGGCACTATGGGACTCACTGCAACATTGCGCGTGTATAGTGTATCCCCAAACGGTGGATGTTATTATAATTTCACTCGCTTGACCTGGTCGAACGCCGGCGTAGTCTGCCTGATGGCATACCAAACACTCGAACCAAGCCTTACAAGGAAACCACAATAACCCACAATCTCGATCTAGGAGACCTAGGTTGGTCTTCTAGCCAACACGAAGCCTAAACCCCTCCCTTATGTATAAAACCACTAAACACGCACCATGTTACTAATTAAATTGAAAACTCAAAAAGACTATCTCCACAATAGGTAATTGGGTGATAAGCTCATAATTATTTGCAAAGCAAAATGGCGACAACATAACCCGAATTGATTTCGTGAATCAATTGGAGTCCGCCTGAGGAATGAAAATTACCGAGCTGACACACAACTATGCTATCTGAAGAACTAACATTCAATGACCTCTCCGCTCCTTCGCTCTTCCCTTATATGGTATCCCCAGTTTAAAGACGGCTTTAAAGACGGCTTTAAAGACAAATTTAAAAATCAACCAATCACGCTCGATCTCTTTAAATTCGTATTTATCCTTTCAATTTGTCTTTAAACGTCAATCTGTATGTATTGAAATGTCAACAAACATTGATTTCTTTAAATCTTTTCGTTATTTCATGGATTTTACTCCACAAAAGTTACTAAAAATGTTTGATGTGAATCCAATTGTGCCCCCTACGGCTCATAATATCTTGAAAACCGAAGTTAAAGACACCAGGTAAGCTATCTAAATTGTTCGTTAACTAGGCCTTATTTTGTCAAAGAATCCAGCCCAATTCGTTAAAAAATGTTTTCATTTACAATGTGTTTGCAAGATCTGTTCATTAGAGGCATAATTTGTCAGCTACTGAGCTTCTCAAATCACTATTTTCTACTAAGAACAGAAGATACCATTTGAGGTTATAGGTTTAACAATGAGTTATTTTTGTCTTTTCCAGGCCTGCTATACAATAAACCAGCTATAAAAGAGTGACTCTACCTACAAAAAACCTATTGAGCTACCTAAAACCTAAGTATACCTAGCCAGAAGCACATTTGGAGCGGAGATATCTAGCAATTTTCCAAGGTTTGTAAACAATGACAATTTTTCCATAATTACCCAGTAATGATCTAGCAAATCTAGCATATCTAAATCAATTCAAGTCTATTTGCAATACATTGTGTAGATTTCATAGCGTTTTACTGTATGTGGTTGTAAAATATGACTTATTCAGATATCAAGATTTTTCAAAGATTAATAGACAAACAAGTTATTCCTTACAATGTTCTAACATGATATTATCAGTCATTTGGAAGATCTTATCCCTCCCTATTCTTAGTTTATGATAATAATAATAGGTATAATTTTGTTTGAAATGAATCCTTGTTCTTTTTTTTTCCAGTTTTTGACAAGTTGCCGCTGGCTCGCTTTACCCGTACTACCAGCTGGGTGGACGAATGCACGCAGGACCCCTCTAACGTCCTCAAGCTTATACCTAAGCTGTCTTCTTTATAATAAGGGCTTATCCAAGTATGTATTGCAATCTTTACAAAAATTTCACTGAAAATTCACAACGGGATGCAAACTTTTGTTATTTTTATAAATTAATGAACTAAATTTGCACTCCTTTTCCGGTTGTTACTTTCTAATATACCTAGATGAACATTCAGTGGACTAGATTTACTTATTTTTGGTTTTAAATAAATAACTCCGTCGCAATCAACAAATCCAGAAACAATTTCTCAAGATTTATTGATTTCGCATGTGAGAGACCAGGCATTTACATATTATTATAAGTACATCCGACGTTATGGACCGTTACAGGCCCCGTCACTTTATATAGGCAAAGTGGATTTCACCAGTCGATATTTATTTGATTGGCAATCCCGACTCGCCTCGCCCTTTGGAAAGCGCACCAAAGCGGAGCTGAGCGGAAAAAAGAAAGAGCTGGGCAGACCGTTGTAATTAATAGTACATTACTGCAACAGCCAGCAACAGAGGCATTGATGGAGGAAGCGTGCAGATGGGCGCTGAGGCGAAGCCGAGGTACACACGTGAGTCCATCAATGCCTAGTTGTGGCCAAGGCTTGAATAGTGCTTTTCCCAAAAAATCCGCGGAAATTAATTTTCAAAAATAATGCTGAACAACAAAAAATAAAAAATTGTTTTTATTTTTTGAAATTATCCATTAGTATTTTTATCTTCAATGGATTTTGATACATTTTTTTGCCGGCCGCAGCTCGCATTTATTTGGCCACTACTGCAATGTTGATTTTAATAGTCCACTGCAGGACGTAGGTCTACCTACGAAGGGTGATTGGGCCATATCCACCACGCTAGCCCAGTGCGGGTTGGTGGATTCACATACGTCATCGATTTTTTTCTACGGACATATGCAGGTTGCCTCACGATGTTTTCCTTCACCGAAAAGCCAGTGGTGTGAAATTCCGTACATAAATTCCGGAGAACTCATTGGTACGGGACTGGGATTTGAACCCACAACCTCACCTACCTAGAATTACCTAGAAGAAGGTTGTCAAAATAATGTTCACACTTCCAAGCATGTTTGAGAAAAAAAATATAAATAAAATTCATATATCTCAGGCATGAAGCCTATATTAGCAAATACAAATAAATTACATTTCATGTATTCGTCAATACAATCAATAAATCAATTCAATTCAGTTATACTAGCCATTTTTTCTCAATTAGAAATCACAATCGTGAATGTAGCTGAGATGTTTTGTTCATCGATAAATATACAGATTGTTACTTTGCAAATTGCAGGTACTTCCAGAGTTAGTTAATACACGCTGATCATAATAAAAAACTTTTACTGTGCGACCAACTCCGATATCACGTGGAAAATAAGCTCTTCTATACAAAATCTCCATCGATTTTTGATCAATTGTAGATATTGTAAAATTATATAGCTGATTTCCGTTTTACAATTTTAAGTTTGGTTCCATAGTAAAAATTGTTCAAAATGACGAGTTTACAAATATTGAAATTCAAGCCGTTAAAAATTAAAATGATCGAAATACTTAATTGTGCAACAAACACCAGTTCGTTTTGGTAGAATCTGGGCCAAAATGTCGTCTATACTCAGGAATATCCGTCTAAAGAATTTGTCGATTGAAAATGGGATAAAAATTTGTTTGCCTTTCAGTTTGTTGCCGACACTTTGGGTAGTTTGTCATTCTGTTTAGAAGTTCCGAAAGTTGGTCCGTCGTAAGTTGAATTTAAAAAGTTTCACTTTTATTTTAGTTGAAATATCGACGGTTAAAAATACGCCTTTAACGACAGCTTGCTTTAAAGCTTTGGTTATTGAGAATGTGATTTGTTTGACATTATGCCACACTTTGAGTAGGATGGAGTAACAAGTATTTACGCATAAATAAACCACCAGTGTTATTTTTTTAAAGTGGATGTCATATAATTAAAATACGAATCTTCTTTTATATCTTTTTTATTGCTAGTTGCGTAATTTCGCTGACAGCATCTAGCAATAATTAAAAAAATACTGAAGAATTTTTCAGAGAGCCTACACTTTCTATTTTTTACGCATATTTTCTTTTCTTTTTTCCTTTTTTACAAAATTACTTCGTAATTTCATTGACGAAATACTTTTTTAAATTTTGATTTCTAATATTTATTCAGTTAATCGTCCAGGTACAACATTGTATTTATATTAGTTTTGTACTTTTCAAAATCCCGACTTTTTAATGAATCGTTTGAATTTTGTCCTGTAATAATTGATACCAATAAATTGATTATGTTTATGACTATAATACAGAAAATGCCTCTATATATAAATAAATTAATCATACTTCATTAATGAGACAGATAAATTTCGGTATATTTATCAAGAGGTGTGTATATTAACAGGAGACAAGAATGGACATAGGTCAAGAACAACAGCTACCATGGCGACTGAAACAAAAATTTATTTTATGTGAATGAGTACCATCCATAGAATAATAACAGTAATAGAAACCGTACTAAAATAGCAAGATATATACATCACTTTGTCCCATTTTAAATATTAAATTTAAAAGGTGTTAGAATAAGATGCACATACTATAGTATGTGCATCTTATTCTAACACTTTCTTATCTTATTAAACACCCGAACTTACGTAATTTTGAAAGGTTTCACAAATGAGCTATCTCGGCTGTCTAAATTCAAAAAAATAAAAAGTAACAAGGTAAAATGATCACAAATTTGAACCCTCTTACTGGAACTACAAGGTCAAATTTTCGAAAAAGACAAAAGACCAAGTTTAATTTAATTTTTAACCATTTTGACATTCCAACTGGTGATTGATGAAAGAAACGCAATGTCTGTCGCATACGTCAAATGCGACAGACATTGCGTTTCTTTTTGTTCCACTCACTCTCGGGTATGATTTATAACCAGATATGAATAAGACAGCAGTAACGTGTATTTTTTCTAAAGTTATAATAATCGATGTTCAATAGATATTTAGACAGCAGTTCCGTAGTTTTTATTTGAGTAAAATTTAGCAATACTTCTATTAATTTTTCAAAGGTACTATCGTTTAAAAACTAAAATATCACATAAAAGTTATGGCGCACGCTTAAATTAATACTACCCATTGGTTAAACGAGATCAAAATATATTCAAATATCAAAATATTCTCGTTTTGTGTTTCGCTCCACCGCAAAAATTCAATTATTAATATTCCTAAGTGGTTTTTCCAGTTAGCCAACTCTTAAAATATGAAATTGTCAAGAGCACGCATCGCATGCATTGAAACAGTTTCAAATATTTTCCTCTGAATTGAATTGGAATCGCACCAGCTAAAACCATGAATTTTGGACGTAGCAAAACTAGCGAATATTTTCCTGCATGAAATCCTTTATATTATTATCTTTGTAACTATTTGCATGTTGTATTTCGTTATTTCATGCTCGTGAATCAACCATACTACACTTTGTTATTTTGTTACCACTCTACTAAGTAAAGTTGATTATTTTTTAAAAGCCGCATACCATTGCGGTTATTATTTTTTGTTGCGCTAAACCTAAAATTTCGAACACTTTTGTGCTTCGGTGCATGTAGCATGTCGAGCTTATATGTAATTGTTTTGAGATGATCAAAAAGTATGAGTATTAAACTGTGATGGTCTGGCGGGAAAACAGTTTCCTTTACGTGAGATAGTTGGTTCAAATTGCGTGAGAACCTACCATCAATGATGGAATAAAAAAAAATTCGACGACAAACACAACTAAGCTAGAGCGATCTATATGAACCAATGTCCCTGAGATCAAGTTTATCTTTATTATTCACTGCTGAACATAAGTCTACCCAGACCTACGAATACTGATGAAAATACTGGTAAAAGTAAGATACACATGAGAAAGATAGTAAAGGCTTTCATATTCACACAAGCAACAATACTACAAAATACCAGTACTAGTTATAGTATTTTAAATTCGTGTGTCAACCGGCGGCCTTATCGTTTAGAGTGATTTCTTACAGGCAACCTGATGAGGAGAGGCGAATGAAGTATTTTTTTTATTTTAACAAAATCGAATGAATTAAGGTGTGAAGCATTGAGCTAGATAGACTACGGGAAAAAGCATTGAGCTAGATAGACTACGGGAAAACAGGAGCTTATTTGCGAATAATTTCAAACCTTCTAAATCCACTAAAAGAAAAACCCGTGTGCAGTCAGCAAACTTACGTTTTCTATTTGATTAAAGAGATAAGTTTTTATAGCTCGATTTTTCACTGTTCACCATAAAACTCCTCGAGCATGTACTTTGAGAAATTAAGAGAAAACGAACCAAACGATTTGTGAATAAAAATTAGATTCTGGCCTGAGGTTTGATATTTTTCCGAAATTTTCAACTCGTGATCTTTGTTTTAAAAAGGTTCGGTAAGAATAGGAAATGAAAAGGAAAATTCTGAGACAATACATTGAATAGTAATTACCATAATTAGGAATTTTTAAACAAAAGTAAAATAAGCAAAGTATAGAAGTAAACTCAGAAAAAATAATACATAATTTGACCTATAAATCGTCACTGGGATTTGTGCCAGGAAAGCTACGGAACCCAAACGAAAAAATATTGACATCAACCAAACCAAGAAAATATATCAGGAAAATATTCAATCTGATCGTTTTTTAAAGATTCTGGACAAGAGATGAATCCTAATATTTGTCCAAATAATTATTTTTCGCAAAAAATGGTAAAACCGCCTTCCATCATGTACAAAATTCTAATATTTCGCTCGAATTATTTAATATATTATTCTTGATTTTTCAAAACCGGCTCAGCCGATTTCTGTGAAATTTGAATGAACTACCTCGAGAATATATCCTTTCGAACTAAAAAATATTTTTTCGATTCGGTTCACAATTGGCGAAATTATCGATGAACATAACAAAATAATTATTTTTTGCAAAAAATAGCATGACCGACTTCACCCGTGTACAGAACCATTACATACGAGGGGAGGTCAAAAAGTTCGCGGAATGAAAGGGAAGGGGGGTGAATTTAAACACGAAATTATTTTTCCTCGTCAATATATTCTCCATTAACTCTAATACACTTTTCAGAACTTTCAAATAATTTGTTTATACCTTCAAAAAAAATTATTTGTCAAGGCTTTCAAAATATGCAGAAATTGCCGACTTCACTTCTTCGTTATCCGTATATTTCTTTCCACGAAGCTCTTTTTTCATGTTTAAGAACAAATAATAATGACAAGGGGCCAAATCTAGACTATAGGAAGGGTGGTTTAAAGTTTCGAAGCCGCACTTGCGTAAGGCAGCCATCGCAACATGACTTTTGTGAACGGGTGCATTGTCGTGCAAAACGAGTACACCTCGAGACCATTCTCCCCTTCTCTTTTCTTTAATTGCTTCTTTTAATTTTTCTAATAATGTAGTGTAGTATTTTTCCGTGATATTGACACCTTTATCTTATTAATCGATCAATAAAATCTCCTCAGAATCTCAAAAAACTGTAGCCATAACCTTTCCGCCCGATTGTGACACCTTAAACTTCTTAGGCGGTGCTGCGCCTTTTTTGCACCACTGCATTGACTCCTGCTTTGACTCAGGTTCATAGTGATGAACCCAAGTTTCATTTCCAGTCACAATTTGGTTCAGAAATTCATTCCTGTTTTCACTACACAGCTTCAAAAACTCGCGCGAACGCTCGACGCTCTGCTGTTTTTGAAGCGCTGTGAGCATTCTCGGTACCCATCTTGCACTGACCTTAGACATGCCAGGTGGTCATGAAGAATATTCAAAATGGTTGTTGATGATACTCCAGTCATCTCTGCAATTTGTTTCTTCTTCAGGCGTGCATCTTCTAGAACAAGTTTTTCAACTTTTTCAACAATGTCTGAGGACGTTGCTTCAATAGGCCGACCAGAGCTCTGATCGTCTTCAATTGAGTCTCTGCCTTGCTTGAAAAGACTATGCCACTTATAAATCATTGTTTTTCCAGGACAAGAGTCCCCGTAAACTGATGACTTTTCTTTCATAATGTTTTGAGGCGTTTTTTCTTGCTTAGTGAGGCACTTAATCACGGCACGATACTCAATTTTCTCCATAGTTGATAATTTCTTCCCGATTGACTAGTTTATCCAGCGATATCTCAAAGGTTAATGAACCGATTAGGCTGAAACTTAGTATTTATACTTGTATTGAGTCAACAAGTAGCGACAAGTAAAAATAACTACCCCCTCCCATCTCTAACCCCTCCATTCCGCGAACTTTTTGACCCACCCTCGTAGTATAAAACAAAGTAGTTTTCCGCTGTCTGTCCCCATGTATGCTTCTATCTTTAAAACCACGCAACGGATTTTGATGTAGTTTGTTTTAATAGATAGAGTAATTCAAGATAAATGTTTATATTATGTCTAAAACACCTGTGCGAAGCCGGGGCGCATCGCAAGAACGCAAATATTATGCACGGATCGATGTAGCATTTTCACATACTCTTTTTAATAAAAAAAAGAATTATTGATATCGGACTACTACAAAAAAGTTATGCGTGGTTATACATAAAAAAATATATATACGCGTCGAATTGTATACCTCCTCCGGTGGTTTGTCGGTCGAAAATACATACAGACGAACATAGAACCACCTCCTTTTTGCAAGTCGATTAAAAAGTAAAATAAATTCGTATAGATGGGTTGGCTAGCATTGGTGCCAATTTACAAGCCGCCTTCAGGCTACATAGATAGGCATACAAATAAAATAATCGTCATCAATGTAAGGTGTCAACCGAGCCGGTTCATAGCCGTTTCACGGCCGTTTTATAATGCCGCGCGCGGTTACCTATTTGAAAACTGACCAAATCATTTTGCTAACAAAGTGTAACACAACCGCACTATTACTCAACATTATTACTCAAATTGTGATTCAAGTAGACAATAAAATCACTAGTTAAAAAAACGAGCTGTCTGTTTCAGATTGTTGAACTAATATATGAAAAAGGCATAATGCATTATGTTATCTTTTATACCATTCCAACGTCTTCCACTAAAGGAATTAAGAATAAACAAACGAACTTTCGCAAGGAGCCGTATATCATATTAAGTGCATTAGCGAAACGGGGGCCACATTTGCATTTAGATAATATGTGGTAAAGTTGCCCTGAGGGTAATAGCCGCTAAAATGCAAACTGTCAGCTCGAGCTTCCAAAGTGAAGGGAATTTAATTAATGAATGCTGTATTCTGAACTACTTTTTGCTTTGTCATTTGCACACGATGCTCAGACCGCGTGAAAAATTTGATGACTCTACTAAAACTGAATTAGCGCGCACTTCAGTGAAATAAAATGAATTTGGGTATGTTATAACTGAGTTATAATGTAAATATTTGTAGTGATATCATGGGGATAGTTAATCTTTTTTGTAGAACGACGAAAGAACTCTAAGCTCAAACAATATGACACTTCAAAGTGAGTTTATTTGTCATTGCGTACTCAATGTGCAATCCACCAACTCGCACTGGGCCAGCGTAGTGGATATGGCCCAATCACCCTTCGTGGGTAGGCCTACGTCCTTCAGTGGACTATTAAAAAGGCTGGTTTGGGCACCATAATTTAATATTAGTCCGTACGTTTCGTTGTGTGTATAAAATGCCTAATAAAATATTTGAAGTTTTAAGAAACTAGTATTGTAAGAAAGAGCACCAAAATGTTGAATGTCGTAAGATCTAGATGTAAGAAAATATTTTCTGATTACATAGCAACAAAATGTGCAGACTATAATCGAAAGAGCACGCTTACTAATAGAGACGTTCGAAGAATATCGATATACGGCAAATCGAAGGCGTTAAAACTCAACTATCGATATTCTTAAATAAGTGTAATCGATCAGTAAATCTATGATTTACACACAAAAAAAAATGATTTGTTAAGAAGATATTAAAACAAGGCTATTTACAATTTCAGTTTCAACTTCGTATTTATAGCAATAATTTTTGTTTTCCTAAATAATTTAGTAAGTAGGTACATACTTGCATTATATGTGCACGGCATGCATAGATTTATCGCGTTTAGAACTTTAATGAAAATGCTAACTTTTACTGGCATTTATAGAATTTTCAATCATAATAAACGGATGCTAGGGGACTTCAGGTGGCCTGGTGACGCCGGCCTATACGAACATATTTGTAATAAATCGATTAATATATTATCAAAATATGTAGCTGCTATAATCGATGTTTTTGCGCATCGGTCAACCCTAGTTCTCAGCATTGACTTCCTACAATTTTTATGGTTATGGCTCACAAAACTGGATCTGTACGCAAAATACACGCAAATAAAACTCTGAAATGGTATCATGCACAGGCTTCCATGACATGAAAAGTGTTGTGGGACACGCATCGGGCGCAAATGTTATTTACTTGAACATTTCGGGGCGCGAGCGCGATATACTTATGCAAATAATGTAAAGTATCGATTTTATATTACAAACGTGCTCAGCGAATTTTTGGGCGTATTTGCAAACGTTGATGATCTTTTTATCTTTTGAAGAGGGTGTTATGGATTCTGAGTTCAGCGCGATAGGAGTACTTACCTACTCAGTGTTACTTATGTTGTGTTAAAATGACATGTTATTGAAAGATTTCTACCGAAAACGTCTACCGTCTTACCACAAAAGTTTTACGCACGTTTTAGAGAATGTTTATCAGTACAAATATCACGGTTAACCAGTGTTTAAAGCGTGTTTAAATCTTTTGTGGTAAGGTGGATAGTTTTTATCGCCTTCCGAAAAGGAGGAGGTACTATGTTCTTCTGTATGTATTGTTTTTTGTCTGTTCATCGATATTTTCACCAAGTGGAAACCGATTAAAAAAATGTTTACAGTTTGAAAGAGTATACTTTCGAGGTAGTTCCATTTAAATTTTATAGAAATCGGCTGAACCATTTTTGATAAATCAACAAAATTGTACATGGAAATCACATCGATTCGTACAAACTATTCGAATTCTGTACACGGTGGAAGTCGGTGTTGCGTATTTTTGCAAAAAATAATTACTTATAGGTACCAAAGTACGAAGTGTAGTAAAAGTTGAGTAGAGCTTGTGAGCTTAAATATATATAATTACATAAAAACCAAGAATATAAGACTGGTTTTACAGATACATATTTATAGCTTAGTTCAAAACAATGTTATTCGACACAGACTTCAATTAAAATTGCCAGATTGCGTTGCATTTGGCACCCGGTCGTAAATCACCGCCATCGTACACAAAGGTGCTGATTTTCTTTCATGGTTCATTCACTTATGAAATTAGTTAATAGTAATACGAGGTTCTACGATAAAAGCTACATTTTCTGGGCTGTACTTTATTAAATACTAGCAACCAGTCCCGGCTTCGCACGGGTGGAAATAAGTTTATGTAGCCTATGTTACTTAAAGTAAATGTATTTTTCCAATGGTGAAAGAATTTTTGAAATCGGCACAGTAGCTTTCGTGTTTAATCATTACAAACATACCCACACAAAAATACAAACTTTTCCTCTTTATAATATTATAATAGTGTAGATTTGACATCTTTTAAAACAAATACATGTTAGCTTCGCGTTCCACGCCATTAGGTGCTAAAAAACAAAGTTTATTTGGAGGCCTTAAACGGACTTTTCTTTATTTTATCGATTTCCAAAAAGGAGGAGGTAATATGTTCGTCTGTATGTATATTTTTGTATATATTCATCGATATTTTCGCAATTTGTGAACCGATTTAAAATATTATTTTTAGTTTTAGTACTAAAGATATACTTCATAGGTGGCTGAGGCGTTTTTGATAAATCAACAAAAATGTAGGTACATAGATGTCACATCGATTCGTGCAAATTATTCGAATTCTGTAAACGGTGGAAGTTGGTGTTGCAATTTTTTGCGAAAAATAATTGATGATCGTAAATGATTTTTCATTTATGGTTCTTTATCTACCTATATCATAAAAATAGATAACATTATTATACCGTGCGCTTAAAACAAAAGTACTTATGTACCTCTATAGAAGGTAGATATAAGCATTATAGTTTACAATTTCGATGGCTCCTAATTATAACAGTGTATCTGCAAAAACCTAATTTTTCAGGAGAACCATTTAAACATATTTAAAACTTAAAATCGTTATAATTTTATTCTCAAATGGACTAAAGTAATGAAACTTCGTAAACTGGTTTATAATAGAATTTTATTTATATAGAAGAAAAAAAATATGCTCTAATACTTATCAGTTTTGGCGTTATCACACATAAAAGTAAGTAAGTATTAAGAAGAAAAACTCTATACCACATCCTTAAAATTGAATTTACAACTTTACAACGTACAAACATGTAAATGCCTAGATACCTACACATAATCAATTACTGAAATCTCGAAGTATAAGTAAGTGTCTGTGTAGTTACTTTTACACCTGAACTTCAAAAAACACAACAACATCAAAATAAAAAACAGTTACCGTTCTCGAGTTTCGATATTTGTTATGAGCACCTTTTTAAACTCTGATATAAATTTTGATCGCTTGCTTGATATTTTTTGTTGTATTTATTTATTTCTTGAGTGTAAATATATACCGTCAAGTTTTTATTTTGTCTTTAACGGTGTAATACTGAACATTTCTAAAACATTTTCTATTAACAATAATGTAGGACAACGGTCAACATAAAGATATTTCTCTAAACGCTAATTCTTTTGAGACAGACGAACTGTAAAATACATAATAGATTAAGACAATAAAAGAAAATAAAGTTATTGTTCGATAAAATATCTTAGCAAAATGAAGTGGCAAATGGAAATTTGAGTTTATGGATCACTGGCCCCGATATCGTCGAAAATTGACTTTTTCTTATAGGGATGATAATAATTTCCTGACTTTGTTTTTATTTAGGGAAGAACGTTATATTTGTATCTATTTAATTTAGATGTGACAGAATATTGTTTCGTTTCATCTTGAACAAAATCTTAAATGATTATGTTTATATGCTACAACCAAAACCATGTTTATGTTTGTTTTATACTAAAAATAATATAAATTTAGTTTAAAAAAACTAAAAAACACGCATTGGAGTCATCAATTTTTTTTATAAATGCTTTGTCATCGGTCTTTAATAGATGTGCAAAGTTTAAAGATAATCAGATCGCTTAAAGTAGAGAGTGGACTACTCAAATGAGTTGGTTACAAGCAAGCAAGTAAACATACAGGTGAAACTAATAAAAGCATGTTAAAAACTAATATAACAATGTGGTCATATTAAGGAATGCCCTGCCTCCGTCATTGTTTGTGACTATTACAATCTGGATATTGTAACGCAGTAGACGCCCGTTGTAGGTATGGAGTAACTATGATGTAATCTGCGGTGTGTACGTGATCCGGTTCTGGGAAGCTCTATTGTTCTGTGAAGCTTTATTGTGTTTTTATTAGTGCCTTTTGTATTCGGTTTTATGGCTTTATGACTTGAGTTTATTTGTTTGGTGTTTACGTATTTGAAAAACAATAGGGATTCTCGAACTTTCAAGTTGTTTACTTGTTAACACAATAGCGTTTATTAAGATCGAGTAATGTTGCGAAATATCTCGTAGGTTTGAGACTGTAGGAAATAACGGATATAAATACGCCGGCCGACCCTTGGGGATCAGTTTATTCGTTTACCGTCGAAGCGATAACTACTCGAGTTAGAGTGCGATACCAGTGATTGTGAAGTGACTAGCTTGTGTGAATATCAGTGCCAGTGTAAAGTGTTTGTGCGAACCAGTTGTGTCGTGTGTTTTGTGATTTTTGTGAAGTGATTGTGTGCAATAAAGTGCAAAGTGAATAATCGGCGTTTTAACTGACTATCCAAGAACCCATCTCGTAACAATATGTTATAGGGAAGATTGAACGGGTCAGAATCTTCTGGGTCTACATACTCCATCTTCGGTTACATCATTGCTTTCCATCAGGCGAGTTGGTGGCTAAATGTAGCCCTATTATATACTTCTCGTATATATCCTTTACAAAAAAGATAATCATTTGTAAAATTTGAATTGTACTCATATCAATATTCTTAGACATGAAAGTGTTTAAAGACTACATTAATGAGAAAAAGTCTCCTAATTTCCATGTCAGCAATTTGATCAGCATAATTTATGATTTCAAGTGTTTAATTTGTTATTTAAGCACACCAATATAATACCTCCATATCTCTATTATATAAAAGGCTTCCCTGAGTGACTGACTAACAGACAGCCTACAGCCCAAACCGCTAAAGATAAAACATTGAAATTTGGAATATAGGTACATTGTACGACGTAATGGAGCACTAAGGATGAAAATTTTGAAAAATCGACCTCTAACGGGGTAAAACGGGCCCTTTTTCGTTTATATGTAAATTTTTATTCCCTGTACCGATTGACTTGAAACTTTGTATACATGCTTTTCAAACAAAATAAAATGTATAATAATTTTCCGAATTTATCCCATTTAAGGGGTCAAATAAGGTCCCAAAGTTGGTGAAAAAAGCGTCAAATACATCCAACCAGCTGAACGGTTATGGTTGAAAACTGGTATGAAGGAAGCACACAGCATGTTTCAATATAGGAACTAATAATATCCAGGAAAATCTATAGGGTTCCTTAGGGATGGCAAAAAATAATCAGTTTAGGCTACAATCCAAACCGCTGAAGATATAAACTTGAAATTCGGAATATACGTACATCATACGACATAATGAAGCACTAATAATGAAAAACGTACCTAACTCTAACTTACGGGGTAAAACGGGCCCTTTCTGTATACATATAACTTTTTATTCCCTGTACTAATTGACATGAATCTTTGTATAGATGCTTTTGAGACTAAATAGAATGGTTGTTCCTGCTAGATACGTCCTAAAACTTGAATGCGCTTTTTTAATAATGTAAGTATCTAGAATAGAATTAAAATAATAATTTATTCTTAAATGGGGCAAAATGGGTCCCTAATAGTTTACGATTTTTTTATTTTGTGAGCCAATAGTCTTAAACTTAGGGTACATACAGGTCAATATACGTATTTCTTTACGGTTTGCTGAATCCACAAACGACATTGATTTTTTTTTCTACAGACGTACCTTTACATGTTGCCTCAATGCTTTTCATCAATGAAAAGCCAGTAGTGTGAAATTCCTTACATTGTTACTCATACAATTATTATTATTGGCTGCCTCGGTGGCTGAGTGGTTTGTGACCCTGACTCCTGGGACTCAAAGAGGCGTGGGTTCGATTTCCACCCAGGACAAATATTTATACGATGAACATAGGTGTTTGCGCTGTGTTTGGTTGTTATCTTCATACATAAGTATATATAAATTTAAAAATATGTATATGTAGTACTTATATTAAATAAGCAAATATTGAGACAATGCAGGCCAATCCGTGGGCTGTTATCATTTTAGGCAAATACTGATACAATTCAGGCTAAACCGTAGGCATTATCCTTGCAAGTAATACGACAATATGCTCTTTTATGAAGGCGCCATCGTAAATATAATTAACTTACTTACTAGCTTAACCACGAGCTATTATAGTTTTAAGGAAGTACTAAGACAACACGGGCCAGACCATGGGCTATTATCATTGCAAGTAATACGACAATGCCGGCTAAACGGCAAGCTTTTATTATTTTAAGCATGTATTAAGACATCGCGGTCCAATCTGCGTACTAAAAATAACCATCTTAAGCAAGTACTAATAATACGCAGGCCAAACCATGGGCATTATCTTTGCAAGTAATACGATAACGTAGAAATATAATTATAAGCAAGTATTAAGACAACGCTGGTCAAACCGCGGGCTATTTTCATTTTAAGTAAGTAGGTACCTATGTACTAAGACAAAGCGGCTGAAGCCGCGAGTTTTAAGCTAGTTTATAATATATAGAATGAAATGTTTGCTTTCCAAAACTTTGGAGTGATGTGGCTCTCTGGCGTACATAATTATAGTTTGTGTAAGTAGGTACCTACTGTTAAATACCACCTAGATACAAACAAACAAAGTGCTAAGCAATCAAAACAAACCGTACGCTTTAGTGGTAGAGTATGCTTAGGATCTCCAATAATAGTTTATTACTAGGTACTTCTGTAACTGCTTATTCCTCCAGGTAACATAAATAATATCAAATACGCGTGATTTGCTATTCATACTATTATGTTTTAATATAAGTATCGAGAAATATTTTCACGGGAAGACAATAATAAAACGAAATTAACAAAAAAATATAAACACGAATGTGTGCAAATAAGGATTCAAAACTAGGAATACTCGTACTAGTTTTGCAAAAAATAATCAGTTCCGATTTATAGGTTAAAAAGAATTTGTGAATAAATATCTAAGGTCAACCGGGGCTAATGCGTCACAATACTTTGAACGGCATATTCATATGATTATAACAAACATATTGTGTATCATTTTTAGATGTAAGTTATGGTAGACGTTAGAAAATTTTATCTAATTTCATCTTTTAATACTATATAACGACATTTTGAATAACTTCTACGTGTAAATGACGTTTCTATGAAAGCTGGGATTTTTAAACGCAATAGCCCTAGATGGGGCAAAAGCGTCTTTCACCAGTATTTTGTAATTGGAAGAGCTAATAACAATTATAATCACGATAATTTGTAGAAATATTAGTTTTATAGTACATTTTTATCTTGTACGCCAAATTCTGGCCTTAGTTTAGGGAAAGTAGTCAAACAAAAATATTCGGGGCTATGGCGTCTAATTTTCGTCGTTTCTCGTAGACGCATTCGCCCCATACTAGATTCCAGAGGTGCCAAACATTATTTCTTTTTACAAGTTTGAGCTCATTTTCTCTGTCAATCAAGGTAGGTGGTCCACGACACTCCTTTACGACACCTCTTCTGTTGTTCACTCTATCACATATAGTTGTACGAGGAACATTGTATTTTATTGCTGCTTGGTACGAGTTTAATTTACCAGTTCTTACTTCATCCACAGCTTTTTTTAGAGTTGCAATGTCGTATGTAGTTGTTGTTTTTCTTTTGTAGTGCCGCACCATATTGGAAATCTTAAAATAAAAAAAATCAGAATGAATGCAAATTACTAAAATATAAAATTAAAAGAATTTATCCCCGCCAAAGGAAAAAGCACCTACCCCACTTTACATGAGGAGTTATCCCACATTAAAATGTATCCTAACTTAGGATCCGGATAATGAGTTAAGATCGTACTAAGTTTCGTCAACATAACAAAAAAAAAGTTCTGAAAACTATAGTTTTAGGTTCAGTTGTATAGCAATCAAACTTTAAAAAAAAGTAAGTATAGGTACAATGTAGGTACAAATTTTTCATTATTCCCTTATTATAAATGTATACATAGATTTACCATTATTATCCTAAAATTAAAAGGTTTAGGAGCCCTGATAATGGGGCTATTGCGTTACAATAGACGCAATCACCCCAACAGCACAGACGCAATAGCCTCAAAGCAAAAACATAACCTACAAATTTTAAATGACATTATTGTCTGAAAGTTTTGAGATAACTACGTAAAATAATGAAAACAACCTGTTAGCAATAAAACAATATAAGTACTTACAGTATAAAAACATCAATTCACTCAAAAGAAACTGAGATTACAAAAGATTTAAGTTCACGTGTTGGCACACAAGAAGGGTCGAGACGAAATGACAGATTTAAGATGGTGGACCAATTAAAAAAAAGAGCTCTGTTGCGACATCTATTGATCACCTTTTGTACTTTTAGTGCCAAAGACTAAAAAAAGATGGCGTGAGAAGTTCTGAATTACGTATTTCGTAAGATATTTGAAATAGATGCTTTAGCCCCGTAGACGACATCACCCCGGTTGACCTAATTTTATAAGGCCCGAAAAGGCTAAGACTGTGATACTTCTCAATTTTTTTAATAACATTTGTACCAGTTTTATAGCAATAAACGGTATTCTGATTCTGATTCTGATATAAATCTGAAAGGTTGGTTTGTTATTTTAGTTGACTCTTTCAAACAGTAACAGAGCTGCAGAGCTGCGGAGGTTGCAGCGACAAGACCTCCGACTTATGGTAGGGCTCATCACTGGTCACTCATGTATAAGCTGGGAGCCATCGACAGCCTGATCGACAGCATCGGTACTCTATCGTAGTTGTCTGCAGGAGAATGAAACGGTAAAGCTTGTTTTGTGGCATTGCAAGGTCACGGCTGTCACGAAGCTACATTTCTGCGAACGCCACCACGCCTGCCCAGAGCGGCGATTATGGGCAAATTCCCTCATGTGGAAAAAACTACAAGACCAGGTCCCCAGTCCCCAGCAGCTCCGCTAGTCCGGGGCTACGGTAGCGGCCCCGGTAACGGCGGAGAAGGGGATGCTAAAAATTTCTGGCAGACGCCAGGATACCACTCCCGAAAAAGACTAATGGCCCTGGTAACACACAACGTGCGCACAATTAGGACTGACGAGAGTATTGCTGAGCTGGAAGAAGAGTTGAGTAGGTTGTGTTGGGATATTGTGGGGTTATCTGAAGTCTGAAGTCCGTAGAGAGGGTGAGGACACGATAATTTTGAAATCCGGCAACCTGCTCTATTACCGGGAAGGTGACCAGCGGTCCCAAGGTGGTCCCTCGCTAACAACGAAAGTGTGTCTATGTGTGTGTGTCTCCAAGTTTTTATCACCATCGAAAGTATGTCGAGCAGGGTTGTATATCTAATACTCAGAATATCCAAGAGGTATTCGCTGAAGGTCATTCCGGTATACGCACCAACCTCGTCACACCCAGATGATGAAGTGCAGACTATGCATGAGGACGTAAGTCGGGCCATACATACATCTACGATTCACTTTACTGTTGTTATGGGGGAATTAAATGCAAAGTTGGGCAAAAGGAGCGATGATGAGCTGAGAGTGAGGCAATTTGGATATGGACAACGGAACCCCAGGGGCCAGAGACTGGCTGACTTTCTGGAGAGAGAGGAACTCTTCGTGATGAACTCTTTCTTTCAGAAGCCGCCTCACAGGAAGTGGACCTGGATGAGCCCCGATGGGTCCACCAAAAATGAGATAGACTTCATCATGACCACTGAGAAACGGATATTTAATTATGTCTCTGCGATTCACAGGTTGAAAACCGGTAGCGATCACAGAATCGTAAGAGGCACATTGGATATTAACGTTAGACTCGAAAGGTCACGTCTGATGAAGTCCACGCTCCGGCCTACTCGTGCTCATATCCAAAACCCCGAGAACTTTCAGCTCGAGCTCTCAAATGGCTTTGCTTGCCTAGAGAACTTTGTGTCGGTGGACAAGGTCAACAACGGGCTCGTAGAAACTGTCCAAACGGTAGGTTCTAAGTTCTTTAGGCTCCGTTGTTCAAGTAGACCTCAAAAATTTTCCGATCTCACTCTGAATCTCATGGCCGAACGTCGCTTGCTGAGACTGCAGTCTTCCGATGATGCTAAGTCACAAAGGCGGCTCAATTGACAAATTTCAAAATCCTTGCGACGCGACATTCGTCAATTCAATACTAAATATATTAAGGAGACAATAGAGCGGAACAAAGGCTCCAAAGTGTTTGGAAAAAAATTGCCTTTTGGGCAAAGCCAGTTGAAAAAGCTGAAGAGAGAAGATGGCAGTAAAGCATCGACCAAACCGAAAGGTAGAGGTAATGTGCTCGAGTCTGTTCAACGATGCTGTATTGACCATCGGTACATCGAAGTGTTGAAGTGCTTTTATAATAATGCCACTATGTCGGTCCGAGTACGGGAAGAGAGCTCCAAGACGATCCCTTTAAAAAGAGGCGTAAGACAGGGAGACGTAATTTCTCCGAAACTATTTACTTTGGAGAACGCCTTCAAGCTCCTGGAATGGAAAGGATTTGGCATCAATATTAATGGCAAATACCTCACTCACCTTAGGTTTGCCGACGATATAGTAGTCATAGGAAAATTGATGGAAGAGCTCAGCTCAATGCTCGAAGGCCTCAATCGTGTTTCTCAATAGGTTAAGATGAACATGGACAAGACGAAAGTCATGTGTAATTCCCATGTTATACCCACCCCGATTTCTGTTGGAAACTCGGTTCTTGAAGTCGTTGACTCGTACATCTACCTAGGACAAGTAGTACAGTTAGGTAGGTCCGACTTCAAGAAAGAGGCCAATCGCCAAATTGGGTATCGTTCGTAAAATTGCGTAGCGTCTTCTCGTCCGACATACCTCAGTGCCTCAAGTCGAAAGTTTTCGACCAGTGTGTGTTCCCAGTGATGACTTATGGCACAAAAACGTGGTCTCTCACTATGGGCCTTACTAGTAAGCTCCAAGTAGTTTAACGAGCTACGGAGAGGGCTATGCTCGGAGTCTCTCTGCGAGATCGCATCAGAAATGAGGAGATCTGTAGAGGAACCAATGTCACCGACATAGCCTAACGGACTGGCAAGTTGAAATGGCAATGGGCAGGGCACATAGCGCGGAGGAGTGATGACCGATGGGGTCGAAAAGTTCTCAAGTGGAGACCACGTACCGGCAAGCGCAGCGTAGGACGTCCACCCACAAGGTGGACGGATGACCTCATTAAGACCGCAGGATCGCGCTGGATGCAAGCCGCTTCCAACGGGTCTTATTGGAGATCCATAGGGAAGGCCTATGTCCAGCAATGGACGTCCTTTGGCTGATGGATGGATAGATGGAAAGATGTATTTTTTTTTCATTCTAATTTCGCCATATTTAAATTGTAATTTCATATTTTGTAGCCTAGTGCAACCCTACTGGCAATGAACAGAACTCGTACCCAAACTAAACTCAATACCTGAATACATTCACCAAATATTTATTCAACATTTCAACCGCAGACGTTTGCGTAAGCCTACATGCTATATTTTGGTGATTTGATAACCGCTGACTATAACAGTCGCCAATTGCTACACTGGTTTTCAGCCAATGCTACCAATGTATAAACGCGAAAGTTTGTATGACCTGAGATAAGTCTTGAAAAATCTTTGAAAAGCTTTCAAATGATCAAGAAATCGAGATTTGGTGTAATATGAAATACCATTCTAATTACCATTTATTTTGCTATTGCAGCTATGCTAAGTATACTGACAATATGTTTTTTGTACCGTTACTAAAAATAAGTACTCGAAAATGTTAAGATTCAAACAAAAGAACCGGACATGTGCAAGTCAGTCTCGTACTCCGTCACAGGTCCCGTACAAATCCAGAAAATTTCACAAAATTGGGAAGTAAGCTGTTAAAATCTCTATACCTACTATAATAATCGAAAAAAAAAGTTTTTTTTTTCATTTTTCTCATCCATTAAAAATTACACATTGTCAAAATAATTAAAAACCTGTTTTAACATGTGCTAATGAACCTCTTTTATATGATACCTCACATGATACGATTTACTCACTTTAAATTTTAAACCCATATTTTGTGAATCTAGACCCTATTTTTTGTGATTTAAATAATGTTCAGTTTTCAGATTTATTCCTATATGTGTAGGTACTCTGAGACAATGCTTCTCGCCAAATTTCATAGTTCTATGTCAACGGGAAGTACCCTGTAGGTTTTGATTTTTGTGAGTGTCGAAATATGTCGTTTTTTACGACACAACGGCTCTAACTTTTTTATACGATAACTGAAAAGTTTTTCATCTACACAACTGCAAAAGACCATAGACGTACGTATATAGTTTAAATTTCAACTCGATATCTTTACGCGTTCCCGAGATAAAAGGTCTTGACATACACACAGACGGACAGACGGACAACAAAGTGATCTTTTGAGGGGTTCCGTTTTTTTCCTTTTGAGGTACCCTAAAAAATAACAATTAATTGAAATTGGGATATTCCTCGTTCAACGCAATAAAATAGTTGGGTACTACAAACAAACTTAAACATATAGGTACACTTAGAATCCCTACTAACGGTACCTTTAATTGCGAGGTAAATTAAAAATAAAATAATTTGATCAACGTGTATTTTCAATCTTTTTTAATTTGTCTAAAATGTCTACCAAACGTTTTGTTTATTTTCGATTGTTAGAAAAATAGCTTGAACGCTATTAAAATTTAAATTAATCTGCTTGCTTCATAACATTATTGCAGGACCTTAAAATATGACAATGTTTTTCAAACAATAATTTCGTTTACATAGTATTTTATATTTGGTTTGCAAAGTTCGTTGCACTCAATTAAAGAGCTCCTTCAAGTGAAAGACTTCGGTGTTTGTTATAATGCAAATTTGCTTTACAGTCAATTACTCTAAGAAATTGTTTGTCTAAAATCAAAAATCGTGTATTAATTTTGATGAAACATCCAATTTGGTTTTGAATCTTGCAACATCAGTGACTTGTGTATTCTGAAATGTTAGGATTTAATTACAATTCGATTAAAATATAAGATCGTATAAAAATATAGTACAATAGGCATGATAACTAAAAAAATATAATTATACTCCATAAAATTTAACTTGATCTCTGCGACAGTGACATTGACATAGAAGATTGACATTTTTAAAGTTGAGATAGTGGTTGAAAAAATCGATGTTGTAATGAAATGGAATGAGTATTTGAAGGTGAGAAATTGAATTTTATTTACTTACTATTATTTAAGATCAAGTACACATGTAAATAATGTTATGATATTAATTAAATACTCATAATAATGTTACGACAGTATTTATCGACGTTTTTCACTATTATCGATGCTAATGTAACATATAATTGGGTTTAATTTAATTACACGTGTAAAAAATGTTATGATATTAAAATATACAATAAAATCAATGATAAATGGGTTTATTTATTATCACAACAAAACTTATAAAACATCAAAACTTAATTCTAAAAACTATAACTATTAAAATTAACCTAAATAAAATAAAAACTAATACTAAATACTAAAACTTATATTACTAAAATAAAACTAATCTAAAAGACCCGGGGCAGAGGGTAACGTGGCCAGAATGCTGGCGGCGTTGCCTCGTTGAATTGATAAGCTTATTTTTTTACCAAAATAGATGACAGCATTCTGGTCACGTGTCACCTCTACCAGTCGCCTAGCCAGATCCTTGCATAAAAGGTGAGCGTCCGCCCCCCACGGACCTAAAGTCTCAACCCCAAACGGCACAAAATGGTACATTCTGTCCAACGACTCATATTTGTGCCGTTTGAGGTTTTCAGCTTTAGCTGCTGCTTTAGGTCTTTTAGATTAGTTTTATTTTAGTAATATAAGTTTTAGTATTTAGTATTAGTTTTTATGATAAATTAAGTTTTATTTAAAATATCGCCAGTATAAACTATCGATATTTTAATTAAAACTCTATCTAAAACTCTGTGGTCACGATCATTCGTCGCCCATCACTAATCGGCATGCCCACAAAGCATGACATTGACAGGTACTGTCTGTACTATTAAGGAATTCAGGACTTCATAGGCGTGATTTTTTTGACAGCTGTCGCAGAGATCAAGTTAAATTTTATAGGGCATAGTCCGTCAGATAGACTATCAAAAAATAATAGACACGTATTTTTTCTTTGGTCAATTGAACAAAAATTGATGAAGATAATAACCCGTCAAAGTTCCGCGTGACGTCACAAGCGCCATACAAATATATAGACTTTTGTAAGAGATGTGACGTCACGACCCCCACTCCCAAACTTTGACAAGGTTTATCTTTGTCATTTGTTGTTAGATTGACAAAAGTAAAAATACGTATCAAATACTTTTTGATAGTCTCTCTAACGGACTAATTATATAATAGATTTTTTTACCCAGTCATCATATGCCTATTCTAGTTATTGAATAAAATAGTAAAATTAGTAACATGGTCAGTTATAAGCACTAAATTGATAAATAGCATAATTCCTTAGATTAACTATTGGACTTGCTGGCCAATCATTAATCTAGTATAATTCATTCATTCAGAAATTAATAGCGTTTCTCTTGACGATGGAGCAACTTCCAAGTCTCGCGGTCCTCCGCGAATGTATTCACCTCTATGTACGAGATTACATCTACCTTCCCTTTCACTTGACCAAAAATACCCTCGTGGTTATTCCCTTTCTCTCTTTCCTTCTATTATGGTTTTCATTAGATTTTCATATCGTACACGGTGGCAACCCTGTAAATAGTTTAGATTTTGTCAAAACTTGTAATTCACTTGTATGAAAATTTCTGATTAAAACGACATAGTCTCTACTTAACTTTACCAAAAATAACACTACATTATTTATTTATTAACACTATACCGTCTTACCAAAGTACAATTTGTACTGTTAAACATTGTACAAAGTGTGCGTATAACTTAGAGACTCCGTGAGACGGATTTTTTCTACCCTTCATTACCCTTGGTTTTAATAAAACTCCAATAAAATGTCCAACTCTTTAATAAGCACTTAAATCGGCTGAAAAAAATTCTAGGCGCCATTATAGTAAACCTTATTTAACTCAAAGAAATCTGTCCAACAAATTTCTCAAGCTACGGCATAAATGAATGAAAATAAAAACGCTGTTTCCCTTTCAAAAGGCTTCGAGATGGAGGAGCCACGTCCCCCACTTCCATAGAACTGTCTCTCTATTGTGGGAATTCCAGTGGTCTAATTGAAACTCAAAGACTATTGTCATTTGGGTTTTTCCCAACTTATTCCTTTACAGAATTTAAATTTTAAATTCGTTTCGTATAAGATTTCTAGCTAATTTACCCTCAGTTGATTCTTGGAAAAGTGCCAAGCGAAATAAAGAAAATTGAATCTTGGTACGTGTTCGGTAAGGGGTACGGTCGTAAAACTTTGACCTCGTAGTTTAAATATTAATCAAATGGTTCTGTTTAAGCTTGAATTGAAACACTTTCAGCTTTTCCGGTAAGTAATAAACGTTCATAGGAATTGCTTTGGAATTGAAACTGCTACTGTAACATGCTGAATTATTAAAATAAAAATACGATAACATTTAACCAGTTGCGAAACTGCACAAAAAGCTCATTTTGGCCCAAACATAGGTGTTTGCTCTGTGTCTGGGTATTATTTCAGTATTATCTATATAAGTATGTATTTAAAATATGCATAAGTAGTTTATCAGTCTCTGGCAGCCATATCACAAGCTTTGCTTAGTTTGGGGACAGAGACCGCGTGTAAGATGTCCACTAATATTTATTTATTAATTTTTTAAAACACTATAGTAGTAGTAGTACGTATTACTGAAGAAGACTACTACTACTAAGAATTAAGTATTTATCCTAAAAATACAATTTTATATTTTGTCGTTTTTACGTTTCCTCGCATCCAAGAGAGGTTGTCTGGAAGAAATCGCTTTTAGCGATAAGACCGCCTTTTGTGCCTTTTCTGTCTTTGTTTCTTTTGTTATGTTTTCTTGTTGGTGTCAATAAAGTGTTGTTTTATTGTATTGTATTGTATTTTTCTTACAACTTGAAAGTACTTACCTACTGTATTTCCATATTCTAAAACGCTACCCTTCTTAAAACACTATTTTTCTTCCAACTTTCTTCGAGTTTATCTATTCTTAACTTTGCCCCAGCAAAATTGTTGTAAATTCGCTTTGTTTATTGCTTTATTATATTTTTTGGCAACATAAGGAATTCCAAAACTGTGATGTAATAAAAATGTAAGAGCTAGAGTTCTCGGCGAAATCCTCCAAAACATGTTTTTATTTTCTTCATGCTTGAGTCGTAAACATAGAATGGAATATCATATCCTATCTGTAGACTTCCACAAATCCCAGTTGGATGCTGCCAATTTTATTCATACCGTACTTATTCATACATACTTTCTTAACAATGTCTTCTTATTTTCGGATGTTCTATATCTGAAAATAAGAAAAGATTGTCCACTGCACTGTTGGACTGGACATATTTTGTTTGGTAGACCATATTTCAAAAGGGGTCCTGTTTAAATTTTATTGAACTCGGCTGAGCCATTTTTAATACATCAACAATAATGTGAAAAATTACTAAGTACATCAATCCGTGCAACTATTATTTTGGAGGTCCAACTAGTTGTTCGAAAGCCAACCTACGAGAAACTCGTATAGCGTTGAAGTCGGTTAGGTATGCCATTTTTTGCGAAAATAATTAAAATTAATAGTAACATCTGTCCACTTTGTAGATAGACAACCTGAGCTGCGCTTGCTAGTTATTATGCCGTATAGGTAGGTCGAATCAAATATAACTCAATCAAATAACTCAGTTCTGAATGAAGCTCACAACAGCTGCACTAGGATTGGGTTGTCCACAGTTTGTAGCTAATATCACAACCGCCAAGAAGTTTGATTCGCGCACTCATAGGTACGTGTTATCCACTCGAGAATTTTTCGAACCCATCGATTACCAGTCCTCCGTACAATGTTTCCTGCCCACTACAATTTCAACCTGCCGATCAACCGGACTACGTGCATAAAACGACATAGTAATAGTAAGTACTTTACTAGCTGCCCGTCCCGGCTCCGCCCAGCTTATAACGATTTACTTAGATATAAACCGCTCGGAAAAAACATTGTAAAAGAGCATTACAATCTATTGGGTATTTTAAAATATATAGCGAACACTTAGGCAGACGCACACGGCGACTTTGAATTAGTTTTTTTACGAATCTTTTCATTTCTGATTCGATTTAGCAGCAATTCTCATGGCATGTTTTTAACCGGCTAGCCCGGCTACCATAAGAGGTTTCTTTTTGACTGCATGCTTTTTTGTTTATGTATTAGTCGCATTACTTCCTTCATTTATTAAACAATTACGATGATTATTTTTTTGTTTTGTAGAAGTCCTATTTAAACTTTATGAAAATATCGAAATGATCTCGAAAAACGACTGCTTTTTTGAAAAATTCACATCAAGCAGAAAATGTAAGTATACGACTTGAGAGATTCGAATTCTGTAAGTAGAATGCAACGGTTGAAGTCGTTTATGCTATAAGTACTGTACTGTACTGTACCAGCCTTTTTAATAGTCCACTGCAGGACGTAGGCCTACCCACGAAGGGTGATTGGGCCATATCCACCACGCTGGCCCAGTGCGGGGTGGTGGATTCACATACGCCATCGAATTTCTTCTACGAACGTATGCAGGTTGCCTCACGATGTTTTCCTTCACCGAAAAGCCAATGATGTGAAATTCCGTACATAAGTTCCAAAGAAACTCATTGGTACGGAATCGGGATTTGAACCCACGACCTGACGATTGCAGGTCGAGTGTTACTACCACTAGACCACCACGGCTCCCTTATGCTATAGGTATTTGGCGAAAAATAATTATTTTCACAATATTAAATACCTACAATAAATTCAGAAATAAGTGGAAGATCTGTCGAAGGATGAAGAGCTAATAAAAATATGTTGTGCCCCTTTTGCACTGGTTGGAAGGACATTAAGGCCAGTACTTAAGTCTTGTCTAAAATTGGCTGCTCGTAAATTCAGCTTAATGTTTGCCGAGCACAATAGAAGCGATGCTCGGGCGCGGTTTACTTTTTAGTGTTGCCAGGAGGTATCACAAAAAAATATCGATTTTCACAATTTTATAGCATTTTATCGACGCAATAATATGTACATATTATATTAACTAGTCTATTAAATTAATGTAGCTAAACCAGGAGCATACGCAAATCTACTTGTATTCATAATTCTTTTCAATTATGAAGTCGACATTTAGTTATTGACTTTCCAAGTATCGAATATTATTTAATTGGGAAAGTGCCCTTGTAAACTACAACGACTTTGATTGACATAAAATTTTGTGTGAAAACTAAGCCACACTCCGTAATCACAGCTTTTATTTGCCTCATAGCACCAAATTTAATTAATTACAATAGCAATTATTGTAGCTCTTAAATTATGTAGGTATGTAACGAAAAAATATTTTAATCAGAACTTTCGACTTGATATTTTATTCCATTTTGATGATCAGAACATAACACATCATAAACAACATTTTCTTCACAAAACAACAAACAATTTCCCAACAATTCACCACAAAATATACGTAGGGTAACCTTCCAATTTGGCAACATTGGCTTTTTGCGCGGCATCCTTCGGTTTAACGTTCACAAAACCGAAAAGTTTATGGTCAGCGGGATGTTAACACCCCTTAAACTGGTAGTTGGAGGCTCGTAGCTCGTTTGACGAGTTTCTCCACCGCAATGGAGCCATGTTAACATGAGTAAGTGGTTTTATGGCAAACTACTGGCCCCCCCGCTGGAACAAAAGGGGCAAACCTCTTTGTTCTTAGCTACCATATTTTTTCCGCAAAATAATGAATAATTTTTCATGCGAATGGTACATGTACCGGTACAAAATTTAAAATAGAATAAAAATACGTATCATTATTAGTATATACTACGGGACTAATCGCGCACTAAAATTACGAGATAAATAAATACCTCATCATCCCGACGTTTCGGCCGAGTTGCATCGACCGTGGTCACTTGGTAGACTGATAATAATAATGTGTTCAAATCGCGATAGTTTAAAAACAACAAATACGTATCAGTTTGCATATTTTCATATTACACGTACCTACCTATTAAGACAAGATTCATTAATTTAGATTCTCAATAAACTAAAAATAAGTAAAAGAAAACCGGATAAGTGCGAGTCGCACACCGAGGGTTCCGTACAAATCCAGAAAATTTCACAAAATTGGGAAATGTTGTTAAAATCTCTATACTAACCAATCGAGAAAATGTTTTTTTTTTTTTTTACACTTTTCTCGTCATAAAATTACACATTGTAAAAATAATTAAAAACCAGTTTTAGAAATTCTAATGAAGTTCTTTTATATGATTACCATATATGATACGATTTACTCACTTTCAATTTTGAACCCATATTTCATGAATTTTGAGGCCCTATTTTTTGTGATTTAAATGAAAATGTACACTTTTCAGATTTATTCTTATATATATACTTTAAGACAATGCTTCTCACCAAATTTAGTAGTTCTATGTCAACGGGAAGTTTGTAGGTTTTGATTTTTGCGAGTGTCGAAATATGCGGTTTTTTTACGACATAAACGGCTCTAACTTTTTGAAACGCTAACTGAGAAGTTTTTCTTTTACACAACTGCAAGAGACTATAGATATACGTATACAGTTTAAATTTCAAATCGATATCTTTACGAGTTCCCGAGATAAAGAGTCTTGACATACACACAGACGGACAGACGGACAACAAAAAGATCCTATGAGGGTTCCGTTTTTTCCGTTTGAGGTACGGAACCCTAAAAACATGTATTTAAAAATCATGTAATGAAAATATGTCCCTAATTGCCAAAAAAATGCATTTAAACCGCGCTAGTTTTCATAATGCTATTGGTGGTGCCTAATTATAAGTCTGTGTAATAGGGCCTATTCTGTGTTATAAGTATATAGGCACAGAAAAGAGAAGGAAATTCTGCTGTTCTGTGTATATAAGTACCTTTTACTTGGTTATTACTTATTGTAATAACCCTATTTGAAAAATTTAATCGCAGTGGAGCCCATAGGTATGAACCATAAGCATCAACTTGGCATTTTTTCTTTCTATATTGATGAACACAAGTAACTAAGTGATTTAATGGCTAAGTATTTGCCCCCTGCAGGGCTTACTTCCTTGTTCTTACTATTCTATCTATACTAAGTATCTTGGATAAATTATATATACATAATCCGAGATAAATGACAGTGTTTGACTCATCTAATTATTTTATCGCTAATAATACTAATATTATGAATCCGAAAAGTTTGTTGGTTTGTTCTTCTCTCACGCAGCAACGGAGCAACGGATTGACTTGATTTTTGGCATGGATATAGTTCAAAGGCCGAAAAGCGACATAGGCTACTTTTTATCCCGAAAAAATAAAAGGTTCCTGTGAGATAGCACAGAAGTCAAAATACTACGCGGGCGGAGCCACGCACAAAAGCTAGTTGGCTATAAAGCGTAATAAGTAAATAATTTTTCAGTTTTAAAAAATTATGAACAATATAATTAATGCTTTTAATTACTTTCATCGCGTTAAAAGTTAAAGTGCTTGAAATAAATTATTAGAGCTTTTAAAAACTGAATAAAATATTATCTTTAAGAACAGTACAGGGTTGTTTTCGATATCTTAAAAACTTCTGCCAAACGGGATTCCTTCAAACAGGTTTACCCAACATTTTAATTTTATGGGGATATATTAATTTTAATTTTATGGGGATATTTTATTTCATTGTAGTAATTAAAAAAAAACATTTTAAAAATAAATGAAAGAAAATCACGAGCACTCATAAAGCAACGCAATTTAAGGTGCGGAGACATTCAAAGATTTTTATATACAAATACTTTCTTTTCTTACTATAAACTAGGTACTATAAAACCAACCCTGCAAAAAAATTACCGTAAAATACAAAATTTAATCAAATATTGCACTTGTTTACGGGTATAAACTATATAATACCTATACTGAAAAAAAAACTGGTAGGGAACTTTTAAATCGATGTCTATCAACCTAAAATAAATCATTCAAACTATTTTTATTTGAAAGGTTTATTTTATTTTACTATAAAAACTGCTATTGAGACGTTCTTGGAAATTTTAAGTTCAAATGTAACCTTGTATGTACAATAAATAACTGTTACAAGGTATTTTGTCTACTAAGTAACTAAATTAAATAAAAATCGGTAGAGCTTGCTTTCAACGCGCACACTTATTTTACTCCAATCCAATTGACCAATTTTTGTCAACTGAACAAAAACTCGGTCCATATTTGGCCCAGCCGTCACATCACATTTCGTAAGTCATTTGACAACCCTACTGGGGACATTCCGACCGAACATATTGTTACGTTGAAGGAGGGTTGAACATGGATGTAAGAAGAGAAACCCAAAAGTTCAAAATCTTTATAGTTTTATTGTAAAATGACGTAGACTTCATCCACGACGAATAAAAGTGCCTTTATTAACTACTACAAAACACAACACCTTAAAACGACTATATATTTTATAGTTAGTAGTAGATCATTTATCAGATCAGTAGTATCTTTAAATAGTCAAAGACGTATAGACCGAATTAACTTTTTTTTTATTCGTATGTTCATCGGACTTTATCTGAAGTTTTGTTTATTTTGAATTTTTATTTCTTAGCTAATTTTCTAATTTCCCATCTTCGTAACATATACCATATATTAATCTTGACAATTTCGACATATTTCCAAAAAAGACTATCCAGACAACAACACACAATTTCAAAAATCTCTTAAAATACTTTTATTTTTATCTAATATATGATAAGTTTAAAGTACTAACTAGTTTGAAGTATTATTATGTAATAAATTCAGTTCCCCGACACTCACACATACTTATGGCTCATTAGAGCCATACGTATACAGAAAATACAGAATACAGAAAATTTTATTCGGGACAAAACAATTAGGTACACAGAAACAAAACACGAAAAACAACAAAAAAATAGAACAATTCATACCCAATGCTTTGCCACGAAACTGATCCCAACTCAGTATATTGCTGGTTATAAACAACCAGCACTGATATTATGTTGGGACCAGCGGTGACGTCACTACCGCAAGTCAGCGCGAGCAGTTAAATCAATTCGTATTACACACTTAAAAACAAGAACTAACGAGAGTACATTTCACAGGGCTATGACATCATGATTACAAAAGTTTTCGGAATCAATTTTAAACTATACATAACAACAGCAAAAACATACAATTGTATTTTTAACTTATGTTAAACAATACGTTCAACAAAGAAAAAACAAGCTAATTTATGAATTTCATTAAGTAACAGTACGCCTATTTGCGATCGAAGAGTGAATTATTTAGTATAGGCATAAATAAACGTGCATACACCGCGGGAATCAGCTCACACTGGCGCTCGAGTACGCCGTCCGGTCCGAGCGCCAGCGTTAGCAATAGTGGCTAAAAATAGCACGCCGACCTTACGCCCAACATAAGACTTCACCAAACGGTTTGTAACACTAGCTTCGCGCGTTGGATATGCTTGCAACTAACAAAACATTCTAGTCATATTTGTAACACTTTAAAATGAGAGATGATCTTAATTTTTAAATAATTTTGGTTATGTAAAAAATATTTAGTGTTACTCCAGATCAATTTTAAGGTGGCCGTATGTCAAAATTTAGATAGCACTGGTGTCAACTCTAAGGCATTCCTCGTCTTTTTGATGTGAAAGCAAAAAAATTTTAAGTTTATGTCTGAATCCATGGATACTCTGCAGGTTCCTGATAGGTGGAGGAATGTTGTTCCAGCACCGTGTCGCGGCATATCGAAAACTACCTCTAAAAGCAGCCGTGCTGTGACGCTGCGTTCTAAGCAGAGACAGCTTCGAACATGCGCGGACCGAGCGAGGATCACGACCCTGCTTCCACGACAACTTTTCAAACAGATAGTGCGGAGTTTCGTACTTAACTCCACCAAACAAGAGACACGCTAAATGAATTTTGCGTCTGTGCATCATTTTTAGCAGGCAGTGTTTATTTAAGAAAGGTGTCACATGTGACCTATATGGAACATTGAAACAAAACCTAGCACATGCGTTTTGAACTCTTTGTATTAACCTTTTTGTTTTAGATAATATTCGTGGCCCGTATACTACATCCATGTAGTTTAACCTCGACAACACCAAAGACTCTGCCAGCTGGACCCTCAGGTCTTCGCTCAAATAATGCCTCATTCTGTATAGTACCTTCAGTTTGTAGAAGCAGTTTCTAACACAATTTTCGATATGCTTTTCAAAACGCAACTCGCAGTCCATGTGCAACCCCAAATTACGCGCCCCATACACTCGTTCAATGGTTTTGCCCATAAGCGATAAGTTTACCGAAGGACTTAATTTTCCTAACTGGTGCCTACTTCCAAAAATGAGATATTTTGTTTTGTCTGGGTTGAGCATAAGGCAGTTCTCAGCTGCCCATGCTGATATCCTTTCGAGATCCTCGTTAAGGCTGGTAATACATGAATCAATATCAATCGGCTTGCAAGACATATATAACTGTATATCATCTGCGTATATGTGGTATTTGCAATGTTTGATATGTAAGGTGATATCCGCAGAATACAAGGAAAAAAGAATAGGACCCGCAATAGAACCCTGTGGAACACCTCTTTTTACAGGCAGCGTATCAGACTCCAATGACGAACCATTCACACGTATGATCTTCACAGATTGGGAACGATCAGTGTGAAAGCTGTCAAACCACTGGATCGCGTCTTCGTCGAAGCCATAATATCTGTATTTAGATAAAAGAAGATCTACATTCAACGAATCAAAGGCTCTAGAAAAGTCTAGCAGTACCAAGACCGTGCACATTCCGTTATCTTGCGCACAGAGTATGTTGTCAGTGACATCCAGTAACGCGGTGGTGGTACTGCGGCCCCGCCTAAATCCCGATTGAACTTCAGGTAAAATTTTGTTTTTCTCAAGAAATTCTGTAAGCTGCATACATACTGCTTTTTCCAGAATTTTGGACAAACAAGGTAAGATGTTTATTGGCCTCAAATCTTTCAACTCATTGGGGTTGGAATTTTTTGCTAAAGGTCGAACAATTGCATGCTTCCAAATGTTTGGAAACGTTTTCGTGTTAATGGACGTATTTATCATTGCTAATATAAGATCTATAGTGTGAGGAAAGGTCATTACAAGCATATCGAGACTTATCCCGTCACAGCCTTCAGCATTTGATTTTAAGCTACTGATTATTTTAATTAGTTGATCCAGACTGATTGGCTCGATATGAAATACTGCATTACTGTGAGTATGATATTCATAGTACGTTAAAAGAGAAATTGATGTCGTAGATGTTCCTGGAATATTCAAAAAATGGCGATTAATAAGGTTTGGGTCGTTAAAAGAAGTAGGTAGCTCTATGTCAGTATTAGGTATTACCGTACTTTTAAGATTTTTCCATAAAGTCTTAGGGTTTCGAATGTTATTATTTATGCTGTGTTTAAAATACGCCGACTTTTCGTGATAAAGTGCTTTGTTTACAGTAGATTTCAAGCTTTTGTAGTACTGTTTCTTGTTTTCTGATTTCAACCTATTATAGTCTGCTGCTGCCCTATCCCGTAGATTCATCATGAGTTTTATTGTGTCAGTAATCCATGGGTATGAGCGATCTCTGATGATTGCTGTTGTTAAAGGCGCATGACGATCAAATAAAGCCATTATATTTTGATTAAACGCATTTACCATTTCGTTTAAGTCAGTAACACGGGATAAAAGATCCCATCTTATTTTTATGAGGTCTGAATTGAAATTCTCCATGATGATATTCTTTTTCGGCCTAAAGGTAATAATACGAGGAGCTGTTTTCATACGCCTAATGTTGAATTCACAGACTACAAGGCAATGACCTGTCAAGTTCCCCACATGATCAAGAACTACCCTCTTTGCCGGGAGATCAGTGCAAACTACGTCGATTAAAGTTTGACTGGTCTCAGTGAAATGTGTAGGTTCAGAAACTACTTGCTGTAAATCGAGACACGTTAGAAAAGATTTAAACTTCATAGTTAGATTATCATTTGAATTTAAATAATTAATGTTTAGATCAGCTAAAAAAACCAAGTGATCATATTTAGGGCTTGAGCTGACAGAATCCGTAATGGCATCAAAAAATAAATCCACATTTATCCATCTTGGCCGGTACCCCGTACCAATCAGGAGTCTTTTTCCGTTTAGGGTTAGTGTGAGCCACATTTGCTCGACTAAACTGTGTAATGGATCGACAGGGTGACGCCAGGTATGTACGCTAAATCCTTTTTTTATATAAAAGCCCACACCACCGCCACGTTGTCGTGACGTTGTGCGATTGTTTCTATTTTTGCTTATATATTGCTTATACCTAGTCAGGTCATAAGTATTGTCGAATTACCTATTACAACTTGGTAGCTGCGATGTTTTAGCTACAAGCTACCGTTACGGATGGTCCAATTCTGACTAAAGCTCTCTGAACAGCTGCACGAGGATTAGGTTATCTGTAACATGAAGCTAATATCATAGCCGCTAGAGTCTGGCTAGCGAAAGTTGATACTGACAAAGCGCGGCAAAGGACATGTCCACAAAATGTATGGAGGCTGGTATAATAATAATCGAAAATTCTAACCACAACACTCGTTACATTTCCATAAAGTTCATATTTTTCTGAGTCTATTACAACAGTTAAAAACAAAAAAGACCCCTCCGATTTTTTTAAAATTAATTTTGAATTTATTAGAAAAAAATAAATATATTTCACTCAATAGGTAGTATATCTTTAGCAGCCCTGATTAAATAACCTCCAAATTGTTAAATAAAAGCATTTTTACCTATTAGACACAGTTTTTAAGTGTTTTTTTGTCACATTGTACCTACTAACTGGTCACACTGGTAGGTTATAATTTTAACAAATTAAGATATGAATGTGGAAGAATCAGCTACGAATGCAAGTAAAATAACGATAGAAGCACTTTATAATTGCTAAACTTGAAAAAATAATAATCTGTAGTGTTATTTTTCATACAATTTATTTTTCGCATTTAAAAAAAATTGAAGGGGTGAAAAAATCTAAGTTAAATATTTTTGGGAAGCCCATATAACAAGCTTTCAAACGATGTATATATCATCTTAGTTCGATTTTTCTCTGAATAATATACCACTAGTGGACGTCACCTTTAAAAATATCAGTATGGCAGCCCTAATTTGAGAGGGAAACACTTTCTTTCACTCACACGATGTAGCATTATTACCATACTGCGATTTTGATTCTTCCAAATCTTCGGGGGAATCGCAAAAAAAATATTTTTTCAAGCTTTAACTTGTGTAGGAGTTTTATATTCATTTCGTAAATTATTTCTATTTTATGACGTTATTATTATGCTAAACTGAGGCTTTGTATGCTCTCCAAATGATCCAAATGATTTCAACGCGTACCTATCTTCTTCATTACCTACTATTAACACTATAATAATAAAATGAATAATTTTGTTCAGTTTAGTACATGACGTAGGTTTGAAAAATGTTTTTAATACAAGGCAAAATATCCCAATTTAAAGGTAAATCTGCGACGATAGTAGCACCGTGTGTTGTCATTTAAAAAGTTTGCGAAAAATTCCAGTATCAACTTTCGTTAGCCAGATTCTAAGTTGTATAATTCTGCCTATGGGTAAGGGAAGTTGGAACTGTTTTTCATTTGTCGTAGATAATATATAGTCAAATATGGCAACATTACATGGTAGAGCTTATATTTCAATAAATTTCCAATATTATTTTGACTAGCAGCTTCTTAGTAATGACAGTTGTGCAACGTTTGGTACGATCAGTCTTCAGATTAGTTTTATTGAAAACTGAGACTGCTTCTTGACTGCTTCTGTAGCTCGGATGTCGTGAACTAATAGGTCTCGGTAGTTTTGCCTGAGTATATTTATAACATAAAGAGACTAAAACTCTAACAACAGTGGAAGCCAACTGACTGATGTGGACTTATTTTTGACTCCTCCGGTGAGCCGTCGCACCGGAGGAGGTAGACAATTCGACGCGTATATATTTTTTTTATGTATAACCACGCATAACTTTTTTCATAGTAGTCCGATTTCAATAATTCTTTTTTTTATTGGAAAGAATATACTTCGAAGTTGGTTCTTTTTAAATTTTATCGAAATTAGCAAAGCCATTTTTGATATATCAACAATAATGTGAAAAATGTTACATCGATCTTTGCATAATATTTGCGTTCTAGCGATGCGCGCCGGCTTCGCACGGGTGTGTTATACATATAAACATTTCTCTTGAATTACTCTATCTATTAAAATAAACTGCATCAAAATCCGTTGCGTAGTTTTGAAGATATAAGCATACACCCCATGTATGCCTTTCAGACAGCGGAAAGTGCCTTTGTTTTATACTATGTAATGATTCTGTACACGGGTGAAGTCGGTCATGCTATTTTTTGCAAAAAAATATTTATTGCTTATTTAATTTTACGGATAATGCCATTTCAATGCTAATATCCAGTCCAGTCCACTTTATAGTACATCCATGGTTTGAAGGAGATTTGAAGCGAATTTTTGAGCTAGGGTTGCGGCATTTGTAGCGGACGACATCGGTTATTGGCAATCCGAGAGGACCGGCGACCGGCCCGAGATAGGGAAAACCCGTTTGAGAAAAACATTTTTAAAACAATGACGAAAAGGAAAAAAGTGACTGCAGCCATTAGTAACTAAACGATCATTTGTGGATATTAGGGATTGTTAGCTAAAAAAACAGTCATTAGAGACTATAATAAATAGAAATTTAGTAATCCGAACAATGAAAACACCTAAAACAACTATTTTTGTAATGAGATTTTAATATACCATTAAATCTTATATACAATTCGTGAAAATCAGCTTAAGCTCACAAATAAGTCATACGTACCTACACCATATTTTACATATACAAGATTCATCCGAAAAGCAGAAACTTTCAGAAAAATATTGGTACACATCATTATGACCAATTACTATATATCTACTAAATCATTTTCTGTAAAATCAATTCTGCAAAAACATTGTTGTAAAATACATTTTCTCGAAGAGGTAATGAACTTTTTATATGGAATAGCTGATTTTCGCCCGTTGATGTTTTGATTTTTGCGCTATCCCACATTTTATTATTCCGGGATGAAAAGTCCGTCACTTCACTTATTTCGAACTATGTCAATGTGTAGTCAAACGCGAACCTATTCGAAATAAAAAAAAAGTTAGTACCGAAAATCAAATTAATTCATTGCTTTTTCACGCAGCAGCTGTGTAATTGTTGGTTTGTGCAAACAAACCACTGTTGGATTTATAATTAGAAAGGATTATACCGTACAAGAATAATTCTATTAACAGTTCGAAGCACCGACAGAACTATTGGACTACACGACAAAAAATCTAGGGGGAAAATGTGCCTTCACCACGCGTCGCTACTCGCAAATCGACAAAAAGTACACACGCTAAAAGTTCCCAGATTTCCACGTTATTTTTTCGCCATTCAAACGGTTTCAGCAATTTTATGTGTCGAAACGTGGAAAAATGTTCATTGTTTTTTCAGAGGCAGTAACAAATTGACTGTCTATAACGATGTCACGGATTACCGAAAATGTAGAGAACAATGTAATGTGATCCATTTTTAGAGGGAAAATGTTTTGCTTTCATGATAGATATTTAACATTTTGTGACAGTTTAACTACAAAGCAGTGTGCTGTGTCCGAAATTGGAATTCAGAATAAATATTTAATGTAGGATTATCGTAACTTTTCAAAATTACTTTCAGTGATGCCAAAGTAAAAAAAAACAATCGATAGATTTTTAGGGTTCCGTACCCAAAGGGTAAAAACGGGAGCCTATTACTAAAACTCCGCTGTCCGTCCGTCTTTCCGTTTGTCTGTCTGTCTGTCACCAGGCTGTATCTCATGAACCGTTATAGCTAGAAAGCTGAAATGTTCACAGATGCTGTATTATGTTGGTATAACAACAAACGCTAAATATAGAAAAAAAAATATTAATGGGGCTTCCATACAACAAACCTGAAATTTTTCCCGTATTTCGCTCGATAATAATGGTAACAGGTAGACGCTTGAAATATTTACAGAAAGTTAAGATGTATATTCGTTTCAAAAATAAATAATTAAATTATAGTATAATTATTAAGGGGGCTTCCATACGGTGCGGAACCCTTTGTGCTTCGTCTGACGCGTACTTGGCCAATTATTTTAATCGACAGGGAGTGTGCTGTGTTCAAAATGGGAATTCAGAATAAATATTTGACGTAGGTATTCCAAACTTTTCAAAATAACTTTCAGTGATGCCAAACCAGTTATTTTTGACCGACGAACCGGAGGAGGTACCTACTCAATTCGACGCGTTAATTTTATTATTTTTTTTATGTGTACGTATAACTTTTTTTATAGTAGTCCGATTTAAAAAAATCTTTTTCTATTGGAAAAAGCATACTTCAAAATTAGGCCCATTTTTATTTTATCGAAATCGGCCGAGCCATTTTTGATAAATCAACAATAATGTGAAAAATGCTACATCAATCCGTGCGAAATATTCGCGAATTCTGTACACGGGTAAATCGTTTTAGTGCTATCCCATAAGGAGGACATTTTTTTAGGGTTCCGTTCCTCAAACGGAAAAAACGGAACCCTTATCACTTTGTTGTCCATCTGTCCGTCTGTCCGACTGTATTTCTGTGTGTATGTCAAGACTCTTTATCTCGGAAACGCGTAAAGATATCGAGTTGAAATTTAAACTGTACACGTAAGAAAATATAGCTATGGCCTATTGCAGTTGTGTAAAAAAAAATTCTCAGTTATAGTTTAAAATAGAGCCGTTTATGTCATAAAAACCGCATATTTCGACAAGCACAAAAATCAAAACCTACAGGGTACTTCCCGTTGACATAGAACTATGAAATTTAGCGGGAAGCATTGTCTCAGAGTATACATATTGGAATAAATCTGAAAACTGTACATTTTTATTTAAATCACAAAAAGTAGGGTCTCAAAATTCACAACAAATGGGTTCAAAATTCAAAGTGAGTAAATCGTATCATGTAAGGTATCATATAAAAAAACTTCATTAGCACATGCTAAAACAGGTTTTTAACTATGTATTTTAACAATGTGTAATTTTCGATGTATTACGAGAAAAGTAAAAAAAAATCTTTTTTGTCGATGGTTATAGTATAGAGATTTATAAACTTACTTCCCAATTTTGTGAAATTTTCTGGATTTGCACGGAACCCTCGATGTGCGAGCTTGACTCGCACTTGTCCGGTTTTTTTTCTTTTTTATAAAATGCTATGACCCTACGGTATTTATTCTATAGGTCTCCATCTATCCATGCAAAAACTCAAGCCTCATTAATCAGTAGTCAATACTTCAACAATATTTATTTCCAATACATTAAATTACATGTACATGTTCTGCAGCACCTACACTAAGAAATGCTTGTGTCCTAGGTGACTGCATTTCCTTCAAAGTATCGTTTTATCAACTTTGCTGCGTGAAAGAGTAACAAACAAAACGGTTTTAAAATTAAATACCTAGTAAGTTAGTAGAGATTGCTGCTATTGTGTTTACGCAATATCATTTTAATGGTCTAACCTGATCCACCACCAAGTTTTTACTTCGAAATGCCGAAACCTAAAACTTTTTGCAACTAGTTTCCGGGTTATGAATGCCTGGAACTACCACCGCACCGTATTTCATTAAAATTAAACCCGAAAACCGTCGAGTAGGTAGCTGCCGTAAAGCTGTTTGCACATTCACGGAATCAGAGTCATTAAGCATACACTGTGTATATCACGCCTTATAATATCATAAGGAAATGTTAATGGGTGCGCAGTGAGTGTGCGTTATGCTTGATAGACTGGGAGATGCTGGAAAATTGTATTACGAGTCTGCGAGTTACATGAGATTATTTGTAAACGAATATTACAACAGTTATTTTTGTGGGTCCGTACAAAAAGCGCCCATTAAAAAGTACGAGTCTAGTCTTTACAACCACATTGGGTTTTTAAATATTTGTTTTACAACCAGCTAATATTTTTTTCATTTATGTTATGTGATTATGTCTGTTATTTTATCGGTATTTACTCGTAATTTAAATCAATAAAGGTTTGTTGCGAGTAACAAAGTAAATTATTATGTGCAATGTAAATGAGTTCCTCAGAAAGAGTGTTTTATGAAATACCAGCGTAATTTGCCTATACCCAGTGGGATAGAGAAGGCTGCGGATGATGTTCAATTAAATTCTTACTTGTCGCCACGATTCTAGGATTCTAGAATATTCACTGCCGAAATTGGCCATGTGGGCCACACATCTTCAGTTAACAGCAACCAAATACAGAAAATGGCGACCGTAGCCGAAATCGGTGCGGAGGACATTGTCATCATCTTGTCTAGTGAAAAAACTGAACGTCAGCACCCGTACTATACCATGAATAATGAAAGCACAGCGATAAGCGTACCTTGTAATAACGCACGGTAGCGCCGGGTAACGTTACACGTCAATTTTGAGAACAAGCTCACTCACTAGTGCATAGAAGGGTAATTATTTCAAAATACACAAATACTAAAAAAATACTCGTGTATGTTATGATTTTATTATGAGTGCTTTCCACACTAGCGCCACCAACGCTATAAGTTGGTGTAATATAAGCACTTCAAAGATTTGACGCTTGCGTAGGAAGTGGGCTGGCTCAGTTGGTTAGAGCGTCGGGCTAATGATCCGAAGGGGCGAGTTCAAATCCTGCGTTCGCTTCAGATTTTTGAAATGCTTATCACAAAGATAACTCTTTCGAATACTCGTGTATAATACACGGGTAAAATGTTTTAAAAGTGAAATCTTCTTAAAGCGCAGTTTTTAGGGTTCCGTACCAAAAGAATAAAAACGGGACCCTATTACTAAGAATCCACTGTCCATCTGTCTGTCTGTCACCAGGCTGTATCTCATGAACCGTAATAGCTAGAGAGTTGAAATTTTCACAGATGATGTATTGCAATTTCCACTTATATCAATAAATATTGAAAGCAGAATAATATTTAGCATTATAGCACCTAGTCATAGGAACATATGCCTACCTACGAAGAATAATTGGGCTAAATCCATCATGGGTAGGCCTACGTCTTGTAGTGGACTATTAAAAAGGCTGTTACAGTACAGTACATCACGCTTGTCCAGTGCGGGTTGGTCAAACGCCATCTAACTTATTTTAAGGACGTAATTCAGGTTGCAACACGATTTCCTTCACCGAAAAGTGTGAAATTCCGTACAAATATTTACCTTCAAAAGGATAGCTAATGTATGAAACAACAAAATCATAAAAATATATCGGCAGTCTCAAATATATAATCTCCTTGTAGTAATAGCGTCCCGACACAAAACATAAGGCCTGGTGTTTACTAAATACCTTTCACTGTTTTTGTCAAGGTCAGAATAATCAAACGAAGTCCAGTATTTTCCATACGTGATGTATATTTCCCATTTTATGCATGAGTAAATGAGTTAAGTACAGTTTTCACTTTCACATGACGAATATATTATTATGAGTTACATAGGTAAATATACCATTTAAAACGTTGTGTAATTACTTAAAATATTATCTTTTGTAGAACAGGCGCGAGCGCCGTCCAATTCTATGCTGTTCCAATTCCGTTCCAATGCTATGCTGCCCAAATTATCTAAGCCCTGAGATTAAGCTAAAGAACAAAGAGGTATTTTGCAATAATGTAAACAATGTGAAGGAAAGAGAAATACTCGCGAACATTACATGTTAGAATGAGACAGAGTGCCTTCGCATTGTAACCCTACACTGTGTATAAGCTTGATTAAGCATAAATCATCACATCATCCATCACTTCAACCATATAATGTCCATTGTATGACATATGCGTCCTCATAATCTATTTTAATTTAGTCTGGTCTCCGAAATACAAGCTATGCTTAGTTTGAAGATCTGAAGCTCATTGCCATCAAATGTTGGTTGTTTAATGAGTCAATAAATGAGTTTTGAAGATCTTCAAAATACCGGTGTATTCAGCGCTCACTCCGCCTCGTGGGCAGACGTCCTACGCTGTGAGATCCAGTCCAAACAGATCGCAAGCTTATTATTGTAGCTTTGGTGTTCATCTGAGCCATTTTTCTATTTTACATTTTAAAAATAGGTGTACAAAACCAGCCAACAGTGCAACAGAATATTGTTGCCTAAAGCTTTTCTATTTTTTGAGAAACAGATTGTTCGAATTTTCTTCCATTCTACGCTGTTATGTACATCGGGCCTTACAAAGGCCGATAGAGAGAACTCCCGGCGGTGTTAAACAGTAATTGAGTTACAGTTAACGGCCCCTTCTATGCTGGTATTCTTTTGGGGAAGATTCCCGTTTACGATGAGAAGATGGGAAAAATAAACAATGAAACGTTTTGATGACAGCTGCGGGAGATTCATTTATTCATTGATTGTCGGATTTTTCTACTGCATCTCGCTGTTTTTTGTGCTTTAGAATTTAAAGTATCTGCCCACTATAACGTACCATATCATGAGAGGCACGTAAAGCAATACGATACTCTCTACTGTGCCCAATAAAACGTTCTGTGAACGTACGTCAACACTATACTCTATAAAATTTAACTTGATCTCTGCGACAGCTGAAGGTCAAAATCACAAGTTGGAATGTCATAATGGTAAAAACTTCACTGGTCGGTTCCACTTTGCGTTTTTGATGATCGGAAAGGATTTGTTCCGTTACCGGTATTAAAATAAATAAAAATTCTAACCAGATCAATGATTGCAGTTTTATAAAGAGCATTCAAAATGTAATTATTATCTAGTAAAAACATATTTTTAAAGCCCTGCAATATTTAGAAAATCTATAATATATATTTGGGGTATGTAACGTGAAACGGAACGGATATCTCGTAAAGAAACACGGTAATCTGAAAAATATAAAAGCCAATTTAAAAAAAAAAGTATTATAGAAATGTCAATGTCGAAGGAAATTGATTGAATATTAATTTGATTTTCGATCAGTGTTGCCACCTTAGCCCTTTTAGAGCTTGATCTAGCACTGTTTACTGTAGGTGAACCCCTTGTATTTGTATTTGTTTATCTAGCGCTTATTTGCCCTATTTATTTTCTTAGAAAATATGATTTTGAATTTCCAATATAATTTTTTTAAATAATAATTTAAAAAAAAATGCAGGGCTATATATTATTTTTTATTACTCCATTGAGCTTTAAAATTAAAGTACATTCCTAGAAAAATTAATTGATCTTGGTTAGAATTTTAATACCGAGTTTCTTGTAAATCAGGTACAACTCCTTTAAACCTTAATCAATCTTCTTTTATAAAATTATAATATAATATTATATTTAAAATGGGACGAAGCGATGTATATCTCTTGCTATTTTAGTACGGTTTTTATAACTTTAGTTCTTATGCTATGTCTTTATTGGTGCCAAAATAACGTTTGTAAAGATTGTCAGCTGAAATGGCATTGTGCGGGGCAAATGACACGGAGGACTATAGTGTCCTAGTAAAAGTTGTTCATAATGCACCCGTACAATTGTATACCTATGAAACTCCCCGCAATTTACAAAATAACAACCTTAAACCTGTATGTAAAAGAAAAAAAATCGTTCTTTCCTCTGACCTAGTCAGACTACCAGAGTTTTGACGCCACAGCGGGCCAGAACTTATGACCAACTTGGTGCGTTATCTACACTGTACCGTGCAAACTTTACCCTCCATAATGTACGAGAAAAGTTATTATCTACTTGCCTACCTGATTATCGTACCTATTAAACTTGGTTATGAGATGTTAGAACTCAAGTTAGAATAATTTGTGAAATTGGTTCGTCGTCGCTGTTTGTTCAATTGACATTTTTTCTCATTGTTATCATCATATCTGCTGGGCATAGGCCTATCATACAATTTTTCCAATAAGACTTCGAACTTATTTAAACAAAGTCATTCAAAAATAACTACTAAGCCGAAAGGGGTGACTTAGACCATCTTTAGGTATCAACTTAGGTATTAGCTCAGACCAAATAAAAAAATAAAGACAGAATATTGTGAACAAACAAGTGAGGCCGATCAAAACTACGCGTCGCTATGTACAGACAATCACACACACATCCAACGTACAATGAAACTACGCCTTGGCTTGTCAGTCGAACTATGGCGGCGCAATTTCGACGCACTCACACATGTATTAAAAACCGGCCTCACTTGACTGTTCAACGACGTTCTCTCTTGATTTTTTTATTTGCTCTGAGGGTATAAGAAAGAGAACCCGGCATTATAAAAAAACAGAGGTATTATTATGTTGAATCTCTGTGTTAGTCCTATGATAGAAAATGTCAAGAACTAACAATTCTAAAAATTTCAACAAGGTTTGTTGATAAATGTGACCTGTACTCAAAAAAAAATCATTGAAACTAACTAACATTAGGAAAAAAGTTTTGCCAACCCAAAACAGAGACGTCCGCTAGACAATTTTATTACTTTCTGAAAACTCACAGTCAAATTCATATTTGCAATATTTACCACAGGAAAAGAAATAATTATAAAACTACGAGTATATCTATTGCGATATAATTCAAAATGCATCTCCAAACTCTACTGCAAAAATACCTATCTCCCAAGCGCAGAAAGAATTTCTCCAATGAAAGCTGGGCGGAATTCCCAGAGCAAACTCCTTAATCCTGCCCTAACGGTTAGCTACGATAACTGCATTTCTTTCTCGTATTTAGTCTAACCTCTATTTGGTATCCTTTACTATAAATTCCTCTTAGTTTATTTGCTAGTTTTATATTTCGTGTTATCTATTATGTATGTTCTGAGGCTCCGCATTTTCCAATTGAAATTAATAGAGTTCTGTATCTTAACTCAATGATTGCAAAGCATACTAACTATTTTTTTTTGGCGTTAGCATATTTTCTGACCGACGAACCACCGGAGGAGGTATGGAGGTATACAATTCGACGCGTATATTTTTTTTTGACCGACGAACCAACCGGAGGAGGTACTCAACTCAATTCAACGCGTTTTTTTTTATGTATAACTAGTAACCACGCATAACTTATTTCATAGTAGTCCGATTTTAATAGATAATTCTTTATTGAGCGACTAACCACCGGAGGAGGTATACAATTCGACGCGTATATATTTTTATTTTTATGTATAACCACGCATAACTTTTTTCATAGTAGTCCGATTTCAATAATTTTTTTATTGAAAAGAGTATACATCGAAATTGGTCCCATTCAAATTTTATCGAAATCGGCTGAGCCATTTTTGATAAATCAACAATAATGTGAAATCGATCCGTGCATAATATTTGCGTTCTAGCGATGCGCCCCGGCTTCGCACAGGTGTTTTATACATATAAACATCTTTCCTGAATTACTCTATCTATTAAAACAAACTGCATCGAAATCCGTTACGTAGTTTTAAAGATATAGGCATACATGGGGACAGACATCGGAAAGCGACTTTGTTTTATACTATGTAATGATTCTGTACACGGGTAAAGTCGGTCATGCTATTTTTTGCAAATTATTATCATTATTAGAATCTACTGTAACGAAGATATTACAAATTTGAGTTATTATTTTTCTTTTTTATAATTTCAACGATTTATGTCATGCCAGATACCTACCTTCAGGTGGGTGATTCTGTATGAAAACAAGCACTTAACACGCTCTAACGTGTTCTTTGTATTTAAGAAATTCGTGTGAAAAATATTTATTTTTAAATAACATAACGTAAACTTTATTTACAATTCATTTTAACGCAATTGTACATTTATCAAACACTAGTTTTTGCCCGCAGCTCGGCGTGAGTGATCCCACAGGAACCTTTTTATTTTTTCGGGATAAAAAGTAGCCTATGTCACTTTACGGCCCTTGAACTATATCCATACCATAAATCAAGTCGATCCGTTGCTCCGTTGCTGCGTGAAAGAGGAACAAACCAACTAACTTTTCGGATTTATTATATTAGTATGATTTTCCCAAACGAAATTCAAGGTAATATAAAATACTTACCGCGTTACGTTACTTTTTGTAGATAGAGAGAGATGTATAACAACAATGTAGTTACGTCTTGAAATAGTATCGTGCTGATATTTAGTTACGTCTAATCGTAACGCGCTGTTTTTTCCTCTCAAACAAGTGTCTATCTAATCCCATTCACCGCAAACGTATTTAACTTCCATAACAAACTGGAATAACTAAGTCATTAAATCAAATACCTACTTTATCATGCGGAATACCCGTATCCCGTATTCACATTGCAAACCGGGAAACTGATAATACGTACTCGCTCCCGGCATCGTAATGAGGTCCCTGAGGACCTCCTCAACCGACGAGAAACGGAATTGTTTAGAATACGGGTTTCTTAAACATCTCGAGGGACATAACAGTTCGTAACGTCGAATTTTCGAGCCAAATCCAGGGTTGAGGAATCTTAAGAGCGTTCAAGATTTTAGATGGGTTGCTTTTGTGCTCCTTTGAAATTGGGCCCTCGATGTCGATTGGCTCGATTGCTGGATTGTTGTAAAATGATGACGTAGAGGAAGATGTATATTCAAGAGTTACGCAAAAAAATATAAGCCCATTTATGTATGGTAACTGACACAAAAAATCTTGTTTATCAAAAAATCGCGTCACGTTGTTTGTCCGAGATGAACTTCTCAACGGTTCAGTAGAACCGATTTTAACCAAATTTTGTACACATTGTGCAGTTTGATCCAACTTGAGAGATAGGATAGTTTATATCTCAATTTATAATCGCATTTTTATTGGGTATTTTTTAATGTTATTGAGCCGAAACAACGTTTGGCGGGTCAACTGTATTATACAGGGTTATTTCTAATCAATTAGCATCCTTTTAGGGGCTTATTCTGTACATCAAAATTAACAACTTTTGTTCTACGACTTTTGTCAACACTCAAAAAAAAATCAGCTGTTCCATACATTTTGTAGCGGGTGATCGATATTTTTCTATGGAACAACAAAATTTTTTTTTGAGTTTTGTCAAAAGTCGTAGAACAAAAGTTGTTAGTTTTGATGCACAGAATAAGACCCTAAAAGGATGCTAATTGATTAGAAATAACCCTGTATGCTGTAGTTTTTATGCCGCCTGAAAGCCACTAACATGGCTAAACTAACTAAAGCAATCGAAATCTACAATTTTTTGTCCGAGCTGAGGTAGCGCTAAGTTATAAATGCTACTCGCGGTCACCCGTCCAAAGACTGCCCGTTCCGAACGTTACTTAACTTTGGTGATCGCTAACCTAGTCAAACTACTATGAACGCTACAAATTTAATAGAATGACAATACGACCAATTATGAAGTCTTAACTTGACATGTTTAAAATTACTTAAAATGTAGCTGTTCATTTCATTGCGACCTATTAGACAAGGAGACCAATACTTTAAAATTTTATTCAGAGTGTTTTTGAATTCGTTCGATATTGAAGTAATAGCACAGACCTCTGTTTAGAACTCTGCTTTGATCAAACAGGATGTGGTCTAACGCAAACCTATCGAAAAAGAAACAAAAACTGGTTGTCATTCCAGACAGAAAACACAATTACAACATTACTGAAAAACCTCCGCCAATATAACTGAATCCAATAGAATCTTCGAGGCAAGATCTTTAATCACTCCAAGTAATTGTATTCTTGTCATGAAAAACATGAGTTCTGTTCCCTCGAGATTAGGAAAATGTTTTTGCTTCCTCGGAGCACCTTTCAAATCCACGAACGTTTGTCACAAGGTGAAACGCTATTACGAAGGCGCATTTAGTCGAATAGTACGAGAGCTCAGGTTGAACAATGTAGACTTGATTCCGCTGCAAGAGCACGCAGATAGACAATAGTTCTTAAATTTTAAAGGTGCTCAGAGGCATAATACAACACACACTAGTTATAGGTCAAATCAAATATCTTGCCAGGTCATCTCAATCCCCGCGCTGCTGTTAAGTGAGCTTTAGTCAGGATATTCAGATTTATTCCTATATGTATACTGTGAAACAATGCTTCGTAGGTTTTGATTTTTGTGAGTGTCGAAATATGCGTTTTTTTACGACATAAATGGCTCTAACTTTTTTATACGATAACTGAGAAGTTTTTCTTTTACACAACTGCAAGAAAACATAGATATACGTATATAGTTTAAATTTCAACTTGATACCTTAACGCGTTCCCGAAATAAAGAGTCTTGACATACGGACAGACGGACACACAAAGTGATCCTATAAGGGTTTTGTTTTTTCCTTTTGAGGTAAGGAACCGTAAAAAATATTTTCTCGATATAGAGTTTTGTCTCTATTGGTAAAAGTTTAGTAACGAATTTACATCCTAGATTATTGCGGATGAATTCTCTTACACCCAGTAGGATAAAGACTTATTTACAAGTGTATCTCGTACTATAAAGATCTCGTGAGAATTTGAGGGAGTGGTGAGGTCGTTTATCTTCTTTCATTTGTTTATGATGATGGAAAGATAAGGAAGATAAGAAATAACCTTGTTCGTACGGAGATGAGCGAGTGGCTTTTAATTCTATTGTTCAGTAAAATTAAATGAACCGTAGGTGTACTAATTCTAATTCAATGGATTTTTTCTTTTATTTTATTTGTAGTTATATTTTCTCTTGTGTTTAATAACCATTTAAAAAGAAATATATATCTATAAGACCGTCGTAGGTAGATTTTATTTGTACAATATTTATGCCGGAAACATACTATCGGACGCGGCTTACGGACGCGACTGACAGCCGCGTCTGATAGGTAGACTATGAAAGTACACTGACACTGTACACTATCGGACATAAGTCGCGGACGTCACCTTCGGACGTCCTTGAGCGTTCGGACGTCCTTGAATGTTCGGACGTCCGAGAGCGATCTGGCACACCGGATGTTTTAAGACTGTGCACATTGCTAAGTCGCGGCTGTCAGTCGCGTCCGTCAGCCGCGTCCGATAGTATGTTTCCGGCTTTAAAGTGGAAAATACATGTTTTTTTTTTTAATTTGCAATACCGACTTCCACGGTGTACAGAATTCAAATAAGTAGTTTTCAAGAATCGATATGACATCCATGTACATTATTTTTGATATAAACGGATAAGAATTCGATAAAATGTCCCACTGCGCCAGAAGTATGTATACTCTTTCGAACTAAAAAATAATTTTAATATCGGTCCCTAATTGGCTAAAATATCGATGAACATACACAAGTACATACAGACGAACATATATATAAACATATAAAAATATATGTAAATTACCTGTCATGGCCGTAACCATAGTAATTTTATGGGGTTCAACTTTTCACCTCCACCAGAAATGCATACCGTCATATATTGTACTTTATGAAATTGTGAAATCCTTTGATTGCCAAACAGTTAAAGTGATTATTTTATTTTTAACAAGGAAAAAAAACACAAAAATCGCGCTTGCTACGCTCGCGCAATATCATTTTCCATGTTAGACACATTTTAAGTTATAATCTTCCTTGAAATGGGAACATGAAACCTGTACTATCTGTTCATGAATGCCTATTTATGTAGTTGATTAACCCTAAAATTACACCATTATACATTGTCCGACAAGCGATTAGTTTTTACTAAGCTCCGCAGCAACTGAACATTATTTATTAGAATGGGGCACTAATATAAAAACTCTTTGGCCAATTTTTTTCCCCGGAAAATAAACGGATTCCCGAAGGATAGTAAACGTAATTAATAAAACGAAATCAGGGCACTGCTGTTTGATGCATGATTTCTTTCAAAATTTTAACAACTCATAATCACTGTATCTGTCAAAGTGTTTTCAATTTATAATAAGTAATCAACTAACCATAATACATATTCAAATAAATAACAATTATAATCCAGTGCCGTGCGAGGCCAGATGGTCGAGAAAATACGGTAAAAAATTTAGTCGACACACGGGATGTCTCTTAAATTTACGTGCGTCAGTTACAAAATCAAATAACAATTAGTCTAAAATTATTTAATACTAGCTTCTTTCCGCGGCTTCGCCCACGTGATATTTGATTTATGTGCAAGGTATCCCTTAGGAACCTTTTTTTTTCGGGATAAAAAGAGCCTAGTTCATTTTCCGTCTTTCAAACTAAGTTCATGCCAAAAATCAAGTCAATCCGTTGCTCCATTATTGCGTGGAAGAGAAACAAACCAAAAAACCTACAAATAAATTTTCGGACTAAAAATATTAATAAGGATCCATAAAATAAATAATCCGCTACCTGTCATTTAGTAAGTCTAAGTTTTTAAGTTTTTATGGCTGTACAAGATTATTTTTTGCAAAACTTAGCATGACCGACTTCACCCGTGTACAAAGTTCGCGAATATTTCGCACGGATCGATGGAGCATTTTTCACATTATTGTTGATTTATCAAAACTAGCTCAGCCGATTGCGATAAAATTTAAACGGGACCAATTTCAAAGTATACTCTTTCTAATTAAAAAGAATAATTGAAATCGAACCACTATGAATAAAGTATTGCGTGGTTATACACAAAAAAAATATACGCGTCGAATTGTACTCGTATACCTCCTCCAGTGGTTCGTCGGTCAATAAAATGAGCAAGTGCCTTTATTAACTACCACTAAATACAAGACATAATCTAAGACTATACAAACTACTACATGACAAGCAATTGGATCATCCATAGACCCTTGAAGGTCTAAAGATAATCCAAATACTCAAGCTCACTGCCAGTTGGCAGCATTGCCACGCTGAATGGCAATGCTTATTATTATTTCTGATATAAATAGAATTGCAATACCTACCATTGAGACAAATGATCCGTCAACAGGTAGGTAACATTATTTCTGGAACATCAGAAATAACATTACTCTTTTAAATTGTTATTGCTGTTAAAAATGTAAGTATTATTTTAGAGAACAAGAGAAATAGCGGTGATTTATGAGCACCGAATTATGTTCTACAGCGGTGTATGCTAAAATAGCAATTCTGCTTTCAAGTAGAGTTTCTGCGGTGACAAATGTTGCAGGAATTTATTTCGTTTTGTAAATAACTGTTACTTTTAAAAACCCTGAGCTGCGATCTCGTCTCGAGCCATTACTTTTGTTATTTTTGAATTTTAAAAGCTAGCGTAGTATTTTAAACAAGTTTTAATTTTCTGTTTTCATAATCTATATCAGTCACTCTAACAATATAGCACAATATTGACAGAAAGAGATCGGTTCTATGTAAGTAGGTACTGATTAATTTAATTGAATAAGACTGCATTACATAACATAAACAAATTTTTCATATTTTTCCTGTTGAATTCTCATTCTCATATTTCCTGACAGAATCTCTATGCCTATTTCAATTTTGACCGACGAACCAACCGGATAAGGTACTCAACTCAATTCGACGCGTATTTTTTTTTATGTAAAACCAGTAACCACGCATAACTTTTTTCATTGTAGTAACCACGGCTTCGGGCTAAGTATTTTTTTAAATCCGTGAATTTTTTTGGAGAAATGTTTGATAAGTGTGAAATTACGTTAAAATGAATTAAAAACCGAATTATTTGAATAAAAAATATTTTTCACACTAGGTTCTTAAAACAAAGAGCACGTTAGAGTGCGTTACGTGCTTGTTTTCGTATAGAATCACCCACAAGGTTGTATTGCAAAATGCAGGTCGTGATTTCGCGATTGGTCCCACATAATAATTATTTTTCGCAAAAAATTGCATGACCGACTGCCGACCAACCGATGCAGCAATTTCACATTATTGATGATTTATCAAAAATGGCTCAGCCGATTTCAATAAAATTTAAATTGGACCAAGTTTGAAATATACTCTTTCTAATAAAAAAAGAATTATTGAAATCGTAAAAAATATATATAATTATATCCTACTAATAATATAAAAGCGAAAGTTTGCGAGGATGGATGGATGTATGGATGTTTGTTACTCTTTCACGCAAAAACTACTGAACGGATTGAAATGAAACTTTGCAATAATATAGCTTATATATCAGAAAAACACATAGGCTATAAATTATGATGATATTGTATCAAAAATCAAAATATCATGCGGGCGAAGCCGCGGGTAAAAACTAGTATATTTACAAATATAAATATACTCGTCGAATTGAGTACCTCCTCCGGTTCGTAGGTAAAAAAGTACCTAGTTCATAATGATGAGTATTAACTCTTTATAACACAGCAACATGAAATAATGGAGTACACACAATCTGGTAAAACGATACGAAAATCCCAGAGCGACATGAAAGCCATATAATTAGAAAAACTTTTCCATAATATAATAGGACTGGATCCTAAATTACTTGTAACCCTGTCCATTAGTCTTTGTACTGGCGTAGATATAATATGAGCCAGGGTGGATTCTTTGTTTAGGCAACCTAATCGACAGCTCATATTCAATGACGGTCTGATATAATATTACATTCTGGACGCCAATAATTGGTTTTAGTACACAATGAATATTGATGAAAGTAAGCGTAGGAAATGTTATACTTACTCTTTTAATTAGTATATTTATGATTGGGTCTGTTTACTCGTTGTGTGTTGAATTTTTTGTGAGAATCATTCACTTTGAGTCAAATAAAATAGTGTTCAAAAAAGCTTTGTAAACAATCATAAAATATATATTTTGAGCAGATTTTGATCTCAATTGTCTTCATGTTGTCAAATTACAACCGTGATAAATCATTTATCAAAAACAATAGTTCTGCATTAACATTTCAAAATCCCCTGACTCTTATAAACCTGTTTAACAATAGAAATTAGATTGAAGTATTGGAAATTGGCAATTAAAACTTATAAAAGTAACGTAGAGTTAAATATGTGACCTTTAATTATATTATAGCCCATATTTATTTGCATGAAAATATTTAAATAAACACTTCTTGTATAGAAACCTACAATAGTAAAGAAAGGATGAGCAATGTGCCAGTGAAGAGTGTTGCATACTTTTTAAACGATTTTATTTAACTATATTTACCCCATTTTTGGGTCAAATCTAGTAATTTGAATCCAACAAAAATATTGCTATGTGAAATATAGCCAAGACCACAAAAATAAAATTGGTTAAAAACTGTTTTTAATTAAACTGTTTTATTTTTGATAATTGTCTCTCGTGGAATCCTCAAATACAATCTGTGAAGCGAAAGTTGTACGCTTCTTCTGCATCATTACGAAGAATTCGCAATTTTCTTCCCACTGCTACCAAAGTTGCGTTAGCACAATTCCTTCTTCTTCCGATTTTAGACTATGCCGACGCTTGCTATCTTGACTTAACCCAAGAGCAATTCGACAAGCTTGAGCGTCTCCAAAATCTATGTATACGGTTCATTTTCGGCCTCCGGAAATATGACCACATATCCCAATTTCGTAATAAGCTCAAGTGGCTCCCCATCCGTCTTCGCCGCGATACTCACATACTTTCCCTTCTCTACAACATTCTCTTCAAACCTTCTTCTCCTTCATATTTACGCTCTCGCTTCACTTTTCTCTGTGACACTCACTCTGTCAATCTTAGATCTTCTAGCAATCTCCTTCTTTCCACTCCATCTCATTCTACTATTTTTTATGATTTTTCTTTTAGTGTCCGAGCAGTAGCGCTCTGGAATGACCTTCCTGTGACTATCAGACGTGCACAGAGCGTTGAATCTTTCAAGGCCCAGGTTCAGCAACATTATCTCGCAAAGCTCTCTCTGACTGATCCACATATCACTCCTCGTTATTAATTTGTTTGTAATATATTTACGTATAAGTATGTTTATTTTTATTGCATGTATTATTTGAAGTATTTATGTATGGCTATTATTATGTAGTTTATTTTATTGTTGATTAGGAATTTTTGGTTTTCATTATTTTATTATTATTATTTTGTTTTTACGTTTACACCGTCCTTGTCGTATTTACGTTTCCTCGCATCCAAGAGAGGTTGTCTGGAAGAAATCGCTTTTAGCGATAAGACCGCCTTTTGTGCCTTTTCTGTCTTTGTTTTTTTGTTATGTTTTCTTGTTGGTGTCAATAAAGTGTTGTTGTATTGTATTGTATTTTAGGTACTAAAAGCTAAAAAATAATAACTCAAAAATAAAATCGTGGGGTACTAAAATCTTCCATATATGCCTACCTAAAACCGTTTAATTATAAAAAAGTTTTTTACCAATTTTATTCAAATTCTAATCTACAGTCATGCACCATTCACATGAAGTTGCAAGAAACATACCTACATAAATATTATACGTCTAATAACCACAGGTCCTTACAGTTTCAAAATTCTCAGGTAAGGGAAAATAATAGTAAATAAAATCAAATAGTGAAAAATAGGATTTAGACACGTTCTTCCATTTATATTAGCCTTATTGAATGTGAATGTTCTTTTAGAGACCCACGTAGAGGAAACGTGCTAGCTTTCCTCGACTTCTACTTCCTTGTTTTATACCGCCAACAAAGCGAATTTTGTGCCCATTTTTTACTTAAAGATTGAGTATTTTGTGTTAATAAATTGTAGGTGATTTATACTCTACAAACAGATAGTCAGACAGGGTCAAACATGATCTAAATTATTCAGCCATCCTTTTTCCACGATTTATTTTTAAAGATTACATTTTTCCTAGAACTCTAGTATTGGAATAGTCAAAAAACTATAAGCACATTACAAAAACAGTTAAGTATTAATCGCCAAACTAGGTAAAACTTGTGTTTTAGCGATTAGAAAAATAAATATGCCAAATTTAAATTTAGTACAGTATAACATAAAAATAAAGTGAATCGAGTTATAATTTCATTAATCAATTGTGTGTGCTTCATTATGGACTTTAACGTCGCTTACCTACAGGCTAGCTTTATGACTAGCTAGTACTACTACTTTACTAGCTTTAGCTTGCGCGGGCTTATTCCCGATAAAAAGAATAAGAATCTTTCATGATTAAAAACATATAGTTCAAACCCCTTTCCTTCCCCATAAAGAATAAAAATAGAATGAGTAAATTACGGTAAAAGCTTAACATATTGGAAACCAATAACAAAGGTTTCAAGTTTGCGCGAAAGAAACCTTCCATAAAAACGCCTACGAAAACTGTTAGAACCTTATTTTTTGTCAACAAAAGCGGAAGGAACAGCTCCGTGTTTATCGGTTCTACAGATGGAACTTATTTTCCTTAGAACTATTAACCTTCATGAGGGTCCCGTAGCACTAGCAAGAGCTATGTTGTTGGCCAACCAACCAATTTAGTTACAACAGTTGAGCGAGAACATCACCAACGGTTTTTATTAACAAAACTGACAGTCAAGTATCGAAACTCTACAGTTCCGATATTTCACCAACGTCACAAATAAGTTTGCCAATTCCGTAATACGGTGATTGTGTTGCATTCCTATCAGAAACTATGGGAAAACTATGCGGGGATGTGAAATATCAATACCGGTAAGGCAAAATACTGGAGAATAATGTAATTTGGTAGATGTCACGTTGGACTTGTTTTTGTCTTGTTTTTTCTCTGAAATTCTTTATTTCGGACAAAAGATGTATTTTACCTTGGAGTGGCGACTTGTCGGTAGCCGCCTTGAACGCATTTTGCCTACGAGACAACAGGGTCCAAGAATTGTTAGTTAAATTAGGTTGGGGCACTTGTAGCACTTTTCATAATTTGCTTAATAAGGAAAAGGGAACTAAGAAAAAAGATGATTAATAAATAATTAAGAAAACAAAGCGTCTTTAAATCTAAAAATTTAAAAGAAAGTATAATAATCGTAGATTAAAATGTTTCACACTATTTTGTCTGACAATCGACTTTTTCATTTTTCATAACAGAACTTAATATACCTATTTTTAAGGCCCAATAATCGTTATTCAGCCCTATTACGTCAACAACAATAAGATCGGTTGGAAGTGGCATCCAGTGCAACGCTAGGGTTGTGATCGGTCCACCACCAAAGTTTCACTCGAGTACTTTTTTGCCCCATTGGTCAGCAGTCTTTTGTGCTATGTGCCCTGCCATATAAACTTGCTGATCCAATAGGCTATGACAGTTACTTTGCTTCTTCTACGGATCTTTTCATTTCTGATTCGATCTCGCAGAGAGCCTCTGAGTAAATCAACCACTTTTTTACCCCATTGGTCAGCAGTCTTCTGTGCTATGTTCCCTGTTTACTGCTAGATAAACTTGTTAATCTACTGAGCTATGACGGTTGTTTTGCTTTTTCTACGGATCTTTTCATTTCTGATTCGATCTCGCACAGAGACTCTGAGTAAATCGAGCACTTTTTTGTCCCATTGGTCAGCAGTCTTCTGTGCAATCAACCCTGTTTACTGCCATATACACTTGCTGATCCACTAGGCTATGACAGTTACTTTGCTTCTTCTACGGATCTTTTCATTTCTGATTCGATCTCGCACAGAGACTCTGAGTAAATCGAGCACTTTTTTATCCCATTGGTCAGCAGTCTTCTGTGCTATTTGCCCTGTTTACTGCCATATAAACTTGCTGATCCACTAGGCTATGACAGTTACTTTGCTTCTTCTATGGATATTTTGCTGATCCATTAGGCTATGACAGTTACTTTGCTTCTTCTATGGATATTTTCATTTCTGATTCGATCTCGCAAGACTCTGAGTAAATCGACCACTTTTTTGCCCCATTGGTCAGCAGTCTTCTGTGCTATCTGCCCTGTTTACTGCCATATAAACTTGCTGATCCACTAGGCTATGACAGTTACTTTGCTTCTTCTACGGATCTTTTCATTTCTGATTCGATCTCGCACAGAGGCTCGGAGTAAATCCCTCTCCATAGCTCGTTGGGCTACTTTAAATCCTAACATAACATTCCGATTCTTTTGCCAAGCTTTTAGTAATATATAGTTTCACACTGACATGTTTAATTCAATAGAACTTTCCTAAAACAACTTCTTTTAATGGATCAATGTTCAGATAAACTTTTTATGCAGTAGCTTTATTTTTTTCTTTATTACTTCTCACTGTTCTTCACGCTCAACGCTTTTTCATCATTTTGTTTTGTCTTAAGAAAATTGCATTCTGGCATTTTCATGGAAGTAAAAATGTTGTAAAATCCATTTTGTGGATTGAGTCACACAAATATAATGTTTTGTAATGTTCTAAAGAACTTTAGGCCCACACTTTTTACCATGCTTCAAAATAAGTTTAAAAATATCTATCTAATAGGAAAGTAAATATTTTTTATATTGTTTATTTTTTTGTTTGATTACCATATTTTTCCAGCTAAATCATTACAAGCCAGGCAATACGATCGATCTAAATCTTAATAAATCATCTAAATCTTACTGATTATGGCGAAATTATTTTAAAAAACAAATGAAGCTAATAATTAGATACAGTACAAACTCATCGCCTAAGCTGTTGTTACATTTTTGCAATATTTCTTTTAAAAATGTTGTATTTGGTAATAATCTTTTTGGTTTAAAAAAACACGACAAAAAGGCTACGTAGACGTATTGTATATATAGATATACGTTTATGGTGAAGGGTGCTTGTGTGCGCAAAAATACGAATGTTCCCATTTATCTCTAAAACGGTTTGACCGATTTCGAGACGGCCATCCGTAAAAGGTTTGTGATTTATTTGCGATGGTTTCATAGGTCGTGGGTCATCAAAACATGTATGATCTGTATTTGACTACAACAGCAATTTAATAATATGATTTTACACTGCTACATCTGTTGAACATCTACAAAAAATGCTATTTTCATCGTCAATCTGTTTCATAAGTAGATTTCTTTCAGGTCAAAGTCGCCTAGAACAAAACAATAGAAGCGATATACGATGCGATATAGATCGAAGCGAGGTATAAGGTATACAAGTAGGAGCAGCTAGAGACGTTCCTAAGATTTGAGGAACATTCTATTACTTATAATTATTGTTATTGTCTGTATTTTTAGTGTGAATAATGAAAAGTTTGTCCATACAAAAAGCACATCGGCTCTCGACAAAATCTACGGAACTTTTTTGCTATTTCGAAGTTAATTTCACAGTAAAAGCTAGTCATATTGATGAGTACATTGATATAGTAAAATATTTCCGTCATTTAAAGGAACACCTAATATTTCGGGTTTGGTATATAAAAGACGTGGTGAAGAAGAAGAAGAAAAGCCGTGGTGGTCTAGAGGTAGTGACCCCCGCCTTACAATCGTAAAGTCGTGAGTTCGAATCGTGGTTCCCGTACCAATGATTTCTTTGGAATTTATGTGCGGAATTTCACACCACTGGCTTTTCGGTGAAGGTAAACATCGTGAGGCAACCTACATACGTCCGTAAAAGAAATTCGATGGCATATGTGAATCCACCAACCCGCACTGGGCCAGCGTGGTGCATATGGCCCAATCACCCTTCGTGGGTAGGCCTACGTCCTGCCATCCTACGTCCTATTAAAAGGCTGGTACAGTACAGTAAAGTATATAAAAGACTGCTACTACACAAATCAAAATATTTATTTATGGGCCTTTTCATCACTCAGAAAAACCGTTAAGATGTCCTAGTACCATTTTTATTTACTCCGCGTATCTTAATTAAGGATATGTCAGAGTTTCCACGACCTTTCCGAACCGTTTGTTTCATTAACTTGCGGCATAAGAATGTATCAGACTTTTATCTGTTTTGGACTTGAACGTTGACGAGAGGTTTTTAAAAGCTGCTTTGGTCTTTGAAGCTCCGGTGCTCGTCGAAAACTCTTTGATGCCTCACATTTCCTTTATTGGACTTGGATCATTGGTAAGAGGTCTTTGTACGGTATGCTGCCTTTTTAATGATATTTTTATTTATTTTGACGGCTTTGCTTCCGTTTTGATGAAGATTTATTTACTGGTGGTAATTGAATACTAATGAATGAAAGTGAAACAGTATAAGTCGCTTCTCTGTCTGTCCCTATGTATGATTATATCTTTAAAACTACGCAACGGATTTTGATGCGATTTTATTTAATAGATAGAGTAATTTAAGAGAAATGTTTATATGTATAATACACCTGTGCGAAGTCGGGGAGAATCGCTAAAGTACAAGACTTAGAGAGTAATGTTTGTTAAGACGAGGCACCGGGCCGAGAAACACGAAAACGGCAAAAACGAGTACTTTTGAATGCGCGATGTGAGAGGATGAATGATATCGATTCAAATTTAAAAAATGTCATAGATAAGGGAAAATCTTAATAAATTGAATGAACCGGACAAAATTTTGAAAAGTAACCGGCTTTATTAAAAAAAAAATAAAACAAATTGCTCACCAAAAAAATTTTAGTAATTCGAATGCTCAGAATTATCAGCGACAACACCCCATTATTTTTTACGAATAAAATAGCCAGATCCCTTTTCTTTATTATAAACCGAGAATTTTTTTTTTTTAAATTGTATATTATGAGTAATTAATTAAAAACTCAATCAAATCTCTTCGCGCCTACTCTAGTTTAGCTTTTACTCTACAGTGTTTGCTCAGAATATTTGATCCGGCACTATCTGGGCCGCCGCCGCCGTACCGGTGCGACGTTGCGACTCCGACGAGCGCATGATTCGCTCAGCGTCGGGCTGGCAACGCCGCAAAGTACGGACGGCGCGAGATGCGTGCTGTTTGTTTTTGGTTATTGTCTTCTAGGTACTCTGTGCGACGACAACCGAGTAATTTACTTCAGAATTATTTTCAAAATTATAAGTTAGACTTTAGTGTACTATATTATATTGTAGCTTTAGAACATTATTATAGTAGGTAGTAAGTTAGGTACTTAGTATTTTTATTTGGTAGTGTGTAAATAGTAGTGAACAAGTGTGCATAGAAAATGGGGAGGAAAAATAAGCGGAAAGAATTGTTTTTACAAAAACGAAAAAGAAAACCTAAAAAAAATGACGGAATGTTTGGGTAAGTCGAATTACATATATAATAAACTTGCAATAAATAGTTGCACTCTAATGCCCTAATAATAAAGTCTATATTTGGCAAATACACATTCGTCTACAGATTATGGATTATCACATTCTTACTACCTAGGTACTTCAATTTTTCTGCATTTACCTATATTTACAATTTTTTTAGGTCAAAAAAACGGAAACTGCAACCTGACGATTGTCAATCCACATCCTCAACAGGGCCAGTAGATAGAGAGTGAGTCCATGCCAAGTACCTATCTATCATGTCAGCAATCAATTTAAAGTATCTAGTAATAATACTCCGTCTATTCTTTATTTTCAAGTGTGTACCTACTAAGATTTGTCTGTACAAACTAACCATACTGTAGGAAACAAATATCAGAACAAAAAGCTATGGAGTCGTCTCTTGATATTTTAGAAACCTATCTAAAATAATGATATTTATTAGGTGATGTTCTATCACCTAAATAATTGTGTTAGCTTTAACTTTTTAATAATTATATAATTACATCATTTTATTTTGTAGCCACCCAGAAATATCACCAACATACGCAGAGTTACACAACGTGTTGCCGACATCTGGGGATTCAGAGGAAACGGTAAATTTAAACACTTTTTTTAAATTATCACGGTTATAGTATTGTCTTTTACCGACTTCAAAAAAGAGGAAGTTGTCGATAGGGTTATTATTATTTATAAAGCCAGTGGTCAATAGAGTGAACTCTATAGAACCAGGAAATAGATGAGAGACAATTAGCTCTTATCTGGTAGATCGTTACGATCTAGCGATAACGATAGTAGAATAGATAGTATAGAAGTTCTAACGATAATACAAAAGCCCGTTGTAGAATCAACCGACATAATGTTGTAAACATCCAGCAGATTTGATAACAATAACAATCATTTGATACATTTTAAAAAGGGACCTACTCGTACGATACTTGAAAGAGTTGAAAGGGACCACAGATTTAATTTAAAAAGGACATTTGAGAACTGAGCCAAATATTTATGTCACGAGAAGTAATGTTGTTATGATATTTATAGTGGTAGTGTATTAGAACAATCATCAAAGCACACTATTTGTTTGAATTCTTTGAACAATATGAATCAGAGTACAATACTATACCTTATTGAAAAGGTAGTTTCAATTACTGAAGCCTATGTAACTCACTGTATGCATAAATAAATAACATTTTGATATTTAAATTGTAGAGTTACTGAAACAGTATATTTAAGATGAATAATTGGTTTGATTGGGTTTTTCTGGGTTTTCCCCAATCCTGCGCAACAAATGTTGAACCAATTTGAATGTATCCCCAGACAAGGTAGGAAGGTGTGTTGTGTTATTTTAATTGTATAAAATTTCGTTATCAAAATAGGAATTGATTTTTAAATAGATTAATTTTTGAGGGGGCGTGTTGGAATATGATACAAAAACTAATCTATCTCACTCTAACATGTAATGTATGTGAGTGTTTCTCTTTCCTTCACGACGTTTACATTATAGTAAAATACCCCTTTGTTCTACAACTTTAATGCTTATTATGAATTCCTCACCACTGTTCTTATAGAGCTGTGCTAGACCGCACTCGCACCTATCCTACCAAATATCGGTAAATAAATGATTTATATTTTAAACCGATTAACTAAATATTTTATTTCTGGCATCCAAACCCTTTTCTAAGTGTGTGAAGCACGATAAAAATAAGTTCATTGATTATGATACCTGTACATAATCAACATTAATTTGTATACAGGGTTATTTCTAATCAATTAGCATCCTTTTAGAGGTTTATTCTGTATATGTACATCAAAACTAACAACTTTTGTTCTGCAACATTTCTCAAAACTAACAACTTTTGTTCTGCAACATTTCTCAAAATTAAAAAAAAAAAGCTGTTCCATACATTTTGTTGCGGGTCACGGGTAGACTCACTATTCTACGGAGTGTCTACCCTTGACCACGGTTGATGCAACTCGGACGAAACGTCGGGATGATGAGTTATTTATTTATCTCGTAATTTCAGAGCGCGATAAGTCCCGTAGTATATAATAATAATGTGTTCAAATCGCGAAAGTTTAAAAACAGCAGTTGAAATAACCCTGTATTGTATGAAAAAAAAAAACATTAAAAAGATCAAAATAATTTTTGCCTTTTTTTTAAATTGTTGATTAAGGACAAGGCGACTCCATGATTATCTATGCTCTAGGCAAATTGAGTTGACGCGTGCCGCCGCCGCGCCGTTAGCAGCGCCACGTACGCTAGCCCAGCGTTGCCGCCCGCCGCTCTGGCGTGATCCTGTCAAGTGAGACCGCGTAAAATTTTGTCCGAGTGAAGGGGCGCGGTACTCGATTTTGAAACTATAGTTTATCAATGCGTCACCTTAAATATAAATAATAACAATAACAGAAAATACATTATAAACCTAGCTAGAAATTAATATTACCTAACCCGCCCTCATCGTTCCTGGTGCAAAGGTGCCCATAACGCTTGCTGCATTGATGCATTGGATGACAATGGACATCTTTGAATAACTTACCCATTCTAATGTAGACTCTGATCCAAATACCATATTATTTCTGATCTAATGGTGCAGGGTTTTAAGTCCAAGACACGCGCCTCGGTCTCTTTGAGTGATTGTACGAATTGTTTTGCCGCTAGCTTATAAAGAGGAAGAAAATAACAAAGCTTTGGATGGAGAAAGTTAGTATCATACACACTATAGGGCTGTTTTCATGCATTTAACTTCTCATATGGTACTTCAAGGGTGAAAATGCACAGGTTCGAACCGCAGGCGCCTCATACGCTGAAGGTGACAAAAACCTACAGTATTTTGATAGAAATGCAGGTCCTACAGCGTGAATAGGTCGCGGTGTTACATACAATTTCATATATATATAAATTGCACTGCGGCGCGTGTGAAATCAGGGGCGCGTGACAATGCGAGACTTTATACCTAACAAATGTAGGCGGTTGCCTAAAGTTCTAAATATTCCAAATACCAATATTCGAAACGCTTTTATCAATCAAGCTCAAATATTTGATGACGGCAGAGTAAATGCCTCGTTTAAATCTCCTGTATCAAATTGATGGGTCAAAGGCATACCGCAGGGGTGGGTGACGCGTGATATTCGACAGATTTGCACAGATTTGTCTGAATTTAGCTGCATTACTCGTTTGCGACTCAACGATCTGTGATGGAAGAGTTTATTTGATTTGCGTGGAGCGGAATGAAGTCAAATATCCACCGGGAATACTGCGGGGCGGATTCAGACCGCGAGCAAATTGTAAAATGGGGCCGTGTCTGTATCTTTTGCCTACGTCTTGCAGTGGACTATTAAAAAAGGCTGGTACAGTACAGTGTTATATCTTAGACAAGATAAAGTTATTTCCGAATGAAGTTTAAGCATTGTTTTCATTTATAGACTAGAAATTCTAATCACTTTGTGGACTTCATGAATAAGTTATCTTGGTACTTGGCTACGAGACAACGCTAAAAATACTTCTAGAGGCAATGCCCTGCAGTGTCAACCACTAAATCGAGAATGACAATACAACGTAGTAAACTTTTCCTCTTTCCCAGGTAATACAATCAAATATCAATGACACTAAAAACCTTTTTTCTAATGAAAGTGCTCCGTAGTTTCAACCATTTGCTGTATTTTCTAAAGATAATACGAGATTACGTGAAAAGAACTGACTGCACCCCTAACAAGGCAAATAAACACATTGTTTTTCCATCAATTTGTTCCGTCTAATAGGAAATAAAGTATGTATTATCATAGTAGGTATATAATTGTATAGTATAATATATAACTGACGTTAAATGTGGATAAAATGGTTTAATCCCATTTCTAAGGTTACTGGAAATACTTAACAAACTTACACAAACTTGCGCATTCAGTATCGAAGTGATACTTGGTCTATGCCCCTGCCTCGCCCTGAAACATTGACGACTGATATGACGAGTAATCTTTAAAGTGCTCTCAGAAAAACATAGGACACTTCAGATTCAAAATTAAAAAAATATTTATTCACGAGTACATCGAGTTTTTGGACGTTCTACCTGCCAAACTGGATGTTGGGAAGTCATATTTTGGAAACTAGTTCCTACTTATAGGACATTAGCAAGTAGAAGAAATGACAGCAAGACGACGTCGAAAACGCATAGAAACTGCTATGTAATCTTGAAACATATGAAACTTGAACTACTGATCAAATGTCACATTGGATTGCAGTAGGTAATATATTGGACAAACTGCAGCGGCGTCCTAGGCGGAACTTATATTTTGAACCTTTTTGAACCTGATTGCGATTGTAATAATGCCATCTCATTATCCTTTTACAACGGGCCTTGCCGCGCAATTAAACATGAGACATGTATTTTAATGCGCAATAAGTACCGTAGTATAAAGATAATGTGCTCAAATCGAGAAAGTTTTAAAAATGCCATCTCATATCAACACCCACTCTACTCTAAATAACATAACATAATTTATTTCAAATTAATAGTTTAATTTCATGTCTGACATTTTAGTTGAAATTTTGTGAATTTATAAATTATTCGTAGGTTTTTCTAATTTTGTTAGTAAATGTTGATTCCAATTTAATTAATTACTTTATTTTTTTTGTAACCAAATGTTTATTTTAATAAATTCTGTTGTTACATGCACATATCGAGAATGCCTAGGCCCCAAGATACGGGTGTTTTGTTGTACCCAGTTTGGGGAATAGTGTGCAATGTAGAAGTTGTATAATTGTCACAATAAATTATTTTAAATATTAAAAAAAAATACGTTCATGTCCGTGAGGTTACTATAGAAATGAGAAACTTGATCAAAGTTGCGGTTTCTCAGTATCGAAGACTAAGTAATACTTGATTGTCTATGTCCCGCCCCCGCCCTGATTACGCCCATATAGCCGGCTCGAGTTTTCAGTACGAATTACCTCAGCACGTTGCTTTGACAAAGTTTACACCGTATGCCCGTAATTTGCGACAAATGCGAAAGCAAATTCTACCGACACGTACTTGGTTTTTACGAGTCCTTGCCTACGTGTGTAAGGAAATGGAAATATGGGCAAATAAAGACTGTAAATGTGTCATAAGTAAATGTTTTTACGGGTCTTAGAGTTTTAAGCGATAGATGAAAAAATATTTCTTGGTCAGGTGTTCAAGTACGAGTAAGTATAAACGTCAAAATGTTCTAAGAATAGTTTGGTTGTAACTACTCTTTTGCTACTCTATCAGTATTTTTATTTGAATACTTATTTTCTTACACACATTCATCATCATCATCATCATTTCAGCCATAGGACGTCTACTGCTGGACATAGGCCTCCCCTAATGGTTTCCAATAAGACCGGTTGATAGCGGCTTGCATCCAGCGCGATCCTGCGCTCCTAATAAGGTAATCCGTCCAACTTGTGGGTGGACGCCCTACGCTGCGCTTGCCGGTACGTGGTCTCCACTCGTGAATTTTTCTACCCCATCGGTCATCAGTACTCCGCGCTATGTGCCCTGCCCATTGCCACTTCAACTTGCCAATCCGCTGGGCTATGTCGGTAACCTAGGTTCTTCTACGGATATCCTCATTCCTATTTCGATCTCGCAGAGAAACTCCGAGCATAGCCCTCTCCAGGGCTCGTTGGGCTACTTGGAGCTTACTAATAATGCCCATAGTGAGAGACCATTACTTACACACATTACTTTCTTAAATTACGTATAATCCTGACACTAGAATATTGCGTAAATGCAACCATCATTTTATGCAACTTTTACTTTAAGGCTAACCTGATAATAATACTATATAAAATTATTAAACACTGATATTTAGGCACTTAAGACAGTAAAGTCAATAAAGCAAAGATCTCTACTTTATTTGTAAATCTTATAATCCTGCTGTGGTGGCATGGTGACTGGGTAAAAAATCATTATAATAATTAATCCGTGAGTTAGATTCAAAAATATTGGATACGTATTTTTTCTTTTTTTCATAAAACAACAAATGGCAAAGATAAACCTTGTCGAAATTTGGGAGTGGGGGTCGTGACATCACGTCGCTCATGAAAGTCTCATTTATATGACATTTGTGACCTCACGCGGAACTTTAATGGGCTATTTTGGTTTAATTGTCAAAAAAATAGGTGTCTAATATTTTTTAATCATCGACCTGACTCCCTGATCTATATGTTTAGAGTCATCATGCCTATTTTCCTATACATTTTACCAACTATGACCAACAAAGTATGTAATTAAAAACATGCATGTACAATACTATTCATACTTACGAAAAATTCAACGGTTCTGTCTCACAAAAAGACAAAAGTATCAATCGTAACGATGTACACAACAACATTGTATCAGCAAAACGCCACCAATAAATGTGACGCACAAAATAGGCCGATAGAATTGCATAAACCATAAATCAGTTTTATTACTAGCTGCCGTCTACAAATCTACCAAAACCTTATTCGCAGGGCAATAAAGAAAAGAGCAGTAAAATCTAAATTGTGTCTATTCTAATTTCAGTTGGCCCAGCTCGGGGTTCGACGGTCATTAGAAGGTCTTTCATACGATCTCTGTGTTGTGCACAGTTTCAAATGTACTTTTTGTTTAACGCTACTGCTGACTACCAACTGAACTACTAGGATTTTTGTTTCAGTTTAAATGAAAGTCATTAGAGTCTTTCCCTGGTGTTTTACTAATAATCCCAGTAGTTCTGTTGGTAGTTAGGCAGTACTTAGCGTTCAACAAAAAGTACATTTGAAACTGTCCATAGAGATCGTATGAAAGACCTTAACGTAACGGCCAAAGTAACTTTTGCATTTAGATTCTATACGGTACAATAAAATGGTAAGCTATGGAGAGAATGCTATGTTCGGAGTACTAAGTCTACGAGATCAAAACCAGAAATGAAGATATCTGTAGAAGGACCAAAGAAACATACATAGCGCACCAGATTGCAAGTTGAAATTGCAGGGCACATATATCGGAAGCCCGATAACCGATGGGATCGAATGTTTGAAGTGAAAACTTCCTTAGCGGCTTTGTGTACTTTTTGGGATGGGTAAAAAATGTTAAACTCGCGTCAGGACACGTGACAGACAGACAGACAGACAAAACTCTCTAAGTATAACCACAATATAAAAAATAAACACTATTTACACATATACGACAAAAAAAATATGATTATAAAGTGGCGGCCTTATCACCCATGGCGATTTCTTCCAGGCAACCTTGACGTGACCTGATCGAAAATCCGTAAGACGGCGCAGGGCGCTTGCTGTACCTGTACCTGCCTTTTTTAGTTGTTCACTGCAGGACGTAGGCCTAACCACAAAGGTTAATTGGGCCATATCCACCACGCGGGCCCAGTGCGGGTTGGTGGATTCACATACGCCATCAAATTTCTTCTACGGACGTATGCAGGTTGCCTCACGATGTTTTCCTTCACCGAAAAGCCTGGCTGTGGTGTGAAATTCCGTACATAAATTCCAAAGAACTCATTGGTACGGGACCGGGGATTCGAACCCACGACCACACGATTGTAAGGCGGGTGTCACTACCTCTTGACCACCACGGCGCTTGCGCGAGTGTGGTGTTACTGTATTTTACAACATAAATGTACTCTGTCTCCATTCAACATCATCTGAAATTAAGTACCTTATTAAACATTCAACCATTCCTTTATTCCAATGCATCATCTCGAGACTTTCATAGTTCTGTGGATAGTTCAATTTTTTTGTGATAGTAGCTAAAGAATACATAGATAAACGTAGTTTAATTGAAAAATAATCTGTCAACCAAAATATTGTAGTTAAACATTTTACTCATTTAACAATAAGTCAATAGCCATAAATATGAAACAAAGGTAACAACAATTACCCAAAGCGAACCGTGCTATATATTCGAGAAAGTTCATGAATGGATTCTATTCGGAAACGAAACTTCTGAGTTAAAACATACTTCCGAACTTCTAACTTTAGAGCCACAAAATAGCGCTAACATTATTCAGGTATGTTTTCGCAGAACTTAACATTTGAAGGAGTGAGAATAAACGTGTTTAAGGTCTCTTTATGAAGGCAAATTGTCTGACTTTAATGTTCCTATTTATTTAAGACGTGAAGCAATGATCGAGTATCGCGTAAATAGTCATTTAAAATTTGTTATTTATTTTGTTTGTATATCATCTTTACCCAAGTGTTTCGACTGTTCGTAGGTCATCAAGTATCTCCTTAGATGGTCGTTTCCTTGTATCATCTTAGTACATTAAATTTACTACAGATTTTATTTCTTTCTGTGGAGTACGAAACCTTTATATGAGAGTTTATATAGATACACAATGCCGCTAATAAATAGACAAAAATGATAAACACTTTCACTTATTCGACGTCTTCAACGCCTTCGCAGACAGCGTTAATTTGGACAAAGCATCTGGGCCGGAATCCCAGAGAGATGCAGGTTCAAATCCTGCGAACGCGTCAATTTTTGAAATGTTTATCACAAAAAGAAAGTTTCTATACACATAGTGTGTGAAACGCGATAAAAATAATTTCATTTATCAATACAGTTGTGTTTTCCTATGTACTTAGGCAATTTAGGTATATCACAAAATAAGGTAAACTTATTCGCTTACTCGAGTGTTAAATCCCAGAATACCCTCGTTCAGTCCTACCTAAATAGATTTCGTACGCTCCCGCTCGACTTCTAATTATAATAATCCGATATTACGTCGCACTTCAAGGATAATTTCGCGCCTCATTACATCGCGACGTGATCGATATAATATAATATTGTGATACAGGGGCTGTTTTATTATGGAAGCTCGGATCGCAACAATAAGTGCTCAAAGTGAGTTTGACACGTTGACGTGTTCCGCTTAATGACTAGGCGATTTGCACTGATATTTTGTTAACGTTCCGTGGAAATTGTACGTAACCCTACCTATTTTTGGAGGAATGTGCTGTATGTTCATGAAAATGTATACTCCCTGTATGAATATTTATCTATACTTATGTCTTATATTTTGTTTTTCTCTATAATTTCACTACTAATACATGGAGCAAGTATTTTTTTTTGGTGATTTTGGTATTACTTAAGTCCCGTATTGAAAGTTGATAAGTATACCAATAAGTACCTCTGAAACTCTGTACACATCGCCTTACACCTTGTATTTGTAATTGTACTATGTGGATAGCCACTCAAAAATTACTCATTGTAATAGGTATACTTTAAAATTATTAAAAATTGTAATTTTATTTAAAAAATGCGTCTAAATGAAACAAAAACCGAATAGTTTTCATTGTCGTTTCATGTTGCACACGGAAAATGAGGCCAACTACCTTTATAAATACGGAAATCTCAGGACAATTAATTATTATTTCGTGTCTACATATCACAATCACGTTTTCAAAATCCACGCACCCAGCACGCTACGCACCACTGCAGTGTTAAAAACAAAGGTCTTATCACACACGTCAGTGCAGTGACAGTGACGTGGCAGGACATTGTTCCGTCCCTTCCTCTGAAGAAGAAGGTCCCTTCTCGTTAATCCAAGGTTCCATTAGGGAAATAAGAAAATACCTTAAAATAATATTCACTCACAATTACAGCCTGATTCGGCTACCAGGTTCGAAACAGAACTGAAACGTTAGTGTATCTTATAAGTGGGTAAGTACTTATTTTTTGCGAGTCTAGATAATTTTATGTTCTTTAAACGGTTAATGATGTGAAAGTATGTGATATACTTATTGTCATTTTCCCAGTTTGAAAATCGGACAAGATTTTCTCTGATTCGTCTGATCTTAATGGGATTAGCTCGCTAATGTTGTAAGTAGAATTTATTTTAGTTTTTACCTACCGATCGTGTTCAGGATAGGTACTATCAATTTCATTACTACATTACACGACACACGCATCTAAGCGGGTATGTATACAAACGTTTTATAGAATAATTTATTACTTCTTGCATCCCCGATCATGTTTATGATATTATCGATTCGGCTAGTACAAAGTACACCTTCCTTATTGCGACCTAGTCCATGCAATTGCTGAAGTGACAATTTTCGCTGACAAACCTCGGATCTACCACGGCCCTGCCACTGCACTGACGTTCACGAATAGGCTTTTATACCCTATTCTGTTTCAATTATTCCAGCAGAATGCCGTTTTTTCATGTGTCACGCGAAAGGACGAGAGGATAGGGTTAATTGCCACTGTAGGGCGGGTCTTAACAAATGTGGCGTGAATGGAAACACGACAGCGGGGTCGCTCGCGCTGGTGGAACAGTAGGTACACTAAAAACAGTAAATAATGTTCTATCTTGTTTTAGAAATTGGATGTGAAATGTGTATTGGGCGCCGCGCCGTGTATTACCCACGCACTACCACGCAGCGTAGGTATACCGTTACCTGTAGATCTACCGTTTTTTAGGGTTCCGTACTAAGACTTCCGTCTGTCTGTCTGTCCGTTACCAGGATGTATCTTATGAACCTAGTAGTAGCTAAAGAGTTGAAATTTTCACACATGATGTATTTTGTTGCCGCTATAACAACAAATACAAAAAACAGAATAAAATAAATATTTTAGGGGGGCTTCCATACAACAAACGTGATTTGGGTCGACGGGCTCCCATACGGTACGGAACCTTCATGCGCGAGTCCAACTCGTACTTGGCCGATTTTATTTCGATATTGACACAGCTTTCAATTTAGGCTTCAAAAAAAACTTTTAGCTTTTTTACAGTTTTAGCCTGGGACACAGTCGGTAAGATTGATGCCACGTAATCTGTGGGGTATCGGGTGGTACCAGTGCCAGTGTGATCACCTTTTTCATGTATGTTGCAGGGGCTCTATAATTGAATCATTAGAACAGCTGAACGTGTGTGTAAATGGTCACGTGACTATGCAAGAGCAGGAGCAAGAATTGATAATCTTTGCTTGAGCAAACGGTAGGGCATAGCATGTGATCCTCTGTGAACGTTAGACATGATTCTACCGTTTCAAAAATAGAGGTCCCGGGGCTCTTTGATTGAATCTTTAGAACGATTGAACGTAGGTATGCTTAAATAATCATGTAAAACAATAGCAAGCATTGGATATCTATTTTATCTATATTTCTGCGAACGGTAGATCATAGCATGCGATCCTCTGTGAACGTTCGAAGTTATTCTAACGCTTAGTTAGCTTAGCGAACTTAGCGAATAGTTATTAGACTCTAAGCCCGCTCAAATTCACCTGCTCTCTTGGGCCATTTTCTTTAGTTATACAGCGCAGTAAATATTTATAATGCACTAAATACTAATACTAATTTGTATTATACTAAATATGTTTATCACGGGTGCTTTTCATAATACGCATATAAAAAAGAACTAAAACATAAAAGTGGAAACCTCAGAGCAAATAAAAAAAATCAAGAGAGAACGTTGTTGAACAGTCAAGTGTGACCAGTTTTTTAAACATGTGTGAGTGCGTTTGTGTTGCGCCGCCTTAGTTCGACTGACAAGCCAAGGCGTTGTTTCGTTGTACGTGGATGTGTGTGTAATTGTCTGCACACGGCGAGGCGTAGTTTTGGTTGGCTTCACTTGTTTGTTCACAACATTCTCTCTTGATTTTTTTATTTGCTCTGAGGTGGAAACTCTATGAGGCTATTAAAGACTTATCGCAGAGAATGCAAAATCAAAAGCGTGCTTGTAGCTCCGACGCACGCCGCAAAGGAAATACCTCGGGTTTTTAGTCGCCGAAAAATTCGCTATTCGGTCCAAGATGAGCTACTGTATCTTACTGTACTGTGCTGGAGGGCAGCGGGTCAGAGTGGGATATGGTTATGTGAAAAGTTGGCTGGATTTTGATTTGGGTGGAGCGTTTATGGCAGTTATCAATCCTGGCAAACTAATACGGCTAATGCGAAAGTTGGGCGCTTGTTTGTTAGGCCGTTGGAGACGAAACCGTGCGAGGGACGCGAATTTATATTTATAGAATTGGGGGTAGAAATGTTCTCATATAATCTATCTATCTATTCAGCCTGTTTCACCCACTGCTGATTATTGGTCTCTTCTCTTTCTTGCTATTCTCTCCGGTCCTGTGCTAGCCTCATCCATTGCCTCCCGACAAGTTTGATGACGTCATCTGACCATCGAGCTGATGGTCTGCCTCTATGTGGGTGGTCGCCATCTCTTGGGTACCACTCAGTGATTGCCTTGGTCTACCTGTTGGTCCTGGTCTCATATCATGCTTTAAAAAAATTATGAATCAATATTTCGGTCATAAAGAAAAGAAAATCTGGTTACTTTCATGTTACTTTAACGTTTTAAGGGATCCAACTCGCACTGGGCCAGCGTGGAAGATTTCTGGCTCAATCGCCATTCGCGGGTAGGCCTGCGTTCAGCAGTGGAGTGAAAGGCCGTTACAGTAGCTCTCACGATCGTGTTACTAACCGTATTGTATTCAGTTGCTGTAAGTTCTGTTATACAAGGTTATTTCTAATACATTAGCATCCTTTTGGAGCTTATTCTGTATATCAAAACTAACAACTTTAGTTCTGCGACTTTTGTCAAAACTAAAAAAAAAACAGCTGTTCCATACATTTGGTCGCGGCTGAACGATATTTTTTTTTATGGAACATCTAATTTTTTTTTCTTAGTTTTGACTAAAGTCGTAGAACAGATGTTGTTAGTTTTGATGTACAAAATAAGCCCCTAAAAGGACGCTAATTGATTGGAAATAATCCTGTATGGTGTCTTGTATTCTTGGGTAGTCCGCATTATGAAACACATTGTGTGTTCAATAATAAAATTCATCTCGTAACTAAATATCTGTCAGAATTTTAGAACGATATTTACGTTAAGCTGTTATGGGTAAACAAGCAGGCAAAGTTGCATAAAATCACAGTTAATATTTAAAATACGTGACAACCATCACGCTATATCATAATCACATAGGAAGCTCAGGTTAAGCCTAATACTGCTTTCCCATGTAACAAATAGGCCGTTGTGAGCCCAAAATGTCTATAATGTGCAATATTGGTAAATTATGTGGTAATTCCAAACGCGCTGCCAACAGCGCAGCGGATGTAGGTTGGATGAAAATTCTCCTAAAATTGCTTTCGAACGAGCTGATGCGGGCTGAATTAGTCAATTAGTTCACGAACTGAGATATAATAGTGTTTTCATATTCTAAACAAGCTCAGGTTTGAATAGTTAGCGCAGCGCGCGATAGTTAGAGTATGTGCAAAAAGAAAACCGTCGTAGCGTTACGGTGAACTAACAAGATTTTATACAGCAGCCAAGGCACCGACTATACTTGGTAGACGCGAGTACTGGCGAAAACCGTATTGGTGTCTACCAAGTATCAAACACTTTTAGTTGTACTAGCAATAAGTAACAGAGCAGTTTTGACAACGTAATATAATTAGTACAAGATTATTTTTTGCAAAAATTAGCATGACCGTCTCCACCCGTGTACAGAATTCGCGAATATTTCGCTCGGTAGCATTTTTCACGTTATTGTTGATTTATCAAAAATGGCTCCGCCGATTTCGATAAAATTTAAATGAGACCAATTTCGAAGTATACTCTTTCCAATAAAAAAAGAATTATTGAAATCGGACTACTACGAAAAAATCTATGCGTTACACATAAAAAAAATATACGCGTCGAATTGTATACCTACCTCTTCCGGTGGTTCGTCGATCAAAAATGGCACACGGGCGACCTCACCTACGACGGTTCTCTTTTTGCACAAACTCTATCTGTGCAGTCATTTTCCTCTCGTAGGTAAAACGGCAACTCAAGGATTTTTCGGGATCGTAGGCAGTTTTAACTTTCCAGTTGTAAATATCAATACTTTCTAGTATTATTTTGTGAAATTTTCACACGCTTGATAGGGTTAACGTAAACTGTTTTCTTTTGGATTTGAACAGTGTCATAAAATATATTCGTTCGTTTCAGCCATAGGACGTCCGCTGTTGGACAAAGGCCTCCCCTAAAGATCTCAAATAAGACCGGTTGGTAGCGGCTTGCATCCAGCGCGATCTTGCGGTCTTGATGAGGTCGTCCATCCACCTTGTGGGTGGACGTCCTACGCTGCGCTTGCCGGTACGTGTCCACTCGAGAACTTTTTGACCCCATCGGTAATCAGTCATCCGAGCTGTGTGCCCTGCCCATTGCAATTTCAACTTGCCAATCCGCTGGGCTATGTCGGTAACTTTGGTTCTTTTACGGATCTCCACATTCCTGATTGGATTCCGCAGAGAGACTCCGAGCATAGCCCTCTCCATAGCTTGTTGGGCTACTTGGAGCTTACTAATAAGGTCCATAGTGAGAGACCACGTTTCTGTTACATAAATCATCACTGGCAACACACGCTGGTCGAAAATTTTCGAATTGAGGCACTGAGGTATGCCGGACGAGAAGACGTAACGCAATTAACACATAAAATATGTGGCAAGTTTCATTTCAGATCATCATTAACTTCTCACAACAACACCAATCTGTGCAAGCAAATAAAATTATTCAGAAGCATCTTCAAAAGTATCCCAACGCTTTAAGATATTAGTTACTTTCAACTCCCCTACAAACACTTGCAAACTATATACACGACAACGCACGAAAACCAGCAGAACCCGCCTAACTAAAATGAATCTAAAGTAAACTTTCTTTCCTAATATTTTTCACCAAATCTAGCCTGAAATAAACTCACACTTCTCGGTAATCTGAAGCAAACAAATAACATGAGGCAAAATTATTCAGAAGCATCTTCAAAAGTATCCCAACGCTTTAAGGTATTAGAAACTTTCCACTCCCCTACAAATACTTGCAAACTATATGCACGAAAACGCACGAAGACCAGTAAAATCCGCCAAACTAAGACTATAGTCTAAAACAATCTAATATTTTTACCACATCTAACCTGAAATAAACTCACACTTCTTGGTAATCTGAAGCAAACAAATAACATGAGGCAAAATTATTCAGAAGCATCTTCAAAAGTATCCCAACGCTTTAAGGTATTAGTAACTTTCAACTCCCCTACAAATACTTGCAAACTATATGCACGTAAACGCACGAAGACCAGCAGACTCCGCCAAACTATGATTAATTAAACCGAACTTTCTCCGTGACTAGCTCGAAGCCCGCCTTAAGCAGATATAAGCCGTGATAAAATTATTCCTGCTCTCATTACGCTTTGAACTTTGCACATACAATTATCTTGGCTGCCTTTCGTCGACTGAACCTCGGGATTTTCTCTTTAGTTGAAGATGTACGGATCTTAATTTGCGAGCTTAAATGCCTAACTTGGCTTGCAGTTGGGTAGGATACGTTTATCTTATCATAATATTGTAGGGTTTCTTTTGTAGCGAAGTATAAAAGTTGGAACTTCAACGATTATGAATATTATTGAAGTTACTTTTACCCGTAATTTTACTATTTAAGTTCGAAAAAGCCGGGTGGCTAGCCCTGGTGTCAGAGTCGATTAGCTCTTTATAGCGAGAGTATATTTGTAAAAAGGGTAGAAATATACAACAAATTGCCTCAGTCATTAAAAGACATTCATGATACAAATATTTTTAATTTTAAACTTAAAAAAATTCTGATTGACAAGGCTCCATTGACGATTTTTTATATCGATAATCATTTTTATATAAGTTAATAAGTATAAGTGATAATTTTAGTGTAAGAAATAATAATTATGTTACTCCATTTATTTTTTCATAACCAAATAGTTTTGATATTACTATTTTAATGAATTATTAACAATGTACCTACATTGACTACAACACATGAACATTGTAACACCCGTGTTTTGCGAAATAAATGAATTGAATTGAATTGAGTTTTTAAGTCGCCTGAAGGCTTCTAACATGGCTAAGCGGTTAAAATAATAGGCCTAAGATTTAATGTATCATCTGAGCTCCGGTAGTGCTCAATTGTAAATGCTACCCGCGGTCACCCATCCGAAGACTGACCGTGCTGAACGTTGCTTAACTTCGATGATCGCTAACGAATACCTAGTCAAACTACGCTATGAGCGCTACATTTTTAGGGTTCCGTACCTCAAACGGAAAAAACGGAACCCTTATAGGATCACTTTGTTGTCCAAATGTCCGTCTGTGTGTATGTCAAGACTCTTTATCTCGGGAACGCATTAAGATATCGAGTTGAAATTTAAACTGTATACGTATATCTATGGTCTCTTGCAGTTGTGTAAAAGAAAAATTTCTCAGTTATCGTTTAAAAAAGTTTATGCCGTAAAAACCGCATATTTCGACACTCACAAAAATCAAAACCTACAGGGTACTTCCCGTTGACATAGAACTATGAAATTCGACGAGAAGCATTGTCTTACAGTACACATAATCTGAAAACTGTACATTTTTATTTATATGACAAAAAAATAGGGCCTCAAAATTCACAAATATGGGCTCAAAATTCAAATTGAGTAAATCGTATCATGTAAGGTGTCATATAAAAGAACTTCATTAGCACGTGCTAAAACAGGTTTTTAATTGTTTTAAAAACATGTTTGTACGGAATCTTCGATGTGCGAGCCTGACTCGCACTTGTCCAATTCGCAATTCCAGACCAAGAAGATATATCTGTCTACGGTATCAATCAATATTTAATGAATCATACGTAATAGTTAAGTATATAATTATTTTTTGCAAAAAATAGCATGACCGAATTCACCCGTGTACAGAATCATTACATAGTATAAAACAAAGTCGCTTTCCGCTGTCTGTCCCCATGTATGCTTATATCTTTAAAACTACGCAACGGATTTTAATGCAGTTTATTTTAATAGATAGAGTAATTCAAGAGAAATGTTTATATGTATAATACACCTGTGCGAAGCCGGGGCGCATCGCTAGAACGCAATTATTATGCACGGATCGATGTAACATTTTTCACTTTATTGTTGATTTATCAGAAATGGCTCAGCCAATTTCAATAAAAATTTCATGGGACCAATTTCGAAGAGTAGGGCTGGAGCGGCGGCCAATTCGGCTGAGCAGCACAAGCGGCGCAAATATGCTAACCTCGGTAGTGGTTACATATTTGAGCCATTTGGAGTTGAGACTTTGGGTCCGTGGGGGCCGGGAGCTCATCTCGTTTTCAAAAGTCTTTCTGAGCGTCTGGTGGACGCGACGCGTGACCAAAATGCTGGTGTTTATTTGGCTCAACGTATAAGCATTGCCATTCAGCGTGGCAATGCTGCCAGCATGCTGGGCACGCTGCCAACTGGCAGTGGGCTTGAAGGGTCTGTGGATGATCCAATTGCTTTCTATGTAGTAGTAGTGTAGTATTGTCATTAACAATATTAAAAAAAAAAATTCGAAGTACTCTTTCCAATAAAAAAATAATTATTGAAATCGGACTACTATGAAACCGTATGCGTGGTTATACATTAAAAAAAAATACGTGTCGAATTGTATACCTCCTCCGGTGGTTCGTCGGTCAAAAATGTAATATCATGTTGGGTGGAATTATAACATAAATAATGAATATTTTAAAGGAGTTTAAGGGAGTAGCAACAAGGGTTACTCTTTTAAGGAGATTAGGCAGTGCATTATCCTCTTAACGAGTGTTCATGTGTAATGTGTATTTAAAACTTTAATCTGCACTTTAGCACTCAGTATTAGCATTATTAGCCGGTCACGGCTTAAGAAGCTTACATTTAAATAACAGTAGGTCGATTGATGCATCAAATTTAACTTATAGACGTTATAATGAAAGACTAGCTTTTACCCGCGACTTGGCTCGCCTGATAGTTAGATTTTTGTACGATCCCATAACCTTAAAATCAAATACGTAGATCTCGTTGACATCTCTTATTTTTGTGAAAACAGCAATGGTCAAAAATTTACAGTTACCTACGGAAATAAATCACTTTTTCATCACATCTATACGAAAAGGACTGCTTGGTTCGCCTTTAAGTGCGCCCAAAGGTGGTGTTTTCTATAAGGAACTTTATAAGTGCGCCGGAATTATCTTTGCCGCGCACTTTTTGAATTTGGAAGTATTTAATGTTAGTGGTCAGCGCAAATGAATAAAAAGAATGTAAATATAAATTTTCAATGTTTTATTATTATACCATTTACTTAATTTAAATTTAGTTGTTACTCTATATTTTATTTAATAATAATAATACAATAAAATATGAGGCGCCTTTTATTTTCTGATAGAGGTGATGAAAAGTAGAGTGTTGGCACTCTGGCGCAAAATATATTTTTGGCTCGGGCGACGTACTTTGAATCCCTTGCTACGTTTAGGATTCTACTAAAGAATCCCTCACTTCGCTCTGGATTCAAAAAAGCGCCCTCGCCGTAAAAATATTATTTGATCCCATATGATACAATCTACTACTAGACTTAAATAAAAGTAAATTCGTATGGGCCGGGTGGCTAGCCCTGGTGTCTCTGTTATTAAGCCGCCTGAAGGCCTCTGACGTGGCTAGACGTTTAATACAACCAGGGCCTACATTTTTCTTCCCAGTGCTCAATCCTGTTTATGTAATATATCCAAGGGCTGATCATCGATTGATTTGACAGTTATTCGAGCATTGAACATTGAATGTAACTTATAGGTTGGCTATGGAAAATCAATCAACCGTTAATAATAAATAAGGAACATATTATATGCAACTTCTTGTGATTAATACAATTGTTAAAAAATATTCCTGTTTTTATTCCGAGAACTAAAAAAATCTTATTGGTCTAACTCGTCCCCGGTCCGTCCATAAGTTAAGGGACTCCAGCTCGTTAATGGAAGGAGTTACAGACCTGAAAATTTCAGGTCTATGTTATGAATCAGGAATATGTTATGATCAGAATATTTAATATGTGTTTGACCGCTATCTGACCTGATATAAAGCAATGATGCGGTCTACGATGGAGGTTGCGAGGGATAGGACCATTAATTCTTAGACCTTGCGCCGCTAAACAACCGGTAGGTACTGGACCACTGACACATATTTTTCACTAGTTTGTGAAAAAAGAGAACGATCGTGGCGGTTCGGTGAACTATAGATACTCTATAAAATATAACTTGATCTCTGAGACAGCTGTCAGAAAAATCGCACCTATGAAGCCCTGAAATTCTTAATAGTACAGACAGTATCTGTCAATGTCATACTTTATGGGCATGCCGATTAGTGATGGGCGACGAATGATCGTGACCACAGAGTTTTAAATAAAGTTTTATTTTTGTTTTAGTTTATACAAACGATATTTTAAATCAAACTAAAGTTATCATTAATTTTACTGTATATTTTAATATCATAACATTATTTACATGTGTATATACTTGATCTCAAATAATAGTGAGTAAATTGAATCCAAATTATCACCTACTCATGTAACATTTGGTATCGTTTAATTTAGTAACGTTTGTAATTAAATTAAACCCAATTATATGTTACATTAGCATCTATAATAGTGAAAAACGTCGATAAATATTATCGTAACATTATTTACATGTGTACATACTTGATCTCAAATAATAGTGAGTAAATTGAATCCAAATTATCACCTACAACTACTCATTCGATTTCATTACAACATTGTTTAATAATCGATTTTTTCCACCACCATCCCAACTTTAAAAATGTCAATCTTCTATGTCAATGTCACTGTCGCAGAGATCAAGCTATATTTTATGCAGTATAACATAACATTTTAATCAGCAGCCAAGGTACCGACTATACTTGGTAGACGCGAGACTGATGAAAACCGTATTGGTGTCTACTTAGTATCAAACACTTTTAGTTGTACTAGAAATGACGTACCAGTGATAACAACGTAACAAAATTAGTAAAATGGCACCGACCTCACCCGCGACGCTTCTCTTTCTACACAAACTCTACTACTAAATAGCAGTTGTTAATTAAACGTAAAAACGTGTTTTATAGAATTGGAATCTGATGGTTACTGTTCAGTTTATATTAATGCTTTTTTTTTTTTTTTTAAACTTACTCATGACCATGGATACAGAGTCCTTCAGTCGAAGTCTTAAATAATGCTTTTTTTTCAACTTCTCAGTAAAGCAGTGGAGACTTTACTAGAGGCGTCTATGGAGTTTTGGTAATAACACGGAAGAACATGATACGTCACATTATATCACTTGCCTACACTCATGCACGTAAATCAGCTCATAATCAACGAAATACCACCATTTTACACTAATTATCACTGATAAAAACACAAGTTTAACAAAATAATACAATGAGGCGACATGATTTTTCCGCGTTCCCGCCAAAACTCCTAAATTAATGCTAAACTTAATGTGTTGCAATCTTTGAAACTGACATATGTAAAAATGTAACGACAACAGCGCCTTCATGAAGTAGAACTTCATGCAGGTATTTTTTTATTTTATTTTCATTGTTAAATACTCGAAATTAAATAGAAAACTACCACTATTGTATCCTGTTTTTGACGGACGAACCACCGGAGGAGGTATACAATTCGACGCGTATATACGCTTATATACGCGTATACGCATGACATAAGTGACCACTCTCACTCGAATAAGCAGTACCCGACAGGGTCCATACTGAACTTTATTATTAACATCCTGTACTGTATGGAAGCATGAATAAATGAAATGAAATGAAATAACTTTTTACATAGTGGTCCGATTTCAATAATTATTTTTTTATATGGCAAAGATTATACTTCGAAATTGGTCCCATTAAAATTTTAACTAAATCGGCTGAGCCATTTTTGATAAATCAACAATAATGTGAAAAATGCTACATCGATCCGTGCGAAATATTCGCAAATTCTGTACACGGGTGAAGTCGGTCATGCTGATCTTTGCAAAAAAATATCTTGTGTAACGTTACGTTTATTTTGTCAGTAACCTACCAAACGCTTTACTCTTTGGATTATGTCGAGAGTGAAATCCATCTTCGTTTGTTTTAATTTGGGAACAATCAATTATAATTAAAGTGTTCTAAAGTTAAGCCCATCAATTGTTGCTTCCCAATTTGCCTGTTCGCCGCTACTCGTCACTTGAGCACCAGATTTGTTGCGGGAAGAATATTCTCACTTACAATTTTATTTAAAACTGCTCTATTCAATTTCTCTTGAATGAACAGTCACAACCAAATGCATGTGAAATGGCATTTTTACCGACTTCCAAATAAGAAGAGCTATTATGTTTGTCTGTATGTTTTTTTTTGTGTATGTTCACCGATATTTTCGCTTATTGCAACTTTATTTACGTGAGGTCAGTACTTACCTACAGTATTTATACTTTTTATATTCGTCTCTATCATCTATACCAATATTATAAAGAGAAAAGATTTGATTGTTTGTTTGTTTGCATCGAATAGGCTCCAAAACTACTGACCCGTTTTGAAAAATTCTGTCACTGTTGGGAAGCTACACTATTTAAGCTAGGCTATATTATTTTTTTTTTTAATTATGGATCCTTACAAAAACTCCCATAACTTACAGCCAAGGTGTAAAAATCATCATTAAAGAACTCATTGATACGGGATCAGGATGTGTGACGTTACTTGGTTAGATTTAGATAGTTTGATGTAGTAATTTTCACACTTTTGTTCATTTTTAGGGTTCCGTACCCCAAACCGAAAAAACGGAACCCTTATAGGATCACTTTGTTGTCCGTCTGTCCGTCTGTGTGTATGTCAAGATTCTTTATCTCAGGAACGCGTAAAGATATCGAGTTGAAATTTAAAGTGTATACGTATATCTATGATCTCTTGCAGTTGTGTAAAAGAAAAACTTCTCAGTTATCGTTTGAAAAATTTAGAGCTGTGTATGTCGTAAAAAAACCGCATATTTCGACACTCACAAAAATAACCTACAGGGTACTTCCCGTTGACATAGAACTATGAAATTTGGCGAGAAGCATTGTCTCAGAATACACATATAGGAATAAATCTGAAAACTGTACATTTTTATTTAAATCACAAAGTGAGTAAATCGTATCATGTAAGGTATCATATAAAAGAACTTCATTAGCCCATGCTAAAACAGGTTTTTAATTATTCTAACAACGTGTTTGTACGGAACCTTCTATGTGCGAGCCTGACTCGCACTTGTCCGGTTTATTAAACTCTGTCAGCTTCAGATTCTCAAATTAGGTTAAATTTAAAATTGAATTGAGAACCACTTTTTTGATGTCGGTTAAAACAGACTGTCGTTTTCTTGTGAATCTCTCTTTTCTACATCCTTATGTACTGAATCAATCAATTTTTGATTAGGTTATTAATTTTTTATTATACCGTACCATCATCAAACTTGGCTTACTTAATCACTTACATTACCTGTATTATCCTCAATCTTCCTTCCTTTGCAAAAGAAACTTAAAAATACCGCCCTATTTCGAGAGAGTGGTGTTTTTTTGAAGCAAGCTCAATTGTTAGTCTGGATATTTGGAGAAACTCTTATTTACTTCCATCTACTTAGGCATTCATTCAAAGTTTCTTTACAAACCGTTTTTAAGGCAACCATTTTGTTCCCCAAGAAAAATAAATTCTTTGACATTGCGAAAAAGTAAACATTTTTCTACCGGGAAAGTTCACTGAAGGCGCTTTGTTTTAGGGCAACAATAAGACTAGACTTAAATCAGAGGTTTTCAAATCAAAACACAAAAAACTCATGATTTTTATGACTCCTGAAGAAGCTACTTCATTAAATTAATCTATAAACACTAGAAAAACAAATAGTCATATTGATTCTATTGCCTCTATATTCTATACCTTACAATGTTTACTACCTAACACCCTAAACTTACACATGCAAGAAAATAAATTGACTTATAACACTCTTAGGTTAACTGTACTGTACCAGCCTTTTGAATAGTCCACTACAGGACGTAGGCCTACCCACGAGGGGTGATTGGGCCATATCCACCACGCTGGCCCAGTGCGAGTTGGTGGATTCACATACGCCATGGAATTTCTTCTAGGTTCTAGGTTGCCTCACGACGTTTTCCTTCACCGAAAAGCCAGTGGTGTGAAATTCCGCACACAAATTCCAAGGAATTCATTGGTACGGGACCGGGATTTGAACCCGCGACCTCTCGATCGTAAGGCGAGTATCATTACCACTAGACCACCATGGCTTTCAGGTTAACTAACATTGGCATATACAGGGTTATTTCTAATCAATTAGCAACCTTTTACTTATTCTTATTCTGTACATCAAAATTAACAACTTTTATTCTGCAAAATTTGTCAAAACTCAAAAAAGTTAGCTGTAACATCATAGGCGGGTGTACAATATTTTTCTATGGAACACCATTTTTTTTTAGTTTTGACAAAAGTCGCAGAATTGTAGTTGTTAGTTTTGATGTACAGAATAAGGATGCTAATTGATTAGAAATAACCCTGTATATTCACTTATAAACGGGAAACACTAACAAGATCTAACAAAATGTTTTGTAAGTAATAACTGTTGTTAGTAAAATTAGTCCATTTATAAATTATTATTGTAGGTAGGTTTAAACAGACAGTGAATATGTGTCTCAAAAGTTGTAATTTGACATGCAAACATTTTTGCAACGCAGCTATTAGAAAACTAAGATCTTTATCTTCTAACTCTACTTAAAATCTTTGTTTTGAATAAAAAAAATCTTTAAAAATAATGTGAAAAAATATTGAAAACACTTCACTAATAAATAACACCCTTAATTTTCGAGGTCGCTCGCAAGAAGTTTCTTTTTTTAATACCCTTAAACTTATTTGCCTCAGCAAAATAGCGGAAATACACTAAACATTTATTCAAAACCAAGATTTGAAGATGAATTTCCGCAAAGTAACGCCTGATTCAATCAACTAACTCTAGTAGAGTAGAAACGCTTCATTCAATCAACTAACTCTACTTAATGGAGTAGAAACAAAAAAAAAATGAGACGTCATTACTAACATCAACATTTCACTCGATGCACTCGAGTATTTGTTTGTCCCTTGTAAAGAATGTTTCCTGTCGTAAACAGTATCCAATGACCCGTATCCTTCATATTTTCATACATATCGCCACTAAATCAACAGTGGTATACAGCGAAACGACGATATTGTGATTTTATGCAGTTGCCAGAGTTGACCTCTGGCTGATTTATCCCTTACGACGACTTCGGCAAAAATTGGCAAAAAATAATTTGGAGTGATGCCAACACTAAGGCCGCACGCACGATGGATGTGTACAACAGTAATCTATCTTTGCACCAACTCGGGGTTGGAATTATTTGAGATGGATTGTTGGGTTTGGAAAATTGAGCTGTACCTTGTATTTAGTAAATTGGACAATTTGAAGGTAGGTAGGTATTGTAGAGTTAGGTTTAGGCACAGTAAATACATAACATTAGGTTATCTAAGGCCGCCCGCCGAGTTATTAGCCTACTCTTGCGTTGATCCCCAGGGTTGTCAGTTTTACTTTTAGTTAATATTTTATACCAAGCAGCACTTGATCTAAATTTATGCAATAAAAAGCATAATATGATTGAATATTTTACCAATTTATAAATTTAGTAAAAATAAAAAACCTTTATTCATACATAAGACAATAGAAAAAAAAATCAATAGTAATTTGCAATATTAATTATTGTGAAATTGCCCTTATTACACTATACGCGACAAATGCGTTTACCGAAACGATGTTTCGTACTCAATCTTCTGTTTTATAGTAAAACTAGACTTCTTAAAGCTTCTTACTTTAGCTCTAAACATAGTATTCAGGAAGTAAATTTGGGAATAAATTTATAAGGAAATATAAAAATTAATATGGAATTATAAATACGCGCGGCGCGCACGCACACATTCAAACCGAGAGCGGCACGTTTGTATGAAGATATTTTACTGTCTGTTATACTGTGGTTTAGGTTTTGGTTTAGTATTTTGTAGCGTAAGTAGTAAATTAATCAGCATGTATTTACCTACTAAATTAAATTTGAAAAAAATGGTGATACTTACTGTATCGTGAATTGTAATTATGTAGTAAAAAGGGATGCTTTTCACAATCACAAGATTGTGAGCTTATAAAAAAAGTAATAAGAGAGATCATTTCTAACAAATAACAATATTTTTTATAATAGAAATAAATTATTATTAAAATCTGAACGAATCAAAATTAAAAATATTTTTGTGAGGCAGTAAATCCTACATAAAGCCAAAGCTACGAGTTTCCGCAATTTTAAAATCAAACTATACAAACTGTACAACGCTGCTGCTGCAAACGCATTCCCTTTTAAGTTTAACTTTCTACAATCTAAGACTCATATCGTATCGTTAATCGTACGTATACATTACCATTTTTCACTTTTTCAACTTTGACACTATCAAAATAGTATTGCAAATTTGCGACGTTAAAACGTACAATAATTTTACATCTAGATGATAGGTATTGCGTCTATAATGTTTCAAAAACAGAAGCTGTATCACTGAATTTCAACTACATTGTGTCGTCGTGCCTATATCAATGTCGGTAAATCTTGGCGTGACGGGCGCGTAAAGAATTTTTTTTCGCCTCTATCGGCATAGATAAGATTAAAGACTGGGACGTGGAGTAGTAAAAGTAATTGGGTCATTTGTTTTGTTTTAAATAAGACGTCTTATGTACCAATAGACTACTAAATAAATGTGTTCTATTTATTGATAATATTCCTATTAATTAATCGCCAAAGTCTAGACATAATTAGATAGAAGAAAACAAAGTAAGACGATTTAAAACGTTGTATGTCATAATATGACCACTATTGTTTTATGATGTACATCAAGAAACCTGAACCTCTGTAAATCTGTATATAAGTAGCTAGGTAGTTGTCATAGAAATTATATTTCTCACTAACTTTATTTTATTAAAAACTTGATTCAGAAAATTCTGAAACTCTATATAGATTATTTATACTGGGAGACTGGTAAATATTTAGATTAAGAGGCTTATTCTGTACATCAAAACGTCCGTCCACTGTTAGACATAAGCCTTCTACCTACATTGATATCTGACTTAGTTTTGACAAAAGTCGCAGAACAAAAGTTGTTACTTTTGATGTACAAAATAAGCCCCTAAAAGGTTGCTATAATATAGGTAAATGTTTGCCAGTCACCCTGTATAATCTTCTTACACTAAATCTTGTTGGATGCACACCGTTTCCAAGCAGATGTCAATGTAGGTAGAAGATTTATGTCTAACAGTGTACGGAAGTTCAATAGCTAAAATGATAGTAATGAAGTTTGCAAAAAATATTTATATTAAACTTTTCTTTTTTCTTCGATATTTAATTAAATATTAATATCATTAGTATTAATATAAATCCGTCGAACGGAAAAACGGACCAAAATTCTTAGAACCTGAATATTTTAGTTTTCTGGCTCGAATTTCGATAGAATTACAGTGTAGGTGTAAATATGTGTATAAAATCTTCAACATTTTCACAGAAACCCAAATTTCCAGCTAACTAATAAATAATGTAGATAAGTAAGTATCGATTAATAAACAAATTGAAACCTCTATAAAACCTCTTTTGTTAAGTAAGTACTCGTAAGTATAAAAGGTCATAAGAACGCACTTTCCAGAGCAGCAAAACTTTAAAAACACATTATTTCAGCTTAATAGCGCTTGAAAATAGTATTCAAGTTTCATAAAATGTCTACGAAGTTGGTGTTTGCAGTAAAAAGTCGTATTAGCGAATAAAAATGACTAAACGACATTGTAAACTGTAATAGTAAAGCTGAAGACTTTGCAACTTTTGGTCTAAGGATATTTTTCTTACGAAAGAGCTTGTGAATTTAATTTACTTGAGACGAGTTAGTATGAGTTTATACGTGAACGGAACTGCTGTAAACTAAACTACAGTAACAATCGTTTCCATTCTAGCTCCGTATATTTTTGTACAGAGCGCCCCTGGAGAAAACAAGGAAGAATTATCAAAAATGTATGGAGCCAGAAGAAAACGATTATAGTTTTATTTTACCTTGCTAACTCACACTACAGACTCCGTGCCTAGAAATGTTTACTGCCATAGAATATTTAGTAATGCTCAAATAACATTTTTAAGAACTAGACAAACCTGTAGCTCCATCCGTAATTGTATAACATACTCGTAACAAGAACCAAACATTAAAATGCTAAAAATTGCGTCTATAGTAATATGCCGAGAAAAAACCAAACTGAGTAACGAAATGCCATTATATTTAATCAGAAAATATTATTTTTATGTATGAAATAAATCCACGAGAAAAAATCTGATTTTTTCTACATCTTAATTTTTTTGACTTGATAACGCCTTATTAAATGATGAACGCCGCCTGCACGCACGAAAAAGAGTCACGTTCCGCCTGAGCCGAATGTGTAAGCGAGAGCGCGGACTACGCGATAGAGAGACACGATCAGTCTAAGCGTTTGGCTTGTTGCAGTTGTTTTCTTATGACTTTATCAAGTAGAAATATCGTCATTAAACTGACTATGCAGACAACCATGTTTAGGGTTCCGTACCTCAAAAGGGAAAAACGGAACCCTTATAGGATCACTTTGTTGTCCGTCTGTCCGTCTGTATGTATGTCAAGACTCTTTATCTCGGGAACGCGTAAGGATATCGAGTTGAAATTTAAACTGTATACGTATATCTATGGTTTTTTACAGTCGTGTAAAAGAAAAACTTCTCAGTTATCGTTTAAAAAAGTTAGAGCCGTTTATGTCGTAAAAAACAGCATATTTCGACACTCACAAAAATCAAAACCTACAGGGTACTTCCCGTTGACATAGAACTATGAAATTTGGCGAGAAGCATTGTCTTAGAGTACCTACACATATAGGTATAAATCTAAAAAATGTATATTTTTATCTAAATTACAAAAAATTTGGGCCTAGATTCACAAAATATGGGTTCAAAATTCAAAGTGAGTAAATCGTATCATGTAAGGTATCATATAAAAGAGCTTCATTAGCACATGCTAAAACAGGTTTTTGATTTTTTTTTAATTTATGACGAGAAAAGTGAAAAAAAAACTTTTTTGTCCATGATTATGAGATTTTAACAACTTGCTTTCCAATTTTGTAAAATTTTCTGGATTTCTACGGAACCCTCGGCGTGCGAGCCTGACTCGCACTTGTCCGGTTTTTTTGTTGATGTGAGATTTTATTCGAAAGTTACCTAATTCTGTATCAGTTTAAGTTTAATTGATCCAGTTCAGCACAGAAAAAAGGCGGCGCCTCCTAGTCTATATAACTGAATATTTACCCCGCGGTAAAAGGAAATAGCGAAAGCAGCAAATAGGAAATATAAAACTGGAGAGGTAATGGTGCGAGAATGCAATAACCCAGCTCCGAGGCTAGGTCTTAAGGAGGTCACTCAACGGCACTATTCCCTTAACAAAGCAAGATTTGATGATGAACGTTGCATTACATTGTGGTAACATTAAGTTCTTGAATAGAGACTAGGCACGTAGCGTTGAACGTCCGACACACTATGAGAGAGAAGCGTAAACCCCAAGGTGGACACTTGGGCAGACAATTCGATTAGTATGGTAGAGATGTTCTGCAGGACTTTATTGATTTTATATTTTAATCTGATGTAAAAAAGCCGTGGTGGTCTAGTGGTAATTACACCCGCCTTACAATCGTGAGGTCGTGGGTTTAAATCCCGGTCACATACCAATGAATTCCATGGAATTTATGTACGGAATTTCACACTACGGGCTTTTCGGTGAAGGAAAACATCGTGAGGCAACCTGCATGCATCCGTAGAAGAAATTCGATGGCGTATGTGAATCCACCAACCCGCACTGGGCCAGCGTGGTGGTAAGGCCCAATCACCCTTCGTGGGTAGGCCTACGTCCTGCAGTGGACTATTAAATAGGCTGATACAGTACAGTACAGTACCTATGTAAGCCGCAATATTATCAATTAGCTTATTCCCACGGCTCCGCCCGCGTGGTATTTTGACTTTTGTGCTATCCCACAGGAACCATTTATTTTTTGGGATACAAAGTAGCCTATGTCACTTTCAGGCCCTTGAACTGTATCCATGCCAAAAATCAAGTCAATCCGTTGTTCCGTTACTGCGTGAAAGAGGAACAAACCAACAAACTTTTCGGATTCATAATATTAGTATGATAATATCGAATAAGTAGTTTTGCTATTAAATTCAACTTTAAGATTTGGGTAGCATTATAATTACAAGTACAGTTATCCAGAATTGGTGTACGAAGCCTAAAGAACTAAGCCATCATTATTAACAACTTTTATTAAGCTCCGGAGAACAGCTGATTGTTTTTTTTAATTCCGGTTTGGCCCCATTGTAAAAATTGTTCATAATGATGGTCTTACACACCTCCTTTCAGCTTCAGTGCAGGGCAAACAGATAACCCTGTATACAATTATTTAAATTACAAATAAATGCATTTTTATCACTGACCGTATCTCATACCGATTGACAAACAAACAAACAATATCTTTATTGTACACCATATAACAGATACATTAATTTAGATTTTTTCAGATGTTGTACAATGGCGGCCTTATCGCCTTTGGCGATTTCTACCAGGCAACCTTTGGATGGACTGGAGAAAAATTAAATAATAGGAATACGGTCGGCGGTGTAAACATACTGTGACAAATATTATACTTATATATCTTATAAATATACTAATAACGTGTAAAAATAAATATAAAATACATAAATACATACTTATATATAAATACATAATTTATACCAATTGACTTGTTTTGGTATCCGTTTATGAGTGGTATTTGTTCGAAGTAGAAAATTGATTACTAAGTATATTAAATATCTTTGGTACCTCTCGATAGCTATTCAGCGGGGCAATGCAGCTAGTCTAATTTGACGACGTTTGAGAGGGGAACGGCTCTCGATAGACATTAGGAATAGGTTAAGTTATAAGTGATATTATATATATCATATTATTATATTGCGTATGAAATGTGATGGCGTGATGTGTATTTTTTTTTATCGTGGACAAACTTTTGTGTTGACAATGTTTTTTACGACATGTAAATATGTCTTTGGTACCTATTATTTCTGGAATAAAGATATCTCCTTACTATAACTTACCATACTATGGCCGTACTAGGAACGTGACGAACAAAAAATACTTTTCTTGTATTGAAAAGTATGGGACTTTTTTATATGTATGGGACTTTTTTATATGCCCACTGTTTTATATAGTATCTTTTATAAACTATTTTATAATATTTTACATTGTTCCGTCATCGACCAGCGTTAGTGCTCTTGATCTCGACTGTTTTTTTCACCAGACAACGAACCGTTAAAAAATGGATACCCTTGTTCACGCATATTTTATTTACCGGATGGATGTCCGTTTAGAGTGCCAGTGCCGTCTATATGCGCTAGTTTAGTCTGGCTGCCAGCTTTGATTAGTGTGTACCTATCTGTCAGACAGATTCCATGATCAAAGGATAAACAATTATTTTCGAGTAAAAAGAACGTAGGTAGACGGCACTTAATTTAAAGAAGGCTATGCGACCGGCGTCGTCAACAAGCTCCAATATAACCGCTATTTCGCTTCCAGCGATAAGGCCGCCTAGTGTTGCACTATCTTAAGAATTTCACTAATGTACCTATTTATTGTTAGTTTGTTTTGTGTGTACAATAAAGAGTTATTTGTTTTGTTTGCTATTTGGGACACCAGACCGATGTCCGTCGCGCCGACGCGGCGACGTGCATCTTGCGAAAATTTCTCGCCGGTTGGATGTCCGGTGCGTCAATACACGTTCATTATAAGCCATACACCACCCCGAATCCGGTGAAAAAAACGGTCCGTTGTCTTGTGAACCAAATTGCCGTGAACAAGCGCGCTTATTGAGGTACGGCGATAGTACGTAGTAGTGTGGCGTTTATGGCATATCGTATCGTGTTTTGGCGTACCATGAACGGTCATAGTATTGTACATCATACCATTATTATACAGACGCCTTTAGAAAGGAATAGATATTATCCGAAAGCTCCCATTAAGTGACCACCTTTACGAACAAGCCTAGGTCATACAGAACACTAACGAGTTTCCAAGTGCTGTAAATCTATCAGATCGTCTTAGAGATCTGCCAGTCCACTTGATTGAGGGAGAAACTTAGATTGAAATATTAATCGTCCTATTTGTTTGGAATTGATTTTTGATATCTAATATTCTTATCTAATCAATCGTATCGTAAGTTTACATTTTATTGGATAAGTGATTACTTACCATGTGTTTCTCTAGATTACGAATTTAGTGGTAGAAAAAAGGTGGGCTGAAAAGACGGCCAGCGGGTGTAAAGTGGCCCTATTTCCAATAGATCAAAAATTTTTTTTTGCTTTTTCTCACATTTTGTCGATTCCAAAATGCGATTTTGTATGAAAAAGCAATTGTTTCTCTAATTCTAGGTTGGCCCCTTGTTAAAAGTGGTTCATAATGAGGGTTTTGATCACCTATTTTGGCTTGGTAGGTACAGTATTCTTTAGTTATAATACACAGGATAATGTCAAAAGATAAAAGGCCCAATTATGAAGGTGTCATCATAATTATGATAGCTAATTAGACTATATCTGTTTCTTTTTCACTTTAGGCATTCGATAGAGAGAAAACTTTTTACATTGCTATTAAATTTACGATGGCGTTTTCATAATTGGGCCTATTATCTTCTTTGCCTTGTTCTATGAAACTATTATTATATTATAATTAACGGGACAATAGCTTTAAGTTTATTTTTAAATAGTGCCACTTAGTATAATTTCGAAGGACTAGGAATGGTTGTGGCAACATTCCTGGGGTAACGTTTGTAACAAACGCTGCTGATTGGTTCCAAGGAGGTTTTCAAGTGATATCGCATGATCGGCCGATGGGCGGGAAAATGCGATGATGACTTGACAGATGTCACTTGAGAGTTGTAGGGAGACCTGGTTCGGAGAGGTTATGTTGAAAATGTGGTTGAGAACAGCTCGAGTTGTGATTCTGGATAAAATGGTCGCAGCGTGAGTTACGCTGCGGAACGCCATATCCTTCGCTTAAAGTTTTCTCTATAGTAGTCATACGTAATCTTCTGTGAAATAAAGTGATTGTTCGTGACGTCGCAATTTATCTCCTAGCCCGTTTAACCCACGCTACGCCACACTGAAGTATTGTTGGATCGGATGGTATAAAATCATTACCACATTGAATCACCATAACTGATGCGGATCCTTTTATGGATTCGACATAATTATACTACATAGAGCAAGCAGTTATGTACAAAGTCTATTCCTAATTGGAACTTATTTATAGTTATATTTTCGTTGTCTTTAGTGTCTAGTCTAGTCCCCACAGAGATCTAGAGATCTCTTTTCTTTATCTAGTGCCCGAGATACCCACCTATACAAAATTACACATTGAACATGGGGCTAACTGTGAAATACTGATAAAAAGAAACAGCTGTACCGTGATTTAAAAAAAACCGGAAAAGTACGAGTCAGGCTCGCACATCGAGGGTTCCGTACAAATCCAGAAAATTTCACAAAATTGGGAAGTAAGTTGTAAAAATCTCTATACTATCACCATCGACAAAAAAGTTTTTTGACACATTGACAAAATTACACAAATACGGCAATTTTAAAAGTATTGCGGTCCGACAAATCGGAGGACATACTAATTCGACGCGCATTTTTTTATGTATAATTACGCATAACTTTTTACATAATAGTAATCCGATTTCGATATTTTTTTTTATTGGGAAGAGCATACTTTGGAATTGGTTCCAGTTAAATTTTATTGCAATCGACCGAGCCATTTTTGTTAAATCAACAATAATGTTAAAAATGCTACATCGATCCGAGCGAAATTTTCGCGAATTCTGTACACATTATTACTATATACTACGGGACTAATCGCGCACTAAAATTACGAGATTAATAAATACCTCCTCATCCCGAAGTTTCGGCCGGGTTACATCGACCGTGGTCACGGGTAGACTGCAAAATCTCGTAATTTTAGTGCGCGATTAGTCCCGTAGTATATAATAATAATGTGTTCAAATTGCGAAAATTTAAAACCAACAATTCTGTACACGGTTAAAGTCGGTCATGTCATTTTTCGCAAGAAATAATTATTATAATACCGATGTCGCATCTCGCAAGATCTGTTCTAGCCCCCAATGCCCGCCAGGCCCAATCAGAAAGTTTGGTACCTTCACGCACCGAGCTCTAGCCTCTGTCTGAGAAATAAATAATGGCTAACAAACAAATATAAGATAAAACATTCCAATAAATCATTCGATGTTACGTAGAATTTTACTCTTGTCTGTTTACATACTCGTAATTATTCTCTTTCTAGTGCACCTACTGAGTATATGTATGATTTATATATATATAAACTAACTGACCCGGCCACGCGTTGCTGTGGCTAAATAAATTAAAATTGCGACTATAATTTGAGATTTAAACTATCCTATCTCTCAAGTTGGATCGAACTGCACATGGTGTGCGAATTTTATTATAATCGGTTAAGTGGTTTAGGTGTCCATTGAGGACAAACATTGTGACACGAGATTTATATATATTAGAAAGAAGAAAAGAAGATTATTTTGTTTCATTTAATAAATATTCTGTAGAGAAAACATAAACATAAGCCGTGGTGGTCTAGTGGTAATGACACTGGCCTTACAATCTTGAGGTTGTGGGTTCAAATCCCAGTCCCGTACCAAAGAGTTCTCCGAAATTTATGTACGGAATTTCACACCACTAGCTTTTCGGTGAAGGAAAACATCGTGAGGTAACCTGCATATGTCCGTAGAAGAAATTCGATAGCGTATGTGAATCCACCAACCCGCACTGGGACAGCGTGGTGGATATGGCCCAATCACCCTTCGTAAGTAGGCCTACGTCCTGCAGTGGGCTATTAAAAAGGCTGGTACAGAGAAACCATAATTTTTACTGACCGAAGCGAAGCGAAAGCCTTTATTAAGCAAAAAAGAGCCTTTGTTAAGAAAAGGCTTTCGCGTCGATTTTGAATAAATCGACGAATTTGCTTTGGTCTGTCCGGGTGTCGATTTTTGTCTACAGGTCGCATTTTTCAACGAACCTCGATGAAACTTCGTACACAGGTTTTATATCTACCATCTACTAATGGATTTTTAGTCGTCTGCTATTTTCGATTTTTTATTTGCCTCATAAAGGGGAGTAATTTGCTGTAGTGTTATTTATCTGCTGATTTCGATAGTATTTGGAAAGATTGTTTAGTACCTATCTAAATCCTAAGAAGATTTTCGAGTATAAATCAATTCGGTTAAGAACGAGTCGAGATTTATATTCTTATGTAGATTATGTTAAAGAGATATGCCTCAAGGTTTAGTGTTCAGAGAACATAATTTGTAGAGTAAACACTTTTTTTTAATTTAAAATAGGTTTACGTTACTCCACATATTCTCTGATGTAAAACATAGCTATGCTAAATATTCAACTTCGACAAATCGAAACCAGCGACTGAAAGTAAAAAGCGCCACTTTCAGTTGCTATTTGATTTTTCCAGGCACTGTGGGGTTTATGGAAATAAAAACTAAACGGAATAACTGCGGAATAAGAACTGTCTGTCACGTGAGGCTGCCGGTATACGCTGTTAAGTGCTTCGTGACAGACAGTTCCAATATTACGAATCGTGAATAAATTGGTAGAGCTTGTCGAGCTTCAACTTCTCTGGAGACTATGTCTTTGATTCTGGAGTACCACTTACACTAGTCACCACTAAATGATGTGATTAAACTCATATGTTTATTTTTTAAGACAATAGTAGGTATCCGAACAGTAGACCTCGCATCTGTTTAACTGGATCTTCATAAGCCTACATCCAAATAAATAAATTTTAGAGGACATCTTACCTACCGTGGTGATCCAGTGGTAGTGACACCTGCCTTACAATCGTGAGGTCGTTGGTTGAAATCCAAGTCCCGTACCAATGAGTTCTTTGTAATTTATGTACGGAATTTGACACCATTGGCTTTTTGGTGAAGTAAAACATCGTGAGGCAACCTGCATACATTCGTAGAAGAAATTCGATGGCGTATGTGAATCCACCAACCCGCACTGGACCAGCGTGGTGGATATGGCCCAATCACCCTTCGTAGTGTAACCGCCGTTATGTATGTATATATACACATAACGTCTGTTCCATGTACCTATGCTATATTTTGACTATACACCTTATAGATTATTAACTAAAATTTTCTGTCTCTCTCAGACTTTGTAAATTTGTTGTATTCACTGTCCTTTTCATGCTAATGCGGGTTTGGAAATATTTATTGTTCTTAAAAAAAATTGAGTCGTGAGAAGTTCTAGGAAGAATACCACGACAGGTTGCTGCTCAGTATTTATTGGAGAATCTATAGCACTAAAGAATAAAGTTCAAAATTGCCATTCTCTGACACAGGTCAATCGCAAATTATTGGAAACCTTACATTTTCAAGTGCCTGAAGTACGGGGGTCTCAAAAATTCTTTAGAACATGTTAGCAGGTCATATTTTTCCCTTTTTATTTCCTGCGTTAACAGAAATATTGTTTTGAGTAAAAATCGAACACTGAAGACAGGGTTGTCACTGTCTCAGATGTACTTAATTATATTTAATTTCAATGAGATGTATTAAATAAGTAAAGAAGTAAATTTTGAATATGAGAAAGTTACGATTCGGGCATCATTGTTTTCTGTTGTTTTACATACATTCGACATTAGGTCATTTTACTTATTCCTATACTATTTTTGTATTAAAGTAATTAAAAATATTAATATTAATGTCTGAACTTTATATGATAACGATAATAAAAATAGTTTCATTCGTTATATACCATTATAATCTTGGTTATGTTATTTTATGTCACGTAAAAATCATCGGACACTACAATTACAATCTTACGTATTATTCTAGATACGAGTATGTAAATTATACTATTTTCTAATAACATTTTGAAAATTTATAAGAAAGCGAAAGTATGTATAAATTGAGAACCTCTCTTCTTTTGGTAGTTGGGCAAAAATATAAATGTGTTAACCCTAGTTGTCCTTTATGCAATCCATATTGACTGCCATAAAAAACTTGAGTGGCAACTGTCGCGTAGAGACAGTATAAACTTAGACAGTAAGACAACTAGGTATGTTAATAGGGCATTAAATTTTATGGCGAAAATGATTTTCAATTAATGAAATAATGATAATTTATGGTTACTTATGTGTTGATTGATAGAAGTTTGAAATAGTTTTACGAAATAAATGAAGTATTCACAGGTATGACGGCAGACTGTAATGTAAAATAAACCTTATAGCTATATAAAATCAAATCACTTACTAATATAGGTACTGAAATACAAATAGAGTACTATGTCTAGATAGTCTTCACATATTAGGTTTGTTTCTGTCGAAGAGTCTATATTTGTAGCAAGTTGACTTACTGGAAATAGAAATAATTTATAGCGTCAGAAATTTTCACAAAAACTAAAGTGATTTCGAGTGTTTCAATTTTTTCGTCCGTTTTGTACAAACTCATAAATATTTTTATAATTGATTTCTCAAGTATTTGACAGGCGTGGAATTCGTCGAGATTACAATTATTTTGTATGGGAAAAGCTAGGATTTTGGAGGCAGTCCGGGTTAGACCGCGGTAAACGATACTCGTTTTGAAAATAGTTCAGGTGTTAAATTATAACGCGTGTGAAAATTTGGAAATTAGAGCTCGCTCGCTTTGCTCATTTCCCAAGTGTATAAGTGAACAGAAATCCTTCGTCGATTAAGGCATATTATAGTGTTTGTGTTGTGAAAGTGATATATCATAAATCTCTTTGAGACCTTTGGCGATGCCTTTCAGTGATTCATCTTTGCAGTACTCAATAGCTTAAACAAATTAGATATTTACTGATGTTATATGTTATCTAAATAATGTAATCGATTTATAGTTATTTCCTGCTGTTTTCTCGTACCAAAGATAAAGTTTTGCGTTACCTAATGTCTCAAAAGGATTTCTAATTAATGAATATTCTTTCAAGGTATTTATTTTCAGGTTTATTTTCCGAAGTGTTTAACTTTCAGATAGCGGTACTTACTACAAGTACGATACTTTAGTCTCCGTTTATTTTCCATCATCTTATCAGATTAATTGATAGATAGATTACAATAGTGGTAGCGTAGTGTCCTTTCTTTCAGAAGCAGTGCGCCTACTACGTTGGTTTTGGGCCATCTAAGGGTAGACTATTTATTAGTTTTCCTTACGTTAGGACTCATGTGATGTATGTTTGGAAAGGCTGAGTGGATGAGTGCTACTAAACATTTAATTTCAGTTTCATGTAGCTAGGTTGTGTTTTTTTATAGTTCCGGTACAAACAAAATAATAACAAAATTTGGATGAAAACTTTTGATAACCTAATGACCTTCTACATCAGCTGATTTATCCTCATGATATTTGTATATGTGAAACACATTGTGCGGCACATAATATTATTGTATTATTGTGCTGTTATAAAAATATAACAGCATGTACGTCACTCCATAAGGAGGCCAAAGATCTATGCAAGGAGATCAGACATCTACCTAAGGAGTTCCGAGTTCGTCTCTATTGAACGAGACTCAACAGATTAATGCATTCTCACTGCAAGTTCGTGTTTCACGGATGCAGTACGAGAATTTCATATTGTGAAATATCATCATCACCATCGTCTTCACTCTATCATATTGTTTCATATTGTGAAACATACAACATAATATGTATTGACAAAGGTATCTGGCTATCGAAGGTTTTCATCATAAACTAACACAAAACGGACAAAATCTTATTGGAATTAGGTCTCTTTTCCCCAAATGAAAACTTAATATGAAAAATCATTTTCTTACACACTTGCACACTATTTGACACTTATGAGAGACTCGGCAAAGGACAGCTGCCGGACTCTTCGTGACGAGCGCTTTGGACCCCGTTTCTCACAGCAGGGTGAAGCCGGCCGCACCAGGAGGGGGGGAATTACACAGGACATCCGGCCGAAATAGTGGCCTGCTAGCGGTTGCTATCTCGCAACTGGATGTCCGAACATGCACTAGGTACACACACCACACGACCGTGATATTCCTGTAGGGATCTTTCGAGTCATAAGGAATCTCTTGGTCACAAAACTAGCTTAGGGAACCAAATAATAACAAACTTTGAGAACCTTAGGTTCTAACCTTATTAAAGGAGTGTTTGGATGAATGACTGGATTAAGAGATGAATGAATGATGATCAGCAAGAGATAAGAAGGTTTGAATATTTAGTGTCTTTAGTGGCGTGGTTAGGGCTAAACCTGACGGATTTGTTGGCAACGCTTTGGAGTGGGGTGAAGGCTGGCAGGGAGCCCCACATTCTGATTCGCTTAGGCTTTCAATTTACAGATCTTAAAGATCTAAACTCCATATCCCATACCTGTTTTCCTTCCAGAGGATGGTGTTAGCAGCGATGCAGTTTGGAGCAGATCAGAGGAGCAGATAATATTATTCCTACTGCACTAATGTCATTAATCAGTATTTCTTTTAGCATAAAGTTGGCCACGAAGAGAGAAGAAGGACAGACTGCGGATCACCGATCGCTGTAGCTGTAAGGAGTCGCAGATAGCCGGAATCAAGCTAAGTTGCATGCTTTTATTTAACTCTACTTTCTTTATTTCATATTGTCACAGGCATCGTAATAATTTATCGTATTCAAATTTAATTAATTTCATTTTATTATGTGTTTTATGTGCTGAGCGAATGTATTTCTTATGTTATTCTGAAACTACATCTTATTTGAATCGTATTGAACTTAATTTTATTTTGTTTTGTTCTCCTTTTTAGAATTTTTCTTTCGTATCTATTTATGATACAAAGAACTGGCAACACCTATTATATTCTGGTTATTTATAGATTTATATAGGCTAGTTTGAAACTAATTTAGGTTCACTATTTATCCTAATTTTATTATCTAACCACAACGTAAACTTTACACAACGTATAAGGGTCCATTTGAGTTTAATATTTTCTAGACGATCACATTATAAACTAGACGATCACGTTTATTTTGGCCAAATAATTAAATAAATAATAAATAAATAGGAATAGCTCTACAGTGGTGCCGTGACGACCAGGATCTGCGTCATTAAAAATGTAATCAACTCGATTATATTACGCATTAAAAGATACCTGAGTTACTATGGTAGTTAGAAAATGTATCAAAAACAAATCTTTCAACTAAAGAATCTTATTCCAATTCAAATAAAGAAAATCCTTTTACATTTCCAATAAGTTTTTACTAGTTTATTCTTATACTATTTAACTAATCGCATAATAGTAGAGGAATGATAAGATGTATGAAGTCGCAAACGTTATTAGATTGTTAATAAATGAGAATGTCTGTCTTAGTCAGTCAAATTAATAAATATGAATACTATTATGTTAACTTGAATTTATAATATGCAATAGGTGATATTAGATTAGAACTATAATTTAGGCCTAATTTCTTATTTGCTTGACGATGTTAGTATTTTGCATTATCAGGTTAATATGTAGTTGCCATTTATTTTTCAAATTGTATTTTTTTTGTTTGTTTGTTTGATAATGGTAGTATGTCCACTACATAGGCCTCCTTAAATAGATCAGGTTGTATTTCAAATATGAAACCATATTTTCTTTACTGGTATTGTTTTGTTGTTTGTTTGTTTGATAACGATAGAACGTCCACTACCGGACATAGGCCTCCCTAGATATATCAGATAGTAGTTCGAATAAGACATTATATTTTGTTTCCTAAATTAGTTCTTTTGTCTTTTGTTTAATGGCGATTGGACGTCCACTACTGGACATAGGCCTCCACAAATAGGTCACAGTGTAGCTCGAATAAAATATCATATTTTGTTGTTTATATACCCTGTAGTAAATTAATGCAAATATTTACTTTAAAACAGAGCACACCGGAGTGACATATATCATAGTTGGGCGACTTTCTAGTGTGTGACTATTTGTCGGGTTTAACTACGACTTAAGAGCAGGGTTTTATGAGCTGCAGTAATAATAATTTTTCATACGGTTTCCTGCTTTTTCGAGGAAAATTATTTGGCCGATTCCGTATAACGTTTCATAAAGTAGTTTCTTTTTACAGAAAAAACATTTCGAACATTTTACCATTTGTCAAATCTTTCATGAGGCCAAACAACTACTAGACGAATAAAGTTTCAGCGAATATTGTCACATTGAAGATTAGAAAAATAAATAATAAGCTATGTTACGTTAGAACATGACAAAGAAATCACCAGCCGAACGAGCGAAGCGAGCGTACCGCTGTAGCGGCCGGTGAAGTAATAATATATTCTTTATTTCAAATTTCTAAACATTTCAGTAATAAAGAACATTTATATTACCTAATTAGCTAGAATAAGATAAAATTAATATATATATATCTGTTGCCGAACTAGGCCAGTGGCCTGTGTTTCGGCTTACAGCGCCCTCACTTATTGCATTCACTTCTAGCATTAAAAAAGAAAAAATAATTTGAATTTTGAAGTATCAGCAGCAAATCGCTGATTAGGTATATATTAGGTAAATTAGGTGTGAAACAAAAGTTACCATCATTATTATTAGCAATAGGATCGATTGGAAGCGGCTTGCATCCAACATGGCTTAGTTTAGTTACTGATTTAGACATTTGTTTTCTCTCAATCAGTATTTTTGTAAGTTTTAAATTCGAATCAATTTTCGTTTTGTTAAATTAATAGACACTCGACAAAATACAACTATTTTATTTCACACAGCTTTCTCTCTTTCTGTAAATCTTAGGTAGTTTCAACGTTAATTTAAATACTAAAGAAGGGCTAGTTTTAGTATGCCATATTTTTCTAGATTGTATTGTCCTAATTATAATTATTTATTGTTTGTTCAGACTCGGATCTCGTGAATATCGAGATTTTGGAGAATTTAGATGTAGATAGAGATTCTAGATAGTTCTTCTGTTAGTTACATGTAATTAAGTTATTGGAATAGGCAGAGCGAATTCATTTTTCATTTCGTCTTTTGTAGCGGAGCTTAGTTGCTCTCTAGGTATCAGCTTTGGTGTCACTCGCATCAGGTTTTGCATACCTATATAATAAATATTGATAAATGTTGTAAATAGAAATATTTATTTAAATAGACTGAAAAAAAAGGATTAGATTTACAACTTGTACAAAAAAAAAATGTAGGTCAATAGACGATACGAATCTTGGAATGTCGCAGATGTGGCACTTAAGGGGTAAGAAAAAATTTGGGTCGATGAACTTACAAAAAAGGGGTCAACGAACGATACAAACGATGGAATGCACTTGAGAAAAAAAAAATGTAGGTCAATGAACAGGTGGCCGAACATATGGTTAGTTGCATCCAGCAAACAGTTTCTGTAGTATCAGTTTATTTTGACCTTAGGGATAACATGTGTTACCTTTTTTTGGGTTTCTCTGTATTTTGCTTGCTTGCGAAAGTTGATTTGCTACGCTTTAGACAAAATTCTTATTACAATTATAATATTATCAAAATACAGATATGGTAGTGATAGTAGAGTTTTAGTTGGACACTTTAGCTAGGTAAATGAGTTATATTATTTTGTGCTTGTTTTAAAACTAGGAAATAAAGTTTTCATGTAATGTGAAGTTTGCGATTTGTCTTTGAAATAAAAAAAAAAACAATGTAGCCGGTGTAGGAACAGAATAAAATAATTATTTGTTTATTTTAGTGGCATTATAAAAAAAAAAATGATATTGACTAAATTTTTCTTTTCTTTTTTGACGAAGACGTAGGAGGTTCTCAATGCGACGCGTATATTATGTACATATATTTATTTGGATGACGGCGCATGGATTTTGCAGAGTAGCCAGATTTCAATATTTGTTTTTGATAGGTAGACCATACTATACTAATCTCCGTGGTCCGACAGGCGGTCTGTTTAAATTTTATCAAAACCGGCTGAGCAATTACAAGAAGATTAACAATAATGCAAAAATTACCATATCAATCCGTGCGATCTGCACAGATTCTATATGCGACTGAGGTTGGTTATTACATTTATATTTTTATCGCGAATTCCTAATTATTATTTTTCTGTTTTATTTATATGTTGAAACATTGATAAAGTAAACAATTAGAATGCTTTTTGGTTACAATGACTTTATCAAATAGATAAAATAACATGAATATATTTTGCACATTGACAAATTTTATGATGATAAAACGGGGGGATTGATTTTACCTTATTGCTATTAAGAGTGTTTACCGTCCTTCTCTCAAAGGGGTGATTGATAATAATTTCTTTTGAGGTATTTAACGTCTAAAAATCTAAGGGGTGAAGGGTTGATGTAGTTTTATAGTTGAACAACGTTGACTACCACGATTTTGCGATCGATGTTTTTTTATGTATATGGCTAAACGTCTAAGGGGTGATAAGGTTATGTAGTGTAGGGTGGAACGTTATCTAGGTTGTAGTTTTATGAGTGGTTTTTCTTTTATGTGATTTTCTCCGGGTTTCCACTTTTCAAAAGAAAATCAAAAACCCGTCTAAACTCAAAGGGGTGATCTGTAACCGCCGTTATGTATGTATATATACACATAACGTCTGTTCCATGTACCTATGCTATATTTTGACTATACACCTTATAGATTATTAACTAAAATTTTCTGTCTCTCTCAGACTTTGTAAATTTGTTGTATTCACTGTCCTTTTCATGCTAATGCGGGTTTGGAAATATTTATTGTTCTTAAAAAAAATTGAGTCGTGAGAAGTTCTAGGAAGAATACCACGACAGGTTGCTGCTCAGTATTTATTGGAGAATCTATAGCACTAAAGAATAAAGTTCAAAATTGCCATTCTCTGACACAGGTCAATCGCAAATTATTGGAAACCTTACATTTTCAAGTGCCTGAAGTACGGGGGTCTCAAAAATTCTTTAGAACATGTTAGCAGGTCATATTTTTCCCTTTTTATTTCCTGCGTTAACAGAAATATTGTTTTGAGTAAAAATCGAACACTGAAGACAGGGTTGTCACTGTCTCAGATGTACTTAATTATATTTAATTTCAATGAGATGTATTAAATAAGTAAAGAAGTAAATTTTGAATATGAGAAAGTTACGATTCGGGCATCATTGTTTTCTGTTGTTTTACATACATTCGACATTAGGTCATTTTACTTATTCCTATACTATTTTTGTATTAAAGTAATTAAAAATATTAATATTAATGTCTGAACTTTATATGATAACGATAATAAAAATAGTTTCATTCGTTATATACCATTATAATCTTGGTTATGTTATTTTATGTCACGTAAAAATCATCGGACACTACAATTACAATCTTACGTATTATTCTAGATACGAGTATGTAAATTATACTATTTTCTAATAACATTTTGAAAATTTATAAGAAAGCGAAAGTATGTATAAATTGAGAACCTCTCTTCTTTTGGTAGTTGGGCAAAAATATAAATGTGTTAACCCTAGTTGTCCTTTATGCAATCCATATTGACTGCCATAAAAAACTTGAGTGGCAACTGTCGCGTAGAGACAGTATAAACTTAGACAGTAAGACAACTAGGTATGTTAATAGGGCATTAAATTTTATGGCGAAAATGATTTTCAATTAATGAAATAATGATAATTTATGGTTACTTATGTGTTGATTGATAGAAGTTTGAAATAGTTTTACGAAATAAATGAAGTATTCACAGGTATGACGGCAGACTGTAATGTAAAATAAACCTTATAGCTATATAAAATCAAATCACTTACTAATATAGGTACTGAAATACAAATAGAGTACTATGTCTAGATAGTCTTCACATATTAGGTTTGTTTCTGTCGAAGAGTCTATATTTGTAGCAAGTTGACTTACTGGAAATAGAAATAATTTATAGCGTCAGAAATTTTCACAAAAACTAAAGTGATTTCGAGTGTTTCAATTTTTTCGTCCGTTTTGTACAAACTCATAAATATTTTTATAATTGATTTCTCAAGTATTTGACAGGCGTGGAATTCGTCGAGATTACAATTATTTTGTATGGGAAAAGCTAGGATTTTGGAGGCAGTCCGGGTTAGACCGCGGTAAACCATACTCGTTTTGAAAATAGTTCAGGTGTTAAATTATAACGCGTGTGAAAATTTGGAAATTAGAGCTCGCTCGCTTTGCTCATTTCCCAAGTGTATAAGTGAACAGAAATCCTTCGTCGATTAAGGCATATTATAGTGTTTGTGTTGTGAAAGTGATATATCATAAATCTCTTTGAGACCTTTGGCGATGCCTTTCAGTGATTCATCTTTGCAGTACTCAATAGCTTAAACAAATTAGATATTTACTGATGTTATATGTTATCTAAATAATGTAATCGATTTATAGTTATTTCCTGCTGTTTTCTCGTACCAAAGATAAAGTTTTGCGTTACCTAATGTCTCAAAAGGATTTCTAATTAATGAATATTCTTTCAAGGTATTTATTTTCAGGTTTATTTTCCGAAGTGTTTAACTTTCAGATAGCGGTACTTACTACAAGTACGATACTTTAGTCTCCGTTTATTTTCCATCATCTTATCAGATTAATTGATAGATAGATTACAATAGTGGTAGCGTAGTGTCCTTTCTTTCAGAAGCAGTGCGCCTACTACGTTGGTTTTGGGCCATCTAAGGGTAGACTATTTATTAGTTTTCCTTACGTTAGGACTCATGTGATGTATGTTTGGAAAGGCTGAGTGGATGAGTGCTACTAAACATTTAATTTCAGTTTCATGTAGCTAGGTTGTGTTTTTTTATAGTTCCGGTACAAACAAAATAATAACAAAATTTGGATGAAAACTTTTGATAACCTAATGACCTTCTACATCAGCTGATTTATCCTCATGATATTTGTATATGTGAAACACATTGTGCGGCACATAATATTATTGTATTATTGTGCTGTTATAAAAATATAACAGCATGTACGTCACTCCATAAGGAGGCCAAACATCTATGCAAGGAGATCAGACATCTACCTAAGGAGTTCCGAGTTCGTCTCTATTGAACGAGACTCAACAGATTAATGCATTCTCACTGCAAGTTCGTGTTTCACGGATGCAGTACGAGAATTTCATATTGTGAAATATCATCATCACCATCGTCTTCACTCTATCATATTGTTTCATATTGTGAAACATACAACATAATATGTATTGACAAAGGTATCTGGCTATCGAAGGTTTTCATCATAAACTAACACAAAACGGACAAAATCTTATTGGAATTAGGTCTCTTTTCCCCAAATGAAAACTTAATATGAAAAATCATTTTCTTACACACTTGCACACTATTTGACACTTATGAGAGACTCGGCAAAGGACAGCTGCCGGACTCTTCGTGACGAGCGCTTTGGACCCCGTTTCTCACAGCAGGGTGAAGCCGGCCGCACCAGGAGGGGGGGAATTACACAGGACATCCGGCCGAAATAGTGGCCTGCTAGCGGTTGCTATCTCGCAACTGGATGTCCGAACATGCACTAGGTACACACACCACACGACCGTGATATTCCTGTAGGGATCTTTCGAGTCATAAGGAATCTCTTGGTCACAAAACTAGCTTAGGGAACCAAATAATAACAAACTTTGAGAACCTTAGGTTCTAACCTTATTAAAGGAGTGTTTGGATGAATGACTGGATTAAGAGATGAATGAATGATGATCAGCAAGAGATAAGAAGGTTTGAATATTTAGTGTCTTTAGTGGCGTGGTTAGGGCTAAACCTGACGGATTTGTTGGCAACGCTTTGGAGTGGGGTGAAGGCTGGCAGGGAGCCCCACATTCTGATTCGCTTAGGCTTTCAATTTACAGATCTTAAAGATCTAAACTCCATATCCCATACCTGTTTTCCTTCCAGAGGATGGTGTTAGCAGCGATGCAGTTTGGAGCAGATCAGAGGAGCAGATAATATTATTCCTACTGCACTAATGTCATTAATCAGTATTTCTTTTAGCATAAAGTTGGCCACGAAGAGAGAAGAAGGACAGACTGCGGATCACCGATCGCTGTAGCTGTAAGGAGTCGCAGATAGCCGGAATCAAGCTAAGTTGCATGCTTTTATTTAACTCTACTTTCTTTATTTCATATTGTCACAGGCATCGTAATAATTTATCGTATTCAAATTTAATTAATTTCATTTTATTATGTGTTTTATGTGCTGAGCGAATGTATTTCTTATGTTATTCTGAAACTACATCTTATTTGAATCGTATTGAACTTAATTTTATTTTGTTTTGTTCTCCTTTTTAGAATTTTTCTTTCGTATCTATTTATGATACAAAGAACTGGCAACACCTATTATATTCTGGTTATTTATAGATTTATATAGGCTAGTTTGAAACTAATTTAGGTTCACTATTTATCCTAATTTTATTATCTAACCACAACGTAAACTTTACACAACGTATAAGGGTCCATTTGAGTTTAATATTTTCTAGACGATCACATTATAAACTAGACGATCACGTTTATTTTGGCCAAATAATTAAATAAATAATAAATAAATAGGAATAGCTCTACAGTAGGTAAGCCTAAGTCTTGCAGTGGACTATCAAAAGGCTGATACAGTACAGTACATCTTACATACAGTTTCTGACACCAAACTATGGAAAACTTGTCATAATTATGGCTGCCAGAGACTGATATAGTACATATTTTTATATACATACTTGTACAAGATGGAACCTAAATAACACCCAAATACAGAGCAAACACCTATGTTCGTCACATAAATACTTGCTCTGGGTGGAAATCGAACCCACGCCTCTTTGCCCAGGAGTCAGGGTCACTTACCACTGAACCATGGAGGCAGACAACTCTCGACTCGCTCTTGACTGATTTTATTTATACTCTCAAATCTTCTTACGATTTATAATATGTTAAATGATTTTACTAAATATTGTCGAAATCGCAACAGCAAATTTTCCCTTTTTGATGGAAACGTGGGAGGAGGTAAATCAAGAAAACGAAAACGCAAATAACACCATAGTATAGTATCCGTCCCGAAGACGGTGACGTCTAAAATTCTTTCCTAGCTGCAATATAATGGCAATTAACGTTCAAAACTGGTAATACGAGAAACTTAAGCCATCAAAAAAATCTATAGCGAAGAGAGGAGATAAAGTTCGAAGACGAAAACGCAAATAACACCTTATCCAGACAATTAGCATAGTATCCGTCCCGAAAACGGTGACGTCCAAAAGCCCTTTCCTAACGGCAACTACTGTTCGAAACTGGCCACACTGGAAAATTAAGCCATCGCAAGAGTCAAGAGCGAAGAGAGGAGATAAAGCTGAAGACGAAAACGCGAATAACACCTTAACAAGACAATCAGCATAGAATCCGTCCCGAAGACGGTGACGTCCAAAAGCCCTTTCCTAACGGCAACTACTGTTCGAAACTGGCCACACTGGAAAATTAAGCCATCGCAAGAGTCAAGAGCGAAGAGAAGAGATAAAGCTCGAAGACGAAAACGCGAATAACACCTTAACAAGACAATCAGCATAGAATCCGTCCCGAAGACGGTGACGTCCAAAAGTCCTTCCCTAACTGCAATATAATGGCAACTACTGTTCGGAACTGGCTACACTGGGAACTTAAGCCATTAAGGCCACAATTGAAGAGGGCATTAGTGTTCGCCCGGAACAATGACTGACCGTTTAGTCCATTCAGACCACAGTTTTGTTTAGCTATTTTAGTTTTTGACCTAATATTGAAATACAGTACTGAGAGATACAGAGCGTTGCGTTCCAAATTCAGGACAAAAGTACTAAGCATTATAAACGACTTACTTTAAGGACAGCTGATGACTTCCACGAGAAAAATCATTCGTTCCACACATCTTGTCAAGAGCCAATAAACTGTTTTTATGTTGCAACTGACTGCTTATTCGCGGTTTTCGGTTGTAAGACAAATTTTAGGTTGTACAAATGCAGCAAAGGTTATTCATAACGACTTTATACCTCTAAAACTTTCTGCATGTTGCAAAGCATCAAACTGTATTTTTATAGCTTCAGGGTAGCGGTCACAGAACAGCAGAACTAGACTTTAAAATTACAAATATTTTTTTTTATAACAGATTGATAATGCGGTTGTCACTTGAGGCAATCCTAAACCTACAAAAATGCATGGAAAATCTTTCTAAGCTGCTGTCAAAGCTGTCAAAAAACCCGGAAAATCCACCGAATTGAGATATTTTCATGTCTCTTTCTAACCCGCGCCATATTAAATCGATGCATATCTTTCAGATTTTTCGATCCACCACTTTATCCCTCTGTATGGTATCTCTGTGTCTAAAATAGTAACCTTTTTGAACCGACTTCCGAAAAGAGGAGGTTCTAGGTTTGTATTTTTTGTGTATGTTCAATATGTTCCTCGATATTTTCACCAATTATGAACCGAGCCAAAAAATATTTTTTAAGTTCGAAAGCGTGTACTCCTGAGGAAGTCCCCTTTAAATTTTATTCGAATTTTATACACGATGGAAGTCAGTTTTGCCATTTTTGCGTAAAATGATTAAGTATTACTAAATCGATTTAAAAAAAGAAGTCTACAAACCTATCCGAAATTAAATAATTTCCATAATATAGCTACATAATAGGTGCTAAGTACAATACGTATGAATAAAAGCTTTACGTAATGTACCTATCTATAGAGCTAGTCCTATTCTAATCGTATACGCAAGAATACGCTTACGTATTATCCCTTTGATAAATATATCAAGCATTTCATCAAAGACATTTTCATATAATATATCGCGTTCATTATTCACATTTCAAATAATGATGAGTTTTAGAAAACCTTTTGTAGAAAAGTAATAACCTATAAAGTCATCGTAATGGCAGAATTTATTGACTGCCTGAGTACTTCCATATCTTTGTCAGTCATTTACCTACCTAACGTTCACTGTCAGGCAGTTCATACCACTGTTGGACTTAGACCTTCACTATGGAAATTCAGACCAACACATACATTGGGTAACATAGTCTTTATAGTAGTCCTATTTATTATTATAATTAATTTTCGCAATAATTGCAACACCAGCTTCCACCGTGTACAGAATTTGAATAGTTTGCACGAATCGATGTGACATCTATGTACATTATTGATGATTTACCAAAAACTGCTTAGCCGATTTCGATAAAATTTAAGTGGAACCGCCTCGGAAACCAAAAATAATTTTTGAAATCGGACAACACACAAAAAAAAATACAGACGAACATGGTACCTAGAACATAGTAGTATAACCTTCTACTTTATGGTAGTCGGTAAAATCAGACGTAGTTCTCTCGAACATTGTGTTTACTTGATAAAATGGAAAATAATTCATTTATTTTCCTTTAAGTGTAAAAAAGAAAGAAAATGTTTATTGTTAAGTCGTAACAATAAATGTAGTTTCGATCGCATTCTGAGGTCTTTCTGAAGCTGACGAGTGCTAACGCGCGGACCCGTTTCGCAAAGCTTTTTAGTCCATGGATTTTTCCACTAAATCTAAAATCATGGCGTAGTATCGTACACGTACCTAATAGGTAATATCACTTTTTCCCGAGAGTGACTAGCCTAGTGCAAATGCAGTGCAGAGAAAGCTTTTCTCCTAAAATTTGAAATTTAAACGTAGTAGGTACCTACGCAAACATTATCTCAATTATTATACCACCAACCAAGATACAAGTTAGCCTTTTCCAAAAACATTTTGCTCAAAGGAATTACTTATATACGTGCAGAATATTGATTTTACCATGGTTTTGCAATACCATCTATTTTCTATCGTAACTCAATAGTGCAGTGGATACTGCACTAAAATATTCAATACTCTTCTTGGAACAGCTGGAACGTCAATTGCCTATCCTCATGCATATGAAATAATGCACCGTTCTATACGTTATTATTCCAAAGAAATCCAATTTGGTCTAAACACTGACAAACATTTTTGAAATATTATACTCTTACCTACTGCTAAATTTTATTCATATAGGTAACTAAGTGCCTAATAGATTTTTCAAATACGTCAAATCTTCTTAATTTTTAAATTAGTGTATTATTTCAAACGTATTTTAAGAAATCAATATTGCTAGGAGTAAAAGTAGCTACCGCAAAAAATTTTTGGACCCACTTTTATTATAAATAGACCTATTTTATACGGTACTTACAAAATCAGAATAGATTATATTTTCGAAAAAAACAATTTAGTATTGGGTATATCGAAGTAATAAACCTCTATAAACTTATTAAAAAGAATAAATCGTTTCAAATTATTTCTACTTACCCCTTTAATCCTTGCAGCGTCATTCAAACCATTCACATCGTCTCACAGCAAAATTCATATAACAACTGTTAAACTCTAGTTACCACTTAACATCGTTACAAATCTATTTTCCAATCAAGTCACAATCACGTTAGCATAGCCCATTGTTTAAAAAAATCACTTCAGCACAATCACAATGACAGCATTCGATTTTTGATTTTTCTGGGAAGTTTTTCGCGGGTAAACTCGGGAGTGAAGACAGGACCGGCGGCAAGTCAGCACCCGCGGTTTCCTTGCCCTTACTAGAGCAGAGCGGGAAACCTACCCGCTCCGCTTATGCGCGGCGCGATGCGCGGACTGGCAACTTTTTTTTTCTTCTTTTTAGACATTCATTCATTCGTGGTCGTCGCTTGTTTTGTATTTTGTAACTCTGTTTATACATCGTGTACAGTATGGTTGGAATAGCCTACATTAGCATTAGTTTGAGTGTGCATTCATTTATCATACGAATAGCTCAAAGGTTTAGGTAGGTACTTATACGAATCGTAAAAACGTATCTTTTAAGGTATCATAAGTAAGTCTCGACGAAAAGAGTTTGGCATACGTAATCTGTCATGTCATCGCAGGACCAAAAAGGATGAATTTGCTAGTAGGTATGGAATATAAAAAAACCGGACAAGTGCGAGTCAGGCTCGCACATCGAGGGTCCCGTACAAACACATTGTTAAAATAATTAAAAACCTGTTTTAGCATGTTCTAATGAAGTTCTTTTATATGATACCTTACATGATACGATTTACTCACTTTGAATTTTGAACCCATATTTTGTGAGGCCCTATTTTTTTGTGATTTAAATAAAAATGTACAGTTTTCAGATTTATTCCTCTATGTGTACTCTCAGACAATGCTTCTCCCCAAATTTTTAGTTCTATGTCAACGGGAAGTACCATGTAGGTTTTGATTTTTGTGAGTGTCGAAATATGCGGTTTTTTACGACATAAACGGCTTTAACTTTTTATATGGTAGCTGAAAAGATTTTTTTTTACACAAACGCAAGAGACCATAGATATACGTATACAGTTTAAATTTCAACTCGATATCTTTACGCCTTCCCGAGATAAAGAGTCTTGAGATACACACAGACGGACAGACGGACAACAAAGTGGTCCTATAAGGGTTCCGTTCTTTCCGTTTGAGGAACCCAAAAAACTACATGGGATGAACTGAGTTGGTTTAGGTTTAATCGGATTGCGGAGTTGTTATCTCTACTCGTAGCTTCAAGAAAATCAGATGGTAGTATTTTTTTGAAGTGATAACTTCTTTAGCGGCGTTGTGCACTTTTTGGGATGGGTAAAAAATTTAAACTCGCGTCAGGTCACGTGACCTGATTGAAAATTCGTAAGACGGCGCAGGGCTCTTGAACGAGTGTGCGTGTGTGATATTGATGTTCAAGTTATCACTTCTGCCGGCACTCCCGGTGTGCGTTGCTTTTTTTAATTTATTAAATTTAATTTGAAAATTTTAGCTAAAATTATTAAACATTGTTATGGGTAGTATTAATCATTGTCTTAAACGATCATAAAGAAAATATCGTCACATGAAAAGAACCCACTCGTCTCAACTTTTCCGATACATAGAAAAAAAGGCCTTTCCATAAAAAATATACCAACATGGTAGAAAATAGTAGGAATTTTTTAAGTAGGATTTGTGATTCGAATTGAACTGATTTTTTCGTAAAAAATGGTATCCAGTGAAATTTTGAACACCATTTTAGGGAACAATTTATACTTAAGTACATTGCTATTTATTTTATTACAGGCACTTTATTAATTGTACTGTAATAGAAATAATTATTTTTTTGCAAAAAATAGCATGACCGACTTCATCCGTGTACAGAATCATTACATAGTATAAAACAAAGTCGCTCTTCGCTGTCTGTCCCCATGTATGCTTATATCTTTAAAACTACGCAACGGATTTTGATGCAATTTGTTTTAATAGATAAGTAATTCAAGAGAAATGTTTATATGTATAATACACCTGTGCGAAGCCGGGGCGCATCGCTAGAACGCAAATATTATGCACGAATCGATGTAACATTTTTAACATTATTGTTGATTTATTAAAAATGGCTCAGCCAATTTCGATAAAATTTAAATAAGACCAATTTCGAACTATATTTTTTCCAATAAAAAAAGAATTATTGAAATCGGACTACTATGAAAAAAGTTATGAATAAAAAGTTATGCATAAAGTGGTTATACATAAAAAATATATATACGAGTACGCGTCGAATTGTATACCTCCTCCGGCGGTTCGTCGGTCAAAAAGAATACTTGTAGTTTCCAGAGAGAGTACCTACAGACTCCCCACAATCGAATTGAAACATTAGGTAGAGTAAATATAGAAACGTAGAAATTGTAGAGATCCCTTTGACTTAGCTCAATCGGTAATATTTGTCTAGCTGAGACATGTTGAGATGCTTTATCAGTTCAGTGTGGCCATTTGAAAATTCACTATCCCTTAAACAAAATTATTATTTTTTGCAGATTTTACAGTACGCATTATAATTTGGTTGTTTACAACACTGTACCTACTGTACCGTCTGTACCGGCCTTTAATAATCTGCTACTGGACAAACGCCGCCGGCTCGCGAGATAGAGCTGGAGGAAGCATAAGATATAATTATAATAATTATATTCAAAATAAAGTAATGCACATAAGGATGATACACATTCACTTTAATATTACTGTTCCATAATTATTTATTTTTCGCTTTTTTTTCGTCATCAGTATAAGCTGTTTAAATAGAGTCATTTATAGTTTTCCGATATTTTATTATTTATTATATATATTAGTTTATTTTATATTTTGTATGAGTTGGTTATTATTAGAATTTATTAGAATGTATGTTGTTTAAGTAAGTATATACATATATCACTTTCATACACACCCCGTCGCCTAAACCTTTAAATTAATCCTTCACAAGTAACGGTTGCCTGGAAGAAATTGCTTTTTAGCGATAAGGCCGCCGATTGTAACACTTACTATAAGTTCCTAGTCTAAGTTTTCCTAGTTTATTTAAGTTTTGGTGTGGCAATAAAGAATTTATCTATCTATCTATCTATCTATCACATGCTTTTTTTGCATTTACATTCAGATTATTTATTAACCTTATAACAATGTTGCGTTATATTAGGTAATTCAGGTACAGTTCATGTTGCTTAAAATACATAAATAAAATTATTCTAAACTCGTTTTTACCCGCGGCTTCGCCCGCATACGCAATATATCATTATAATTTATAGCCTATGTGTTATTCTGATATATAAGCTATATTATTGCAAAATTTTATCTCAATCCGTTCAGTAGTTTTTGCGTGAAAAAGTAACAAACAACCATCCATCCATCCTCACAAACTTTCGCGTTTATAATATTAGTAGGATACATTTAATTCAGCGTGTGCAAATGGGGTAGGGTAGCCATAGTATGGGATTATAATAATAAAATTAATATATATAATTCAAATTGAAAACTTAAAGTTTGTTGTATACGTTTCACTTACGCTATGTCAAAGCTATACGGTCTCATTAAATGAATAGCATATTTTTGTATCAGTTTCATTGACCATGCTTTCCACTAACATTCTTCAGTGGAATTTCAAATCATCTGAACTGGCAATACATTTGGGTAGCGTCCAATGTTTGCTTTCAATTGTCGAGTAGTCGTGTCTGCGCTGCCTGGTTACAAAGCGTAACTTTAAAGCTTAATGCCGTTGACAGGATATTTAATCGGTATACAGGGTTATCTGCTTACCTTGTAGGAACTAAGCCGAAAGCGCATGATTTATACCTTAGAGTTTATATACTCTAAGATTTATGCCATCATCATGAATAACTTATTATTATAGGGTCAACCCAAAATTCCAGAAAAAAAATCAGCTGTTCTAAACAAAACTGAAACTCGGTATCGGCAAAATGTATGAAATATCTGATATTTTTTTCTCGAATATCGGTTTGGTCTCTTAGTAAAAGTTGTTCCTGATGATCATATGAATAACTATAAGAGCCATTCATCTTATGAGTTTAATACATAATACTTATATCACAAAATAATATTATGAAATTATTTTTTGTCAAAACTCAAAAAAAATTGTGTTCCTTAGAAAAATATCGTTCATTCGCGACAAAATGTATGGAACAGCTGAATTTTTTTTAGTTTTGACAAAAGTCGCTGGACACAAGTCGTTAGTTTTGATGTACAGAATAAGCCCCTAAAAGGCTTCTAATTGATTAGAAATAACATACTGTAATTAAGCTTAGTTCATTTTCAAAATAAAAGTATAGAAATTTACGTTTTCCCTGAGTGTTTACGATTTTATTTTATCTGATCGTACGGCGTTAGCATTAAAGCGGTACTACCTAGTATAATTACACTACAAAAATATTTAATCAATTTCAGGCACCAATTTGTTTAGACCTATTGATCGTTAATGCTAGGACCAAAGGCTATAGGACATCAAAACGTTATACTAAAGGCAAATAACCAAAAATGAATTCTAATTAATATTGGTTAGAGCTGTATTTATAATGGTAAAAAAAAACATGTCCATAAGGCGACCAACCCATCCACGAGCAAAATGAAATTGTTATCTATCGTAACAATAACAGAGCTCATTTTTCAAAGTTTTACTGGTAAGAGGTCTAATAACTACGACTTTTAGTCAGACAAGGTATATTTTGATAGACAGCCTTACTACAGCCTTTTTATCAATTTAATAATCTTGTTTGTCCATAAGTATCTAAAGCAAAGAGCATTAACATCGAAATTGTATTAGGTCGGCATCTTTTAAGGAAAACAAGGTAATAAATCGTGTGTCTCTATCAAACGCGTATATGACGTCATAAGTCGTTCCGTAACACCTCATCAAAATGTAACAGCAATTTTCGGCCTGTCTCTCACCCGGCTCGTTGGTCTAGGGGTATGATTTTCGCTTAGGGTGCGAGAGGTCCCGGGTTCAAATCCCGGACGAGCCCAATCTTTTTGACTTATTCAGATCGATCACTGTGTTTTATTTGACACAGTAAATTAGCTACTAACGCCCTACATCTTTTCTCTTTGAGAATGTTTGACCTACTAACATTATAAACGTGAAATTTTGTATGTATGGATGTTTGTTCCTCTTTCACGCAAAAACTACTGAACTCATTGAGATGAAACTTTGCAATAGTAGGTAATTATTTATTACTTAACACATAGGCTATAATTAATAAAGATATTGCATGAAATATCTTTATTTTCCTTTTATATTTTTTATCTTTATATATTTTTTTTTGTTTGTTTATAACTCAACTAGCGACCCGGCCCGGCTTCGCACGGGTATATTATGTACAATTATAAACCTTCCTCTTGAATCACTATCTATTAAAAAAAAATCGTATCAAAATCGGTTGCGCAGTTTTAAAGATATAAGCATAGATAGGGACAGACAGCGGAAAGCGACTTGGTTTTATACTATGTAGTGATAGTGATAACATTTTGTTCCAAAGATCTCATTGGTTGGTACAGAACCACGATTGAAAGACAAACATTACTGGGTACTACTAGACCACAACGGCTTCATATCGTAGGTGTTTTTATAAATTAATGTTATTCCACATAATTTTAATGTACCTAAGTTTGCCAAAGTACAAAATGTGAAAGTTCAACCAACGTAACCTTTACGGTGTTCATCCCCTTTTTACTCGAAAGTCAAAGGTTGAAATAACCAAAAGTATGGAAAGTTTATAGCATTATCTGCCCACAACTGCCTAATGAAGCGCATCGCCTCCTACATCATGTTATTATAGTCATTTTAGCTATCGGGACAATTTATTGTTTTATTAGCATCGTCGTCTGTGAAAAGAGAGTTTAGTCATTTTATTTTTTGCTTTATAATAAATCTATTGGCGATCCGTAAAAGTACAGAGATAGAATTAAGAGTTAAAAGTAGGCACCTACGAGTATGTAGATTCAAATCAATCTAAGTTAGTGACATAGGACATAGTACCCCAGCGGATTGGCAAGTTGATATAGCAGTGGGCAGGGCACATAGCACGGAGGAATGATGACCGATGAGATCGAAAATTCTCGAGTGTAGACCACGAACCGGCAAGCGCAGCGTAGGACGTCCACCCACAAGGTGGACATTTGACCTCATTAAGACCGCAGAATAGCGCCGGATGCAAGCCATTACCAACCGCTCTTATTGGAGATCTATACCTAGGGAAGGCCTATATCCAGCAGTGGACAAAGCGAGTAGTCCTATGGCTGAAATGAGATAAAAAAATACTTGACAGAGAGCAGGCCGCATATATAACGGAGTACTGATGACCAATGCGGTTGAAAAGTTGAAAGTTCTCGAGTGGAGACCACGTACTAGGTACCGGCAAGCACAGTGAAAGACGTCCACCCACAAGGTAGACAGATGCCCGCAGGATCCCGCTGGATGCAAGCCGCTTCCAACCGGTCTTATTGAAGATCTATAGAAGAGGCCTATATCCAAAAATGGACGCCTATGGCTGATCGATAGATGGATAGACGTAGTCGTTACGTTTGTCTAAGCAAATAGAATACTCGTAGGTAGATTTTTGAATATTTTCCTCCATAAATAATACTAATTATCTTCTACATTTCGTAAAAACTACGGGTACAACGGAATAACAAAACCAGAGCTTCTAAAGCGTTAAATTACCCGGTATCCAACTTTAACTGCAAACCTATGAGAGAAAATAAGAGGAATAGTGTTTAAGTATGTATATTGCTACTTAAGTACTGTTTATTTTTTTCGTTTTACCCAGAGTGCGATACTGTTTTTTTTTCATAGCTAACTAAACCACTTGAAGTATTAGGTACTTTAGAGATTTTTAAAGCGATTTCAGTACCTGGGGCTACAATCCGCATTTAACGTAGCCCTCAACAGAGAAAAGAGTTGGGAAATAACTACTCAGATATAGTTAGATAGGTATTTTGTTTCTGTGTGTGTATCCAGAGTTATGTTTCATGAACCTAACGGTTGGATTGAAATAATTTTTAATGTATTTTGTGTCTCAATAACTTTCTACAAAATGTATAGGTCAGCTGTTTTTTTTTGCAATTTCGGTCCCACTGTAAAGTCGATTAAATTGTAGGTAAGTACACACAATTTTTTTTTTTTATTCAATTTCTTTTTGGGAGCTTTTGGACCGAAAGTCCATGCCAGCCCCATCGTACCCTTATAAATACAAGCTAATTACATATTATACCTACACACACATATTTTTACATACATTAAGATATAATAAGCCAGCGAAGCAGTCTCGTGGAGTTGGTCTGATTTAGAGACTGGAAGAAGGTAAGTACACACAATGATGTCTTAGATTATATGTTCTAAGAATGTAGTCGACTAAAATCACGTGATATAAATTCTTGCAGTATTTTTAGATGGAAGTTCTATTAACTCATATGGCCGCTTAAACGAGTAGTGTGTCTTATATGGAATTCATTTTCTAATAAGCAATACTAATTGTTTCATAAGCAATTAGTATTGCTTATTAGAAAATGAAAAATGATGATTAAATTAAATTTTTTGGATATTTTTCTACGTGATTAAAAATCTAGAAGATCTAAAATATCCATGGCGGCCAATCTGCAAATAGCCAGAGTAATTAATACCCACAGAGGGTCAGATATAAATATGGCCCGTGAGGTCAAAGTGGCCGAATTAGCATCAACTGACGTAGATCCCGCAGTGTCAATTACAGGGTGACATGAATATGTTATGGGATCTGCTGGGCTAGTATGCGCGCCACGAATTATTTCGTTCGTAGTGTCAGAACGAGACAGCGTTATGGCAAAATATATATCTGTCACTTTTTCACACGTCGAAATGAGTTCTTTTCGTGGCTTTTCGTAGTCGCATGCTTGACTAGCTGGGTGGGGTGAACTTACGTAAAAGGAACGGGAAGTACTGAAAATTGATGTTGCATTGATATTTGTTCCCCAAGAAAGTATACAGAGTTATTGGTAATCAATTAGAATCCTTTTATGGGCTTATTCTGTACATCAGAACTAACAACTTTTGTTTTGCGACTTTTGTCAAAACTCAAAAAAATCAGCGGTTCCGGACATTTTGTCGCGAGTGGTCGAAATTTTTCTATGAAACAATTTTTTTTTAGTCTTGATAAAAGTCGTAGAACATAAGTTATTAGTTTTGATTTACAGAATAAGCCCCTAAAAGAATAAAAAAAAATCAAAAATCAATTTATTTCAAAACTTTGTACAAACATAGCCATGCAAACTAGGTGAGGTCAAACCTGTGTTTTGATGGATAGCCTTCCCTAGAGCGAAGCTTATTATTGTACAGATGATGATGTATACAAGAGATATTACAACTAGACAAATTTTGTTTTAGTTTTACATTTTTGCAAATTCAGCAATGTTAACACTTAAAATATATTCATAAATTTATCTGAGAGTCAAAATTCTAGTCATAATAATGTTAGTAAAAAGAAATAATTTGAGTTTATAAGTGTTTGACTTGTTTAATTAATTATTCATTACAAATAAAGCGGAGCCGTCTCGCAATGCACTGAAATGCAATGAAAAATTGCGAGACGGCTCCGCGTGCTAGCACTCGCCAACTTGAGAAAGGTCGCCAAATGCGACCGAAACTATAATCGTTACGACTATCCCCACACGTGAGTTCAGTCCCATTATATATAGTATAAAATGTGTGAAAACCACGTTAATATCCATATTAAAATATATTAATTATGCAGCGTGTGTGCGCGCGCGCACGTGTGTGTGTGTGTGTGTGTGTGTTTGTGGATTTCTTTGCCAGTCAAGGTTAAGTGCAAAGTTTTGCTGCTCGATGGGTCTCAGGAGAGCTTCAGAATGCTAATTGATTAGGAATAATCCTGTGTATATATAAGTGAGCATTTACAACGTACCACCTGGGGCCTTATTGTGTAAGCGCTCTGCTTTGCTTTTTCTCCTGCTCACGCCAATTACTCACGCCACGAGAGCAAGCGGGAGGAAAAGCAAAGCCGATCGTCAGAGTGCTTATAAGGCCTCTGCTTATAAGCGATTCGCTTCTTCCTTCACAATGCGGACACGGATTAGAATGCCCTGCCTCCGTCATTGTTTCCTGAGAATTACTATATCTTCACTTCCAAGAAGGAGGAGGTACCTACTATGTTCGTCTGTATGTATTTTTTTTGTGGATATCCATCGATATTTTCGCCAATTGTGAACCGATTAAAAAAAGTCTTTACTAGTTCGAAAGAGTATACTTCCGAGATGGTCCCATTTACATTTTATCGCACCGAATGTTTTTTGATTAAGTAATCAACAAAAATGTACATGGATGTCACATCGATTCGTGCAAATTAAGGTAGGTCAGGCATATAAGGCCCGGTTGCAAACTAGGCCCAGTTTTTAGAAATAACAGTTGCATAAAAATCTATTCGCTTAAAACTCACGCATACATAGAAGTCGCACATACAGCGAGCTGGCAACATCGCGCTCTTCCGCGCGGCCCGCCATTTCGTCAGTACCATCCACACAGCCACAGAGAGAGGTCGCGGCTGCCGTACGTAATATTTTTCGAGCGTAAAGAGGTTCAGTTTTCATCGAGTTTTTTGTTTTAATCCGAGTTTTTCCCATTTCAATGTGAACTATTCTTGTATTGTCCCACGGAGAGACATAAGTACACATTCTAATTGCTATTTTTTTACTAAATATATGACACTGATTGTAAAGCTTGCTCTACGGCTAAAAAGGCCCGGCCCTTGCGCAGGTAATAAGGCCCGGGCCTTTTTACCTTTTGATGAACCTCAATTTAATTTAAGTACGAGTATTACGACTGATTTGATATCTAAAGAGTACCTTAATATTATTTATTGTTTTTTTATTAACTGTTCTTAATTTGAAGTTGTAAAATTTACCTTTATATTCGTTGAATCTTCAGTATTTGAAAGTCTTTAGTGTAATAAGGCCCACAGAAGTTTTGTTAGCTATCAAAGTGTTAGCGATTTTGTTGTTGTTTTTTGAATAACTTTAATTTAGTAAGATTATACTTATCTAATGTTCAAATTTGTGTTTAGCAACATATTCTAAAGGAACGTAGGACATTTTTAATACCTATAGTTTAATAAGGCCCAAGGTCTTTTATTTCTAATAATTAAGAAAATACTCATGTTTTAAAAGGACCAAATGTTGTTTAATGTTAACTATTATAGTTTAATATCGTTTAAACTTGTTAATTTTCTTAGAATGTTAATTTCTATTTAGGGCCTTTTTATACTCATAGTGTTCAATAAAGCCCGAAGTGATGGTTTTAAAAAACACTTCATATTTCAAAAATAACGTTATAATTTTATGTTTTTTTATTTCATGACGGAACTTAAATACATTTATAATTAATATGGAGAGTCTTTTGTTTATTACCTCATCAATGGTTAAAAATATTTTAATTTTAATAAAGGTGGGCCTTATATGCCTGACCTACCTTATTCGAATTCTGTACTCGGTGGAAGTCAGTATTGCGATATTTGCAAATAATACCTAAATATAAAAATAAGTTTCCAACCTTATAAATGAGCTTGGAAAGGGATCTCTAAAATTAAAGTTTAGTGTAACTCTTTGGAAGCGCATTCCCGTCACGTTTTCAGCGCAAAAGAAAACGCCTGCGTGTTTCTCGCGGCAATATGACGACACTCACTTGCCATGTGAGGACGGGAAACTTTGTCATCGGTGCTTCCGCCGACTACTCAATGCAATAGACATACAATAATCTAAATATTATTATACAGGATTATTTCTAATCATTTAGCATCCTTTTAGGGACTTATTCTGTACATCAAAACTAACAACAATTGTTCTGCGATTTTTATCAAAAATAAAAAAAAATCAGCTGTTCCATACTTACATCTTGTCGCGGTTGAACAATATTTTTCTTTGGAAGAACGATTTTTTTTAGTTTTAACAAATGTCGCAGAACAAAAGTTGTTTGTTTGATGTACAGAATTAGCCCCTAAAAGGATGTTAATTGATTCGAAATAACCCTGTATAAAAATTAATTGTGGTTGTATGTCTCGGTAAAACTCGAGAAATATTTGTGAAGGTTTAAACGGTGGGAAAATTTATAAAAGTTGGGAGAAAAATAATAATAACATTAATTTAATTTTCCCATACAAAATGTTCCTGCCTGTAAAAGTTGTCATTGACAGTTGACAGATAATGAGATGAAGTTCACCGGGTCAGCTAGTTAAAGGATAATATTTATTCTTTTAATGAAACAGACTTGTAGCCAGGTTTAGCCATTTCTATCATTGTATATCGAGATTCCGTTATTCTCACGCGAGTTTCAATGAAGAAATGTAACGCATACCTAAGTTATAATTTAACCCGTGCTGAGTATTGAATATCCATTAAAATAGTGAAAAATGTGTTATCAAGTTACAAACTCAGAATTGAGATTTTTTTTGTTTTATATTTTACTTGTTGATAGACCCGCGTGGTATTTTAACCTTTGTGCTCTCCCACAGGAACTATATAAATATTTTTTCGTGATAAAAAGTAGTGTACGATTTGTACAGAAGAGTGGACTGTATGAGGTGCGTCTAATGATTTTAAAACCCAGATATGTATCCCTGCAAGCTGCAAGACGGTAAAAGGAAATCTCCACCAACCTTCAATCCACGACCGCCTCCAGACTTCAGCATCAGTCGCGACGTCTTTGGAACGCAGAATTACCACAGCACTTGTTTTAGGCACTGGACACTTCGTTTCACGGAATACGGGGTAATGTTAATCTTAAACGATGACTAGTTTCGAGGTAGGCGCAACGTGCGCACAGTTCAGTTCTCGTCGACATAGTGACGCTTCCGTCCTTCGACGGTAGCGAATATCAAGCGGGTGGAGTAAATATTCCAATCTACCCTCACTCACTTGCAGAGATCGAACAAGTAGCCTATGTCACTTTCCGGCTTTTGAACTATATCCATGCCAAAATCAAAACAATCCGTTGCTCCGTTGCTGCGTGAAAGAGGAACAAACCAACATTTTTTTCAGATCTATTACATTATGTTAAAACATTTATATTTAATTATTTATGCTACATTATTAGGGCACTGTTCCTGTTACAGCGAGAAAAAAACGCGTGTTTCCCGCGGCACTTGCCATGTGAAACTTTGTCGTCGGTGCCTTTGCCGACTACTTAATGTAATAGACATACCAGCAAAAGGTTTCGTTATTGTAAGGTAATAAATTTTCACGCTAGTTTCAATGAATAAATGTATATTTAGACGCAAAATAAAGTCCACTTCAACATGTAGCCAGTCATTAAGTACCTAACCAAAAGGAGTCAACACGCCTAAGCACCGAAGTCTGCCAAGTCAGTGGGGGGGTGAAGAAACGCACACAAACCAAAATATAAGCAAGTTTACACGCACACAAATGTAATTAACTAACACTAGCTGAAAATTAACGCAATACAAGCGCAACCAGACCGATATATTTATATAAGAGCATGACCGTCGGTCACGTACTTTTGGCAGAGGGGAACGCTTTGCAGTGTCGACTCCTTTTGGTTAGGTACTTAATGTAGCCAGTGCTAAATAATTCATATCGCTATCAATAATTGAAATATTGATTTGCAAATGTACTGATAAATTTTGACAAATGTATTATGTGATTAGTGATAATTTACTAATATATGTTATCACAATTTCACTCTACTGTTGTGGGCCTTCTATTGCGTGTGTTATCTAATCACTCCATGTTCGCCGCCGCTGAAGTAGGTATATAGATACCTATCTACTTATCAGCTGCGACAAAAATATCTGGGGAGGAAATAAAATAATTGAATTCCGGAGCTAATATGGATGGGATGAAAGCAGATTATGGTAACCAGGGCATTAATTATCTATAAGTATAATATTTTTGGCTTATGCGGAGGTAAAAAGACCTTTGACTTTTTTTGACATATTACCTAACCAGCTTAGCACACGTGAGTAGGTACTGAGTGTGCAGCCAGGTGTGAAAACCAAATAATTATAGGTAGGTAATGTTAAAAAAAACAGACGCATCGCTAAGCTAAAGTGGAGAAATGCAGGGTACTTGGATAAGCGGGATGACACCAGATGGACCGAGGCAGTTACCGAGTGATACCCAAGAGAAGGACCATGACATAAAGGCAGACCGCCATCCCGATGGTCAGATAATGTGATCAACTGGATTGACATCCATAGGACTGGAAAGAATGGCGAGAAAGAGAGGAGACCTATTATATTCAACAGTGAGTGGAACAGGCTGAATAGATAGGTAGATAGATCGTGCAGTGTCCATTGGGCTAGCTGATCATTCGAATCGTGCCGTACTCAACATGTAGTTACGTGGCTAGCATGCCCTTATCAAAATATGAGAGTATTGTACCTAACTAATTTCATAAGTATGGGCAGACATATTCCCACATGGCTGGTCCCAAAAATCTGGGCCTACAATGTACAGTTTTAGCCACTGTTATGAATGCTATTTATGGTTACCAGTGGCGGATTCACGATTTGGCACCAGAAGGCTGTTAAATTTTCGCCACCCCTTTAAACACTGCTGCCTAATTTATTACTAATACCTACTTATTTCAGATTTAGATTCTAGATTGTAGTGTTAAAGAAAGTTATTTGTCTGATATCTATAGCAATTCCGCAGTTTTAAATCCTTGAAGCTCGTCATAGCACCGCATAAGATGCTCAACTTATTGATTACAAAATATGTATTCCTGGTCCATACATTTTTTTTTGTATTGGCAATTCAATAACACGCGAAAGGAAAGAGGAAAACTTCAAATAACATAACTCCACTAGCTGCTATAATCAATTTATTCACTTAAAATACAGAAAATAAATAAACTAAAACTATAAATACGCAAGCGGGACCAATTCCAACGAAGGCGTCGAAGGAAATTTCAATTTTGAAGATAGCTAGTTGCTCAGAACCTCTAATTGGCTTCCGACCTCTTCCGACGTCAATACGTATTCCCTCAATTCATTCCACGAAGAAAATAAATAAAATATTTATTTCAGACCCTCAATGGAGTTGGTCTTGCGATGCGCGAAAATTATGAATCATATCGAATCAGGAATTGAGCAATTTTTATATTTCAATGGAAGGTAATAAGCTACTTATTTAATTATTTAGTCTACGTAGTGCTGAATAACTTTTTGGACATTGGCAGTTTAGCTCTACATTGCAGTTCTTTCGCTGTGACACAATTCTTAGTGATTTTTTGTTCTTATTAGAGACTTAATTATTATTCTCAATCAGATTAAGTTGTTAAAAAACGTGAAACAGCAAATAGCGAGACAGTTGATGCCCCATGTACTAAAGTACCCACTTTATAATGTTTTGTAGAAAATATTATAGCACCTATTTGCCATATTGAAAACAATAGTAGCAATGTAAACTATTGATCTAATGTCCGAGATTTTAGACCGACTATTTCCACAGATGTTTAAAAGATATTTGTATCTACTCAATTCTATTAGGTATTTTTACTAAATAATTTATAATGCCCGAACTAAATAAGAACTCTATTACAATCTTCTATTTTGAGAAAGTTTTACGAGCTTTATAATGAACACTTTTTATTTTACAAAATGCAGTCTTGTACGTTTGCAACTACTACATCATTTTAAAATAGAATAATCTCAATGTTGAGTATTTTCAACCCTCCTAAATTACCTACCATCACATTTGTCCTTTCTTTACCTTTCTTAATCTATGTAATTTATTTAGCATAAAAGCAAACATTGTCACATTATGTTGAAGCAACAAAATATGGCAATATTAGACAACCTTATCAAAACTAAACTATAGGTAATATAGTAGATTCCATAGATACGACTTGTCAAAATATCGTTATCAAAACGTTATTGTTAACATGATACTTGGGTAATTTTTTAAAGAGATCTTTAAACCACTTCGTTAAAATTATTCCTCCTATTTTAGTATATTCTATCATTCTCGTTGCAAATAGAACCTACTTTTGTTGTGCAATAACGATAGTCGTCGTATCAACTTTATCTATCTAAGGCCGAGTACAGAGTTGCGACAAATCAGTTCTTGCATTCAGGACGGTGGGCGTTGCTGGGCCAGTCGCATACGTTCAGCTTTACGTTGAAGATAGTGCCGGGTTGGCAGCTGAACTGGACTCCTTCGCCGTTCACGCAGCGCCAGTACTGAAAAAAACACGTCCATCTTTGAAATAAAGATTAATTTTCAGTATTCTGTTATAGTAGTAGTGAATATTAAATGTGTTGTTACCTTATCACAGTCTTTTTTGTCCGGAATGTAGTCATCTTCGGAGTTGCAGACCTCGGAGCTCTCGATTTCATTATCCTGAATATAAAAAGTATAATTTGTTAGCAGGTGACTTATTCGTTTTATATTGTTTTTTTTTACATCACATGAAGCCTTTTCTTATTAAAATTGGAACTGACCACGTCCCAAAAATAAAGTTCGCTTTCCTATAATTTTCCACATATTTGACGGCATACATGTTGTCGCAAGGCTACCAAACTTCGGTAGAATAGGTTAATAAACTATTTTATTTTAAATAGTTAGATTTGATAATGTGATCTTACCAGGTATAAATATATGACATATTGAAAAAGTTATTCTTTTTGGTACACAAATTAAAATAATAGAGGTAACAAAACACGACATGTAAGACAGCTAAAGACTTACAATCTGGGGTTCTTCAGGGGTTTCAGGCTTCTCTGGCATCTCTGGTTGGTTGTCGGCTTCAATCTCAGGTGCCACGGTAGCCGTGGTCGTGACTTTCTGCGTGGTCGGAGCGTTTGTGACCGGCTTTAAGGTACTAGTGGTCGGTATGGGGGCTCCTTCTGACGGGTCCGAAGGCGTCGACGGGGGTCGCGCCCATTCCGGCTGTATCAGAACAGATATGATAAATAAAAGCGGATCCGGTGTTTCTTTTCTATTCTAATTTATATTTTGGAATTTTATATAATTCCCAAAAATCAATGACTAAGACATGGCAGTCCCATTGTACCTACGATCTAACTCATAATCATTGTGTGTTAATATAAAGACATTGTTTTACATTTTTTGACCGACGAACCACCGGAGGAGGTATACAATTCGACGCATAACTTTTTTTATAGAGTAGTCCGATTTCAATATTTCTTTTTTATTGGAAAGAGTATACTTCGAAATTGGTCCCATTTTAATTTTATCGAAATTGTCTGAGCCATTTCTGATAAATCAACATTAATGTGAAAAATGTTACATCAATCCGTGCATAATATTTGCGTTCTAGCGATGCGCCCCGGCTTTGCACAGATGTATTATACATATAAACATTTCTCTTGAATTACTCTATCTATCAAAACAAACTGCATCAAAATCCGTTGCGTAGTTTTAAAGATATAAGCATACATGGGGACAGACAGCGGAAAGCGACTTTGTTTTATACTATGTAATAATGATTCTGTACACAGGTGAAGTCGGTCATGCTATTTTTTGCAAAAAATAATTATTTGTGTTATAACTTATTATATAGTGACATTGTACTAAGTATCTGATGAGCTAACCGGTGTTCAGTAATTCCTCATAATAGATAAACCGCCCTTTAATTAAAGTAATTTGAAGTGTGCCCGCCAAATCGTGCCACAACTTATCTATGTCCAGTTAGGTGGTTGATCACATGGTAGTTTCTATGCGTTTTTGACGCCATTTTGCGGTGATCATGCCTTCGAATTCTTAACCTTCTATCCTCTAAAATATCCTGAACGTATTAGCGAATCGATTTAACTATTGATTTGGTTATTAGTATTCATTTACCTACTTAAATGACTAGTAAATAATTATTTTTTGCACAAAATAGCATGACCGACTTAAACCTTGTACAGGATTCGAGAACATTTCGCACGGATCGGTGTAACATTTTTCACATTATTGTTGATTCATCAAAATTGGCTCAGCCTATTTCAATAAAATTTAAATGGGACAAATTTCAAAGTATACTTTCCAATAAAAAAAATATCGAAATCTGACCACTACGTAAAAAGTTATGCGTGGTTATACATAAAAAATATGTATATATAAATAATATATACGTGTCGAATTGAGTACCTCCTCCGTTACGTCGGTCAAAAAATGCACGAAACAATTAATTTATTTTGGTATGTAAATTAATGACCTTAAATTGTAATTCATATTCTAATTACTGTGCATGTAAATATTTATTTATTTATTTGTTTAGGGCACTTCCTCTTTCTTTCTTCCACGGTACAGATAGCATCGCAATGAGTAATGGTCGAGGCGCTTCGACGACCATTTGGACGAAGCATTTGTTCAGGAGCGATTTATAGCGCATTTCCATATCTGTGTCGAACTCATTTTTGTTTGTCTCGGATTTGGGGGAGGGGTGTGTGATTTATTTTGTGTTTTGCTGCGTATTGTACTTACTAAAGTGAGTTTATTGATGAATATACTGACCTAGTTAAGATGATTTGAATGTGTTGGAAAAATTGAGCACAGATGGCAATGCAATGCCAGCTTTGATGTAATAAGGCTTAACAATGTTAAAAAGTACTCTCAAAAATATTTTCCTCGCACCCTTCGAGCAAATATCTACAGAGCCATAGTCCGTAAGATAAAGTAATAAAAAGCCACCTAATCAGAGCTTGTAACCGAGCACTTTCGCATCGCACGTTGTTGTAGTCGGCTTGCAATCGCCTTACGACTAACTAAAAAGCCTGCCCACTACGTAGCTTGGGCAGAGTATTTGATCGGACAATATTTTTGCACGATTGTGACTCTATAGATATTTGCTCGAAGCTAACATCTTAAATGTTAATATCTTGGTAAAAGAAGCAGATTTTTTAAATCGTTGTTTTTGATTTTTGTACCAAAAAGTAAAAGACCTATGATCTCACCCTACGATTAGATAAATAATTTACTAGGAAGATATGTTGGTAAGCGTTTGACCACATCCTATTTGATAAGTAACAGAGATGTAGGTATGAATTGTAAGACATAACACGCTTACCTAGAAGGTACCTACCTACCTGTTTATTCTGACTACGTTTTACATTTTACCTATTTTGCCAATATCTGGCATAAAATATCTTTTTATTTGTAAAAGTACTTACAGTAGGGGTGGTATTCTCAGTACGCGGCGGCGGCACGTTGTAGTTCCTCATATGCTTATGCAGCAGCTTGATGAGAGGGTTCTCATCACCGCAAAGCCCCTTGAAGTCATCCATATCGATAGCCCAGGTCATGGCTCCGAGGTAGCCCTTCTGCTTGATCCAGTTCATCTTGATCTCCACGCTCTTGATGTCCTCGTATCCGACCCACTGGGTTCCTTTGTAAGCGTAGGGCACCATGCCGTGCTCGTCCCATTTCTTGGTCCAGTCAGAGCCGTCTTTGTCTACTTCTGTGCAGATCTAGGGGGGAAAAATAAATTATTATAAAAATATAACTTAACTTTAACACTTATCAATCATATTTATCTTTAGATCTTTAAGGGTCTGTGGTTGATCCAATTGCTTGTTATGTAGTAGTAGTTTATCTAGTTTAAGATTATATGAGTCTTGTATTTAGTGGAAGATATAAATTTATAAAAAAAGCATATCTGAATAGTCTAGTATCGTCGCCTCTTTTTACTTTTGTCTGGTGATTTATAACTTGCCTCATTATATATAAGGGACAAAGTAATGAACAATCGCATTTTTTGACCGAAGAACCACCGGAGGAGGTATACAATTCGACGCGTATATATTTTTTTTATGTAGGTATAACCACGCATAACTTTCTTAGTGGTCCGATTTCAATAATTCTTTTTTTATTGGAAATATTATGCTTCGAAATAGGTTCCATTTAAATTATATCGAAATCGGCTGAGCCATTTTTGATAAATCAACAATAATGTGAAAAATGCTACATCGATCCGTGCGAAATATTCGCTAATTCTGTACACGGGTGAAGTCGGTCATGCTAATTTTTGCAAAAAATAATCTTGTTTATACTTTTTTTTACAAAATCATTTGCGTATTACGCTTTACTCAAATAACCATGTTTTTCCTATTTCTCTATCATACATATACAAAAACATTGAACTTCCAACGAATGTTCATAGTTTACTACATGTTATTTTTCCCTAAAATACACCGAGGAATATAAACATAGCCGTAAAAGAGACATCTACTGGCAATAAACGATGTAGTAAAAAGAATTCAAATAACAACTCAATACATTTTCCTCTATTCAAATATTTGACTCAAACTTTGTAAAAATACAGATTGTTGCTTTTCAAAGTGTTGCGGCTTTTGGAAACGTATAATAATTATGCTCATTCTTATGGATTAATTTTACAAGAACTGCGACTACAAATAATATAATAATAATAATACTACAAATAATTAATTGGAGACATCTTGCACACGGCCTCTGACCCTAAACTAAGCAAAACTAACTAAGCTTGTGAAATGGCTGCCAAAGACTGATATATACCTAGATAGTAACTAAATAACACCCAGACACAGGGCAAACACATATGTTCATCACATAAATATTTGTCCTGGGTGGGGAAGGATCGAACCCACCTCTTCGACCCAGAAGTTCAGTAGAAGGGTCATTAACCACTGAGCCAACGAGGCAGTCAAACTTCCAAGTGCTTCTTCAATTCAAAGAGTTATTTTAGTGATAAACATTTCAAAAATTCCTCTTCAATTTGGAAAAAAACACGTTTTAGCTGTATTAACTAGTAATCAGTCAGCATCCTTTTAGGGGTTTAATTCTGAATTTCTGTAGATCAGCATTTTTTGTTTGAGATGTTACAATAGTACATTGTTCACCGAGAGGAGAAAGTGACCGATTACCGTCGAGGGTGTCGTTTGAAGCCCGAGCCGTAGGCGAGGGCTTTAAAACACCCGAGATCGGGAATCGCACTTTCTCTCGAGTGATACATAGTGCTTTATACTACACCTACGAGGAAAATAAAAAACTAAATCTTTACTAATTGTAATTGAACCTTTTTTTCACTTTTCCATTGCAAAAAATCGTCATAAGTTTTATTATATTTTTTTATTGATTTCTGTGGTAAAAGGTTATCAATCAGTATTTTTGCTGTTTCCTTCAACTGCGGCGGAGTTAAAAGATCTTCATCATCACTATCACTACTTATCATTTTGATAGTTTTATTTTACTTTTCTACGAAAACTGAATCCTCAAACAACACACAAATTGAAAATGGCGCCAATGGCGTCTGCAATTTTCACATGTTCTTTTTTCAAATTGTTTGACACCATCCAACACACAGCTAGTGGCCAGTGTCATTTTGCGAACTTGGAGATAAAAACTCACTGTAAAAACTTTTTGGCTTTTGATATTTAGGTTACCAGCGCATAGTCTTACCCAAAATTAAAAAAGAAAAACCACGTAAGAAATGGATTTTCATACACTTTTCTCTCCCGCTCAGAAGCGTTTTCTCGCCGCATATTTGTTCGATATGCAATGACGTACTTTCTACCGTAAATTTGATAAAGTATCAAGGTACTTTCCGAGCAGGTGTAGTATAAAAGTATTTTTTAGAAGTACAGAATTTTTTTTTTTTTTTTTTTTTTTTTTTTTATTTCGAATAGGTTTGCGTTTGACTACAAACAATTTACTCCTAATATGATGCTAACTGTTTACCAGTAGCCTTACAAGAATTATTTACTGTAAACTATAAAATACTTACCTCATAATAAGCCCAGAATCCAGTAGCATTGGTGAAAGGAGCGGGATCACCGCCGCCGGCCTCCTTGTTGATGTAAGTCCCGAGTCCATAGTTGTTGTTCCCGGCGGAGAGCGTGAAGGAACGTCCGTAAAACGGGATACCCACGACGAGTTTGTTGGCAGGACAGCCCTTGTCTTCCCACAGCTGGAGACCGTCATTCTAAAAAGAAAAAAGCTTAAGCTAAAGTTTCGATTTGCATTTCTCAACCTCTAAGAAATGAAAAATCTGAAAGATGAGCACCAATTCCATTTTTATTACACTTCTTTTTAAGGAGGAAGAGGAAAATTTCTCGGTAGAGGAAAATTTCTAGTGAAATAATTTATTTTTTATACTATATAAAACGGGACTAAACTCACGTGTACGGATAGTCGTAACGACTATAATTTCGGTCACTTGGTCTTCGGTCAGTGCATTGCGAGACGGCTCCGCGTGCTAGCACTCGCCAACTTGAGACCGAATGCGACCGAAACTATAGTCGTTACGACTATCAGTACACGTGAGTTTAGTCTCGTTATATATAGTATAAAATTTGTGAAAAACACGTTAATTTCCATAGTAAAATAGAAATAACTTAAAAAATGCTTGGTTAGTTCGTAATGTTTGTATAGAGCATATTCGTATAGACTTTAATGGTGACTTCTGGCCAACACCAACAATATAACTTAAAGTTACATCTGGACAACGGTAGCACCCACCCAGTTGAACTGTAGGGAACAGTTACTGTGACATTGGTTAACTACAGTAATAACTTATGAGCACCAAGTCAAATTGAAATCAAATGCTACGAGTGCTACGGTATTTTACCTATGGTGGTGCGTAGTGCTTATCGTTTTAAAGTTAATACACTTACTATGGGCCCAATTTAAAAGGCACCATCGTAAATTTTGTAGCAACGTAAAATAGTGTTCTCTCTTTCAAATGCATACAGTAAAAAAACCGGACAAGTGAGAGTCAGGCTCGCATACCGAGGGTTCCGTAATCACAAAATTGGGAAGTAAGTTGTTAAAATCTCTATACTTACTATAACCATCGTATAATTTTTTTTTTGCATTTTTCTCGTCATACATCGAAAATTACATATTGTTAAAATAATTAAAAACCTGTTGTAGCATGTGCTAATGAAGTTCTTTTATATGATACCTTACATGATACGATTTACTCACTTTGAATTTTGAACCCATATTTTGTGAATTTAGAAGCCCTATTTTTTGTTTAAATAACAATGTACAGTTTTCAGATTTATTCCTATATGTGTACTCTGAGACAATGCTTTTCGCCAAATTTCATAGTTCTATGGCAACGGGAAGTACCCTGTAGGTTTTGATTTTTGTGAGTGCGAAATATGCGGTTTTTTACGACATAAACGACTCTACCTTTTTTAAACGATAACTGTGAAGTTTTTCTTTTACACAACTCCAAGAAACCATAGATATACGTATACAGTTTAAATTTCAACTGGATATCTTTACGCGTTCCTGAGATAAAGAGTCTTGACATACGCACAGACGGACAACAAAGTGATCCTATAAGGGTTCCGTTTTTTCCTTTTGAGGTACGGAACCTTAAAATGAAACAGAGCTACTCTAAATTGTTATTATAATAAATAAATAAAAATAAATATTTTTTGACATCTAACACACGGCCTAATTACGATAGCGCCTATAAAATTGGGCCTTATATTTACCTTTTATCGCTTTTAAGTCGATAGACAGTAACTTAAAGGTAGGTACAACTCGACAGAGCTTACAGGCAATTTTTGTTTTGAAAAAAAAAAACATGACTATACTCACCACGTTGAGTTTTTCGTAAGCCCACTGGTCATGAGGACGCTTGTAGAGAGGAGAGTGCACATCGGCGAATCCAGCCCAGTTACCGCGCAGATCGTACGACATCACATGGATCGCGTCCAACGCACTAAAAAGGGAAAAAAAATCAACAGGTGACCATAAGCTTCATTAAGTATTAAACATCATTGTCAGTCGTAGGAAGTCCACTTCTGGAGATAGGCCACCCTAAAGATTTCTAATAATTAAAATATAGCTATTGGGGACTGGGGAGGAGAGGAGCCATCTCAATCACATCAGAAGGCTAATTTAGCTGAGATGATGGCTCGAACTAAACTTCGTTTTGTTTTCCACCGCGCTAATTGTCAAAACATCACAAATATTTAAGTCATTATTCATAGCTGGGAAAGCTCGTGAAAGCTTTCACGGAGCAAAAATACGGATTATATTTGTAGCAATTTATTTTTTTCTTACATTAAATAGTATCAAACAAAAGGTACCAAAATCGATTTCTTCTTTGGGTTGAGGGATAAAAAATATAAAATATCAAGAAATTATTCAGATACTTGGGCTCCCAAATGGTTAATTAATGAAATGATAAAAAGCTGTGACATCAAATCATAAGAAATATTAGCCAACAACATTAGGGTTTTTACGTTGTAATGCTATGGAATTCTAGGTATAGAAACGTATGTATAATAACAGAAACACATATACTAAATGTGTAAGTATACAATAAGGAAAACATGAATAAGATAAAATATTTGCCATAAACTTATAGAAGGCCAAAATTGGTCCAAAGATTTAATCCAAAGCTCAAGCCCACAACTAGTTGGCAAGGAATCGCCATCTTATAACCATGGAATGAAAGCACTTTATTTATTTTTTATTACCATGCTATTTACGGTATTTACTGTCCAAGACGGACGGCAATGTTCTGAAACATGTACACAATAGGCTATTTGACTAGTTTTTGGAAATCGTTTTCAATTATTTGTTAGAACATAACAAAAACACTACATTTATATTTCCGAGAGATCTACTGTATTAACAATGAAAATCAGTGTTAAAGAATAGATATTCAAAATCCCGCCAAAAACGACATTCTGTAATGGCGCTGGTCTTTGACGTCACACACTAGTAAATAACGTTAGTTATTACTAGTTAATACGCTAGTTCACATCTAAAAATTGACGAAAAATACTTTAAAAGTAACTTACAGATCCAATAATATGACTCCGAAATCACAAAACACAAATTACACAAACAACAGTCAATCGAGAAATTACTGTTTATCATAATGTGACGTCGCCAGTGTTGCCGCCTTACTTAGAGCGTTTACGTCACAGATAAAATATCGAAAAATATCGTATTTAATTTCGTGCGATTTGCGAAAAGTAGACATATTTTAGTTTAAATAAAGTGAAATATGTCTTTTTCAGGCTATTATCTTTAAGGATTACCACAATCAATAGTATATTTTCAATGTTGTCAAATAGCCTATTGTACACAAAAAATTGATGCAGACTAAGTTTGTTCAGTTATAAATAGAGTAAGATGTAATGTCATAAATAATTAGAATCGATTTTATGTACATAGCCTTATAGTACAGCAACCAACATTCAGGACATTTTTTTCTCTTTTACTGAAAAATTCAGATTCCAGGTTCCATTATAGGATTCCGTGCTCTTGGTAATGAAGTTTACAAATAATTGAATCTGGCTGTACATAGAGGTTATCTTAGATATTTTTGTGCATTAAGTTGAATATTATTCAACAACATATTATTATACATTAAGTAAATCATTTTGGTTTAGGTCCTTGTAAATTATTTCAGCCCGAATATTATTTTTATTCTCAAAGAGCTGGAAGCTTATTTTATTTTGGCAACCGACATATTTTTAAGACTTTGAATCGAAAATACAGGTGACGTTTCGTTATAAAAATAATTTACACTTACATAACTCACTTATCTTATTTCCTGCTTCAAAACCAAATCCCTCGATTTATTGAACCTGTATTTTGCATATCCCTTTCAATTCAAAGAGTGGATCTTCGTATAAATTCATTCGCCCATAAAAATTCACAAGAGGAAATAAACTTACATTCTTAGCATCGGTGCCGATGTATGCTTTTATGTTTATGGTTCATAATAAAAAATACTCGGTGCTATGTAATTTGTAACTGATAAAGTTGATTTATGCTAATCCGTGACGGGTGCGACCGTGTCGGGCGCGAGTCGGGACGAGGCGCGTGGCTCTGTCAAAGTTATTTCAAACTTTTGGCTGAAAACTGTTGCAGTTCTATGTCCTAGAATATCGTGAGGTATATTGAATGTTTACCATATCGACTACAAATCGTTTGCAAGGAAATTAGACATATTTGTGCAATAAAGTAAGTTTCAAATAGTTGTTGTTTTAGAGCCTATCCCACTATTGGGGAAAAAATCCCTTAAGCTTTGCAGCTTTGGAGATCTTGTGCCAATTTTTGTCGAAGGTTTTTAATTTATCGCGTCGTCTCATGGCGTTTGATTGGAATATAAATAGTAGCTCATGATGATGGTAGTATACTTAAAATTGTACGATAACGTAAAGTGCTGTGTTTCTGTGAGGACTGACAAAAGTGCACAATTGGACCTAAATGCTATAGTTTTTAATTGGAAAATTCCATCAATCAGGTATTTTTTTTATCATAAAATATACTCAACGGGTTTTTTAAGGTATACACTCGCCGCGGCCCGGTTCGGTCCCATCACGGTATAAAACAACACAAATGTAAGTATAAGCACATGATTCGATATTATGTGCCTCAGTAATGTGCCTTCTTTCGCCTCTTTCGCGCGAAATTTGTTACGGATATTTTTATGGTACAATACTTGTTACAATTTTCGCAGATTTATTAAATTTGCACTCGCGTACTTTGGGATAAAACGTGATTTGAGAAACAACAATATGAATTTGTTCAATTTATTTTGCGAAGGTAAAAATGTACCGAAGGTAATAACGTTTTCAAACTTGAAAAGGTTTGGAGTTTGTTCGTTTAGATTTAAAAACACAAACATTTACAATGACAAAATTCACTAAGTGCGTTAGGTATAGTACTTTATTCGATATTTTACTAGTTAATAATATTATTAAAAAAAACTAAGTATTAATATAATTTTTATTGATTGTGCGCTTACAGAATGATCTGTAAACTGTATTATATAATAGTAAGCAAGCTGTGGTTTTTAAGATCAAGTTAATACTTACTACGTGGTGGTCCAGTGGTAATGACACCGGCCTTACAATCGTGAGGTCCTTGGTTCAAATCCCGGTTCCGTACCAATGACTTCTTTGAAATTCGTGTACGGAATTTCACACCTCCGGCTTTTCGGTGAAGGAAAACATCGTGAGGCAACCTACATACGTTACGTCCGTAGAAGAAATCCCATGGCGTATGTGAATCCACCAACCCGCACTAGGTTAGTGGGGTGGATATGGCCCAATCAATCTAAAAAGACTGCTACAGTACAGTATAGCACAGGTACTTACTCGCACAGCTCCGGTACATGGTACCCCTCCATCAGCCTGAAGTTAGCTAGAGGAACAGCGGCGGTGAGCTCCCAGCCCTTGCCAGCCCGGATGAAGGCTCTCCTCAGCTCCTGCACGAAGTACAGGAACTTGTCTTTGTCGGAGAAGGAGCCACCGCGGTCGGCTGCTCCAGGGTATTCCCAGTCGAGGTCCAAGCCATCGAAGTTATATTTGTGGAGGAAATCTGGAAAAAAAGTTATTTATTTAGGTACTATGTAACAAGGTAACAAGCTATGGAGAGGGCTACGGAGTCTCTCTGCGAGATCGAGTCGGGAATTTCGAAGTCCGGAGGAGAACCAAAATTACAGACATAGCCTAGCGGATTGGCAAGTTGAAATGGCAGTGGGCAGGGCACATAGCGCGGAGGACTGATGACCTCTGTGTGTAAGATGTCCCCAATATATTTATTTATATTTCCAGCAGTAGACTTCCTATGGCTGATGGATGGATGAATAGATTTAGGATCTCTTAACAAATTTTAAAGATATTAAAATTTTTGTGATGAACAATTCAAAATATTATTATCGTGTTGAACTTAGTTAATAAGCCTCGCAGTACGGGTTTGTGTCTCGAGCCTATTTTGATTCTAAATAGGATTTTTTGTCAAAATTCTACCTTTTTATGCAGGTCCAAATCTTGCGGTTTAAACATATTTGAATTTTTATTTTTGTTCTATGTTGTATGTTTTATTGCTATTTCTTGGTTGCCTGGAATAAATCGCTTAAAGCGATAAATCCACCAGTTAGAAAGCTATTAATTGTATTGTTTTGTCCCTGTAATTTGTTTTTAACACGCTTTTATTAGTTTCACCTGTATGTTTGCTTGCTTGCTTGCTTGTAACCAACCCCTTTGAGCTCGATTTTGCCCTACTTTGAGCGATCAGATTTTCTTGGCCGTTTGATTTTGACTTGATGCATTTATTCGATTACTAAAAAGTGACTTTGTTTCATGGGATTTCTTACTTTTTACTCAGAAAATAATCTCTTTTATATATATCTACTTTTTGGAAAATGCTGTTTTACAACACATTTTTCAAGCAACACTAAATGCAACTTTCGCGCTAAATTTCATACCTAGTGTAACTTTTGCAATTATTTTCTTTCATCTTTAGTGTGGAATAGCTGCAATAATAATTCCAGAAATCCAAAGATTTTCTCCATCAACCTAGTTAGTAGGTTGTAGGTACGTCCACATATTGCCAAATAACAAACCGTCAACCACATATTTGTCTCAATACGCCCGTATTAAACGGGACCACGACCCATTAAAGTGATTTATAACTTGGAAATATGGCAATCATTTGCAGATTCAAAACAAAGGGAGGTTCAAGGGTGAATATAAAAATTCCCGTGCCTCAGTGAAATGCTTCGTATGCCTTACGCTCTGAATTCCGTATTATATTTTGGCGTACCTGTTCTATGCGTGACGTAATAAATTGAGAGGAAAAGTAGCCTTGAAAATTTGTCGTCAAACTTTTTGCATGAAGAAACTGGCAGTTTTATTTTAGAATTCGAATTTTAACACGCTTGTATTAGGTCGACCTGTATGTAACTATGTTATGGAATCTAAGGTAACAAATTTAACAATCTTCCAAGGGTTGTAGCGTAATGAAAATTGGCAGCTGTATGTAGTTCTGATGACAATACAGTAATATGGTACTGTCAAACTGATCTGATGATGGAGCCGGAAGATATGAACTGAAACTTCATGATGGAAAATCGTAGCATAGCTGTTATAGATTTCTTAGAAAAGTCTTGTAATAAACTTTGACCACGATTAGGTTTCAAGGTCTGATGATGAAGCCGGAAGATAGGCACTGGCATTCCATGATGGAATATCGTATCATAGTCGTGTTTGCACTTGTGAGAAAAGTACAAAAGAAAAGGAAAAGGTAAAGCGTGTTTTTCTAGTGTTTTTGAAACTATTAATTTATTTATATATACCTATGTCAGTGAATGTACAACGGTTTGTTTCCCACTACGAGTTCGTTCGAGAATTTAACAGCCCCATCAGCCATCCGTTTTACGAACTACTCAGTGTTTTGTATAATTCACTAACTGCTCCAACTTTTCTTTGGGTGCATCCCAGAAGAATATCTAAATCAATAGCCTGGCATCAAATTATAAGTTGACAACTCAGAATATTTTTTTTTTTATTTGGTTAGGCTTAGGTTGACAAAAAAAAAGTACAACAATGATTTTGATGGCTCTATCTGACAAACAGGGTGTTGGAAACCCATTTTTGGAAAGTTAGGCGATGCTTGGAATACAAACCAGAAACTATGGTGGGTACTCAATAGACCCAAGATAAAATATAAAGGTCGAACTTAAGCCTACCCTTAAAAAGTAAAACATTCCTCTTCGAAATAACATGTTTTTACACAATTCCTGTGTAACCTTTGCGTAAACAACATCACGGAAACATGTAGGTTCTAAGAATTCTTATACGTAACGCGTGATAGAAATCTTTCTTTGTTGCCGGCTTAGAAAGTAATGTAGGTTCTGTGTAACCTAAACGTTTTAGTTCTCTTTAATTACTTTATTATTACGTAGCAAATGTAATAAGTTACTGCCCAACCTCTGGAAAATTACTCCCTATTACTATTGACTCTAGACTAAAATTACTAGAAATTTTATTACATTTCTCCCGAGTCGTGGTCCTTGTTCTGAGAGGCTCGAGATGGTTTTGATCACTCTTATTTAATCAAAAAACTTCTTGTCAAAAAGGAAATAATACAATAATTTCGTGTATAACAGAATCGGCTTTATAGTCGAGAAAAAAGAGAAGTGTATGGTTCTCAAATAGTGTCTATAAGCGTGCTCTTACTAAATAAATTAACAAACCAAACCACCAAAGGCTATAAAAGTTCACGCTTGTTCGGAAAAGAAACGCTGTGCGCGATAACATCACTTTTAATATGTTTTGTCTTAGTTTTGACATAAGAATAGTTAATTTTTAAAATTGCCAATAAAGCTGTTGAATTGTGTTGTTCTATAGTCTATACGTCCACTCATCAGCCATAATACGACCACAGTTAGACATCCTCTAGGCCCCCTCTATATATCTTCAATAAGACTGGTTAAAACAGGCTTGTACCAAGCACGATCCTGCGGTCTTGAAAGGACCGGATACCATGCAATACTCAATACTCAATATGTCGTATGTATACCTAGTATTGTTTCCTTATTTCTTACCAACTACACACCTGTTGAAAGCCATCCTGGTGTTTTATACTGGTGCATATATTTAAAGCCACCTTTCATCCAGCTATCCGCGGCCACCATTGACATCAAGAGGGCTCACCAAAATATCAGAGTTGAGTGTTGGGTCCTCCCAGCACTCGACAGTTATACCTGAGGTAAATCTTTATGCTTGTTATATATGTGTCGAATAAAGATATTTCATTTTATTTAATGTTTTTGCAGTTAATTATCTCAGACCGGCACGTATGGTACTTTAGGCGGGTTCTGCCAAAGAGCTACCCCTACCCAGAGTACAGTCAGGGTAGGGGCTCTTTGGCACTGTATCAGCCTTTTTAATAGTGCACTGCAGGGCGTAGGCCTACTCACGAAGGGTGTTTGGGCCATATCCACCACGCTGGCCCAGTGCGGGTTGGTGGATTCACATACGCCATCGAATTTCTTCTACTGACATATGCAGGTTGCCTCACGATGTTTTCCGTCACCGAAAAGCCAGCGGTGTTTAATTCCGTACATAAATTCCAAAGAACTCATTGGTACGGGACCGGGATTTGAACCCACGACCTCACGATTGTAAGGCGGGTATCACTACCACTAGACCACCACGGCTTCACCAGACTACTGCAATATAATTATGAACATGTTCCTCACCAACTACGCTCCTGATAAAGGCCATCCTGGTATTCTTCTGCGCCACCATGTGCGAGTACTTGGATCCGCCCTCAGCCCAGCCGCCCACGGCAACCATGAACTTAACATCCGGGTGAGAAGACCGCAGGGCGGTGAAGTTCTTGAACCCACTCTTGTCGACATCCAACTGTAAAAGAACAGCATAATTTATTTTTTGCTGAGAATGATACCACCGACTTTAATCGTGTACAAAATTCAAATAGTTCACTCCAATCAATGTATACGATTTTTACATTTTTTTTTTTTAATAACCAATAATATTTCAATTTCGATAAAATTTATATGGGACCACATCGAGAGTATACCCTTTCGAACTAAAAATATTTTTTATCGGTTCACAATTGCCGAAACTGTCGATGAACTTACACAAAAAAAGCATACAAAACAACATACGAAGACGAACATAGAACCTCAGCCTTTTTGGAAGTCGGTTACCATTAATTTTGCAATTTGTTCCAAACATTATCGAGTCAAATTTATTACTAACAAGCTTTGAGCATATATTTAATTATACTAGCCAACAACTCCGAAAAAGCGAATCGTCCACTTCATGTTGCATAATTTATTTTCTAAAATTTTTAATATGTTGACACTTTTTTATTTATGACAAAAATGGTACAGGAGTAAAAATACAGTGAGCATTTCATCATGTACCTATGAGTAAAAAAAAACAATGGATTGGTGTTTGTGAACAATGGATTGAAAGTTTATAAAACTTTAATTGAAAGTACGAGTAGGAACTTAAAGCTCTCGCAACTCTGTCTATTTTTAGAAATCTTTGCCTACTTTTCGAATTGATGTCTACCTTTCATATTAACTAAGACCATTTTGACTCTGAATATAAGTTGGTACCGATTTAATTAAGCAAATAATCATATTTTCTTTGAGTGTCGCCCAAAATCCAACAGCACAAATAAAGTAATGCTTAAGTATCATTTTGCTTCACAGTACAGCAAGCTCACATAATGCACAATATCAAGAGTGCACGACGCCGAGTGCAGACCACTGCCATAATAATTTTACATTCGTGTCGGCATCAGATGTGAAATATTGTTTAGAGTTGGATTTTGTAGAATGAAAGAATCAGATCTTTTGTGTTTTGTTCTCTATTTAGGATGAGCTAACGGTACGCCGCGGTAGCGCTCAGTTGGAAAATGGCACCCGCGGTCACCCATCCAAATAATGGATGTGTGGAACGTTGCTTAATTTATGTGATCGCTGACAAACACCTAGTCAAACTACGCTACGAGCGCTACGTTTTGAAGCTAAAGCACGGTCATTTTAAACTAAGTCATTAAATCACAAATGTCGCAGTGCTTGATTGATAATAATTAATACAATTGCAGCAGAAAATAGGTTCGATCTATTTTATAGTGCATTTGCACACCAGGTTTATCACAAAGACGTTATTTTTGTAAACATTTCAAAAAATTGTCACAAATTTCAAAAAACAAATAATCAATCATTTCAAAAAAATTCAAATATTTCAATAAACGCAGGACTTGAATCTTCGGATCACGCTTTACCAATTAGGGTAGTTCGTCTCCATCGCCCACACCAAATTTGTGAAGTGTCAGTGTTCAGAAGTTCTAATTATTTTCAAGCTGAGTGATTACCTGTCTAATACGTGTATCACAGGTGGCGCTGCCAACTCTATAAGTTGGTAGAATGATAAAAACAAATTTAGCGTGAGCGTCAGGAGGCGAACTAGCCCCTTCGCACACGAGACGTAAGCGTAGGCGTACCATTAGCGTATAGTGAAACGTGCGCAGGACGAGAGCAATACGAGCGTGTATACAATACTTATAAAATATGTCTTCTTTAGCCAATCGTACCCGGGCGAAGCCGGGGAGGTATAAATAATAAACTGATTTTATAAAACCCCAAAATAAAACCATGATTTCATCTGAGATCAACTGCGTAATATAACAACGATACGTGACGCCTTCGCGATGATTCGTGTGTGGAACACTACTCGTCTCGTACGCGTTGCGTTGTTACGATACGCTTACGATACGACTATGCCTAAATAAATAATGCCCTCGTGTGCGAAAAACCTAAAGTTGGTAAAGCGTCGGGCCGGTGATCCCAAGATGCAAGTTTCAAGTAGGTACTGCGTTCGCGAAATTTTTGAAATGTTTAGCTCAAAAATAACTCTTTGAAAATAGGTTTATTTATCCAGCAGTGATCGTTAGCTGAGATGATGATGATCATAGATATCTGGTGAGGGACAATCTCTTTACCTGGCGCGATAGGTATCTATTATACAAAATGCATGTTTACAAAATATACATTAGAGAATGCAGTGATATGTAAGCGCGTTTGAATAAATGATTTGTCGTGCTCTATGAGTGATAATTGTGTAATTAATTATTGGCAGCACGCATTGTAATTGATTTACTATGCGATATTTGTATCTCTGCTAGATTGTGACAAGTCCTGCCTTGCAACATCTGCTATGATAAAGTCGAAAGTCTTACCTTAGGGTCAATAAGGAGGACTTCGCTAGTTTTCTTATTGATGCCGATAGAGAAAAAAGTATGATCTTAATGCACATTTCTACGGGAATGTATTCTATGCCATATCGATGAAATATTGATACTATTGATGGTTATAAATAAATAAATAAATATTGGGGGACATTTCACACACGGTCTCTGACCCCAAACTAATCAAAGCTTGTGATATGGCTGCCAGAGACTGATATACTACATATTATACATATTTTAAATACATACTTATATAGATAGTACCTAAATAACACCCAGACACAGAGCAAACACCTATGTTCATCACAAAAATGCTTGCCCTGGTGGGAATCGAACCCACGCCTCTTTTGATCCAGAAGTCAGGGTCACTAACCACTGAGCCACCGAGGCAGTCAAGGTCGAGGTTAAGATAATGATAATGATGAAGCAGAAATGTTCTGTCCAAATTCTTACCTCAGGGTCTATAATGAGAACCTCGCTGGTCTTCTCAGTGACGCCGATGAACGAGTAGATGATGTGGGTGCACATGTCGACGGGGATGTCTTCGATGCCATACCGGCCCACGCCAGGCCGGTACACGGCCCAGTTGCTGAAGTAGCATACTATGCGCGCTCTGCTGTCCGCTGAAACAGAAATACGTAAATTAAACGTCATCGTCTTTCTAGCAGTTTTACTAAGCCGATAGATATACCTATTGATAGACAATGATATATGTATAGTATTTTACTTAAAAAAGTTTGAAAGAACCTTCGATTCTTCCGAGTGAAACTATTTTCAGCCAATTCCCAGAATGGAAGAGATTTTGAATAAAATTCGTCTAAATTAATATCGTGGGTGGTTTTATGTGTATATAAATAACTACTACTTTGATTCAGTAATTTCGAAGCGATTCCAGAAAATTGATAAAAATTGTAGCGCCTACAGAAACCGAATAGCAAAATACTATTTTTACTTATAGCTTTCGTCTTGAAGTAGATTGTTGGTTTAACATAGGTTTTGTCAAAAAAAATAGAGAACTATTAAGACAGATTTCTGTATTGACTTCTGTATAACAAAATAGTACTAAATATCTGTAATTTTGTAAACATTTATCTTACGAGATAAATAGGTATGTATTATTCCGCCAAACAAGGCAGAATGAACAAAATTCTAATAAAACTGACAATTCGGTTACTATTAAAATAGTGGAGAGCAAAATTAGTGATGGCGATATCAAAGGCGCCGCACGTGTCTTGTTCTCCAGCGTCACTATTGCCCCCCACACACCCGATACAGTCCAGTCACTCCGTGACAAGCATCCGCTGGCAACATGTCTCCTCCTGTCTGAGCCACCACACCCTGATGACGTTGTCATTGAAGTGTCAGCTCAGGTGATTGCAGCGGCCGTTTCTTCTTTTCGGAGCGGCTCAGCCGGAGGCCTAGATGGTCTTTCGCCTCAACATATAAAAGATCTTCTATCTTTTAGCTCTGGTGAGGTGGCTGAGTCTCTCTTGAGAGAATTAACGACTTTGGCAAATATCATGTTATTTGGGCGGGACAATGGTGACGTCATCGAAGTTTAGTATGGCACTAATCTATGCGCACTTGTCAAAAAAGATCATGGCATCAGACCTATTGCTGTTGGCTCCACATATCGTCGTCTTGCAGCCAAAGCCGGCTGTAGAAAAAAGGTTGCTCTTCTGAGTAAACCAATACAACTTGGCTTTGGTTCGCTGGGTGGATGTGAGGCTGCTGTTCATTTCCTTCGTACTTTTCTCGGTCAAAATTGTGGAGAGGTGTTGCTTAAGGTGGATGTCAAAAATGCTTTCAATTCGGTTAATCGAGACGCCTTGTTGGTACAGATCAAAGATGAAATTCCGATCTTTTCAATTTTCTTTGGCAATACTATGGCAAACCCACTAAATTAATATACAAAAATGATGTTTCTATGCTATCTTCCGTTGGCTGTCAAAAAGGTGACCCTCTTGGACCAGCCATTTTCAGCCTGACCATTCATCCAATTGTTCAACGTCTCCAATCCAAACTCAACGTTTGGTATCTGGATGACGGGACTTTGGCTCAAGTCCGGATAAAGATTTGATACTTAACAAATTTAATGATTTGGCACCTAATATCAAATCGGTAGACAAGGTGTTCTCTTCGCCTTCTAGATTCGCTGATATTAGATGAGTCTTAGTCTAAGTCTTAGATGTTCAAGAAAAAATACAAAAATTTTTGAGTGCCTCTGATAGGCTACTCAAAATTAACGCCCACATGGCTTTTACCATTAAAAGATGTTGTCTGTTTGTTCCAAAATTTATGTACGCTTTACGGTGTAGTCCATTGTGGAAACACAATGAGCTCCTTTTGAGCTTAGATGATGTTGTAAAGCAGACTCTAGAATCGGTTTTGAATATTGACATAAGTGAAAGGCTTGGCTACAAGCCTCCTTGTTTGTTAGCCTTGGAGAGCTAGGGGTCCACCAAATTTCAAGTGTTGCTTTACCAGCTTTCTTGGTCTCCATTCATAGTACTCATAATTTGATTGAAAAAATCCTCGCACCTTCTTTAGGCCATTTTGGCGTAGATGTAGCTCATTTGAATGAAGCAACGAATGCTTGGAGGGTTGCTTGCCCAAATACCAAGTTTCCAAAGACTTTATCGTTGCAGAGACTGTGGGATCGGCCGACCTGCGAACTAGCACGAAAATCTCTTCTAGATACGTGTCCTGGCGTCGCGGATCGCGCTCGTATCCTTGCAGTCTCTGTATGGGAGTCCGGTCTTTGGTTGCAAACATTGCCCTCTTTCATTACTGGTAACCTTTTAGACCCAACTGCATTTCGTCTAGCTGCCAGCTTACGCTTGGGTGCAAGGTGTTGTGAGGCCCATCGCTGTCAGTGTGGCACTGCAGTTAATCCGACCATCGCTCTTGCTCAAGAAGCGATGATCGGATTGGCCGCCACGCCAGCCTTACCGATGTCATACGCAGAGCTTTTGTCACCGCCAATATCGCAGCCGTACTCGAACCGAGTGGGCTTGCGCGTGGTGATGGCAAAAGACCTGAAGGCATGACGCTGATCCCATGGAAGTGTGGACGGCCCTTAGTATGGGACGCAACTTGCGTCGATACTTTGGCACCGTCACATCTTTCTGAGACTCAGAGTAGGGCTGGAGCGGCGGCCAATTCGGCAGAGCAGCACAAGCGGCGCAAATAAATGCTAACCTCGGTAGTGGTTACATATTTGAGCCATTTGGAGTTGATAGTTTGGGTCCGTGGGGGCTGGGAGCTCATCTTGTTTTCAAAAGCCTTTCTGAGCGTCTGTTGAACGCGACGCGTAACCAAATGCTGGTGTTTATTTGGCTCAACGTATAAGCAAGCATTGCTATTCAGCGTGGCAATGCTGCCAGCATGCTGGGCACGTTGCCAACCGGCAGTGGGCTAGAGCATTTGGATTATCTTTAGACCTTCAAGGGTCTGTGGATGATCCAATTGCTTTCTATGTAGTAGTAGTGTAGTGTAGGTAGTTTTAGCATATAAAGTAGTATTGTATCTTATGGTGTGTATAAAACATTGTTTCAAATCTTTTTTCATTACATAGAGAGGGGTTAGTCCAGGTTTACATGCAAATTAAAACTACAGCTGTTTTGGTTTGGCTCTATACATTTTTGTACAGCGCCCCTGGCGAAAACGAGGAAGAACTAATCAAAACCTATGGAGCCACACGCTGACATGAAAGTACGCAAATCCTGGAGGGCTCTGTAAAAAGTACCCAAAACTCAAATACTATTTTAAAGCACAATCCGAAAATAAAGCTTTTCAAAATGTTCCGTAAAGTGCAGTTCTCGGGATTGCTACGGAAAAGCTTAATCCAAATTCCTAGTTTAAAGCTTTTACAGCATTGGAGAATACAATTTCAAGCAGCAAAATTTTAATGAGGTACTTCATTCTATGAATTCAAAATTAAAATAATATAGTGAGGAGTTTTCTTTTTAAATATTTCTATAAGACAACAAAACACCATTTTATATCGTTATAGTTATAGTGAGTACTTAATAACATAGCGTTAATTGAAAATGAATGAAATTGATACATGTATTATTTTCCCATTCCTATTTGCCATGAAATATTCTTAACTTGCGACCCGCCCCGGCTTCGTACAGGTATATTAAACATAAATAAACTTTCCTCTTAAATCACTCTATCTATTAAAAAACCGCATCAAAATACGTAGCTTAGATTTAAAGATATAAGCATACATAGAGACAGACAGTCAGCGGTAAGCGACTTTGTTTTATACTATGTAATGATACTTTAATAATTAAACTGAATATTAAGCATAAGGCGGGGTTTATGGGATTCATTAATTTGATATACGACTAGGTAATCAAGATTTTTTTCATCACATCTATTGGAAAAGGACTACTTGGTTCGCCTTTAAGTGCGCCCAAAGGAGGTGTATTCTGTAAGGAACTTTATAAGTGCGACGGAATTATTTTTGCCGCGCACTTTTTGAATTTGGAACAAATAAGTGCGACGGAATGATCTTTGCCGCGCACTTTAAATTTGGAAGTATTTGTAATGTTAGTGTTCAGCGCCAAGAAAATGAATGAAAAGAAATGTAAATATAAGTTTTCGTTTGTTTTATTATTAGATACCATGTAATTTCAATTTAGTTGTTACTCTATGCTTTATTAAATAATAAAATTATAGTAAAAGATGAGGCGCCTTTTGTTTTCTCATAGGGTGATGAAAAGTAGAGTGTACCACTCGGGTGCAGAATATATTTTTGGCTCGGACGACGTAGTTTGAATCCCTCGCTTCGTTCAGGATTCTACTAAAGAATCCCTCACTTCGCGCCCTCGCCGTAAAAATATTATTTTGCTCTCATATGATACAATCTACTATTGTGCTCGTTGCACTCTCACAATATGTAGCCCTTAGCACCAAGTTATAAAGCGTAAAATGTTTCTACGTAGTAGTACATAGAGCTAAGTTAATAGAATAAAATTACACTTCGATGCAAAATAAGGACTGCATTGGTATCTATCTTAAAACCTTTCATAACAAAACTTATAGATCCACTAGAACCACTTGTAGATTCCCGGTCTATAAAATTAATACAATGATGAGTCGATAAAGAGAAGATGAACACATTAAAGTGATGACGGCTTCCAATGCACTTATAAATTCTAGTGCTTATAAATGAATGCGAAACTGGTTAATCTCGTTAAACACTTAGTAAGATAGCAAGTAAAGTGCACAAACATGTATTTCCCGTTATTGACAACTTAAAGAGCTGGTCAAGCCTCCTGTTTCATCTCTTTTGCGCATTTTTTAAGGTCCAAGACCCTAATGTAACCGTAGGGATATGTAACTATAGCACATATAATAACGAATAACATGTATGTCCTGAACAAGTCACGTGTAAATTGGTTTGAAGTATTTTATATTTTTTTGACCGACGAACCACCGGAGGAGGTATACAATTCGATGCGTATATATATATATTTTTATTTATAACCACGCACAACTTTTTTCATAGTAGTTCCATTTCTATAATTCTTTATTTATTGAAAAGAGTATACTTCGAAATTGGTCCCATTTAAATTTTATCGAAATCGGCTGAGCCATTTTTGATAAATCTACAATAATGTGAATAATGTTACATTGATTCGTGCATAATATTTGCGTTCTAGCGATGCGCCGCGGCTTCGCACAGGTGTATTATACATACAAACATTTCTCTTGAATTACTGTATCTATTAAAACAAACTGCATCAAAATCTGTTGCGTAGTTTTAAAGATATAAGCATACATGGGGACAGACAGCGGAAAGTGACTTTGTTTTATACTATGTAATGATTCTGTACACGGGCGAAGTCGGTCATGCTATTTTTCGCAAAAAATAATTTTTAAATACCTTAGAGGTAAATCATCTTCCATTCCATCTAACGTGAAATAGACATACTTTTGTACCTATACCTCTAAGGTACAGGGGCCTTATTTTTCAACTTCGTACGGCTAGGAACGTATACGGAACTTTGATAGATTGTATGAAAAAACTCTAGGTATATTTGTCTATGGAAGTTGCAAATGCTCTTTATAAGTTTCGTATACGACTAAGATGTGCGAAGTTGAGAAATCAGGCCGCGAATTTCTGTTGAAAAAGGTTTTATACGTTTAAAACTACGAATTTATTTCTATAATGATGTGATATCGTGATTTATTTACGAAAGCACCACTTGCATGGAAAAGTAATGCCGCTGACGAAAACTATCTATATAAAAATAGCTAAGTATCGTACTATAGTGTCAAATAAACCATAGAAATGGATGTGTGTTCACGCATTCTATCAAATTTTTAATGATCATTGATTTAATTCAACAAATGTAGAGAAAATAAGCCCGATTACAGAGGCGCCAGCGTACGTAAATTTAATAAATAGCAACGTAAAAAGTGTTGTCTCTGTCGAATGCCTAAAGTAAAAAAGAAACAGAACTATGCTATTTAGCTATTATAATTACGATGGCGCTTCTGCAATCGGGCTTAATGTGTAAAAAAACTAAATACTCAGATCAGCGGCGCAGCCTTAGGAATTTAGTGATTCTCACTCAATACCCTAAGATATTTTTTCCTTAGTATTACAAGTTTCTATCTACTTGAAAGATAAGCAAAACAACATAATCTATGTTTAACAAGAAATTATAGATCTTATCTTTCCCACATTGATAAACGTCCGGTATACAATCACTATTTCTACATATTAGATATCTTACAGGATCATTTTCTGGATCGTTTTTTTATACTGAAAACACTTTTTTATTCATTGGATCTAAAATAAAATAGTATACAGTTGGGACATAAGTATTTTTTTTCTAGTTTTACAGAAGGGTTTTTTTATAAGTTTGACGTGTGTATCTGCGTCTTTTTATGAAATAATGGCTCACAAACGAATTGTTCAATATTGGTACGTTATATTCTATAATAAACGCAATGCCTACATTCGATTTTAATCTACACATATATAATAGGCCCAATTTTAGAGGCGCCATTGTAATATATTATAATAGCTTTTTAGTGTACTGTTTCAATTTCACTACATGTAGTGAAATAGAAACAGTTTGATATAGAGAACACTACTTTACGTTGCTATTAAATTTACGATGGCACCTTTAAAATTTGGCCTATTAGTCCTAGAGTTATAATTATCTACAACTCTTTAAACATCTTGTGCGCGCAGCTTCGCCCTTCTACGATACACACCGACATAAAAATCAAGTCGACCCGTTGCTGCTTGATAGAGTAAGAAACAAGCCAACAAACACACTATTGTGCTTATGAAATTAGTAAGGACTATCGTGGTGGAGGGAGATCAAAACTTTTAATTTTGCACTTTTACTGCCTTACCACTAAGATTTAAACACCCTTAAAACCCGCGCAATTTGTACTGTTAAACATTGTCTAAGCCGTGCGCAAAACTTTTGTGGTAAGACGGTTAATGTTTTTTCCTACATACTCTACAAAAGCGTCTTACCATTAATGTTATGCTACTTTATAATACTTCAATCACTGGTGCACGAAACTGAGTATGAAATAGGGTTAACGGACGAGCGGATCGCATGTTTGTTACTACGTTCATGAATGTGTATGTTTATGTAATATTTGTTTTATTAATGCACGTGCAACTGCAACTGCAACGCAACAAAGTAAGAATGTAACTGAATCGCTTTCCTACTTACGTGTGCCTGATTACCTCTCAATTTATTGACAAGAAAATGTTTACCGATATTTTTTTAGATTAACACCGATATTGGAACCGTGGTAGTAGGAGAACGCTCACCTTACGTGAAACCTTTAGAATTGAAATACATTTCAAAAGTAAATATGACTTGAAATAAAAAAATTATGCGTGGTTAAACATACAAAAATATATATACGCGTCGAATTGATTACCTTCTTTCGTTTCTTCGGTCAAAAATAGGTTAATATCGTTATTGAAACCATTATTTTTATTCATTTCGGGTCATCCCGAGCTTCAAAGAGTATGCACACACCTGCGACTATAACCGCGGCGCAAGACTTAAATACAAATGTTTGTTCAGTACATTACGGCCACAGATGATTCCATGTAGATATCGAATTAAGACATCGTTATTCATTTAAATTTCCCGAATTTGATATACATACGTTCGCGAATTATAAAATCATATTTAACCGACAAAAAAAAATATGCATGCGATAATAAAAAATCAGGATGAAGAATATAATTTTTGGACTTATCTACACCAATATAACCAACGTTTCGCGTGAAGTGATTCAATTTTCACCGACTTCCAAAATGAGGAGGTATCGTCTGTATGTATTTTTTATGTACATTCATCGATAATTTCGCAAAGAGTGAAACGATTTAAAAAAATATTTTTTAGTTCAAAAGGGCATACCTTCGAGTTGGTCTTATTGAATAAAAATCGAAATCGGCTGAACTGCTTTTAATAAATCAACAATAATGTAGTACATAGATGTCACGTCAATGCAAACTATTGGAATTCTGTACACGGTAGAAAGCGATGCGATTTATTGCAAAAAAACAATTATTTTATTTTTTTCTCGCTCTCATCGCTGTAATACATACCGAAACAAGAACTTCTCCAATCGTTTCGTGATCACTGAATCTTTAGAAAAGAGCTGTAGTACATACCGAAACAAGAACTTCTCCAATCGTTTCGTGATCACTGAATCTTTAGAAAAGAGCTGTAGATTCAATTTACGCATATACGAGGTACTAACCCTTCTGGTAGGTAATACGCACCGACACAAGAATTGTAATGGTCAAATCCAATCGTAATGATTTCGTGATGACGGAATCTATAGGAAAGTAATCTGTGGGTACTCACATGCAATGGCGGTGCTGGAGACCGCTAGGACGGCCAACGTCGCAAGTATAGCTCGCATGGTGCACCTGTAGAATAACAAACAGTTACTTTAGAATGCATGGACTGCCGCACTGATATGATAATATGATGTATTCTGCGACGCGAACTTTCATTGGAATTCTGATAGATTTACCAATGATTCATGTTACCTATTGGAATAGGTAACAACATTTTCCTATTTTATCGACCTACTTTGAAAATGGTAGAAAAAATAAAGAATTGACGATGGGTATTTTTGTACAGGCAATTGGCGGATACTTTTTTTAATGTCATTTTATAGTTGCAGCTTCTAATCAAGACCGCTGGAATACGTTGGATGTAAGCCGCTTCCACAACTGGTCTTAACCGGTCAAATCTATAAGGGAGGCGTATGTCCTGCAGTGGACGTCCTACGGTTGATAATGATGATGAAAATACACAATTGAAATATTTTTATTTCAATTATCAAAATATGTTTTCATAACAAAGTAGTATCAAGCATGAATATTAAAAAAAAAGTTTAACTTATAATTAATTATATTTTTTAACATTTCTTGGACTATTCCAACATCGGAACATTTTTAACCGACTTCCAATAAGGAGGAGGTACTATGTTCGTCTCTATGTATTTTTTGTGCAAGTTCATCGATAATTTCACCAATTGTAAACCGAATCGAAAATATTTCTTTTTTAATTCAAAAGGGTATATACAGTATCGAGATAATTCCATTAAAATTTTATAGAAATCGGCTAAGCCGTCTTTGAAAAATCAACAATAATCAACAATTCGAGCGAAATATTCGAATTATGTACACGACGGTAGGCGGTTTTGCCATTTTGGCAAATAATAATTATTGAGTTGCCAAATTAATAAAATACCAACGTTATTTCAGTCTACGAACTGATAGAAACATCACTACGTTCAACAAAATTATACTTTTATTTTAAAACCATATTCATTAATGCAGTAAAACATTTCTAACATGAATCGTAGACAAACAGCAATAAATCTAAGCCTCGTAAACGAAGTAAACCAAGATAACGTAATATTACATTTCTCGTTCGCGATTTATAGACGAAAAACATAATATTTCATGACCTTATTGTGCACTTTTGCCATCGTCCATTTTGTTGGTTCAGTCTGCGCTTACTGAAGTGTTTGTGAATCACTTTCAGAAATATTTTTTAATATTCTCCGTAACTTGCGTGTGACGAATTTTCCACTATGGACAACACATTTTCATGCTTTAATACATGTTTTAATGTGTGTAATTTTTGCTCTTCTTGTACCTATATTTTAGTATAGGTACACCTAAATAATATTTTGACTGTTTAATGTATAAAAAGTAAAAATGTTGCGTATTGGGTCGTGTATTGTGAAAGGATATTTTACTGCAAATAATTGAATTGAATTGAAAATAATGCGCTGGTTCTATTGGTAAATTGATTAAATTTGATATGATAAATTTCTTTTAGATATCAACCAATTTTATTAATTTTATATACAACAGAGACAATATATTATTTCTCTAATTTTATTAGTCTTAACTATACTCGTATTTTCCACTTTTTCTTTGCACATATTAATAATTATGTATTGAACCTAAACTATAGACATTCAAAATAAATATCAACCTTAGGACGTTTGAACTTAAGGCTTTCCTTAAACGCGAACGCTAACGCTATTACTACTATATACTATACTTGCTATATACTATTAAGTATAATAGCTTCTATTTATAAAAAGTTTTGTCAGCCTAATTTCAATCAAAGATTATCTACCATCTTCAACAAATTTAAAACTTAAAATCAGATGAACTGCGTTCAAACGCTGAGCTAGTTTATCTTCAAAAAGTCTCTTCAGGCCAATATATTTTCATCACAAATTAATACATTGTCGACCGGGCCACCAAGAGAACCAAAGATGTAATAACAACCCCAAAAGCCCCCGAAAGGTATAACAACCCTCAACATTATTATTTAATACCTCTTAACTTTGTCAATGATAAACGACTCTCGACTGAAGCCCTTTATACCGCCAAAAACCGAACAACAAACACCAAAAATTTGTGTTGAAATTCTCACCCGGAAAATTAAAAGTGGGAATTTTTCATCGCTAAAAATACACGAGGATATTTTATTATAACAGACAATACATGTTGAACAAACTCAGAGAATGTCTAAATAAAATGCGGGTAAAATATCACTTTGGACGGACTGGTTTGACTCGTTTTAAGTGTGTTAGTCGAGAGAGGATGCTATTGATTAATTATTTAAATTGTCTTAAGTATATAATTTGAGAATGTAGTAGTTGTCAAATCAATATATCCTTTAATGAAAAATTCACATTCGATTGGATAAACAATGAAAAAAGAATCAAATGGAAATGGTGTAATGACATTTAGATACTTGTAATAGTTTAAAAACCGAAATAATAATCATATAGGCGTCTCATTCGAATCTACGTAATAAGAATAGATCAACATTATACAGCACAGTTTCGCTATAGTGTCTATATTTTTCGTGACTTAACGCGCGTGCCTGGTCCGCCATATTGTGTCGATTGTACATACTATGAAAACTGGCGAAATCGATAAGTGTGTTGTGGTAGTAACAATACTAATCCGCCATGTTGTGTCGTGTAGGTATGCAGGTTTTTTTCGTAGTTAGGGCAATTCCATTTGATTCTTTTTTCATTGTGGATAAAGAACAAAGGTTTTTGACGTCCACGTAGAAATTGTAAGAACACATTTATATTGGAATCCATTTTTGATAATTCCTTACTTTAGATTTACACTGATTATAGTGTAATACATAATTTATACAATTATTCTTTAGACAAACGTAACTTCATCTAATTTAACTAGATGAAATCGTGTATACCTTTAAGTTTTTATGTATCATAATTTGATAAACCTTAGAATTTTATAATTTTATTACGTTTATAAACTGTTTTTGTCCCGAATTTGTTTGGAAACATTAAGTACTTTTCAATCTAGCAGCAATGCATCAGACACTTTTGTGGTTGAATAGCGGGTAAAAATACACACTTTATCTAATTCGAAGCCGATTTATTTTTCTACAAAAATAAGAAAAATAAACTAATGTAATGTCACTAAAGCGTTTATATTTTCCATTTCAAATATGACAGGACATTTATCATCCATCCTAAAGCAAGGCACGCTCTCCGCACTTTTCGTCTGTCAGACACGGACAAAAGCTATTTGCTAAGAACCTAGTTGAATTAACCATTATTTATCTTTAACATTTCGCACCTACCAGACACAATAAACCTCAATTTACTTTCATCTTAGGCGATAAGTATAATAGCTTTCTCTCTCCGCCTTTCATTACATTAACGATCCTGTCCACACGTATACTTAAGGATGCTTTGACAAAATACGCGCTCTCTCCGTCGCACAATTAGCTATTGTGAAAATAATAATATGATAGGCACAAATCACGACAACGTTTCAGTTTGCAACTTATCCTGCCACTATTTCCATCTTGGTCATAATCATCGTAAGACATCGAAGCCGAACATAAACAATCTTACAGATATCCATTCAAACGGGATAGAAGCGTGTTCCTGCGATCTTAATTAGGACCTTCGTCCACCTTATCCGTGGACGTCCCACGCTGAGTTTGTTAGTACGTATCACTACTTTAGTTATTTTTTGACCGTCGAACCACCGGAGGAGGTATACCATTCGACGCGTAATTTTTTTTTTTTATGTATAACCATGCGTAACTTTTTTCATAGTGGTCCGATTTCAATAATTCTTTTTTATATTGGAAAGAGTATACTTCAAAATTGGTCCCGTTTAAATTTTATCGAAATCGGCTGAGCCATTTTTGATATATCAACAATAATGTGAAAAATGCTACATCGATCCGTGCGATATATTCGCGAATTCTGTACACGGGTAAAGTCGGTCATGCTGATTTTTGCAAAAAATAATCTTGTTGATTGCAGGTAGTAATAGGGGTGTATGCAGGTTTAGACATCTACTTTGTTTGTGAATAGAGAGAAATAATTTTTAGAGAAACCTCAGGAAGCCGGTAGATACCACTTTAATTAGACCAAAGAGCCTTCGTTTTCGCTCTGTACTACTTAAAATGTGAACACGTATTAATGTTCTATCAGAAGTAGTAAAAAATGCATCAAGCCCATTATAAGAATAGACACGAAAAAAAAACATGTAAAATGTCACACGTAATAACAATAATTAAAAATGTAATTAAAAAAATGAAATAAAAAATTGGTTCAATGGTTTTTGAAAAATCAACAATAATCTCAAAATTTCATATTAAATTAGCATATTATACAGCGAATTATTCAAATTTTGGACCGACGAACCACCGGAGGAGGTATACAATTCGACGCGTATATTTTTTTTATGTATAACCACGCATAACTTTTTTCGTAGTAGTTCGATTTCAATAATTATTTTTTCATTGGAATAAGTATACTTCGAAATTGGTTCCATTTAAATTTTATCGAAATTGGCTAAGCCATTTTTGACAAATCAACAATAATGTGAAAAATGCTACATCGATCCGTCCGAAATATTTGCGAATTCTGTACAGGGTGAAGTCGGTCATGCTAATTTTTGCAAAAAATAATCTTGTGTACCTACGTAAGGATGCAATGATTGAAGTCAATTGTGCTATTTTTGGCGAAAAATAAATATATCTACACATATTACATTTTCAATTGAAATTATTCATAAATTCTCTTGCGGCTGCAAACCATCACAAACCAACACTGCACACCACATACCTACTATGCAATAGAGTTGTCTACAATTGGAATAGGTTGCCTGAGGATGTCATCTCAGCTAGAACTATAAACACATTTAAGAATAGACTAGACCTTTGGATAAAGAAGGAAAACATTTCTTTGTCAGATAAATACTAATTTAATTCGACTCTGCTTGATATAGGCATATCAGTATACACTGCTCGCCTATAAACAAATAAATAAATAAATCGCGAGGACGAAATTCTATAAAAACTGCTTTCTCACTCTTCAATACATAGTTAAGCTGAGTACACACCAAGCCAGTTCTGTATGGGGCAGATTAGTAACGGCCCTGAGTAACGGGACCGGTGCTCTACATGTGTCACTTCTTGTGACCTGGTGTACACTACCCACTACTATTGTCTATCACTCGAGATATTGTGGGTTAGTGGGGTGATTAGATGGGAGACCTCAAGGCCACGACGACATTATTTATTATCTTAGAAACTGTATTATCGATGAATAAAGTTTGTGTCGTTTTATACCCCTGGCTTTGAGGAAAGAAAAATATCGTGAGAAAATATGTATTCGTGTGGAGAAGAAATTCGATAGAGTATATGAATATCTGATCTTATAACGCCTTCCGAGGATTGGCTCAGTAGTGAACTATTCAAAAAATCACACGGTACAATACCACACTATTTTTTCATAATTAATAATACAATCAACCATAGAAATAGAAATAAATATGTAAAATAAATAAAATGATACCTAATATCACATTTAACACCATAATTGTTTGATTCTTTATTGACGTAATAATCGCAATTTTTTTAATTTCGCGAATTTAGTTTGTAAGAATGTTTTTCATTTTCAATTTGATGATAAAATTTATAAAATAAATTATTATAATATCGTAAACAGAAATAAGTTTTTAGACAAAACCATACTAAACTTGGTAATCAGAGCGTGAAACTTTTGATAGAATCATCCTATAGAACAGAAAAAATCACTAACTAGACACGACATTGATTAAACTAGATGTGTCACAACAGATTTATGTTCAGAAGAATACTATTTTAAAGATCGGTATTTATACAATATGAAATTCTATAAACACATTCCAATGCACATTGTTCTCGCCTAACGTATGTGAGAATCGGTAGAGTCCTTAACCCCATTCCAATTGTAACCGATACTCAAAATGAACTTTAATTTTCGTCAAGGTAACAATAGGTTGGAGGCACGAACATCACATTTAACAGCACTTAAGAATTTAATATGCAATTAAAGGAAACGATTGCGAAATGTCGAAATAAATCTAAGTGGATTGGAATCGGATAATGGTGTAAAACTGAAATTGATCCGAGGGTAACAGGGATCAGTAATTAGTTTACAAGGGGGCAATCAGATCAATACTGCAGGAATACAGGGTTATAGATAATCAAGTAGCAATTATAAAAAAATGTTCCATACATTTTGTCGAGGGTGAACGATATTCTTCTATGGAACAGCATTTTTTTTTAAATTTGATAAAAGTCTTTGTACAAAAGTTGTTAGTTTGATGTACTGAATAAGTCCCTAAAAGGATGCTAATTGATTACCTATAGCCCTGTATATTCTGGATACATACGCTTACAACCGCTGATAAGTTATATAAAGCCGGGTGACTACCACTGTTGTTATCTGATTAAAATCACCTGATTTCATAAATAAACACCGTTTAAGCGTCTAAAAAGGCCAAACAAATGAAAACATTTTATTCAAGCCACGTTAGCGCTCAATTCCACTTCGGTGATCAGTAAGAGAAACACCTAGTCGAGCTTTGTTATGACCTCTACACTATGCTACTGAGCAGCTGTCACTGATAGCCTGATAGATATCATCACGATGATGAGTGAGAGAGAGGTGCTTCCAATTTTATTTCAGTGCGATAAGTACACCTCTTTTTCTCATCACAGCGGGGAAAAGTTCAAAAGATATCTTACTAATATTGCAAACGCGAAAACTTGTGAGTACATATGGATGTTTGTTACTCTTTCACGCAAAAACCACTGAACGGATTGAGATGAAACTTTGTAATAATAATGCTTATACATCAGAATATAGAAATATATTACACATAGGCTATAATATATTAAGATATTGCGTGCAACGAAGTTCGCCGGGTCAGCTAGTCGTAATATAAATTGTTAAATTGATCAGAACACAAAAGTTTTGAGCAAAACGTTACAACTCTTTGTTCAATACACATACTCGTAATAAATGTACTTTTATGTAACAAAAGTCAAAATTCCTTATACTGAGTTACGGAACAGCTTTTCAATCCGACCTGAACGGAAACTTAATGTTTCATACTTTTATTATGAAATGAGTAAAGTTATTCAATAAGTATCTATTATGCTACATGCGTATGCGCATGCATGTTAAAGTTCTATCAATTCTCGTTAGTGTAATAAAATGATGTATTTCACATTTTTATTGTTTCATGAGTTGAGTGAGTTGAGTCAAAATACTATTACATCATTTTCATCATTTTACCACAACACAAATGTTAAAAATCATAATTCATTTCAGTACTACATCTAAGAATTTTGCTAATTTATCTCATAATAGCTTTACACAAGGATTCTGGTCTGCTGCTGTGTGAAAGAGTAACAAACAAACAGACTTTCGAATTTATAATATCAGTACAGATAGCTAAATAATTAAAAAATAAATTTCTTTCATATACTCTTTTATATATCATTACTATTTTAAATAAATACTATGCGGATAAGATTAGTTTTAGTATTTGACTTCCAAAAAGGAGGAGGTAAGTATTATGAGGAGGTAGGTTCATTTCTATGTATTTTTTTTTGTGTATGTTCATCGATATTTTCGCCAATTGTGAACCGATTTAAAAAAAAATGGTTTTGTTCAAAAGGATATACCTACTGACGTAGTCTAACGTCGACGTACTCTAACCAAAATAGTCTCATTTAAATTTTATCGGAATCGGCTCAGTTTTTTTTTTTGATAAATCATCAATAATGTACAATTGTACATGGATGTTAATACATCGATTCGTGCAAAATATTCGAATTGCGGTTGAAGTAGATGTTGCAATTTTTTGCGAAGAATAAGTGATTTAATATTTTATAATTATTAATTAATATTAGATATCGAATTAATGAAATAAATAAATAAATCGAATACCTAAATGAAAAAATGCATACCTATCTATTATTATTATTTACTACGGGAATAATCGCGCACTAAAATTACGATATAAATAAATACCTCATCATTCCGACGTTGCGGCCGAGTTGCATCGACCGTGGTCACGGGTAGACTGATGATGAGACGTAATTTTAGTGCGCGATTAGTCCCGTAATATATAATAATAATGTGTTCAAATCGCGAAAGTTTAAAAACAACATACCTATCTATTCATTCAGTTTCTTCTATGCTGAGATGGGACCGGTTTTGTGGCGAAAATTTAGCATATAATTACTGTTTATATTTATTCATGTACTGTATTTTTGATTTTTGTCTAGTATTATGTGTTGTTTTGGTTGCAAATAAAGTTATGTCTATATCTATCCAAAGCAAACTTGAGTTCTACAAAATACATATTAATTTTGTGTATGAATAATTTGAATATTGAAATGCCTTTCAAAGGTTTCTCTCTTAGATTTTAAGATAAATAACAACAATGCAGAGTAGAATCCAGAAAAGTTGTTTATATTTAGTTAAAACCGTATTACATTATCCAACAAAAACATTTTCATATGAAATATAGCAAAGACCACAGTTCGCACTTTCAAAAAGTTGTCAGATCTTATGTAGAGCCAAGCTTCTAACTCTACACGCCTCAACTACAAGTCCTTACTTCACAAATTCTACACCTTTATACGAGTATGTGACTTAAACAAGCCATGACTATTATGTATCATAATATCTACTCTAGTGGCTGTCACTCGAAATGAAGATGTCAACTCTCTACTGAACGGGTCTGAACACAACACATAAATAACAATGTTTTGTTCGAGAAGGATGGTGAAACCGGTCTCGGCAGAAAACGCTTTCCATCATGCAAATTTATTCGCGAATCTGCACCTTGACTCATCCGGGGACGTGTTTACGAACTCTGGCAGCTTTTGAGAATCAATATGAAAGAAAAACAAAAAGATTTTACTTCCAGGGAAGCTTTGTTCTAAAATTCTAAAGTAAACTGCAATGTGTTTTTGCGTTTTCCTTCTTTGCTTTAACCGATGCAGCGCAATGGGTACCTAATGTTGATGATTCCCCCGAAAAATATGTAAAAAAAATCGGATGCAGTTGAAATTCAAAGTTCTCGATTACAATATATTAAGCTTTTATTTGAAAATATCAGAATGAGTCCATTCACTAGAGAGCAAAGACTTCATCTTTATAACACTCTTAATTTTCATCGGGGCCGTGGGGGTTAAAACAGAATAATGAAATAAAATTGCCTGTACCTATACCTGTACCAGCCTTTTTTTTAACAGTCCACTGCAGAACGTAAGCCTACCCACGCAGGGTGATTGGGCCATATCCACCACGCTGGCCCTGTGCGGGTTGGTGGATTCACATTACGCCATCGAATTTCTTCTACGGACGTATACAGGTTGCCTCGCGATGTTTTCCTTCACCGAAAAGCCAGTGGCGTGAAATTCCGTACATAAATACCAAAGTACTCATTGGTACGGGACCGGGGATTTGAACCCGCCACCTCACGATTGTAAGGCGGGTGTCACTACCTCTTGACCACCACGGCTTAATTGCAGGCAGTCGGAATCAAATTGCAGTCTCTTATAATTATCTATGCAATTACGTTTCTACAGCAATTTCCGTGCCTTTTTAAAGTTCTATCCGATGCAGCTACAGCATTCAAAACTCAAATGGCAAGGGTTGGAAGTAGTACATAAGTAGCTGGTTTTTTCTGATAGCAGCATCGTTAAAACCAATAAAGCCGGAAACATACTATCGGACGCGGCTTACGGACGCAACTGACAGCTGCGACTTAGCAATTTGCACAGTCTTAAGACATCCGGTGTGCCAGATAGCTCTCGGACGTCCGAACGCTCAAGGTCGTCCGAAGGTGACGTCCGCGACTTATGTCCGATAGTGTGCACGGCTCAGTGTACTTTCACAGTCTAGGTTACGGCTGTCAGTCGCGTCCGTAAGCCGCGTCCGATAGTATGTTTCGAGCTTAAAACTAGTATAATGCTTACGCAGTAGTTTAAGAGCGAAAAAATATTCCAAACACTTCTATCTAGGTTAGGTTACATTCTTTTATTTCTTTTACAATGCTAAAAAGCATGTTTACTACGAATATAAATTATGTGGTATTAATATAATAAAAACAAGTTTTTCTAAAATGAATAAAATAGTTTTGATGACTTTACAAATACGTAGGACAAATTTGATTTTCCTCAATGTCGTTATTTTATTGTACTTATTGCTGCATTTAGTGACAGAGAAAATGTTACCACTAATCATAGAATACAATTTCTCTTTAACACAGAGCTACAGAAACGATTATAAGGTTTTCCTGATGCATTGTCGATTTGATCGGCTCATTCTTCATTGTCCTAAATAATAAAGAATTAGTACTTAGCGCTGTTCCGGCAACTACTCTTAAGAGTCAGTTAGATTTTGGGTATATACGAGTATTTTAGTCTCATAAAGAAAGTAAATCTGTATTTTGAGTAGTTTTCTTAAAAGACTCAGTTTTATGAAAACTTCACAAAAACAGATATAGAAATATATTAAAGTATAAAAAAATAATCTACGTTTGTTCTCGAGAGCAAATATTTTTATTTGCTCTGAGCGTTTGTTTTACTAAAAGTGGATTGGCATTAGACTTTTTTTTTATATTTATGAAATGACTCCATTTCATAAATTAGTTAAAAAAAATATAATATTTTGGTACCTATTAGATTTACTAAACAACTCCGGAATCGGAAGTATTGAAAAAAAATATTGCATATTTCGAAAAAAAAATCTAATTGGGTTGGTTGTTAAAATATTTGTATAAAATATCTGTAGCTTTTGTTAATCGCATCACTAGCGCTCGAACAGCGATGTAAGTGTCACACCACTAAAACGTCAATTTTGACAGAGGACAAGTTTCCCGGTAAAAATGGTACGAAGGTTGTTGTTTAGTTACTATTGAGATACCTATTATGTTATTGAGATTGTCTTGATTGAAACAATACAAACAATCCTACAAGACTACAGTGTTTTCTTTTTACTACAATAGAGGAGTTCGCGAAGGCGCCCCTCTATATATCCTCTTTCTTGGTAGTTGACTGAAAGTAAAAGATTTACGCACATTGCTTTACTCGAAGTCCCTTCTACCATTAGGCTTTACCCACCTGGGCAGACGGGCAGGCCGCCTGTGGTCAAAACGCAGATGGAATACCAATGCGTGAGGTCACTGTTCTAGAGCCAATTGCTAAGGTCACCGGCCGAAAGTGAATTTTTTCGTTCAACTACTTACGAGCGAAAATCTATTGAGGAAAGTTTTGGAGTTATTTTTGTGTTTTATAGCGTTATTTTAGGTTTTTGCAATGTGATTTTTCCGCGTTCCCATCCAAACTTCAGCCAGCTTTTGTAAAGCAACTATATCAAGGAAAACTCTTTTGAGTTTTTTTTTTATTTAGGTTGTTTTCAGCCAGCATATGTTAGGTAAAACTCAAGGAAAACCTCCTTCAGTTTCTTGTAGAAGTTAAATTTTTATCAGCGGTATATGTGAGAGTATCCAGGAAGACCTGCGAGGAAAACCATTACAAGGTTTTTTTTTCAGTAGGATTGTAATCGTTTATTAGAAAGAAAGTAGAAGTTAAAGATAAGCTACCTAAATAAGTCATACTTACATACGTAATTATATTACTATACGATAAGCTACCTAAATAAGTCATACTTATATACTTACATACTTATATTTTATGGACGATCTTAATGTTTACTTATTCTGCAATTTTATTTTATTTTTTATGTTATTATATTAAATTGAAATGTAAATTTAATTGATTGTGTATTAAATTGATTTGTAAATGTGTAAATTTTTAACATATTTTGTAAAACTAGGTATTAAAAATATTGTATGTCCATTTTGGGCGAAACTGTTGGTACTGTAACCTATTTTTAAGACCTTTATATTTGTAACACAATTTAACAATATACATGTCTGAATCTGAATCTGAAAAATTTTTTTTAGGAAAACATAATTAAAAAAGGATTTTTTCCAAAACGAAAAATTCTTTTTGAATTATGTTTTTCTTTTTAAGATTTGAGGTTTTTAAGATTTTGAGCGGTTTTAGAGGAACTATCAAAAACATATGTCAACTATTTTAATATTTTCAGTAGATTGTTATCAGCCGTTGAATTCCAGTTACTATGGAATTTCCTTTCGTCGACGAAGAAAACAAACAATATAAAAAAAAGAAAAGATATTTATACTTAAGTTATTTATTATTATGTCGACAAAACTTTAGTATGTGTCAACTTAGTCGGTATTTTGTTTATGTGTGATTTTCACTTAGTTATATACAAACTACAATATTTTGTTTGCAAATTATGTACGTAATTTTATGTAGGATTTTGCGATTTTTAACAATCGTATTTGAAGAGACGTGGTTTCATAATATTATTTAAGTAACAACCCACTATCAACAGACTGACTTAAGGCTTAACATTTCTAAGAAACTACACTACACAAGCGACAACATTGTCGCTGTGGTAGGTAGTTTATATGCTCTACTCTATGCTCAACATCATTACAAGCTTTTTTTTAACTTGCAACCTTTACCTGTCTATGTATGTAAGTTCGGGTGGAATCTTGCAAGTCAAATTCAACCAACATTCTGGTTTCCGATTGTACTGAAATTTTGCACGCATGTGTGTTTGTGTATCGCGTGACAATGCAATAATATGAATATGAGCTGAACTGTTGACAGTGACCTTAGGAACTCCTACATGATATTCAAGATCTCAAAAGCTTGTATTTTTAAACAGTTATAATTTTATAATAATTAATTTTATTAAAAAAGTCTGATACATCTTTAGATAACAAAAATTAAGCCGACCTAAAACAAACAGATTAACATATTTGTATCTGCGTTCACTTTCACTATAATCATGACACTATTTGTTAGCTATTCTTTAGGTATACATATGTATTTAAACTTGTCAAAAGTGAATTGTAATTTATGTGTATTTTGTATTGACTTGTTTGCTCATTGTTGAACTAAATTTTCTCTCTGATGCTGATTCATTTAAATGCTTTTTGACCGACTAAACGGAGGAGGTACTTGGTTGCCTGGAAGAAATCGCTTAAAGCGATAAGGCCGCCAGTTAGAAACCTATAAATTGTACTGTTTTGTCCCTGTAATTTGTTTTTATGTAATGTGGTTGTCTAATAAGGTGTTATTGTTTGTTTGTTTGTACCTAATTCGACGCGTATCTTAATATTTTTTTTATAATTATGATCACAATTCACAAGTAAACTTATTTTATACTAAAAAGGATCACAAATCTTTCAAAATACTAGTGTGTCCAAAAGTCACAGTTTTTATTATGGAACTTCTCTGAAACGGTTAGATCGATTGGTATAATTTTTAAGTACATTAGGTTTTAGACAATTTTTGACCGACAAACCACCGGAGGAGGCGTTCGAAGCGTATATATATTTTTTTTAATTTATAACGCATAACTTTTTTCATAGTAGTCCGATTTCAATAATTCTTTTTTTATTTGAAAGAATATACTTCGAAATTGGTCCCATTTAAATTTTATCGAAATTGGCTGAGCGATTTTTGATAAATCATCAATAATGTGAAAAATGTTACATCGATCCGTGCATAATATTTGCGTTCTAGCGATGCGCCCCGGCTTCGCACAGGTGTATTATACATACGAGTACACATATAAACATTTCTCTTGAATTACTCTATCTATTAAAACAAACTACATCAAAATCCGATGCGTAGTTTTAAAGATATAAGCATACATGGGGACAGACATCGGAAAGCGACTTTGTTTTATACTATGTAATGATTCTGTACACGGGTGAAGTCGGTGATGCTATTTGTTGCAAAAAATAATTATTATACCCCTAGACAATAAAAATGATCCCCAGATTTTTCTTTTGTAAAGCCAAACACCGCTTACCAGGTTAGCTAGTAGGTATCATTAAAAACTCTTATTTATAAAAGTGCCTACTTTACAAGCAAAGCGAAATACTTTTAAATTGTTTGCGCAGTTGAAAAAACAATGCATAATACTTAAGCAATCAGATGTGCTAATTATAAAATGATTGAACACTTTAACAATATCATTAAAACTACTAAAATAATTTTCGTTTTTAACTCGAACTTAAAGTAACTTTCACAACTTTCAATGTGAATTTATATGTAAAAGAAATAAAAAATTAAGGATGAAATAATTCATTATATTAATTTTAGATTTCAATATGTCGAAACAAACTTATAATTTATAAATTAATTTATATTTGTGTGGATGTACCGATACATTTAGGTACATTGACTCTACGGTTTACGTTCAATGAAATTAATTTTAAAATTATTTAACCAGACATTATAAGCATTAGGAAGAATCATAATGAACATCAAGATCCTCTATAAAATATTTTAAAATTAATTTATCATTAAATTTTTTTTTCAATATTTTCGCACTTGCGTGTTCATATTTACGTGCGTGTGTGATTATATAAAAAAAACACTTACGGTAGTCTGTACGTGTCGGCCGGCGGTCGACGACTGTGACGCGGCGGCGCTGCACCGCGGTTATATGCGCACGCGCCGGCTGCACAGGGTGCGCACCGCAAACAATGCTAAACATTTTCCTGATTTGATTTTGGAACAAAGACAATTGAGAAAAAGTTGGTAGGTAAGGTTGTTCCCTTGTTTGGCTCATCAGGAGCACTAACGACCTCGCAGATATAAAAATAAATGTCTCTATATTTTTTCAAATATGAAGTCAATACTCCTTAATAATAATTGTTAAGTTTTTAAATCAAGTCTTATTGACATTTGTTGATTTTTAAGCTCAAACTTCACTTGCCTGTTTTTTAATCAAATCTAGTCATTGAAATTTGACCCCCTTCCCGTGAACAGATTTATATGATATTTGATACACACCGTCGGTTTTGAGAATAATATATTTGTATTCAGTATTGACGTAAATACAAGATGACCACCGCCACAACATGGCGGGTTACATTTTTTTACACAACTCCTCAATATGGATATTAAATGGAAGGGCTTTTCATGTAGAGCACAGTTTTTAATAAAAAACTATAAACACACAAATAAAAAATTTGTTAAAAATTGTTTTTAATTAACGGTTTTATGTACCTACTGTACCAGCCTTTTTAGTAGTCCACTGCAGGACGTAGGCCTACCCACGAGGGGTGATTGGGCCATATCCACCACGCGGGCCCAGTGCGGGTTGGTGGATACACATACGCCATCGAATTTCTTCTACGAACGTATGCAGGTCCTTCACCGAAAAGCCAGTGCAGTGGTGTGAAATTCCGTACATAAATTCCAAAGAACTCATTGGTACGGGACCGGGGATTCGAACCCACGACCTCACGATTGTAAGGCGGGTGTCACTACCTCTTGACCACCACGGCTTTCTGTATGTATATATATGTAGCATATCTATATATATTATGTACCTAAGTACTTACTAATATCTAAAAATAATAACTCAAAAATAAAATCGTGGGCCGCTACGTAGTACTACATCATAATGAAATTTTCCAGGCGAAGGCGCCACGATTTTATTTTTGATTTATTATTTTTTTTAGATTTTAGTAATTTCTTAGGTAAATAAAACCGTTTTATTAAAAAAAGTTTTTTACCAATTTTATTATTTGAGAACAGTCCACAAAAATTAATAAATCTTTACGACTGTACATTTTTTTAGAGAAAATAAAAATATTTACTGTCACGAATTATACGTACCTAAATAAGTACATAATTATTTATATACTCTTCTTTAAACTGGGTACTATAAAGCACCCGTATTTTGGAACCTAAGTAATAAAATGTATTCTTGAAGTATACTGTTATGTTTATTTTTATTTTACGAGCTTTTAGGTATTTAACTTGCAATGGATGTATGTAAATTTGGGTGGAATCTTGCAAGTTTTTGACCAACTTTCCGGTTTCCGATTGAGATGAAATTTTGCACGCGTATGTAGATCGCGTGACAATGCAATAACATGGTACCATAGAGCTGTTCTAGTGATGGAGTTGGAAGGTGGGCAAAGGAACTCCTGTACTAAACAAGATAGACCCGTCGTGCTTGGGCGCGTTTTACTTGTCTCGGCTAGCACACTGCTGCTACATGATATCTAGGATCTCAAAAGCTTGTAGGTATTTAAAAAGTTATATTTTTATAATAATTAAGTATCCAGTTGAGCTGCTTTCATTAGTTCTTATTGATGATCTACAGGGATATGTCCAACCGCGGACGTCCTATGGCTGTATAAAAGAAAAACGAGTTGAGCAATAGAGTCGTATCCCCCGCTTATCCATTATTATATTGAAATTTAAATTAATAATAATCATAATCAATTGGCATAGTGTACATAAAATAGGTTCATTGATGGCAAGTTATATTCCCAAAGACATACCTAGGTGTCTGTGTGTACCTAGTTTGGTAAAAAGCGCTTTATAAAAGATTTTTGATTTGACTTAATCTTGATTTGATTTTCTCTTCAGCATGTTCATCACTGCGATGGTTTTCTTCAGTTTTTCCGATTTTTGACCAACGAACCACCGGAGGAGGTATAAAATTCGATGCGTACATTTTTTGTTTTTTATGTTTCACCACGTATAACTTTTTTCGTAATAGTCCGATTTCAATAATTCTTTTTATTGGGAAGAGTATACATCGAAATTGGTCCCTTTTAAATTTTATTGAAATCGGCTGAGCCATTTTTGATAAATCAACAATAATGTGAAAAATGCTACATCGATCAATACGAAATATTTGCGAATTCTGTACACGGGTGAAGTCGGTCATGCTAATTTTTGCAAAAAAATAATCTTGTTCGTTAGTAGTTTTCCGCTGGCGGCAAATGAACAAAAAGTACGATAACTGTCATACGTCAACATAATTACCTATCATAACTTCAAAAAGTCAAAGGTGCTTTAGGATTTTAACCAAGGGCCCTTGTATCAGGAATCCAATGCAGGAATCGGATAATTTCTCAAGCCATGATTGACATTGGCGTTGATTTATTATTATTTATTAAATAGTTATTTTAGCTTAGAACAATAAGCATTTATGTAATAGTTCAAAACTTCATACTATTTAAGAGAAAATGGTCGTGAAAAGTCATCTTAAGCTTTTCTGATATTCCTTATTTAAGTTTAGAAGTGAACACTTAACTTGAGAAAATAGCCGCATAGTTATTCTACCGCCCAAAGCAGTAGCGTGCAGACACGTAAGGAAGTTTATTCCAAATTCAAGGGTTATTTTTCTTGGGCATGAATTTCAGGAGGATTTTTACGGATGTTTTCCAGCGGAACTTCACAGACAGCAGATTTATAAAACAACTCCATTTCGGGCGATGAGTACAGTACTGCGACGCGATAGGTTTCAAACTCATAGGACATAAACTGATAGCTTTTTCCCAGCTGTGGGACACAACAGGTAAGCGAAAAGAAAAGATCTTCTTTTTTTGTAACTGGTTACGAAATACGAGTACGGTTGCATAGGAGGCCGAAAAGTAGCAAACAAAAATAAGCACAAAATGGAAGCACTCTAAAATATTTACTATGAATAATGTAGAAAAAAAATATTACTAATATAACATTAAAGAACCATCTTTGCCTCGTTATTAACGAACTTCGAATATTTAGGTCCTTAATTCGACTATGTTTGTTTGTAGGTATGTTACCCGATTTCTCCTGCAAATCTATACCTACTGATTTCAATTTTTTTTTACAGATCACTATACTTTGGTTCCATTTAAATTTTATCGAAATTTGGTTAATGATTTTTAAAAAATCATCCGTCAAAATATGGACTATTCTAATTTGCAATTGGAGATATTGCAACGCATGATTTGTGTTATTTTCCAATATTACCAAATTCTTTAAGCATCAGAAACCCGAATTTTGTACAAATAAATAAATATAAATATTTACCTACATAAGAATTGCTCATTATTATCAATCTGGATCTTAAATATTCTTGTCTATGTGTTCCGTGGCATCCCTGGCGCAGAGGTACCTATGTAATGGAATCTAAGGTAACTAATTTAACCATCTTCCAAGGGTCGTAGCGTAATAAAAATTGGCGGCTGTATGTAGTTCTGATGACAATACTATAATATGGTACTGTCAAACGATCTGATGATGGAGCCGGAAGATATGAACTGGAACTTCATGATGGAAAATCGTATCATAGCTGTTTTGGATTTCTTAGAAAAGTCTTGTAATGTACTTTGACTACGATTAGGTTTCAAGGTCTGATGATGAAACTGGAAGATAGACACTGGCATTCCATGATAGAATATCATATCATAGTCGTGTTTGTGAGAATGGCTACGTAATGGACTAAGCGTGTTTTTCTAGTGTTTTTGAAGCGAATATTTTATTTAATAAAGACATTTCCAATAAAACAATTCCAGATTGATGGGCTGTCAGGCTGTAAAACTACGTACATTATATAGAAAGTGAATCACACACGGATTACTCAGAACCACCGGAGTCAGTGGCCACAAAAGAACAATGATAGGACTTTCCTTGTGCTTACACATCAGGTATTAATATAGGTAAGTAGATATATCATACCACTTATAAGAAGCTCAACACTTTAAAGGTGATTGGGAACATATATACGACTGTTCTTACTCAAATGTACACAACCTTTTTGCATAGGATCTTTTCAGGGTTCCGTAGTAAAATGAGGAAATCTTAAAACTTCGCTTTCCGTCCGTCCAAATGTTACAACGCCTTATAATTTCCACATTTATGAACCAAACTAGCTTTTACCCGCGGCTTCGCCCGCGATATAATTTAATTTATGTTTATCTTGTCAAAAAAATATGGTAACTAATACAGTAAGTGCGCCACAAAATATTAGCCCCAATTCAATGTGAAACGGTAAACAAATATTGTAGCAAATAATCATTTCAAACCCAAAAAACAGCCAATCTCAACTAATTTGTTTCGTCATCGTTATCATCCGCAGCTTTCTTTGACCCACTGTTGGGTATAGGCCTCTCTCTTGCAGTGCCATCTGCCTCGGCTCTTTGCCGGTCGTGAACAGGCTCGACCGGCGGTATTGATGATATCGTCGAGATAGTCGACCCACCTTGCTGCCGCGCCGCACATAGCTGAGCGCTCTCACCTATTCAAGTACCCTAGTTGACCAGCTTGGTCACCACCGTCTTTCTTGGTCAAGAAGCGCTGGTCGAATTAGTTGCCACGCCATTGTGAACGATGTCATACGCAGGGCTGTTGCGACCGCCAATATCGCAGCCGTACTCTAACCGAATGGGTTTGCGCGTGGTGATGGCAAAAGGCCTGACGGTATGAAGCTGGTCCCATGGAAGTGTAGACGGCCCTTAGTATGGGACGCGACTTGCGTCGATACTTTGGAGCCGTCAGCGGAGCAGCACAAACGGCGCAAATATGCTAACCTCGGTAGTGGTTATATATTTGAGCCGTTTGAAATTGAGACATTGTGCGCGTGTTGGCCGGGAGCTCATCTTGTTTTCAAAAGTCTTTGTGAGCGTCTCGTGTACCCGCCGCGTGACCAAAATGCTGGTGTTTATTTGGCTCAACGTATAAGCAGCGCTGCTAACTGGCAGTGGGCTTGAGCATTTAGAATATCTTTAGACCTTCAAGGGTCTGTGGATGATCCAATTGCTTGTTATGTAGTAGTAGTTTATGAAGTTTTACATTATAAGTCTGTATTTAGTGGTAGTTAATAAAGGCACTTGCTCTGTAAAAAAATCAAGTACCTTGCACCTTGTTGTCACTGTTCAGACCTATCCCGATATCAAAATACCTTATACTTATAAATGCTTCTGTTAATTAAGATAAGGTTAGAGTGTACCCGCCCATAGGTTTCCGCCTTGTCGTGGCAGGAGAACTTAGTAGCCGAGGCCTATGGGCGGCGCGGGAATCCCAGGTAGAGCCGCTTCTCTGGGTTTTTTCTGAGACAGCTGAGAAGGCGGCGCTCGAGGTCTCCCGATTCTTTTTGGTCTTTTCCTCCTAGGCAGTTTAGAAGTTTGCACTCGAGGTTGGGCCGATTTTCTGGGGTTTTTAAATATAGCAGCTTAGAGACTGACCGGCAAGTTGCGTGCCTCATGAGGAGTGCCGCAACTGAGCCGGGCTGCACTTTTATCACTGTTCATTCCTAACCAACCCAACAGAAATTTATGTTCGTGTCAAGGTCACAACTCAGAATCAAGGTTAATAACCTTAGTGTCAAGATATTCATACTCATGCCATACTACTTTTAAAAATCAAGTCGATCCGTTTCTTCGTATATTACCATGGATTCTCTACCATAAAGGTAAAATAAAGAAATATGTTTAACCTCTAATGTAATAAATATTTAAAAATATTTTTAATGTCAGACGAAATGACGGCCCAGTATTAAACGTCATTGTAATATGTAGCATGGCAAAGGGAAAAATATTTTGTCCAATTTTAATGTCAGTTGTCATTGTCAATTCATACTTTATTTCCTCTTCGAGGAGCTATAATGGTGGAAAGACAATTTGTCCCTTTGCTATGCTAAGCGAGACATTTATAAAAGTCTGCAGTCAATGTATGTCACCTGTCATCTAATTACGTTTTGTGAATCCATGTTAGGCTCAATCAACCCAATTATGAATGCGCCATCGTAAATTTAATAGCAACGTAAAAAGTGTTCTCTCTATCGAATTCCGAAAGTGAAAAAGAAACAGAAATAGTCTAATTAACTGTTATAATTAAGATGGTGTATTCAAAATTGGGCCTTTTAGCGTCGTTGTGATAGGTGACAGTTTTGCTAACGCAAGATTTTGTCCTATCCAACGGGAATAATAAAATTAATTGCAATTTTCGGGATAAAATGTAGCGGCGTGAAAGCGCGACAGACAGACGGACAGACAGATAGACAGACAGATAGACAGACAGACAGACAGACAGAGTTACTTTCGCATTTATAATATTAAAATAGTAAGGATAATATATTATCAGTATGATGATATCCAAGGACTGCTCGTCGATTGATTTGACAGATATTCGATCGACAGTTGTTTATTTTGACATTCTTGCAGCGCACGCTCAGTAGCTCGCAGATGGCAGAATTTTCCTACTTACTCAACATTTATCGTTATATTTTGGACAATTCACAAAATATCTTTATAAATTGTAGCCTATGTGTTATTCTGATGTATTAGCTATATTATTACAAAGTTTCATCTCAATCCGTTCAGTAGTTTTTGCGTGAAAGAGTAACAAACATCCATACATCCATCCATCCATCCATCCATCCATCCATCCATCCTCACAAACTTTCGCGTTTATAATATTAGTAGGATAGGATAGGATTGCATGATATTTGACATTATGATAGTTTTTTTTTAATTTAATTTTAATAAACACTAAAATCAATTTAATATTCCTCATTGGGATTTTTTCTCACTAAAAGGTTGATTTTCAGCAAAAAAGCCCTAATAAGAGACCATTACTACTAAATAATAAACTAATGTATCTACGTACGCAAGCTCATTGAGATTTTTTACGAATTAGATCTGCTATGAGTTACTAATATAGATATGGGAGACCTATGTTGAGCAGTGGACGTCCTACGGCTGTTAATGATGATAGTAGGTTACTCAAACCGTACATTTTTCATTTTTATTTTTACCTCAAAATTTGTTTTCATTATTTAGGGCAATGGTTTATTTTATTGTTCAACATCTCATTTTTGATGTAAACAAATCTTATCTAATGCTTTATTTGTCATACCTTGGCACTAGTTTTTCATCAAGGTTGAGTTTTATTTCCAAGGAATTTTGTGGCATATCTATAAAAGTCACGGTCAAATTTTAATGAAAATTAAATAAATAGAGTGAAATAAAACCGATGAACTTTTTGTATGTAGCAGCTAATTTTAGTTTTAAGTAAAAAAATATTTATTTTCAAATAAATTTGGCATCATACAAAAACTTACAAACAAGGGAATCACTTCTATTTCAAAGAAGAAATCTTCCAAAACATAACCTCAAAAAACATTGTAAACAAAACACAGATAAAAATGTCCACCGACAATCCCCAAAAAGTGCAATGTATCAAACAATGAGATCAGTAGTGGGTGCGGGGCCAAGCAACGGTACAACCAGATCTTGCGGGGTTGGGTGTAGGTACATACAGTAGGCCTACGTTCAGTGGAAGTAGCTGATGAAAAAAATATAATTTGATAACCATCTATCAGTGGTAGGATCGCCACTCTTAGGTAAATAGGCCTTCCCTGGATTTTCTATAGGCCTGGTTGTAGCTTGCAGTATACTCAACCACTTGATGAAGTCCAGTGGGTCTACCAAATCGGTGATAAATCGTGGTTACGAATAAAATAATAGAAAAAGATAGAAGACTCTACCATTTCTCACCTATGACTAAACTAAAATAAGTAACAATTTGTAAATAACAGAACTAGAATCGACGGCCTTATTGCTACAATATATCTCTTCTTAGCATCCTAAGCACCAAAAAAATACCCAAATTTTACTTGCATTCAGCTGACCACAGGCCTACTGTCCCGTGTAAATTTATACCAATGATACCGTTCGAAAATACACCCAAATTCTATCGTCCTGCTTCGCCGGAAAATGAGACGCGGTAATGAGGATTTGACTTTGACGATATAAAAAAAACATTTTCAGATATATAATCTATATATATAATGTTGGCAAAAAGTTATCACACAAGCTCGCACTGACATAAAGTTATCAGATCTCTTGTAGAGCCGAGCTTCTAACACCCGAACTCTACAAGCTCGAACTACAAATTCTACACCTTAGTTAAAATATGCGGCTCCTAAAAATATCATTGGTTCAGTACTGGCACAACGGCTACCTAAAAAGTAATTCATAACGTTTTGGAAAAATCCTGCATTCAACTGACCAATGATAAAACAATCGTCGGGAAATACACCCGAATCCAATCGTCCTGCAGCGCCGTAAAATGAGACAACTTTAAAATATTCGTATAATGTGTTTCTAAGACAAGACCATACAGCTAGCGCTGTCAAAAAGTTATCAGATCTCATGTAAAGCCAAGCTTCTAACGCCCTAACTCTAACTTTACCAACTCTAAACCTTAGTCAAAATATGTGGCATTCAAAGAACTGATATATACGTGACAGAGTTAAAAGCGACCTACTCGTAATTCTTGTAACGCCATGGCTTCTTGAATAAAAATCCAAGCTGACGACAGTCATACTGTTCGGTGTAAATTTATACTCATGATAAAAGAATTGTTCGGAAATACACCTATCGTGTTTTTGAATTTGATCGTCATGCAGCGCCGGATAATGGGACGCGAACATAAATTTATCAGATCCCATGTAGAGCCAAGCTTCTAACGCCCTAACTCTACAAGCTAAATATGTGGCTCCCAGAAATCTCATTGGTTCAGGACTGGATTAAAGTACAACGGCCCAAAGAGTTATTCATAACAATCATAACAATGTGAAAAAATCCTGCATTTAACTGACGACAGTCACACTGTGCCTGTCCCGTGTAAATTTATACCAATGATAAAACAACCGTTCGGAAATACACCCGAATTTGATCGTCCTGCAGCGCCGGATAATGAGACGACATAAAACGAACTGCGTATTATTGCCCGCGAGGGCTACGTTTTTTAATCTCGGAAGTAATGAGTGTGTTCTGGCAAATCTGGCGATATTAATTTTAATCAAAAACGGTATTTTACGATTACTGCCTTTTGACATTTTTGCACGTTCTTCTGATGTTATTGTAATTTAGTTTAATTGCTTGAGATTGAAATTAGATGTAATTAATATATAGCTAATAATTCCCTATCTCGTATCTGAAATAATTATAAGAAAAGTAGGTATTATACAAGGGAGGTATAACTTGAAATTTTAAAGCTCTAAAAATACATAAGTAAGTTTAGTATGCCTTTTAATTTTGTCGATAGCGTATACATTGTATACTATACCTTGTAAAATTTAGCTTGATACGCGAGACATTGACATTGACATACGCGTAATGCCTCACGCACATCAAGTACCATATTTTTATAGTCAAAATGTTCGGTTCACAATGTTGTACTTCATGCCCGTGCATCTCGATGAAGTATAGCATTGTGTACCAAACATTTTGACTATAAAAATATGGTATACTTGATGTGCGTGAGTCATTACGCGTATGTCAATGTCAATGTCTCGTGTATCAAGACATATTTTACAAGGTATAGATATACTTACAGGGTAATTCGTTTACCGTTCATACTACTGGTAGTAAGAATGGTAATAACACTGGGAACAAACCATGTTACTTACCTACTTTGAAAGTACAAGGATTTTCAAAGTTTTGTGTGCTCATCATTATGAAAAACTTTTTTCAGGGGACCTACTGCAAAATCGCAAAAAAACGATATTTTATTGAAAGAGTTCATTGAGTTTCACAACGATTCTATAACTAGGTCCGTAATGTGATGTCTTGCAGACTACATACGAGTAGTCTTGAGCACCGACCCCTAAGTTTATATTGGTATAACTAGCTGACCCGGCGAACTTCGTTCCGCCTAACAGTCGATTAACGTAGTCTAAGTTACTCCTTATTACATCAGCTACCTGCTAATAAACGTCCCGTCAAAATCGGTCCAGCCAATTCAGAGATTAGCCGGAACAAATTGGCAGAAATGTTATTTTGGTGTATGTACCTACCATATATGCATATATATATATATATTCATATGCATGTAGTAAAAAACGGTTATTTCAATATTACAAACAGACACTCCAATTTTATTTGTATAGATAACAGACCGATTGGCCCGTTATAATGAACTTACTAAGTTGAAAACTTGATACTCGTACGGTGCAACTATGTTGTACCTAACATCACAAATTAGCTTGTCAAGTAAGTGATAATTATGCTCTTAGATGCCTACCATCTATAGAAATGAGATAACTACGCTATAAGTACTAACTAGATACAACTAAGCTTTCCCTAGTGAACGAAGATTGGCCATTTGCATCTCTGAGCGATCTAAAGTGAAAATATTCGAAAACAAAACAAGTCTCCTAATGACCCAGTGGCAAGCATTTAAAATGGTCGATAAATTAATTTTAACGTCCTTTTAAATCATTAAACGCGAAAGTATTTATTTTACTCGCTTTTTGACGCCAAAACCGGCTGAACCGATGTCGGTGGATTTTGAAATGTGAAGAAGTTGTGTTAAACAGTGGTGGTGATTTATGGGGAACAAGTATGCCTAATGCAATAAAGTGGAAGACCTCTCTCTCTCTCTCAGATTATAATATCTCAAAAACGAAATTGAATGGTAATACCTGAATGATGAGTAAGTCAAGTTCTGAGATTTTCTTTTTTTTTTTTTTTATTTCGAATTGGTTCGCGTTTGACTACACACTGCCTGATGTTAAGCAGATGTGCGGTCTAGGGTGTAGCATGTTTAACTTGAAGATACCTATTTACTCGGGATTTGAAGACACTCACATTGTACTTTAACGGGAAGACACCCAGGCAAAGCGTTCTACATTCCGGCTGTTCGTATGAGGAATGAGGATTCGAAACTCTTGGTTCTAACGCGCGGAATGTCCACCATAAAAAGGTGGCGCTTTGGTCGCGTCTGTCTAGCCGTACGATAGAAGAAAGGGGCAGGGGGGACCAGATCTTGCAACTCCTGGGCACACTTTCCGAAGTGTATCCGGTAAAAGGCCGACAAACACGCTACCTTGCGACGATGCTCAAGACTTTGCAGCTGTGACTTAGTCAAGGTGTCGTAGTCATTATTGTCGTCATCATTATTTTCTCAATCGTGATGGAGATTAAGTTGTATTTTCAACAGTTAATTATTTCACTAAAAACCTGTGATATTAGCTTATCCTAATGATTTGCACATTACAGGGTTATTTCTAATCAATTAGCTTCCTTCTAGGGGCTTATTTTGTACATAAAAACTAACAACTTTTGTGGTACAACTTTCGTCATAACTCGAAAAAAAATCAGCTCTTCCATACATTTTGTCGCAGAAGAACTAAATTTTTCTATGGAACAACAAACATTTTTTTGAGTTTTGACGAAAGTCGTAGAACAAAAGTTGTTAGTTTTGATGTACAGAATAAGCCCCTAGAAGGATGCTAATTGATTAGAAATAACCCTATCTATTAGATAATAATTATTTTTTGTAAAAAAATGGCACAATGACTTCCATCGTATACAAAATCCGAATAGTTCACTCGAATTTATGTAGGTAAGTAAATAATTTTTAACATGATGAACATACACCAAAAAAATACATACAGACGAACATAGTTACTCCTCCTTTTTGGAAGTCGGTCATAAAGGATTGTTTATGTCCAAAACATAGTGCACGATTTATTACAACACTAGACCATCTTATGAAAATGTAAGTCATCTCCGCTGAGCTTGGTCTCCGTTGAAAAAAAATTAAGGTCAAATTCCTCGTTTATTCATCAGTGACCTGATTAAACATCCTTTCAGATGTTTGTACGTTAAAAACAAAATAAGGAAGGTAAAAATATTAAAAAATCTAAATCACTTAGTAATCATTATTTTTCGCCAAAAATATCAAGACCGACTTCAACTGTGCACAGAATTCGCGAATATTTCGCACGGATTGATATAGCATTTTTTACAATTTTGTTGATTCATCAAAAATGGCCGAGCCGATTTCGATAAAATTTAAATGGACCAATTTCGAAGTATATTACAATAAAAAAAGAATTATTGAAATCGGACAACTATGTAAAAAAGTTATGCGTAGTTATACATAATTTCAATTTCTTTATTTGTAAAATATATATATTATGTACCTACATAGATGAGTGTGTAATCTCAGTAAGTGAATTTTTGTAAATTCTTTTGAGATTAATAAATATTCTTAAACCGTAAAATATATACTCGTATATACACATAGGTATGTATCGAATTGAGTTTCGTCGTTCAAAAAAGAAAATATTAATTCATTTTCATGTCTGTGGGCGTAATTACCTAATAATTATACTATGAAATCTACGAATAGTCGACTAAGTTGCTATTTTTGGTGCCCATCCGCCTACCACTTTAGCCTGTCTAACATTAAAAGCCTACCAGACGTTTTTAAACCCTGATAAATCACAAAAAACATCTTTCTAGGCTAGTCTTTTCTTTCTTTCCTTGGAAGTCTGTTACCCGTAAAATTAGGATTCATGAAATATTATTATAATGACCTGCAAAGTTCAGTTTAATTTTCTTAATGTGTTCTTCCTGGGTAGGCAACATCAAATTTGATGTCTGATAGGCAGATTAACATACCTAATTTTTGAAATGTTTTTAATTTTTGTAACCTTTTTCTCCAGGCATCAGCAAATTACTAGCACCAGACCTCATTATTCGTAGAGGTAAAACCTGGGTATAGATAACACACATAAAAACTAATATTAAACATAAAATCTAATACTCAAGTTTATTGAATTACCTACTGTTACGATGTTGCTCGTCAGTACTTAGCGCTGGTTAACTAAGTATAGACCCTTTTAGCAGAAGTCAGGATAGAAAAGGGTGAAAAAAAAAACATTAGCAAGTTACTTTAGCCTAAGTTTCAGGTTTTTATTAGTTGTGATACTTGTGACTGCGTGGAAAAATTACCATCGAGAATATCTAAGTATTTTAGACTTTTATATTTTCGCATCTTAAAACTGTTGGTGTGATTTTTATCTAAAGATAATCAAGTAACTAGAATAATCAATTTTTGACTGATGAACCACCGGAGGAAGTATACAATTCGACGCGTATATATATTTTTTTTTAATTTATAGCCACGCATAACTTTTTTCATAGTAGTCCGATTTCAATATTTTTTTTTATTGGAAAGAATATACTTTGAAATTGGTCCCATTTAAATTTTATCGAAATTGGCTGAGCCATTTTTGATAAATCAACAATAATGTGAAAAATTTAACATCGATCCGTGCATAATATTTGCGTTCTAGCGATGCGCCCCGGCTTCGCACAGGTGTATTATACCTATAAACATTTCTCTTGAATTACTCTATCTATTAAAAGGAACTGCATTAAAATCCGTTGCGTAGTTTTAAAGATATAAGCATACATGGGGACAGACAGCGGAAAGCGACTTTGTTTTATACTATGTAATGATTCTGTACAAGGTAAAGTCGGTCATGCTATTTTTTGCAAAAAATAATTATAAAATATCAGCTGTTCCATAACTTTATCGAGAGTAAAATAATTTGTTGCATGGAATAGGTTACCTACGAAGCTAATTTTTTTGCGGTTATGATAAAAATATTTTAATAATGCCTTTATTGCGGACTCAAAGCTAATCAGTCTAGATAATATTTTTTTATCATGATCTGCATTCATCGACCAAGCAGCATCTAGAGCATAGAGCATCTAGAGCTTATATTTGCTCGAAGTATGCATTAAATACCTCTTAAAGCTTCTGTACTTTGCAGTTTATACTTATTTACTATGCAACTTTGTTGTTCTCTAGGCTGCAAGTTACGGTACAGCATGGTAATGGATGGGTGAACCCATCGATCTCGAGTTCTATTGATCCAGATCTATTGACATTTAAGATGGATGCCAATGACTTGCACATTCTCGCGATATGCAAGCATGTTCCGTAGTGAAATGGCAGCTAGGTACCTACTTTGAATTTTGTGATGCAGCTGTGAAGATGTTCCAGTTTATAAAATGAATCATGACTTGACTGGGTTTAACTGTAGACTGGATGAAAGCTCTTTCCGTTTTCTGCGTCACTTTCTTATATCAACCTAATATTGATCATCATCATTATCAGCCGCAAGACGTCCGCTACTGGACATAGGCCTCCCCGATGTCCAGATTTCTCATTCACGTTTCGACCTCGCAGAAAGACTCCTGAGCATAGGGATCCTTCTCCGCAGAAAGTTGGCTTTGTGAGTTCTTAAAAACTCTAAAATGTCCAGGAAACTGTCTTTTTTAACCGACTTCCAAATCGGAGGAGGTTCTATGTTCGTCTGTATGTATTTTTTGTGTATGTTCATCAGTGTTTTTGTCATTTATGAAACGGATCAAAAAAATCTTTTTTAATTCGAGGTGGTCACAGTTTTTTTTTTCCTTGAAAGTTTGCGTTTGACTACATACTGCCTGATGTTGAGCAGATATACGGTCTAGGATGTAGCACGCTTACCTAGAAGATACCTATTTAGTCGGGATTTGAAGACACCCACGTTGTACTTAACTTTACTTAAATTTTATCGAAATCGGCTGTTCCGTTTTTGATAAATTAATAAAAATGTACATGTATGTCATTTTGATTTGTGCAAATTATTCGAAATCTATACACGGTGGAAGACGGTGTTGCGTTTTTTTGCGAAAAATAATTATTCTCTCATATTCTTATACTTTGTTTTATAGGTACTTATTATGATTAAACTAATTTAATTTTGTCGACGCTGCTGGTGACAAGAGAGCTGGCTCATTCCTCGCGCAGAGAATTGCTCTAGCTGTTCAGCGTGGGAATGCAGCCAGCTTTCTTCAAACAAAGTCTGTGTCCGTGAAAATACAGACTTCTTTTCGATTTTTAAATATTTTTATTTTGTACTAATTTTTACCCGCGGCTTCGCCCGCATGATATTTTAATTTTTGACGCAATATCATTATAATTTATAGCCTATGTGTTATTCTGATATATTCGATACGTTCAGTAGTTTTTGCGTGAAAGACTAACAAACATCCATCCATCTATCCATCCTTCCATCCATCCTCACAAACTTTCGCGTTTATAATATTATAGTAGGATAGGATACAGGGTTATTTCTAATCAATTAGCATCCTTTTAGGGGCTTATTCTGTACATCAAAACTAACAACTTTTGTTCTGCGATTTATGTCGAAACTAAAGAAAAATCAGCTGTTCCATTCATTTTGTCGCGGGTGAACGATACTTTTCTATGGAAGAACAATTTGTTGAACCTAAGTTGCGACCACGACCTCGCGATTGCAAGGCGGGTGTCACTACCTCTAGGCCACCACGGCTTACATTAGGTAGTTTAGGATAATCATTGAATGTTTTATAATTTACTAGTTTTTACCCGCGGCTTCGCCCGCATACAAAATATATCATTATAATTTATAGCCTATGTGTTATTCTGATATATAAGCTATATTATTGCAAAGTTTCATCTCAATCCGTTCAGTAGTTTTTGCGTGAAAGAGTAACAAACATCCATACATCCATCCATCCATCCATCCTCACAAACTTTCACGTTTATAATATTAGTAGGAGTAGGATGTAAAAAAAATTCGTGATTTAACTATTGACTTATTGTTTTCGCTAAATGCGTGAATGGTGAGACTAGGCTATGAATGCTGCATTCTAATATTCACAGATTTTAATCAAACTTACACAAGGATAATACAAATATCGTACGTGGCGAATTCCAATAGGGATGTCGCTCGGTTATTACTACTAGGTACAGAATAACGGAAGGAAACGATACGGCATTGAACAAATGAACACACCGCAGAGGCGCACGCTGCATAATAATTGATAGATCATTGTAAACAAAGAGACAGATTTTTTGTGTATTGTTATCATATAACAGTACAACTGGATAGTCAAGTCCACTAGTAGTAAATAAGTAAGCTCGTATAGGCCGGGTGGCTAGCCCTTGTGTCAGAGTTTTTAGGCCGCCTGAAGGCCTCTGACATGACTAAACGGTAAAAACAACCGGGACCGGGGAAAATGCCACCCGCGGTCACCCATCCAAATACTGACCGTGCGTAACGTTGCTTAATTTCGGTGATCGTTGACAAACACCTAGTCAAACTACGAGCGCTACAAGTCAAGTCCACTGTAGAGTGTAGATACTATGCAACTGATAGGTAGGTTTACCTTTAGAATAGGATAGGTAAATATTTTCTTTGCATAAGATTTCTTTTAAGATACAATTCCATAGCCAACTGGAAGTTAAAGCAGCAAACTATAATGTCGTCGGGTAACACAAATACGCCGCACGTGTAAAGCTGGCAACATGCTATCGGACGCGGCTTACGGACGCGACTAATAGGTATCTAGACTATGAAAGTACACTGAGCCGTGCACACTATCGGAAATAAGTCGCGGACGTCACCTTCGGACGACCTTGAGCGTTCGGACGTCCGAGAGCGATCTAACACACCGGATGTTTTAAGACCGTGCACATTGCTAAGTCGCGTCCGTCAGCCGCGTCCGATAGTATGTTTCCGGCTTAACGGAATGTACCTACCTATTATTTCATAAAAAATATGTAGAAACCAGAAACAGTAGTCTGCTGCTGTAGCGTGTAGTCGGCTACGGAATAATTATAAGTAGGTAAAGAAATTATAACTAAGTATATTATTTGAGATCGTAATCTAGCTTAGAAACCTACCTATATATGTCATCGCTATTGGCACAGGTCATTTATAACATTACCAGACCTATCAGAGAGAGTCTGCTAAGTTTTGCCAATGTCCTGGTTAAAAAGTTCGTACCCATATTTATTTTATAGCCTGCAAGACAAATAAAGAATACGTGAGATAGGCTAGATTAGGCAATCTAAGAATACATACAGAAATCCAAGGATTAATTCAATAAGTTTCAGAATTATGCTCGGATAAATTTCTCCGAAACATCAATAACTGATTTCTGCCAGCGTAAACAAGATGTTTCCACACAGTTTGATATCAGTCTCCGTATTTAAAACGTTGCTCCCTCGCCATCTTGATGGTTTTTTTTTCAGTTTGCAATCAATCAAGAGGGTTTGCATTGAGGAGCGTCGATTTAAGGATCATTAGTGTGGCCGCCGCCTTACGGTGACCTCGTTTTCAATGTTATTGGATCGTTAGAACATTCAATGATCGATGTTTGTATACAGGCTTATTCAGAACTAACGACCCGCCCCGGCTTCGCACAGGTGTATTATTCATATAAACCTTCCCCTTGAATCACTCTATTAAAAAACCGCATCAAATTCTGTTGCGTAGTTTTAAAGATATAAGCATACATGGGGACAGACAGCGGGAGCTACTTTGTTTTATACTGAGTAGTGATAAGTGTACGAAGCCGAAAGGGGGTGATTTAAGCTAGAAACATACTATGGACGCGGCTTACGGACGAGACTGACAGCCGCGATTGATAGGTATCTAGACTATGAAAGCACACTGAGCCGTGCACATTATGTATCTAAAGATAAAAAGAAATAGGTATTTCTGATGTGGTAAATACCCAAGAAAAATTTGATCACAGTATTTTTATTGTACATAGAAGTAAGATTTTGTATAGAAGTAGGAATTTTAAAATAATATACTTCCCAAATAGACGATCTCGAAAATATAGTGTAAATATAAATATTTCTAATGTTGTACATATATACTTACTAGATGACTATATGACTTACATAGTAACTACGACTATGTAAGTCATATAGTCATCTAGTAATAAACTTTTCTTAGGTATATAATGTACAACATTAGAAATATTTATATTTACACTATATTTTCGAGATCGTCTATTTGGGAAGTATATTATTTTAAAATTCCTACTTCTTAATTAATTAATTAATTAAACTTAATTATTTAGAAACGCAAATTGCATAAAACCCGTTATCTTTGTAATTAAGTCGTTGGGAGTGATATAACTTCATTATACTATTGCATGTCCGCTAGGACAAACTGTTGAGACCAACCATTTGTTACACCTATGTACCGACACAGTTTGAAGCAATAAAAAATTACTTTACTTTACTTTACTATCGCACATAAGTCGCGGATGTCAACTTCGGACGACCTTGAGAGCTCGGACGTCCGAGAGCGATCTGGTACACCAGATGTTTTAAGACTGTGCACATTGCTAAGTCGCGGCTGTCAGTCGCGTCCGTCAGCCGCGTCCGATAGTATGTTTCCGGCCTTAGAGTTGTCTATCTATGGTCTGAATCACGGCCTAGTATAGGTAGGTACTCTTTTTGAAAAACCCTATAGATACCAAATATAACGACTCCCCTAACATCAGTGTGAACAACATTTATACTTAGTTTACTATGGAGTCGTGGACCCGGAATAGGTGCGTGAAATAAAAAAATCAACTTCAAATTCACCCACCTGATAACCAGGTGAGACATACTTTTTATGAAATTTTATTTACATACAAATTGGGCTGTAATAACTTGCCTATTGAATTAATAATGTTTATGACAATATTTAATATTTGTTTTTTTGAAATGATTTATTTCACCTTTTTGTGGCCGGTATTTTTTTATTCCAACTAATAGTTTTTAATGTAGAGAATATACCTAGGTGTACTTCCTTAATTTTGCGCATACTACCTGGCATAGCCGTGGTGGTCAAGAGGTAGTGACACCCGCCTTACAATCGTGAGGTCGTGGGTTCAAATCCCCGGTCCCGTACCAATGAGTTCTTTGGAATTTATGTACGGAATTTCACACCACTGGCTTTTCGGTGAAGAAAAACATCGTGAAGCAACCTGCATATGTCCGTAGAAGAAATTCGATGGCGTATGTGGATCCACCAACCCGCACAGGGCCAGCGTGGTGGATATGGCCCAATCACCCTTCGTGAGTAGGCCTATGTCCTGCAGTGGACTATTAAAATGGCTGGTACAGTACAGTACAGTACAGTACCTGGCAAGCAACTATGTACAAATGTCAATATCTGTAGGTACGAAACCTATCTTATAACCAGTCAAAATGGATATCATAAGATAGGTATATAGGTAATTTAACTACAAAATTGATCATACAGGCTTGCTTGCAAAAAATCGTGCATGGCATATTTTAAATATAATAAAAAATAGCCATGATCACTTTTCCATTAGAGAATTTTGCGGCCCCATCGGCCATCTACTCAATAAACTATGAGCCTGCACACTGCCTCTTCAACTTTGTAGTCGGTTGGGGTAACTGGTCGGCATTTGGTTCAGTAACGCATCTCCTCATTCTTGTCTCTGACAAAATTATACTTACGGTCTTATTATGTATCTTATAGTTTGGAAGTTTTTGTTTCCGAATGTTTAAGAGTCGGAGTCGTTCAGAATCGGCTTAAAAACTAGCATAAAAGCTAGTTAATTGAGCTATAGCTCGATAGCTTAAGAATATTACCTAGAAGTAAGTAAAGTCAACTTCATCTCGATAGAATATGTCCACGTACGTGTCGATGCGTCATGGTCGTAAGTACATAGGTTTTTAAAAAATATGTGCTAAAACGATGTCCGTCATTTCCGCCTAAAGATTTTGTATTTTTTTAGCCGTAGGTCTACCGCTAGAAAAATGTATTAAAATCATTACCTACCTATAATCACATTTATATTTATTCCTAAATTTAATGATAAGAGTAATTCTTAATGATAAAAATAACCAACAGGCATTTAAACAGTTACGGATACACTTCGGAGAGTGTGCCCATGAGTTGCACAACCTGGTCCCCCCTGCCCCTTTCTTCTATCGTACGGCTAGACGGACGCGACCAAAGCGCCACGCTTTTATGGTGGACATTCCGCGCGTTAGAACCAAGCGTTTCGAATCCTCATTCCTCATACGAACAGCCGGAATGTGGAACGCTTTGCCTGGGTCTGTTCCCGTTAAAGTACAACGTGGGTGTCTTTAAATCCCGAGTAAATAAGTATCTTCTAGGTAAGCTTGCTACACCCTAGACCGCACATCTGCTTAACATCAGGCAGTGTGTAGTCGAAATAATAAAAAAAAAATTACTCGATACTTCACATGAAATAAAACTGTCAAAAAAGTGGCATAGTATTTATTTTTCGTGAACAACATACGCACTATAGTTACAAGATCGATAAATACAATAGGAGAGAATATAAAACAATATGCACATGTCCCTGTAGGTCTTTACAACAACTCAGTAAGGCATAGAATCGACGTTATTGGGTCCAGGCGCTATTAGAAACATTCTAGGTATTTCCTAAGAGCAAATTATAATATCTACCCTGTAATCGGAAACGTGACAGTGTGTTTGTGATAGAAAATTCCAAAAAAATCGGTAACTGTTAGGATTTGAATCTTTAAGTAAGGATTTAAGCTGTTATCCGACTTAAGTATTAGTAGCAAAGACAATTCTTTTAAAATGTTCTGTCACAAAGAGTAAAAAAAATTAAGGTGCTGATAGATTGGAGAAAATCACTTGTAACAGACAACCGAACATTCGCTGTTTTTCAAATTGACTATCTGAACTATTACAGAGCCAAGTAAGACCAAACGTCGCAACAAACATTTTTGCAATCATTCTAGTCAATGCATAAATTATTTTTAAAATAGTATTCTTCACGAATATGGTGGAACAAGAACAGAATTGTTCTCCACGAAGATATTTGAACAAGACACAGTTGCTCGGCCCTGAAAAAAACTCGAAACAAATCCGTCATTTCCTTGCTAGAATGCTCGCTAAAATGCTACCGTTTATTTCTGTGAGCTTTACATTCGCTAGTGTTTTGAATACAAGTGAATGTTCACAAGATCATGATTTCTATCAGCACCTTTAAAAATTACCCTATGTAGAATGACTATAAAAATCATTTTAAATCTGACTTGTGTTTATGCTATTTTTGCTCTTAGGAATATATCATACTTTATAGGATATGGCGCCAAAAGCTTAATAAGTATATCTTAGCTTTTATTACATTCTACGTAGTTTACATTTTTTGTTACAATTACGATAACGTCAAGCAGTCAATATCATGTAAGTATATAGGTTTAGAGCATAGAAATTTAATTCTATTTAAGTTTAAGTCGATAGGTGAATGAACTCAAATTTTCTTATATTTTTTTATTAAGTACCTGATTTATAGTGTAAATTAGTTTTGGACAGTCTAGTACAAGGTTTGGAGTTTTCAGGTGTATGTCATATTTTATTAAGGAGTTTAGGTATTGGTGGTGTTAGCATTTCATATTGTAAAATCCGTATTTTTACAACATAAAATATCATATATCTATGAATTTTGTAATTGCAAAAAGTGGAAGAGAATAACAGTTATAGTTATGTACTAAATTTATAAGTTTAGTGTAAGTATATATTATGTTGTTTGACTACAGCAATCTTTATCTGGAAGTGTATTTGACAGTCAGATAGTTAGCATATATGTTTTATCTAATACTAATATTACTATTATTATAATATATTCTGATATAGGAAATATATAACAGTTGGTAAGTTAGTGTATAATAATTGACTACACAATAAATAATAGTTCTACAATAATAATTTCAAAAGATGTGAAATCTAAGGCAAACTGAAATCAGTCTATACTTTTCTAAATTATTTTACTTTTAGGCATTAGTGAATTAAATTTATTTAACCATTTTATATATGAAAAACGTTAGAGGATGGCATTTTAATCAATTTAAAAATTGTAGTGTTGAATTTATGTATTATGAATAAATTAATAATTGTATGGCACACCCAAAAAGTCGTATTATAACATAAGCAAAAATATTAGTATTTATAGAAAAACAAAATATTATTTTAACAGACGGTAAGAGTTTAAAATATATCATTATTAAGCTCTTAGAAAACAGTTTCTTGGAATAAAACATTAAATATGGGTCGCCTACTACTGTTTTTATCAGTGATATTTCAAAGAAGACATATTTATTCAGTTACATACTTATGTCGTTATTTCAGTAGTTATTATATTTCTCAGTACATAATTTTAAAGCTTTTTATTTAGGCTTACACCTAATCAATAATACTACCAAATATGGCTTTCCATAATTTTCTACGATAAATGTTCCTACATAAAACTTGGGGTATATTATATAAGCCTTTTCCTACAGATTTTGTGAATAAGAATCAGTTTAGATTAGGTTACACTTATGATTAGAAATTATGATATATGTAGTGTAGTTGAAACGACTTATGATGCCAATATTATGATATAATGAGAACATTTATGAAAAGATTTGTAATAAGTAGATAAATTTATCAAAGAATTGTATGCTTTTATGAGTGACAAAAATTAAATAATCAATGGCATTGCTTAACGATCTAATTTATACATGTAAGCACGCATTTTTTATTTGTTTAAGTATAGCTGAGTAACATTTTATTTGCTTAAATCCAATAGGTATAAGCCTACATATTCAGATACATTCATAAGATTTTTTAAATTAATTGACCAACTACATGTATAAAACAAAATATTGAATAAATTTATTATTGAAATTGTCTTAAATTAAATATACACTAAATTATATACAACCTAATAATATAAGTACAAATTAACGAAATAATACTAAAACGCATATTCGTCTATAAAAAATTAAGAGGACAGTTTTATTTATAAGATATAAAAACAGTAGGGTAAATAGCTCATATTTACAAGTATTGCATTTTAAAATAATTATGTTTGATTGCTTGACCTTGCATAACCTTGTTACCTCTTACTGTTTTTATAACGTCCGTGTAAAAACTTAATATACTAGGCTATCATTGTGACCAATATCTACAAAATTAACCCTATGATCTATCAACATGGCATCTTTATTTATGTTATTTTTGTAAATGTTAAATTGTTTTATATACACAACCCTACACGTAATGTAATAAGGTCCAGAATTATAAAATTATAACTGGCCTTTACAAGAAATTGACTAATTAAACTACCCTTACTTCTGAAATCTATAACATTATTTATTCATTAGTAAACATAATTTTACACTTGTTAAGGAATGTCGTTAAAATTGAGCAAAAACAATAATAACAATTGATATTGTTCATTGTAAATGACACAGCATATTAATATTTTGAACTAACATCAGGTAATTTGTATCTATTGACTTCATGTTGTAAAATATAAAAAAAAAACATAATAGCAATACAGCTTTTCTCGTAGTGTCTCTAACAAATTGTAATACAATTACATCTCAAACGAAATTATTTGGAAAAAGATAATTTGACGACTGAAATTACCAGATAGATGAAGCTACACAACCCAGCTTCTCATTATATATTAGATAAAATACCGGTTTAAACTCACGTATGATATACGGCCGGGCCGCTGTGAAACCCGACCGGTTTCGGAGTAAATTAGTACTCCTTCTTCATCAGGGAATACGCGCACTCCCGTCGCCGTGAAACCGGTCGGGTTTCACAGCGGCCCGGCCGTATATCATACGTGAGTTTAAACCGGTATTTTATCTAATATAATGTATTCTCACGCGAATTTTAATGAAGTGATCTCATTATATAAGCGTCATTATATATTATTTTCTATATTTAATAGACTTCATGTGAAGAAATTGTCTCTCTGTTGATAAATTGGCAGTTCAACCTCTGGCGAGCGATCGTCCCAGTCTTCATTGTTCATATTTTTAGGCAGCTCTTCTAGCGCTTTCACTGTATGAAAAATAACATATTATTTACATTCAAATTTTGACGTTTGATAACACCGTAGGAATAAAACATAATTTCGATCAAAGGGAGTAAAATGTATAGGTATAAACTTCTGATTTTATACGTAACTGTTTTTGAATTAAAGTCAGATTTAAGTTATTGTGAATGCTGCTTTTAGAGAAATGTCAAAGCATCAAAACATGTAGCAAATTGAGGAAATTAGATCGACAAATACGCATTCACTTTTTATGATAAAAAGAAACTAGTATTTTAAATTAGAAAAGCGAATTTATTTAATAATAATAACCAAGAGTTAACAATAGATATTAGTAAGATCGAAGTCGAAATGCAAAGTAACAAGGCAACTACAGATTTTAATAAAGGGACTACTCACAACATAACGCATAAAACGAAACCATGCTGCAACACACTGGATCTTCTTAGGACCGTCCTTGCAGCCAATAGAGTTAGAACTTTGGAGATAGTGTGAACAGCTTGGAACATTTGGATTTAGTGTGAAATGGGTGTTAAGTTTGGATCAAACAATAAGTATGTGAAAAATTAAGTGCAAATGTCACTATAGAATCATCAAGATATCATAAAATTAAAAAATATATGTGAATATCATGGATATCATAACAGTCACATTGATAAAGTTCTGACGCTTATACAAGTAACATTTTCACTAAATATAGTTATAATAAAGTGTACGGATAAAATAAAGAATTAAGTGCAAATGTCACTATGTAATCATCAAGATATCATAAAAATTGAAAGTCACATTGATAAAATTGTGACACTAATAAAAGTAACATTTTCACCAAACATCTATCACATATAGAGTGTATGGATAAAATGAAGGATTAAGTGCTAATGTCACTACGTAATCATCAAGATATCATAATAGTTTAGAGTCACATTGATACGGTTCTAACACTTAAAAAAGTAACATTTTCACCAAATATAATAGAGTGTATGAATAAAATTCGTTGTAAAGAGGTTACAAAATTTGTAAAGGAATGTGATATGTTTGTGATGGTAGCATGATATGTGATAGTGACTCAGTGGTTGGTGGCAGACGGTCCTGGGTCAGAGTTGGTTCCTGCAGAAACGGGACAAACGACATCAAGCATAATGTTGTTACATGCGTGGACACACGTGTTTGGATTAGTCACATCAAATCACGTTTTTGAATGGTCAGATTCTTAGAAGAATTCAGTAATTTACTTTCTTTCTAAACAGTGTATTTGTACACCTGTATCATTAATAAAATATAGAGCTGTAAACTTCAAACGATTTTCCTTATGTCTTAATTAATTCAAACGCTTAGTCATTTTCAAACACCACTTAGTATTTTTACTATAGTCTTATTTAAAAATATTCACGCATAAAGCTTGGAATATTTCAAAGCAATCTGACCATTCTTGAAATTATTGAAATGGATAATTCTATTGCAAAACAAATGTGCAACACTCAAAACTAACTAAAACAGAACAGAGTTAACTGAATGAATAAATAATAATTATTGTTATGCTGCTTGTGAAGTTACGTAGCAAAATCATAAGGCATATTCAACGAAATATCAATTGTAAACAGAATGTTTTCGAAATATAACAAAAAATCAAAATAATATTAGCCATTAACAAAATTTTAAAATATTTAAAATATCTATAACATTTCTAAAAATTATAAATCGAATACTTAGTAAAACTGCAATAAACAATTATTTTGAGTTTTAAATTTGATTCATACAGTAGATAGATAGGTACTCGTAGATACAAAAAAGATTTGAAGATAAAAGATAATAATTTGAGATAAAATTTCAAAAAGATTAAAACAGTTGAACATGCCAAGAACTCAAACAAAATAAACAAACATTCTCTATGAAGAACTTGACCCAATTCTGGTAATTAGAATAATAAACTAGTTCAAGATGAAGTAAACATTAAGATTGGCGTCAAACATTGGGTCAAATATTCCAAAATTCAGACAAACACAAAGTAGCTGAGGTAAAAGTTATACAAGTTCTTACCAGCGATAATTTTGCTCATCTCCGTGACTTGCTTGGCCAATAGCTGGTTCATTTGCAGCAAATGCTCTCTTTGCCGCTTCTCGCCGGCGTCCGGACTCTAATAAGCATACACCGTTTGTACAGCCATTGGAAGCCATTCGAAGCTTCGCTAAGTGGGTAATTTGGCCTCATGTTTGCAAAAGGGATCTTTTTAACCATATGAGTGAAGTAATTAATTTAGGTTAATTCTGTCTACTATTCATGAAATTGAATTCACTTGCATTACACAAAGAACGTTCTACAAAGATTTATGTCACTTGGAACATTTTTCGTTCAAAATTAGCTTGCTCTTTGAAATGTTTGATATAAATTTATATTTTTTTATTGCTTATATATTACTTTTGTTTTCATCTAAACATTTAGTTTAGGGAATTCTAAGTAATTAAATGCGGTAGTAAGAAAATTGGATGGCATTTTTTATTTAATTTATCATCATGGCCCTTATTACGAAAATTGATCCCTTTACCAAACACAACGCCAAATACTATGCGAACAGAGATATTTATTTGATCGCTTACAAATTCATCGTATATCATGCAAATATAAACGACCTATTAGGTGAAATCATTCGGGATGACAGCGAAAGCTTTAAGAATATTATATATATGCTGAATATGTTTGTATCTTAGTACATTTCATGCAAATTATGAATATTGCTTACTTGTACCATAAACAAATTAAATTATTTTTCCTTGACTTACATTTAAAACTATGTACAGTATTGTACAGGAACACACTGACTCATCAATATAACCATACTCTGAATGTGACGGTAAAGGACATTGTTGGCTAGAGCTAAAAACCAAAATCCTTATTAATATTACTAGTAAGGATTTCCGGCAAAATCTTCAGCCTGACCCATAAATACGAAAATGTATTTATATTTATTCTATCATATCATACTGCAACGAAGAGATGGATTTACTTGATTTTTTGCATAAATGTAATTGAAAAGTTGGAAAAGTATTATAGACTAATAATAATACGCGCGCGAAGTCGTAGCTAAAAGCTAGTAAGATAGTAAAAAACAAGTTACAATATCACTGAAGCAAGTAAACGTTGGATTCATTGGAACGCAAAGAATATTCATTGATAGCCCAACGTAACACCACGCAAGTTGGCTCATTCATTGACTATTAATCGTTGCAGTCGGAAATCAAATGATTTATCATTACAACGAGACGTTTATTCGGGGAACTGACTTTTCCTTTTAAGTAAGTATTCTAATTTTAAGTGTTATCATTGAATACTAGTTAGCTGTTATATCATAAAAAAACACAAATTAACTATTGTGTTAGTGGAAATTTATAGGTGTTTGTATAATTCCTACTCTATACTCGTACCATATATAAGATAGCTGTTAATGTAAATCTTATGCTTTGAACTTTTTAAGCAAGTAAAAATAATTTAAACCTTGTTCTTAAAGAACTATAATTTGTACTTTACCTTGCTGTTCGGATCAGCTGAAGTGCTTGTTAACATTTTCTTTATCGACTCAACTTTCTCTTGACGTTTTTGCTGTTCTTCGGGAGACAATTCTGGAGGCTGCAAATAAAAATAATTAAGTTCAACTTAGGTAAATAGAGAATCTTTACATATAATTAGGATAGACATTATATTGTCTGCTAGCTGACATCATAATCTTCATTTATCACACTAATTTAGTCAATTCTAATTTTAATGCCGTATAGCGCCACCAACGCCAAATAACTTTCACAACTAATTTTATAAATAGCACCAAAAATGCTACATTGTAGCACTCCAAGTCATACCGTGACTCGTTACTAATGTAAATCTAGCAAAAAACATATTTTTTGTAAAAGTTTGCAGCTTCTCGTTGTATTTTTGAATGTAACCTTTAAACGTTTATGGCGCATATATATCATTTTTTTTTAAATAATGATAATTCAAGACGCCGTACAAATTGTAGTGCTGCAAGGTACCATTTCTGGGCACAAATAAAACTTTGATAAGAATCTTATGAGTAGCTGATCGATGATGATACCCACCAGTTTAACTCTCTTTTGTGATAAAACTACGTCCCAAATGGGGGCAGAACGAAAAACTTTCTCCATGTCGACATTGTCCAGGGAACGACCCAGTTTCATTAAGCCACATCTTTTTCTTTGGTGATATAAACGTACCTTCTCAGGAATGTACCGCTCCGGAATGAGAATCTTCTGCGGCGCGGCAAGGAGCTGATCAATGGTATTGTCCGCCAGTTTGACTCCCTGAGGTAGAGCCGAACGCACCACGTCTGGCGCTGGCGCTGAACGGAGAGCTCGCTCCATATCCGCATCGTCCAAAGAACGACCCAGTTTCTGCGGGCATCGAATTAAAAAATTTCCCAAGTGAAAAAAATAATTTAAATCAAATAGCTCGTCTAGTCTCTTGCTATATTCGAATCAAAGAAACCCAAGAAATATAATCAGGTACTAGGTCGCAGTTATTTTTAAAGTAGGACATGACATGTGTAATTCAAATAGAAAAAAAAAAAACTTATGGTCAGTAATGAGAATAGTACATAAATTACTTACATCCTGATTGTAGGCATCTTGAGGCATTTCGTTCAAAGTCTTAGCGCTCAAATGATGCGGCGCAGTATAATGCCTCCTCTTCTCCTTCGGGACCTGCCTTCTATGTAACGACCCGTTTTTAGGCTCCGACATCTCCGTTATTATCTGTTTTGCCGCCTCACTCTTGAATATAGGCGACAGTTCCACCGACCTCGTCAAACTCACAATGCTACTAGTCTTCGATAAGGGATCGTTGGTCAAAGTTCTAGAACTTTCAGTCGGGCTGTTCAAGTACTGATTTGAAAGGGAAATGTTTCTGTCATAACTTCTGTCGTAGCTTTTGCTGTAGCTACTATTCATTGACACGCTTTGGGTGTAGCTGCTGTTCATTGATTGGGGGATGTTATATTCGTAGGATAAAGACGGGCTTGAGACATATTTGGGGCTCAGTTCTAAATTTTGTTCAGTAATGCTGAGGTAGTTAGGAGGGTTTCTGTAATAGTCAGTTTTAGGAAGGGAAGAAGCTCGGGTGTTGTTCAAGGATTGGACGAGTTCTTCTTCGATGAATTGGTCGAGGTTGGTTGGGATCTGGTTGGAGGACCAGTCTGAGAGCGGCTGTAAGGAACGCTCTCGGTCTCGCTGCCGACGCTCGCTTTCGCGTTTCACTATGCGGACTGTTTTGATCTCTTGCTTTTCTACGTTGGAGAGGTTTGCTGGAAGAATTAAACACAGATTTTTATCTATGTTAATTATTTTAAATAGTTCATTTGTAAACTTTGATTATTTTGTGCACAGAAACAGACAGTGTGTTTGCATGTGCAGTGTGAAGAACGGATCCTAGAGAACCTTAATTTGTCTCTGAGCAAACAAAGTGCTAAGTTTTTGCTAGTTGAAAACAAGTTATTCAGATATAACATACAGTAAATTGCTTCTAAACTTTGGCACCTTCAGCCCCATTCAGTGATCGAAAATTGATCCTCTGATTATCAAAATTGCTGGCTACTTTATTTTAAACGGCTTTAAAGTAAATTGCTTCTAATCTTTGACAGCATTTCCATTATGATATCTAAAATTGATACTCCAATGATTGTTATGGTTCTTTGCCTTGAAACTTGGTTTAAAATTGCTTTCAACCATTGTTTATCACAATAAGACTTACCAAATCCACCATGCTGTATATCCTCACTAGTCAAAGGTGAAGTGACGTCTCCAGGTCCCCTGGTGTCGACATATAGTGGAGTCTCCATGTTGACGGGGTCGTAGTGTCCGGGCGGGACCAGGGGTCGGGTGACCTCATATTCGTAGTCGTTTTGACCGTGGTCGATGGTGTGTCCGGTATCTAGGTTTGTTTCTTGCCAGCATGAAGAAATTGGTCGCCTTTTGCCTGTAGAGGAGTAAATATATTAGTATAACATAATATATATAATAAGTTCACTGTTTTTTCCTGACAATGTACCATGTTATAGGGAAGAAATGCACAATAAAAACAGGACCATAACCAAAATTTCATGTGGGTCACATTTATTTTGTGAGGCTCGCTGGATCAAATAAGACTGGTTTGAAAAATTCGCTGTTGATTCCAAATTACATCCAATGTAGGTTTGATTCGATAAGAAAAGTTAGCAAAGGATAACACGTGAAAATTGTGATTGCCTTCGAGGTGTGAGGCCCCTGGGGGCGCGAGGCTATAAGCGGTGGCCCACGTCGCCCTCGCCTAGCGCCACCACTGGACCGGGATAGAGGGATGGATAATGGAATAGTCTGTAAGGAAACTGTATCGCTACGTAGATTGTACATTTGTTATATGGTACCCGTCGTGAGTATCAGTATTGACATACCTGCGTTGTTGTGTCCCTGCGTGGTCTGCAAGGCATGCGACTGCTGCGTGAGATGTCGCACGGCGCGGCTCAGCTCCTGCCGCTGTCGCTGCAGCGCCGACACCAGTTGCTGCACGCGACTCACTTCTGCATTGAAAATCAATATATTATTGGAGCAAGGAGATGACACGTCGCGCCTGCAGCGCACGCCGTAACCTCGGTGCTAGGGTAGTGTAGTACTGACCGTCCTCCAGCATGGCGGTGGGGTGCGCGGGCGCGGCAGCCCGTCGCGCCTGCAGCGCACGCCGCAACCTCGGTGCTAGGGTAGTGTAGTACTGACCGTCCTCCAGCATGGCGGTGGGGTGCGCGGGCGCGGCCGCCCGTCGCGCCTGCAGCGCACGCCGCAACCTCGGTGCTAGGGTAGTGTAGTACTGACCGTCCTCCAGCATGGCGGTGGGGCGCGCGGGCGCGGCAGCCCGTCGCGCCTGCAGCGCACGCCGCAACCTCGGTGCTAGGGTAGTGTAGTACTGACCGTCCTCCAGCATGGCGGTGGGGTGCGCGGGCGCGGCCGCCCGTCGCGCCTGCAGCGCACGCCGCAACCTCGGTGCTAGGGTAGTGTAGTACTGACCGTCCTCCAGCATGGCGGTGGGATGCGCGGGCGCGGCAGCCCGTCGCGCCTGCAGCGCACGCCGCAACCTCGGTGCTAGGGTAGTGTAGTACTGACCGTCCTCCAGCATGGCGGTGGGGTGCGCGGGCGCGGCAGCCCGTCGCGCCTGCAGCGCACGCTGCAACCTCGGTGCTAGGGTAGTGTAGTACTGACCGTCCTCCAGCATGGCGGTGGGGTGCGCGGGCGCGGCCGCCCGTCGCGCCTGCAGCGCACGCCGCAACCTCGGTGCTAGGGTAGTGTAGTACTGACCGTCCTCCAGCATGGCGGTGGGGTGCGCGGGCGCGGCCGCCCGTCGCGCCTGCAGCGCACGCCGCAACCTCGGTGCTAGGGTAGTGTAGTACTGACCGTCCTCCAGCATGGCGGTAGGGTGCGCGGGCGCGGCAGCCCGTCGCGCCTGCAGCGCACGCCGCAACCTCGGTGCTAGGGTAGTGTAGTACTGACCGTCCTCCAGCATGGCGGTGGGGTGCGCGGGCGCGGCCGCCCGTCGCGCCTGCAGCGCACGCCGCAACCTCGGTGCTAGGGTAGTGTAGTACTGACCGTCCTCCAGCATGGCGGTGGGATGCGCGGGCGCGGCAGCCCGTCGCGCCTGCAGCGCACGCCGCAACCTCGGTGCTAGGGTAGTGTAGTACTGACCGTCCTCCAGCATGGCGGTGGGGTGCGCGGGCGCGGCAGCCCGTCGCGCCTGCAGCGCACGCCGCAACCTCGGTGCTAGGGTAGTGTAGTACTGACCGTCCTCCAGCATGGCGGTGGGGTGCGCGGGCGCGGCCGCCCGTCGCGCCTGCAGCGCACGCCGCAACCTCGGTGCTAGGGTAGTGTAGTACTGACCGTCCTCCAGCATGGCGGTAGGGTGCGCGGGCGCGGCAGCCCGTCGCGCCTGCAGCGCACGCCGCAATATCGGTGCTAGGGTAGTGTAGTACTGACCGTCCTCCAGCATGGCGGTGGGGTGCGCGGGCGCGGCAGCCCGTCGCGCCTGCAGCGCACGCCGCAACCTCGATGCTAGGGTAGTGTAGTACTGACCGTCCTCCAGCATGGCGGTAGGGTGCGCGGGCGCGGCAGCCCGTCGTGCCTGCAGCGCACGCCGCAACCTCGGTGCTAGGGTAGTGTAGTACTGACCGTCCTCCAGCATGGCGGTAGGGTGCGCGGGCGCGGCAGCCCGTCGTGCCTGCAGCGCACGCCGCAACCTCGGTGCTAGGGTAGTGTAGTACTGACCGTCCTCCAGCATGGCGGTAGGGTGCGCGGGCGCGGCAGCCCGTCGCGCCTGCAGCGCACGCCGCAACCTCGGTGCTAGGGTAGTGTAGTACTGACCGTCCTCCAGCATGGCGGTAGGGTGCGCGGGCGCGGCCGCCCGTCGCGCCTGCAGCGCACGCCGCAACCTCGGTGCTAGGGTAGTGTAGTACTGACCGTCCTCCAGCATGGCGGTAGGGTGCGCGGGCGCGGCCGCCCGTCGCGCCTGCAGCGCACGCCGCAACCTCGGTGCTAGGGTAGTGTAGTACTGACCGTCCTCCAGCATGGCGGTAGGGTGCGCGGGCGCGGCCGCCCGTCGCGCCTGCAGCGCACGCCGCAACCTCGGTGCTAGGGTAGTGTAGTACTGACCGTCCTCCAGCATGGCGGTAGGGTGCGCGGGCGCGGCCGCCCGTCGCGCCTGCAGCGCACGCCGCAACCTCGGTGCTAGGGTAGTGTAGTACTGACCGTCCTCCAGCATGGCGGTAGGGTGCGCGGGCGCGGCCGCCCGTCGCGCCTGCAGCGCACGCCGCAACCTCGGTGCTAGGGTAGTGTAGTACTGACCGTCCTCCAGCATGGCGGTGGGGTGCGCGGGCGCGGCCGCCCGTCGCGCCTGCAGCGCGCGCCGCAGCTGCTGCAGCTCGCGCTCTAACCGCGCGTTGTCTGCCACTGTCTGCTCCAGTTTCTGCATATCAACACAATTACAGCTTGAGTCTTAGTAATACTGTGATAGGAAACGCAAAATATGTTTACACTCTAGAAATACGTTAAGCTAGTTTGCGCCATAAGTGCGCAGTCACAATATATCAGCAAATAATTCCGGACATTTGTCTCAGTATCCACGACTCCACGTACACAAGCTTTCAGCCTGGCCCGGGACTTAACTGGATAATGCCAGAGGGTACCGTTTATAGGTTGCCCCAATTGTATACTTTTCCTTTCACGTACTAAACGCGGTGTCATGATTTCGGTTTCCGCTAATCCGCTATATATCAACAATATTTTGTTTTAATAAGTTTGCATGCAATGAATATTTTAATTCTATAAATTTACACATTTCTCATCAATCGCCATACCTTGAAACAAACGGAGTCCAAACTCATGCATAAAATAACTTAGAAGCGAAAGTATATAGGTAGGTACGACGCTGATACATTGAAAAATTATTACTAAAGATCCGCAGTTGATTTCATAAAATATCTATGAGCTGACCCGCATCAGCTCCACAGCGCAAAGTTTGCTGCTGTTACATATTTAGAATGTTCAGATAAACACATGCAATAAAGTGATCAAGAAATAGTATCAGAGATATAGAAACCGACACCGCTATAACAGACAAAACCCAGAATAGTCTGTCTACATAAAATAAAATAGCACAAACATTTGAAAAGTAGGTACATTAAAAAGCAAATAGACAAACCTCAAAAACTTAACATCTTAAGTATTCAATTAAAACTATAAACAATAAAGGAGTAGGATAGTATAAACAAAATAATAAAAATGTGCACGGTGCATATAAAACCTTATAAACCTTAGAATTGTGCGCCAACATCGCGTGGACGCGCGCCAGCTCGGCCTCCAAGCCCGCGGAGGTGGGGTGTCGGGGGTCGGACAGCATGTCAGTTTTCTGGACTGTAGCGAGTTTGCCACGGACACCTGCAAAAATATTTGTACAATTTTAGTATTATTTATGTCAATTTTCGTCATGGACAATATAATATATGTAAGCATGTACATCCTACGTAACACTGAGAATTGTCCTGATGCCGGGGCACCATCTGTATCCCCTGCCTGTAGTAAGAGCCTACTAAAAGAGGTCCTCTGGGCCCGGTAACACTCAAGCGCCCGGGGAAGACGATTGCGTGTGTGGCAATGTTGTCGTAGAGGACCGCACAAGCCTAGTACTAGTACTAGTCGAGTAGTCGTGCAAAGTGCTGGGAGCACCAAAGCGTTCCTTTGGCGATCGCGGAACTACCACGAAGGCGCAAAGGCTGGCCACCGAGGGGGTTTTAGTGGGTGCAATCCTACACAACCCGACTGCACCCCAAAGCAGTCGAGCATCTTTCAAAGATTTCCCCCTCGTAAAAAAACGGTAACACTGAGAAAATACATTCCTGCCCTTGTTGGATAATTCTTCTTTATTACGTTTTCTGAGATGAAGTCTGACAATTCCAATTTAGTTTGTAATAATAAAAAGATACGCAGACACGCCCGCGATACACGATACTCATACATAACACAGTTTAATACATAGCCCAAAAACAATGCTAGGATCATAAAATAGGGATCATAAATGTCTCATAACTTACCAGTAAGCAAACTCTCAATAGTGTCCTTATCCGTCCTCAGTCCCTGCAGTATGGAGGCCTCGTCAGCCAGTTCTTGCTCCAACGCCCACAGCTCTGCCACTCGAGCTCTAGCCGCTTCCGTTTCTAAAGGCTTGCCCGCTGCCACACTTTCTAGCCACCTGAAACGTAAACCATTTTTATTAATTACACCTTCACCAAAAATGATGTGACTTATCTTAACACACATATTTCAAACTAAATTAATCAGGCTTTATCCTGACTGGATTAACCTAATCCTCCTCCTCAGGTCATTTGCTCACTGCTAAACGTCATGACTCATGATATCCCGCCTCTGTACTGCATGGCAAATGTATTTCCATATCTGACGGTCTTCCGCTTAAAAGTCTAAGAAATGAACATATCCCATAACGGGTTATGTTTATTTCTTTGACCATTTGGTTGGACCATTTTATCGGGCTACACCCACTGGGTCTTTTACCGTCTACCTAACCTAATACCGCATTGTAATTATCGACCATTGTATAAAATAGATAGTTGGCCATAGGTTTAGAGTTTGCTGTACCGTAGTCACAAATCGGATCACCCTGTCGAAAAATGTATTTAAAAAATTGTCTCAGAGTTTATCTTGAATTTAACGTTCTTGCGTTTATACATATAGGTTTTGTTAGACCTGTTTGCGTACAATTTCGAGACCATCAAATAATTTTCACCAGACAGACCACTTGCCCGATGGCTCGACGACATCAAACTCATTGCACTCATAAGTAAAACAATATTAGCTAAAGACGGTGAACAATAGTACAAGAGAGTAAAGGACGAGATATATTAACTCTGTTCACGCCACCGACTTTTTGGTGAAGAAAAACTTCGTAAGGTAACTTGCGTCGTTCGTCCGTAGAAGGAATACGATCGCATATGTAAATCTACCGACCCGCACTTGGGCAGCGTAGTGGATATGGTCTAATCACCCTTCGTAGGTAAGCCTACGTCCTACAATTGATTTATAAAGCAAAAAAAAAACAATACCAGGACAGTTCTTACCTCTGTTGCTCCAAAGCATGTTCAGCCAAGACTTTCTGCCTCAACCGCTGGTTCCTCTCCAGCCTCTCGACCGTCGATCCAGGCCGGTTGTACAAAGAGCCCAGCTTCACCATGTTATCCACCAACTGCACTAACGGCTTACTCTTCTCATATTGTTGTTCTAATTCCATTAACTGAATCTTTAGCTGTTCTAATCGTTGAAGATTCTCTTCGCGTTCCATTGCTTTTAAGGAACCGAGACAGTCCTGGAACATTACATTGATTGCTAAATTATTGTCAGTTTCTGATCTATTCATGCTTATTAGTTATGAGTGTATTGATTAGTTCGTTTAAAAGCTACACAATGTTTTAAAAACATTAGTTACAAACTTGGGAGAAACTATTTGTTATTATACCTATAAAAAAAAAACAAAGTATTATCCTAAAAATCGTTAAAATTCAAGTGAGTTTTATTACAAATAGTACTCATTGTTAAAATAACAAAATACATTCACAGTCACAGTTCACATTCCCTGAATTTTTCTCACAGTTTTCGTTGTAATGAAAGTTTTTTTTTTATAATCAGATTAAAAACAACAAAAGGGTTGACACTATAACTAATTTGTGTTGTCATAAAATTATTTCAAAAGATAATATCACCATAACCCAAACCCATGCGAACAAACACAAATCCAAAGCTAAGCACCTCTATACTATTGATCTGGGCACAGCATTGCTCAATGGCACGATGCGTTGCAGCGTGTCTTCTCCTCAGCTGGATCAGCAGCAGGACTAGTTCTTCATGAGTGTGGCCCAGAAGTTCTCCCGCTGTAGGTATATCTGACAACTCTGCCTGAGTTGGAGGTACCCTTTGCTAATTGTGAACAGGCAACATAAAATGTATAGAGGAACATAACGACACAAAGACTAGGGTAAAGCAAACAAATAGCCACAAATAGCACATTGCATTAGAGGCCAACCATAAAATGACACTGAGTAAAAGTTAATATGAAAAATAATAAGATCAACTTTATGATATTTAAGTTCTAAAGTTTAATTAAAACCATCAATTTTAAAATAGATTTGTTTTAATATAAATCTGATCATCTATGACAAGAAAGGGTGGCGAAAGTCTAAAAATCAAGAATTATGTTTGACCTTATGTAAAGATAGCCTCTAATTGTGAGTTTTGCTGTAATTTTCAGCCACTACTGCAGTGGTGATATACAAAATTTAACTCAAAGTTCATTTCACATGCAATAACTAAAATCTAAATGCGGTCGTCAATTTGGCATTCATTCAAAATTTCGAGAACAGTCTACACACCAGACCAATGTAAAAACGGAACAAGTACTTTGGGTATCAAAACAAAACAGAGAGAAATATAAAGCCATTCACTAACCATGTCGTCGTTTTCAGTATTTCGTCGGATTCTGGGACTGACCGCTCTGATTGGTTGCTGAGATGCCCTTGAAGGCGATCTGGCTGTGGCCCAAGAATCCTCGGTTGCTGTCAAGTTATTTAACTGAAATCACAAAATGAGAAATGGTAAAGTAATATTCGTTTGAAATATAAATATATGCCTTATGGTAACCGACATATACCAGTGGATTAGCAAGTAGAAATTGTAGAGGGCAGGGCATAAACTTCTAAGAACGGCTGGCCGCAAGCGCAGCGTAGGACGTCCACCAACTAAGCGGACTGACTATTCAATTAAAGTCGCAGGAACGCGCTGTATACAAGGCGCTTCCAACCGGCCTTATTGGAGATCCATAGACGAAGCCTATGTCCAGCAGTAGACGTCCTACGACTGATGGATGGATGGAATACCATAAAATATAAAACATGGATTAACTGCATCCAGATACCTCTGCACATATTAATAACATTCTAAGAATGTAGGAGTTTTATATTTGTAGACAAAGAGGCTCCCTCCACTTGGATCCACAGCTCGGCTCCACATGTGGATCCGCGGATACCTTTATCTCCTCTTAAATCCACCGGTGGATCCAGAATATGGTATATTCGAAATGTCTTACATTTTGTTGCGATGTAGATAACTGATGTGAGCCGTAATGTTGTTCGTTTGAAGGTTTATCTTCCACCCATCGGACTCTAGGGCTCACTGCTCGTACGGGTATATTCCCTTCTCTATTACTGCCTCTTCCGATTGATGTATTACTGCCGAGAAAAGCTTTCTTGGACAATGCCTGCTGATTGCTCATGTTACTATTTGTATTCGGATCCGGGTTATTGCCTGCCGTTGTCATAGATGCTGAAAAATAATGTTTATTAATATTTGTTTATATTTTATTTTACACACTATTAAAAATTAATAAACATGATAAAGTGTCTAACAGTATGCATATTACATTAACACCAATAAAATATTTACAGATAATGTACAATCACTCTACATGCATGCTGGATTTTTCTGTACACCTTATCGTGTTTGTACACCCTGACTTGTATTGTTCAATTTAGAAAAACATAAAAATGCCAATTTATTTACAATTCTCAATATAATGACTTTGCTTTGCAGAATAGAGTAAAGAAATGTAACTTACATAGTGTACCTTACGGGACCATAGAATGTTAGAGGATACCTTCATTGCTTGCACTGTCAGTTCCCGTATCCGTGCCACAGGCAGTGTCTCTTAAGCCCACACCTGGACCCGCACCCCGCACGCGTCCCATCCCACCTTTCATCAACCCACTTGACATTAAATCCCACTGCCTAAGCTTCTCTCTGTCAATCTCAAACTTTTTTTTATTTGTCCTACTTACAGGTGTATTTTCAACACTTGTCAATGAATTTCCAGCAGATTCTACTGCTAAAGATTCATATACGCCTTCATCTGAATGCTCGACTGATGGCCCGGCACTCTCTGCAAGACTCACATACACATCATTATCATCTGATTTTGGTTCCTCTTCAAAGCAATCGCCATTAAAACCAAGAGCCATTTCCCGACACATCAGAGCTCTGCCTTGAAAGTCGCAATTTACATAAGTAACATTTCGACTTATCTTATTCGGTGATATCTTTTTGACTCTTTTAATACTATTCATTCCGCAATTTTCAAAACTAACTCTCCGAGGTGCCGTGTTATCATTAGGCATGGCATCTAAATCATCCATTGACCGAGCATGTCTGTGAGAAACTCTTCTTAGGTTATCTCTCCACAAAGTATCGTCTTCCCAAATTTTTTCTCCGTGGCACACAACATTTTCATAAGCACTGGCATCAGCTTCTGCATCGTAATAAACCGTGTTAGAAGAATTACCACTACAATGTGATGACATACTTGTTGACGATAGCTTAATCAAGGCACTTGCACTAAGAGCAGTAGATTCTAATGAAGAATTTTCGGTATTGCTATTATTACAAGAATTTCTTTTACAGCCTAGACCAGATAAATTCATCGATTCTGGTATTTTAGAGCTTCTGCCTCCTGTGGATTCGTAAATATTTTTCATATCTATTTCTGGATCTTTATCAGTTGCGCTTAAGAATTCTACTGATACACTCCTGGCAGCAGCAAGTTCGAATGATTGCTCTGGTAGAATTATGCGATTATTTTTGATGGGGTTGTGAATGTGTGAGATTTCATTTTTCTTATGCGATGGTCCCCTTCGGCGTTGATTGTTTAGTTTGCGATGAAGGTTAGTATTCTTCAGATAGTGAGAAGTGGGTAACACATTAATGTGTTCTTGAGAAGAAAGATCTGAATAGTAGTAAGGTGCACTGTGCTCGGTAGAACTTTCCCTGCTGTGAAATCCAGTTGAAGTAGAGGACGCGTTTGTATCTGATTTCATGGTTAATTTTTCATTCTCATATTCTTTTATCTTATCAGCTAAAGTATCGTTGTTCAAATTTTTTCGTAACATTTTTTCTTCGTCATAATTTTTGCAATAATATGATATAGGTGATTTAGGTATTCCAATAGAACTACATGAACTTTGTGAACCAGTGTATCCAGAAACTTGTTCACAGATATTTTTGAAGTGATTGCCAAGCTGATTCCTACTACCGTGGTCATGACTTCTGCTGTTGTGTACCACTGGGGTACTAGAACATCGTACATGCGTAGCAATTTGTGAGGCAGTTTGATTTAAATTATCTTTATAGTTTGAAATATCAGCAGCTGAAACATTGAATCTACAGTTGCTGTGAGTAATTATGTTGTCAGATTTATTACTAGAACTTGGTTGTAAATTATCTAAATAACTATCTAGATCGATATTACTCGTTGTTTCATTTGGGAGCAAGAAATCTGATTCTGCTAGTTCAAATATCGAATCATCAGACAAAGGCCTTCTTTTCATCATCATTTCTATATCTTTGTAAGTTCCGGAATGTCTAAAATCGATAGGTGAATCACTTTCGTTTAAACTAGTAACTTCAGAAGAAAAATTTGAAGGAATCATATCAAATTTGCTGCTGACATCAGATTCCAGAGATAATCTTGAAGACCCTTTATCAGCGTTGTAACTTCTAAGTGAGTCTGATTCAATGCTACTAGAGTTGTACTGATCAAGTGGGCTACAATTAAGCATGTTTTGAGACGCTTCTAGGAGTTTGTTTCTCTCAGTCAAACTTGCTCGACTATTGCGAATTTTTTCACCTCTTGATAGCGTATCGTGAATCGATGTTTTACTCCCATATATCATCAAAGACGTAGTTTTTCTTTTTACTGTATTCATATTTTGATTTTCAGTAGTTAGCATTTTGAGTATCGAGTTTTCATTAGACATATCCGACTGATCTAGTTTATCTAAAATGTACTTAGATAAAGCATCATCAGACAGATCATCACAGGGTGGAGAAGAACTAGGGATAGGCGGTGGCACGTTCTGGTTGTCATCTTGCAGATCTAGAGAACTTTTGCTTCCATTCAGATAGTATGATGCCGGCCTAAACGTATCAGAAATACTAAATCTACTAAATGGGCTATCTAAAGAAACATCTTTACATTCTTCGTCGCCTGTATCAGAGCATTCTGATTTGTCTCTTAATTTAGCTTCATTTTTAGATGCTCTCTTTAAAGTGTGATCTTTTGTATCAGCGAAGTTTGAAGCGGTATCAGCCAATGGTTTCAGTGTTAATGACTCCTCATCCTGCTGTTCTTTATCAGATATGTTATTGAGTTCCATGTAGACCGGTTCAACTTTTCCATTATTTACACAAACAATTTCGTATGTTTGAGTATCTTCTTCTTCTGTAGCCATATTCATTTCTACATACGGATTATCTTCGTAAGCTTGTTGGATGGTCTTATTAAAAGTATGCATATTTTTTATTATATCTTTGTGAGCTTCTTCAATCACCAAAGTTTTTCGAGGGCTCATAGGCAAATAATGATCTTCTCCTTGACTAGATGTGGCAGTAGGAGTGCTTGGCTCATCTTGTGGATCACAATCGGGCTCAAAATTATTATTGCATTTGTTCTGTGGAGAGTTACTATCACAATCAGGATTAGGATTTTTGGATTCAACATCAGATTCTAATAATACTTCGTCCAGATCGTTGTCTGTATATTCCATTTGTATTTCAGATTCAGCTTCACTTTCATGGGTTTCGTATCCGTTTTCATTTTCGTAAGAATATTTGTTATCGTTTATATTTGCGTCTTCATTACTATAGGTATCCTCGTAATCATCGTCATCGTTGTCTAAATTTATTTTTGGGACAGATACAGTACAGAGAATATTTTCATAAGTGTTTTCGGTACTTTTATTTAATGTGTCATGGTCATCTTTAAATTCATTTGTTATATCAACAGAGGATGCGTGCGGGGTCGTAGGTTTCAGAAAGATAGGACTTATTAAGTTCCCTTTAAGAGACCTTCCTGCCTGCATTTCTCTGGGTTTTTGCAGATCAGTGCCCGATGTTTCCTCTGAGGTGCAAAAGTGAAACCGACAATCACTATATGAATAGCAGTTAAGTACCTAACCCATAATTTGTGACGATCATTAAAATGTTAGTAGACCTCAAATGTTAGAAAGATGTAATTCTACCGAATATTACACATTATATTTAAACCCACCACCGTTATAAAACCAAAGGTATTTTGTTAGTGGCACAGTATCCCCGCAGGCAGGAAGGTACCCCTCCGCAAAGCGAAGTCATCATAATGCTACTGCATATAAATAAAATATAGACACTAGGTAATATAATTTTATTTTAATAGGAGGTAATGGCATTTTTATTAACATTTTAATTATTTGTGAATCAAATATGAAATTAATGGCCTAATAAATTAATGAAAGTTAAAATGATCATTCGAATTTGATTTCTGTAGTTATAATTTTAATACAACTTATAGTATGTCATGTTTAAAGACCACAAGAAAATTAAAAATAAAATGAGAAAGATGTTTGCATTAATAAAATGTTATTTTAAATGCTCGCGGTATTTGTAGACTTAATTTAGACAATCATCAAAATACAATAACTTTATCATGCAACAAATATGTTTTCTTGAACATGCTAACTAAACTATAAATACAATAAAGATTTATCGAAAACGGAATTTAAATGTCATGCTAACAAATGTGTAACTACTGACCAAGAGAAAATAAAGTCTACATACCTTCATCATCGGAGGAATAACTATTGTAGGAGGCATTAGCATAAGTTTTGGGTTGTTTTGTGCTAAATTGATCTGATCTCAAAGATTGTCGACTATGATTCAATGACCTTGCTAACGAAATCGTAGCTGGCGTACTCTTCCTTGTCAGCGGTGATTGTAACATTCTTTGTTTCCATTCCAAAAGTCTTTTCATTGACTCTTCTCGCTGCGGAAATAAGAAAATAAATAAAATATTAAACAAACGCCTTTACAAACATTATACAATTACAGGGTGTTGTGCATGTAGGTATAAACGTGAAAACTGATTACTAAGTCTACATCATCTGGCTATCTGTATGTTCTACCTACTCACAGAACAGGAGAAACAGTGTGTTACTACTTGAACCGTAATAAAATGTTAAGTAGTATGTTTCTGGGTGTGAGCTCAGAGCAAATAAAAAAATCAAGAGAGAACGTCGTTGAACAGTCAAGTGAGGCCGGTTTTTTATACATGTGTGAGTGCGTCGGTGTTGCGCCGTCGTAGTTCGACTGACAAGCCAAGGCGTAGTTTCGTTGTACGTGGATGTGAGTGTAATTGTCTATACACGGCGAGGCGTAGTTTTGGTTGGCTTCACTTATTTGTTCACAACATTCTCTCATGATTTTTTAATTTGCTCTAAGGGTGTGAGTATTAGGTGTTGTAATGAATATTCGTACAAATATATTTTTACTAGCTAATTCATTACAAAAAATACAAAATTTAAAATATCAATATCCTTACGTTATTTTATACTTTGCTTTGTTACAAAATAAATTTCTTTCTTACCTGTTGTACTTTTTTCTCTCCTTCTTTATCGGCTGAAGAAGATGGCAGTCTAGCGCTGGCAGATCTCATAAAACCTTCCGAGTTGGGATCATATCTGCTGAGGTCCTTCGCAAAACCAGCGTTAGAGCCGTCACTCATCACACTGCTACTTCTATTCACACTGTTGTAGTCATTTTGGCCTTCAAGACCCTTTTCTTTCAAAGTCCAATTGGAGTTTAAGCTCTCAATATCAGCATATTTTGAACTAAAACTAATGTTGTCTCTGTTCCTATTAGCTAACTCTGTTTCGAAATTGTTGTTTGTCATATGCGTGTAAGCTGAGCTCAATTGTTTTTGGGCTAGGCCACTGGCATACTTTGCCAAAGGAATATCCATAGTTTTTTGACCCAAATTTCCTTTGTTCTGTAAATAATGAGCTGACTGTCGCATTTTTTCCGCGTAACTTTCTTCGGAGTAATATCTGTCAGAGTTGGGATCGTACGAAGAATTTATGTCTAGACTAGATTTGGGACGTTGCGGCTGTCTGGGCGCCTCGGTCACATTCCTGGCGGGCACAGTTTTATTTAGAATCTCATTCTTAGATTCATACTCAAGGAAATCGGCACTGTGTGGCCTTGGCATCGGAGGTTGGATTCCACTTGCTTGCATTTTCTTTCGCCTTAGCACTGAAGGACCGCTGAATGTTTTTTCTGGCACCTGAAATATAAAAAAGTGTGATTATTCAGTATTCAGATATAATATGTTGTAACTAGGTATTATTGCAGAACGAAAGAAATAACAAAATTAATGAATTAATTGAAAATGTACTTACATAACTGCTCGAAGGCTCCTGCTGTTGCTGTAGTTGATGACTTGAAATACTAACTGCATCTCTGGCCTGAGGTGTATTCGGTGATTTTGCATACATCTGGCCATATTCTTTTTCCGATGTATAATTTCCATATACATCTTCATAATCACCGATTTTTCCCTTATAAGGAGCCATTGAAGTTGATCGTCCATAGGCGTCAGGGGTGCGTCTTTCGTTAATTAACCTTTCATTTACTGTACTTGCTGATCTACTAGGTCTAGTATGTAGTTCTCCATAAACGTCTCTGTTATACGCATTTATATCATTAACGTTCCGCGATTCGGGATACTCGTTATGAACTGATTGCGCTCTCTCTTGACCTTTACTTTGCAAGTCCTTAGGAGGTGTTTCCAACTGAGGAGTTTCTTGCAGGAATGGATTTCGTTGAGGCTGGCGATCGTATATCTGCTCTTGCCTGTTTTCTGGCACCTGCTGATGATTCCTATCAAAGTAAGGCGATTGTGAATTATTTGGGTACATAGCTGAAGTGCTCGGTTGGTTCTCGTTTGCTGTACTTGGTAGTGTCAATGAAAGATTTTGTGCGTCGTATGCTTTGTACTGTGGCTGAATTGGAGGCGATTGTGGACTGCGAATATAATCTTGGTTTGGACTGCGAGTGTAATCCTGATTTGGACTGCGGGTGTATTCTTGGTTAGGACTAGTTGAGTAGTTTCCATGATCTGGGTATCTGTTGTGACCAGTGCCTTGACTGTAGTGTGATGCTGGTTTTTTGAGTAAGTCGTAGTTTGGATCGTACCTGCAATTTTATCGATTATGGAATATAATGGGCAATATTTATCTATTTTAATGCCAAAAACCATTGAAAATGTACAAAATATTCTATATCATTGTAAAATTATTACTTACATATCTGGACTAGGTGAGTTGTAGCCTTCGTTTGAGCGCCTCGGTTTCGGTGGGGCATTAGCATAAGTCGGTATTCCATCATCATCCTGTAAACGAAACGAGTTTGAGTCTTGTTATATTTTAACTTTTAACCTAACATTTACCAACACGCAAATTGTAAATATGCTAAATGAATTAAAGCTTACAGCGGGCCCTTACTGGAAAAGAGTTGCCAGAGATAGAACACAATGGAAAATGTTAGGAGGAGGCCTTTGCCAAAAGGCACACTGAACTAAGAGATATCCTCCAATAGAGGAAAACAAATATACGTCATAACAGACAGTAGTTCAGGATACAGGGCTTATTGATTGATTGATTGATTGATTGAAATCGTAAATATAGCAATTTTGTAATAGTGTAATTGTAGTGTTGTTCATGATTCTATCAACAAACATGTTTATATACTTTGATAATGATAGAACCAATCACTCGGCTATCCCATTATTTGCCGTTATAATGGAGCGTAATTGCTGTCCTTGGTTCCGGTCCGGCAAACTAAATGCCGATCACCTGCAGGCTTGTGCACATCCCTGCGCACTGTAATACCCACCTCTGTTTTCACAGCTGGTCGGTCCGTCTGCTTTTGTGGCTGCTCACTGAAAATAAATGATTCTAAATTACTTGATGAATCAACCGCTATGTCATTTCGGATTAGCATGATGTCACTTTTGCACGTCTAAACTAAACTCGCTTTATTTTATGCCGATAAATTGAATGTGACCTACGAGAAACAACGCTTTGCTTACCTAACAAACTGGTATCATAACTCACTGAATGATACAATACAAATGAATGTTACAATCAAGCATTAATCAAGTACTTTATATAAATGTAATCAGATCATACCTTGAGGTCTGCATAAGAGCAGCCATGGTCAATGCCTTCACCCATTTCATCATGGCCTCTTGGTCCGGCGCTGCCAGTATGTAGGTCCTCATATTAGCATGTTCTAATTTGAACGCAAACTTCCGCAGCACTTTATCTTCTGCTTTGCAAGCTGAGACTTTGTAAGAAGGGAGGAGCACTGAACCTAGCAGCTTTTCTTCATCTTGGCCTATAAGGAAATTTAGTAAAGTTTAGTTAGTACCTTTGATATTCAGTAGTTAAAAAATAAATAAAATGAATGATAGTAACTTATTACTCAACTCACTTTTGTAATAAAACAGGCAGTACTCAGATAAGACGAACCATCTTTTCCGCCATACTTTCAGACCATCTGAACCTTGTTTGTACAGGATCCCAGCCATAGTTACTGGCGCAGATGGTATCCTTTGAGCTATGGGTGACCTTAAAGCTTGTGTACCACTGCTACTTCTTCGGCTATCTGAAGATGGTGATTTGACACTTGGTGTACTCGATTCACTTGATTTCATGGGAGACGCCAATACTGTGTTATTTCTTTGACTTTGGTTATTAAAATCTGTTGGTGGGGATTGACTTTTGTCATGGCTGGCTTCTTGTTGACGTCTACTGCTAATGTACTGCTGCTCCTGTTCCCTCATTTCAGCTGCTTGTTTTGACTGCCATTGTTGTTCCTGATACTGTCGATTTTGTTGTTCCATCTCTCGATATTCATTATTTTTTGCGTATCGTTCCATGTCTCCCTGGCTTAGTTGACTTTCTGGACTGAAATCTTTATAATCACTTTTACTATATCGATCTAAATCTCTAAACGAACTATCGGAATATATGCTATTTTGTAAATTAGGTGGTGGTTGAACACCGTGAATTTGTTGTAACAGTAGTTGTCTTTCCGCAAATTTCTGCTGTTGGTGCATTTGCGCTTGGTTTTGATAGTGCATTTGTTGTTGAAGTTTCATTTGCTGAATTTCGTTATACTGTTTTCTTAATAATTCCGTATTGCTTTGTGGTCCTATCCTACTAGAATATGGGAGATATGGTTTAGAACCGTATTGATTAACATTAGGCCTATACGTAGGTTGATGATTTTGGTATATTTGATTGGTTTCTTTCGGTGGGTTGCGTTTTAAATAGTCTTGATAGACTTCCGCGTTATATCCTTTTGGGATGTTTTGGAGAAGTTCGTGATTGACATTGTGGTCTGTGTGAATTTCGGTTCTCTCTGCTCTCGGTGGTGATTGTGGATAATTGTAATTATCGTTAGCTCCATAATGTCTCGTATAGTCATGATTGTGTCCTGTTCCGTATAGATCGTGTCTGTTTTCCAGGAGCGGAGACCGCGCATTCATGTTGGAGTGGTACTGGCTTTGGAGCAACTGGTGCATGACGCCATTAGGTTGAATTTGACCAGCTTGTGCAGAGGTCAGGTGTGTTGCCATCTGAGGATGATGTTGAGTATATATCTGGTCAGGATGGACATGATGAGCCATCAAGTGCTGTTGAGTGAGAGGCTGTTGCGTTGCTGGAACCGGCTTTTTATTCTCCATTTGGAACTGTGACTGCGCTACCGGTGGATCAATCCTGAAACAAAACAAAAGCCGCATTGAAGGTACTTGTCGTTATTTTACTACGGATATTTACTATTAAGTTATGGCGTAGTAAAACACAATGACTTCGCGTGCCAATAGCATGTAGAGCGAAACAATTCAATTTAAGTTGGATAATAGAAGAGTCGTTATCGCCAACGGTATGATAAGGTGCGTAAAAGAATCCACAAGCTACATTGAGTATCATCACGTAACACTATATATTCTTAGAACCGTTGAACAGAACTATCAAATGAAGCATAATAATTTATTATTTCATCGCATGTGTAGTAACAAATAATACACGTACAGTCGTACATGTGGCGTAATGTGTTTCTATTATTCCATGTATATTTTACAGCATTTAGTTTGCATAAGTTATATGTGTAATAACCTAGAAATGGTTACAAAAATAAAAGAAATAGCTAATGTACTCTCTTATCAGGCGGTGCTAGGTTTATTTCGTTCATTGCCACCCTTATGCAAATAGCTGTAGATAAAGGTAATGTCCATACGAAGTTAGCACGCGAAACGAGTATTCCCACGCATATCGAAGTAGCAAATGAAGGGTTCGTGTGAAAATGTACTCTATTCTTATTATAACTTCATTGGACACGTTTTTACTCCACTGCAATTACATGAACTGGAACGCTTAGCATGTTCCCGAGAAATGTACCAGTATTTTATACAGCAGTTGTGCAGTGTTTCGTGAAAAGACTACTTGAGTTTTAATTTTAAAATATTAAATTAACTAACCAGTATGAAATTAATTATTATGTGCAGTTTTATTATTAGTATTCATTTATTCGCTTCATTATATTTAGCCTGATGAAAAGTGAAGACGTAGTATATAGTTTAGCATTTTTATCTAAAAGACACTATATTTATGCCAAGCAGCATTAATTTTCGAATCAAAAGCACTCTTCTGCTCCCACGCTTCATCATAATTTTTAGCGGTTTTTTTTCTGCGGAACCTTCAATACATTGACTTATTTTGAAGAATAACGTATCATTGATAAAGTAAAGATCTGATAACAAAGTAAACAAATACTAGCTCGAAGTCATCGACCTAAAAACTTGTAATCAATAAGTAACTCTTATCGAATTTCACCAGTCTGTAATAGATAGGCTACTGGGTAAGTAGGTTGTGATCTACTTTAAATTAAAGATAATTACACTTAATCTTATAACGATAAAAAGTTGAATTCCAATACTTGGCCCAAAAATGCACATTGTGGACAAAGGTGACGTCCACATATGGTATATTATTCAGAAAAAATCGAACCAAGATGATATATACATAATTTGAAAGCTTGTTATATGGGCTTCCCAAAAATATTTAATTAAGAATTTTTCGCCCCTCCAATTTTTTTAATGCGAATTATAAATTGTATGAAATCTAACAATGCAGCTTATTATTTTTTCTAGTTCAGCAATAATAAAGTGCTTCTACCGTTATTTTACTTGCATTCGTAGCTGATTCTGCCACATTCATCTCTTAATTTGCTGTAATTAAAAATTATAACCTACCAGTGTGACCACTCGTGTATAAGCCGTAGTGGCTTAGAGGTAGTGACGCCCGCCTTACAATTGTGAGGTCGTGGGTTCAAATCCCGGTCCCTTACCAATGAGTTCTTTAGAATTTATGTACGGAATTTTACACCACTGGCTTTTCGGTGAAGGAAAACATCGTGAGGCAACCTGCATATGTCCGTAGAAGAAATTCGATGGCGTATTTGAATCCACCAACCCGCACCGGGCCAGCGTGGTGGATATGGCCTAATCACCCTTCGTGGGTAGGCCTAAGTCCTGCAGTAGACTATTAAAAAGGCTGATACAATACAATACAATTCAATACCAGTGTGACCAGTTAGTAGGTACAATGTGACAAAAAATCACTTAAAAAGTGTGTCTAATTGGTAAAAATGCTTTTATTTAACAGTTTGGAGGTTACTTAATCAGGGCTGCTAGAGATAAACTACCTATTAAGCGAAATATATTTATTTTTTCTAATAAATTGAAATTATTTTTTTTTAAATCGGAGGGGTCATTTCTGTTTTTAACTGTTTAAAAATATGAACTTTTTCGAAATGTTACGAGTGTTGTGGTTACAATTTTAATTATTACTATACCAGCCTCCATACATTTTGTGCACATGTCCTTTACATAAATCTGTAGTGGCCTAGTGAGAGAGAGCTGGCCTTACAAACGAGAGGCATGTGTTCGAGCCCGATCCCGTACCAAGTTTTTTTGTAATTTACTAATTACACACACTGGCTTTTTGATAAAGGAAAACATCGTTCGTAAGGAAATCTGCATACGTAGTAGAAGAAATTTGTTGGCGTATGTACCTATATCTACTAACGCGCAGCTAGGCCAGTGTGGCGGATAAAGCCTTTCGTGGGCAGGCCTATGTCCAATAAAAAATGCCGGAACAGAACAGTTAGAACCATTAAGCCGATTTCCAACACTTGGCCTGAATTTTTTTACAAAATTAAAGCTAAAAGCCTCTGATTTCACACGTTTACTGGTGCCACTTCAATGGCACTCGCCAGTGTTTCGCCGAAACTGAATGTCCGCAGTGCACTCTTTATAGCACTTTCATTATTTGGCACAAAATCTCGAACCATAAAAATTACGTTCGTGCATAAAGCTCCAAAGTGCATTATTCTTGGCAGTGCCTCGTTCGCTATTCATAGGCCAATCACATTAAAATCAACTGAAGCACTGCAGATATTCATAAACGCACACACCTAATAAAGAAATAGATATTGTTATTAATTCACAAAATAAACGCGCAAGGTTATTTAGATATTAATTAAGTCTTTAAAAAAAAACAAAGTACTCGTAATTGAAAAAAAAATGAAATCTAATTTTTGCGTAACTAAAAGCCTATCAGACGTGTTTTTGACCGACGAACCGCCAGAGGAGGTATTCAATTCGACGCGTATATTTTTTTTTAAATATAACCACGCATAACTTTTTTCTTAGTGGTCCGATTTCAATATTTTTTTATTGGAAAGAGTATACTTTGAAATTTATCGTCCCAATATGTCCCATTTAAATTGTATCGAAATCGGCTGAGCCATTTTTGATAAATCAACAATGTTATGAAAAATGTTTCATCGATCCGTGCAAAATATTCGCGAATTCTGTACGTGTGACGGGTGAAGTCGGTCATGCTATTTTTTTGCAAAAAAAAAATTATACTAACATGAATTTGTGAGAATGAATCTAAGTAAAACAACTACAACTACAGTAGGTTGTTATAAGTAGTTTTAGTGAACTATTTTATCATTATACAGATTACAGTTCATAAACACTATCGATTACATATTTAGATGAAACTAGCAAGTAATTAGAGAGCAACATCATTATCAGTCAGTTACCAGCTAATTATTTAGCTATTGACTATCGATCATTCAACGAGGAGCATCCGCTGTATCTCGTGAATGAAATAATAGCTTGCAGTCATAGAGATCTAGAGACTCCTCTTTACCATGCACACGAGATGTAGCAGCTTACACTCATACACTGCACAATTATTATTATTCACGTACAATACATACATTGAGTACCTCGGTGGCTCAGTAGTTAGTGACCCTAACTTCTGGATCAAAGAGGCGTGGGTACGATCCCCACCCAGGGCAACTATTTATGTGATGAACATAAGTGTTTGCTCTGTATCTGGGTGTTATTTAGTTACTATCTATAAAAGTATGTATTTAAAAATATGTATATCAGTCTCTGTCCATATCACAAGATTTGCTTAGTTTGGGGTCAGAGGCCGTGTGTAAAATGTCCCAAAATATTTATTTATTGCAATAGGTAGTTTTATAAGCGAATTCGAATAAAATTATTGACTTGGTAGTACTCCGGCCATAATGGAGTAGTAGTTCATACTCGCTGATCTTGTTAAGATTTAGGTACTAATTTTAGAAAATCTCCCTCTTTTTTGAAGGAAATATAATTTAGGTACTAGCTCTCCATCCCGGCTTCGCCTCGGTACGGTCAGATTTTAAAAATATAATAAACAATTGCGACTGTAAATTGAAGTATAAACTAATCTATCTCTCAAGTTGTATCAAACTGCACATGGTGTGCAAAGTTTGGTTAAAATCGGTTAAGTAGTTTAAAAGTCCATCTCGGATAAAACAACGTAAAGCTTAATTTATATTACAGGGTTATTCCAAATCAATAATCATCCTTTTAGAGGCTTATTCTGTATATCAAAAACTTTTGTCAAAATTTCACAAAGACACAAAAAAAAATCAAAACTAACAACATTTGTACTGCTACTTTTATCAAAACTAAAAAAAATGTTGTTTTTCCATAGAAAACTATCCTTCACTCGCGACAAAATGTGTAGGACATCTGATTTTTTTGTTTTTTTTGTGTCTTTGTGAAGTTTTGACAAAAGTCGCAGAACAAAAGTTGTAAGTTTTGATGTACAGAATAAACCCCTAAAATGATACTAATTGGTTAGGAATAACCCTGTATATTAAGATAAGATTGGCTTACAAGTAGTTTTGATTTTAATGCGAGAGCTTTGTGCTTCGTCCTCGTAAAGAGACATGTCCCGTCTCGCAAGATCTTTGCTTGCACTGCACTAATGACCGGAAGACGTAAGAGCTCATGTCGGCACGTCCGACTGTCCCGGCTTCCTGATGGTAAATGAGTCACGTCAATCAGTATGTGCATCGGGAGCTTCGCAGCTTTTAAGCCGGAAGATATGGATGGCGTTACTAATTATCAAAAGTTTCCTATTCAATAGATATAACAGAGATAATTGGATACCTACTGGTAATTTGAATAACTTTACAATGACGCAATTGACGCAAACGTTACTTATTTTCTTTAGGTGGTTGGCAAATTTTGAAGAAATTGTATTCAGTAGGAATTACAGTACCTAGTAAGTAGAACAGTTTTCCTGACTGATTCCTGATTAAATAATCTACTTCTAGTTTGAAACTCTGAAAGAATATTTAATTCAAATAAACAGGTATGATATTACTGCTTAAGATTTCCTTGAATAGTAATAACCAATTAACCTACCTGTATACTAATCACCTATATATTATCTCATATTAACTAAAATTAGTCAAAGTTATCTAGATACAAAAGTATGTTACATTGAAAAGTAGCACACCACATACCTTTTAAAGTAAATGTATACAACTGTTTATGTATTCCGATCGATAGACCTTATCTAGGACTGAATAAGAAACTGTCAAGCCCTCAAGGCTGTCTGGCGCAGAAAAACTGAGCAATTAACGCCGTGTTGATGTTTAGTCTACCATCGTTAAAATAGCGCAGCTAATAATGTAGTATGACTAATTTATTTGCTCTTCAAACAGTAAGCCAAGCGCGGAAAATGAAATACTATAAACAAAATTATGCAACACTATTTCTCGGAGTTTTTATAGGCATGTATGACGTATTGTATGTGCCTTTGTAAAAAAAAAGCTACAACTACATAAAAAGAAAGTGGAACATGTAAGACCACTGGAAGTCTAGACAGCAAACGCCAGGTTTCTAAATTACCCAGAATATGATTGGCACAAAACCAAGAAAAAAATTGCACAGTGAAAAAGCGACCCATAAAAAAATAGCCCTATCAGATTGGTGTATCGAGTAGTTTTCAGCGAGTATCATAAACATTTACTATACAGATTTATTCAGAACTGGTGTACTGAACCAAACGAGGGTAATAAAGATACACATTATGAACTCGGAATCGTCAAAATGTATACCCGAATTATGAGAACAAAATCAGCTGTTCCATAGCAGCTGTTTTTATTTTCTCAATTCCCGGGTTGCCCTCATAGTAAAAGTTGTTTAAAATCTGTCTTAATCACCCCTTTTAGACTGAGTATAGAGCAAGCAAATATAGGGATATCTGCTGGGATGTAGAGCTATAACAATTTACCAAAATGATTGCACAGTTATCCTGCTCAACTGCAGCAAAATGACCGCAGAAATCACGTGAGCTGAATCCAGGCTGATGTATTGAGTTTTCAAGCCGCATTTGAGCAATATTACTTATAGATGGTCCACTTGGCTCTCCGCCAACAATGCGCCCGTTTAGTTCGAATACCTACGACGGTCGCTCTCCCTTCAATGTCAACTCGAGCGACCTACATTAACAGATGAGTAGGTCCTGAATCGGAACTAGGTTCGACTGACACGTTTCTTTTCAGTTAATTCGGAAAAAATTTATAGAAGTCTTAACATCCACACTTCCTGTGTGATATGGCTGCAGTCTAAATAAATTTGTCAGAAAATTCAGAATTTGCTTCACAGAAAGTGTAAAATGCTCAACCTTATTAACGACGTTAACTATGAAATAAACAGCAAAATCGCCACATAATAAAATCTTATCCATACAAAAGTTCATTGACTCTTGGAAAAACGTAAGAAGTTGTTTTTTCTCGATTTTCCAGTTGGTCCCACAGGTATTCCACAAAAGTTATTGCTAAAGTTGAGCATATTCTGAAAACCCTTGCAGTTTGCAAAACAACATCTGGCATAGATTTAAAATCCAAGCTTTGCAGAGATTGTATATTCTATCTTCTTCTTCTTGTGATTCCACTCCTATCGGAGGTTAGACAATATCAGGGCAATTCTAATTTTTGAAACTGCTGCTCTAAATAAACTTGGTACTGCAGCCGAACCAGTTCCGCAGGCTCTTTAACCATGAGTGCCGCCGTCTGCCAGCACTTCACTTTCCGGCAACCTTTCCCTGGATGATGAGTTGGAGTAGTCTGTATTTGTCATTTGTCATGATGTGACCATAGTAAGACATCTTCCGGTGTTTGATATAACAACAATTAAAAGTTCATCGACAAAATCGAAGATGTATCTCTTCTAACTAGTATAACATTTCCCATTAAAATATATGTTGTGATTCAAAGTATTCAACCTAAGTGTGCCGACAATTATTTTATAGCATAGTAATAAATTGCAGCACATTGCTGCGCTCCAGCCGTTTACTTCTACGATTTGTAACCACAAAATAAGTAACCGCAAAATGTTTACGGTGTAACAAATTACACAATCGATTTATTATTAACCTATCCGAAGATCGCGTACGAAATTCAAAGCCATTTGGGCTTGGCTCCATCTGACGACTGACGCTTCATCTGATACCAAAAAGTTTCGTAACACTGAATGCGAACAACTCTATAGTACTCTATTGTGACACTATCGCACTTCTCGTAATAATATTTGGATTTTGCAAACAGATTTATTCCTGATAATTCTATTGATCGTAATTGCTTTTTCTCTTCAAGTCAATCTGGATCATAACAGATAGGTAAGTGTTTATCCAAGTTACTGTACTGTACCAGCCTTTTTAATAGTGCACTACGGGACGTAGGCCTACCCACGAGAGGTGATTGGCCCATCTCCACTACGCTGGCCCAGTGCGGGCTGGTGGATTCATATACGCCATCAAATTTCTTCTACGGACGTATGCAGGTTGCATCGCGATGTTTTCCTTCACCGAAAAGCCAATGGTGTGGAATTCTGTACATAAATTCTAAAGACCTCATAGGTATAAGCAGAAACCTGATCATTGGGTTCATAATGGATGTATCTGTGTACGACGCTTTGAAAATCAGAATGGTCTGTTAATGTACAAATTTTAGAATAGAATTTATAGAAGCCTTTTAGTCATGGATTCAAATGATCTGTTTTAAAAGTTCGATAGAAAAACCTAAATGAATCAGCACGTTTGAAACAGCGTAAAGCCCTAGATGATTAACACTCTACATTTACATTACTTCCCCAATCTCTAACAGATACAGGAAATTGTCGTACTCTACGACTCGTAGACAGAAAAAAACGTAGGTATGGGTTATTAGTTCCGCACCATATGGGAGCCCTTAAATATATATTTTCTTAAATTTATTTTAAATATTCTGTAAATATTTCAAGCTCTCTTCTATCTACTTGCCACTATTATTAAAATCGAGCGAAACAAACTGCTAACAGTTTAGAAAATTCCCCCCTTAAATATATTTTTTTTCTGATTTTAGTATTATAGCGGCAACAAAAATACATGACCTGTAAAAATTTCAGCTGTCTAACTGTCACAGTTCATGAAATACAGCATGATGACAGACAGACGGACATCGAAGCCTTAGTAATAGGGCCCCGTTTTTTCTCTTTGGGTACGGAACCCTGAAAATACTAACATTGGCTCTACCAACATGACTAACGTACTGAGGTCTACATATTCATCGTCACGAGGCAGGTTGCTAATGACAACAGATTCTCTGCACGTTTACCCAATTATATCGACATTTACTTGTTTTCTAGACACGTTTTGATTCGCCACAAAATTGCTATGAGTCAATTTGCAACCATGTGGTAGAGTGAAAGTAAATAGGAAACGCGGTGGTACCTGTACGACGCGACGTGTCATCAAAAAGGTATTAAGTCGTAATAGAGCTTCGGAGTGCTTTTTGATTGTGTGATTATTTTATTGTTTATTTATGAAATACATTTTAATTGGATAAACAAAGCGATATAACTAATAAAAATTTTATTTAGTAGACTGAGTGACGAGATGCGTTCTTTGATGTTAAGCGTTAACCATCCGTCATTTTGAGCTATACCAGACTACCAGTGCAAATTCTTGCGCGGCATAGCACTGCGCTTGTCGTTCTAAGATGTGATGAAATAGATGTTAATATACCTACACGACACATTACATAACAATACAATACATAATTATTTAACAAAAAGAGTAAAAAAATAGCGCTACCTCCTATAAAATCCTACAATTTATATCATATTTAAACTAGATAGATAGATAGATAGATAAATTCTTTATTGCCACACCAAAACTTAAATAAACTAGGAAAACTTAAGAAACTAAGTGTTACAATCGGCGGCCTTATCGCTAAAAAGCAATTTCATCCAGGCAAACTAAAAATTAGTATTATAATTATACAGATCCAATATTGTATAGGTATATTATATTATAACAGGGACAGTTACTCCTTTTTAGGGTTCCGTACCCGAAGGGTAAAAACAGGACCCTATTACTAGATGACGGAACTCTTCGTGCACGAGTTCGACTCGCACTTGGCCGATTATTTTCTGTAATGTAGTCTACCATTCCAATGCAATGTAATTACAAATCATTCAGCGTCTCCTCGCCATGTTCTAGACCGGACGTTATAAACCCTAACTAACCGTTTACTGGTACATACAAGTTAAACTGGTATAAAACCTGCATTACTGCGACCACATCCTTGCCATCACAAGTGGTAATATTCTAAGAAAAGTGCCTACTTAACTAACTGCAGAAAATTGTGTAGAAATGTGTATTAGAGATGATGACAGTCGTTGTAGAGTTCACTTAGAGAGGAAATTGTATGTTGTAACGTGAATATACTTTCGTGTGGGAAACGACCAATGTTTTTCGCATATTTTTTGAGTTTTAGATTAATCCCAGAGTGACAATAGCACTGGAGTGTCAAGACCAAAGATTTGAGCACTATGAGTGCCTCTGTTTCTATACGCCATGGGTTTCGTAGTGAACCAGAAAAATACCTAATTAACTTAGCTTTTAATCTCTTGATTACAGAACATTTTAACAAAATTTGTCGGAGTGCAAAAAAATAGGTTGTCTGTGAAGTCGGTTTAAGAATTCGCGTTTCCAAATAATTGACTTTTATGTTAATGATTGCATGACCTACCTACCTATTCATTCAAATGTTTAAACTATTTATAAACACTTCAGGATATACCTAAGCTAAAGTTTTTTTCTCTCTCGCGCTCAGAATCGAGCGATCTTCCAGCAACGCGGGCTTTTAAAGCCCGATTACAGAGGCGCCACCGTAATTATATTAGCTAAATAGAATAGTTCTGTTTCTTTTCCACTTTAGGCATTCGATAGACAGAACGCTTTTTACGTTGCTACTAAATTTACGCTGGCGTCTCTTTAGTCAGACTTTTAAGGATTTTACGTGATAGCTAGCGCCATATATATGCATCACTGGCCGAACGCTTACGCCGATCGTGCCTCTCTATCGCATGTTTTGCGCTCTCGCTTGCACGCTCGCCTTTGGCGGAACGTGACAATGAGTCATGCTACCTGGTCATGCGTTATCGTGCTTGCAGCCGGCTATCATCGATTTATAAGACGTAATCACGTCAAAAACATATAAAATAAATAAATAATAAATATTTTGGGACATCTCACACACGGCCTCTGACCCCAAACTAAACAAAGCTTGTGATATGGCTAAATACATACTTATATAGATAGTAACTAAATAACACCCAGACACAGAGCAAACACTTATGTTCATCACATAAATATTTGCCCTGGGTGGGGATCGAACCCACACCTCTTTGATCCAGAAGTTAGGGTCACTAACCACTGAGCCACCGAGGCAGTCGATAAATATAGTCGATATCGAATAAAGTAACACAGTTATCTATGTAGGTATGCTTGAACACTATGACACCAGGGCCATCCTAGCCATCAGGCCTATACCAACTTACTTTTTATTGGTCAAATACTGGTTGTTCATTTCTATTGTGATTTAATAATAAAGGCATAGACAAACCGTCTTGAGTAGTTAATTTTATGATAAAGGTCAGCAACAGTTTAATTAAGTATCAACCTGTCAACTGAAGCCTTCAAAATTGAGCCCAGTATCGGTCTAAAAATCTAATATACCTACCTCTTAAAGTACCTTACAATCACTGCAAGTATACTCAGAGATATTGTCGATTGGTAATTGATATACCGGCGTGATTGAAATCGATATTACCATTATGTTTGATACGATCTACATACACGTTCACATTATTTATGAATCGACTTAATTATTTTAAGGCCGGGTAAGTTGATAGTAGAATAAACTAGAGCTTTGTTGAAACGATGCGCTGTAAATTTTTGGTTGGTAACTAAATGTCACCCAAATCATTTTTATATCCATATCGCCAATACAGGTAGTATTACTGGTAGTAATAGTAATTACTCGTACTAATATAGGTAGTATTATTATTGTTGAATTGGTTTCCATCTTTAATTTTCATTTTGTTGTTGGGCAATAATCCTCAGAAACTGAAGTGGTCATTGGAGTGAATTAATGATAACAAAAAATTTGTGTTTTTTCTTATGGTCGTAAAAAACCGTTTTGGTAACAGATCTAGAAATTAAATAATGATGATAGATTTTTAAATGTTATTCGAACTCAGGCTACGTACTATACTACTGACCGTAAGAGACTTCAAGACAGACTTTTTAACTCGCTTTTATTAGTTTCACTTGTATGTTTGCTTGCTTGTAACCAACCCCTTTGAGCTTGATTTTGACCTACTTTAAGCGATCAGATTTTCTTTAAACTTTGCACACCTATCAAAGACTGATGACCATGCATTTATAAAAAAATAAAAAATGATGACTCCTGAGCGTGTTTTTTAGTTTATTTTTAAACTATATTAATACTATTGCCAATGATGTTTTTTTGTTTAACAGTTCGATGCCTTAGCCAATAACTAACAAAATTCGAAGGCAGACCAACCTGGCTTTACCTATTGCTGATCGTTTGAACCACGCCATATAAAGTAACTCGAGTAACCTAGTTCCAAGACGAATGGTGTTCGAAAACACCTGCTCCCTTCCTCGGTTACGTGACTACTTCCGAATATCGCATTTCACATTCTTTTAAAGACATAAGACACGATTTATGCAATCTTATGCAAGAAATAAGTAGGTATGAACATGACACTATTATTAAGAGTTATTCAACCTTTTGAAAGTAAAAAGCGAAATTAATTCACGGAGCGAGAGAATGAATACCGCCTTCTTTGTAAAGAGAACTGCTCAATCGAATAGTAAAGAACAAGAAGAAAACACTCTACTATGTATTACGTAAAAAGCAAACCATTCAACTTTTTCAAGACCAAAAACGCTTGTATAAATTATCCACCTGTAGATTTATGCAAAGATATTTTATACACATTTCATTTTTTAGGGTTCCGTACCTCAAACAGAAAAAACGTAACCCTTATAGGATCACTTTGTTGTCCGTCTGTCCGTCTGTGTGTATGTCAAGACTCTTTATCTCGGGAACGCGTAAAGATATAGAGTTGAAATTTAAACTGTATACGTATATCTATAGTCTCTTGCAGTTGTGTTAAAGAAAAATTTCTCAGTTATCGTTTAAAAAAGTTAGAGCCGTTTATGTTGTAAGAACGGCATATTTCGATACTCACAAAAATCAAAACCTACTTCCCGTTGACATAGAACTATGAAATTTGGCGAGAAGCATTGTCTCAGAGAACACATATAAGAATAAATCTGAAAACAGTATTTTTTTTTAAATCTCAAAAAAATAGGGCCTCAAAATTCACAAAATATGGGTTCAAAATTCAAAGTGAGTAAATCGTATCATGTAAGGTATCACATAAAAGAACTTCATAAGCACATGTTAAAACAGGTTTTTAACTATTTTAACAATTTGTAATTTTCGATATTTGACGAGAAAAGTGAAAAAAAACCTTTTTATGTCGATGGTTACAGTATAGACCTCACAACAACTTACTTCCCAATTTTGGGAAATTTTCTGGATTTGTACGGAACCCTCGATGTGCGAGCCTGACTCGCACTTGTCCGGTTTTTATCACTAGCAATTGAAATTACAGGCTAACCCGATATCGCGAAAACAATCACGTGTATGTATATTGTACATGTGTACAGTGTACATTTTATCGCACCTCAATGAACCTTTTGTGAGGACTTTTTGGCTATTTTGGAGTTGGTGTCATAGTAAAAGTTATTCATTATGACGATTAAACATCTAAGTATGTATTTGGAAGGTCTTTGCAAAGTCAAATCAACACCATAAATATTGCACACGGTGCCTATTTTTTTCCGACTTCCAAAAAGGAGGAGGTTCGTCTGTAAGTTTTTTATGTTCATCGATATTTCCGCCAATTGCGCACCGACTTAAAAAAAAAAAATATTTTGAAAGGGTATACTTCCGAGGTGGTCCCATTTTAATTTTATCGAAATCGGCTGACCCATTTTTGAAATATCAATAATAATGTAAATGGATGTCGCATCGAGTCGTGCAAACTAATCGAATTCTGTACACGGTGGAAGGTGGTGGTTCCATTTTTTGCAAAAATAATTATTGGTATTTAACTATCTGTCAAACTAAGTAAGTAAATACCTATTTGTAAAACAAATTCTAGAAAAATTGCAAAGTTGCACCCATGTTTGACACCACTCATACCGTACCGTTAAGAATTTATTAGCACTCCTTGCGAATAAAGTAGGTATACGATTCACCAGAGAAGAATGCAGAACCCGACCGGGACCGGATCTGGGGGCCTACTCTCGATACTATTGAACACCTAACGCAAACCTAGCTTTGAGCAATCTAGATTGCGACAGTTTACTAAGTTAAAGTAATAAAAGTAAGTTTCCAAACATTATGGACTGCTAGCTATAGTGGATCAAAACAGATAACATTTGAAAATCACGTCGAAGTAGCGATCCCGAAAAAAAATAGAGAAAAATATAGTCTGTAGTATATCTTTGATAGTTTAGTAGATGGCGATCGAATCCTAAATATAATCTTCAAGCCGATCAGTCTCTTGATCCCGAAGATGAAAGATTTACGTCTTGTCCAATTTGTTGGTCTAGTCAATCACAACGAAATTAGAATTCTTGGACTAAATCTTTGTGATTTATTTGAAGACTACTCGCGGTCGCTCTACGTCACGAATCGCGTGACTGTACAGCCGCGCTATACGATTGCTGTGCAAACCCCGCAGCCACATAATATAACTGATTTCCATCAATTATATTATGTGGCTGCGGGGTTTGCACACCGATCGCAGTTCGAAGATGAGCAGTAGATCCCAAGACGGTCCTCCTCGGTTCCCGCGCCTCCTGGCCGGCCGAGGTAAAGGAACGGCGCACATGCCTTCGTCCTTGGCGTTATAGGCATGATAACTGGATAATCACCATGCCTATTAGAGCCTTTTCACTAAAGCACATGCTCGTGGTCACCTTCGCTCGCAAATCGCACAGTCGCGTTATACGATCGCTGTGCGAACCCCGCAGCCGCCCAACCGCGGTATAACATAGGTGAGCATGCAGTAGATCCCAAGCCGGTCCTCCTCGGTTCCCGCGCCTCCTGGCCGGCGGAGGTGAACAACCGGCGCACACGCCGTCGTCCTTGGCTCCGCGTGCTCCTTTCTAAACAACCTCTCAGGGTTCACACACGTCCGGTTACTAAGTCGTAGAAAGAGGTGCGTCCGGTTTTAGAACTCGTGGGATGAAAAGTTTATGGGTGTGTTTTCTTCCGATTTGAGAGAATTTACTCTAATTGTACTAGTTTATCTTTATACTAAAGTTGCCTGGAAGAGATCACTTTTGATGACAAAGCCGTCAATTTCATAATTTTTAGAAAAACTTCAAGGGTTCAACAACAAGCTATTGAAACCTACTGATACTACGACGTATGAGATAGTGTTCGGATGTCTGCAGACGATGTGTATCTAATATCCGAGCTATACCTATTCGCGTTTCAAAATATTAGTGATATTGTTATCTATAGTTTATTATGATAAAGCGTAATTGAATGCAATGTTTAGTAATACCCTGTGTCGTCTTAGTTTCGGTTATCTACTCGTAGTTTATTTCTTTTCTTTGTTAGCAATTTACTGAAAATAGTTTCTAACGATTACTTAAATAAATTTCTTACATCACTACAGATGACATCACTATGTCGCATTCAGTCTTGGAACGTAGATAAAGCACACAATTTTAAGCTGTAACCTATATCCACTGATAAAATAATAGAAGTAATAATAACTAAACCTTATCTAGTATGTCCATCATAGACACAAGTCTACACTTGTGTCTATGATGGACATGTATAGGTACCTATATACGTTTTAAATAAGAACGTTTTGGGCCTTCATTCGATAAAGTCATTATTTTAGTTTATGTTACGTGACAAGTTAAGGAATCTATGTAAAGCAATAGAAAAATAAATGCTATTGATTTTATAGTATAGAATAACGCAACTTTACAATGTCACACGTCTAACAAATATAAACAACAATACGAAATTAAGGACTCGAATATGAACTCAAGGATCGCTAAGATTTAAAAAACGCACAAATAAATAAAATTTATTAATTCTGATGCGGTACGATAAGTCAACTAGCTAAGTAGGTATAACTCATAGAGCCTATATTTTTTCTGATATGGGCATCGACAAAACACTATAACTTCAAAATTTCACATATATTCTTTATCCTGGTATGTATACATACTGTAATACGCGGAATCTGGATCCTGGACATTTACCAAAGATTAAAAAAATCTATTATTTATTTTTTAATAATATGTGGATTTTCTTTTTTTTAAATTAATGTACTGCATAATGTATCAGCCTTTTTAACAGTCCTCTGTAGGACGTAGGCATACCCACAAAGGATGAAAAAAGGTTAAAATTATTTTCCTCTTTCATGATATGGATTCGCGGAAAATCGCCGGGTCAGCTAGCTACACTTAAGTTATAAAGCCTGTTTTCCACCAGTCCACAATAGCAGAGTGACAAGTCACGGCTCGCAGCCCTGACCGCAGGCTGCACCTATGTGCCCAGATAATTCACATGCCAGTGGTAAACTGTAACCTGAGAGCCATGTGCGGGTTGTGCACACACGTATCGGTGCGTAGTAAACGTGACTTGTACACGTACTTGATACTTGACAATGGGCTTGGAAATAAAATAGTGTTATTCGGAAAGGGAACTTTTTTGTTTTGTAGACTATGCGGAGAGGGTGTAGTGTAGACTATGTGGCAAGGGAGTAAATCAGCAGGCCAATTGCACTAAAAATATTTACAGCTGAACTTGAATTGAACTTTAACCGAACTTCGACTTTTTGTCTATTTTCGTATCGCACTAATGATTCTGACCAAAGTTGAAACGTAACTCAATCAGAGTTGGAACGTAACCGGTGTCAAATGAACGGTTGGTGTATGATGTTTTAGCGCAATACCTAATTCCTTGAAGCTGAATCGAAACTTAACTACAATTGCAACCGAACATTAACTGAGTTACAGATGGAACGCAGCTGTTTAAAATTAACGGAATTGGCCTGCTGACCATCTTAAGGTGACGCATTGATAAACTATAGTTTCAAAATCGAGTACCGCGCCCCTTCACTCGGACAAAATTTTACGCGGTCTCACTTGACAGGATCACGCCAGAGCGGCGGGCGGCAACGCTGGGCTAGCGTACGTGGCGCTGCTAACGGCGCGGCGGCGGCACGCGTCAACTCAATTTGCCTAGAGCATAGATAATCATGGAGTCGCCTTGTCCTTAATCAACAATTTAAAAAAAAGGCAAAAATTATTTTGATCTTTTTAATGTTTTTTTTTTTCATACAATACAGGGTTATTTCAACTGCTGTTTTTAAACTTTCGCGATTTGAACACATTATTATTATATACTACGGGACTTATCGCGCTCTGAAATTACGAGATAAATAAATAACTCATCATCCCGACGTTTCGTCCGAGTTGCATCAACCGTGGTCAAGGGTAGACACTCCGTAGAATAGTGAGTCTACCCGTGACCCGCAACAAAATGTATGGAACAGCTTTTTTTTTTAATTTTGAGAAATGTTGCAGAACAAAAGTTGTTAGTTTTGAGAAATGTTGCAGAACAAAAGTTGTTAGTTTTGATGTACATATACAGAATAAACCTCTAAAAGGATGCTAATTGATTAGAAATAACCCTGTATACAAATTAATGTTGATTATGTACAGGTATCATAATCAATGAACTTATTTTTATCGTGCTTCACACACTTAGAAAAGGGTTTGGATGCCAGAAATAAAATATTTAGTTAATCGGTTTAAAATATAAATCATTTATTTACCGATATTTGGTAGGATAGGTGCGAGTGCGGTCTAGCACAGCTCTATAAGAACAGTGGTGAGGAATTCATAATAAGCATTAAAGTTGTAGAACAAAGGGGTATTTTACTATAATGTAAACGTCGTGAAGGAAAGAGAAACACTCACATACATTACATGTTAGAGTGAGATAGATTAGTTTTTGTATCATATTCCAACACGCCCCCTCAAAAATTAATCTATTTAAAAATCAATTCCTATTTTGATAACGAAATTTTATACAATTAAAATAACACAACACACCTTCCTACCTTGTCTGGGGATACATTCAAATTGGTTCAACATTTGTTGCGCAGGATTGGGGAAAACCCAGAAAAACCCAATCAAACCAATTATTCATCTTAAATATACTGTTTCAGTAACTCTACAATTTAAATATCAAAATGTTATTTATTTATGCATACAGTGAGTTACATAGGCTTCAGTAATTGAAACTACCTTTTCAATAAGGTATAGTATTGTACTCTGATTCATATTGTTCAAAGAATTCAAACAAATAGTGTGCTTTGATGATTGTTCTAATACACTACCACTATAAATATCATAACAACATTACTTCTCGTGACATAAATATTTGGCTCAGTTCTCAAATGTCCTTTTTAAATTAAATCTGTGGTCCCTTTCAACTCTTTCAAGTATCGTACGAGTAGGTCCCTTTTTAAAATGTATCAAATGATTGTTATTGTTATCAAATCTGCTGGATGTTTACAACATTATGTCGGTTGATTCTACAACGGGCTTTTGTATTATCGTTAGAACTTCTATACTATCTATTCTACTATCGTTATCGCTAGATCGTAACGATCTACCAGATAAGAGCTAATTGTCTCTCATCTATTTCCTGGTTCTATAGAGTTCACTCTATTGACCACTGGCTTTATAAACCTTTCGTTTACCACATCTCACACCTTGTATTAATTCGGTTCATACTAATTTAGTGAACTTACTTACAATATCTCTTTTTTATAAAAATGCATCTTATTCTGTTCAATCGCCTCGTCTATACCCATTTTAAATGGTGCTATGGGACATTTTATTTCGACTATTTTGTTGTCATCGGTAATCCCATCAGGCGTTGCCCCCAAAAATGGATATTGCTCATCTATAAATAGACCGCATTTTCTAATTTTTGTGTCTACCATAACCGATAATTGTTCGATTGCAATTTTTTCGTGCTTTTTTCCGTGAGTTATTGATGACACGTTGTCAATATTTGGCTTGTAAAGTAAATTTTTTACTACGTTTCGGCATGTATTCGACTCTTTTCTTTTTACAATTTTACCGAAGTTTGATGCAGTTAACATGCTTCGCCTTAATTCCAACCATTCTCCAGATTCACTTTGTAGTATAGTTCGTTTTTCTACGTCTTTTCGCTGTTCTTCGGTTTTCGTCAAATTCTGGATGAAGGTGTCTTTGGCCTTTTTTAATGTGTCGTCATCCAAGTCTGGCTTATCCACAATTTCTCCATAATCTAGATTTAATGTACGCGGCACCAAAGTACGATTTTTTTTCCTCTTGCAGTTTTGTTTTGTTCTATTCTTTTTTTCATTTACAGCTCTTTCGTATTTTGTAATAGTTTTTTTTGGGCTATTTCCATAAATATTACGGTGGACAGTCGACAGCAAGTTGCCGGTGTTAAAAGATATTACTGCACCAGAGCATCTTGCTTGGTAAGCTCTTCTTTGAGAATAATTTACCCTTTTTCCACCAACAAGTTTGGCAATGACTCCGTTAAATCTTTCCACTACATTACTGTCGACATCTTCAATTAAACTATGGGCTTTTTCAGCCAATCGTGCGACATGAGTTTTTATTTTTTGCCAAAGCAAACTCCCAAAAAACGGATTAGGAGCGTCTATTTGCATATGTTTTTTGCATAATAACTGGTTGCAAGTTTCATGAGAGTTAAACGCATGGCCAATAGATGCGTTTATATCTTTATATAAACCATCTGTATTTTGGCTCTCCTTGTGAAGTTTTATAGCGTCGCAAATATATTTCCTGGAGCGCATTATTTTCTCTTGTGTCAAATATTTCCTGTCTGTAACGTTGAAGTGAGTGTCTGAAGTAAGTTGCTGTAACTTATTGCAATAGTTCCTCAGTAAATGATTCCGACAGAAAATTTTTGACACTGTTAAGCCTGGGTATGGCCGAGCATTTATTATTTTGGCATAGGTGCTACTGTCGCCATCAGCAATAAGTCGCGCGTATATTATACCGTGCATTTCAATGGATTGTTTAAACCCCTCAGTTATTATTTGGGATTCCATAGCAGTAGAAGCCCCTTCAAAGTTTTTATAACAGACATGTTCTTTGGGACTTTCTTTTTTGTTTTGAGCTCGGGCACAAATACAACAATACTTATTTTTGACACACATGTACAAAACTTGGCCAAAACGTCTGCCAATTATGGCTGCAGCACCCGATAATGCAGCATAGTTTGTTCTGTATGAGCGTTTGCTCCAACACCCATCTACAATGACATCAATCATGGGAATGCCATCTTTTGTAACCCTGCCTTCAATAACAGCTGCTTCTTTCTCTTTTTCTCCGGCTATTTTCATTTCCTCCCAGGCAGTTTCTTCCCAATCGTCACAAACATCGTCCTGCATTTTATTGTAAGTGTGTTCAGACATAATGGGTAATCCTACTGCTGCGGAAAACTGCTTCAGTTGCGCGTGACCACAACCTGCTGCCATTATTCCTGCAACAACATCTTTGTTTACATCAGCCAAAGATGATTTTATTTTGTTTTTATAATTACACATAGAGCAGACAAATGTAAATTCCGATTGTAATCCAATTCGATGTTCAGAAACTAATTTCATTGAGGCTAATCCGCAGTCAAACAGAGATTCATGTTGAGAGAGTTGTATTAGTTGTGATGTAAAATGATTAACATCTATTACTCGATGCCCCAAGTCGGGTATTTCTGTATGAATCTGAAATTTAAGCACATATTTTAGTATTTATTTAGTTTGAATTTCTTATTATGTAAACATGCCTTAGCTATAACAAAATCCTTACTGTAGTTTCAGAGGTACTTTCGAATATGTATGGAATATCTTCATTTTCAGGGTTTTGTTCATTTAACTGAAACAAAATTACACAAGTTCAACTTGCAGACGAAGTAAAAAACGACATTTTCAAAATATAACCAAATCGACAACATCCTCTTTTTTGAAGTCGGTAAAAAGACAAGACAATAATCGCGATAGTTTAAAAAGGTACTTAAGTTTACCGTTTCCACCGAATCCTCTGATGTGGGCAACACATTTTGTAACTCTTCATTTTCAGGATTTGGTTCTTTTAACTGAAATTAAATTACTTACATTACTATTAAAGGAATTAGACATGTACAAAATGGAGTACAGTGGCGGAGGTATAGGTACTAACTACTCACTAAATACCTGGAAAATCTTTGTGATAAAGCAGGGAGAATAATTTTAATTTCGTTTATTTAAAAGAAGAAAAAATAATAACCCTATCGACAACTTCCTCTTTTTTGAAGTCGGTAAAAGACAATACTATAACCGTGATAATTTAAAAAAAGTGTTTAAATTTACCGTTTCCTCTGAATCCCCAGATGTCGGCAACACGTTGTGTAACTCTGCGTATGTTGGTGATATTTCTGGGTGGCTACAAAATAAAATGATGTAATTATATAATTATTAAAAAGTTAAAGCTAACACAATTATTTAGGTGATAGAACATCACCTAATAAATATCATTATTTTAGATAGGTTTCTAAAATATCAAGAGACGACTCCATAGCTTTTTGTTCTGATATTTGTTTCCTACAGTATGGTTAGTTTGTACAGACAAATCTTAGTAGGTACACACTTGAAAATAAAGAATAGACGGAGTATTATTACTAGATACTTTAAATTGATTGCTGACATGATAGATAGGTACTTGGCATGGACTCACTCTCTATCTACTGGCCCTGTTGAGGATGTGGATTGACAATCGTCAGGTTGCAGTTTCCGTTTTTTTGACCTAAAAAAATTGTAAATATAGGTAAATGCAGAAAAATTGAAGTACCTAGGTAGTAAGAATGTGATAATCCATAATCTGTAGACGAATGTGTATTTGCCAAATATAGACTTTATTATTAGGGCATTAGAGTGCAACTATTTATTGCAAGTTTATTATATATGTAATTCGACTTACCCAAACATTCCGTCATTTTTTTTAGGTTTTCTTTTTCGTTTTTGTAAAAACAATTCTTTCCGCTTATTTTTCCTCCCCATTTTCTATGCACACTTGTTCACTACTATTTACACACTACCAAATAAAAATACTAAGTACCTAACTTACTACCTACTATAATAATGTTCTAAAGCTACAATATAATATAGTACACTAAAGTCTAACTTATAATTTTGAAAATAATTCTGAAGTAAATTACTCGGTTGTCGTCGCACAGAGTACCTAGAAGACAATAACCAAAAACAAACAGCACGCATCTCGCGCCGTCCGTACTTTGCGGCGTTGCCAGCCCGACGCTGAGCGAATCATGCGCTCGTCGGAGTCGCAACGTCGCACCGGTACGGCGGCGGCGGCCCAGATAGTGCCGGATCAAATATTCTGAGCAAACACTGTAGAGTAAAAGCTAAACTAGAGTAGGCGCGAAGAGATTTGATTGAGTTTTTAATTAATTACTCATAATATACAATTTAAAAAAAAAAAATTCTCGGTTTATATTAAAGAAAAGGGATCTGGCTATTTTATTCGTAAAAAATAATGGGGTGTTGTCGCTGATAATTCTGAGCATTCGAATTACTAAAATTTTTTTGGTGAGCAATTTGTTTTATTTTTTTTTTAATAAAGCCGGTTACTTTTCAAAATTTTGTCCGGTTCATTCAATTTATTAAGATTTTCCCTTATCTATGACATTTTTTAAATTTGAATCGATATCATTCATCCTCTCACATCGCGCATTCAAAAGTACTCGTTTTTGCCGTTTTCGTGTTTCTCGGCCCGGTGCCTCGTCTTAATGAACAGATTTTACTATGGGACCAATGTAGATCTCTGAAACAGATGTCCAATACAAAATTAAACTCGGATTTGACAAAATGTATGAAACAAATGAGTTTGTACCGGCTTCCAAAAAGGAGGAGGGTCTATATTCGTCTGTATTTATTTTTTTTGTACTCGTATATGTTCATGGATAATTTTGCCAATGTAAATATAATCGAAAAATTCCCTTTTAGCTCGAAAGGGTCTCCCGAGGCTCCCATTTAAGTTTTACAGAAATCGGCTGAGCCGTTTTTTAAAAATCTACAATGATGTAAAGAATTCGAGCGAAATATTAGAATTTTGTACACGATGGAAAGCGGTTTACCATTTTTCGCGAAGAATAATTATATTTTCTTGAATTGCGGATTGATGTTCATTTATTAATAATGATGATCTGAATCACCCCCCTTCGACTTAGTACACTTTTTCTGAATAATCTCGTAGAAATATAAACTAGCTAATTTAAATCTGGACAAGGCACTATATGTAGGACCGCGGCGGGTAGGAGAAAGGGAGAGAGAGGGAGGAGTCCGGATGATGAACTAGAATTTTAATTTGTTTTTGAAAAACACTAATTAATAGGGAACTGATAGGTACCTATACCTAGTTTTTTAAAAGTTGTTGGCACAAAATACGTATCTTACCTGTTCTGCTACTTACGTGCAATACGTATTATATTTGCTCTAATTTTGGAACTACCGAACTTTTATAGTTTACAGGAAATAATAATGTATCACAGCATTGAAAGTATCAGAAACTTCCGTTTATTTTGGAGTAAAAGAAAAACAAGATAATATAAACGTAAATTATCTTCATAAAGTATCAGAAATGCACTGGAGGCTCTCCCGCTGACCTTACTAGAAGTTGTGTTTTTTATTACCTTTATGTTTACTATAATAGAGAGGTTTATACTAGAGGTGTAGGAAACCTTTGAACGCCGCGATTCCACAAATAACGTCTCGGTTGACGTCAATACTCATTTTGTGTGACGGTAAACATTAAGTGGTATTTTTATGCAAAAGAGTGATGAGATGAATGGGCTTAATGTTAAGTGTTAGGTTTGTTAATAAAGGTTGTTGACATTTGCACAGAATTTTGAACTGTAATTCAAAATGCTGAAAGATTGCTGTCTTTGGTTGGGTGCCCCTAAATAGAATGAGCCCTAAATCAAAAACGATCTCGATCGAAATAATAAAGTGTTAGTTTTAAAATTAGACCTAGATAGCCAAAAACCATACTCCCTCTATAAGTACATCCTAAAATAGTGAAGCATAGGATCTCTGACAAAGAAATTTCTCTAGACGTATTACTTTCAGTTCAAAAATATTTCCCTTTTTTACCTATTTCCAAAAAGGAGGAGGTATCTACTATGTTCGTCTGTATGTATTTGTTTGTGAATTAAAACATTTTTTTGCTTCGAAAGAGTTATATTTCCGAGGGACCATGAAATGGGACCAAGAGAATGGGACCACCCGTTTAAATTTTATCGAAATCGGCTGAGCCGTTTTTGATGAATCAACAATAATGTATACGGATGTCACAACGTATCGTGCCAACTAATTGAATTCTGAACACGATGGAAGGCAGTGGTTCCATTTTTTGCGATAAATAATTATTTACCATTATCTGTTCTCATCAAAACAATTAAATTACCATCCCGCACTACCAAACAAAAGTCCCGGATATTAGGAATGCCCACAAGTCACTAATTCTTAGTTAGGTGCAAAACTCTATTAAAAACTCACATGCCATAAACTTCTCATAATACGCTCCCTAACGGCCGTTCCTCTCGACTTTTTTTATTTATAGAGCTATAAACTTTAGCGAATTTTTAAAATAATAGCTTTGTGTTCTGCATGGTATTTATTACAGAGGGCGCTATTTTCCGCCTGGATAAGACGCATATACAGACTGTTACTTCACAAAATGTATGAACTTATTAATATCTGGTCAATGGTATCTGAACAAGATTATTTTTTGCAAAAATTAGCATGACAGACTTCACCCGTGTACAGAATTCGCGAATATTTCGCACGGATCGATATAGCATTTTTCACATTATTGTTGATTTATCAAAAATGGCTTAACCGATTTCGATAAAATTTAAATAGGACCAATTTCGAAGTATACTCTTTCCAATAAAAAAATAATTATTGAAATCGGACCACTATGATAAAAGTTATGCGTGGTTATACATAAAAAAAAATATATACGCGTCGAATTCCTATACCTCCTCCGGTGGTTCGTCGGTCAAAAAAATAAGCTCTTTCATTTATTATTTTGTCAAGAGTTATTATTATTTTCGCGGTTTTGGGGTTGAGTGAAAGTTGTTCTGATGATTATATGGACATATGTAAATACGATAAGCAAGATCTATCTGGTACATTATTTCTTACGATATTTTCATTAATTTCCTTTCATATTTCGATTTGTAACTAGGGGTGATAATTTGTAACAAAACGCATTTGTGTTCAAAAAAAAAAAACAGGAAAAAGACCTCGCGCTGTGGGTTGCGAACTTTAGGGTTAAAATGTAAGCAATATGGGAGGTACTCGTACATTGCTCAGTTAGGTCTCAAGCTTCACGTAGTAGACATATAAAGAATTGATAAGACATCCGAGTACGAGTACCTACTTATACTTATAATTAGTAAGTACGTAAGTAGGTTATTAACCTGGACGACAATCTACCTCCGCACATGCATTTTCACAAAAACACATATTATATTCACAAAATTCATGCCTAATCTGATTTGAGCCTGGCAGTCCGGATATAAATATGCCACCACCCTACGCCCACCCGCACGAGCAGGCAGGGTGGCCCCCTGGGAGATGTCACCTGTTTCATTAGTGCTAACGCCCTGTTACAGAGGTAATTAAAATCTTAACTGTGCGCTTAATTCTGTTGGAGAAGACTTTGTATTTGCTTTCGGTATTTTCAAGGACGCTTGCATACGAATGTCTCGCTATCTAAGTCCTAAGTGCAGTGGGGTCTTGCGTTCCGTAGCTAAGGGGTAGTGATAATGTTTTGGTACTTATTGAACTATCATAAAATAAGAAAAAAAATTGTAGCATTACATTATGCACTTAAAAGTCATTTTTAAATACAGGAAATTGCTTTGCAAAATATAGACTTTTAAAGGCATAGAATTATACTCATCATTATGAAGAACTTTTACTATGGGACAAACCCAGAAATGGCAAAAAAACAATTAATTCATATCTACCTATATTTCCACAAATTAAATCTTAGATGAAAAAATGTCTTATTTAACACTCAGATTAAAACTGCATTCTCTTCCATTTATCGCAACTAGAAAATAGTAAATTCCTTTGTAAAAAATGCCAACGATCCAACACCGACAAAGTCACGGGCAAAGGCCAGGCATTTCATAAATGTTGAACAAGTTACGTCTCGGTTAGGGTTACCATATTAGGGTTACCGTAGATTTTTCCCTATCTCAGTATTTTTAGGCATTTGTCAGGACTTGGTTATTTGGGCCATATTCATCACGCTGACCCAATGTGAATAATCGAACGTCTTCTAGGATCGAGACGGAGAGAGGGAAAGATAATGAATGCCCCACTATGTTTTCCTTTATCGAAAAACCAATAGAGTGGGGAAATCCGTACGTATTTCCCAAAGAGCTCATTGGTACGACACCGGGATTTGAACCTTAGACGATTGCAAGTCGAAAGTTCATCTCAATAGGCCACCCCAGTATTTTTGGCGAATATTATTAATCTCTGGAAATCACAAGATTATTCAACTGTTCACCACCACTTTTACTACTACTACTTTGATCAACTTTTCTATCTTTTAAACTCCACTAGGAAGACGTGCTCCAATATTTGAAAATTGATAATTTAAAAATATTTATAGGTTGGGTTTTCTGTGGACTTTGAAATATTCTATCTGGTAACCCTAGTCTCGAGCGGAGTGCGCGTGCCGGCGTGCTCGGTAGACCGTAGCGACTACAAAGAGTGCTGGTATTGTACACCCGGCTGCCGCCGACGTTCTGTTGATATAACTTACCCATACTGTACCGGTCTTTTAGTCTACTGCTGAACACAGGCCTGCCCACGAGAGGCTACCGCTGAGGTTATGTTAATAAACTTATCTGCACTGTGCTGTACCGGTCTTTGAGAGCCTACTGAATATTGGCATACCCACGATAGACTGTCGGGGAGGTTCTGTTGATAAAATGTATCTGCTCTGCACTGGCAATTTTATCGACCACTGCTGCACATAAGCCTCTCCACGGAGGACAAAAAAAATCCGTGTCAAAACTGGACCAAATTGAAATGCCAACTCTATAATAAACACACACTACAAAGTTAGAAAGTGTTGTTTAGAAAACAAAGACATTCAATAATATCATTGCTCTCGTCATTATGACCAACTTTTACTATAGGACCAACCCCGTACTCCATAGTTAAAATCAGCTGATACATAATTAAACGTCCTTGACTGTAGGACAAAATGTGTGGAACAGTTGATATTTTCGCGATTATGGAGTTTGTCGCTCGTGGAGACTACAAAGGGTTGGTACTGTATAGTGTACACGTTACGCGGCTGTCACTGAGGTTTCGTTGATAAAAGTTATCTATTCCGTGATAAAGTGGACCCAAATTAGGCTTTCCATTTCTGTACAAGCAGATGCGGGCTAGGACAATGGACACTGAAAATGCGTAGACATATCTCTCACAGTCTGAGATGTAATATTTACAAATAAAAGTAGTAGTAGATACATACCGAGCCTGCTTTTTCTGTTCAATGTCTTCTGGGTCAATGTTACTAAGTTGAGACTCTAGTTTGTAAGAACTTTTGTTGTAACAGTGCATTGTGCAATAAACAATAATTATTATTCGCCAAAAATCGCAACACCGATTTCCACCGTGAACAGAATTCGAATAATTTGCACGAATCATTGTGGCATATATTGTGGTATATCATTGATGATTTATCAAAAACGGCTCAGCCGATTTCAATAAAATTTAAACGGGACCATAGGAAATGGATATATGATATCGAACTGAAAAAATTGTTTGAATCGGTTCACAATTGGCGAAAATATTGAAGAACATACACAAAAAAAAATCAGCTCAATCTACTTCAAAATTGAGTTCAAATATTCCAACCTAACAGATATACTTACATATATACATACATTGCAAGTTAAAAAAAATACGTATACATATTACAAAATGTATTACAATTTGGATAGGAATGGGAGAGCTAATGCGTTAGCTTCCGGACAACACTGAAACTGGCACGTTTTGCATGACTTTTAAAATAAACAGAAGTTATCCATTAGATTACTTTTATTCCAAAATGAGGTGGCTTTCATAAGGTAGGATGGTGGTTGGAATAATGGCAACGTTCCTTAGAGGTATTTTTAATGCGGAAAAAGGGGTTTTTAAAAGGGTTCTAATTGTGGTAGGTAAATAGAGCTAAAGGCTGCAAACTTTATGTAACGGCTACGACATGAAGCTTTTAGTAAAAAACCTTAACAATATTTAGGTAAGTATATTTCGTTGGTTAATACGTGGTGCTTACAATCTTGAGTCGTGTCGTCCAAAGAATTCCTTGGTATTTATGTACGGAATTTCACACCACTGGCTTTTTGATGAAGGACAATTTCGTGAGGTAAGCTACATACGTCCGTAGAAAAAATTCGTTGTCGTATATGAACCCACCAACCCACACTGGATCAGCGTGGTAGATATGGCCTAACCGCCCTTCGTGGGTAGGCCTTCATCAGCTTCAATGTTTAGTTTACTTGGCGTTAACCTCGATCGAAGTTCGGAACTACACACAAAAACGTAACCGCGACGAGTTCACTAAACCAAAAACAATGGGACAGACTAACTTAACGGTGACTTACCTATGTTTTATTTTGAGACGCTAGATACTACAGCTTTAAGCAATGGACATAAAGATGATTATTGTAGTAAAATTAGTATATATACCAACTCTACCAAAGAAATTGTAATAATTTTAGGGTTCCGTACCTCAAACGGAAAAAAACGGAACCCTTATAGGATCACTTTGTTGTCCGTCTGTCCATCTGTGTGTATGTCAAGACTCTTTATCTCGGAAACACGTTAAGATATCGAGTTGAAATTTAAACTGTATACGTATATATCTATGGTCTCTTGCAATTGTGTAAAAGAAAAACTTCTCAGTTATCGTTTCAAAAAGTTAGAGCCGTTTATTTCGTAAAAAACCGCATATTTTGCACTCACAAAAATCAAAACTTACAGGGTACTTCCCGTTGACATAGAACTATGAAATTTCGCGAGAAGCATTGTCTCAAAGTACACATATAGGAATAAATCTGAAAACCGTACATTTTTATTTACATCACAAAAAAGTGCCTCAAAATTCACAAAAAAATTGGTTCAAAATTCTGTAAACTGAAAATAAGTTCAAATATAAATTTATATGTAAATGTATAATTGTATAAATATAAAACATCTAACTTTATAGCAATTAAATCAAATAAGTTATAAAATCAATTCTTAAAGCAACAGTTTAAATCTCAGTATTTACTCATATCTAAACTAGATGGCGCTAATAGCCCGCGGTATTAACTTTCTCCGTCGATGTACGAGGTGTCTTTGCGTTCCGGAAATGAAGTTTTATTGCAAATACATATATAAATCCATTTCCTGATCCGGACTCGAATAAATTCAAAGTGAGTAAAAGAACTTCATTTGGACATGCTAAAACAGGTTTATAATGATTTTAACAACGTGTTTGTACGGAACCCTCGATGTGCGAGCCCGACTCGCACTTGTCCAGTTTTTTTTTTTATAAAGGGCTGTGCAATAAACTAGTCATCGTCATAATGTCTAGAGACACACATATTCAACCATATTTTTAATATTCCTCCAGAAGTTAAAGAATTTCTAACATTTTTAACGTACATATACCAAAAATCAGCAAAATCACAGCTGAATTAAGAATCTCCTCATTTTGGTACGCAATCGAAAACAATACTAAATAGCTTTGAATTGTATTTGATGGATTACATAACGACAACTTGAAATGCATGCAAGGTCAACTTGCGGTGCTTAAACAGTACAAATAGTCCATCACTAATACAGTATAAAATGCTAAGGTCTTACAGTTTGAAATGCCTATTGTCTTCTTCAGCATGTTAAGACAAATTGCTGTAGCAAAGGTGAACTATAAAACAGAATGTTTACATAGATAGTAAAACAGCTATTTGTTATTTTCAATGTCATGTTCATACAACTTTAAATGCGTTTTCATTGCCATTTTAAACAGTGTAATGTTTTTTTCTACTGCTTCATCTTTCTCTAAATATTTTATGTTTATGATTTTTGCATTTTAGTATACATAAAAATCTAAGCAAACACATATACATAACAACATCGACTGCCTCAATGGCTCAGTGGTTAGTGACCCTGACTCCTGGATCAAAGAAGCATTAGTTCGATCCCCACCCAGGGCAAATATTTATGTGATGAACTTAGGTGTTTTCTCTGTGTCTGGGTGTTATTTAGGTATTATCTATATAAGTATGTATGTATTTAAAATATGTATACGTAGTATATCGGTCTCTGGCAGCCAAATCACAAGCTTTGCTTAGTTTGGGGTCAGAGACCGTGTGTAAGATGTCCCCTATAACATTTATTTATTTGATACTTCTATAGTCATTATAGAGGTAGCCAGTTGGGGTATTGCGGCGTTTGGCCCCGCAAGCTGTTGGTCCCGCGGGGCGAATCGACCATGACTCTTTTTGAAGGCCCCCATTGGGCCCGCGGGGCGAAACGCCAATAACTATAAAAGAAGTGGTTGTTTGGGCCCACGTTGATAAAGATCAATTTCCCGCATCAGTATTACGCATTTCTTATGGTACAGCCACGCATAAAATTACATGACATAAAATAAAAATCCGACTACAAAAAATCAACAGATATGCAACGCTATAAAAAGAATTGTTTGTTTCTTTATGACCTTTTAATGTCCCATTGTTGGACAAAGGCTTCCTCTCGAGATTTTCAGTTTTGTCGGTCTTGTGTTGATTCCTGCCAATTTGGATCAAAGGTGTTCAGTTACAGACATGTCGCCGCGACATCGCGCCGCGGTGACGCCGCGGTGTTGCCGGTAGCGATTTAGACATTAAATCTAGAGTATTCGAGTATTCTATGAATATTTAGTGGGAAAAAAAGGTTTTGAAGATGAGAAAAATCCCTCGTACACGTTAGAAATCGGATCGTGTAATTTGTCACGACTAATGTCACAGTAACAGATGTCCAAGTGACAGCTGTCAAACTTCAAAGTGATTTATCTCGGTCATTATCAATTCTAGACTACTGTTGTCTTTACAAAAGTGATAGAACTTGACGAGACCTACATTACTGTTGACAGCTGTCAAACTTAAAACTGATTTATCTCGGTTATTATTGATTCTAGACCATTAATGTCTTCACAAAAGTGATAGAGCTCAACTAGATCTACATTTCAGATGACAGCTGTCAAACTTAAAAGTGATTTATCTCGGTAATTATCGATTCTAGACTACTGCTGTCTTCACAAAAGTGACAAAGCTCAACAAGATCTACATTTAGGATGACAGCTGTCAAACTTAAAAGTGATTTATCTCGGTAATTATTGATTCTAGACTACTGTTCTCTTTACAAAAGTGATAGAGCTCATTAAGATCTACATTTCGGATGACAGCTGTCAAACTTCAACGTGATATATCTCGGTTATTATCGATTCTAGACTACGGCTGTTTTCACAAAAGTGATAGAACTTGACGAGATCTACATTTCGGATGACAGCTGTCAAACTTAAAAGTGATTTATCTCGGTTATTATCGATTCTAGACTACTGCTTTCTTCACAAAAGTAATAGAACTCGACGAAATCTACATTTCGGATGACAGCTGTCAAACTTAAAAGTGATTTATCTCGGTAATTATCGATTCTAGACTACTGCTGTCTTCACAAAAGTGACAAAGCTCAACAAGATCTACATTTAGGATGACATCTGTCAAACTTAAAAGTGATTTATCTCGGTAATTATTGATTCTAGACTACTGTTCTCTTTACAAAAGTGATAGAGCTCATTGAGATCTACATTTCGGATGACAGCTGTCAAACTTCAACGTGATATATCTCGGTTATTATCGATTCTAGACTACGGCTGTTTTCACAAAAGTGATAGAACTTGACAAGATCTACATTTCGGATGACAGCTGTCAAACTTAAAAGTGATTTATCTCGGTTATTATTGATTCAACAATTGATTCAATTGATTTAAGTTTGACAATTGTCATCTGAAATGTAGATATCGTTAAGCTCTATCACTTTTGTGAAGACATCAATAGTCTAAAATTGACGGTTACAGAGATATACCTCTTTTAATTTTGACATCTGTCATTTTTTATATGACAGGTAGCTGATGTTTTTAACTGACAGCTGTCATTTTATAATTTTTACAGCTGTCAAAGCAAAGTTCATGTAAACGGATTACTTTTGCACACAGAGCTTTTGCAGATAATAAGTAAAAGTAAAAAAATATACTAAAAGGAAATGGAAAAAAGTATCCTCTACATCCTTTTCCTAGTTCTAAGCTATCTCTTTACCAATTTTCAGCCAAATACGTTCAGCTGTTCTTAAGTTATAAATTGTGTAACTAATACGACTTTCTTTTATAAATATAGATAGAAGATAGAAGATAAATGATTTTCGAAAAATTTTGTGAGATATAGTGTGACAGATTTACCATAAAAATATTTTTCTATCATGGCATCTGTGGGACACGGTTGGTAATCCCACAAACTTCTAAAGAGCCTCATGACAATTATATTTTTATTCTAGATAAAATTAAAAAGTATATTGTTGATAAAAAGACATGAAATGGTTCATTTGTTTGCTTCAAATGAAATATTTATGTTTACAAAACACGTGAAACCAATTTGGCACATTAGTTTCATGTGATGATCATTCAATCATCAATTGCATCATTCAAACAAATGCATTTTTGTTCATACACTCCCATAGGACTCATAGAATGACGCCCTCAAAATAATGCAATTGTTTATTTTTTCCATTGACTACTTTTCTACTTAAATGTACAGATAAAAAAGTGAATCGCGGGGCGAATCGCCCAAGACTCTTTTTGAAGGTCCCCATTCGCCCCGCATTGTTTGGAGCGGGCCGAATGGGGACCTTCAAAAAGAGTCTTGCTCGATTCGCCCCGCGGGTCCAACAGCTTGCGGGGCGAAACGACGCAGGACTCGCCAGTTGAACATCTACTATCACAAATTAATATTCTAATATATATCTATAAATAATAATAGATTATCATATCGTGGACTCATAATTAGAACAAGCCATGGAGACCCATATCTCCATGGCTTGTTCTAGCTTAGCTTAGCTCTAGATTAGCCCAAGACAGGGGACACAGACACAAGGGACAGGAAGACCCAGACCAGAAGTGTGCACTAATAATGATAATAATAGAGATAATTATAGTAAGATTAGTAAGCTAACTATAGTAGGTACCTACTAAGAAACAAATTACTAACTGACGTATGAATCATCAACAACAACTAGTACTTGTACGAGTTTACACAGTATAGTTTTTATTAAACTTCCGAATCAATTTAAGGCTTAAAAAACTACTAAGTACACAGACGGACTGCAATTAGTGTAACCGTAATACAAACGCGAACACGTATGTACACACCTTTATAATATCAATGAAAATTGTCTATTCACACCCTCCTCCTAACGTAATTGTACGGTATATAGTAGTATTATCATCTATAATAATACAACTGACTCTCGTGTAGTCATTTAGTCAATAATAGCAACTTTCTCAAACAATTATGCTATTATAGGTGTAAAGTGTGTTTTTACCGGCATTTGAGTGTGTGTTTTCTCACGTTTACTTCTTTTGGTGTGTTACAAAACACCTACTTACTCTTTGCTTTGTTTTACTTTTCATTGTCTACTGTTTTTTCTCGTAACAATTAATAGAGTTAATGAATTAGCTCCATTTTATCTTATTAGACAAAATTTATTTGGTGTTTGCTCCAATTATATATAATATATTTTATCTAGTTTTATAAGAATTTAAGTAACCTTCTTGTTTTAAGTAGTTTAACTATAGATAAAATCACCAAAAAGTTGCAAAAAATTAAGTTCTGTAAGTTATACATACACGCAAACACAAAATATATGAGTGTTTACGTATACCGGCGTACCTTATAGAAAGTAATTTTAAAATGAACTGATGAACTATTCGAAGATACATGATAATTTATTCAAGAAACTCATCTACGTCAATTAATAGATCCTTTTTACAGACTTCCAAAAATGAGGAGGTTCTATGTTCGTCTGTATGTATTTTTTGTGTATGTTCATCTATATTTTCGCCAATTGTGAACCGATTTAAAAAAAAAGCTTTAGTTCAAAAATATACTTATACTTTCAAAATCCCAAGTACAAATATTTATCCATTTAAATTTTATCGAAATCGGCTGAGCCGTTTTTAATAAATCAACAAAAATGTACATACATAGACTTCACATCGATTCGTGCAAATTATTCGAATTCTGTACACGGGGGAAGTCGATGTTGCAATTTTTGCGAAATATAATTATGTATACACTACACACTAAATACGACTAAGTAAATATCAAATCGATCCTCGCTCAAAACAAGAGGCCCGTAGTAGTGGGCGAATCCTGAGCCTTGATAATGAAGAATCGGTACAACTTTGCAAACTTTGGACACAACTCATCAATCATGACATCGCTTGGCAAATTAAACAGACGTCAGAGAGGCTAGGCTTGGCTGAGTGTGAATGAACCATCAAAATACAATGGTATTTGTATCCCACGCTACTTGTACGCACAAACTCAACACATGACATGAAACTACTACATTACATGTGGGGCACAGTGATATTTTACTATAGACTTTTATCCGGTCTTATTTAGGCAAATGCTAAATCAATCAGTAACGCTTCAGATACTATCGAAGGAATACCTCACAAAAATGTAGATACTATGCCTTCCAAAACGAAAAATTACACCGTTACAGTACAGATTTTGGTGGCTCAAGCGCAAAATGTCCCTTTCTCAAAATGTCTACCGCTCAAAAATTGTACCTTTCGCAAAGTGTCTCTTTCTCAAAATGTCCCTTTCGCAAAATTGAGGTGGTTTTCATCTGTAAGTTTACTGGACAGTTGGTATCGTACGCACAACCTCGTTTAATCATCGTCATTTTTTCTGTTTTAGTTTAGTACATCAATATGATGTACTTCTTCTTTTCGAGTCGATGTTTCGATTTTTTTTCTCATATAAATGTTATGTTAAAAATAAGATGATGGTGTACTAAAGTGGATTGATATACTAAGTAGGTATCTAGATATTAAGAAGTTATACGATTTACTATGACTATGTGACCAACATCGAAATCGCGAAAATAAATCAGCTATTCCATTCATTTTGCCGATTCTCAAAGGACATTTTTTTTAGGAACTTCTGATTTTGCGCTAATTTCGGGTCATAATAAAATTGATCTTCTTGATGTAAGTACTAAAGTAGTCCTTAAAAGAATGTACGTAAGTTACCAAATACTCTGTATATTTAACGTCATTGGATCAAACTATCAAAATACAATGGTATTTGTATTTGTATACTTACACGTACAATCTTAAGCACATGCCATGAGCCTACTACATTCTACATTACATGTGGGGCAATGAAAACTATGGGGAGAATGAGTTATCACTACAAATTGTTCTCATTCGTTTCAAAGTAGCGCTGCTCGCTCACTTAGTTAATGAATGATTTTGTTTAGATTGTTTTCGATGTTTCTTGATAATGATTTTTGACCGACGAAACGGAGGAGGTACTCAATTCGACGCGTATATTTTTATGTATAACCACGCATAACTTTTTATGTAGTGGTCTGATTTCAATAACTTTTTTTTAGTAGAAAGAGTGTACTTCGAAATTAGTCTCATTTTATCGAAATTGGTTGAGCCATTTTTCATAAATCAACAATAATGTGAAAAATGTTCCATCGATCCGTGCGAAATATTCGCGAATTCTGTACAAGGTTGAAGTCGGTCATGCCATTTTTTGAAAAAAATATTTATTTAGAAGCGGCTTGCATCTAGCACGATCCTATGGACGGTGGGGATATGTGCCAACCTTTAACTTAGATGGAGGTTCTGGTACGTGATCTCTATTCGATAACTTTTCAACCCCAACCGTCATCAGTCCTAGATGCTCTGTACAATTTACTATACTTTTTTATATTGAACTGCCTAAGACATAATTAGTTTGCGCAAAACATTGCAAAAGCGACTTCCATTGTGTACAAAATTTGAATAGTTTGCTCGAATCGATATATAGCATTTTAACTTTACTATCGATTTTTCAAAAACGGCTCAGCCTACTTCGTTAAAATTTAAATAGGACCTCGGGATACTCGGGAGTACACCCTTTCGAACTTAAAAATATATTTTTGATTCGGTTCACAATTGACAAAAATATCGATGAATATACACAAAAAAAACATAAAGACGAACATAGATCCTACTCCTTTTTGGAAGTCGGCTAAAAAGACGGATGTTTCGAATAGTATCTTATAGATTATTCAGGCTACGTAAAGTATAGTATAACATTTTTTTACTCCTATCAATACGATGGACGGAAACAACCAAAGCTCTCGACTGAGAAAATGAATGATGGAAAGAGGGAAGGAAGGTTTTATCCTGCAGTGGGAAGATAACGGCTAAAATAATTTTACCAACATGAGTAATAAGAATAAAAGTTGCCTGGATACAAACTCAAATGTGTAGCGAAAATAACTAGTTATGTTAATAGGTGTAAAACGTATTGCTTAAACTAAGTAATCTAGCATAACAGATTTCATGTTCCATTACAATAGAAAAGTATAATTTGCATATTTTGTCTTGAGCTAAGATATTTCGCAAAAAAGATAGTTTGAAAATATTTTATGGGTATCTGTTGCGATATTGTCAGCTTTACCACTAAACTCTTGTGGTGTTAGGTATCGTAATGGTAGCATAAAGTTCTCGAATAGAGACCCCGCATTGGAATCTTTCATTTTCAACCGGCAGTGTTGCTATATACCTACCTATTGATGAGGACGCTGCAATCTGGATAAGGTATCCAGATGGCGGCACTGGTTCACATTGGAGGCCTATGCCTAACACCGAACGTCCTACTGCTGATATGACAATGTTGGTGAAGTTATTTCAAGTTATGGTATGATTGCTTTGACAGACAAAAATAATACTTTTACAACTGCAGTGTCTAATGATTGCATATTACCACAAATATCAAAGTTTCTACTGATTCCATCATATCAGAAATTGCCAAAGTGCTCTTCACAGAAATGCCCATATTCGGTAAACTTGGTTCATAAACATTTGGCATTTGAAAGATGGCCCGACCCATCTGGCAGCTCAAATTCCTTTTGAGGTTGGTACGAGTCGGTATAACTGCATTCATGAACCAGTTCCCAAACGTAGGTATAAGCCTGTCTGGTATGTTAATGCCTTCGCTAAAACCCACATCGTTATAAATATAATACTCTACAGGCATTCCTATCAAGCAGATAAGTCAGGCGATTTATTTTGGAGTTAAGTCGTTTTCAGTGTCCGACTATGAAAGAAAGAACAAAATATAGATAGATAGATAAACACTTTATTGTTAACACTAAAATACAGAAAAATACACAGAAAGGAAAAAAAGAACAAGCGACTTAAAATAGTGCAACAAAGGGCAATATATTGCAGTAACCCTCAATTTTCTTGCTTAAGTGGCTCTAGGGGCTGTTTTTATACGATTGTTACACCTTACATAATTATACTTTTCATTTCCCATTAGTTTACGACTACGTACGACATGTGCGAAAAATACGTTAGTTTTAAATTCACTATATTTGGCATTTTGACCAATTTTTACAAAAGAACCAAGCTAAAGATTAAGATTTCGTACAATGGATATCAACAAAATGTATGGGATAAACGATGTTTGCGATTTCGGGGTTGCAGCAAAAAACTTAGTTATTAATAAGTACCTACAACGGTGTCTTCTGTCTAGAGACATACTCTACGTTCATAATTATGTTTCTACACTCTATCTTTGGTATCTTATCTCTATGTCCCTAGCTCTGTTACAGTGTCGAAGACACTTTCTTTTAACAAATAAACTATTGAAATGATTATAAATATTATTACAATTTACTTTGATGGGAAAATAAAAATATGATCGGCCGGTAATTCTAACCTTCATATTTACATGATTATTTAGTTACCATTCCAGGTAATACGTGACCAACTTCACATACAATTGATATCTAAAATTATTCCGTCAGTACCATGCATAAGATATGAAATCATCTTACAACAAAAACTGTAATAACTATACCTAATGCAACCCACACATCTCGTTCGATCATTATGCAGGCAGGTGTTCTGTATCATAATAATGTCGTAAGTTTAATAATATTCGCTTGTATTAATAACAGAATCGGTACAAGACATGTCCAAAGCGAATTTACTATATTCCTAACAAGCTGACCGGCCCGGCGAACTTCGTTTCACACAATATCTTTATAAAAATGATAGCCTATGTGTTATTTTGATTTATAAGCATTACTATTGCAAAGTTTCATCTCAATCCGTTCAGAAGCTTTTGCGTGAAAGAGGAACAAACATCCATACTTACAAACTTTCGCGTTTATAACATTAGTAGGATTACCTAAAAAAAAATTACATAAAATAAAAAATAAAAAAACCTAAACTAATACAGACTGTGTTTTTTTCAGCGACGGACATATATGCTAAGATATGACTGACTAAAGCCGGAAACATACTATCGGACGAAACTTACGGACGCGCCTGACAGCCGCGACTTAGCAATGTGCACAGGCCAGATCGCTCTCGGACGTCCGAACGCTCAAGGTCGTCCGAAGGTGACGTCCGCGACTTATGTCCGATAGTGTGCACGGCTCAGTGTGTCTTGGGTTCATAGTCTAGGTCGCGGCTGTCAGTCGCGTCCGATAGTATGCTTCGAGCTTAAGACTAAGACCACGGCAAAGAAGATATAATAATACTACCACGGTAATGGTATCTAACAGTATTCCGTTTTCATACGAACTGTAGGAACGCGAATCATACCTATACGGTTCGGTATACACTCCTTACACAAGTCGCAGGGCCGCGCCGCAGTGACGGACGAACGTGTGGGTTTGTATCAATTGGCGTGCGATTTACTTGCCAGGCGGGCAGCCCTAGTTTAGTTTATTTATTTATGCAAGATATACGTACATGTGAATACAATCAGTGTTTAGCATATTAGACTAATACTTATTGCTAATTCAGTAGGTGTACATACCTAGTGTACCTAGCGCATGACACGTTCTGCGTGGCCACGTGGGGCGGTAGATATTTATTTCAAGGACAGAGCCGAATCACAATACTGTTAGATATGTATCATTACCATGCTAAGTCTGACTTTTATTGGACTAACTTTTATTATAGGACCAAATGGGATGAAATGTGACAACATGAAAAGAATCAGCTATTTATTCATCGTCTAGAAAACGATTTTGTATGATAGGTACCTATTTCTTGTACATATATGATAATAGCTTATCACATAAATAAATTCTGAATTTTCCCTGTTATATTGTTAGGGGGAATTTTGGTGGGATATTTTGGCTAGTGGGTAATTCACAAGTTCGAATTGGAGCATAAGTAAAGGGTTTATAACATTGTTTCCCTCAGACTTTCAGCCGCAAACTTCCAGTTTATTTTATTTATTTTCTGAGAAACCCAAGTACAACGTAATTAAGAAAAAAGACTAGCCCAGTAATGAGAAGAAAATGGGTCAGCTAGTAAGTTTTCGTAATAAATACGAGATGATACTGTGTGACCCAGTTGGCGAGTCGCCGTAAGATAATTATAATTAGTACCTACTCTAGCAGTAGCGTCTTATATGCTACTTGTAGTATTTGTAATTACTGATCTTTAAGGTTCCGTAGCCAAAGGGTAAAAATGAGACCCTATAACTAAGACTCCGCTGTCCATCCGTCCGTCTGTCTGTCGCCTGGATGTGTCTAATGAATGATAGCTGGAGAGTTGAAATTTTCACAGATGATATATTTCTATGAACAAACACGAAAAACAAACGTAATTCCCAAATAACAAATGCAATTATCTTTGCTCGTCAGCAGCTAGACGCTTGATATTTTTATAGATTCATTTTGCTTGATATTTTTATAGATTCACTACTTTAAAAATAAGTAATTAAAATAAAATATATAAGGGGGATCCAAATTCAATGAAATAAAAAGGAATGACTTACTCTAGGCCAATTATTATAATTGCCAGCTTTTACCGTTTAACCAGAGCATACTCTTTAAACTGTATCCATGCGAAATTTCGAATCAATCCGTCACTGCTATTGCGTGAATGATTAACAAATAAACAAACACACTTTCAGATTTATATCACTAACTTACGGCTTTCCCTGACTACAGTAATTGAATTAGGTATACCTATAACCTATAATGAAAATATATCCTAAGAGACAGTGAAAACCGCATTGCAATCAGTTATATAGTTCAGAAGATCTAAGCGAATACACAGACATAGAAAAAACGTTTCAGAATCCTACTTAATATTATAAACGCGAAAGTTTGTTAGGATGGATGGATGGATGGATGGATGTTTGTTACTCTTTCACGCAAAAACTACTGAACGGATTGAGATGAAACTTTGCAATAATATAGCTTATATATCAGAATAACACATAGGCTATAAATTATAATGATATATTGCGTATGCGGGCGAAGCCGCAGGTAAAAACTAGTACTCAATAAACATTAGAGTAGCGAGATATTTTACCTAGCCCCCTCTACAGAAAATCTCTCTTGGGGCTTGAGCATTGCCTATTTTCACCCACCCTAGAAATACTCGTATATGTATAGAAACGATTGACTTTTCATTACTTTTAAATCAATATTTCTAGAGAGGACACTGAACGCCCGCTTAGAATTGAATTTTTCAACCAGAATGTGAGTTTATACTTAGACAATTTTAACATGCGGTTCAATAAAATACATTTTTCTTACATTCTGTAAAACAAATATTGTGAGCTCGAATCTAGTTCACAGTTCAATATTGTCGTCAACTCGTGACACCATTTGGCAACAATTTATCTCTTAAATTTTATGGTATTTTTATCGATTTAAAGTTCTCAATTTCACTGCTAGTGGTGATAAACTGATGTTTATGACGAAATGCTAAACGCTTCCGTAATAGATTTAGTTGACCACCTATATTGGAATATTAACCTATTTTTAACATGATATACATATATAATTTGTTTGCAAATCAAAGTTTGAAAATTTCTTTCAAAATAATATTTGAACATTATAATTTTCTATTGTACACACTCAATAATATTCAAAATTGTCATCAGTAATATTCAAAATTGATATCAATAATATTCAAAATTGTCATCAGTAATATTCAAAATTGATATCAATAATTTTCAAAATTGTCATCAATAATATTCAAAATTGTCATCAATAATATTCAAAATTGTTATCAATAAAATTCAAAATTGCCATATATTTCACTAGGATGGCCACAACCGGTGCATCTACCTTATACAAGGTTATTTGCTTGCCTGTACTAAGTCGAAAGGGAGTGATTTAAACCATCATTACGAACAAATTTTACTATGGGCCCAACAAAAAAATCAGCTGTTTCATACATTTTATCGATTTCGATTTGCAATTTTGTATGAAACAGCTGATTCTTTCTCGAATTTTTTGATTGCCCCATAGTATAAGTTGTTTGTAATGATGGTCTAAATCACCCCCTTTTAGCTTAGTATAGTGTTAGCAAATCATCATCATCCATCCATCAGCCAAGAGACGTCCACTGCTGGACATAGGCCTCCCCTATGGATCTCCAATAAGACCGGTTGATAGCGGCTTGCATCCAGCCAGTGTTAGCAAATAACCCTGTATAATTTGGGTACGATAAAACTACTCAACCTTAGGTAAAACCTCAACATGGCCAACAATTGGAGCAGATTAGCACCGTTAGGGCCTCTCTAATCGCCGGTTCTATCAACTACCGTGCGGTCGGACTTCACCTCGCCGATAATCCTCAAAGACTTTTATTGTAATCTCGGAAGCAGCATATTCCAATATCCTCTTACGATAATAACCATCTATGCGACGTCTAAAGCAGATTAAAAAAGACATGTTTGATAAAGTACTTTCCTATGAGTAAAATAAGAATATTTTCAAAGTTAGAAAGCATCGGCTTGTTTGATGATGCCGATTACGGATAAAACGACCAATTTTCTCCGCCTGCAGCCCTAGCATGGAAGAGGGACAAACTGTCTTTCCGCCAATTTATACACTCGGTCCAATACATGGTTGATTCGATGAAATTATAATTATTTATCGATAAAAATTGCTACACCGACTTCCACCGTGGACAGAATTCGAATATTTTACACAAATCAATGTGATTGACATCCAAGTACATTATTGTTGATTTGTCAAAAACAGCTAAGCCGATTTCAATAAAATTTAAATGGAAACACTACGGGAGTACACCTTTTCGAACCAAAAAATATTTTTTAAATCATTTCACAATTGGTGAAAATATCGATGAACAAACACAAAAAATACATACAGACGTACATAGTACCTCCTCCTATTTGGAAGTCGTTAAAAACTAAATAATAGGCAGCCATATACAATAGTTCAAAGTTCGAGAGATTAGAGATTTCAATTTAAATGTAAATGTTAGGCAAGATTGATTAGTCACGCAGATAAAGAATTGCGAAAACACAACAACCATAGAAAGTTTACTCAGTAACATAAACATGCAATAAAACGGTGTGAATCCGAAAATATACTACAATGACCGCACGCTGCTCTAATAAAACTCTGAAACAAAGCAACGTGTAACCAAAGCAATAGTTATTTTGATAGACCACCTGATATAACAACGTAAGCCTGTGAACGATCATATTTTTCAAACGGTCGGAACGCGCCTCGGAGTTTGGTATGCTCTTAGTATGCTAGTAAGTCGCGGCGCGCCGTAGTGACAAACGAACGTGTGGATTTGTAACTTGTAAGCGTTCGATTTATGTTTTTAGGATTCCTCGTTTTACAACGGAACCCTAAAAACTTAAAATCCTTATGTCTACTTTTATTGAACGTTTCCTTTATCAGTCACAACGAATTTCTTTTTGTATTAAATATAATAATTTTACACCATAATAGATATAAACTATATAGAAACTAATATACTTAGGTAAAGAGTAAGTAGATGAAATTAAAATACTGAAAGCGGGCAGCCCTAGCGCGTGATACGTTCTGCGTGGGCACGTGGCGCTGTAGGTATATATTTCAAGCATAGGGTCATAATACTGTTAGATACTAATACCATGGTACAAGTCTTAGGCTGTGCTTGACGATCCTTGGTGTCAATGATGCTTCAGAGGTCATATTTTGTTGATGATTGTGCATTTAGAGATTTTTTGGGCTTATCAGTATTCTATAGTGCTTGTCTTTGTATCAGTATGCTGAGTGTGAGTTTTGTCGTTAACATGACGCGCTCTTCGGCGAGCGCGTAAGCATGTAATTTGTATGAAGAAATGTACAGCACCACTAGCGGCGCGTTTTTGAAACACGACAAGTTCATACAAATTACATGCTTACGCGCTCGCCAAAGAGCGCGTCATGTTAATGACAAAACTCACACTCAGCATACTGTCTTTGACTTCGTAGCGTAACTCCTAAACTACAACGTTTTAACGAATGAAATATCTAATGTATGTAGGTAATCTATTATTTTTTTTCTTGGCACGGCAAATTAATTGAAAATTACACTCACCAATGTTTTAAGAAACATGAAACATGTTATCAGGGATCTTATAAATAACTAACTTACTTCTGTTAATAAATATGATGGAGTACGCCAGTTTATTTCATGTGTTCATGACGCATATCGTAGTTATCATTTACGGAGCGTTAAATTTTACAGCATTTTAAGCACGTAATGACATACTCGTTGTAGTGTACACCGTAGACTACTTAGGTAGTTGCCAGACGCCAAATCATCTGATAAGATCTAACACGTCAGAGTCCGCTGAATGACTGAGTCGTGAGAGAAGAAAGTTTGTCGTCAAATACTTGGAATAATAAAAGGTTACTCGTAATTTGTGAAAAGAAATTCACGTACGTAACATACTTTAAAACTCAACTTCGTGAACAAAGTGTATGCACGAACACGGCAGGTGATAGGTGATTTATTCGTAAATATTTGGACTGTTATTTTGTAATTTTAAATTATGTAGTACTAATTATTTTGGAAATCTAAACTCTTGTTTAGATTGGCTTTGTCCGGTGGATAGTAAAAATATTTTTTGCTTGTGACTGTTGTGATGCTCAATTATTTGACGGAGAAGTTATTTTATTGACATCGAATACATATACAATGTTACATAGTTGTTATATTTGTAAATATTTGGACAGTTATCATGGAACATAAAAGAAATGGATTATTTTGCAATTCAAAAAAATAGGCCTTATAAACCTTGTAAACTATTTTAATTGATATACGCAATGATTTGTTAGACATGGAGTTTCAATAATCAATCATTTATTGCAACATAATTATGTAATATTTTCATGCAGCAGTTCTTAAGTGAAATTATGTTCTACTAGTTTTTACCCGCGGCTTCGCCCGCATACGCAATATATCATTATAATTTATAGCCTATGTGTTATTCTGATATATAAGCTATATTATTGGAAAGTTTCATCTTAATCCGTTCAGTAGTTTTTGCGTGAAAGAGTAACAAACATCCATACATACATCCATCCATCCATCCATCCTCACAAACTTTCACGTGTAAAATATTAGTAGGGTAGGATATAAATTTGACCATAATATTAAATATATAGTTTTAAAATATTAATAATTTCTTATCTTCCTTTCGCGACGTTACTCGAATCGTTCCAACCAATGTAACGGAGAAAGTTATGTAAAAATGTGAACGTGTAAAGTGTTTTCAAAACTTGCAAACAAATAGTGACGCATAGTATGCTGTCCCAAATTTTTGGTAGGACATCAAACTGTTTACTATGTGATAACAACTTTAGAATTACCGCCAGCACTACCAGCAAATAAAGTTGTGAAACCTAGAGAAACCGTTTCTTAGAACTTCCTTTTATAAGAGGTATAGCAAATCTATTTCAAAGCTTAATAATTTTATTATTAATTACACAAACATGGAAAAAATATTGAAATTATTATAGTTTACTAATAATAATAATAAATAACTAATAGTAATAATACATAATAATACCAAATATACCTAAGGTTTTTATCATGAAACTGATCCCAACTCTGCATACTGCTTGTAGTTTACAATCACCGCTATTGATTTTGTAATTATTTAATATCCCTATTGTATGACGGGACTTATCACGTAATATAGTATTTAAGTTACTAATATGTATATCATGTTAACATCTTTAGTAATTATGTGTTAAAATCTCGAAAGTTTAACCCTTTACGGCGCAAGAGCGTTAATTTTCGTACTTTTTTGATATGTTATGCTACGTGGTGTATAAGTAACAGGAAAAATAATAAAAAAAATCCTAACTAAAGAAAAGTATTTTTCACTAATTTTTTTTAACATGTTGTAGAAATACAACACTGCGTAAAAACTACATAATTTTTTAAAAGCTTCATAGATATTATGTATGAGAAATGAAACATTTTGAAATAGTTATTATGCTTGTTTTAACACAGTGCAGCTCCACATTTTTCACAGGTCGTTTGCGTGTAGCTCTTGCAGCCAGGAAATTTGCTTTTGGCTTGTTTGCCAAGCTAAATAGGCCAGTGGCCAGTCGAGTATGGTCTGACATCCTTGGGTGGAAGGTTCAAGCTGGATTTTTCGTCATTTTCAGCTGAATAACACTTTCTTGGTTAGAGGTACTTTTAATTTTGTTTGCTAGTTTTATATCTGCGTAAGGTTTCAGCAATAACAAGTCTGAAGTCAGCCAAATTCAGACTTGCTAGGTCCTCCGGTTTCAACATCAATTTTTCTGTAGATAAACCAGCTATTACACATTTCCATGTCTAAAAAGTGGTAAACCAAACATATATACCCCGGTTTGCTTCGTAGCTTGATTATAGTGGCCTAATACGCCACCTGGAAGATCAACTCCTCCCATATGACGACTATATTGGGCTACAGCAAAGGGGCAATCTTCTCACTTCAGAAGTCAGGGTTATTCCAGCAAAATTTGATGCTAAATAGACAATTTTACTGTCTCTCCAAGTTGTAACAGTGATATCAATGTCATTGTAGTTACTAACTTATTCCTCAGATGTGGCCTGTGGCTGCTTCTTCAGATGTATGTCATCCGGTAATAAGCAGTTCGGTTTAGAATTTCCTGAGTATAGTTATGATGGTTGCCAAAACCAGGATACCGCGGTTTGGTAAATATTCAATCAATGACAACAATATGTAATAGTTATCTAAAAATAATTGATAGTTTTGATTTGAGGGTACTTATATCTCGAGCAAGTACTACGACATTTGATGAAGCATCAAGCTGATGTCTCTGGGGCTACTGCAGCACTGGTGTTGGACCCATGTCTTTCAGGGTTCCGAGGTATGTCCGTACTAGGTAAGGTTTAGTCAGAAGAGTCGTTCTGTCTCTTCTTCGTCATCCAAAGACGAGCTCTGAGGCGCTTCCAAAGTAAATGTCAGGTCTGCTACGTCATCACCGTCCGAGAAGTCCAGATTATTTTCCCTGTTATTCCAAGCATTTAGAAGGTCTAACAAATCTTTTTCAATTATATTACGCTGTCGACAACTCATTTTGATCCTAAAAAGTAAATATTGAAATCTAGGTAGGTTCGACAAAAAAACGAGATATTACCACGCGGTGTTGTAGATCTACAACAAGAAAAAACAAAAACATAACTTTGTAATTTCTACTTATTTTGACAAAACTAAATAAAAATAATAATATCCAAAGAGTTATCTCTGCATTGTAGAAATTTCAAAGAAAAACGTTAATGTTTTCCAACAAAAAAATATTTTTAAAATTTCACTCTCCCAACGTAAGCTGGTTTTCACTTGTTCATGGCTTTGAGTGACCAAAACATTAAAGTGTCGCCATCTGTTAACCTCAAACTTAACTAAACCTTTAGAATGGTTTGTCGTCGATCTACAACACGAAGTAAAACATTTCCATCTGCATTAGAAACAGTTTTAAGGGGTGAAAATGAACGTGTTGTAGAACTACAACACGGCGCCGTAAAGGGTTAAAAGTTATACATATTTGTAACTAGTTTTTACCCACGGCTTCGCCCGCATGATATTTTGATTTTTGACGCAATAAATCATTATAATTTATAGCCTATGTGTTATTCTGAAATATTAGCTATATTATTGCAAAGTTTCATCTCAATCCGTTCAGTAGTTTTTCGTGAAAGAGTAACAAACATCCATCCATCTATCCTCACAAACTTTCGCGTTTATATGTAGTAGGAAGTAGTATATATGTATGTAGTAGGAAGTAGGATTATTAGTATATATGTAGTAGGAAGTAGGATTACAAACCAATAAATGATAATTATTGACCGACGAAACGGAGGAGGTAGGTACTCAATTCGACGCGTATCTATATTTTATTTATGTATAACCAACCACGCATAACTTTTTACATAGTAGTCCGATTTTTTAATGGAAAGTGTATACTTCGAAATTGTTCCCATTTAAATTTTATCGAAATTGGCGAGCCATGTTTGATAAATCAACAATAATGTGAAAAATGCTACATCGATCCGTGCGAAATATTCGCGAATTCTGTACACGGTTGAAGTCGTTCATGCCACTTTTTGCGAAAAATAATTATAATCAATACGTTCCATTTTCACTTGAAAACGCTAATAACAAACCCCAAACAAAGATTTCAAGCACGAATTCGTATTTAGCTGGAAACCACAAAATTAATAACGAGAGGGAATTACTAAGTAGCACTGAACACGCATACTGGTTTTATCTCCGCAAAATTATCTAAAGCTCATAATATAACCATAAAGGTAACAGAAGCTCAGCTTATTATTACACGTAACGCTATCTTTGTCCCTTCCACGAAATATAATACTGTTGAATTCATAAGTGGCTTATACTAACTGACGGCGATTGTCGGCCACTAATGCTAGTGGTTACGAAAAATTTAACCTTTTTGTCGCGTACACGTGGAACGTGACCCGAGCTTAGTTCAAATATTTGTCGGTAAACAATGCTTTAGTGGGCGTGACTGTACTGTAGAGATAAACGGGCGTAGATCCCTGGATTCCCAGGTTATGCAACGTCTAGCGCAGCCTGCATTTTATCGACCGTTCAGGAAGAAACGCCTTTCATAAGCGTACAAATGAATTTGTATTCCTGGGCAACATAAATCTCTTGTGTTTACAACAGACGCCTTGCACTTAGATAAGTAAACACTTGAGATGTGAAACATGCTTAATCGATTATCTTCATTCGAAGCTCCAGTCATACTTACTTCCTTTGAACGTTGCTTCGTGTTTTGGAGATATAGATATCTGATAGGTTATAAGAGCGCAGGGACGTCTGCTGCATTCCAAAGTTCCTTTCACGCTTCGCAACATTCTGCGCAATGTGCCAACGGTTAAATGTCGAGCAATGGATTGCTCCGACCTCAAGATCTCTAAAATGAAACCGTGTTCCCATGAGCAAACAAAATTCAACGCTGTATTGAAATGGTTTGAAAAAAGTTTAGCGCGAAGCGGGGCATATTCCACGGTAACGCTGGTGGAACAAGTTTTTCCAATATTCGTCATCCGCTTTGGAGACCGAACCGTAACTAAGACCAATTGAATGCCCGGGACAAATAGATTTGCAAATACCTCAATCAATGCTACAGGTAACAATGTTCACGAACTCGAAGTAGATATTTGAAATATGGCGTTCACGCTCGTTGTCGTAGCAAGCACGAATCAAGATTATGATAAGGAGAGCAACATTAAACAACACGACTACGGCATTCCGCAGCTAAATGCCCTTACAAATGACCAAAGCGTTTCTAATAGCTCGACCCGTATTAAAGTTAATCTTCCAAATTCCAAGTTTGAAATCACCCTCGTCCAAGCTTGGATCGAATGTGGAATTACAACAAACACAACAAAAGTTGAAAAGGAAGGACTTTTTGTTGGGTTGATCATAGGTCTGTGTGCGGGCGCCGGGCACTCACCCTGCGGGGGTGAGGGGGGTGCTACCTCAGCTGTATACTGCGGAAGTCCCTACTATGGACCGCTTTGATAAAATGATACCGGTTTTCTGTACGGCATAGGAAAGGATTTATACTTTGATGAAAGGCTTGTATAGAATACTGTAATGCAAAATTTTCCTTTTGTGAAATATTTTACAGTAATTCAAAATTCTTACGAAGTCTTGACTCATTTGTAGGGGCCTCTTCTTATCGAACAAATGATTAGACAGATAGATCACATCTAATTTCAATAGTGTAATAATCATGGTTTGATAAGATAACAATAGATTCCTAATCGTTACTCAGAAAATGAATGCCGCAACGCCCGCAACTCACAAAGAAAAAGTTAAGGACGTCGAAGGTACAATAGCAACAAGTGTATAGCAAACAGAGGCAGACCTTCATCACCGCTATGCCATTCATACGCAAAGGTATGGACAAAAAGTCTTGCGAAAGGTCTCGCTACCTGCTTGAAAAGTCTCAAAAGAGCCCCTGAGAGGCCAGACGCGAGATGTCGATGACACATCGCTTCGCCATATTTGATTTGACAACCCAGAAGATTTAGCGGTTTACCTACTGCTTATTATTTGCAGCTGAATTCTGACTCACAGTAAACAAACAAGTAAAATATTTATTCATTCGCCTTGCATTTTGCCTGCACTTAAGTTTCTGATGTCATTGACGCCAGCCACAAATGGAACCTTACATAAAGAGCAAAAGGTCTGATTGGTGAACAAATTTCGTAAAAATTTGCATGAGATAAGGGATTTAAAGCACTTGCTGCTTTTAGAAGTCTGAGAGAATACTTATAGGAGGTCAACAGGGAAATCGCGAAAGACACGACAAAGCTAATGGATAAATTCCTCGGAGATCGTTGCAAAAACCTGCCTTTTTTGCTTTGTCGTGAACCTTGTTTTTATGATGCCCGCCCGAAACAGACTTTCGAGGTTCATCATTTGGTAAAAACCTTTCCAAGTTCTTTGAAACTGAATAAATTCTGTTTAATTTAAAATCGTACAGTTGCAATCGTAATTTATAATTTAATTTAATACGTTTGTTCATTTTGAAATCGCTTGGTATAGATGGAAATAATGACATCAGACAAGGCGCTTCTCGGAAGATATCCGGTTTATAATAATAGTGTTTCACTCTGCAGGTTGGCTAGTAATAACTTCGATTTCTTATACGGTCACGACTGCAATACAGATGATTAAGTACTGCAGGAAATGATCAATCTGATCTCTGTACTTTTGCGGCGCGTTGATGTCTTTACAAGGAAACTTTCTTAGGCAAATAACGAGGGATATTAACATCAAGGTACTAACCACGAAGTTTACTGCTATGTAAAGGTTACAGTCGTTATGCTCGGCACCTGTTGACTGCACACCTGGTTCCACACTGTATAAGTTTGGGGAGGCATGCTCGGGAACCAGTGTTTATCTCCTACATAAATATTTATACCCCGCGTCATGAGATGGGATGCTTTTCGGATGCAGGTATTCGTATTATCTTCAAAGCGTTCACTGCCCGTAGTATTCTGGTATATGCATGATTTCAGAGGTGAAACTAGTCAAGCAACTGTAGTACAATATCCGGTTTGGCGTACCTTAATCGCTGGCATCAAATCCTCTCCGACTTTCCCAGAACCACTCGTGTCATTTAACTTAATATTGTTAAAATAACGCACTTCTAAGTTACCGCACCACAGTTCACTTCACAACACAAAACGAGTTTACGAAAACGAAAAATTTGGCACATAAATATTAACTAAGAATTGATTTTTGTACGGTGTTTTGATGAGTTTTATGTTATGTTTTTTTTTCAGTTAATGTTTTGTATCGGCGATTTTAATGTGATACCGCTATGCACTATGGCGCAAGCGGTCGGTCGCACACTGTCGAAGCCGCGTACTAGCGTCTCTCGGAGGACCGAGTGGGAGGAGGGATAAGAGACAGACATACTCGCTATCTGCGAGCTAGAGCGAGACAGCTGCAAACGTCACTGTTGGCACATCTAAAAACCTGCCAAGTACGATTTGTCCTCTCTAAACTAATAAACAACGCTAGATAAAGGTTTTAACCTGCTTTCGAATCTATCAAGGTAATAGTGGTTTTACCTGTGTCCGAATGCGTGCCGATAAGGTAATTCGAATTCCTGCAGAGTGAAAAAGACAGAGGCTTTTGAGGTAGTACAGAATATAGATAGTTGTTTGTATGTAAGGGTTACGCGGTTCAAAAGAAAATGGTAATAAATTAAATTTGAATACGGCTTCGTTAACGGTCGCAGGCTTTTGGGCGAGACCAACTGTAAGGAAACTGGTTTCGAAGCTACTTTCGGGATAGTTACTATGTATTTATATTGCATAACTAATAATATTTTTTAAATGTTTACCGTAGAAGGTTTTTGAATTATGTTAGATTTTCTTGAATAATTTTTTTTTATTATAAATGTTACACATCTTATAATGATGCCAAAAATTTGAAACATAGGGCAACGTAAAAATTTTGCTGCTAAAAATCACTTTTATTTACAAGTTTTCTCGCATAATTTCATAATAAAGAAATTTTCAAGTAAATTAAATAACATATTACTGGGTATATTTTAATCTCCAACACTTAAATAACGAATTACATTTACACTTCCTACTAAAATATACAAATAAATAAATATTTTTGGGACATCTTACACACGGCCTCTGACCCCAAACTAAGCAAAGCTTGTGATATGGCTGCCAGAGACTGATATACTACATATTATACATATGAAGAATTACATTTTTCTATATGTATTATGATTTTTATATGGTTACCAGAGTCTGTTCAAAGAAATACATAATTGGTATTCATAATCATGATCGCCATCATCTCAGCCGTACGTAAGACATTACTGCTGGTAGAGTTTGTGCATGACGAAAAGCGTCGTAGGTGAGGTCGCCCGTGTGCCATTTTACTAATTTTGTTACGTTGACAACACTGCTCTGTCATTGCTAGTACAACTAAAAGTGTTTAATACTTGGTAGACACCAATTCGGTTTTCATCAGTAGACTCGCGTCTACCAAGTATAGTCAGTACCTTGGCTGCTGATTAAAATCTTATTGTCAGTTCACCGTAACGCCACAACAGTTCTCTTTTTGCACAAACTCTAGCACTCATAGCTTAGTTTGACTAAGTTTTTCTTAGCGGTCACCGAAGTTTCGGATGGGTGACGTGGCTAGACGGTTAAAACAACCGGGACCCTCAATTTGACGGGTCATCAGAGCCACGGCATCGCTCAGTTGTACCTATATGCCACCCGCGGTCACCCATCCAATGATAATAAGCATTTCACTAAAACAAAGCAATCGATTATTCAAAAAAAACCGGACAAGTGCGAGTCAGGTTCGCACACCGAGGGTTCCGTGCAAATCCAGAAAATTTCACTAAATTGGGAAGTTGTTAAAATCTCTATCTATATTTGTGAATTTAGAGGCCCTAATTTTTTGTGATTGAAATAAATATGTACAGTTTTGAGATTTATTCCTTTATTAGCTTTTGCCCGCGGTTCCGCCCGCGTGGAATTTAACTTTTGTGCTATCCCACTGGAACCTTTTATTTTTTCGGGATAAAAAGTAGCCTATGTCACTTTCCGGCCCTTGATCTATGCCAAAAAACAAGTCAATCCGTTGCTCCGTTGCTGCGTAAAAGAGGAACAAACCAACAAACTTTTCCGATTTATAATATTAGTATGATGTGTACTCTGAGACAATGCTTCTCGCCAAATTTCATAGTTCTATGTCTACGGGAAGTACCCTGCAGGTTTTGATTTTTGTGAGTGTCAAAATATGCGGTTTTTTACGACATAAACGGCTTTTACTTTTTTATACGATAACTGAGAAGTTTTTCTATTATACAACTGCAAGAGACCATAGATATACGTACACAGTTTAAATTTCAACTCGATATCTTTACGCGTTCCCGAGATAAAGAGTCTTGACATACACACAGACGGACAGACGGACAACAAAGTAATCCTATAAGGGTTCTGTTTTTTCCGTTTGAGGTATGGAACCCTAAAAATACCGATTTCGTGGTATACTACGCTAATTATCGTGGCGGAAGTCAGTTAAATAACTTTCTAATAACAATTACACAAGCAATGTTAATTACAAAAATAGCCAACGAAAATGTAAACCGCAAAATCGGTTAATTCAATGAGCACCCCAGTCTCGCCAAAATTTTGAGCAAGCCCGATAGATACTTCGAATTAAGGTGATAATTCACCATTCAGTTTCTGTTCGGGAATTGTCAACTTCGAAAAAAAAAGAGGAGGTTTGTTTTTTGTTACGATATTAACTTACACGTTGTTTTTGGACCAATTCTTAAGTAGGTATCTTTTTAGAAGAACATAGCAAAATGGTCCCTTAAAATATTAATTATTTTCGCAAAAAATTGCAACACCGACTTCCACCGTGTACAGAATTCGAATAATTTGCACGAATCGATGGGACATTCAAGTACATTTTTGTTGATTTATTAAAAACGGCTGAGCTGATTTCGATTAAATTTAAATGGAATCTGTAAAATATATTTTTTCGAACAAAAAAATATTTTTGATATCGATTAATTGGCGAAAATTTCGATTAAAATAATACAAAAAAAATACATACAGACGAACATAGTACCTCCTCCTTTTTGGATGTCGATAAAAATTGATTTCCTTTGGTTTTCTAAGTAGTAACACAAAAAATTCAGAAAATTGAGGAAAATTGCTTATTTTGTTAATATGGTTTCAAGATTTTAAAACAAATTTCATGTTAAAAAAAGTTTTAATACAATGCAGTAAGCAATCGTAGTCGTGAGGATGACGCTTTTCAAGTTTTAACAGAACTTTTTAAATGAAGTAGAACTTCGTTAATGCAGGGCGTTATCGCCTTAACCTTTGTAGGTCCAGTAAAACTGTTCCTCCGTGATTCAGAAGGTAAAAACGCGGCTACTCGCTACTCGTCTATTTGCCTTTTTTATCGACGGCACAAAGAAAAGCTTCACTCTCTTCACTTTTACCAATTAACTTGTTGTTGCACGAACGGCACTGAGACGCTTTGTTTCCGAAATCAAGTGAAAATCGACTGGTATCAGTCTGCTGTCTGACACACTTTCGACTCACCTGCTGTGAATTTTCCATTGTTTATGCAAAGCTGTAAAGACCACCCAACTTGTGGAAATCATGGTATAGGATCGATATAGATGGCACCGTAAGAAACTGGCCTATACATAAAGAAAAGAAAATAATCGGCCAAGTGCGAGTGGACTCGCACACGTATGGTTCTATACCTTATGGCCATCCGCGCCAGCCTGTTGCCGTTATTGATATCGAGCAAAAATGGCATACAATTACGTTAATTATATGGGAACCCCACTTCAATATTTGTGTTACTCTATTTTTGACCAACGAACCACCGGAGGAGGTATACTCGTAGGTACAATTCGACGCGTATCTATTTTTACCATTTACGCATAACTTTTTCCATAGTAGTCCGATTTCAATAATTCTTTTTTTATTGGAAAGAATTTACTTCCATTAAAATTTTATCGAAATCGGCTGAGCCATTTCTGATTAATCAACAATAATGTGAAAAATGCTACATCGATCCGTGCGAAATATTTGCGAATTCTGTACACGGGTGATGTCGGTAATGCCTTTTTTTTGCAGAAAAAAAATATTAGTATTTGTTGTTATAGCTGCAACGGAAATACATCATCTGTGAAAATGTCAGTTGTCTACCTATCACGGTTTATAAGATACAGCCTGGTGACAGACAGACGGACAGCGGTGTCTTAGTAATAGGGTCTTGTTCTTACTCTTAGGGTACGGAACCCTGAAAATTAAAAATCAAAAATCATCATCACTAAGCGCCACACAAATCGGCAAATGGGAAGTTATGTGCAGAGCGCTGCAGAAAAGCCAAAATATGAGTATGCGCGGGAGCCAGAGAGACGAGATGCACACCCGCCCGCCAACCTCATGCCTCCAGCGCGCTCCCTACGCCCGTGCTCAACACTACGACATGCAGCGTCGGAATTGTGCACACATGCGCAATAATTAGCGAATCACGGCAAAGTGTCATCTGCGGCAAAATTCTCATCTGCCGACTTGTGAGGCGCTTAGTATAATAAGTAGTAAGAGGCTAATGGATAAGTGGGGTCTTCCAGTCACTCCTTGGATGGGATAGGTAGACTAAATCTAAATATACCTATGTATGAATATGTGATATTTCAAATAATAATTTGGTTTGAATTCAGGTTAAGTCGTATTTAATAGTCTATAACTCAGCCTGTAACAGGTCCGTTCTGTGATGACTATTTGATTTCAGGTGGAGATTTCCATTTCCGCTTCTACGTGAACCGTTTACCTCTGAATGATTGATCGTTTAATATTCCACGTAATAAAAAAACACGATTCAAAATTAATTTAAGCTTGAAAATTCTGATAAAATATGATAATGATTGGATGGGTGGTCGTTTCCAAAAGATCCAGGTTACTGTTTCTATAGAATAATTTTAATAAGCACTTTCCTAGACCACAGCAGGGTTACGGTATAAAATGCAGCACGCTTCACTACATATTAAAAACGAACGCATTGTTAAAATAATTAAAAACCTGTTTTAGCATGTGCTAATGAAGTTATTTTATACGATACCTTACATGATACGATTTACTCACATTGAATTTTGAACCAATATTTTGTGAATTTTGAGGCCCTATTTTTCGTGATTTAAAAAAAAAATTACAGTTTTCAGATTTATTCCTATATGTGTACTCTGAGACAACGGGAAGTACCCTGTAGGTTTTGATTTTTGTGAGTGTCGAAATATGCGGTTTTTACGTCATAAACGGCTCTATCTTTTTTAATGACTAAGAAGTTTTTCTTTTACACAACAGCAAGAAACTATAGATATACGTATACAGTTTAAATTTCAACTCGATATCTTTACTAGTTCCCGAGATAAAGAGTCTTGACATACATACAGACGGACAGACGGACAAGAAAGTGATCCTACAAGGGTTCTGTTTTTCCGTTTGAGGTACGAAACCCTAAAAAGCAATTTCTGTGTCTGTCTGTCCGTCTGTGTATCCCCATATATCTTATACAATGTGTTTATCTACCGGTGTCGGAGCCTTCTATGGCAAATTTTGAACAACTTTTACCATGGGACCAACTCTGAAAACGAAAAAAAAACTGCTGTTCTATACGATTTTTTATAGACTTTCCTCAAAAAGTATGGTATAGCTGTTATTTTTGTGTTTTCAGAGTTGATCCCACAATAAAATTTATTCAAAATTTGCGAAATACTCCGACACCGGTAGACAAACACATTGTATAATAACAGATTCGAATGCGGTTTTCACTATCTTTTAGAGTGTTTTAGAGAAGATTTGCAGCTATAACAATCGTGCCTGGGCGAAACCGGGACGGGCAGATAGTATAGGTTTCTAAATATTGCTAAAATAAATTCGAAGAAGTAGAAACTATTTGTTTCAATTTCACTTTTTTCAAAATACCTCTGCAAGAGAAAAAATAGCGAAAACAATGCCAAATGCTTAGTATTCAGGTTAGCGAGCTTTGCTTGTTTCTAGTGTACTTCCGGATGTGTGGTGCTTATTATTAGCATTCGGGTACGATGAACATTTGGAAAATGTACGAGCTTAATTTACCTCTACATTGTTACTTTACCCTCATAGAAATCTAAAGAGAAGCTTTACCCCGCACATGAGACACTTATTATATGTAGCGAATACTGATACATACCTACTTACATTACATTTCATAATGCACTATTTTGTAGGCGCGTGTTAATTAGTCGTTTGTTGAGATACGTGAGTATAACAAGATTATTTTTTGCAAAAATTAGCATGACCGAATTCACCCGTGTACATAATTCGCTAATATTTCGCAGGGATCGATGTAGCATTTTTCACATTATTGTTGATTTATCAAAAATGGCTCAGCAGATTTCGATAAAAATTTAAATGGGACGAATTTCAAAGTATATTCTTTGCAATAAAAAAATAATTATTGAAATCGGACTACTATGAAAAAAGTTATGTGTGGTTATACATATAAAAATATATATATACGCGTCGATTTGAATACCTCCTCCGGTGGTTCGTCGTTCAAAATGAACTAATCAATAACGTTATGCGTAGATGTGATTTTGATCAAAAATTAAATCCTACGTTTTTTTTTTTAATAAATATTAGGGGACATCTTACACACGGCCTCTGACCCCAAACTAAGCAAAGCTTGTGCTATGGCTGCCAGAGACTGATATACTACACATATTTTTAAATACAGTAAAAGCTCTTTATTCGCGCTTCCTTTATTCGCGTTTTCACTATTCGCGGATTAAAAAATTGCGACCCAATTTCTATATTCGCGACTAAAAATTTTTTTATTCGCGGATCTAATAAGAGCATACATAATGATAAAATTATTCCAATAGGTATCCATCCCAATATCCATCCCAATATCCTAGTAAAATAGATCTTATTACATGTTTGCCTAAAGTATGTTGTTAAATGAGCCGAGGCCTTTGACACAAGCCGCCTTCGCCGCGATCGGTGATTTTGAGAATGTAAACAAACATAATGAAATCAACCTTATGACTAAATAAATAAAGTATATTTTTCAATGTTGTTGTTCCGTTTATAGTAAAAGCCGCTTTGCGTGTTTTATTGTTTCGTCTTTCATATTCGTTACAAAAATTGTGGTCGAGTAACACTTCTACTGCACTCTTCCTAGTTTATAATGTCAACTAAAAAAAATGAGAAACGAGTTTCAACACAAAAAAAATCTGTGTTACCGCTTAAAGTGAAAATAGAAATGCTTGATCGTTTATGCCTTGGAGAGTCATTTGCATCCATATCACGCTCATTCAATGTCAACGAATCAACTGTACGATCGATAAAAAATCCGAAGATAAAATAAGGTCGTCTGTAGCTTCAACTTCACTGTCAGCGAAAATTGTTCGTGATCCAGCAATAGAAAAATGGAAGTGGCGTTGTCATTATGGATCGAAGACCGCAACCAAAAAGCCATTGCCTAAGCCTTAAGATAATTAATTAAAATGTTCAAAAACTTCAATGAAATTATTTTTTTATGTATTTGTTTTTTTTTTATTTTGTCACCTAGGAACGTATCCCCTATAATCCCATATAAATAACCATTCTGTATTCACGGTTTCTGTATTCGCGGCATATTTATGGAACATATACCCCGCGAATAAAGAGCTTTTACTGTACATACTTATATAGATAATAAATAAATAACACCCAGACACAGAGCAAACACTTATGTTCATCACATAAATATTTGCCCTGGGTGGGTATCGAACCCACGCCTCTTTGATCCAGAAGTTAGGGTCACTAACCACCTGAGCCACCGAGGCAGTCTAGTTTATATGTAGTTAATATTCATACACCAAAAAATGCATCTTTACCAAACATAACTACTAACATTGCAGAAGATTTTACATTTATAAGATCGCATAAAATGATTCGTTGTGCTCCCCGAGTAATAAATGTGTAACAGTTAATTATTCTTGCTAAGCGAAATTGTGATTTTGATGTGAAACTAGATTGCGCTCGGTTGTGACATATCCCATCTCGCGAAATCTATGTGTAGCCCACTAGAAATGCTAATTTGATCTCGCTACTTGGATTGCATCGTGAATATTTTGGAGCAAATTGTAACGACTGCGGTGGCTTGGCTCGGAGAGTATTATATTGGCTTTTAATCCGTAGGTCCTCAGTTCGAAGCACGCGCCTCAGTTTGTTCAAACCCGTACTCGCGCGTATTCTATAGTTTTCCTTAATTTCAAACCGTAAGAGAGGAAAAGTTGTGGAAATCTACATACCTACGATTTTTACCGACTTCCAAATAGGAGGTACTATGCTCATCTCATCTGTATGTATGTTTTGTGTATGTTCATCGATATTATTTTTTCTTGATCGAAAGGGTATACTTCCAAGGTGGTCCCATTGAAATCTCATAGAAATCGACTGAGCCGTCTCGTAATTTCATCGTTTCGTTTTTTTGTTATGTCTTAATTTTAGTGCGCTATTAGTGCCGTAGTACATAAAAATAATGTGTTCGAATCGCGAAAGTTTAAAAACAACAACGGCTGAACCGTTTTTTGATAAATTATCATTAATGTAGGTAAGTAGGTACATGGATCTCGCATTGGTTCGTGCAAACTATCGGAATCCTGTACACGGTGGAAGTCTATGTTGCGATTTTTTACGAAAAATAATTATTCTTGTTCCTGAAGATGAATAAATACTTAGGTATATAATATTTATGTGAAGTCTATACAGGGTTATTTCTAATCAATTAGCATCCTTCTATAGGCTTATTCAAAAATTCAGTCAAAACTCAAAAAAAATCAGCTGTTCCATACATTTTGTGAACTAAATTTTTCTATGGAACAACAATTTTTTTTTTTAGTTTTGACGTAAGTCGTTAAACAAAAGTTGTTAGTTTTGATGTACAGAATAAGCCCCTAGAAGGATGTTAATTGATTAAAAATAACCCTGTATACCAACCCGTCAACCCGGACGGGTTTGTATTTTACAATGCATGATGTAACAAGGTATTTTAAAATGTTAAAGTAGGAATGTGATAAAGAATTTTGCCATAATGGAAAATTATATCTATATGAATCAAACTTCTTAGCGTCTGTGAAGTTAGCTACAAGCTGCGCACACGCCGCTTCTCGCGCAGCTTTCATAACAAATTTACTATTGCACAGTAACTCGCCTCAGAGCAGTTTCAGATTAGCGTATTTTTCTGCGCGTATAAGGTCGTTTCGGCTGCGCTTAAACACGCGCTACATTATGCGCTTCAAAAGTCGGACTCTCGTAGGTATATGGGCATATGGGGTGTTCGCCTGTGCCGGTAGTGGTGTCATGTCAGTATACGAGCTTATACCTACGAGCTTAGAAACGCGTCAACGAGTTGAGCGTGTGCCAAAAGACGCGTCTAAAAAAACGGGCTTATGCGAACGTATTAAACGCTAGTCTGAAACCATTACGATGCATCATTCACGTCAAAAAGCTTGATTCGTCCTATAACATTATTATTTATCAGCGATGCCATCCTGATAGGTATTACGGTACCAATAGCAGGAAACCAGTATTTTTCAGATCGCCAACAGACAACAGATGTCTACCTACGTGATATAACTACAAAAACGCAGGTAGAAATCACCAGTGACCCGTTTGCGCGATGAATAGTAATGTCCCAACATGGATTGTGCTCGAGTGCAGTAACATACCAATTACAGCCCGAACTTCGTTTGTAGGTTACGAATTACGATTTATACCTACATGAATTCAACGCACAATATTGCTTTGATGGTTTACTCTATCATCATTCTTATTCTATGTGGGAACGATAAGTCCTGCACCGACGTACCGCATGGGGTGTTTTGTGCATCTCCCCTTCCAGCGTCTACCCAAGCCAGTCCAGCTCCTTAAAGTAACGGAGCGTGGCTCTGAGCCGCTGGTATAACTGCTTCAGTTGCTTGGATGGTAAATAAGATGATGGCGATTTGGATGATAATGCAAAAGCGTCATGCAATCGATTATTTATTTATTATGGCTTTGCAATGCCACAGAACATACCCTACAGTTTTGTTTTCCTGCAAACAGCAACGACAAAGTGGGCTATCAGTGGCTCCAAGTGTATACAAGTGACTATTTAAGTTGCAGTGACCAGTTATGAGGCCTAAAATTAAGTCGGTTGCTTTATCATCATTTCAGCCATAAAACATAGTCCGTCCATCAGCCTTAAACGTCCACTGCCAAATAAGGCCTCTCCAGAAGAGGCCATCTACGCTACACATGCCGATACGTGGTCACCATTCGAGAACTTTACATTCCCATAAGCCATCTGTTTTTGACCAACGATCCACCGGAGGAGGTATACAATTCGACGCGTATATTTTTTTTTTATGTATAACCACGCATAACTTTTTTCATAGTAGTCCGATTTCAATAATTCTTTTTTATTGGAAATAATATACTTCAAAATTGGTCCCATTTAAATTTTATCGAAATTGGCTGAGCCATTTTTGATAAATCAACAATAATGTGAAAAATGTTACATCGATCCGTGCATAATATTTGCGTTCTAGTGATGCGCCCCGGCTTCGCACAGGTGTATTATACATATACCTAACCATTTCTCTTGAATTACTTTATCTATTAAAACAAACTGCATCAAAATCCGTTGCGTAGTTTTAAAGATATAAGCATACATGGGGACAGACAGCGGAAAGCGACTTTGTTTTATACTATGTAATGATTCTGTACACGGGTGGAGTCGGTCATGCTATTTTTTGCAAAAAATAATTATTCGATCTATGTACTCTGGTCACTGCCATTTCAATTTTCCGATTCGCTTGGCTTTGTCTTTAACTTTGGTTCTTCCACGGATCTCATCATTTCTGAGTCCACTTCGTGATAATTGTTCTCTGCTGTAACTAGCAGGTGTTTCTCCTTCCATCACGACGGTCATTTTCATTTTACTCATAATTAGGTACCTACTACCGACGGTTGGTATAGAACCAACCCCAATACAGCAAAAAAAAAACTGTTCTCTCGATAAAATCAACTTTTTTCGCGATTTCGGGGTGGGTTACGTATCCGAAGACTAATACTAATAGTGCCTAACTTCGGTGATTGCTAAAAACCAAATTACCCGTAAAACTATGAGCGTTAAAACACCACTTAAGCCCAGTTTAATTCAATTAATTAAATGCCCTCTCAAAATAATTACACAACACAAATATTCATGTAAATCATACTCAAACCTGTTCGTTATTTAATAAAGTACAAACCACCATAAGTTAATTATTTTTAACTTAGGAACACGATTCTTACGCAACAACGGTTAAATTGGTTGGTATGCAACTAAACAGCTAATTAGATTGTTGAAAAAGTTTAGACTTTAAGCTTGTAATCAATCATCTTAATTAACTTGCGTTAATTAACAGGTGTAGGTAATAGATATACATTTGTAAAGAGGTTTTAATGCAGGTGTTTATTTTATTTTGTTAGCAGTTAGCACTATGTTTACTGAGCAAGCTAGACACTAACCAGTGAACGTATGAAGTAATTACAACATTCTAGTACAATGTTAAGAAGAAGACAATAGAAGGGACACTTTAAGACAATTACAGCGAAGTATATTTAAAGCGTTTTATAGCTTTTATATACCCGCGGCTCACTGTACTGTTACTGTACCAGCCTTTTTAATAGTCCACTGCAGGACGTAGGCCTACCCACGAAGGGTGATTGGGCCACATCCACCACGCTGGCCCAGTGCGGGTTGGTGGATTCACATACGCCATCGAATTTCTTCTATGGACGCATGCAGGTTGCCTCACGATGTTTTCCTTCATAGAAAAGCCCGTGGTGTGAAATTCCGTGCATAAATTCCAAGGAATTCATTGGTACGGGACCGGGATTTGAACCCACGACCTCACGATTATAAGGCAGGTGTCATTACCACTAGACCACCACGGCTTGCACCGCGCGGCTTAGCCCGCGCGATATTTTTTGTTTTAGTCCCCATAGCAACATTTTATTTTTACGGGATGAAAAGTAGTCTATGAATGATCTTGCTGCGAGAAAAAATAACAACCCAACAACACACTTTCAGATTTATAATATTTAGAAGGATTGAAAAAAATGTCCTTACCAAGTAGAAATGACAGTTGACACTATGGACAGGGCACATAATACGAAGGACTGATGACCGATGGCGTCGAAAAGTTCTCGAATGTAGACGACATACCGGCTAGCACAGCGTCGGACATCCAATCATAAGGTGGACAAATGACCTCATTAATCGTAACCGTAAAAGTTTCTAAGACTCACGAAAGTTCATAAGACCCATCCTGCAAGCCGCTTCTAACCAGTCTTATTGGATATCTATAAGGATGGCCTATGTCGAGTAATGGACTTCTTAAATGATAATGATGTCTCCAACGCTCATTTTATGATGCTCGTCAAAGTATCGAAGCAATTATCTGATAGATGCGTCTGTATAAGGCGAATCAACTTAGTAATTATGGTGGTGATCGAACTAACATATTACGGTACCGTATAGTTGGTACCTACCTAGGTTAGTACCTGATAACCTGAGCTACTAGTTAGCCTTGCATACCTATAACAAAATGCTAGTGATCGTGCATTTATTTTGACGATACAGTGTTCCTTTAGACGACGGCCTTATTCTAAGATATCACTGTCCATTTAAAATCGTATTGATCAACTTTTACTATGGGATTAAATCCGTAATCGGCAAAAGAAAACAGCTGTTCTGTACAAAAAGTTGATCGATTCTTGACAAAGCGTATGGAACGGGCGATTTTCTTCGCGATTTGGAAACATTTGTCTATAGTGATGATGAATACAATGACAAACACCCCGAGCGATCTAGAAAGAGGCTTCTCTTTATAAGGCTTGGTCTTTAGACGGTTTTTAGGGTTCCGTACCTCAAAAGGAAAAAACGGAACCCTTATAGGATCACTTTGTTGTCCGTCTGTCCGTCTGTCCGTCTGTGTGTATGTCAAGAGTCTTTATCTCGGGAACGCGTAAAGATATCGAGTTGAAATTTAAACTGTATACGTATATCTATGGTTTTTTTCAGTTGTGTAAAAGAAAAACTTCTCAGTTATCGTATAAAAAAGTTAGAGCCGACATAAAGTCGTTAAAAACAGCATATTTCGACACTCACAAAAATCAAAACCTACAGGGTACTTCCCGTTGACATAGGACTATGAAATTTGGCGAGAAGCATTGCCTTCGAATACATATATAGGAGTAAATCTGAAATCTGTACATTTTTATTTAAATCACAAAAAATAGGGCCTCAAAATTTTCAAAATATAGGGTCAAAATTCTAAGTGAGTAAATCGTATCATGTAAGGTATCATATAAAAGAACTTCATTAGCACATGCTAAAACAAGATTTTAATTATTTTAACAATGTGTAATTTTCGATGTATGACGAGAAAAGTGAAAAAAAAAAATTTTTGTCGATGGTTATAGTATAGGGATTTTAACAACTTACTTCCAAATTTTGTGTAATTTTCTGGATTTTTACGGAACCCTCGGTGTGCAAGTCTGATTCGCACTTGTCCAGTTTTTTTAGGCCTTTCCTGGCTGCGTTGTCCGCCAGGCACCCACTCTGTGACTATCCTAACCCATCGATGGAGGTCCGCGCCACGTGCCCAGTCCAATCCCTGCCTTGTCAATTGGTCATGCCATTTTTTGGGAAAAATAATGTAGAAATAGCTTATAAAACCGCAAAACGCACGTTTTTGAAACATAAGATGTAAGTTGCAGAACTCAGTGTTGTATGAGCAATAATAGATATAATTAGCGATTTGAGATCTGTATGTTCCTAATAATTGAAATTAACTAAAACTTGAACAGTTTAAACACATTGTATCTCTGACTAACCATGATGGGGAAACTTTTTCTAGTTTTAAACACGTTTGCCATAGCATTGCTAATTTTAGACACTTGTCTAGACTGGCACTGCTCTAGCCCCGAGATCTAACCTGAGTTAAACTCGAGAACAATTCAAATGTAATCTGCCATACCATGACCGTGCTAGGAACCTTTAATAAGCGCGATTACAGAGGCGCCACCGTAATTATATTAGCTAAATACCTAGTATTGTTCTGTTTCTTTTTCACTTTAGGCATTCGATAGAGAGAACGCTTTTTACGTTGCTATTAAATTTACGCTGGCGCCTCTGTAATAGGGTTTACTGTTGCCACTTATCGGTTTTTATAGTGGCATTTTGAAAGGCACATTTTTTTTTACTTTTTGAGATAAATTAATACCAGTAGAGTCGCGGCGACATACCTATACATAGTGACAGCAGCATGTCACATTTGCATGCCAAAAGGCAGAATATGGAGCTCGATTTTTTTCTCTTCTGTGATTTTTATGTATTAATGCCAACCCATGTCTACGGAATAATATTTAGCTAAAGGCACTTTTAATTTAAATTGAAACGTGTTGTCTAGCACACACATTATTCGGTCGATGGATATCTATTTCAGTGAAACTGTCTCGTCGCCAATTCGTTGACGCACTCAACAATTTCCGGTTGAAAATTTTACTTTCTCTGCCAAAATCCACGTATTTGAACTAAATTTTTATTAAACACGGTAAGAATTCGATCAGCCAAATTAAAAGTAATGTTAAATATGCGGATTTTAACGGATTATTTTAAAGCTTTTTCATTTCATCTTAGCCACGCCATTTTGTTTTATTTGCTAGTGTGTTATTAATTTGCTGTTTGGGTACCAACTTGCGATATTGTTTGTTGTTATTATACCTAAATTATGAATAGGTAAATTTTATTCTGAGTCCAACACGAATTTAAAATATTTAAAAACATCAGACTATAAAATCTCATTCTTCTGTACAGTAAATTAAACATAAACTCAGTAAAAAAAATGAATCAGCAGGTTTTGCGCAATTTTAAGTTTAGATCCAAAATAATTGTTTTACAAGCTTTAACTTGCAATAGATGTTTGTAAGTTCGGGTGGAATCTTGCAAGTTAAATTTGACCAACTTCCCGGTTTCCGATTGAGCTGAAATTTTGCACGCATATGTATATCTGTGACAGTGCAATAATTTGATACCATGGAGCTGATCTTATGCTTATGATGGAGTCGAAAGATAGCCATAGGAACTCCTGTACTAAACAAGATAAACCCGTCATGTTTGGGCTCGTTTTACTTGTCCTGGCTGGCACTCTGCTGCTATATTTTATTTGTTTGTTTATTTATTCATCACAAATATTGATACAATTTTACAATGGAATGTACCAAAAAATCATTTTGATTTGTCTAATCAATGTACTGATTGATTTATGCTTATTTTAGTAATAACTTAGCAATTATCATAAATGATATCCAGGATCTCAAAAGCTTGTATTGAAAAAGTTATATTTTTGTTACAATTTATTGGTAATAGGTAATGTTATGATTATATCCACAGAACAGCGAACTACTATTATATCCAACAGCATCACTTATTGGCTAAACACACTAAACTACGCAATTACAACATTTATTTCATGAATTTAACAAATATTGCCATTACATAAAGAGATGTTTACGAACTAGACGCCATAATATAAAAGCCCCTACGCCATGCGCCATGGAAAAGCTTTGCTACGTCTTTATACCTAGACGAAGCTAACGAATGTTCCCGCATACACAATGCGTCTAGACTTTTAATTACGGCACCTCTGCAAGCTGTGAAAGATACTTACAGCTAGGACAAGCAGCTTGCTCGTTTATAAACATAATTTAGACAACGTTGCAAAAATGCTCTCGACGCTTTTTTAGAGCCCTGACTCATCACAGAGAAGTGATAGCATATAATATATGTATTTTAAGTTCTCATGACGAAATGAAATGGTGAGTAAAAAAATGGTTTTCTGTAAAGTCAGTTTGTGGTCGATAATTTTTCACGTGAAAACATCATAAGAAAACATTGTTGAAATCTATGTTTTGAATAAATATTTGGTGTATTTCCGCTATCTTGCAGGCAAATAAGTTTAAGGGCATTAAGGACATTTATAAAAAAAAATATACACGATTACTAATATTACACCATTTTACATTTAAATAGTTAATTTTACAAAATAGATAAAATAATAATAAATATCAATTATTTTCACTACACTCTATTATATATATTTATTTTTTATTTTTAAATACTCTATTAATAATCCGTTAACCACAAATAAATATATAAATATTTAAAAAATAATAAGACAAAATATTGAAAACACTTCACTAATAAATAACACCCTTATTCTCACTGCACTACACTCTGTTCGACACGTGTTTCGCCTCTCAACGAGGCGAGAGAAGAAATTACTATATAATCTAATACTACGTACGTTAGTATGTCATTGTAATCAACTAAGAACCTACTTCTATGAACTGTGCACTTTTCTTGTATAATAGCAAAATAATGAACTGTGTTGTACTTAGTAACTAGGCATCTTCAGGACGTGTTGACTCTTCGAGGTCGCTCACCACCACTTTTTTTTTTATAAATGTCCTTAATGCCCTTAAACTTATTTGCCTACAACAAGATAGCGGAAATACACTAAATATTTATTCGAAACGATTTGAAGATGAATTTTCGCAAAGTAACGCCTGATTTAATCAACTAAACATTGTTGAATCAACAATTGAAATAAACCGAACGCTTACGCTGATCGTGGCTCTCTATCGCTTATTCCGCGCTCTCGCTTACACGCTCGACTCAAGCAGAACGTGACACTTTTTCAAGTGTGCAGCCGGCGTTCATCGATTTATAAGACGTTGTAGGGCGTAGGCCTACCCACGAAGGATGATTGGGCCATATCCACCACTCTGGCCCAGTGCGGGTTAGTGGATTCACATACGCCATCAAACTTCTTCTACGGACATAATTATGCAGGTTGCCTTACGATGTTTTCCTTCACCGAAAAGCAAGTGGTGTGAAATTCCGTAATGTGTACCGGTATGCAGGTAATTGGCGACAAAAATATCCTTATTTTAAACCGTAGTAATGAATTGAAAATTTTCAATATATTTGTAAGACAACGCGGCGACGCCTACTATGCCTAGCCATATGTTATTTAATTTTAAAGCCAAATAATTGAACAACAATCCAAAAAACATAATTTTGATTGTGGCTACTAGCGCACTTGTAGCCTTAAAGCCTATTGTCATAATAAGATATATGCAAAGGAAAAGCATCTCAAAGAAAGAGCGCAAATACAGAGTAGAGTTGTGACAGGGCTAGATAATATTACAACTGTAGATAGAACAATAAAACAGAACAAACTTCAGCGTAAACAGACCACAGAGAGGACAAAGCAAAGCTGTCAGCTCGGAAACGGCTGAAACACTGAAATGCCTGTGGACGCCGTGATAAGAACTTCAGTTCTTTGTTAGCGTAATGTATGACTAGAGCAAATTTATTTTACGTGTATTAGTTTAAGAAATATCTGTAGCATATATGAATCAGAAACACACAATACGTTTTTATGGTTCCGTACCCAAAGGGTAAAAACGGGACCCTATTACTGAGACTCCGCTGTCCGTCTGTTTGTCTGTATTTATGTCTACCACCAGGCTGTATCTCATGAACCACATATGCTAGAACGTTGACATTTTCACTGATGACGTATTTCTGTTGCCGCTATAACAACAAATACCAGAATAGAAAAAAAATATGGGGCCTGTTGTATGGGAGCCCCCCCAAACAACAAACCTGAAAAATATGAAAATATTTGCGTAAAAATATGACTTTTTAGAGGATTATAACTTTGAAGTCATGTATAAAAAAAACCGGACAAGTGCGAGTCAGGCTCGCACATCGAGGGTTCCGTACAAATCCAGAAAATTTTACAAAATTGGGAAGTAAGTTGTTAAAATCTCTATCCTACTAATATTATAAACGCGAAAGTTTGTGAAGATGGATGGATGGATGTATGGATGTTTGTTACTCTTTCACGCAAAAACTACTGAAAGGATTGAGATGAAACTTTGCAATAATATAGTTTATATATCAGAATAACACATAGGCTATAAATTTAATGATATATTGCGTATGCGGGCGAAGCCGCGGGTATAAACTAGTACTATATACTATAACCACCGACAAAAATGATTTTTTTTTCTCTCGTTTCTCGTCATACATCGAAAATTACACATTGTTAAACTAAAAACCTGTTCATGTGCTAATGTAGTTCTTTTATATGATACCTTAGATGATACGATTTACTCACTTTGAATTTCGAACCCATATTTAGTGAATTTTGAGGCCCTATTTTTTTTGTAATTTAAATAAAAATGTACAGTTTTTAGATTTATTCCTATATGTTTACTCTGAGACAAGCTTCTCGCCAAATTTCAAAGTCAACGGGAAGTGCCCTGTAGATTTTGATTTTCGTGAGTGTCGAAATATGCGGTTTTTTACGATATAAACGGCTCTAACTTTTTTAAACGATAACTGAGAAGTTTTTCTTTTACACAACTGCAAGAGACTATAGATATACGTATACAGTTTAAATTTCAACTCGATATCTTTACGCGTTCCCGAGTGACATACACACAGACGGACAGACGGACAGCAAAGTGATCCTACATTTACTGATCCTACACATTTTACCGATGTAGCGAGGTTGAAGCTTATTGAGGCGCACAACTTTTATCTTACATCAAAGTATTAAATAAGAATGTTTCCCGGCAGCGTTAATTTTCGCGATTTGAACAAATAACTTAATTTTATAACAGTAGCAAACTTTATCCACGGTTCCTATAAATTGTTAGCTTAATTACTTGGGGCCCCAAACGGTGTCACGGAATATTCAGAGGCTAAGTTAGGTAGTTTATCATTAATTTCCTACCTTAACGGCATGGAAATAGCTTTTCCAGTGCTTTCCCAAGAACGAGTGTCCAACTTTGGATTTGTGTGTTTCAAGCAAGATCAACCTGCGAGTTGCTTTTACCGATGTTATTACACTTGGCTGTATGTTTTACAAGCTTTCATTTAACTTGCAATGGATGTATGAAACTTCGAGTGGAATCTTGCAAGTTAAACTTGACCAACTTCCCGGTTTTCGATTAAACTGAAATTTTGCACGCTTAATGTATATTGCGTGACAATGCTATAATATGGTACTATGGAGCTGATCTGATGATGGAGTCGGAAGGTGGCCATAGGAACTCCTGTACTAAACAAGATAGACCCGTTGTGTTTAGGCTCGTTTTACTTGTCTTGGCTGGCACTTTGCTGCTATTCCAGGGTCTCAAAAGCTTGTATTTTTAAAAAGTTATATTTTTATTAATATTTATTACATATTCACAATACGAGCACTCTTTGAGAGCGCATCGAGCGTAGACGCGATTCGCGAACTAAGGAGACGGCGAGGGGACGGAGCGCGTCTTCGTATGGTGAAATTAACGATAAAAATTCATACAAAATTATCAAGTCAACTTTTTAACTATTTTATGTGATCTGCCAATACTTTAGTTACTAGATACTTAATACATTAAACATCATTTAAAATATACTGCTTAAAGAAACTCGTCAAGAAATAAGATCTTCTATCAAATAATTATTTTTTGCAAAAAATAGCATGACCGACTTCACCCGTGTACAGAATCATTACATAGTATAAAACAAAGTCGCTTTCCGCTGTCTGTCCCCATGTAAGCTTATATCTTTAAAACTACGCAACGGATTTTGATGCGGTTTGTTTTAATAGATAGAGTAATTCAAGAGAAATGACAACATAATAAGCCTATAAACAAATAAATAAAATACTGCTCGCCTATAAACAAATAAATAAAATACTGCTCGCCTATAAACAAAATAAATAAATAAAATGTTTATATGTATAATACACCTGTGCGAAGCCGAGGCGCATCGCTAGAACGCAAATATTATGCACGGATCGATGTAACATTTTTCGCATTATTGTTGATATGTCAAAAATGGCTCAGCCGATTTCAATAAAATTTAAATGGGACCAATTTCGAAGTATACTTTTTTCAATAAAAAAGAACTATTGAAATCGGACTACTATGAAAACAGTTATGCGTGGTTATACATAAAAAAAATATATGTACACGTCGAATTGTATACCTCTTCCGGTGGTTCGTCGGTCAAAAAGTACATTACAAACCTTCAAAAATGCCTATTCCAAAATCTGAATGCTCGAATATTAACACAACAATCAATCGTACTTATTAACACAAAAGTGGACATAGGTGGCCTGATTAAGATCGCAGGATCGCGCAGCATTCAAGCCGATGACGTTCGGTCCTATTGTAAATCAATGGACCTATTATACCCCAGCAGAGGAAGTCTTACGGTTTTTTTGCGATTTTTTTTAAAATGGCTTACGGTTGAAATGAACTTATTCCTTATTTTGGTAGTACCTAATAACACCGACAAAACGTAAACAACATAAATAATGATGCCCATCAAAAGATCGCTTTAAGCCCGGCTGGCTCGCGTCACATCCACGCGTGAATGTGGGGAAAATCAACGCTAATAGAAGTGAAAACGCCATAACTTTGCCACTTATAGGAAAGCTGGTACTTCTCTTAGCATCTTGTCGATTTCTATTTACTAGAGAGAATAGCCCTTTCGACAACTTTTTAAATTGGAGACGATACTTTCTAGCAAGGAGCATATTAACCAGTGGAGAAAGTGCGCGGGCCGGACTCGCTCACCATCGATAGGCGCTTTAGATGACTACCGACTAGGGATGCTCGTTCCAGGTGTTTGTATCGATACTTTGGATTGTAATGGATTGCATCGCAGTGTATCGATGTTTCGATACGATATTTTGGATCGATCCGGTATCGTATTTTAAAAAATAGAACATATTGTCTTTTTTACCATCAAAGTTTATTGTTTTAGGTACATAAACAATACTTATTTACGTCGGCCAACCTGTAAGTGGCAAAGTACACAGAAATAATATTTTCTAAAGCCGCTCTTTGTTGCGACGATACGATTGTGTGGTTTCGATAATTTATTTGATCCAGTATCGTGTCAATAGTTAAAAAGATGAATTATTGCGATACGATATTTTATTCAAAGTAGAACCAAGTCAAAAATATCGATATCGATATTTTCCTAGTGATATTTTTGGCACCACTACAAGAAATGTTGTCATTGCGTCATTTTGGCGTCAGCCAATTACAGCCAGCGAAGCTTACCTCTCCCCCCGCTTAAAATCGGTGACCTATTGTTTCAACAAAAACGGGGCCCATGCGCTCTCCAGTGGAGACTTCTCCATGCTTTCTAGCGAACCAACAAAATCTTAACAACTTTGATTGGTATAAAATCTGATGCTTCTCTGTTATAGTTAGATTGATAATTAAACTGTAACATTACTGTAATCAATAACTATATTAAACGAATTGCAATAATTCACACATTTTCTTAACATTAACTATGCGACGGCAACTGACTAATGTAGTTCTTACTTATTACGTGCATGCATACATTTTTGTGCTAAGCATACAGTTGTGAATGCCACTCGCGGTCACCTATCCGAAGACTAACCATGCTAATCATTGCTTCACTTTTGTATAAATAATAGTTTGGTGAAAATTAGCTTTTACAACTATAATACGGAGACGAAGACGTCTAAATTTAGGTACAAAGGTTTCTTTACACGCTTTTAGAAAGGCAATTAGCGTCACAAATTATCACGCTGGAAACGTCTATCGGGTTTCCTCACAAATGGGTTTTAAACTCGTTGCTACAAATAGCCTTGTTTATGGAACGACCCATTTGATAAAATACAAAGCAATGTGCTAAAGACCAGCAGACCACAATTTATATCGTCGTGAGCATCGTACCTATCTTTATTTGGTCTAGTCGCCCACATGCAATCTTTAACTCATCATCTTTAATTTTGCTACCGGCTTTCCTTTAAAGAAACATCTTTAGATATTTATTTTAAGCATAACAAAGTCAAAGTGAACAAGTATAGGTTCTTCTTAATTCGTATGCTTTTTTTTTAATGACAATACTACACTACTACTACATAGAAAGCAATTGGATTATCCACAGACCCTTGAAGGTCTAAAGATAATCCAAGTGCTCAAGCCCACTGCCAGTTGGCAGCGTGCCCACGCTGAATGGCAATGCTTATACGTTGAGCCAATCTATGTTTTGAATTAATATTTAGTGTATTTCCGCTATCTTGTTGTAGGCAAATAAGTTTAAGGGCATTAAGTGCATTAAGGATATTTATGAAAAAAAAAAAAAAAAATTACAAACAATTACTAATATTACAATAATTATACATTTAAAAAAATACTTAATTTTACAAAATAGATAAAATAATAATAAATATCACTTATTTTCACTACACTCTATATTATATATTTTAAAAATAGTTACAATAATAATCCGTTAACAACAAATAAATATTATAAAAATCTTTTAAAAATAATATGACAAAATATTGAAAACACTTCACTAATAAATAACACCCTTATTCTCACTGCACTACACTCCGTTCGACACGTGTTTCGCCTCTCAACGAGGCATCTTCAGCACGTGTTGACTCTTCGAGGTCGCTCGCAAGAATCTTCGAGCGATTCTTGCGAGATATTTTTTTTTTTTTTTTCATAAATGTCCTTAATGCACTTAATGCCCTTAAACTTATTTGCCTACAATAAGATAGCGGAAATACACTAAATATTAATTTAAAACATAGATTTGAAGATGAATTTCCGCAAAGTAACGCCTGATTCAATCAACTAACGTTGAGCCAAATAAACACCAGCATTTTGGTCACGCGTCGCGTCCACCAGACGCTCAGAAAGACTTTTGAAAACGAGATGAGCTCCCGGCCCCCACGGACCCAAAGTCTCAACTCCAAATGGCTCAATTCGTATGCTACATCTTTGACTACAACGTTGCTTTCCATCGGGCGAGTTGCTGGTCAACCGCGGCTATATTCGCGACAAAAAAAATGTATCGAATGTAAAATGTCTACTGTATGTTGCTCTCATATATTTTAGGTTTCATAAGTTATGTAAATAAACACTATAGCGTATGTATCGAATATGTGGTGATAATTTTTTCAAAAGATGTGCTAGGCTTACAGAATCCAATCTAAATAAGGCCCAATTTCTATACCTAACTGTTGACAAATATTTACTTCAACTGGGCTTAATTCATAAAACAGACATTGACTCAATTTTATAATTATAGATTACAAAATTAAAGAAATTACATTTTTAAAAGCCCATTAAGTACAGTGTTCTCAATATATTTTAGAGTGGGTTACAGACCCTTTAGTTTTGCATAACTATCCTGGAGTATAGTCATTAGTGAATGAGATCTGCGCTACACGCATGCAGCAGCCGCACTGACGGAAGGCGGCGCTACGACAGCTGGAAGACGATGGAAGCCAAGATCCATTTTGGGGTCACAACACCAACGCAATACGAAGTAAAATAAGCTTAATAAGCTTACTGTATATATCTACGATGGTACAAGGTGGACGGATGACCTCATTAAGACCGCAGGATCACGATACAAGCCGTTACCAGTGGGTCTTATTGGAGATCCATAAAGTAGGCCTATGTCCAGCAGTGAACGTCCTAGGGCTGATGAATGGATGCGACAATAATCTGACTCACCATTCCCAAAGATGCACCAAGCAGTCGAACATGACGCACCCGTGCTCCGTGCTCATGCACGAAGCCGCAGCTGGGGCCGCCGCCATCTTGAATCTCTCCAGCGCGATCTAATCACTGCTGCACTGCCGGAAACTCCAAGAATGTAAACTCTGGAAGGAGAAAAAGTGGCAATTTAATATTTGCATTTTGAAAATTTAGCAAAATAAATATATTGATGTGACTGAAAGTGAAATCATGCAGTATTTTAGAGACTTATTTATCACACAGTCAAGGGAGATCAAGTCGTATTATAGATAATTATACCCAATGATTTTGTTCTTTCATTCCGAAACACGCTTTCCCCACAGCCAGTTTGGCAGCTAGAGCCTCCGAAAACTTGATGTGCTTTTCATAAATAAATACTTTTTGACTGACGAACCACCGGAGGAGGTATACAATTCGTGCATAATATTTGCGTTCTAGCGATGCGCCCTGGCTTCTCACAGGTGTATTATACATTTTTTTTTTATTTTTTTTTTATAATTGTTTATATTACATATAAACATTTATCTTGAATTAATCTATCTATTAAAATAAACTGCATCAAAATCTGTTGCGTAGTTTTAAAGATATAAACATACATGGGGACAGACAGCGGAAAGCGACTTTGTTTTATACTATCTAATGATTCTGTACGCGGGTGAAGTCGGTCATGCTATTTTTTGCAAAAAAATATTATTCTTTATTGAATTTGGATACCTAATAAACAGTAGGTATGTAATACGATGACTGCGATATTGTTTATTTTGTTTTAGATTACTATCGACGCGGTGAACTTCGTTTCTCACAATATCTCTTTATAAATTATAGCCAGCAAACCAACAAACTTTTCGGATTTATAATATTAGTATGATGTGTTATTCTGACATTACTATGGCAAAGTTTCATCTCAATCAGTTCAGTAGTTTTGCGTAAAAGAGGAACAAACATCCACACATACAAACTTTCGGATTCATAATATGTACCTATTAAGTGGGATTTCAGACAATTTAATTGTAAATATACGATTTACAGCAGTAAAATGCTAGCGTACCTACACATTTACAACTGGTGTGACCTCCCTTATAAGTAAAAGGTACAAGCAATCTTAAGCGCTGGGTAGACACTTCAGAATATAAAGCTTACTTTGTATTCTACTAGTATAACGATAAAATGTTGCTAGCTACGTCTTAGGTAACCTAGAGCAGTAAAACATTTCACCTATTAAGCCTTAAAGACCTTATAAACCTGGGGCATGGACGTATTTAGGTTTCAGTTGAAGTTAAATCTTGTGGCTAACCAAAGGGGCAAATATGTGGACATTTTTGGAAGAGTATATCGATGTTTATTCTACAAAGAGCAGAAACAAACGCCAACCTAGATTAAATTAGCGCTTTCAATAGCCGCAAGAGCAACTAGCGAAGTGAAGAACAATCTGGGGTAATTGTATTCACTATCTTTTAGACTATATTTTCAAAGGTTTGTTTTTTGAACTAAAAGTATTTCATTTGTAACCGGGCGAAGCCCGGCTAGTGTTAGAATATTTCTATGACTTATGAAATACATTCTGGATTAAAAAAATATCTTAGCACAACAATTTCAGACCCAGATTCCGTCGCGAAATCTACGAGCGAATATCTAAAGAGTCACAATCGTGCAAAAAACGTGTCCGAACCAAAACTCTGCCGAAGCTACGTAGTGGGCAGGTTTTTTAGTTAGTCCTAAGGCGATTGCAAACTGACTACAACGCCGCGCGATGCCACGCCGCAATACTCCAAAATAATCGGCTCAGTTACAAGCACTAATTAGGTGACATAACGTCGTCATTATGAATTATTTAATGTAAATATCTAAGTCGGTATGTATGACGACGCTCGGACATTTTTTTACTACTTTCACTTAGGGACTGGTTCTGTAGATATTTGCTCGAAGCGCGGAATCCACAATTTTCCATTTGTATAATTCCATCAGTTTGTGCAACCGCACAAATTGCGCGGAATGCTGGCTGCCGGGACTCAAGGAATTGTTTGCGGTTACGTAACGGTGGAACTTTCGGAATGGTGTTTGTTCAACGTGATGATTATTACATTTTTTTTACCGACTTCCAAAAAGTAGGAGGATCATTTACGCGTGTCCTGCGGAGGATGAATACTATTTTTGTGCATGTTCATCGATGATTTCGCCAATTGTAAACCGAATCAAAAATATATTTTTTTTTAGTTCGAAACAGTATTCAGTTCGAAAACTTACTCTGGAGGTGATTTCATTTAAATTTCACAAAAATTGGCTGAGTCGTTTTTGAAAAATCAACAATAAGGTAATCAATTTGAGTGAATTAATCGAATTTTGTATACGATGGAAGGCGGTTTTGCCATTTTTTTGCGAAAAATAGTTATTTTTTCCCTTTTTAGGGTTCCGTACCTCAAAAAGAAAAAACGGAACCCTTATAGGATCACTTTGTTGTCCGTCTGTCCGTCCGTCCGTCTGTCCGTCTTACCGTCTGTGTGTATGTCAAGACTCTTTATCTCGGGAACGCGTAAAGATATCGAGTTGAAATTTAAACTGTATACGTATATCGATGAATTCTTTTAGTTGTGCCGTTTATGTCGTAAAAAACCGCATATTTCGCACTCACAAAAACCAAAACCTACAGGGTACTTCCCGTTGACAGAGAACTATGAAATTTGGCGAGAAGCATTGTCTCAGAGTACACATATAGGAATAAATCTAAAAACTGTACATTTTTATTTAAATTACAAAAAATAGGGCCTCAAAATTCACAAAATATAGGTTCAAAATTCAAAGTGAGTAAATCGTATCATGTAAGGTATCATATAAAAGAACTTCATTAGCACATGCTAAAACAGGTTTTTAATTATTTTAACATTTTCAGTAATTTTCGATGTATGACGAGAAAAGTGAAAAAAAAAACTTTTTTTGTCGATGGTTATAGTATAGAGATTTTAACAACTTACTTCTCAATTTTGTGAATTTTTCTGGATTTGTACGGAACCCTCGGTGTGCGAGCCTGACTCGCACTTGTCCGGTTTTTTAATGTAAATAGTACTTACAAGCTTACGTTTGACTACAACCTGCCTGATGAAGCCTGCAGATATGATATAATTATATAGCTATATATGTAGAATTACCTACAAGTTGATTTGAACTGATTACTTAAGGCTGCTATTCTGCGAAATCGCGTCCGAATAAAACGGTTTTTTCACGATTTTTATTTTTATCACGAAAAATCTCTAAGAAAAAAAAATATGTTACCTTGTATGGAATATAAGAAGTGATTTCTTTAAGTTATTTTTCTTCTTTTATTGTCGTAATAGCACCAAAAAAAATCCCCAAAGCAAGTCTAAATTTCACAGTTGCAATCATTTTAATCCATCGGTGAACGAAGTTTTGTTTCTTTTGACAAAAGTCGAAGAACAAATGTTAGTTTTGTTGTACAAAATAAGCCCCTAAAGGATGCTAATTGATTAGGAATAACTCTGTATATAGCCAGGAAGAGAGATGGAGATTTCCTCATACTTATTATACTCATCCGACTTGTTTAGAATCCGGATTACACCCTTTCTGAGTAACCCTGTAGGTAAAAAAATTGCCATTGAGAATTATATTATCTTTCAATTATTTCATCATAAAACCGATTCGCATAATTACTTAAGTCTTGTTTGACCTAAAATAACTCTTTTTCTAGGAATGATTGCAAAGAAAGTTTTTTTACAATTGTATTCATTAGTTAGCGTTAAACTCATTTCAAAGTTTACCGAGAACTCAACTGCTTTGTACAGCTTTAATTATTCGGAAACTTTTTTAGCGATAAAATTCCGCTTTAGTTGTTTAAAATCACTTGTAATGAGAGGTTTGATAAATTTTAATAGAGATACAAGGTGTCATCAGTGTAGTCGAGTATCTTTTAAAGCTCCAATTTATATGAAGAAGTTAACTCGTATTGGCAAGTTAAAAAGGCCTGCCCAATGCAGGGCATATCCCTGAGGTATGAAGGCCGATAGGTTTGAAAAGTTCTCGAATGAAGACCCGCAGCGTAAGACGTCCACCAACAAGGTGGACAAAAAAACTTATCAATATAACGCAGGAACCCACTGGATGCAAGCCTGCTTCCAATCGATCTTATTGAAAATCTTTAGGGAAAGCCTATGTCCAACAGTAGACGTTCTACAAGTGATCAATCGATGAATAAAAGATCAGTCATAAATCATAAAAAAATGTTATCAGTACAAAGTAATAACCATTATTAGTTGTTTAGCCCTATCAGAGACTTTCGGGCGGCTGGGCCACCTGGGCTAGGATGCGCGCTACGAAATGTTTCTTTCGTAGTGTCAGAACGTGACAGCGTTATATAGCAAAGTAATTTAAATATATATCACTTTTTCATACGTCGAAAAGAGTTCGTGGCTTTTCTTGGTCGCATGGTTGACTAGCAGAGCTACTACCGCTACTATCGAACTTACTTGATACCAATTACAACACCAACCCCACCACTATTACGCAAATATACCAAGAACAATTAGTTCTCGCCACTGAAATGATAATATCAGAAATCCAGTACTAAAATATAGGTAACCTCGACATCTACTACGGTCGTGCTTATCTGCGTAGCTGTTACATGAATCACGTACAAGAAAGCCGATTGTTTACTATCTGTCTCAGAGGAGAACCCGCGTGGACGGTGTTCGATCAATACAGGAAACACTTTTTCATCACATCTATTCGAAAAGGACTACTCGGTTCACCTTTAAGTGCGCCCAAAGTAGGTGTTTTCTATAAGGAACTTATAAGTGCGACGGAATTATCTTTGCCGCGCACTTTTTGAATTTGAAACAAATAAGTGCGCCGGAATTATCTTTGCCGCGCACTTTTTGAATTTGACACAAATAAGCGCGCCGGAATTATCTTTGCCGCACACTTTTTGAATTTGGAAGTATTTGTAATGTTCAGCGCCAAGAAAATGAATGAAAAGAATGTAAATATACCTAAGTTTTCATTTGTTTCATTATTAGATACCATTTAATTTCTTTTTTTTTTTTTTTTTTTTAAATGACAATACTACACTACTACTACATAGAAAGCAATTGGATCATCCACAGACCCTTGAAGGTCTAAAGATAATCCAAGTGCTCAAGCCCACTGCCAGTTGGCAGCGTGCCCAGCATGCTGGCAGCATTGCCACGCTGAATGGCAATGCTTATACGTTGAGCCAAATAAACACCAGCATTTTGGTCACGCGTCGCGTCCACCAGACGCTCAGAAAGACTTTTGAAAACAAGATGAGCTCCCGGCCCCCACGGACCCAAAGTCTCAACTCCAAAAGGCTCAAATATGTAACCACTCCCGAGGTTAGCATATTTGCGCCGCTTGTGCTGCTCAGCCGAATAATATTTAATTTCAATTTAGTTATTACTCTACGTTTTATTAAATAATAACATTACAATAAAATATGAGGTGCCTATTATTTTCTCATAGAGGTGATGAAAAGTAGAGTGACTCGGGCTCAGTAACAGAAGGCGGCCTTATCGCTGGAAGCGATCTCTTCCAAGCAACCCATACAGACGCTACGAGATGTGTAGCTACTCAAATTATAGATGATGGTAATTTATTCGCCATGTCGGTTCTTTATTGCTACAAGCGCTAATACAATGGCCAAAGTAGCGGTTGTCATCGAGCGTCGTGCTCCATTTCTCCCATGTTGACCATCGAGATTTTGCCAAGCCTATTACCGGTATACTGCTGTTCTTTCAAATTCTAATGATCCGTAAAATTGTGTGATAAAGGTGCAGATTTGATCAAAACGAGCTACGTAATTTGTGTAAGATAAGTTCTTGAGACCACCTAAGTACAAGCAAGCGCAGCGTAACCTACGAGGTGTATTGACACTAGCTACGAGTACCACATCAAGACATCATACAAAGAATGACAGATGGGGCCGCAAAGTTCTCGAATGGCGATCACGTGCCGTCAAGCGCAGCGTAGTATGTCCCCCGACCAATGATCTAATGATGATGATAATAATTGTTACTCGTATGTCTACGGCTGATAATTAAATGATATCTAATAATTGGAAAACTTCATCATCATCATAAGTTCTAACTGGTAGAGAGCGATCAAGCTCTGATCAGCGCAAAAATTAAAAAAATACCGTAGTTTCTCGAAAATACCGCTACAGTTAGAACAAAAGGCTCTGCCTAAATACAATATTAAGTACATCAAAATCGTTAGAGCGTTTTCGAGATCAGAATTTTGTACAAATATAGAAACAACTAGTTTTTACCCGCGGCTTCGCCCGCATACGCAATATATCATTATAATTTATAGCTTATGTGTTATTTGATATATAAGCTATATTATTGCAAAGTTTCATCTCAATCCGTTCAGTAGTTTTTGCGTGAAAGAGTAACAAACATCCATCCATCCTCACAAACTTTCGCGTTTATATATTAGTAGGATATAGTAGGAAGGATAGGATTATACAAGAATTGGTCGTTAGATACTTAACCAAGTATGTATACAGGGTTTATATACATTTCTAATCAATTAGCATCCTTTTAGGGGCTTATTCTGTACATCAAAACTAACAACTTTTGTTCTGCTATTTTTGTCAAAACTCAAAAAAAAATCAGCTGTTCCACACATTTTGTCGCGGGTGAACGATATTTTTCTATGAAACATTTTTTTTTTAAATTTGATAAAAGGCGTTGAACAAAAGTTGTTAGTTTTGATGTACAGAATAAGCTAAATGATCCTAGTTGATTACTAATAACCCTGCACATTAAGACTAATTATTTTAAACGTAATATGATATACATTAAAAAAATATTAAATTAGTATAATTTAATATTTATATATTTTTGGGTGTTATTTAGTTACTATCTATATAAGTATGTATTTAAAAATATGTATATGTAGTATATCAGTCTCTGGCAGCCATATCACAAGCTTTGCTTAGTTTGTGTCAGAGGCCGTGTGTAAGTTGTCCCAAAAATATTTATATTTAATTGCTCGTTTGAGGATCCTCAGATATTAACGCTCCCCCCTCCATTCAATTAAGTGCAACAGAGTGTTCATTCATCTCTCTGGGCATAAAAGTGCGATCAAATTTTATGATCAACAATGAAAAACGCACCCTCATCCCCTGAGCAGATCCCTTATTATGTATCCTTCGCATAAATTCCTTGGAAGAGGCAAATATCTGTCAGGTTGAATTATTTTCGGGCTTCTTCATATCCACAACAAGTATCATGCTCAGATTTCATACTGCGATATCAAAAGATATTCTAGAACCCCTAACAGACGTTCTAATTTTGTTGCAGCCAACCAAATCGGTGTCCAACGTTTACGTACAGATGTCCCGATCATGTTTCGTTGTACGGTTGGCTGGTTGGAACCCTACTTCCCCTAAATATGTGCTGGGACCAACTACCGCGATCCTGGAATCAATCCTTAAATTACAAAAATATATACTTTTTATTGGTATAGACAGCTGTTTTTTGCGATTTCGGGGTAGATAGGTCAGGAATTCAAAATGTGTAAGCAATATTGTCGAGTCTAAACTGATACTCTCACTCCGTTAGATCGTTCAAAAACCTACTTCATCACACGACGAAATAGACACCTCTACGTACCTAAATCAAATGATCTTTTAATGTTTGTGATCCCTAATCAGTCATCTCTAAGTTCCCATAACCCTTAACACCTCATCAACAATTTAAAAGTAACTTTGAAACTCTCATCACATCAGTGAGAGCGTAATCGCTTCGAGTTACACTGCACTGCCAAAGAAAATGGCACATTTTCTGCAATCACCGTGAAAGATGTAGAATAAGGCTACATTTGGCGACCAACTCGGCCGAAGTTGTAGACCTAGAAGATACCTATTCACTCTTGACTTGAAGATATCCAAATTGTAATTGTCAGGTAACAAAGACGGAGGGAGGGCATTCCAATCCCTGGCGGTCCGCATTATGAAGGATAAGAAGCGAATCGCTTAGTACGACAGCAGTTGGTACGTCGACTGTGTAGGGTTGGTATTTATGTGAATTCCGGCTTGTCCCAATGTTTCTATTGAAAACATTTACCTTATTCACAATTTTTATCAATACCTATCTTCAAAAAAAATTTTAAACACGTTACGTTATTTCAGAGCTTTGATTCTCTATCGACAAAACGTAACGTTACTTCCCAAGTTTTTTTTTATGTTCGCGTAAATGTTTGATAATTAATGTTTGCAAGCTCAATGATGACTGATTTTAAAATAAAGGCCGAGTTTTTGAGTTACAAAATAGAAATAAAAAATTATTTCACGTAAAATTATTGAAAATAAAACCTAACTTGGTTCACGTAACGCGCGTAATGTTTATTTTATTTTCATTTGTTTTTTACATCCTATCATATCTCCTACTAATATTATAAACGTGAAAGTTTGTGAGGATGGATGGATGGATGTATGGATGTTTGTTACTCTTTCACGCAAAAACTACTGAACGGATTGAGTTGAAACTTTGCAATAATATCCTACTAATATTATAAACGCGAAAGTTTGTGAGGATGGATGGATGGATGGATGAATGGATGTATGGATGTTTGTTACTCTTTCACGCAAAAACTACTGAACGGATTGAGATGAAACTTTGCAATAATATAGCTTATATATCAGAATAACACATAGGCTATAAATGATAATGATATATTGCGTATGCGGGTGAAGCCGCGGGTAAAAACTAGTAGCTTATATATCAGAATAACACATAGGCTATAAATTATAATGATATTGCGTCAAAAATCAAAATATCATGCGGGCGAAGCCGCGGGTAAAAACTAGTGTTCATATATTATAGACGCACCCTGCTGGGCCGTCGGCCATTCTAATTTGAAGTAGGGGCGATAAGTCTTGCACTGACGTCCCGCATGGGGTGTTTTGTGCATTTCATCCTCCAGAGTCTTCGATCACCAATAGAGTCTATTGGTGATCGAAGTCCAGAGTCTACCCGAGCTAGCCCAGCTCCTTAAAATAACGGAGCGTGGCTAGGCCGTCTGCCATATTTCGTGCCTGATTTGTCCCTTCATAAGTCAACAATGTACATATGTACTGAATGGTAATAACGTGTACAGTTAATATCGGATGATCGAGGCGTGTGCCGTGACCAGACGTCTGCAGTGAAAGTGTCCCTACACTACAGTTACTTTGGAAGTACTACGCCGTAGGGCCTCCATAATTCTATCTTATCTCATCTTATTATATAGTACTAGCTGACTCGCAGTATCTTTATAAATTATAGCATAGGTGTTATTCTGATGTATTTAATATACGTATGTAAATTAATACCAACCCTGAAATAGCGAAAGAATTCATTTCCCGCGAAATTTCATTCATTGGTTCTCGACATCAATATGGAATAGAATGTAAGAAAAATTCCAAATCGATGATTCTCGACAAAATCGATCTAAACATCTGATTTTTCGCGATTTCACTGTTGATCCCATGGTAAAATTTATTCATGAGCATGTATGTAATACCTCTGATAGTCTAGGAACTTTGTCTCTCTTTGTAAAACGACATCTTTTACGTTATTTTTGACCGACGAAACGGAAGAGAGGTACTCAATTTGACGCGTATATAATATATATATTTTATTTTATTTTATGACTGCCTCGGTGGCTCAGTGGTTAGTGAACCTGACTACTGGATCAAAGAGGCGTGGGTTCGATCCCCACCCAGGGCAAGCATTTTTGTGATGAACATTGGTGTTTGCTCTGTGTCTGGGTGTTATTTAGGTACTATCTATATAAGTATGTATTTAAAATATGTATATGTAGTATATCAGTCTCTGGCAGCCATATCACAAGCTTTGCTTAGTTTGGGGTCAGAGACCGTGTGTGAGATGTCCCCCAATATTTATTATTTATTTATGTATAACCCACGCATCTGAGCTGATACCACGTAGCACATATCTGAGCTGCACGACTTCATCCTACCATCCCCTTTTTACTACAGGACAAATAGGAGGACGCCACATTACCACCTCTACACTGTCGATTTTCCCTCGATACGTACGAAGCGGTTTGTCTCGACATTTCTGATTCGTACCGCCAGGGAATGGAACAGTCTTCCTGTTTGCCTGTTTCCTATGAGATATTTTCTAAAGCTCAGAGAGAATAGGTATCTTCTAGGTCTGCGTGCTTCATCTTCGACCACAACGTCGCTTACCATCAGGCGAGTTGGTAGTAGAGCGCGGAATTATTCGCGATAAAAAAAAAAACTTCTTACAGAGTGTAGAGAGTCCAATTTCGATCTTTTTTTTTTGGAAATAGTATAATTCGAAATTGACTCATCAAATTTTATCGAAATCGGCTGAGCCATTTTTAATAAATCAACAATAATGTGCGATCCGTGCGAAATATTCCCGAATTCTGTACACGGTTGAAGTCGGTCATGCCATTTTTTGCGAAAAATAATTATACAAGTCTCACATTATCTGAGAACTATGGTCACCGCAAGAAGCTTTCCTCCCGCACCCGTCACACAGCCTATCTGCCGTCGTGTTGGCACACAGTAAACAGCTTTCCACGAGGGCCGCGCGATGACTTCCCACTCGCTACTATACTGTGGCCAACCAGCTCAAAAACGGAGCCACTATCTCAATTACCTGAACAAAACTGACAGCTCCTGTTCGAACATCTTTAATTGCCTCGTTTTGACACTTCTGCTAATATATTGGTCGATCTATTCAACAACCAGCTTAACGAACAGTTCTATGATGGAGCCACTATCTTTTTATCTGAACAAAATAGCTTCAATTTGTCTCGTTTTGACACTTTTGCTAAAGAATTGAACGATCTCGCTTAAAAAAATTAACATTTTCGCAAGAGTGAAAGCGTTGTGCAGTCACGTTAAATTAACCAGTCTTTCAAGTCATCGTGAATTTTGATCAGCGTTTTGGACTTTTCGATAATATTATGTATGATGACATAAAATATTAGGTACATACAAATAATTTTTTCTCAAAGGAACAATAACAGTTTTTATCTGTTATTATTAATTTTGTGAGATGGGAAATGTGTCAAAACACAGACAAAATCAATTTTCCAAGCACTAGTTAGGTGACATAACGTCGAGAAGGTCGAGAAAACAGGTCATTGTGAATCATTTAATGTAAATATCTAAGTCGGTATGTATGCCGGCGCTCGGACATTTTTTTACTAAATACTTTCACTTAGGGACTGTGGCTCTGTAGATATTTGCTTGAAGATACTTGATAATGATTTTCAAGTGATTATACCATAGAATTTCTATGGCTTATACACTGCGGCACATATTATCTTAGTGAGAACAAAAAGTTCACGAACTCCCAACGAAAGGTAGTTTCGCAATTTTGGATGTAAAGTTGTTCATAATCTTGACTAGACATACAGGTGGCATTCCTAATAACTTGGAATCAACAAAATGTATGAAACAGTTAAGTAGTTTGTTTATGTGTCAGATTCCGAGTTGGCTCTACTATAATAACTTTTTCTGAATTAATCTATATCCACCTCTTGAAAACCCTGCACTTTGCGCAAAAAACAAACATTCTGTAATACCGTAGGAATGTACCTAAGTAGGTACTTCATATTTCTTCGAGTAGGTACCTACATAACCGAATCTCTAAGTGTCGCAGTCAACACGACTTTGTACCTCCAGTAAGGTCGCAAAAGGTCAGAACAAGGATAATTTTCAGCGAGACCGAAAATCCGGCGTCCAAGAAGAAAGTTTATAGTCTTATAGTCCGCCGCTTGTCGAATCTACGACCTTAGACTAAAGATTAGTCTAACCCTGGGGCAGTGGCGGAGCCAGACTAAAATCTCCTGTGGAAATTTACATTTTGCGAGGCCCTATTTTATTTCCATGCGTAACTCGTACCAACAAAATCTACGCTACGCAATAGAAGTTTCCTAGAATTGAGATTTTGGCGAGTCAATTTTGATCAGGCTTTACTGGGGGCTCCAAGGGAAGGCAGGGGCATTCTATGTGCGAGGCCCCTAGGGCGTAAGACCGCATGTAAGTGGCCCACGTCACCGCGCCTCTGGCGTAGGATAAATCTGACGCTGTGTTATATTACATTCACCTGGCAGAGATCGCTATTAACAATAAGGCCGCCTCTTGTTGCACACTATATTTTTCATGTTTTTATAGGTGTATTTTTATTGGTAATAACAATAAAGAATTTATCTATCTATCTATATCTAATCTTACTACAGGAGAAAGAGCGAAACGAAAGCTAAAGTTATACTAGTAGTTCTCGAATCAGTATACCTCACGAAATCGGTTCAATTTCGCGGCACATCTCTTTAACTAGGCAAATATTCATTCATACGACTCAAAGGAATAAAAACGCCAACATTTTAATCTAAATGAAGACAAATTTTATTGCTATGGCTACTGCCTTCCCCACAACCTTCTTCCCCAATGTGGGGAAGACAGTGCAAGGGTGCAACTTGCATGCATAGAGATCTAGAGAGATGCCTCTTTTTCACCAGGCGTGCTTAACACTTATAGGTAGCAAATACACATGCACCGACAAATGTATGTTTACGAAACAGATTACAGAACGCAGTGTTGTGTTAGCGCTTATGAATAAATAATGCTTCGTGCTCTGCGAGTAATTGTATACCATAGACTAAAACCATAAAAAAGGAATGGATCCTTTTTATGGAAGTCTGTGATGTACACCCTTAATCTGGCAATTCTTATAGGTAATCTGGTTATTCTTATAGAATTAGTTTTTCTTTATAGGTTTATCGGTATACTAACGAAGCTTGGTCGTTCTTTAATCGGCTAGATGATTAAAAAATATAATCAGTATGTCAGATAGATTCCCAAAAAATATTAGGCACGTATTTTTTCATTAATAAAGATTATAACCCGTTCCGTAAGTTCCGCGTAACGTCACGAATGCGACTAGACTACAAACGTCATAGATTTTTGACAGAGTCACGAGCCCTCACTCCCGAACTGTGACAAGGTTTGATACCATCGTCATTTATTATTTGACAAAAGAAAAAATACGTTTCCACTATTTTTGACAATCTAACTCACGGACTATTTATAAGCAATGATAGATAGATAGAATTCTTTATTGTGTGCACTAAGTACAGAGTAGATACTTAACTTATCTTAAATTAAATTAGTGCCACAAGTGGCGGCCTTATCGCTGATAACGATCTCTACCAGGCAACCACTGAACGGAAAGAGATCACAAACAAGAGTATAAATGGGAGCTACCATATATAATATATAAATAAATACTAAAAAATATAAATAAACATACATACATAATAATATAATACATAATAATAATATTGAGAAGGAAAAGATAGACAAAGGCTAAAATGGAAGTAGCAAACAAAGGATATAAAAAAGACAAGTAAAAAGAGAAGAGAGAGAAAAGAAGCAATTTCATCATTTTGAACACTGATCAAGATAAAAATCTTTCACTCTTTCCTTAAAAATGTGGAGTAACTGTGAAGTTCTTCAAATGTGGTATGATGGGTAGGAGTGCAATGTTTATAAGCAACAATGTTTTTTTTACCTAATCATCATGCCTCTTGTGTATCCAATTATATTATTTTTGGCGATGACTTGTACTTGACTTGTACGTTGCAAAGAGTTTCTAGTTTTACATTAGATCCACACTAATCGACACGACATATCCAATCTCGGAAGTTCTATGGGTGCAAGACAGATTTGGCAATGCGACAGATAAGGGGGCCAACACTGCCACGGTCAATGACACCGACCGTCGGTATTCCTGGATAATTCCTGTCTGGAGAGGGCAACGATTAGGGGAGTGTGGTAGAGCCTCCCTCAGAGTAACCAGAGGGATAGCGCGGTTGGTTTTAACTTCTAAATGGGTGAGGTCAGATTTTGCTACAGAGATGCAGTTGATCGAAAAAATCTGAAAGAGATGCTTTTATAATATGGCACGAGTTAGAAAGAGACGAAAAGTATGTAGATTTGGTGGCTATTGGCGGATTTTTCGTCGTGAAACAAAAATTAAGAATCATCTTTATTATAGGCGCGAAACAACAACGACAAATTCTTGTCAAATTCCAATAAGTTTTAGGTGGGTAGGTACATATTTGACAGTTTTGACAAAATGCGGTCACTTTTTTCCTCCATTTTCCTTAAATTTTCCATACATTTTTGTGGTTGTGAATTGCCTCAAGTAACAACAGCGTTATCCCTCTGGTAGATATATTACCTGCCAAAGCTGAATCATACAAGTCGACGGATGTGAAGCTACAGCTGCGAAATATTCAATCCTGACTGAAGCTCGTCTAAAGCTGCGCGTTGATTGGATATTACGCAGCTTACAGCTAACTTCACATCCGCCAACTTGTATGATTCGGCCTATATCTCTGTGGATTAGAAACAAAACAACAAGCAGTTGTGCATTTGAGGATTTATGCCTTATTAGTTATTATTAAAATACCAAAGTATGAGTTCAAGTCATTAAGTTACGTACTTTTGGTTAAGTACCTACTCAATGGTTCGTGTATAAACGTAAATATTAAGTACAATCAAGTCATGTGTATGTAAAACAATGGAAAACTGCGGTTCGAGAAAATTGCACACATTATTGTATCAGGCGTTTGCACATTTCGGTAAAGTACATTTATAGATGGGGCCACAGGGTAGTCAAAGATACAAAACAATCAATCGAGAACTCTAGAAAAAGCTTTGATTTTCAACTTCACAAGTTAGAAAGGAACGCAGTAGGTTTCTGTAATCTCGGTGGGTGATGTCAGCTTTTTTGGTAGAAAAAGTCATAATATCTCAGTAGGTACGATGTTTGACGCCATTTTGACAGTTTGAATCGTATCCAAGCATTACATACATGAATTCCATACATTGAGTAGTGAGAAAAGCCCTAAGCTGATTCCCCACGGTAGGTATGGTTCTACTGGTTTTTGTTCTGAGGCCTACAATGTCAGATAACTTCGCTGCAAAAGGTTATCACTTCTGCGTGTTCTGAATTTAAATGAGATAGAGGAAAGTGTTGTTACAGTACAGATGTATGCATGTTGTCTCACGATATATTCGTTCTCCGAAAAGCCATTGGTGTGAAATTTCTTAGATTGTACCTACATAATAAATTCCAAGGAAATCAATGGGTTTGAACCCACGACCTAACGATTTTAAGGCGGGCGTCATTACCAATAGATCACCACGGCTCCACACATTTCATATTATGTATAGTACCTACCTATGTACGTACTTATAATGATTATTTTACGCAAAAAAGTCGGCAAAACTGACTTCCATTATGTACAACATTAAAAATAGTTTGGTCGAATAAACAATTTTTACATTATTCTTGATTTTTCAAAAACGGCTCAGCCGAACTAAGAAACATTTTTTTTTATTCGGTTCACAATTTGCGTAGGTAAATATCGTTGAACAAAAAAATACACATAGACGAACCTAGAACCATCCTGTTCGGTCGGTTAAAATGGCACGTAAGTAGATACTGCGTAGTTGTTACGACCTTTGTGCTCACTTTGTGTGACTACTTATTACATTAGTTTTAACATTGTTATGTACACTACATTGTGCAAATAAAGAAATAAATAATAATACTTTATGACATAAATAAAAATACTATCAGAGGATATACTATGAGACCAACATAAAAACTTCAATACAGTCAGGTGTTCAACAAAAATAGTACATTGTTCACCGAGAGGAGAAAGTGACCGATTACCGTCGAGGGTGTCGTTTGAAGCCCGAGTCGTAGGCGTGGGCTTTAAAACACCCGAGATCGGGAATCGCACTTTCTCTCGAGTGATACATAGTGCTTTATACTACACCTTTATACTACACTCATCCTCACTATCACTACTTATCATTTTGATAGTTTTATTTTACTTTTCTACGAAAACTGAATCCTCAAACAACACACAAATTGAAAATGGCGCCAATGGCGTCTGCAATTTTCACATCTTCTTTTTTCAAATTGTTTGACACTATCCAACACACAGCTAGTGGCCAGTGTCATTTTGCGAACTTGGAGATAAAAACTCACTGTAAAAACTTTTTGGCTTTTGATATTTAGGTTACCAGCGCATAGTCTTACCCAAAATTAAAAAAGAAAAACCACGTATGAAATGGATTTTCATACACTTTTCTCTCCCGCTCAGATGCGTTTTCTCGCCGCATATTTGTTCGATATGCAATGACGTACTTTCTACCGTAAATTTGATAAAGTATCAAGGTACTTTCCAAGGTGTAGTATAAAAAATATTTAACTCTCTCTTAAGGGCTTATAAGTAGAGTTTTCTAAAGTAGGTACCTACCCATTCATCATTATGAACACCTTATAATATGGAGCCAACCCAGTAGGTACTCGAGAAAAAAACAGCTGTCTTACATTTAATCGTTACCGAGTTGCAATTCTGTATGGGACACAGCTGATCTTTTTTCTGGAATTCCAGATTGACCCCATAGTAAAAGTTGTTCATAATGCCAGTCTTAATTACCCCTTTGAGCTCAGTACACTCATTGAACGCAATGCATTGGGGTGCAGTTTTGGATAAAGTCAAACAATTTTTTTGGCACGATACAATACCAACCGACAGCGTTGCCACACCAAGAAATATCTGCTTAAATATGGAAATAGAGTGGAATAGTTAAGTTTGTATCAATCCACCTGGGTAATACTTGTCTTATCTATTTTCTTTTAACTACGCACTAGCTATTACAGCTATGATTTTGAAACATGGTAGTTACTTGCCTATTTATAAGATTACCTATTAATTTTCCTTTATGATCAACCATTAAAATCCAATCAAATAAGCGATCTTTACTGCCCCCACCCTGAATTTACGCCGCAAATGCTTTACAGGCCACTTTTCCGTTATAATAATCAAAATCCCATTAGTCAAGAAATAAACACGACGTCGCAGGTTTATTTGTTTAGAAGCAATTACGAAAACACGATAGATCAAAGCCTCAGACAGGCGCTATAGCAACCAATAAACCAAAAACAGAGATTCTAACCCCGGTAATAACTAGGTCACAGAAACGTGCCAATAATTCAGATCACTTACTTGCCTTCAATGATTTGGTAGGGTAGCACCTTCCTTCGAACTTAAATCTATCACTATGTACAGTTAATAAATTCACAAGTATTTTACACGTAAAGCGAAGCTAGTATTATATGATGTAGGGGTTGTATTTTGGTATAAAAGTGGTATTGATTGAGCGGCGCGCGGCCGCGCGAGTCGGGTACGGAATGAACGCACGACGCCACCCCGGGTGCGCGCGTTTTCCGACTTTCCCCACTGTTTCCCGCCATCCTGCCTGTACTGGCCATGGACGTACTACAGAGTGGACCAGGCGTTACCAATGAGATGGCATTGTAAAGCTATAGCAAAGACCTTTGGCTATTAGATTAGGTAACGCTAATATATTTTATATTAATTAAGTACTTAATTTATCATTATATGGCGAGTGTGTTACGCATGTTGTGTCCTGTAATTCAAGTAATATAGATGTAGGTACATTAATTTGTATAAATGTAATTTTGTACATTTGGTAGGTAGGTATATTAACCGATACTTTTGGGGGTCCTGGGCTAATGCTACTGGGGCCCTAACCTAAATACTCAAAGTACCGGATAGCAATTATAAGCGCGAAGCGAAAATGCCCCCAATGAAGATAGAAAAAAAATATGAGATCTCTGATGATGTTAAGTTTGGCATAGTAGAGTATGTGCAAAAAGAGAACCGTTGTGGTGTTACGATGAACTAACAATAAGATTTTAATCAGCAGCCAAGGTAGCGTTTATACTTGGTAGACGCGAGTACTACCAAGTGTCTACCAAGTATCAAACAGATTATTTTATTTAGTTGTAGGTAGGTACTAGCAGTTACAGAGCAGTTACCTACCTCAGGAAAAATCACAGAAGAGAGAAGGAAACTGTTCTGCGGGAAAAATAGACGTTGTTTGACTGCCTCGGTGGTCCAATGGTTAGTGACCCTGACTATGAAGTCAAGGAGGCGTGGGTTCGATCCCCACTCAGGGCAAATATATATGTGATGAACATAGGTGTTTGCTCTTTGTCTGGGTGTTATTTAGGTATTATCTAAAAAATATGTATTTAAAATTTCCGAACCAATTTTTTTTAATAAGGTTTAGCTTGGAAACTGTGCACTTTAGGGCAAAAGTCATGGAGACTATTATTGTAGATAATAAAATTTCGCAAACAGTAAACTTTTTGGTCTAACTTACCGTTTGCGATTTATGGCCCATTTAATGAACCGGTTTTTTACAAGTTATTACAAGTACCTACCTAACAAGTACCAGCTCAGCATAAAAATAAACAACTAAGCCTACAACCAAGCCGATAGGGGCTGATTAACACCATCAATACGAACAACTTTTACTATGGGGACAACCCGGAATTCGAGAAAAAATCAGCTGTTCCATACAAAATGATCTGGTTAAAACCAGCTGCTCCAGCTATTACAGGGTTATGTAATAAGTATGGATTTACTTGCAGACTTCCAAAAAGGAGGATGTTCTATGTTTGTCTGTGTTTTTTTGTGTAGGTATGTTCAAAGAACTGATTCCAAAAAAATATACACAGATTTACTGTGCACCCTATACGCAATCGAGGATGTTAGTCATTCTTATCTATGTGACAAATCACAAATCCAGGTGAAGCTTCAAGCGCCATCTTGTAAAATAGTTTTTGGCCGATATCTTGGAAACTATACACTTTAGGGCAAAAGTCATGGAGTCTATTATTGTAGAGAATAAAATTTCGGAATCGACAAATTGTATCCAACCGCTAATTTAGTGAGTGTTCTGGTTAAAACCAGCTGCTCCAGCTATTACAGGGTTATGTAATAAGTATGGATTTACTTGCAGACTTCCAAAAAGGAGGATGTTCTATGTTTGTCTGTGTTTTTTTTTTTGTGTAGATATGTTCAGAGAACTGATTCCAAAAAAAATCTTTTTTAGTTCAAAAGGGTAGATAGATATACTATACTTCCGAGGTGGTCCCATTTAAATTTTATCGAAATTGGCCGACCTGTTTTTGAAAAACCAACAAAAATGCAAAAATTGTATACTTACATCAATTAGCGCGAACTATTCGAATTTTGTACGCGATGGAAACCGGTTTTGCCATTTTTACGCAGCTTGCACCTCTGAAAGTGCCTGCACTCTAGGAAACAACACTTTGTAAACATCAGCTGATTATTTTTATACTATACAGGGTGTTAGGTAGAGGGTGCGACAAACCAAACGGACGTATTCGGGAACCCATTAGGAGAATACAAGTTGGCCAAAAAAATTCCCTGACCTCCAATTTTTTTTTCAAGATTTTTTTTGTTAATTTTCCTGTCGTCACCAAAATTGTACCTATTTACCTCTATAACATTTGTTAAATCTATTTTATACTGGATATTAATATTTTAATTTGGTGTCTGATACATTTTCAGGCCATGCAAAGCAAAATTAGATGAAAACCATAGCTAACTAACTGATTTAGAGCTCATAGAGTGAAAAAATGACATGAATTTTAAATGAAAGTTCAAATTTGACAATGATCTAAAAAAAAACCACTAGCAATTCTGGAAGTAACATGCATTTAAAAACTTCACTATCTATTACTTATTACAATGGCATACTAAATTGGTATAATACTTATCAACTTGTTGAATAAATGAGGTAGAAGAGAAAATTCAAACAACAGAAATAAATACAAAATTATTATTATTTCAAATCTTGTTCGAACACAGCTCCTTGGTTACGAATGCACGCCCGGCATCTACGGCGTATTTCTTTTGTAGTTGTGTTTAGTGTCATTTCTGCTTTCATTTTTAAAAAAGCGTCTTCGATTCTCGTCATCAATTCTTCTTTCGTATTTACTTCGACCTCGTATACCAACTCTTTAGCACGTCCCCCGACATAAAAATCGAGCGGTGTTAGGTCTGGGGAACGTGCGGGCCATTCGATTAGGCCACGTCTCCCAATCCATAAATTAGGGTAACAGATATCCAAATACTCGCGTACTATGTTGCGGTAGTGGGCCGGACAGCCATCATTCTGAAATATGAGTGTCCGCTCATCCTCAAAAATTGGCAGGTGGCTAATTAATTCCTGCAGGTCATTCATAAGAAATTCGAGGTAATTTTCTCCATTTAATGTATCTGGGAGATAATGGGGTCCTATGAGGTCTCTCCCAATGACACCTGCCTATACGTTAACCGAAAACTTGTGCTGGTGTGAGGTCTCTCTGATCGCGCGAGGATTTTGTGATTCCTATCTGTGTAGATTATGTTGGTTAAAAATCCCATCTCTCGTGAATTTAGATTTATCCGTCCAGAGAATTGTCTTCAGAAATTCGCTGTTATCTACGTCCGAATGGAGAAGAAATCGGCAGAACAGTAAACGCCGCTCTTGGTCCCCTTCTACTAAACCTGAAACGAAAACCAACCGTTTGACAACATGAGATGGGCAAATTGTACGGAAATTATTATTATTGTATGTAGAGCGAGCTCTTTGCAAACATTCATAATAATAAAAATATAGCTAAGCTAGGCTAAGAGAATTTAAGCTAGGCCCATTGTAGGTACATTTTTGTAATTTCATCATTATTATGCAAGGTTTGTAATGAGCAATCAGGAGCTCTAATTCTAGGTCATTGGACCAAGAATTAGAGCTCCTGATCTCTCTCGTTTAAAAAGTCTTGAGAGCGAGAGTGATCAAAATAATCTAATAAGCGCCAGAATTCAGAATACAGCTTACAGCACAGCAAACGTCAATGTCATAAATTAAATTTACCTTGCACCGGAGTGTAGTGAAAAGGATACCTCCCATCTGCATTGATTACTGTCCAAACTTTCCACGTCGAAACTCCCAAGTCACGGGCCACTTTTCTAACGCTGGCGGTGGGATCTGCGTCGAACTCTTGTAGAATTCTTTCATCTACAACTACACAATGTTGTCTATCGTTCAGTCGTGGTTCCCTAAAATGTAGGGTCCCGGTTTCCCGCAGTCTCCGGAAAGTGTTTGAAAATGTAGTGTGATGTGGCACACGTCTGTTTGGATACGACTCTCTGTACATTCTTTGTAGTTTGTGCTGCACGTGAGTTGCCTTCAGCTCGGCCATAGACAAAAACTATGTCGGCGTATTCTTCGTTACTAAACTCCGTCATGTCAGCACAGAAAGAATCCACTTAGCATCAGCAACAACAGTCAACGTCAATAAAAACAACAGTCAACAACGATAACAGTTAAATAAATCAAAAGAATAACAAAACATAAAAACAAATAAGAATCACGATTACTCGTACACGCGTCAAACAGTGATAGCAGTCAAAGCTTGACTGATTACTTACATACATTGGTTTTGACAACCGGAAGCTTAGTCTTAGCATGCCGTCTCGGCGTTCTTTGAGTGACAGATAAAGATGAACTGATAACAATGGTTTTATACCTACTCGTCGTACTAGGTCCTTTGTTTTACGTAGATGGCACATTTTTTATTGTTATCGTTGTTGTTTTGAATCCTTTTTTACTCAATAAGTTGGTGAGTATTATACCAATTTTTATGCCGTTGTATTATGTGATAAATATGAAAAATTTTGAACGCATATTACCTCCAGAATTGCTTGTGGTTTATTTTTAGATCATTGTCAAAGTTGAACTTTGATACAAAAAATATTTAATTATTTCACTCTATGAGCTCTAAATTAGTTAGTTAGCTTTGATTTGTATCTAATTTTCCTTCGCATGGCCTGAAGATGCATCAGAAACCAAACCAAAGTAATAAAATCCAGTATAAAACCGATTTCACAAAGGTTATAGAGGTAAATAGGTACAATTTTGGTGAAAACCGAAAAATTAACAAAAAAAAACTTTAAAAAAAAATAGAGGGTCAGGGATTTTTTTCGGCCAACTTGTATTGTCCAAATGTATCTCCGAACATGCCTGTTTGGTTTGTCGGACCCTCTACCAAACACCCTGTATATAACGGGACTAAACTCACATGTAGGGATACATAGATATAGCTACAAAATAAAAAAAACTATTGGCCCCCGCTGCACTGATCTGATAAACAGATGCAATCATAGCATCGTGTGAGCTCAGTTTCAGGTAGTGGTTCAAATCGTGTACCATCAATTCCTACCTATTAATTTACTGAATGAGCCTCATTTGGAGTGACGACGAGTGACGGAGGGACGCGAAAAACTGATCAATTTAACTGACCGTGTGTGCCCACCTTTAGAATCCTAACTAAGAGTTAGGTGCCAGTTGAATTTTCCTTGTGGAAAGAATAATAAATTATTATAACTTTTTTAAATACAAGCTTTTGAGATTCTGGATATCAAGTAGCAGCATAGTGCTAGCTAAGACAAATAAAACGAGCCCAAACACTACGGGTTTATCTTATTTAGTATCTACAGGAGTTCCTATGGGCACCGTCAGATTTCATCATTAGATCAGCTCCAGGGTACCATATTATTGCATTGTCACGAGATATACACATGCGTGAAAAATTTCAGCTCAATCGGAAACCGGGAAGTAGGTCGAAAACTTGCAAGATTCCACCCGAACTTACATACATTCATAGGTAGGTACGTCCATTGCAAGTCAATAAAAGCTTGTAAAAAAGTATTGAATTTTCTTCCTCCCACTGTCAAAATAGTCATATAATTACAATACAATAATTATGTATCGAAATTTGAAGTTCCATGCAAAATCTGGCCTCACCCACCGATACGAGATACTCGTACCGATCTCCAGGTCTCCCACTCATTCCGTATACATCTCTTTCAGACTATCTCGATCGGCCACATTATATCGCTCTGATTTCTGAGAGCTTAGCAAAGGTATGTAATTATGTATGTATGTACGTATAGAGTCAATTAAACGTATAGATATACCTATTGACCGATCCCATAAAAAACTGTAAGGATCTTGGCTTCGGTGCTGAAATTAAAAAAGACAATTCGTTACAAGATGTTTATTAATAAGTCTATGTTAAAAAACAACAAAATTCTTAATCTAAATGTTCTAAAATGTAACTTATAATTTTACGGCAGGGCTTTTTTTGACACCGTCAATAGGCCCAATTATGAAGGCACAATCGTGATTATAATAGCTAATTAGACTATTTCTGTTTCTTTTTCACTTTCACTTTTTTACGATGGCGCCTTCATAATCGGGCCTAATGTCGCAGCCGTGCTCGAACTGCTTGCGCGTGCGAATAGCAAAAGGCCTGACGGTATGACCCTGGAAGTGTGGATAGTGGATGGCCCCTAAGGCCGACCATCAATAAGAAATGTAACACCAAGTCGATGGCCCCCACTGATCATCGCTCCGAATGGATGACACCCAAATGGATGTGGCCAATGTTGACAATTTAGTGTATTTAAGTTTAGACTTCATGCTTTTACAATCATTGTTTGAACATACAGGTAATCAGAATTACAGTGTAAATAAATCCACAGATGTTTTAGTTTCAAGTTAATCAGACAAGTTGTCAAACTATTTTTGACGTTAAAGCACTCGTTAAACCAAAGAAAAGTCACCATTTCTAACGACAAAGTCGCAAACTCGTAACATCGGATGGATGTCATCAATTCGGTGCGATGGTCAGTCATGTGACACACAGACGTGTGACTATAAAGGTCACCAAGGTCACCACAGCCACAGTTGTGACCTTTATAGTCGCACGTCTCCTTTATTGACTTGTAGTAGTCACCCAGTGTGACTCAGCATGTGCTGTTTCAACTGATTTCTCTGTGTTGCTTTATAGTCACACTTGTCACATTTATATGGCTTATTCCTACCATGAGTCAGCATGTGTTGTTTCAAAGTATTCGCCCGTTTTGCTTTATAGTCACACATGTTACATTTATATGGCCTAACGCCAGCATGAGTCGTCATGTGTTTTTTCAAGTCACTTGCCTGTTTTCCTTTATAGTCACACATATCACATTTATAACGCCTGATCTCACTGTGAGTCAGCATGTGTCTTTTCAAGTGATATAAACGTTTGGATTTATATTCACACATGTCACATTCATATGGCTTTACCCCAGCATGAGTCAGCATGTGTAGTTTCAAGGACTTCGCCTGTTTTGCTTTATAGTCACACATGTTACATTCATATGGCCAAACCTCAGCATGAGTCGTCATGTGTTTTTTCAAGTCACTTGCCTGTTTTCCTTTATAGTCACACATATCACATTTATAACGCCTAATCCCTATGTGAGTCAGCATGTGACTTTTCAAGTGACTTGTCAGTTTTGCTTTATAGTCACACATGTAACATTCATATGGCCTAACCCCAGCATGAGTCTTAATGTGTTTTTTCAAGTCACTTGTCAGTTTTGCTTTATAGTCACAGATGTAACATTCATATGGCCTAACCCCAGCATGAGTCGTCATGTGTTTTTTCAAATCACTTGCCCGTTTTGCTTTATAGTCACACATATCACATTTATAACGCCTAATCCCACTGTGAGTCAGCATGTGACGTTTCAAGTCACTTGTCAGTTTTGCTTTATAGTCACACATGTCGCATTTATATGGCTTGACTCCAGTGTGAATCAAAATGTGTTGTTTCAAGCTACTTGCCTGTGTTGCTTTATAGTCACACATGTAACATTTATATTGCTTGTCCCCAGAATGATTTAGCATGTGCAGTTTTAAGGAATTCGCTTGTTTTGCTTTATAGTCACACATGTTACATTTATATCGCTTGTCCCCAGAATGAATCAACATGTGCAGTGTCAAGGTATTTCTCTGTCTTGCTTTATAGTCACACATGTTACATTCATATGGCTTAATCCCAGTGTGAGTCAGCATGTGCCGGTTCAACTGATTTTTCTCTATTGCTTTATAGTCACACTTGTCACATTTATATGACTTAGTTCCAGAGTGAACTAACATGTGTCTTTTCAAGTGATATAACCGTTTGAATTTATTTTCACACATGTCACATTCATATGGTTTATTCTTATCATGAGTCAGCATGTGTTGTTTCAAGTAAATCGCCTGTTTTGCTTTATAGTCACACATGTTACATTCATAATATGACCAAACCCCAGCATGAGTCGTCATGTGTTTTTTCAAGTTACTTGCCTGTTTTCCTTTATAGTCACACATATCACATTTATAACGCCTAATCCCACTGTGAGTCAGCATGTGACTTTTCAAGTGACTTGTATGTGTTGCTTTATAGTCACACATGTTACATTCATATGGCTTAATCCCAGTATGACTCATAACGTGACGTTTCAAGTGATGCGCTTGTTTTGCTTTATAGTCACACATATTACATTCATATGGCCTAACCCCAGCATGAGTTGTCATGTGTTTTTTCAAGTCACTTGCCTGTTTTCCTTTATAGCCACACATATCACATTTATAACGCCTAATCCCACTGTGAGTCAGCATGTGACGTTTCAAGTAACATGCCTGTGTTGCTTTATAGTCACACATGTTACATTCATATGGCCTAACCCCTGCATGAGTCGTCATGTGTGTTTTCAAGTCACTTGCCTGTTTTCCTTTATAGTCACACATATCACATTTATAACGCCTAATCCCACTGTGAGTCAGCATGTGACGTTTCAAGTGACTCGCCTGTGTTGCTTTATAGTCACACATGTTACATTCATATGGCCTAATCCCAGTATGAGTCAGCATGTGACGTTTCAAGTAATCCGCCTGTTTTGCTTTATAGTCACACATGTTACATTCATATGGCCTAATCCCAGCATGAGTCGTCATGTGTTTTTTCAAGTCACTTGCCTGTTTTGCTTTATAGTCACACATATCACATTTATAACGCCTAATCCCACTGTGGGTCAGCATGTGACGTTTCATGTTACTCGGCTGTGTTTCTTTATAGTCACACATGTTACATTCATATGGCTTAATTCCAGTATGAGTCAGCATGTGACGTTTCAAGTAATTCGCCTGTTTTGCTTTATAGTCACACATGTTACATTTATATGGCCTAATCCCAGCATGAGTCCTCATGTGTGATTTCAAGTCACTTGCCTGTTTTCCTTTATAGTCACACATATCACATTTATAACGCCTAATCCCACTGTGAGTCACCATGTGACGTTTCAAGAGACTTGTGTGTGTTGCTTTATAGTCACACATATTACATTCATATGACTTAATTCCAGTATGAGTCAGCATGTGCCGTTTCAAGTAATTTGCCTGTTTTGCTTTATAGTCACACATGTTACATTTATATGGCCTAATCCCAGCATGAGTCCTCATGTGTGATTTCAAGTCACTTGCCTGTTTTCCTTTATAGTCACACATATCACATTTATAACGCCTAATCCCACTGTGACTCACCATGTGACGTTTCAAGTGACTTGTGTGTGTTGTTTTATAGTCACACATGTTACATTCATATAGCTTAATCCCAGTATGAGTCATCATGTGACATTTCAACTGAGTTGTCTGTTCTGCTTTATAGTCGCACATGTCACATTTATATGGCTTGTCCCCAATGTGAGTAAGAATGTGTAGTTTTAATTGACTTGACATTGTTGCTTGATAGTCACACATGTTACATTTGAATAGATTTTTGTAGTGTGCGCGACCATGTTGTTTTATGCTGCGTGCCTTATAGGCTTTATAGTCATAACACATTTATAAGTTTTTTGTTGTGTATGTATCCACTTACATTGTCAGACAATTGCTATAAGCTGATTTACAATACACATGAGATAATTTTCTTTTAGATTTCATGTTCTTGTCAGAATACTGAATGTTGTGGATGTCATTTTGACGGTTGGGATTTTTTATCACATCTGGCAGTCTTCCTGTCCTCCGTTTTTCTCATGCCTTTTAGTTACGAGCATTGAAAACATCATTGGTTACGAGTATATATCTGAAATAAATTACAAACAATAGTGAGTATTTAGAGAGATAAAAGTATTTTACATAGTTACTAGCGTATTATGTATTAACATATAAATGATATAAACTTTCCTCTTGAATTATACTACCTATCTATCAAAAAAACGCCTCAAAATCCGTTGCGTAGTTTTAAAGAAATAAGCATACATGGGGAAAGACAGCGGGAAGCAACTTTGTATTTTATGACTATGTGGTGATATTACAAAAAAGTATCCTCTACCACTGATTATTATGATTACTATTACCTCTGGCATTTACAACTGAGCATCACCGTGGCAAGGATGACACGTTCTCAGAGCAAATAAAAAAATCAAGAGAAAATGTCGTTGAATAATCAAGTGAGGCCGTTTTTTTATGCATGTGTGTGTGGGTTGGTGTTGCGCCGCCATAGTTTGACTGACAAGCCAAAGAGTAGTTTCGTGGTGGAACGTGGATGTGTGTGTTGTCTGTACATGGCGAGGCGTAGTTTTGGTTGGCTTCCCTTGTTTGTTCACTAAATTCGCTCTTGATTTTTTTATTTGCTCTGAGGACACGTTAAATTGTTTTAATCTTTTAATCATTTAGCCATGTAATAGGCATTCAGCTGCTTAAAAACTTTGACACCAGGTTTAGCCATCCGGCATCCTATACAAACTTACAAGTAAGTTTTACCTCTGATTCAGCAAAATAACAAGTGTTAACCAGCAGAGGTTTTGAAAAAAGGAGGTTCTCAATTGGTCTGTTTTCTTTTTTAACACGCTTTTATAAGGTCGACTGTAAGTAACTATGTAATGGAATCTAAGGTATAATACTTCATGCGCGTTTACACTATTCCCCCATAAAATAATTCCATATTGGAGCCACTGTAAAATTATACAACAGAAAAACAGACTGGGTATCATTTCGTGAACATGTTGAGGAAAATATAAATCTCAAAGTAGCGTTAAAATCTAACAATGACATTGAAGATGCAACAAAACATATAACTATATTAATACAAGAAGCGTGCTGGAAGTCAACACCCACAATAACTCACACGAAACAAGATAATATCCTGCTAGAAATAAAAAAACTGATCCAGGAAAAAAGAAAACTCCGTAAAACATGGCAGCACAGTCGGCTAGAAGATGACAAGAGAAGTTTGAATGGCGCATCTAACAACCTCAAAATAAGATTACAAGAGTGGAGAGACGTCACACTTGCATCTCAATTAGAATCGCTGACTGCTCTGCTACTCCCGCAACTAATTACTCCCTATGGAAATTCACTAAAAATATGAATCGCCCACAGCTGATGAAACCACCTCTTAAAACTCACACATGGGTGCGAACAGCGCAAGAAAAAGCGGACATATTTGCAGCTCATCTTTCACGAGTGTTCACTCCAAATGAGGTACATAACGTAAAGTTGGAAGGTAGGCGCCGCACAACAAACAGTAACTCTGCGATAATTAAAATTTTAAAAATTAAATTGTTCATAAAAAGTGACTAATACAACATATTCGTAATAAACATCCAAGAACGCATATGTGATACTAATAGGACAAAAGAAAAAACCAGTGGTAATTAAAATAATTACATGATATTGGTGATTTCTGTTTTGGTGAATTTCGAGTGTAAATACCTATGGAAAAGCCATAAAAGCTGCATCGCATATTAATATTCATTGTTATTACCTGAAAAGTGCAATATAAGTGAGTGAAAATAGTGACGAATTGAATTTTATTCGAATACGCCACCTTCAGATTAAACTGCAAGTCACTCATTCAAAAAGTGACCTTTGGACTCGTATAACTTTATCGACCTCCTTCTGAATAATACGTACATAGTGACAGTAAAATTCGACTCCCTCGATTAAGCCGAGTTGGCTAAGGGGTTTTACAGCCTGACTAAGATAGAGGTTCTGGGTTCGCGCCCGAGTAACATCGTACACTTTTTGCACTTGATTGATAATTCTACTGTCGCAGGAAATATTATTGCACTCGCATTTCGTTGTTTGACCGAAATTGCCAACCATTTTTACTGAAAACTATTTTGATTTATTATTATTTTTTTTTTTTTTTTTGGAAAAAATGGAATCAGATAATGTGACATTACGAAAGCCCCTCCGACGATGCACTTCGTTGTCAGATATCTCAAAAGATTGCTCATCAGTTTTTAATGAGACTGCACTTAGCTTGCCAAACACATCTTTAGGAGAAAGTGAGGTCATAACGGCACTGAATAAGAAAATTTCAGATTTATCGCTAGAACTATTGAGCGCACATAATGAAATTGAAAACCTTATGATTGAAAATACGACTCTTAAATCTGAATTAGCAAAAAAGGATAAATCTATAGACCTACTAAAAAAAGTTGGATTGACTGAAAGCCCGTGCATAAATAAATTGACACCGAGATCTGGCAAGAAAAAACAACAAAGAAAGGTATCTATATCAACGCCATTATGCTCAATCCACCAGGGAGATAAATCACAGCACGACAGCCCAAGGTATTTTGAACAGTCACAAATAGAAGATCACAGTATTCGAAATGAAAATAAAGGCACTGAAAAACATGAATTTCCGGGCGCTACGCAAATCGCTAGAGATGATAAAAATACTTCCGCGCCTGAAGAAGAGAAAGAGAAGAACAAGGAGGAACAAACAAAAGTTAAAAATAGGATAGTCATATTAGCAGACCAACGCGGAACTGGATTACAGAAAGCGCTACAGCATTTGGTTGGCTCAGACTATGAAGTATTATCATTTTGGAAAGCAAATGGAAGACTAGTAGATATTTTAAACTCATATAAGAAAGAAATGACAACTTTAACAAAAAATGACTACATAGTCATATTAGGTGGTATGAATGACTGTAACCCTGAAAATTTTAAATTCGTACTTAACAGTTTCTTGACATATTTTGTTTTTACTAACATAATTGTAAGTGATGTACCTTTTAACAAATTTCTTAACGAAGAAAAACTAAATTATGAAATCAGACATATATGTATGAAACACAAGCATGTTATATTTACCGATATGAATTATAATAAAGTTGTTCCCCATAAGCATGTTATACGTATAACCATCTGCAAATCTATTGCTAGAGTATTGAGCTATTGTAGTTATAAACTAAAGTTAAATGAGGTTAAAAACCAAATGATCAAGACAAATAGAAATAAAACTGTAATTGTATCTAAGAGTGTGGGTACGCAAACCGATTTCAACATTTTGAGACACGCAGTAGATAATCATGAACCTGAAAGTGAAGCAGCAGGAACATTTTTTCGTTGCCAAGAAAACAATTAATGTTTTACACCAAAATATTGACGGTTTAATGAGTAAAGCAGATGCACTTATTGTTCAACTTGACGAACTTGAAACTAAACATAAGTCCGTTGATGTGATAGGTATAACAGAACATAACATGATCAATAGCGATACTGCTATAGTAAATATACCAAACTTTACTTTGGCCGCTAGTTCCTGCAGGAAAATTCGTAGAGGTGGGTCGTGTATACTAGTACATAAGAGTCATAAATTTAAAGAACTAGCGTATGTAAAACGGTGCAGTAAGATCAACAATATAGAATGTTGTGCTATCGAACTAATCGAACAAAAATTAATAATAGTCTGTATTTACAGAGCTTGTAGAAAATTACTAGCTTCCAAAACGATATTCTATGAGTGCTTTGAGAATATACTGCGCCAGGTTTGTTTAAAAAACAAAAAAGTGCTTATCTGTGGTGATTTTAACATTGACCTTTTAGAGGACAACAGAACTACAGACACTTTTAAAAACATAGTTAAGAGCTATAATCTTAAAATATCCCTTCAGGAGCCAACAAGGCCAGCTAGTGGCACTTGTATCGACAATTTTCTCCATAATGTTCGAGGTTCTTCGTGCGAAGTGATGCAGCTAATCCTGTCTGATCACACAGCGCAATATTTTATATGCCCGGTAAAAGAATTTTTTCCGTTTAAGTGTTGGTACTCTTTTAAACGTGATTACTCTGAGGAAAACATGATTAAATTTAAGGATAGTTTGAGTACACTAAGTTTTGGGGAAGTTTATGCCAGCAAGTGCCCTAATGAAGCTTATAATCACTTCTATGAGATATTTAAATTACTGTATGATCTGTGCTTTCCTCTAGTTAAACGCAAATATTTTGTCCACAAAAAACCTTCATGGCTGTCAAAAGGAATTAAAATATGCACTAAAAAGAAGAGGGCATTGCTATGGAAATATAGAAACAAACCATGTATCGAAAATTTCAAAACTTTTAAAAATTATACTAAACGGCTCAAAACTATCATGAAACTAACTCAAAAATCAATAAATAACTACACAATTAAAACGGCTACAAATAAATCCAAAGCAACATGGAATATAATAAATAAAAATACATTTCACAAACCTCCTAAAACTGATATTAAGAAAATAAAACACAACAATGAAGTATTAACAAATCCTAATGATATCGCAAAAGCATTTAATGATTTCTTTGTAAATGAGGTTAAAATTGGCAAACAAGACAATGCTGATGATGATGCCGGTAAATTTATAAAGTGGAACAATCCAAATTCAATGTTCATGCAAAGTTCGACTCCAGAGGATATTTTCAGAATTATCAATTCGTTAAAAAATACCCCAAGCACAGGTTACGATGAAATTACAACTAAAGTCTTGAAGTATGTTGCAATTATAATATCGCCAGTACTAAGCCACATAAATAACCTTTGCATAGAGTGTGGTTCATATCCCGATAAATTAAAAATAACTATAGTCAAGCCACTTTTCAAAAAGGACGACATAGAAGTCATGAATAATTTTAGACCAGTTGCTCTAGTACCAGTGTTATCTAAAGTATTTGAAACTTACATTCACGCTAGTCTGTATTCATACATGGACAAGTATAATATTCTTGTCGACGAACAAGTTGGTTTTAGGAAAAATAAGTCCATAAACATGGCCATTTACAATTTGTTAAAAACTGTTATTACAGCCAGGGATAAAAAACTACCTGTGTATGCTATGTTCATGGATTTGACAAAAGCCTTCGACTATGTTGACCATGAAATATTATATTCCAAATTAGAGAAATACGGAGTAAGGGAAAATCCTCTAAACTTAATTAAATCTTACCATTCGAATCGGGTGCAGTACACACAAATTGTGCAAATAAGTCCTACATCTAAAACAGAGAAGAAATATTTGTCATCTCCTAGCGTAGTGAAGTGTGGGGTACCGCAAGGCAGCATAGCTGGGCCATTATATTTTATTTCTTATATAAATTACTTCCCTAAATCTATCAATCATCCAATGGTTCTTTTTGCTGACGATAGTACAGCCATTTTCGTAGGTGATAATGATAAACCTTTAGAGCCGGAAATAAATTTAGCATTAAGTAATTTAATCAATTGGTTGACATGTAATAAATTATTAATTAATTTGGACAAAACATATATAATGACATTTAATAAGTATAGAAAATTGACATCTACGATTAAGTATTTAAATAATGATATTAAGGAAATTTCAGTTACAAAATTTTTGGGCCTTCACATTGACTCTGATTTAAACTGGAATAAGCAAGCAGAAACTGTTTGCTCCAAATTAAATAGTTATTCGTACGCCTTATTCATGTTGGGGAAAGTTGTGAACCAAACAGCAGTGCTTACTTCGTATAATGCCTATGTTACATCGACCTTACGATATGGAATTATATTTTGGGGTAACTGTACCGAGAGGGAAACTGTTTTCAAAGCACAGAAAAAATGTTTAAGGTCCGTATGCCATTTAAAGACCACAGATTCCTGTAAGGAGTATTTTAAGAAATTAAAAATATTGACATTTCCGTGCCTGTATATTTATGAAATCTCACTATTTATAAGGAATAATTTGCATATGTTTCAAACCATGACATCAAAAAGGAATCATAATAAAATTTGTATGGCACCTCACAGTACTGCATTATTTAACAAAAGTTTTTTAGGGATGGGTCCAATAATTTATAATCATTTGCCCAAATCAGTGCTGGAATCGGAGAGTGTACCTACGTTTAAAAGAAAAGTTCTTGAATTGTTAATACAAAAAAGTTACTACAGGGTAGATGAGTTTCTTAAGGATAAGCTACCTAAATAGGTCATACTTAAATTATATGAACGGTTTTAATGTTTACTATTTCTGCATTTTTTTATTTATTTTATATAAAAATGTAAATTAAAATGAAAATAAAATTGAGATTGATTGTGTATTAGAATGAATAGAGATGTAAATGTATAAATTTTTAACATGTTTTGTGACTACTAAAATATTGTATGTCCTTGTTGGGCGAAACTGTTGGTACCTACTGTAACCTATTTTTAAGACCTTTATATTTGTAACACAGTTTAACAATAAACATATCTGAATCTGAATCTGAATCTAACGTAGCTGAAGATCCAAGCATAGACGAGGTACTAAGACGGGACTTCCAACTCGCCCCACCACCCAAACCTGCAACGGCTAGGGAAGTGTGGAAAACAATTCAAGAGCTACAAGACAAGAAAGCGCCAGGGTATGACCTAATAACCAAGGAGATACTAAAAAACCTCCCATGGAAAGTAATCGTAATTCTCACTATGCTATACAATGGTATATTAAGAGTCCAATACTACCCTCAATTGTGGAAAGTATCAACCATAATAATGATCCACAAACCAGGGAAACCACCTCATGAAGTTACCTCGTATAGACCGATTAGTCTTCTTCCAACATTATCAAAGGTATTTGAAAGGATCCTACTGCGCAGACTAGTCCCTATTATGGAAAATAACAAAGTTATACCAAGTCATCAATTCGGCTTTAGACAGCAACACTCCACAATTGAACAAGTCCACCGTGTATATGAACATGTAAGGAAAACTCTGGAACAAAAAGAATACTGTTCATCTGCATTTCTTGACATCCAACAAGCTTTCGATAAAGTCTGGCACAAAGGACTACAGTATAAAATAAAAAAGTACCTACCGCACAGTTACTACCTCCTGCTTGAGTCTTACCAATCTGGTAGACTGTTTCAAGTAAAGGAAGGGAATGCAACATCTGAGTTCTTTGAAATTAAAGCTGGAGTCCCCCAGGGCTCAGTCCTAGGTCCAGTGTTGTACACACTGAACACAGCAGACCTACCCCAAGTAGAGAATGTTACCACGGCCACATTTGCCGACGACACGGCTATCCTCGCCAGTAACTCCAGCCCCGAAGAAGCATCTGCAAACCTACAAAAGAGTCTCGACCAGATTACAGACTGGCTTCAAAAATGGAGAATAAAAGCGAGCGCGTCTAAATCAGTCCAGGTAACATTCACACTAAGAAAGGGAAACTGCCCACCAGTGAACCTAGAAGGTGTGACACTGCCTCACCAGGACAAAGTGAAATACTTAGGAATGCACTTGGACCGCCGTCTAACCTGGAAATACCATATCTCAGCTAAAAGAGAAGAAATCAAATTAAGATACACCAGCTACTCCTGGCTTCTTGGAAGAAACAGCAAGCTCTCAATAGACAAGAAACTGCTCATATACAAAAGCGTTCTCAAGCCAATATGGATGTATGGTATCCAATTGTGGGGATCCGCTTGTAACTCGCAAATCTCAAAAATCCAACGGATGCAAAACACAATCTTGAGAACTATAAGCGAAGTGTCCTGGCACACTACCAATACTGAAATCCACAGCAACCTGGAAATGAGCACAGTCCAAGAAGAGATATCAGCAACCTGCAAAAAATACAAGCATCGGCTGGAAAGACATCCCAATGAGCTGGCTGTGACACTCACAGAGCAAGGATATATACCGAGGCTAAAAAGAAAGCCTGTCATCAAATAAAATAAGATCAATAAGAGGAGATGCACTCACTGGACACACACACAACACACACACACACTGGTGGTGCACACTTGACATGTCAGCCTAACACCCAAAACATCTACTTAAAGTGAAACTGATCGTAGATTTATGTAAAACAAGACAAAAATAAAAAAAAATATTAGAGCCACGAGGATGCAAAGGCATGATAAGCACTTTTGGCTGTTGGTAAATCTGTAGCAAGTCTGAGTTCTTTAAGGGTGTAAGTGAAGCTGCTTAATTTGGTCTTAAGTTTTTTAATGTGTGCTTTCCAATTTATGTGCGAATCTAGTTCTATGCCAATCAATGTCGCCGAGTTGACACACTCAATTTTATTGCTCTTATATTGAAAATTTATATCAAGAGGAGCTTTTTGATAGGGTCTAAACTGTAATATTATGTTTTTGAAAAATTTAATTCTAAATTATTTTCGCTCATCCAATTAGTTATTTTGTCAAATATTTCTTTAAGAGTATTGTTTAGATGTAAATCGTTTGAGCATGATGCATAGTATAGAAATATCATCCGCAAATAAAATACAAGTATCCTGCTAATATTATAAAGCGAAACTTTGTGAGGATGGGATGGATGGATGGATGTTTGTTACTCTTTCACGCAAAAACTACTGAATAGATCGTGATGAAACTTTACAATAATATTGTCGTAATTTAATATTACCATAGGCTTTCGTCATATCTAAAAAAAAGACAGATCGCATATTTTTTACTGTCGATTATGTTTAAAATTTCCTGACATACTTGTAAACCGCCAGGGTAGTGATCTATTTTTGCTAAAACCATATTGAGAATTATCGAATACATTGAATTTTTTGCAGAAAGAGGAATTATCGAATATATTGAATTTTTCGCAGAAAGAGGTTAAACGTTTTTGCATTATTTTTTCAAATATTTTTATGCTTTATATCTGTTGCCGCTATAACAACAAAATTAAATACCAAAAGCAGAGTAATACAACAAACATGTTTTTAGAAGTTTTTTGCTGGGTATTGATAACAGCAAGAGGAAGGGGGCTAAGGGGGCTTCAACACGGTACGGAACTCTTCGTGCGCGAGTCAGTGTCATGACCTGAGTTCACAGACGTCATGACGATTAGGCCAATACTTGTGCGTAAATGGTTTTAAGGTTTCTGAAGTTAGGCATCTAAAATAATTATTTTGCGTTCTGCAGTCTGCACAGCCATTTGCAGGGAGCTTCAGAGCCGTGTTAATAAATACACTGCGCGCAGTTTAAACATAGAATATAGGTACATCCTATTTCAACTGGAAGAATTGCAACGAGCGAGATTTTATAGAAAGACGGCGTAGAGTGTGCAAAACCTGCTGGTGTGTTGTGGTTAAAACACGCTAGTAACATTCTTACCATAGAATTTAGATGAATATTGTAGCGATGCCATCACGTTCGCCGTCAAATTTTTCAAGATATAAACGTATAACTCCGAAAAGATAGAATTTATATATACTTACTATACAGAGCAATAAGATATAGCATTAGCAATATTGTTAATGTTAATTTCATTATTGTTTTGATAACACAAGGACAGCCGGGAATCGTTTTTTGAATTCAGTGTTACCAGATGACAGTGTTGCAAAAGTGAACTTTTAAATATCGGGCAATTTTCCAGGTAAAAATCGGGAGATATCGGGAGATTTACTTGTTAAATAAAACAACAGTGTTTTATGACATTATATTAGATAAATTGTTATGTTTTCCTTTTAAGACTGTTTTTTAACCAATTGGAGCATTCAGATCGTGCTTCCCATTTTTCTTTATAATTATTTTAGCTCGTATTTTTTCGTTTTCGTACTCTTCTGGTACTGGTACTTGAGCTATTTTAGGGATTAGAATAATCGGAGTTGGACATCTTAGCTAACAACAATTTACACAGAGCACACACAACAATTTACACGAAGAAAACTTTGAATCGAAAATTGAAGTTCCTTTGTCTCAAAAATAGTGCGGACGAACGATTACTCTCTACACTACCTAGTCACTAAATAATAAACTAAACATCTCAGCAGATTCGCCAAACAACACGAACTAATTCCCCACCAAACAATAATAAACTTTACTCTATATAATACTATGTTTTAAGTGTACAATGTAAAAATCGGAAGACTAGGTCCCCAAATCAGGATATCGGGAGAGAAAAGCTAAAATCAGTAGATCTCCCGATTAATCGGGAACTTTTGCATCACTGCCAGAGATCACAGATGACTGTTTTGGTTGGAGTTTTGGCGGGAACGCGGAAAAATCATGTCGCCTCAAATCAAAATCAAAATCAAAATTCGTTTATTTGTTAGAATATTGTCTTACAATGTAGATGTTAAATAACAATAGTGTCTCAAATATTCTACCTTTACAGGTGTACAAATATTTTTAGAAAATAAATAGAGGTATTTGGCTTAACATTATTCATACATTTTTTCCTTAAGTGAGTCTGCTAAAAATTCGTTAATAGTGTAATAACACTTATCAATAAGGAACTTGTGTAATTTGTGTCTAAAAGTATCATAATTAAGTTCTTTAAAACAATTTGGCAATTTGTTGTATACCTTAATGGCCATACAATAAACATTATTACTATATATACACACCCTCTGTTGCGGTATATCCAACTTATATTTTCGTCGTTGCTGTCTATCTCTCCCATCAGCGCTACTATTTAACGGAAACTCGGATTGGTGTCGTCGAACAAATAAGCACATTTCAAATATATATAGTGAAGGCAATGGTAAAATGTTATATTTTTTAAATAATGGTCTACATGGTGCCATAAAATATGCACCAGATAATGCTCTGATACATTTTTTTTGAACTTTAAAAGCTTCCTCCCGATCCACAGAATTACCCCATATTATCAAACCATAACGCAACAAAGATGACACATATCCATGATATGCACTAAGAGCTGCCTGAGTCGTGGCTACACGATGCATTCGACTCAAGACATATACATATCGATCCAACCTCGAGCATAGTTTCTTAATATGATCTTTCCAGTTGCAGTTTCTGTCTATTGTTAAACCTAAGAATGTTGTTGATTGCACTTGCTCCAAGTGATTATCTTTATAAGAAATGTTTAGTTGCAGAGAAATACTATTATAAGTTTGGAAATTTATCATCTTTGTTTTAGAAAGATTGACACATAAATCATTGTGTTTTAGCCAAGTTATAACGGAATTCAGAGTATTATTTATATCATGTTCTAGTTGGCTTATGTTCTTCTTATTACCTTCTATTAAAATAGTTATATCATCTGCATACAAAATACATTTGTGATTAGTAATTTTCGTAAGATCATTGATGTAACATATGAAATCAAGAGGACCCATAATACTCCCTTGCGGAACACCTCGGGTAATTGATTCGCAGGGAGACTGGTACACTATTTTATCTTTCCCTGAGAGAGCCGAAATTTCTACGAATTGAGTTCTATTACTTAAATAACTTTCGTGCCATTTTAATGCTGTGCCTCTGATTCCATACTTTTCAATTTTGTCAAGTAACAGGTTATGTCTAACGCAATCAAAAGCTTTTGACATATCAAGGAATATAGCGACTACAGGTATTTTTGTGTCTAAGCAATTTGTGATTATTTTAACTAAAGAAAAACAAGCCAATGTTGTTGAATTGTTTTTTCTAAACCCAAATTGTTCTGCTGCAAGTATGTTATTATTTTCAAGAAAATTAGACATTTTATTGTACATTACCTTTTCAAATATTTTTGATAGTACGGGTATGAGTGTGATAGGGCGATAGTTATTCATGTCACTTTTGGCATTTTTTTTATGTAGCGGCTTGACAATTGATAGCTTTAAACGATCTGGGAATATACCTTGCATGAGAGACAAATTAATTAAATAACTCAAGGGTCCCATTAGTAATCTAGAACTAGTTTTTATCATTTTAGTGGTTATACCATCATAACCAGTCGCATTAGTATTTTTGAGAGCCATAATAATCTTATAAATGTCAAGTTCATCTACCGGGGTCAAATAAATAGTGTTAGAATTATTGGGTATGTTATATGGATAACTATATTTTTTTGCTTCTGAAGTGTCGTCATTATTAATCTTAGTCACATTGATGAAAAAATTATTAAATAGATCGGCTATCTCTTCTGGCTTATCATATATCATGTCGTTACACTGGATAGGTTCTAAATTAGTTACCAGATTGTGTCTGTTATTGTTTTTTATTATCTCCCATGTAGCTTTACAACGGTTTTTAGCATTTATTATATATTTCGAGTTATTTATTTTTTGAGCAGCACATATACATTTTTTATATATACGATTATAACGAAAGTACGCTCTCTTTTTTTGATCTTTGTTTGCGCCTGTGATATGATATTTTAAGTATAGTTTGCGTTTGATAATGGATGATTTCCTAAGACCTTTTGTTAACCATTTATTTTTTACAGGTTTATTAGTAATTTTGACTCTAAGTATTGGAAAACACAGATTATAAAAGAGTGTTAATATGTCATGGAATTTATTAAAAGCTTCGTTTAGTTCTTCAGTTTCGTACACATCAGAAAATGTTAGGGATGATAAACTTGATAAAAACTTTTGAACATTTTCTTTGCAGTAATCTCTTCTTTTATCAAACCAAAAGGAACGTTGTGAGAGTAGCCATTTTGATCGCTCCAATTCAATATTGAATGTTAGGGTTTGTCCGCTCTCATGGTCTGAGAGAGCCAAAATATGTATGTTGGCAGAAACGTTATCTAAGTTGCTCGCTATTAGATCAAGACATGAGTTTTTACGTGTAGGCTTATTTATATGATTTGTTATGTTATGGTTATTCAATATAGATACTAAAGCCTTGGAGTGATTGTTTTCAACAAGCTTATTAATATTCCAATCACCGCAAAGTATAACATTTCTGTTGCCTTTCTTTAACAGTTTTTGAAGTAATAGAGCTAGGTTTTCCAGAAAAATAGCAACGTTAGATGTTTTAGGGATCCGGTAAATACAAATTATAAAAAGTTTCAAAACAGGGATTTCAGCCGCACAATACTCAAAATCATACAGAATAGGATCTATAATATTTACCTGTTTACATTCATACATATTTTTCGCTAAAATGCAAGTTCCTCCCCGTTTTTGATTAGGTCTAGAGAATGAAGACACCAGTTTATAATTATTTAAATAAATATTAGCTTCGGTACCCCTTTTTATATTTGTTTCGGAAAAACATATAAAATCCACATTATTGCCATTACTGGCTAACTCTTCAAGAGCAATCTCTACAATGTCTAACTTATTTACTAGTCCAGCTATGTTCTGGTTAAGAAGCGTGAAATGTGACGGAAAAAATTATCATTATTTTCTCCTTGGGGTTTGAATTTTTCTTGATTTTTAAGTAGACAGGGAACTGTTCATTGTATTATTTTGTTAAACTTGTGTTTTTATCAGTGATAATAAGTGTAAAATGGTGGTATTTCGTTGATAATGAGCTGATTTACGTGCATGAGTGTAGGCAAGTGATATAATGTGACGTATCATGTTCTTCCGTGTTGTTACCAAAACTCCATAGACGCCTCTAGTAAAGTCTCCACTGCTTTACTGAGAAGAAGAAGTTGAAAAAAAGCATTATTTAAGACTTCGACTGAAGGACTCTGTATCAATGGTCATGAGTAGGTTTAATTAAAAAAAAAAAAAAAACTGTCTTGGTTTCTCCAATGGTGCTCGATTTTAAAAACTTGATGTCATGTATTTTTTAGTCAATATTGTCTCAATGATATGTATTTATACTGTTTTTTTTTTTAATCAGTGCATGTCATTTTGTCTGTAATTTCAGATTACGTTTTGGAGTTCATCGATTTATAAGACGTTGTCACGTCAAAAAAGCTTAATATTTAGGACTGATATAAAAAGAAAATGAAAAACGGAATGATAATGAATTTCAGTATTCATCCATTTCATTAGGAATAGTACAATAACCGCAACTATAAGTTAAAAATATAAGTAAAGCAGCTATTCGAACCTCGGCTGCAGCCTGCGGATGCAGGTTGCAAATGGAGGTACCTAGCAAACGCATGACACTCAGCCGCTGCTTGTATCCACAGTCGGGAATGATTCCGGTGCTCGTACTGCGTCGTACGTCGCAGGCACGTTGGACTTGTCTAAACCGGTTAACAACACTTGCAGCCGAGGCTCGGTAGCACATGCTGCCGCAGCCGTGTTCGGAATCTTTTTGTAGAAATTCATACAACTACATAGATAACCAGAGCCCGGAGTCCAGGTTTTGTGTTGTTTACTTAACCTTTTGCGTTCGCGTGTGGCTCCATACATTTTGGTTAGTTATTCCTCGTTTCCGCCAGGGGCGCTGTACAAAAATGTATAGGGACATATCGAAACAGCTGTAGTTTCAATTTATTTGTAAGCCTGGACTAAGCCCTCAGTTGTGCAGCCACAGCCGGCTTCGTACAGCTGCTGCAAATGCTGCTTGCAGATGTAGCCTGCAGCCGAGAGTCGAATAGCACCCTTAAGGATTATTACGAGTAATAATTAAATGGCCATGAATTTCTCGGATAACTTCAAACTGCAGGTTTTAGTTTTTAGTAGTAAAGTATATGATAAAAAGTACATATAAAATAAGAGTATTATTTCTTTTTGATTATCTTCTAGTATACAAAATTGTATGTTTCTATAAAAATGTATAATAACACCTCAGTTCGTAAATATTACGGGCTAAAACGACTTAACGCAGGATTATGTGCCAATAGTTAAAAAAGTTAATTATTATTATATCAACACGTCAACACCTCCAAAATTGCTAAATCAGAATACCGAGAATGAAGTCTGGCAACTCTGAATACATCATCTGATTGGCTGAATTTGACATTTCCCTTTTTTTGACAGCAACAGTAATAAAATATTGTTTTTTTTTAAATGATTCGCCCATTTTTGGGCTGGTTAAAGCCTTTAAGACACATACCGCCACTTCTTATGTATGTAATCCGTAATGTAAAAACAATAAAAAATCATTGTAATTTTTCTGGTGGGTTAATATTAATTTCAACTGGTGATATGAAAACAGCAAAAAATCACAATATTTTTGAAGCATAGGTATATTATTTTTAGAAAAGATGTTTGGTTTTTTGACTAACAAAAAATAAATATTGACAGGTTAATTCCGTGCATCCTTTTGTTTTTAACTAAATTGATAATTTAACAGTAGGTACCTAGCTTTTTAATTTCAACTGGTGATATGAAAACAGCAAAAAATCACAATATTTTTGAAGCATAGGTATATTATTTTTAGAAAAGATGTTTGGTTTTTTGACTAACAAAAAAAAAAAATATTGACAGGTTAATTCCGTGCATCCTTTTGTTTTTAACTAAATTGATAATTTAACAGTAGGTACCTAGCTCTTCGGAATCTTTTTGTAGAAATTCATACAACTACATAGATAACCAGAGCCCGGAGTCCAGGTTTTGTGTTGTTTACTTAACCTTTTGCGTTCGCGTGTGGCTCCATACATTTTGGTTAGTTATTCCTCGTTTCCGCCAGGAGCGCTGTACAAAAATGTATAGGGACATATCGAAACAGCTGTAGTTTCAATTTATGTGTAAGCCTGGACTAAGCCCTCAGTTGTGCAGCCACAGCCGGCTTCGTACAGCTGCTGCAAATGCTGCTTGCAGATGTAGCCTGCAGCCGAGAGTCGAATAGCACCCTTAAGGATTATTACGAGTAATAATTAAATGGCCATGAATTTCTCGGATAACTTCAAACTGCAGGTTTTTGTTTTTAGTAGTAAAGTATATGATAAAAAGTACATATAAAATAAGAGTATTATTTCTTTTTGATTATCTTCTAGTATACAAAATTGTATGTTTCTATAAAAATGTATAATAACACCTCAGTTCGTAAATATTACGGGCTAAAACGACTTAACGCAGGATTATGTGCCAATAGTTAAAAAAGTTAATTATTATTATATCAACACGTCAACACCTCCAAAATTGCTAAATCAGAATACCGAGAATGAAGTCTGGCAACTCTGAATACATCATCTGATTGACTGAATTTGACATTTCCCTTTTTTTGACAGCAACAGTAATAAAAGATTGATTTTTTTAAAATGATTCGCCTATTTTTGGGCTGGTTAAAGCCTTTAAGACCATACCGCCACTTCTTATGTATGTAGTCCGTAATGTAAAAACAATAAAAAATCATTGTAATTTTTCTGGTGGGTTAATATTAATTTCAACTGGTGATATGAAAACAGCAAAAAATCACAATATTTTTGAAGCATAGGTATATTATTTTTAGAAAAGATGTTTGGTTTTTTGACTAACAAAAAAAAAAATATTGACAGGTTAATTCCGTGCATCTTTTTGTTTTTAACTAAATTGATAATTTAACAGTAGGTACCTAGCTTTTTTAATTTTCTAAAGGCCGATTCACACATATGGCGGGCGCGGGTCGGGCGCGGTGCGGGTCGGGAGTACGGCGTGTCTATTTGTACCTGTTTCAATGGACGACAACACACAGAACGCGCCCGACCCGCGCACAAGTGCATCGCATGACTGGCCGATGGGCGGGAAAATGCGATGAAGTCAGATGTCACTTGAGAGTGGTAAAGGAGAGCTGGTTCGGAGAGGTTATGGTGAACTGTGTTTAGAATGGCTCTATAAAATGGAACGCCATGTCCTTCGCTTAAAGTTTTCTCTATAATTGTAGTCATACGTAATCTTCTGTGAAATAAACTGATTGTTCGTGACGTCGCAATTTATCTCCTCGCCCGCTTAACCCACGCCACGCCACGCTGAAGTATTGCTGGGTCAGATGGTATAAAATAATTACCACATTGAATCACCATAACTGATGCGAATCCTTTTATGGATTCGACATTTATAATATCGTGCTTCCAGCGTACCCTTTTAAATAGGTACCCAAATATACTTAAAAAAATACTTTTGATTCTAGATGGCGCTACTGTGGAGTGATCCTAATCGCCGCTATATTGCGTTTTCAGTTCTCCAACCAGCGAATTTGCCTAAAAATGTATTTGACATGGAGTGTTAAGCAGTTAAAAGAAGAGCTGCGGAAAAGAAAAGCATCTGTTTCTGGGAAAATAGTTTTTTCCTTTGACTTTAATCGAAAGGCAACTAAATATTATGTAGTTTATTATTTGGAGGTTATGTTTATTCCCAACTTAATTAGGCACTCATTGCGCTTACGGCAATGAGTGCCTAATTAAGTTAAAGCGCGAAATTTTTTGGATGTTTAATTCAGTAAGAAAAATTTAAAGATAAGATGAGATGCGAGTAATTTAAACATATTTAGCTGCTCGGAGCGCGAGCGCAGTGAGCGCGAAAATTTTGTTTTTTTTCATCAAAGTAATATTTGGAAATTATGTTTGAACGTTGGGTTAATTCTGAGTTTGTGGCCCCTTGGGCCGGGGCCCCCTCGGGTCGGCGGCCCGTGGCATTTTGCCAGTCCTGCCGGCTGTAGTTACGCCACTGATCAGTAGGCTATCCGAACGCACCTATGATTACAACTCATACTCATACTCATATACTCTTAGACTTTATTTGCAACTACGAGTAAGTGTTTAACAATTAGGTCTTATAATTATTTTAAAGCTCTTAAGACTTATAACTTAGGACTTATAGTTGCCCTTGTCGGGCATTGCAAATACAGGGCGCTCACTGTAGTAGGTACAACATAGATAATATTATCTCATATACATAAACTTATATAATTTAAAGTAGGCATCTCTTAAAATAACCTTAAAGGTTCGCGCACATTATGTCGGGCCGCGGCGGGGCGGAGCGGGCCGCAGCGCAATATTAGTATGGAAATGCGGAAAATGCGACCCGCTGCGCCCCGACATAGTGTGCGTTAGTTCATATAAAATATATATAAGCTATTTGAGCGGATTTTTGCGCTGCGATGCGGCCCGACATAATGTGCGCGAACCATAAGAATACAACTTCGTGGCAACAACGTGGGATTTGCTTATTTTGTAAGTGTTTGCCCATTTTTGGGCAAGCTGAAGCCATACCGCATCGCCTTACGTATTTTTTGATTTAAATTATCTTTTTCTTGACTCTTTTTCTTTGTAAAGCAGTGGAGACTTTATTAGAAGCTTCGATGGAGTTTTGAAGACAGCACGAAAAGACATACGTTTTACTACATTATTAATAAATGAAACACCACAACTTTTGCACCATTGATACTGGTAGAAACACAAGTTTTAAAAAATAACTAACTTTTGGTGAAAAATATTGACATTTACCGAATAGTATTTTTTTGCGATACTGGTATTTTTCTGAATTTTTGTCTAGTCACACTGATTCTGAATTTGAATTTGAAAATTAAGTAACGGTCCAGCGAGCGAGACATTATCGAAAATAATCAAAAGATTGAAAATATAAACAAAATCTTTGTTAAAATAGTAAGAAACGGTGATAAAATGACTCAAGTTGAAGTTACAGAATTGGAGAATAAAATAATGAGCCATGAAGCTTACGGGACCTCGTAAGTCGCTTAATCCACTTCTTCACTGCAAATCTGTCCGAGACTTCAATTCATTGATTACCACAGATTTGTTATCTCTGTGTTGATTACGTCCCTGATGTAACATTTTTTCAGATATAAATGGTCCCCGAGAGATTTCGAGTTGGGAGCTAATCTTGGACAAGGGAAATTCGGTCACGTCAACGTTGCTCGAGAAAAGAAAACTGGATATCTTGTTGCTATCAAAACTCTTTTCAAATCTCAGATTATGAAATCAAAGTGTGAGCGACAAGTATTACGAGAAATTGAAATCCAATCACATTTAAAGTAAGTTATTTACTATAAAATCTTAATTTATATGTGACAGTTTAGTCCAAAAAGTATGTGAAGTAGGTTATAAGCTGTGCAAAACCCAATCAATACTCAGCTTTATATCAGCTAACTTCACATCACCGTCTTCTATGATTTAGCATAAATCATCTTTGTGAAACTTAATCCTCGCTCACTTGATAGGCCAACGTCAGTCAGGATTAGGTTTTGTGCAGCTTGTACCTAACATCATTTAGCCACTAAGAAGTTTAATTTTAACCAATTTCAGAGGTGATTTGTTTGAATTTAAATATTTATTATTATCTGTTTTTGGTGATTTCTTTCAAAGTTTTCATTCTCTACAGCAGCCATTCTCAAAGTGTCCTCTGTGAGCCCTAGGGATCAAAGCATCTGTAGGGGCTCCACTAGAATACTTATATTGAGGAGAAATAATAAAAACCAAAATACAATCTAGTTAGGTACTTAGAAATGTTTCAAGATGATAATTATTTATGAAGAATGTTTTTTCGTCAAATATTTCAGATTCTAATAGGGTTCCATCATTAAAAAATGTTTGAGAACCCCTGCTTTATAGTATTCTAAACAGCAATCTAGCTGACTCCCATAACAGCGCAGCCAAAATACTGTTGCAATACCCTTTACATTAATATTTATTGGGCCAAGTGCAAGTCTGACTCGCGACAAAGGGTTCTGTACTGTGTGAAAACCCATTATAATATTTTATTTTATTCTTATTTTATTATTTATGTTAGAAGGGAATATACAACTTAATATTCTGTGAAAATTTCATCCATCTTCCTGTTGCCGTTATTAATATCGAGCACAAAAATCAGGTTTGTGGTATGGGAGCCCTGAGGTGGAATAAATATTTATTGTTTTCTGTTTTTAGTATTTGTTGTTATAGCGGCAACAGTAATACGTCATCTGTGTTTCAACATTCTAGCTATCATGGTTCATGAGATACAGCCTGGCAACAGACAGACGGATGGGCAGCGGAGTCTTAGTAATAGGGTCCCGTTTATACCCTTTGCAAAAAATCCTCAAAATGACCTGTAGACAAAAAACGGAACATATGAATGGACAAAAGCAAAATCGTCAACTTGAAACAGATACCTTTGCTTTAGTCAACTATTATGTAGAAAATTCTTTGCCCACCTCAGGCTATTGTCATTAAAATTTGACTTAATGATGTTGTTTATTACTTCTTCAGACATCCAAACATACTCCGAATGCTGACCTGGTTCCATGATGAGAGACGTATTTACCTTGTGGTGGAGTTTGCTGCGGGAGGAGAGCTGTACAAGCACCTTACGTCCTCCCCGCATGGAAGATTCCCTGAAGAAAGAGCTGCTAGATATATCTATCAGGTTGGGAAACTAAAAGCTATGTTTTACAAGCTTTTATTTAACTTGCAATGGATGTATGTACCTCTGTAAGTTCAGGTGAAATCTTGCAAGTTAAATTTGACCAACTTAGCATCTGTAGACCAACAGAGGGATTTAGGAGTCATCATGACTGCAGATTTGAAATGGGAAGAGCATATATCTATGATAGTCAAACGGGCTAACTCATTTATCTATGTCATACGCAAGTCCTTTCAGACAGTAACAATTGATGTTTTTATTAAGATTTACAAAACCTATATAAGGCCTCTACTAGAATATGGGTTCCAGGTGTGGAGTCCTTATTTTAAAAAAGATATTGATTTGCTTGAAAGTGCACAAAGAAAAGCCACCAGGATACCATATGCTCTGCGCCGCAAAACCTATGAAGATAGGTTAAAAGCTCTTCGTCTCACGACCCTCGAAGAACGACGATTGCGTGGAGACTTGATTGAGACCTTCAAAATTCTCAATGGCTTCTATAATCTTCCGGATATTCACGATATGTACACATTGAAGGAAAACATACGCGACAGCAGACGCCATAAGTACCTCTTACAGCCTACACCTTCACAAACCAACACTGCACACCACATCCTCAGCAACAGAGTGGTTTACAACTGGAACAGGTTGCCTGAGGATGTAATCTCAGCAAGGACTATTAACACATTTAAGAATAGACTGGATCTTTGGATAAAGAAGGAAAAAATTTCCTTGACAGATAAATACTAATTTTATTTGACTCTGCTAGATATAGGCACATCAGTTTATACTGCTCGCCTATAAACAAATAAATAAATAACTTCCCGGTATCCGATTGAGCTGAAATTTTGCACACATATGCATATTGTATGACAATGTAATATGGTACCATAGATGTAGTATTATTATATCTTTTTTGCCATAGAGCTGATTTGATGATGGCGTAGGAAGGTGGCCTCCTATGAACTCCTGTTCTAAACAAGATAAACCTGTCATGTTTGGGCTTGTTTTACTTGACTAGCACTTTTCTGCTGCATGATATCCAGGAACTCAAAAGCTTGTATTTGTAAAAAGTTATATTTTTTTAATAATTTATTTTAACTGTTGTAGTGGCCCAGTCGTTAGTGATCTTGACTGGACTTAAAATATCCTACTAATATTATAAACGCGAAAGTTTGTGAGGATGGATGGATGGATGTTTGTTACTCTTTCACGCAAAAACTACTGAACGGATTGAGATGAACCTTTGCAAAAATATAGCTTATCTATCAGAATAACACATAGGCTATAAATTATAATGATATATAGCGTATGCGGGCGAAGCCGCGGGTAAAAACTAGTGTATGTATATGTAGTATCTCTGGCAGCCATTTGACAAGCTTCACTGTGTGTAATACCTCCCCTAAATAACTAAAATCAATTTATCTAAACTACTTAATTTTGTATGATTTTGTAGATTGCCTGATGATTTCAATTGGTTGTGCTATTTATGCAAAAACATAAATTATTGCTTGTTATTTTTTAATCAACTTCATAAAAGGTTATCATCTGTATAATTTTGTATGAAGGTGATTCCTCAGCCAATTTTGATTCGATTTTGATGATTTTTTATGTTTGGTAGATCATACTTTAGAGGTGGTCCCATTTCAAAAGCTAAATAGGCTGAGCTGTTTTTGATAAATCAGCAATAAACAAAAAATAGTACATATTTCGAGCGAACTATTTGAATTTTGTTCATAAGTTGAATCTGCGGGATCGAATCAGGAATGAGGAGATCCGTAAAAGAACCAAAGTTACCGACATAGCCCAACGGATTCACATGAAATTGAAATTGCAATGGGCGGGTCACATAGCACGGAGGACTGATGACCGATGGGGTCGAAAAGCCCTCGAGTGAGACCACCTACTGGCAAGCGCAGCGTAGGACGTCCACCCACAAGGTGGACGGATGACCTCATTAAGACCGCGGGATCGCGCTGGATTCAAGCCGCTACGAACCAGTCTTATTGGAGATCTTTAAGGGAGGCCTATGTCCAGCAGTGGATGACCCATGGCTGAAACGAACGAACATGATTAAAAACAGTCGTGCCACTTTTGGCATAAAATAAATTATTTCTCGCCCAAGACTCTTTTTGAAGGTCCCCCATTCGCCCCGCGGGCCGAACCGCTTGCGGGGCGAAACGCCGCAATACCCTTAATTATTTTACGGTAGCCGTAGGTACCAAGACTTTAAAAGGTATTTGTGCATTGTAGGTAGCAGATGCAGTGGGCTACTGCCACCAACGCCACGTCATGCATCGCGACATCAAGCCAGAAAACATTTTGGTAGACATTGACGGAGACCTCAAACTGGCCGACTTTGGCTGGTCGGTGCATGCTCCTTCAGAAAGGTATTCTGCTTAATATAACTAGTATAATCCATCCATCAGCCATAGGATATCCACTGCTGGACATAGGCCTCCCCTATAGATCTCACATAAAGCCGGTTGGTAGCGGCTTGTATAATCGGTATAATCAACGCCACGCAACTCGGCGGATGAGAAGTTAGCCGCAGATAACACTTCCCCGTGATCCCTATACTCTATAAAATTTAACTTGATCTCTGCGACAGCTGTCAGAAAAATTACGCCTATGAAGTCCTGAATTTCTTAATAGTACAGACAGTACCTGTCAATGTCATACTTTATGGGCATGTCGATTAGTGATGGGCGACGAATGATCGTGACCACAGAGTTTTAGATAGAGTTTTAAATAAAATATCGATAGAAACCCATTAGATATCCTACAAGCACTCTGTTCAAGGACGCCAATGTATTGACTGTTAGGCAGTTAATAATTTTTCATATCGTTATGCGAAAACATAAACAGTTGCCATATGACCCAGACAAGGTCAGTAGAAGACAAAAAAATGTCTGTCCCATCTTACCTCACAGAACCAGATCCGCTAGCAGACACTTCAACCATCTTTCCACTCATCTGTATAATTTAATAAATAAAAATCTTAACATCTTCCCTCTCACTTTAAGAAAAGTCAAATCTTCTGTTGAAGGATGGCTTAAAACATTGACATATCATGATACCGAAAAGTTACTCAGTATTTTAAGCTAACAGACACTCACTCACTCACACACATACACACACACACACAAACACACACACACACGTGTAACACTGCAAACCTTGACTCTTATGAGATCTCGTGTATTGTAGTGTTACATACACACACACACACACACACATGCACTCACACATGCACACACACACACACACACGCTTTACGGCATACACGAAGAAACGAAGAGTTTGAATTTAATTTAAATACGATATCTATGAATGATAATCTATGTCAAATCACGACAACATTTTTATTACAAACTTTAAGTGGGTACTTGATAAATATATATCGACGGTTGAAAGGCAATAATTACCAAGCGACATATTGGCAACTTTACACCAGAGCATTTTAAAGTTTTATTTTTTGGAAAAAAAATCATATAAAATTTTCTATTACTCATTTCTACTCGGTTCTAATAGATTATAAATGAAATTTAAAAGCTTTATGAACTGTCATTTAAAAAATGTGATTTTTCTCAATAATTTAAGAGATAGTGTCGGTTAGTAAAATTTTGATCAAAATCACAAACAGGTAAAAATTACTAACCAAAAACAAATTTTTATCATAAAACATGTAAAATTAACTAAGCCCCAATATTTTATGATTATATTTGAAGCAAAATGATGCATCCAGAATAAACAGATGTTTAACACATAGGTAAAATGATCGAAATAAAAAGATAAACCACTTTACTGCCAGGCAATTTCAACCATAGTCCTATTTAAATAAGGTAAGTGTAGGACAAAAAGTCCTACACTTACCTTTCAAAAAGGAACAACCTAACAAAAATTCAGGTTTGTACACTACATTAGAAACTTTTGCAAAAGTTTTCAACGGATATCGTCATCACCAATTCTTAAACAGCCCTTGTAGTTATCTACAATCACTATCTACTGAGTATGAACCTCATCTGATGATGAATGAAAAAAAATGCTATCAAAAATATTGTCACAATAAAAACTACTTAAAATTAAAACTATAAAGTTGACATCGGTTTCTGGAAAACCCACAGATATCTGTAAAATACAGATCTGTAATGCTGTTGTCGAATCAATATTTCACTATGTATTGCCTTTGTTGTAAACTCCCGATAATTAGGGAAATTGTGTGATTGACATCGTTACCTTATTTCATAGTTGTACAATAGATGCCAAATCAAATATTGTACAATTTAGTTGACGTGAAAGTAATAAAACTTTAAATTGCCAAGGTTCTTTTTATGGGTAACGCCCATTAGTAAATATTTAAATTTATAAGTATCCAAATTTAAAGGTAAATTAACTAGATATTTGATTTATTTATTTATTTACATTTTCAATAAATAACATTACAGTCTCAGTTATTAATTTTGTTATAAATTACTTAAAAAATAACTTAGGCAGGTTACGTTCGTACATCTTCATTATTCAAACATTTTATTGGTAGGTATAGCGAATATTATTGAACGCTTTACTGTTCCTGTACCCACTAATTGTATTTTCAACCGCGTCGAAATATAATGAACATATTTGTGAGTACTTGGTATCCAATTCGCTTGCCCTGTGGTGTAGCAGCAGTCCATTTATCCCTCAACTCAACATGATCAGACGGAATCCTGCAGAATTTCAACAAGGGTTAGACTTAGATTTTTATAATTATAATATTACGGTTATATGAAAGACTACATAACTATTCAGAGGCGTTATGTTAATTTATGGCTTCTCCTAAAATAGAAAGAATTTATAATATTTTAATATTGTACGCTCGGCTCAGGCGGAATGTGACAATGAGTCATGCTTTTTTCGCGCGTGCCGCCGGCGTTAACAGATTTATAAGACGTTATAATGTCAAAATACCTTTTACCTTCAAGAAACCATCGAAAAATAATGATATTTTAATTTTTTTTTGTTTTACATGAGATTGAGATTAATCATTTTTTTATCTGGTATAAAGGCATGTTTATCTACCAAATTTGCGATTAATTTACCTACATATTCTGGATTTTTTAAAGCGTTGCTCAGTGTAATTATGCCAAAGCGTAAATGGGCAAATAAATAATAAGTATCATAGGTAAATATGTACATTTCATTTTTTTGGTATTCATGCCCGAAAAAGAAGAACTCCTTTATAAAACTTAAACGAACGCGACGAATTAGGTAATTATATTTTAACATATTTCTCTATAATTTTACAGTTCATTACACAAAAACCTAAGTTTGATTTTATATTATCGAGAATAAAATTTCTGAATTAAAAAAATCTGTATCTCTTACCATTTTTACACAAGATAAAAGCTTTAATAGTAATCTTACATAATTTACGATATTTCATACTTTTCCAAAAATAATGACATAGCGACTGGTTTAAAAAAATAGGGAAATTTTTGGGGAGATTTATTGTAATGGCACCATAGATGTTTTGAAATTCATAATATACATTAAAATTACAATAAAACTTGAAAAAATACAGCTTGGTGATCAGAATACCATTGTGTAGTGATTGATCTGAACAAAAAGATATAAAATGTGATATCTACAGTGGAATTCAATTGCGATTATGGTGAAAATGCGACTACTTACGAATGAAATGATATTGCTCATTTATCTTGTACGCCGTTGCTTTTGCAGCCAATTACGCTGCAGTAGTTCATCGTATATTGAACGCTTATCACGGTAAGAGTGAGTTTTTACGAGAACTTATGCTCAAAACTTTATTTTAAATAAATATGCTTATTTTCCAAGTGATCAAACAAAAACCGCAGCTGTTTGTTATTGAAGATACTGTCAAAAGTGACATGATCTTCAGAAAAAAACGCCAACCACCACCGAATCGAGATATCTCTTTCTAACTCATGCCGCCTTAAATCAACGCATCTCTTTCTGGCTCCGCATTATCTTTCTGGTAGTAATAGCTCTATGGGAAAACCTATCAAAATATTTACAATAAAAATCAACCATGTCAAATCATTACCTATTTTATTGTTAATTATTGTTTCTATTAATTTGTCGTCGTCGTTGTCTTTGCAGACATTGCACAGCTGGACTAAGGCCTCCCCTATAGATTTCCAATAAGACCGGCTGGAAACGGCTTGCTTCCAGCACGATGCTGCGGTCTTGATGAGATCTTCCGTTCATCTCGGAGGTGGACCCATAATCTAGATATCAAGACTACTCTGCGATTAGGCCCACAGTAAACGATCACGTTTCGGGAACACACAACTGTTGCAACTCTCGTCTTAAGGCACTGAGGTTTATCGGATGAAAAGACGTCATGTGGTTTTCCGAACGCTGCCTAGTTGGATTCAGCGATTGACCTCCTTCTTGAAGTTGGATTTACCTACGAGTAGCTGGACTACTTGTCCTTCTTTTTTCCAAAGAAATATTTTATGGATACCACCCCGCCGAGGGAGCAGGGTGGTTATGTGGGAGTTCCACTGATCGGTGTACTCACTACAAACCCCGGGGATGTTGCTGCCTATGTGCTGGAGCTGCGGGGACGCATTCGCACTTGTTCGCGGCTCCTAGGACCTTGCCCTATTTAAGGGTGGATTTTCACCCTTCGTTCCTTAAGTGGCGCGGGGAAATACCGCACGCTCTTCCGTAGCCCGAGGGCTACGCTTTTCATGCAACGAACTCCCTCGAATTCGTTGCCTAAGCCACCTGTTACGGGGTCGAAGGAGAGCGTGGAAAATCCTCCTCCGACGCCCAGTTCTTTGGCGGCGCATCGGGAGTTCCGAAAAGTTCTCCCTTTCGCGCTCCACCGTTTCTTTTCGACACAAGCGCAACATAACTTGTTCGCAAAAGGAAACGGCCGTCTCCCACGATCTCTCACAACCAAGCATTGACTGAATCAATGCTGGAAACGAGAGATCAGTTCCTACACTTGTGACGAGGCTTCGGCGCTCATTTGCCCATGCTGAACACTCCTCCAAAGTGTGTTGCGCCAAATCCTCGTCGCAGCCGCAGTGGTGGCACTCTGTTGTCGGTTCTCTTCCGGCTATGCGGCACAAGTACTTTTCGAAGCATCCATGCCCAGAAAGCACCTGCGAATGTTGCACGAGCCGGAAGATAAGTGACCCATGCGCCCTGTCCAGCCAGTCAACGAGGACGGGCTGTATAGCTTCGACGGTCCAGCTGCCAGCTGTATGCTTGGCCAGCTCTTCCTTCCACTCCTCGAGCATGCATGCAAGTGTCGGATTCTGCCCGCGTTGGCGGAGCTCCGTGCGCCACGAGTATGTTCGCGTGTACCTTGTGTTTACTGATTTTAACGATTTACTGTGTTGTCTGAAAATAAAATTATTTATTTATTTACCTCCACTTCTAAATCCCATTGAGGTGACACAGCCAAAAAGCATGTCGCGTCACACGAAATAGTGCGATAACCTCTGACTACCCCGATGGCCATTGCGCGTTGTGGTCACTTTAGAAAAGCGACCGTTTCTCGGTTTAGGGCGTCCGTCCATATAAGCACCCCGCACAAGGCCATCGACCACACCACTCCAAGATAAAAAAGACGACTAGCGGCAATTGGTTCCCCAAGATTAGGAAGAAGGCGTTTAAGTGACTTGGCGAAATGCTCCCAAAAGTTCCACTTTTCATCGAGGTGTAGCCCTAGATACTTCATCGTAGGCTTCACCTTAATCGATTCACTCCCTAGTGATTCCAGCGCTCGTCGAGGGCCATGGAATACCAGGGCCTCCGACTTGTTCAGCGCTACTTGGAGTCCCAGTTTCACTATCCTTCTCGCCACCACCTGCACCGTTGCCATCGCAAGACTGGCAGCCTCTTCGTAGGTTCTCTACACAAACCCATGGCAGTGTATTAAATGCGTTGGCGATGTCTAGAGACACGCCACCAACACTTGACCATGAGCCACCCCCTCGTCCGAGAGGGCTTTGACACGTTTAACAGCGTCGATTGTAGACCGGCCCGTCCGGAAATCAAATTGCTCGTCGGACAAGTGTGGACCAATCCTGTCAAGATACTGGATGAGGCAAGCAGCTATCACGCATTCGAACAGCTTGTCCACCTCATCCAGCAGTACTATAGAGCGGTACGCGGAGGGAGAGTCCGCAGGGCGCCCATCTTTCCTCAGAAGGACTAACCTATCCGTCTTCCGTAAATTTAGGAACTGACCTATCTCCAGACCGGCTGGACTACTTGCGGCATCGCTGGATAGACTCAAGCACAGCCCATGTCGTGACCGATTCAATGGCTATCTCAAAGTCCACATATGCTAAACACACTGAAACACACCAAATTACCAAGCTTCTATCTCGCTTCAATCTACTCGCTTTTTTCGATTTTTATGTACTTTTAACAATAGATTTAAATTTATGTAACATATAAATTTAATAATCTAATATAAAGTCAAATCTGAAAATCTATAAATATAAAGTCATAAAATCTTAATAATGCACTTACCGAGTACACAAACAAGCTACGAGATTAAGCACTTTGCACCATGCGCGCACGCATGCGTGTTGTCTAAGCGACAGTTCGGTGAAGACGTAATCGTTATTTTGTTACCAACAGCCACTTAGAATCTGATTTACAGTGCGGATAAGTGACAAAACAAAAAAGGTGCTGCATGGATAAGGTCACTTTTAGAGAAATCTCATATCAGAAATAGTTATCTAAGTAACATAAACTTTAAAAAAATCGGCGGGTAGAAAATTACTTAACGACAAAATATATCCTGTTTTAGGCAGGTAGATATTCACTACTTCACATTTTTGAATAAATTATATTTAGGTAAAAAGTACTAAATGACAAAGAAAGTCTATTGAAGGTGTGTTAAAAAGTCTTAAATTACGAGAGAGAAAAACAACAATCAGGTAAAAATTCTTAAGTAATGCTAATTCCTGGGTACTCGCAAGGCAGAAAATACTTTATGTTTAGATGCATTATTTAGAGTCAAGGCAAAAATTACTTAGTGTAAATTATAAAAATCTAATCCTTACTATGTGAAAAATATTCATAAATCATTAAAATTTTAGTCGCTTGGACGCCGAAAACTGTGAAAATGTGTCTTTTTTTAAATTACCAAACGACAACAAACTTCGTCCTAGCGCCGTGAGAGTACGACCAATCGACGCAGTTTTTTTTTCTGATTTCAGTGATATATATAACTCAATATCGCCCAAACTGTCGCTTGGTAATTTTTGCCTTTCAAGCGTCGATATGTTTGCGATTATTATCATATGTACGAATATTTAATAGCCGTTATTATTATTCGGGTACCTACCTATTTATTTAACACTGATAATTCTAATATTATTATAACTGTAAAAAATAAAATATTGTTAGATATTATTATTAATATTTGTTTCTTATGCTAAAGCTATAAGAAATGTAATTGTTGTATATTATTATTGTTTGAAATGCTTAATTCCAGAGTATAATGAGTACGACCTAAATATTTGAGATCACAATGGAGGGCTCTGGCGTCTGTAACACAGTTTCGTTACTAGTACGGACGCCAGCCAGTCATTTATAAAAACAAGAATTTGTACCTAACTTGTATCTCATTTTAAATGCGTCATAATATTGTAAATCAAATTATTGTACAGTTTGTAATCCTTTGGTTCAATAAAGCATTTATTTATTTATTATTTATATGTTACATTAGCATCGATAATAGTGAAAAACGTCAATAAATACTATTTTTACATTATTATGAGTATTTAATTAATATCGTAACATTATTTACATATGTACATACTTGATCTTAAATGATAGTAAGAAAATAAAATCCAATTTCTCACCTTCTTCTTCTTTTGTTTGGCGTCGCATTGTTGTGCATTTGCCAGTGTCAAGTATTAAGTTTTAATAATTTTTGATATTATATCAAAATAGTCACTGTTGTAGTCACGTCATAGTCCAATAAAGTCGCGGTCAAGTCCAAACGTAGTCTAAGTCATACCTCAGTAAAGCAGTGGAGACTTTACTAGAGGTGTCTATGGAGTTTTGGTAACAACACGGAACGACATGATACGTCACATTATTTCACTTGCCCACACTCATGCACGTAATTCAGTTCATAATCAACGAAATACTACAATTTTTCACTAATTATCACTGATAAAAACACAAGTTTAACAAAATAATTCAATGAGGCGACATGACTTTTCCGCGTTCCTACCAAAACTCCAAATTTCTCACCTTCAACTACTCATTCGATTTTATTACAACATTGTTTGAAAATCGATTTTTTCCACCACTATCTCAACTCTAAATATGTCAGTCAATATGTAACTGTCGCAGAGATCAAGTTAAATTTTATAGAGTATAACTATTGCGCATGTGTGCACAATGCCGACGCCGCGTGGCGTAGTGGTGAGCACGTGCGTAGGGAGAGCGCGGGAGGCATGAGGTTGACGGGCGGATGTGCCCCGGTGTCTCGTCTCTCTGGCTCCTGCGCATACCTATATTTTGCCTTTTGCGCAGAGTTTCCCAACTTTTTGAGGGAATACCTCCCCAATCAAAAACCGTTGACGATTCAAAAAATATATATTATACACTGTATAATATATATGTACAGGGCAAGCAGATAACCCTGTATAATATACAGTATCCCAAAGGTGAGAACAGTATTCCATGCAAGACCTGACTTGTGCTTTATAAAAACTAAGCAGTTGCTCAGGTGTGAAATACCATCTCACCTTAGAGAGAACACCAAGTTTTTTGGAGGCTAATTGGGCTTTAGACTCTATTTGTTGTTATAGCGGCAAGAGAAGTGTCATCTGTGGCTAACTTCCCATTCGCCGACCTGTGTGGCGCAGATTATAATACACCATCTGTGCAAATTAAAAAAAAAAAAAATTTAAGCTGTCACGGTTCATCAGATACAGCCTGCCCCCCGACCGCCTAAGCAATAGCAATCGTAATAGCAATCGTTTATGACTTCATTTTGGTCATTTGGCACCGCCTATGTGACGTTAGCCATCAATTGCTTTGCGCGGATTGCGAAAGCAATCGTTGAATGAACAACTTTGATGGCTAACGTCACCTAGGCGGTGCCAAATGACTAAAATGAAGTCATAAACGATTGCTACTCGAATTACGATTGCTATTGCTTTAGGCGGTAGGGGGGCCGGTGACAGACAGACGGACATCGGAGTCTTGGTACTAGGATCCCGTTTTTACCCTTTGGGTACGGAACCCTAAAAATGAAAGAGTCATCTAATTATAAACTGCCACTACATCACTCTTTCAGACGTAGAACAATGTGCGGCACACTGGACTACCTGCCTCCAGAGATGATCAACAGGGAAGTGTACGACACGTCGGTGGACCACTGGTGCATCGGGGTGCTGCTGTACGAGTTCCTGGTGGGGAAGCCTCCGTTCGAGAGCGAGGGGCAGGAGAAGACGTATGAGAAGATCCTCAAGCTTGATATGGTGTACCCCAGCCACGTGCCCGCCGGGGCTAAGGACCTCATCTCGAAGGTTAGTTCGTATAGGCTGGGTGGCTAGCCCTAGAGTCACATTTTTAACGCCTGATAACCTCTGTCATGGCCATGACCATGGCTAACTCGACAGTACTGCTTTCGAAGGTTAGTACTATGTACTTTGTGCTCATAGCCTAATTTGACAGCAATCAACAAAGTTAAGCAACGTTCGGAGCAGTTAGTCTACAGATGGGTGACCTCAGGTGGCATTTATAGTTGTTTAACGCCTGAAAGCCTTTGACATGACTAACCCGACAGTGCTACTCTTGAAGATTAGTACTGCATACTTAGCGCTCATGGCGTGATTTGACTAGGTGTTTGACTGCGATCATGGAAGTCACGCAATGTTTGGAGCAGTCAGTCTACAGATAGGTGACCGCGTGTGGCATTTACAACTGACCGCTATCGTGGTCTACTAGGAAATCCTTGATTTGAGAGCGAAGGACAAAAGCTAAGCAAAGTAAAAGCAAAATGCCAAGGACTTGATCTCGAAGGTAAGTATGTCCGTTTTAAAGCCGTCAGAAGGCCTGTGACATGACTAACTCGACAGTGCTGCTCTTGAAGGTTAGTACCACATACTTGGCGTTCATAGCGTAATGTGACTAGGTTTTTGTCTGCGATCACAGAAGTTTAACAACGTTTGGAGCAATCAGTCTACGAATAGGCGACATTACAATCAATTTACAATTAAGCGCTACCGTGGCTTGGATGATACGTTAAATTGTAGGTCTCGGTTTGTTTTAACCATATAGCCATTTCAAAGACCTTGAGGCTACTATAAAACACAAACAAATTAATCATTGTGAACCCAAAAAATTGTAAAACCTAATCAATATGTTTATTACAGCATTTTGATTTAAATCATTCTGTTTCAGCTCCTGAAGCGTTCGAGCAAGGAGCGCATTTCCCTGGAATCTGTGAAGAAGCACCCGTGGGTACAGAAGTTCCTGCCTACTCACACTTGATTACTAACCTTAGATATTACTGTGAGTACAAATAACTACATTTCTAAGAAGCTTCTGTATACCAACCTCAGATTAATGACAAGTAATAGAATCAATTAGAATCCTTTTAGAGGCTTATTCTGTTCATCAAAACTAACAACTTTTGTTCTACGACTTTTATTAATTCTCAAAAAATGCTGTTCCATAGAAAAATATAGTTCACCCTCGACAAAATGTATAGAACAGCTGTTTTTTTAGTTTTGACTAAAGTCGTAGAACAAAAGTTGTTAGTTTTGATGTACAGAATAAGCCCCTAAAAGGATGCTAATGGATTACCAATAACCCTGTATAAATAAAATAGTTTCATCGACATAGTAGCATTGTAGCGCTCGTAGCGTAGTTTGACTAGGTGTTTGTCAGCGATCACCGAAATTAAGCAACGTTCCGCACGGTCAGTATTTGGATGGGTGACCGCGGGTGGCATTTTTCCAACTGAGCGCTACCGTGGCTCGGATGACACGTTAAATTGTAGGTCCCGGTTGTTTTAACCGTTTAGCCATGTCAGAGGCCTTCAGGCGGCCTAAAAACTCTGACACCAGGGCTAGCCACCCGGCCTATACGAACTTACTTACTTATCGACATACGATATTTCTAACGCTCTGCGTTACACTTAAATCAGATGATACATATAGGCCGAATCAGACTTGTCGGCGGCTGTGAAGTTAGCTACAAGGTGCGCAAAGCCCAATCCCGGCGCAACTGTTATGTGAGTCAGTCCGGATTAGATTTTGCACAGCTTGTAGCTAATTTCACTGCAGCTAAGAGGTTTCGGCTCTCCCGTCCACCATTTTGAAACGTCATTGTTGATATAACCTATCCAAAAAGGTAAAAATCCTTAATATTAATAATTTTGCATGTGAAATAGAAGCCATGGTCACAGTAAAACATACAGTAAAATATCTTCATACAAACGTGCCGCTCTCGGTTTGAATGTGTGCGTGCGCGCCGCGCGCCGTGTCGGCACGCGATTTCACGCACACGCTAGCATAATATAATTATGGGGGAATAAGCTGGCGGCAGTACGGGCTGTGCAGCGCGACTGTGAGCACGTGCATACGTTACATGACCGCTCGCGTTCGTCAACTCTCGCCGGCCACTTACCATAATATTAATTATTACGAGTATCATGACTTCAAAAAGGGGAAAAAATATTGTAGTGTTTTCGGGTGCCTCAATAACGATTTCGCAAACCCGGACTTATCATTGTTCATAGTTCCTACTAAACCAGAAAATATGTAAGTACCTACTTATACTTAAATCTTATTAGAAAATGTGGAATTGTATTGTTTTGCTTTTTATTGCATAAATTTAGATCAAGTGCTGCTTGTTCGAAAATGTTAACTAAAAGTAAAAGTGACAACCCTGGGGATCAACGCAAGAGTAGGCTAATAACTCGGCGGGCGGCCTTAGATAACCTACTGTAATGTATTTACTGTGCCATGGTGGTCTAGAGGTAATGACACTCGCCTTACAATCGTGAGTTCGTGGGTTCAAATCCCGGTCCCGTACCAATTAATTCCTTGGAATTGATGTACGGAATTTCATACCACTGGCTTTTCGGTGAAGGAAAAGGAAAGGCAACCTGCATACGTCCGTAGAAGAAATTCGATGGCGTATGTGAATCCACCAACCCGCACTGGGCCAGCGTGGATGGCCGGTGGATATGGACCAATCACCCTTCGTGGGTAGGCCTATGTTCTGCAGTTGACTATTAAAAAAAGGCTGGTACAGTTTGTCAAATAGAAATAATGATGTTATTGTATAATAATGTATTAAGTATGTAAGTAATGTAAATAATATTATTCAGTATTCTTAAGTAGTATAATAATATAGATGTAGTTTGACAATGCATGAGTGGTTGATTTTGTAATTGCGGTAATGAATATATTTTATCTGAGAAACCTATCTTATTAGTATTATTTTATTAGTTGAAATTAGTAAATCATGTCTGTGTAGTTACTTTACTTATAATCTAAAATAAGGAGATACGTAGAAGAATCAATATTGCCGATGTAGCCTAGCAGATAGGCAAGATGAAATGGCAGGAGCAGGACACATAGAAAAGAAAACTGATGTACAATGGAATAGAAAAGTTCGCGAGTGGAGACCATATTATTAGTTTCACATATCGTCTTCTCATAGGTACAAGGTTTGACTGATGCAAAGCAGATGCATATTTATGTGGTCAAGGTGTAGCACGCGGTCACCTAGAGTCCTAGAAGATACCTATTCACTCGGAATTTGAACACCTATGTATGCTGATACTAACAATTTAACTTACTAAAAATAAATTCACTATGAATTTTCTTGTTATATGATGTGATCCATCTTTAAAGCGTTTACTTGAACTAATTGGTAGAGGGATCGCCACACAAGTCGACGGATGAGAAATTAGCCGCAGATGACACTTCGCCGTAATTCGCTAATTATTGCGCATGTCTGTGAGCAAAATGCCTACGCAAGTGGCGCTCGGGTGGCATGAGGTTGGCGGGCGGGTGTGCCCCGGCGTCTCGTCTCTCTGGCTCCCGCGCATACCTATATTTTGCCTTTTGCCCAGCGTTCTGCGCCTATTTGCTAATCTGCGCCGCGGATTATATCTAGTATGCGACTTGTTAACCACAGAGAAGACTTTAAAACTGCGGTTTACATCGAGGGCTTAAGACATTTAAAAAAACACCCATTTTTCTTTCTAGTTTTAATTATTTCAATATAACATTGTATAAAAAGATAACAGTTTGAAATAATAAATATCATAAGATTAAGTATTATACATATACAAAATATTCACGATACATCTAGGAGCCATTATCACGTGTATAGAAATAAATAAATAAACGCGCCGATATCACGCAATATCATGTAGAAAATGTCTAAAACCTCACCAAATTTTACCAGGGGGTTGAAAAGTTGCTAAAATCGTCACGTGATCGAAATATCCCTAAGAAACAAAATTAGATGCAGTTTACGGGAAAATTTACTAGATGGCGTTAGGTGTCCTTTAAAACGTGCAATCGTAATCGTTTCGTCCAGATCCTAGGTTTGTAAGTTAAGTTTTGTCGTTAAATTAAGTAGCACACACCAGAGTACAACATATGTATGGCTTTCGTGGTGATTATTACCATTAATCCCTTGAAAAAGAGCGATAGAAACTCAAACAGATACGAAATACAACTAGTTTGGGGTGCAGTTAGATATCAGGACATATAATTTCTTTTGTCGTTCGCATTTTGGACGTGTTGTTGTCACGCGACCTCTGATATCAATGGAGGTGTTTAAAAGCTTCATCAAATATTTTCAGGAGGGGGGGGGGGGGTCGAATTACTTCGAGATCAAAGATTTTTGGCAAGTTTCCAAGATAAGAAGAGTTGCTAAGATTGAGAGATCCGTAAGTAACAGGATGTTACAAGCTGTATCTAAAGCTGTGGATCCAGCCAAGTCCGTCCTATGTAGCAGCGCACGGACAGTACTAATAAAAATAAATGCTTTTTACGCGAAAATTTACTAGATGGCGTTAGTTGCTCTTTAAAGCGCGACAGTAAATAAATTGAGTAACGCACATAGATGGCTTCGTTACAAGTTTTACCCGAAGTTGTTGATTCAGCTGAGTCCGATGAACAAAATTACATGCTGTTTACTTGAAAAAATTGTAGATGGCGTTCGTTGACTACTAAAACGCGCAATCGTTTCATCCGGAGCCTAAGTTTGTATGTATATAATTAAGGTAGCGCATAAAGTTAGCTTTATTACAAGCTATATCCGAAGCTGTTGATCCAGCCAAGTCCGCCCTGGGTGGAGGCTTGCGGGCGGTATTCTAAGCCGACCCAGTCGTCGTACCCGCTGGCCGACAGCTGCTTCAGTACGTACTCGTAGTTGATCTCTCCAGGGGTGTTGGGCTCGTGGCGGTCAGGTACTTGGGCTATCTGCAATGTAATCGATAATGGATGGTTAGAAACTATTATGATTTGAACACATTATCGATACGACGATTCGTCATGCATCTGGAGTTGGGCAACAAATGTTGTCAAATGGAGTCGACGCATAATATCCGTAGTGGAACAACGAATTTGTGCGTAGATTAATAGATCTGTACTTTCCGTACCATAACTATGAATGTTTGTAGGACGCTCACTAATAATAATATAAAATTAATCTGAAATCAGCACTAGTTCCCCTGGCAACATTTTACTTACAAGCCTACAACGATTATGTGTAGACAGACAAAAATTGCGCGCTGCCGCGGGACAACGATGTCCTACATGTTGCGCAATGTCGTTGACTAAAAAAATGTAATTAGTCCGTCAAATAGATTATCAAAAAATATTAGACACGTATATTTACTTTTATCAATTAAACAAACATTTTTGAAGATATGTATAAATATGCCGTTAAAGTTTCGCGTGACGTTACGTGCTACAAATACAACGCACTAGTGACGTCACGAGCCCCCACTCCCAAACTTTGACAAGATTTATCTTTGTCATTTCCATTTGTCACTTTGTCATTTATTGTTTGATTTACAAAAGAAAAAATACGTGTATTTTTTTTAATAGTTTCAATTAACGGACTCTAATGATTTTTGTACCTAGTAAACATTCCTATTGAGCATCAAATGTTGCTTAGTAGATACAAGGCTTAAAACTTCGCGCGTAGCACATGCTAAAATATTCGATTCGGAAAGCTGCAAGTTAGTATTTATAAAGAGGATTGTCATACCTGTACATGACCGACGTACGGCATGAGCTTGGTGATGGAGTGCGCGAGGTCTCCCTGGATCTGCTGCAGGTGGAAGATGTCCAGCATCAGGCGCAGGTGCGGGCTGTCGATGCGCTTTATTATCTCCACCGCTGAAAAATTACGTAATAGCGTAGTAAGTTCGTGTAATCTAGACAGTGCGGAGCAAGACTTTATTTATTTTAGCGATTTTGGTGAGGTAACTTTGGCGAGCACAGGCTCCACGGGAATCCCTTGCCTTTAAAATGCGAGGCCCAGGCTGTGGGCGTAATCCCATAGAAAATTAGGGTTTACAATAAATATATTTATCGAAAAAACTTGACAAATTCATACCGGGGGTACAGGTATGCGGTATATTAGAAGAGGGGCAAAGATCTAGACACGCCTTTACGATACTAAACAGCTTTGTTTTCTAATAAACACTTATCTATTCTACCTTAACTATGATATCTTGATAACTTACACAACAGTACGAAACTAGGTGATAAAGTACTCAACTCAATAATAGTAATGTCTGTTCAGATAACACTGATATGTACCTACTCGTAAATAGCCTAGTACACCTATAGCTTATTACTTGTCTATGATCATAAGTGACTATCGTCACAGATACATATGATCATGGACCTACTTAGACTCGAGTTCGATAAAATAATTCTAACAGTAAAATTAGAAATTGCCGAATCTTCGTCTCTTCTCCTGCCGGCTTTTTTACTATTGAAGATAGGTTTGTGTTAATTCCCCAATGGGTACCTATAGCGCTAGCGCAGCGCAGATAAGAAAATTATGCAAAGCACGCAAAGAAATCACCTTTAAGCGTGAGCGCAGCGAGCATGATAATCTTTAGAAATTATTACATTAGGCATGATGACAATAAACAATATGATTAACAGTAAAATTAGAAATTGCCATCAGATATCAATGCGTCAGATAGACGATCAAACAATATTAGACACGTGTTTCTTTCTTTTGTCAATGACGAAATAGCCCATCAAAATTCCGCGTGATGACCAAGTGCCATACAAATATATGGTCTTCTGTAAGAGAGGTGACGTCACGACCCCCACTCCCAAACTTTGACAAGGTTGATCTTTGTTGTTTGATTAACAAAAGAAAAAATACGGGTCCAATATTTTTTGATAATCTAACACACAGAATAATTATAATAACATTTTTTTTATCCAGTCATCGTACCTATTATGTGTCGTAACAGGAAACAGTATGTGTAGCATTTCATGGGCGGTTTCAACTCCATTAGCACTACCCTCCTGTCTATGCACAAACTTAACAGTGTTTTCCCTCTATTGCCATAAATTGCTTGCTTATTTAATATTACATTATGATATAAAGTGCGCTAAGTTGAAGATTACAGCCGAGGCGATATTGCTAGCCCGAGCCGTAGGCGAGGGCTATAAGGAAGCAGAGGCTGTAATTTTCAAAGCGCACGTATGTCATACGACGTTTTATAACATATTTGCGAGGAAATTAATAAAACTCTGACTTTCTTAAACGAATAAATCTTTAATTACTTGTTAAAGCAGTTATAGAAAATTGAAGAATTTTTAAAAGTGATTGTTACGTTGCCAGTAGGCATTTTTAATGTTGTCAAGTTATTATTATTAGTTACAATTTCCCCAGTCTCTCTCTCATTCTCTTGAGTGAAAGTAAATTCATCACTACAATTAATTTTATTCATAAAATATTGACCACTTTTCTGACATAAAAACTCTTTGCTAAGATTTTTAAAAAGTTTCGTTCATTTTTAGACGGAGCATCATAAAAAACCGTGCATGTTACTTTATTTAAAAAAAAACTCGCGTGTTTTACATTACAATAACGCACAAGTGCGTAATGAAATACATTACGATATTGAAATTGGTGTAATTACAGCCACTTTACGAGCAAATATGTTATAAATACAATTATAATTTACCTTTTCCAAAGTCGCACAGAAAGTAATTCGGCACTGCATAGTGGTTAATCGGTTCGATCAGTCCCACCAAGTTTTCCGTTCTCAGCACTCCCGCTGCGTACTTTAAGTTGTTCTCATAAGTCACCCAGTTGTTTTCGTTAGGTTTCTCTATAGTTCCCGCCATAATGTGAATCTTCCGCGCGTTTACTGCTTTTGCGTATTGGACGGTGGTCGCGAAAGCGGTTTTGAAGTCGTTTTCTTTGCCCGGAATTGCTGTTACGACGGGAGATTCTTCATCTGTAATTAGCAATAAGAACGATAATGCGAAGAAAGGCCTACGCCCAATTGTGGATCATCATGGCAATGATAATGTTGAATTGTCAAAATAGAAAATTAACTGAACTTAACCTTGAACCTCAGGAAAAATAGACGTTATTTTTTGTCAACTTTGCACTAATTTTCCGATCCAAATTTAGAATCACTTACTGAGCTTAATCACAAAATGCTGACATCTTCAGGTGGACCTTCAAGCGCCATCTTGAAAGAACGTTCTTGGCAGATATCTCCGAAACTATGGGCTTTAGGGCAAAATTCACAAAGACCATTATTGTAGAGAATAAAATTTAGCATCTATAGTTTCCATTAAACTTTTTTGTAAAACTTACCGTTTACGATTCGAGTTTCCGAGATATCGGCCAAAAACGTTTTTTCAAGATGGCGCTTGAAGCTCTGTCATCTGTCAGCATTTTGTGATTTTATGCTCTGTAAGTGATCCTAATCTTTATAAAAATAAAATTGGGTCGGAAATTTAGTACAAAGCTAAATTCTATTTTTTGAGGTACTGTGAAAACTAGAGAAAATACATAGAATTTAATTCGTCACAAAAAAAAATTCGGGACTCATTTACGAGCTTTTAAATTATTTTTAGTGAAAGACAAAATATAAACGACGCGCGATATATCAGGCAGGCATGCTGTGCCGCGAGAAATTAAAATATTTTCAGCCAGATGCGAAATATCCATATCATATGTATTAGTGTTATGTATTTTTGGATCCTGCTTTTTCAGTAGATTACATGAACCTTAATTTATTTCTTGAAAAAATAATCTGATATTGATCATTTTCCAAAATTAAAATTTCCAAAACTAGCCTATGAGAATCGCGGAAATGCAAGAATTCATGAATCCACTTTTATAAAAAATCTGAATTAAAAAGTAAGTCTTTTTTCATTACGACTTTATTACACATTGCTGCATTTGTAAAGCCTACACATTGTTTAACACAACATTACAATAACAATTTTATCAAACCGACTTAAATGTAAACACAGTTTTCATGACATTGAGATGTCGCCTCACATTAAGGTGATAATTATTTAAACTGTTTCCTTACCAGCTTTCAAATTAATCAACACTTGTTCTACACCGGCGCTCTCCTTCGCTTGCTTAACCTGCTCCAAAGTGAATCCCGACGGAAATCCTGACTCCACCGCTTTAAAACCAGCATTTTTAGCCAAAGCATATCTCTCAATAATAGAGGAGGCCTCGCCGAACATAAAGGACATATTTGCACAGAACTTCATTGTTAATATTGCGCTTATTTAATAAAATAAATGCTTAAATTAAAAGTAAACTATCAATAACAAAAACAAAAGTCAGACTGACGTATCTGACGTTTCACGTTAGCGCCTGACGTCTCACAGTATACAATTTTACGCTCCGTTCCAATCTTATTCTAAGGTTTCAATCTAAATAGGTAATGTTGCGTAACAGCTGTAGACTGCGCGCCACCACTGAAGTCCGACAGACGAAGCGCTACAATCGTAATTTCCCCATACATTTTTTAATTTTTGTTTAATTTACTCATAGGAGCAGATTTTGTTCTTATGGATAATTAGATTAGCCATCAAATATATTAAATACTAGTTTTTACCCGCGGCTTCACCCGCATGATATTGTGATTTTGACGCAATATCATTATAATTTATAGCCTATGTGTTATTCTGATCCATAAGCTATATTATTGCAAAGTTTCATCTCAATCCGTTCAGAAGTTTTTGCGTGAAAGAGTAACAAACATCCATCCATTCATCCATCCATCCATCCATCCTCACAATAACTTTCGCGTTTATAATATTAGTAGGATAATTATTTTTCGAAAAAATGGCATTACCTACTTCCGCCGTGTACAAAATTCGAACAGTTCGCTCGAATTGATGTATAGAATTTTTACAAAATTTTTTAAAAACCGCTACAGCGTCTATCCTTTCGAACTAAAAAATAAATTTTTGTTTCGGTTTACAATTGGCGAAAATATCTATGAACATATACAAAAAATACATACAGACGAACGTAGAAATTCCTCCTTTTTGGAAGTCTGTTAAAAATCAACCTGATAAGTTAGCTCCAAAACTTGGTTCCAATTTTTACTACAATGGCAATGGTGGCGCGGAGTCTATGCACCTATTTTATTTATTAATGCTTGCGCGGTAAGTGTCGAGCCTGCTTATAAAGTAAACCCAACAGTAATTATTCTTCTTTTATTAGATCTGTTTCTTACTTATTTATAGTTTAAGATACCGTCTTCTATGATATATACAAAATTATAAAGCTAGCACTTTTGGAAAGGAAGTTATGTATGGAAGTTCTCTTCTAGCACGAGAGTATGCTCCGTGATCATCGTACTAAGTTTTTATTTGTAGGTAGGTATGTGATATAAAATGGATTAGTCCTTTCTAAATCCGGATCACATAATATTTACAGAGTTATTTCTAATCAATTAGCATCCTTTCAGGGGCTTATTCTGTACATCAAAACTAACAACTTTTGTCAAATCTCAAAAAAGAAATCAGCTGTTCCATATATTTTGTCGCGGGTGAACGATATTTTTCTATGGAACAACAAATTTTTTTTTTTAGTTTTGATCAAAGTCGTAGTACAAAAGTTGTTAGTTTTGATGTACAAAATAAGCCCCTAAAATGATGCTAATTGATTAGAAATAACTCGGTATAAAGCAGTAAAAAAATTTTTTTTTTTCAGGATATTTATCCCAATTTTTTACTTATTCGTATTAGATACAAAGTCGAGTTAAAAATGTTGCTTTTCTTACGAGAATTCGTTACATGTTTAAAAAATAAACATTTTCGTACATCGATTTTGTTATCAAACCGCAAATTATCTCAAACCTCAGTTTCTGATACTTGCTACTATTTTGATGTGATAACAAAGTAATAAAACGTGGGAAATGTTTAGTGTGAAACGGAACGCTCTTCCGAGTTCAAGGTCATTGATAAGATTGTCAGTTGCTATCTTGTAATGATAGCACATACTGCCTGCGAATCTGGCGGGAACCAGTTTCAATTAATGACTTGTAGTTTCTCACTAAATCAAGACCAGATTTTTAAAATTTTTAATATTACCTTTACAGCCAAAGATATGTATGTATATTGCAATCACCAAAGTTAAGCATCGTTCGGCATAATTAGTCTTCGGATGGGTGACCGCGGGTGGCATTTACAACTGAGCGATACCGTGGCTTGGATGACACTTTAAATTGTAGGCCCCGGTTGTATCTTGACGAAACGGTTTCTATATATTTTTAGTTTTTTTTTTCGTATTTCCCTCAAATAGGGGTTTGGCTGTAGCGCTAGTATTTATTAATAGATTTTGATATTTGGTATTTTTTTTATTATTAAATCCTAACAATATTTTCGAGTATGATCGAAATCGATCTAAAGCGAGTCGGTCGAGATATTGCCTATTGATCGATATGTATAATCAGTTAAACAGATGCAAGGTCTACTGTTCGGAGAACTACTAGTGTATCATTCTAAATATGTCAAGAGGCCTTCAGGCGGCCTGAAAACTCTGACACCAGGGCTAGTCACCCGGCCTATACGAGCTTATTCAAAATATGAATAGCTTCTGACTAGTTCTGAGATAATCAATCGTATAATGTTTTGTTTAAATTCAGAACGAAATATTTAATCCTGCGCGTACGCGCTTGCAAGAAAAAATCGACTGTTTACTCGCTGGGTGCGATTTATAAGCCACTTGAATACTATTTTATGTACTTTTATTGGCTATTTATTTAACGCAGTTAGATTTTCTGACTTATTCATAGGACGCGCCTATATTTTCTCAGTAATCTAAAAACACCTTGAAAGAGGGCGCTTTTGCCATTAAGAATTATTTTTCTACTACTCGGGAATCGTTGGGGTCACTGTTCATACATAATGAACTACTGGGCGAAATAAAATAATTATATATTTTTTTAAATAAATCGTAATGTATTCATCACTTGGTATACAAATATTTGCCGAGGCACTTACATAGTGTTATAATATCAACGTATAAAACTAAATACAATATATACGTAAAACATGGCCACTTCTTTATGTATAATGTTAAGAAGCTGCACTTATATAACAATTTAGGTGGATTCACTAGGTCAGCGCGCGAAATATATATTTTATGGGTTTTTTTGACACTTTCAGATAAACTGCTCATTGCTAATTTACGAAATCTCAATTAGCTGCCATGAATAAAATAGTGGTCAGCCTATGTTCATCAACTAAAAACTAAGGTGAAAATCAGTTGATGTACTATTGTGCATATACTGACCACCATTTTGGTTTTTAGGTGTATGTAACTCGTTACCGCTACCTACTTATAGCCGCTAAATGAGTTTTTGTAAACTTACAATTAACAAAAAATAATTTAGCGGAGCAAATGATATGTGAATGCCAAAAAAAATTTTTTTCACACGCTGACCTTGGAACACCGTAAGATTCAATTTTTTTTTTGTGATAAACAATTCAAAATTTCGTCGTGACCGAAGGATTTCTACCTTAATATCAGAGCACCATCACCATCCCTCGTCAGTTTTCTGAAGTTTGTTATAGCTTCAGGCTGAACGATTCTTGTCTAATAAATAGTCACAGAATAAGAATAGTGCGTAGAGCCCCTTCGCGCGGGACACTTGATAAACTTGTGAAACTTTGGCGCAACAGTGCTTTCTTACCCCTTCCACGGTAGCGTTAAACGTTTAACGCAACCTTGTAGGAAGTCGCATTAGAAGTTTCACTTCAAAAACTGCTAGAATTATAACGCGGTTGGCACTTAAGACAATTCTTAACCACAATAATGTGGAAAATTTGGCCTAGAGTTGTCAAAACTGTCAAATATTTACTAGAATTCTGCGGTTACGAAATATATTTGAATTGTTTAAGAACTCTTGAAATATTCCTAGTATGGAATCAATATAAATAAAATAGTTTCACGTAAGTATAGACTTAGGTATAAAAGTGGAATGATCATTAAAATTATTTTATATTCTCTTTATTAACAATTAACATGAAGTTTCTCAGCCTTTTGACGAACAACTCACTCAACGTTTTGTGGCACTACTGGCAGTGTCGTTAAAGGTAGGTACAAGAGAAAGAAGAAAAATACCCGTAGGCACACCTAGCCTATCCTAGCATACGCACCATGCCATAATTTTATTGAACTGTGAAAATGTGACAGTATAGGGTTAGTTGAAAAACATCGGCAACCTTGCAGGACTGGATAGCTAACATCATAAATAACAATGTTTGTTCCACGAGTTTAGATATAAATCAATGCAATAAATAAATAAAAATATATATTGTATTGTCGTGACGTTTGTAGGTCTATGTCTACGGCACTACGCCGCGCGCCGCGTCGCCCCCCGCCCCGATCCCCGAGAGTCACATGCGGCGCGCGTAGAGTTAAGAACATTAAGACAGAAAATTAAACTAATATTTTTTTGTATATGAAATTAAATTAAAATCTAACAACTTACGAAACGTCGTAGAACAATTAAATTAAACATTGTTGTTTAAGATGTTACTCGTAGCTATCTAGTCCTGCAAGGTTGCCGGTGTTTTACAAGTAATCCTGTATACCACCATAATTTTGTCTCTTTTTGGCATGTCGATAAAATTTTGTTGTGGTGTGTATGCTAGCAGTGCTGGTTTGAAATTCGGCATTCAAATCAAGTTACTGGAGTATCTGTAAAATTTACGCCCGCCTTCCTTCGAGCAAATATCTATAGAGTAACAATCGTGCAAAAAAAGTGTCCGAGACAAAACTCTGCCCAAGCTACGTAGTGGGCAGACTTTTAAGTTAGTCGAAAGGTGATTGCAAGCCGACTAAAACGCCGCGCGATGCAAAAGTGCTCGGTTACAAGCACTGATTGGGTGACATAACGTCGAGATTCGAGAAAACGGGTCATTGTGAATTATTTGATGTAAATAGTCGTATGTATAAAGTCGGTATGTATAACAGCGCTCGGACATTTTTTTACTACTTTCACTTAGGGACTGTGGCTCTGTAGATATTTGCTCGAAGCCGCCTTCTGAAAAAGTTGTGTGAAAAAGCTGTGATGTTGGCCACACGCTGTGCAAAACCCCTGACTGATGCTAGTCAGCATAGCTGTTACTGACTGATGCTAGTCAGCATAGCTGTTACTGACTGATGCTAGTCAGCATAGCTGTTACTGACTGATGCTAGTCAGCAAAGCTTGTTACTGACTGATGCTAGTCAGCATAGCTGTTACTGACTGGTGCTAGTCAGCATCAGTCAGTAACAGCCATGTGAGGATTTGGTTTCGCGCATCTTGTGGCTTCACAGCCGCCAAGAAGTTTGATTCGGTCTATACAGGGTTATTCCTAATCAATTAGCATCCTTTTAGGGATTTATTCTGTACATCAAAACTAATAACTTTTGTTCTGCGACTTTTGTAAAAACAAAAAAGAAAATCATCTGTTCCATATATTTTGTCGCGGGTGAACGACATTTTTCTATGGAACAACATTTTTTTTTGAGTTGTAGACAAAAGTAGCAATACAAAAGTTGTTAGTTTCGATGTACAGAATAAGCCCCTAAAAGGATGCTATTTGATTAGGAATAACCCTGTATACTACCTTGTATGTATTTTGACGTTGTGAGTTAAACAGAGTCCGTGATGGGTCTATTCCGCTTACAGTGAAAGGCGGGCGTTAGTGTACATTTATAATTTTGTAGTACATTTTCTTTATAACTTTAGAATGTATGAACGAATACGATAGAACAAATATTCTGCAAAATCTGTTCGTCTTCATTCTTTTTAAGAAAACAAATCGTACCACAACAGGGAACGTCCCTAATTATAATGATAACTTTTTTTCACGTCATACGTCGTCAAAGTGTCTTACCCTCAAATATATGATATATTTGAGGGTAAGACACTTTATATTACCTATCCGTATTTTCCAGAATTATATAACTTAAAATATACAAAAAATCTACATTTCTACATTTGGCCAAAGTAAAGGCAGACGCGCATTGACATGAATTCGTGTGATGCTTCGCGATCGAACAAAATACCCCAGGGAAAATAGCGGTATTCTTTGGTCAACCTTGCACTAAATTTGAAACCGATCCATTTTTTATTTATTTTATAAGGTATAGGATCCCTTACTGAGCATAATATTACAAAATGCGGACAGATCCAGGTGGAGCTTCAACCGCCATCTTGAAAAAAAATTCTGGCCGACATCTCAGAAACTATGCAATTTAGGGCAAATTTTATTGAAAGCTTTACTGTAGAAAACAATATTTATACTTTTGTTTTGTGTAAACTTTCTTGGGTCATAAATCGTAAACGGTAAGTTTTACAAAAAAGTTTCAAAGCAATAAAATATGCGAAATTTCTAAACGTGCAAACCAAGATATCGGCCAGAAACTTTTTCCAAAATGGCGCTTGAAGCTCCACCTGGATCTATCCGCATTCTGTGACTTAAATCTTATGAAATAAAAAAAATCGGATCGGAAATTTAGTGCAAGACAAAATTCTCTATTTACTGTACTAAAAGCCTTGATATGTCACAGCCTTAGCGTATGCATTACACAATCATGTTTTCCAATGCTGCTAATCAGATTCCAAAAATAACCAGACTTTGAAAAAGGAATATTGAAAGTAAACACGATGACTGGGTAAAAAAAAATATATTACAATTAGTCCGGTAGTTGTATTATATTAGCAAAAAATAACGTGTATTTTCTTTCGACAATCAAACAAAAAATCACAAAGATAAAGCCTGTCAAAGTTCGACAGTGGGGGCTTGACGTCACTTCTATGATACAGCGCAGCTAGGCATGACGTCACATAGAACTTTAACGGGTTATATCTTTATCATTTTTGGTATTTCGATAATCTAACTGACGGACTTATTATATTTTTTAATCACCTGCCGGGCTAGTATACGCACCACGATATAATTCTTTCGACGTGTCCGAACGAGACAGAGTTATGGTGAAGTATAAATCTGTAATTTTTTCACACGTCAACAAAATTCTTCTCGTGGTCGTATGCTAAGCTAGCTGGCCTATTGGTAGAAATCAGTATTTGATTAGCAACACTAAAGATCTTAATGCTACATGCCTGAAATATAAAAATAAGTTTCATATATAGGGCTACTCAGAAAGGTTGTACCTACTAAGTAGAAAGGTATGATATAGGTTCTGAATAACTTTTACTATGAGACCAACCCGGAATTTGAGAAAAAACAGCCGTACCATACAACATTGCAACTCAGATACACAAAAAAGTGTGGATTATTTTATTTTTATCGAAATTCGAATTTGTTCATATTATAATCATAGTCTGAATCACCCCCTTTCTGAAAAATCCTATAATTTTATATCTCGAAAAATGCATTAGCTGGCGATATGCAGTCTTATTAAAGAGTAAGTTTCATATTAAATATGATTTCATACCACCTATTCGAATGGCAGGCCAATAGTATTGTATGAAACTCCCTAGGGAGTAAAATGATTTGGAACGTCATAATCCGTATGGAAACTTTTTCACTTATGTAGAACAAATGCGGGCATTGTAAAGAGATTTTATTCGATAATCGAGCTGGCCACGACAATCGAGTAGGCCATAATTGTCACGTAGTATTTACATTCTCTATTTTTCATTTCTGATTTGGTTTGCATTTACACTATAGTTTTTTTTTTATAAATTAGATAAAATAACAAACGTTTTTAAAAATTTACGATCTATGGCTACACACGATAGCCATAGAAGGTAAATTTTTATATTCTATTAGTGCTGTCAAAAAGAAAATAAACGGTTGGATCTATTATAATAGTAGGTATGTTCTAATTTTTTTATTGCGAACAATATCTAGTTGCTTAGTGAGTACACTTAGTGAGGTTATGACAGAGTTTAGCATTATTAAAACTCCCGGCCTTTTATTTTCTCGCAGGAGGTATGAAAAGTAGAGTATGCACCGGAACAAAGCCTGTCCTAGGCGGGTCTGAACCCCTCGCTTCACTTAGGACTCTAAATATTATATCACCCGCAACACAAGACAGTACTTTGTCCCCATGTATAATCTACTATTTTATGAACACAGCCATATTTATTTTATATAATCATGTAACACTATATTTATTGTGTTAATATTACCTATATACTAAGATGCAAAATTATTCTAGATGCAATTTTTTTATTATTTATGCAAATGTGAAACTGCATAATTTCAGCATAAGTCCCAAAAATGCAAAATGAGGGAACTATAGAACCGTTAGACATTTCCATGTCTAAATTATTCTAGATGCATTTTTTCTATTATTTATGCAAATGTGAAACTGCATAATTTCAGCATAAGTCCCAAAAATGCAAAATGAGGGAACTATAGAACCGTTAGACATTACCATGTTTAAGGCTGCGATTCCACCAATGATGTGCAAGGTTACGTAGCGAGAGATACATACCTAATTATGTATTTGTTAAGGACCAATAAAATCGCTTCATTTGCCTATCCTCGCTCCGCTAACCCTGTCTCGGTCAGGGAGCGAAATTTTTTTTTTGGGATTTACTCATTTTATATTTTTGATAACTCATTTATGGCCATATATAATTAGCGCTTACGAGTTACATACATTTAAAAACCAAATTAGTGGTCAGTTTATGCACGAAACTGCATGAACTGATTTCCTCCTTAGATTTTAGTTAGTAGGCTCTTGTGCACACTGGCACATTGGCCACTATTTTGATCTCTAGGTACCTCGTTGACACTACTTATTCATGACCGTCAAATGTATTTTTGTATACTTCCTATGAGCAGTTAATCTGTAAATGTAATAAACTTTAAAAAATATTTGAATTTCGTGTAACCTAGTGAAACCACCTCAACTCCCAATTTTTGTGACAGAATAATAAAAACTCAAATTAAATTGTAGGTACAATTGTAAAAACAAATACAAACAATTAAAAAATTGATGGCAAACATATTGCCACCACCACCACCAGTAAAAAGGCTATTTCTGCGCTAAGCGAAGCGAGGTAAATGAAATAATTCTATTGGTTTTTGCAAAAATGTCCCTCGCTACGCATCCTCGCACATCTCTGTTGGAAACGCAGCCTTAGTTAACTATTTTAAAGAATTTGTAATTTTAGCTAAACAAAACTTAACCTAAGCTAAATTTAAGACTTGATTTGAACACAACATTTTGCATATACATACAGCAAAAATATTGAGCTTGAGATAACTAAATATAGTAGTAAAGTAGATGCATCTGGTTCCTGGCCATTTAATGCCAAAGTTTGAAAATTTCTATAAAAATATTATTTTAACATTTTTTTAAATGGCAAGTGCCTTTATTAACTACAACAAAATACAATACTACTTACTTTTGCTAAAACTACATAATTAAACTTGTATAGTTTTAGTATATCATTAAAATTCAAAGTGGGCACAAAAGACACGAAAAGCCAAAACCGGTGCATCTACACAAATAACAGAGAAATCGGGCTTTTCAAGTTCGCGGAGATGTCTTACACAAATGTCGTCACGTATAAAGACATAGACACCGGCACGAGGTCCAAATTTGTGCTCCAGAACATAGCCTGGTTAGTGTAGATAATTAGTGTCAGCGAGACATCTAATTTGCGTCTCCGTGAGGAACAGTAAGTGCGGCTTAGTTGACTCAAGGTGGTGGTGGACCGAGTCGATGTTTGTGTGCGAGATGGCGGGGCAGCCTTTCGTAAGTGGCTAAGGAACTACTTGGGCCCCCAACTGTCTGCGGTCGGCCAGTGAAGAACCGTGCTACGAATCCCGCTACCCTCCATCAGGCACCAGGTGTGGCGTCAATTAGTAGCAGCGCATTTGACTCTATGATATGATGTGAGAGCTGCTCAGACCCACTTCCTTAATGGTTTCAATGGACATCATGCCGAAACACGACTAGGTCGCTTCACGACATGGCTTTGTCCAAAGGGTGGTAACCAACCCCGGCTAAAGCCTCCCACCGGAATATGTTACCCGATTTGCACCACCCGGGGGCTACGTGTAGGGATACAGAAAATAAAGGGTAACCTCCTACGGACGCGGGTAACTCAGCCCCCAAAACCTATTTTTTAAAGTCATTAATCAAACTTTAGCAAATCAAGTTAAAGAAGGAATCTTTGAGAATTATTAAGTTTTCACTACAATATACCCTGTTCACAATTATTTATTTTGATTGGGAACCTTACAGCTATATTACATAAAATAGCACCGAATTTTTTTATGATTAAATCCGGAAATCGAAATCTAGCATGGAAGACTTGGATTTTGGAACTTATTCTAACATAAAGTTAAATATAACTGAAATAATAAACTTAATCGTTAAACAACAAAGCAAACATTGATAGCACGAGACTAAATTTATCTTTAGTTTGAGATAAAGCTTTAGTTTACAGGCGCTGGGATATAAAAAATAATTCTGAATATCAGAACACGATATTACTAAAAGTCGCGTCAAACTTTATGACGGCTGTAAAAAGAGCTACGAGCTGCGCAGAACCCTACCCTTTACCCCAGTTAACCCATAAATTTGCTACTGCGCAACGACTTGCCTCGTGTTCCGAGCCGCCATTAAGTTCAAATCTTTTATACTCGGAATTAAATCTCATTAAAAACTCGTAAAACAATTCTGGATCAGTCAAGCCAATTATAGCACAAAATGTGACCACTTTATCACACAGCGTATATACAGTGATACTAAATCTAGTGTTGTTAAAAACTCAAGTCTTTTAGTCTTCATTTCGAGACTCGGGTAGATTTTCAAGACTAGGACTCGTTAGTCACATATTGAGTCCGAGTCCTCTTAAGTTATTTGAGCTAGACTGAGTCATGAACTTGAGTTGTATTATAATAGGTAATACTGGGTGATTTTATATTGTCATCCATATTGATTTACTAATCTGATTGAAAATTAATCGAGCAATAAAAATTAGTAACAATTTAATTTCACTAAACGCAAATAACCTAATCAAAAGTATCCACCTGAAGACTGACAATTTGCTGAATCAAAATGCAAGTTTAAAATCTAAATAAAATAATAAACACACATAATTGCTATTATATTTACTTCAAACTACAGCTATGGATTTAATGGACTCAGTCATAAGTTCTTTTAAAAAGACTCAGTTTTTGAGTTCTTTTTGGCAGGACTCAAGTATTTTTTACAAAAGACTGCAAATTCTGAAGCTCAAGTCCTTCAAACTCGAGACTCGAGTCTTCAAAAATAGCTCTAGTTTTACTAAATAAGACACCAAGACTCGAGTTTCTTACAACACTAACCCTTCCAAACATTTGAAACTCACTTTTAGGCTATCTCGATATTTCATTATTTTGAAACAAAAACCACGGTTCTAGAAACTGTCTGAACAAAACCTGTAAGTATTAGCTTTAAAATTTTAAATTCGATTCCACGTTCAGGTATACAATCCCTAATGAAAATTTTACGATAAAACAAAGCAGTAATTGAACTTTGCCTATTCATTAAATTTTCATTGATACTAAAATCCGAAATCGTATGCTATTTGTGTGTGCACCCTAATTCCAAGAAATAACTAGGTAATGTGCCTTTATTACGAGTTTGTGTTACAATTTGAGATTAATAGTTAAGCACGTATTATTTTTTTAGTTACTTGTAGGTAGAGGCTACGAGAAGCGTCACCCCAAATCATATAGTTTGTATTGTTATTTTTTTACAATTGAGTGGTGAGACTGGCAAAACGCGCGATGAGCATAGTGTATACCCATATTACCCATAGCCGGTCAGTGGCACCCAGAATTTTAGCCATACCAGCTTCCAGTAAATATCTATAGAGTAACAATCGTACAAAAAAGTGTCCGAGCCAAACTCTGCCCAAGCTACGTAGAGGGCAGGCTTTTTAGTTAGTCGATGCCAAAGTGCTCAGTTACAAGCACTAATTAAGTGACATAACGTCGAGATTCAAGGTACTGTGGCTTTGTAGATATTTGCTCGAAGCATACCAGGTCAAAATACTGCGCATGAAACAAATAATCTCGATGTACTAAAACTAGTTTCAAATGTAGCGAAGGTTACCTTAATCTCTCAGGTGGGCAAATTTTGTTCAACAAGCCATTAGACATTTTCCGCCTTATCACAAAAGATTTAAACACGCTTCAAACACTGTGCAATTTGTACCTACTGTAAAACTGCACTTGTAAATCTTTTGTGGTAAGACGGTTAGGGACTGAACACTTAAACTACCATTCGACTAAACGTAGAGACACCGGAGACTTGGGAGACAACAGGAAATCAAACTGGATGTCTAGTTCCCCGTCGAATTCCACCCGCCACCTCTGCATTATCTGAAAATATATTACTATGCGTTACTTATAGACTTAGTTACGTTTCTAAAATGATACAACGTTCAACTTCATTTACTTTTTCAACTTTGTGGCTAAATTGTAGGTTTCGATTGTTTTAACCGTCTACCTAGTCAGAGGCCTTAAGGCGGCTTAAAATCTCTGACTCCAGGGCCAACTGACTATGACCCGGTGTCTACGAAATTTACTATTTACTTAGGGTAAAAACTAGTGATTGCCAGTTGTCCTGAGATTGGAAATGTCATAAAAGTCAAAATGTAATCCTTTCTTAGCAGGGAGGTAAAAAGGTCAACGCAATAAAATATCCCTTTCAATTCTTAAGCGAGTACCTGTAACATTTAACTGCAGCTCTGAAATAACGCTTGAATCTGACCCTGCAACTTTGATTCGACTCATTCATTTATAAACGTCAAAAAATGCCATCGCAAAATGTTACCTTCGCAAAAAGACTATCGTAAATCACTATTCATTAAGATAACCAGTCCTCACTTTAGCTAGTATAACATGTAACTCCAGCTCGACGAATCTCTTCCCGGGACACATCCGCTTGCCTCTCCCGAAGGGCGCTACAAGCGAGGGTGTGTGGGGCTCTCTGATTTCCAGCCAGCGCTCTGGCATGTATTCCCCTGGACTCCAGAAGTTTTCTTCTCTGCGACACGCGGCGCCAGTGTGGACTAGCACGAACGTCTGTGAACAACGAAAAGTATGATATAACTATTATAGGCTGATTGAAGGTTCCACAAATTTTTGCACGTGAGAAAAGTCAAAATATGAATGGCGAGTAAGAATTAATTTAGATTATCAACCACTAGGATGTCAGCCGTAAGATGTTCAGGTATTGCTCAGATATAGGTCTTTCTTATCGAACGGATCACACACACGGACACATAACAGATCCCTTCCAAAAAATCTGACGTTTTGAGAGCACAATCCTCTAATACAATCTAATCTTGTCCCGGCTGGCAGTTTTATTTAAGGCCATGAATCTTCAATAGCCTTCAAGGAATGGTGTTTTGGGCAGCAATCTGACGGCCTCGTTGGCAGCCTGCTTTCACAAAAACCGTGCTAGAGACAGTTATGTGCAGTGCAGAGGGACAGTTCTTGTACAGGGTTGATTCAAACGAAAACGGCCCGAATTCTTACCCTAGCAAGTAATTTATATATCCATGGATCGTCATCGAGGACTCCAATAGCCTGACCAAGAATGGCACTGTGGGCAGCAGTCTAAAGGCCTCGTTGGCAGCTGCTTTCACAAAAACCGTGCTAGAGACAGTTATGTGCAGTGCAGAGGGACAGTTCTTTCATAGGGTCGACGTTATTGCCTGAAGTCTTACCCCAGCATTTAATTTATGTCCATGGATCGTCATTGGGGACTCCAATAGCCTCGCCAAGAAAGGCGCTGTGGGTAGCAATCTGAAGGCTTCGTTGGCAGCTGCCTTCACAGAAGGCGTGGCAGCCAATTCCTCGGCGCTGAGAACAGAGCTGGACGGCAGCTCGTCGTGGATGCGACGCTGCCAGTCCGGCCGCCCGCTCAGCAGGTACAGCAGGAATACTAGACTGTTAGCCAACTGGAAACAAAGACGATCAACCTTTACTACGAGTAATATTACAAATGCAGAAGTGTAATAAAATTGTTATAATTATTATTTTTTCACTGATGAACGACGGCCCTCTTTTCAGACTACACGATATGCTACTTTGGTGCCCCATGCCACAGTATTTAGTTTAATAGCAACCTATGTTATTTTTTTCTCTACGTTTAATTGGCTACTTTTAACCCGGATTTTATTCGGGACCGTTGTTCCATGCAAAAAGTTCGTTGACTTTTGACGAAATGTCTAGAATAGCTTTTTTTTTCTTGATTTCGCGGTTGGCCTCATAGCTTTAACGTTGGTTACAATGATGAGTACAGTGATAACCTAGAATCTGTTCGTCGTCGTCGTGTAGAGAGATGCCTCGTATTTAGAGTCGTGTGCAGTCTGTGGCCTGCAGAAACACCCTAGGTAAATGCAGTGTGCCGCAAAGGAGTGCGGAAGTGTGCCCGTAGCCCCGAAACCAGGCGCAGTCGTGGAACTACCAGGAGTATTGGTGGGTATACCGGTCGGCGGGACTATTTTACACTTTTTTATTTATTTATTTGTCCTGAATATAACATACATAGGTAGGTACAATTAAAAGTACTGCCAAACAGCGAAGCGGTTTGCAGGCAAGATAGCTCTCACGTTAGGTACATAACTAATTTTTTTTTCTCAACCTATGCTGTCCCACTTCTGGGCAAAGGTCTCCCCCAAGGTGGGGGAGACATAACTTAGTAACTATAAATAATAAATAATAATTTATTGAATTCAGTACACATACAGGAATTTTCTATGGTAAATTAATAAGATATACTAAAGCTATTGTGTACATACTAGATAAATACTTAAATCAAACGTGAGTTAGTACCCAGACAAGAAAATATGAATCCTGGGCACTAATTTCTTCCACCGCGTCAGAAAATTACGTGTACAAAATGCCAATGTAAAAAGTTAACATTAAATATAATAATACAAAATTTTGAAACAATATTATCTTTGACATATTGAAAACACTTATAATAAAATTCTAATACTAATTGATGAATAAGTAATATAAATACGAGTACAAAGGGAATTTCATATATATACATAACAGTAAAATCCTAGTAAAGCACACGTCAATATACGTCATACGAGTAAACCATTTATTATAGAATAAGTTGGTACCTAGTGTCGAGCGCACCGCTGCACCGAAGAGAGGTTTTTATCAGTTGTGTTAATGTGTGCGTGCGCTAGGCTGAACCCATTACTTGCAGCAGTTTGGCAAGGATATATTTGTAGCTCAAATAACTTACGTATGTATGCCATATAACCAGTATTATGAAATATTTTTTGTACTAATAGAAACTTCAAAATATTTGATTTATTTAAAATGTGATTTCTTAAGTAAATAATTAAGGTATTACCATTATTGTCGCTTTTAATTGATGCATGTATAGGTATATACAATGATTTAAGTCATTATTAGTGGTAATTAGTCTGAGAATATTAAGTAACCATGCTCAATATCAGCTGTCTCTTCATAAGAAAGAGTCTGTAGCCATGCATTAATTTTATTTTTAGCTTCCGTTTTATTTAAAGAAAAAAAAAGACAAGTTTTCTATTTAGTTTTTTATATAAGTAAAGTGAAAGAAAGCAGTATTGCGTATTTACGAAACTGCACAGCCTGCGTGATAGACGAAAGACCCGTGATTTAACTTTTCTTCACAAAGCGATCCATGGATTCTCCGACTGTCCCGGTTTCCTAAGAGAGATATCTTTGCGTGTTCCTTGTCGCTACCCCAGACACAGAATTTCTCAAATCCTGGGTTGGCAACAAACTGCTAGGACCAACTTAGCCCTTAATTCTCGGGCACAAAGATTATGTCGTACCTATAATGATTTTAATGCTACTTTGGATGACCTCGATATCTTTAATGATTCTCTCACCGCTTTCAAAAATAAGATACTTACTCATGTCTCAACTTGAGACGTTTAATGTTTGATTTTCAATAACATAATATTTTTTTTTGTATTTCTTAATTGTGATAATAGTTTGTAACATCTAAATATGTCTAACCACTAAGCAGTTTTTTAAAAAATGCTGTATACACCTATTAAAGGTGATCATATCAGATCTTTGTATACCTACCAATGTAACAGTTTAAGATTGTAGGTATTCAATATGTTCACTGTTGGTGTATCTATTTCAATAAATAAATAAACTGGATTTGAGAATAGGGAAGTTTATAAAAACATCCCGTTTACGTCTGTTGTTGATCATTGTCGGGTCATAAGGTGTTTTGACATGTTGAGAAATTGTCGTGCGTGAAATATATAATTGTCTGACTGTAAGTACTTTGCAGAGTGCGAAAAGTTCAGTGGTAGGAAAGAGATAGGGTTTAAATGATATGACTTTAAGTAAACAACGTTGAGCTCTTTCAAGTATAATTAAGTGCGTTTTATAGGCACCTCCCCAGGCTGTGATGCAGTAGGAGATAACAGACTGACACAAAGCCTGGTAGATGGTGATAATTAATTGAAAATTAGTGACATGTCTGAGTTTTTTAAAAATCCAGATTAACTTTCTCACACGAGCTGATAAAGTTGTATGTGTGGTAACCACGACAAATTCTGATCAATGATGACACCTAAATATTTTATCTGGTGTACTCTTTCCAAACACGAACAGTTACACACGTGTTTATTGACACATTTGTGTACACGAAGAGTAAAATTTTGAGATGGAGCATGAGAGATGCGTATTATGAAAGAAATATGTTTAGTTTTAGAAAGGTTTAGACTGAGAAGGTTATTGTCCAGCCAATTCACTTCCATTTTCATACCATTCTCCGCAGAAGCGTACACTCCAGCCCAAGTCTCCTCCCGAAATACAATAGCAGTGTCATCGGCGTATGTAAACATACATGCACTGGGTACGCACATTGAACAGAGATCGTTTATGTACATCAGAAAGAGAGTCGGACCCAGGATACTACCCTGTGGCACTCCGCAGTTAATGGCAGCTTCAGCGCTGAAGAACTCACCTATTTTAACTAATTGGATTCGGTTAGAAAGATAACTTATAAAATGTTCAAGCGCTTTTCCTCTCACTCCAAGCCGAGTCATTTTGGCTATCAGAATGGGAATAGACACCGTGTCAAAGGCTTTTGCCATATCTAAAAAGACAGCGATGCATTTGAGTCTTTTGTCGAGCGATTTGGCTACAGTAGTAGTAAGACTAGTTACTGCATCTTCTGTTGACCTGCCAGCTCTAAATCCGAATTGAGTTTCTGCAAAAATTCTATACTTTTCAAGAAAACTGACAAGCCTGCAGTTTAACATTTTTTCAAAAATTTTGGAGAGAGCTGGCAGCACAGATATGTGCCTGTAGTTGGGGAAAAGGTAGGACCTATCTATCCCCACCTTTGTGTATTGGATGGACAATAGCCTTTTTGAAAGCCTTAGGAAAGTAGCCTTGATCGATACACAGATTCAGAAGTTTCACCAAAGGAGGAATTATTATGTGCCTGGTTTTTAAGAGCAATTTTGTAGGTATTTTGTCCCAACCCACAGAAGAACCAATCTTGAGACCCAAAATCACGTTTTCCACTTCAGTGTAGTCGGTAGATGTAATTACAAGTGAGTTAAGTAATGGTGTGATCTTATTGTTATTAGATCTAGTAACACTAAGATAAACTATGTACAAGCGGATAGTAATACATTCCCGTGTTATTATAGGTACATGTGGACAGTGCAACGTCTTTATTAATTATTTTGAGTTATTATTTTAGATTATAAAAACAAAATATGTTAATGAACATATTTTGTTTTTATAATCTAAAATTTTATGCAAATGTCTACTTTCTAATGTGTTAATCTTCATCGTTTAACTTACCTAATATCAGTTTCTTTAACATTTTTTAAAGCCAAATTTTGTTTGAAATGTATTCTCGAAATTTTCGGGTAAGTTATTGCATAATCTATGTATAATCCACTGCTTAGTACACTTACCATAATAGTTTTTATATTTGTATTGCAATTCTTACTTCTCCGGCTATTTCTTCAACAAAATAGTCTGTTGATTTGGGCTTCATATTCATAAAGACACACAAAAATGAACTTACCGTTTCAATGCCGGCTGTAATGAAGTCGATGACTGCAGCTTTCTTGTCCCTCATGTCCAACGCTGGGTTTTCCAGGATCTTGAGGAATATTTCGCGCATGGCCTCATCCTGTGCTGCGCCTTTGGTTCGTTGTTTCGCCTCCTCCATGAGATCGGATACTATGCTGCCGACAAAATAATCTTTAATGCCTTCCCTAAGCAATCGCTGGTTATATTGTACTGGAAATTATCGGCATTATTCATGAGAATCTTAAGTATTATTTTATAGGTATACTACGGGACTAATCGCACACTAAAATAATGAAATAAATAAAGACAATAATAACCGAGTCGCATCGATCATGGTCACAGGTACAAGTAAGTACCTACAACTCGGTCGATACATTTATCTCGTGATTTTGGTGCGCGATTAGTATCATAGTATAGGTACTTATAATGATAATGTGTTCAAAGTCAAAGTCATAAGTATTTATTCGTAGAAATTGTGGTTACAAGGATTTTAGTTTAATTTCTAAAGTGCAATCTCAAGTAATACAATAAACCTATAACAGGTAAAATATGCTTTGTCTAGTTTGCATATACTTATATATACGCATCAGTTGTTTCATTCAATAATTATTTTTTGCAACAAGATTATTTTTTGCAAAAATTAGCATGACCGACTTGAACCGTGTACAGAATTCGCAAATATTTCGCACGGATCGATGTAGCATTACTCCCATTATTGTTGATTTATCAAAAATGGCTCAGTCGATTTCAATGAAATTTAAATGGAACTAATTTCGAAGTATATTCTTTCCAATAGAAAAAGAATTATCGAAATTGGACCATTACAAACGTTATGCGTGGTTTTACTGGTACATAAAAAAATATAATACATCTACGCGTCGAACTGAGTACCTCCTCCGTCCGGTCAAAAAGTTTATAGTCTCTCAACAAAAAGTATAAAGGTTACAACCGGTTATTTTTTCGCGATTTCAGAATTCGTCCCATAGTAAAAGTTGTTTATATTTATGAGTGTAATCCCTCTGAGTCTTAGTCCCCGCACTTAGCATGGTAACAGCCTCTACGAGTAGATATAATGGCGGGGCCACACACTGGACGTTGACTTCCATCCCAGTTTAGCTACGAATTGAATACTTGAATAGCCAATCAGAGTTAATTATTATTATTGGTCCCATTAGAGTGTTGGAACCAAGACTACAGTTTTTTAGGGTTCGGTACCCAGAGGGTAAAAACGGGACCCTATTACTAAGACTCCGTAGTCCGTCTGTCTCACCAGGCTGTATCTCATGAACCGTTAAAGCTAGAACGTTGAAATTTTCACAGATGAGTACCTATTTCTGTTGACGCTATAACAACAAATACTAAAAATGAAAAAAAAAAATTAAGGGCTGCCATACAGCAAACCTGATTTTTTTGCCGTTTTGTGCTTGATTTTCGTAACGGTGTCAGGTAGATGCTTGAAATATTTACACAATATTTTGTTAAATATATACTTTAAAAAAATATATAGCCGTGGTGGTCAAGAGGTAGTGACACCCGCCTTACAATCGTGAGGTCGTGGGTTCAAATCCCCGGTCCCGTAACAATGAGTTCTTTGGAATTTATGTACGGAATTTCACACCACTGGCTTTTCGGTGAAGAAAAACATCGTGAGGCAACCTGCATACGTCCGTAGAAGAAATTCGATGGCGTATGTGAATCCACCAACCCACACTGGGCCAGCTTGGTGGATCACAGAATATTATATTACTTTAAAAAATAAATAATGAAAATTAAAATAAAAAATATATTAAGGCGGGGGCTTCCATACTGTACGGAACCCTTTGTGCGCGAGTCCAATTCGCACTTGATCGATTATTATAGTCAACATAGCCTGTGTGGCCCCGGCTTAATAAGTGCATAAGTGTTTCGATGTCTTATCAGCCTCACGCTATCATATAAGGAGTATCAAGTATCAATGCACATTATTCTAAAATTGTCCGTTACCAAATATATTCACGGTTATGACAATAACTTAAGCGTCTCAATGGAAGGACTTCCGGAAGACCTTTCTGTGTCCTCATTCCTGAAAGGGCTTTATCCTACTGTTCATAACGCAAGTTTATTTAAACTGGCATGATTTAAATTAAACTGTCAGCAGTATTTCAGGTTTGGATCTTCTTTAATTATTTTAGGGACTTGGGAGGCAAAAAGCGAAGCATTCGCAATATGCAAAAGTCGTAATCACGGGTGAAGCCTGGACACGATTGGCATTGGACCGACGCGCCACGCAAGTAAGAGAGATGGATCCTAAGTAAATATTTTCTTTGGAGGCATATCTAGCAGTGAGATAAAGAAGGCTGTGCATGATGATGATGAACTTCACAAAATGTATACAGTCCTTAGACTAAAATAGTTACATTCCAATCTCCCAATGTTTTAGCAAATATTTAATCAATCAAAATTGTCAAAGGACCTTGCATGAATCCTTGGCGAAGGACAAACAAAAAAAAATAGGCTGACCACAATTGTTCGATCAGGGTAAATTTACAGCTAACCACGTAAGCAGTTAAGTAGGTACATAATGCAAAATCTTCAATGCGAATCCTATCGAGGGCACATTTGCGTCTTTAAAATTCTCCCGGTCGCTCGCCGGTCGCCCCATAATGTTCAATGTCAAGTTCAATTCACTGATTGCATAAATATAGCATATGTTATGGCTACTTCCTCGTCTGGTTTGCAAGGAAAACGTATATTATGGATATAAATAGCCATTTATATTGTGATATTAATTTATTGTTAATTTAATACGCATTCGATAAGTTTTATTAGAACGCAGTGAATTTGCTAAACTTTTCATCGAATTTCGTTCAATTTTAACGCTTTTTGAAAGATCTCCTCCGGGTGGACTTTCCTGCGGTCTTTATGAGGTGTTTATTTACCTTATTACCTACGCTGCCAGCATTAAAGAACTGTTCGACCATATCGTTCATCAGTCCTTTGTGCTCAGCTATGTCGGAAATTTTGGTTCTTCTACTGATCTCCCCATCTCTAATTCGATACCTACAGCAGAGAGGCTCCGAGCATAGCAGTTTCCAACCGATTTTATTGGATATCTTTAGAGGCTGAAAAGTAGTAGCGGTATAGAAAATTTAAATTAAATAAAACTGACATACGTATGTATAGTCTCTTCGCTCCTCGCGAAGGTCCGGTAAAGGGTGGTGGGTGCAAACTTCCACAGGGGAGCGCCGTAGTATGAGTCCCTCTGCGCCCGGAAATGTGCCTTCACTGCCGCCGCCAGGGTCGCTGCTCTGCCTGACATCCATCGCTCCAGGAACCCAAGCCGACTGCCCAGCATCAGACCGCAAACAGCTGAAAAAAGACATATTTTTGTCAATATTTTCAAATTAACACAATCCCCATACGAAGGCTACAGTGGTTTTGTGGTGTCCCAATGTAGAGCGTTATTTAGGTCCTCATATTTGACTATTATGTATGGTCCATTTTCCGACAAAGTGAGTAAAATTTTAGTGGTGGCTATAGGTAAGTGTCTCAGACTTATGCTTGTGTGTGTTTAGAGGTGAACCTGGACCATGATTTATTTTTTTGACCTGGACCCACTTGGCCTTCTCTGGTCTTCCAAAATGTTAAAATAGCAGATCGCACAAAAATTTTACTGTGACTTACGAAAAATGGAACAAATTATATTTTTTAGTAATAAATATATCTTTGATTTTTATTTTTTTTTACGGGCAAAAGTGCCTTAATTAACCACAATATATAAGATACAATACTACTTTATATGCTAAAACTACCTACACTACACTACTACTACATAGAAAGCAATTGGATCATCCACAGACCCTTGAAGGTCTAAAGATAATCCAAATGCTCAAGCCCACTCCCAGTTGGCAGCGTGCTCAGCATGCTGGCAGCATTGCCACGCTGAATGGCAATGCTTATACGTTGAGCCAAATAAACACCAGCATTCTGGTCACGCGGCGCGTCATCAGACGCTCAGAAAGACTTTTGAAAACAAGATGAGCTCCCGGCTCCCAATCGACCCAAAGTCTCAACTCCAAATGGCTCAAATATGTAACCACTAAGTACCGAGGTTAGCATATTTGCGCCGCTTGTGCTGCTCCATTGAATTGGCCGCCGCTCCAGCCCTACTCTGAGTCTCAGAAAGATTCTCAGTCTTCTTTGATTTTAAAAAAATATTTTATAGCTGCTACTTGATAAAAAGCAAGTACATAACATGACGAAATCTGTTCAAATCATGTATCATTATGATGCATCAACCGGTCCGATTATATAGTCATGATAACACCTGACTAGTCACGATTATATTAGCAGATTATCTGCTTTTGCCAAAACCGATTACAAGCTGTTCTCGCGTGCAAAGAGTTCCGTACAACGATTTAAAAAATATAGACCACGGCTCGGCTAGCATAAACGCATGACAAATAAATAATAAATAATAATAATAAATAATGACGCATGCTTAATGACTCGTATCCCTATCATAATTAAATTATTAAAAATATAACTTGTTAAATACAAGCTTTTGATATCCTGGATGTCATGTAGCAGCAGAGCGCTAGCCAAAACAAGTAAAACGAGTCCAAACTCGACGGGTCTACCTTGTTTAGTACAGGAGTTGCTATGGCCACCTTTCGACTCCATCATCAGGTCAGCTCCATGGTACCATATTATTGCAACGTCACACCATATACATATGCGTGCAATATTTCAGCTCAATCGGAAACCGCGGGAAGTTATAGTTTCCTTCGTGCTTACATAGGTACATCTATTGAGAGTGAAATAAGAGCTTGTTAAATCAACTGTTTCATATTGTTATCGTTACTTTATATGTTCTATAGTCAGATTATACCAATCTATTATTAGCAGAATGTTCGAGCTCTCTATTATGGCATCCGACCAACTACGAAAAAGTAATTAGTACCTACTTAGATAACAGGTCGTAAACAATCCTGACCTTTACTTCACTTGATTATGGTTTCGATATGATAATAATATTTATTTCCATCCATCCATCCATCAGCCGTAAGACGTCCACTGCTGGACATAGGCCTCCCCTATGGATTTCCAATAATGCCGCTTGGAAGCGGCCTGCATCCAGCGCGTTCCTGCGATCTTTATTATATCGTCAGTCCACCTAGTCGGTGGACGTCCTAAGCTGCGCTTGCTGGTCCGTGGTCTCCATTCGAGAACTTTACTGCCCCATCGGCCATCCGTTCTCCGAACTATGTGCCTTGCCCATTGCCACTTTAATTTGATAATCCGCTGGGCTATGTCGGTAACCTTGGTTCGTCTGCGGATCTCTTCATTTCTGATTCGATCTCGCAGAGAGACGCCGAGCATAGCCCTCTCCATAGCACGTTGGACTATCCTGAGCTTATTCATAAGGCCCACAGTAAAAGACCACGTTTCAGTTCCATATGTCATCACTGGCAACACACAACTATCGAAAACTCTCGTCTTGAGGCACTGAGGTAACACGGATGAAAAGACGAGTTGGATTCGGCGATCGACGCCTTTCTTGAAGTTGCTTACTTAGCTGAACTACTTGTCCTAGGTAGACGTACGAGTCAACAACTTCAAGAACCGAGCTCTCAACAGATATTTATTTATTTCACTTCTTCGTTATTACTACTTAATTTATGTATGACGATAAATATGTTGAACACGAAACCCTAAACTAAAAGCATAGTTAAATGAGCTATAAGGCTCTACCTGATCTTAGTCCTGCGGTCCATGGACATTTCAGAGGAAGAGCAAAGATCGCGCAAATCACACAAACTTTACATTGCATTTTTAAACAACATAATTTAAAAAATAGTAAACTCAAAAACAGCCTTATCGTGATTATCTATTACATTAGATAATTATATTTCGTAAAAAATCGCAACACCGACTCCACCGTGTACAGAATTCGAATATTTTGCACGAATCGATGTGACATTCATGTACATGTTTGTTGATTTATCAAAATGGGCTTAACCGATTTCGATAAAATTTAAATGAGACCACCTCAGAAGTGCACTCTTTCGAACTAAAAAAGTTTTTTTTTAATCCGTTCACAATTAGTGAAAATACATACAGACGAACATGTACCTCCTCATTTTTGGAAGTCGGTATAAAACACCCAAATGAGTATTGAGTTCCATTTTCCAGCTATTCAGTGGATAAGTATGCAATTAGTACAGCAATAAGCAACACCTCGCGATTTTAATCTGGACGTCGGGCTATTACGATCTGCGCACACGTTTTACGTTACTATCATTGACGTATTACTTCGTTAGAAGCGGGCAAATGAGATATACTCTTCTTTTTCTGCAAATCAACTACAACTCCTTAATTTAGCTTACTCGGTGCGCTCACGCTCAAATTTTGGCATATAGATATAGTTTATATAGATACAAAATATTTTGTCCAAAATTGTTTGTCTGGCTGACTCTAATCTAATCTCTAATCTAATTGTATGACACCCTCTTGCAAAAATATAAAGTTTTAATCAAATACATTGATCCCTTTTTAAGGAGGAAGATTTTTTTTCTTATGTTGTATAGGTTTGCGTTTGACTACATACTGCCTGATGTTGAGCAGTTATGCGGTCTAGGGTGTAGGTCTATGTTCGAACATAGGTACACAAAACATGTTCGTCTGTAGGTATGTATTTTTTGTTTGTGTTATTATTTTTTAATTAAAAATATACTCCCGAGGTGGTCCTTTTTAAATGTTATCGAAATCGGCTCAGCCGTTTTTGAAAAATCAACAATAATGTAAAAATTGTATACATCAATTCGAGCAAACTACCTATGTGAATTTTGAACACTATGGAAAACGCTGTTTTGTGAAAAATAATTATTGAACACAATTCTTGCTCTGAGAATTTCACGCGCATCTGTGATCTGATGTATCTATAGATACTGACATTGGAACAAATAGAATCAACCTACAAAAAACCTACCAAAACAAAATGCAACGTTCGGATACCATCTCCTGTAATACCTGTGCAGATATCCATGGCTCGCTACTATGTAATAGCAGCTATTTCATAATGCATTTCTAATGTTGCACATTCCTTTATGCACGCACGCATGCGGGTACGTCGGCCTAACGCTATTCTTCGATATCTGACCCACATTCTTTATCTGCACGCAGTTCCGTATTCGACGGGAGAAGTAAACAGTTGCTTGGGAGCCGTCCCGCACGCGTCGGGAGCATAGTTCACGTTCGTGACTCAATCTAATCATTTGTCGAGGCACACCCCGGATACTCCAAACACAAATAGATGAAAACGAAGCCACTGGGATCAGACAAGTCTGAACTGAACCTTATCCGTATTTCCGCCTTGGAAAATGTCAAATTATCACGAGCCATCCTGTTATAGACCTGTTGTTCGACATACCTCAGTGCCTCAAGTCGAAAGTTTTCGACCAGTGTGTGTTGCCAGTGATGACAGAAACGTGGTCTCTCACTATGGACCTTATTAGTAAGCTCCAAGTAGCTCAACGAGTTATGGAGAGGGCTATGCTCGAAGTCTCTCTGCGAGATCGAATCAGAAATGAGGAGACCCGTAGAAGAACCAAAGTTACTGACATAGCCCAACGGATTGACAAGTTGAAATGGCAATGGGCACATAGCGCGAATGACTGATGACTGATGGGGTCAAAAAGTTCTCGAGTGGAGACCACGTACCGGCAAGCGCAGCGTAGGACGTCCACCCACAAGTTGGACGGATGACCTCATTAAGACTACAGGATCGCGCTGGATGCAAGCCGCTTCCAACCGGTCTTATTGGAGATTCATAGGGGAGGCCTATGTCCAGCAGTGGACTTCTTATGGCTAATAGATGGATGGATCCTGTTATAGGCCGATCCAAACATCTTGTAGCTAACATAACAACCGCCAAGGAGTTTGATTTGGTCTATACGTCCGGCAGATCTGTGATCAGATGAATTGAACTGAACCTCATTATTTTTTCTGCAACATTTATACAGGGTTATTTCTAATCAATTAGCATTCTTTTAGGAGCTTATTCTGTGCAGAAATAACCCTGTATACGAGTACGTCCGAGTTATATCTACTGAAATTTGACAAAACTGAACTGAAGAACCATATTTTTCAAATTTGAACCAGTTTTTCCGCCTTGGAAAATGATAAAACATCTTACACATCACACACATTATCATTATGTATATGTCGCAGGCAATTTGTATGATTCCGTCGTTTACATACGGCGTCGTCAGTTTAAAAACGCTAGCAGTTTTGTAAAATGCCGAAGGCAAAATGACAACTCGATCAATTGTAATAATTTCAACGTTGTTTGTAGTTTTAGGGTGACCATGACAAAACACACTTCAGACAAATCATTTCAATCAGATCGTGTATAATCTCGATATATAGTTTGTTTAACGGTTGGAGTGTACGAAAGGGGGCACTGAGCCTAAACCGACTTTCGGAATGCGATGGGATGTGGGAGTATAAAGGTGGGGAAATACTGACCTTGACTCCAAGACTTGACCCCTTGACTTTTACGCCAGGATAAGTGGACCAAACTTAGTGACCTTAGGCCAAACTTATATAAGGTTTGTAGGTTAGGTTAGGTTAGGTTTGAACAGTGAAAACAACAGAAACAATATGTCCTTATTACGAGTTTAGGACCTTCCGTTATATATGTATAATAAATAATATACTCTAACATTAACAACTAACCAACATAATTTAAGCACTTATCTAAGGTATTTCGACTTCAATTGTTTAGGTTAGCCTCTATTTATATCCTCTGACCATTTTTTAACGATATGTAACAATCGGAAGACTCCTGTATATTTCAGGAGTCAGCAGAACTCCAGATTCTATGGACACCTTAGTATTTTTTAAGTACCGAAAAACCTTGTAGTAAGTTGTACCCGGCGTATTTATTGCTTTCGTTTAAGAATCGGAACTACTATACTACTATTTAATTCACTATAATAAATGTCTTTAAAATCACAAGTATTTTGCGAAAAGCCTTTTGTACACGTAGTATTTTCAATATTTTCTTGGGTCATAAAACCACTACTTGACGCCATTTTGTTTGTTTTGATCAACAGCGACGCGCGTGGAAAGAAACAGAACTAAATAATTTAATTTGCCGCGGCATTATGGTCGGCGTTTCAATTGTCAATCAAATGTTTAGGCATAATATATAATGCCACGGCAAAATACATTTTGCCTTCGGCATTTTACATAACTGCGAGCGTTTTTAAACTGACGACGCCGTATGTAAACGGCGGAATCATACAAATTGCCTGCGACATATACATCATCAGTCATAATTCGTCGTAACTAATAGTTTTTAGTTACGACGGTGGTTCCGTACCCAAAGGATAGAAACGGGACCTTATTAGGTACTAAGACTCCGTTGTCCGTTTGTACGTCTCGTCTGTCACCAGGCAGTATCTCCGTGATAGCTACACAGTTGAAATTTTCACAGATGATGTATTTCTGTTGCCGCGATAACAACAAATACTAAAGACTCTCATACAACAAACGTGTTTTTTTGCCAGGGGTTCCTATACGTTACGGAACCCTACATGCGCGAGCCTGACTCGTACTTGGCCAATTTTTGTTATCTTTATAGTAATAACAACTACAATTTCCACCGAATAGGAAAACTGGCATTTTTTCAAAAGAATTTTGTAATATTATGTGTAGGTAACCATCCGTAGGTATGCCTCTTGTGTTCAGTGCTATCCTTGACGTCTTAATATAGTTACAAAAAATCCAAAAGGTGAGAAAATGTTTTCTCGTAAATTGGGTTGATATTTTATGTTATTTTGAGTTGGAATATTACGTGAAACTGAGAATGAAACATAATAAATATAATTAATAACGATCGATGCAACTCGGCCGAAACGTCAAGATGATGAGGTATTTATTTATCTCGTAATTTTAGTGCGCGTTTAGTCCCGTAGTATATAATAATAAATATTAATTAATAATTTAAAATAATACAAGATATAGGCGCTGATTGAAATTTAGCTACGACACTGTTATCTGTACTCTACAAGTTCCCCCCTCCCCGCTAGCTCTGCTTTTGTCTCATTATCTATTACTTACATGCTAGTGATGCCAGATATTTCATTATGATACAGGATAACTATCACCGCCTAGTTACGTCGTCGATGTGACATACAACGCACATTGCACTATCTGGGGGCACGGTAGTGTCTCCGCCAAGACGAGCCAAGCAAAGCGCAAGGGCAACCTACCTTTTCCCGAAGCGATTCGCCAATTATTTGAACCCTCATAACTTTGGTTTGGAGTATACTAGATAAACAAAATTATCTGGATAGCATGCCCTTAATAGACTTAGTAAACATATAAAGTTTCAATTAAGTAAGTTCGTAAAGGCCGGGTGACTAGCCTTGGTGTTAGAAATTTTAGACTGCCTGAAGGTCTCTGACATGGCTAAACGGTTAAAACAACCGGGACCTACAATTTAACGTGTTAAGTTTCTATTGCATAGCTCTGATCTTATGGATATCTAAAAACCACCGATTTCGTCACTGGCTCACTGATAATTATCAAAACCGATGAGGTCCTGAAGTCCTAGAAAGGGGATAGAAATTTGTACGTGACTTTCGCAAATGTTGATGCCTGAGGTATGAAAATTGATGTCCTTGTTATAAATTATGAAACATTTTTAGTAAATCACCCCAACCCCTAAAACTGGGGGATGAAAATTATTGTAAGACGTCCATCATGCTAGAAGTCTGAAAATTGATATAGACACCTTGTTTCATTACTACAATAACTATTTGTGTAACAGATAAGTAAAGAACAATGAATAAATTTCCTTACGCCCATATGAAAGTAGCGAAACAGCCAAGCCGCATGTATTGACTAAGGTGTAAAGTTAGTAAAGTAAGGGCTTGTAGAACTAAGTCCTGTAGAGTGTAGAGTTAGAAGCTTGGCTCTACATGAGATCTGATAACTTTTTGATAGTGCGAACTGTAGTCTCGTCTTGGCCCCATTTTACATGAAAATGTTTTTTGTTGGATATAACTTACTAATCAATATTGAATATTGTTTGACCATATCGAATACAATTATCTTCATAAGTACCCACATCAAGCATAAATACTTTTCTGTAACGGATTGTTTTAAACTCTCTAGGTACTTATTTAATTACCCAAAGATAAAGAGTCGTTGCTAGTGGTTACATAAACTATCTTAATTGCTTCACGTAGTTCCAAAATTGTTTAAAAGTAATAAACATGCAGATAAGCTCTCCAGAATTCTTAAGCAAATGAGTATTCCACTCTCGTGCATGCCAAAGTAATTTGAAAAAACATCTTCTCAAACTTTTATTGAGGAAATAAAAATGAGCAGGTTCAAAAAATTTTATTTTCTTGGTGAATACGATGCCTGAATACAAGATGGGAATTAAATAATACCTACATCGAATCAGAAATAAGGTCCGTAGGTGGAACAAAGTGATCGACATAGCCCATCGGATTGGCAAGTTGAAATGGCAGTGAGCGGGGCACATAGTACAGAAGACTGATGACCGACGGGGTCGAAAAGTTTTCCAGTGGAGGCAAGCGAGGTGTAAGAAAACCAACAAGGTAGACGGAGTCGTGCTAGATGCAAACCCCTTCCAACCGGGCTTGGAGAGGATTGGTGGTTATGGAGATATATCTATAGTTGAGGCCTATGCCCAGCAGTGTATATCCTATGGCTTAAACGACATTTTTTTTTATTCATTTCAATCAAATTTACATTAGGTTATAAATCTTAAAACACTATTAAACCTAGCTTAGGTTTGACAAAAGTGTTCTAGTTCTCTACTTACAATTACTTATTCGCACCATTCTTCGAGCAAATATCTACAGAGCCACTGTCCCTAAGTGAAAGTAGTAAAAAATGTCGGAGCACCGTCAAACATACCTACTTAGATATTTACATTAAATAAGTCACAATGACCCATTCTCTCGAATCTAGACGTTATGCCACCTAATTAGTACTTATAATCAAGCACTTTGGCATCGAACGGCGTTGTAGTTGGCTTGCAATCACCTTACGATTATCAAAAAAGTCTGCCCACTACGTAGCTTGGGCAAGGTTTGGCTCGGACACTTTTTTGCACTATTGTGACTCTATAGATACTTGCTCGATAGCACCAAAATATGTCTAGTTTATCATGACAGCCAGAAAAACGTTTGTTTAGTTTAATTGTAAAATATCTAACACTGTCTGAATACTAAAACCACGCATTTTTGATAACGCATTTTGTCAACAAGACTTATTTGGAGAAATGTTTGCGTAAGGTCTTTGTTTACCACATTCACGCACCGGGCGGCGCCGGCGGCATGACACGACGGGTTCGATAACATTTGTTTCCTTAGCCTCTTGTTTGCATTTTTCTTTGATAAAAAAGGTATTTGCATGCCATTTTTGGGATGTTAAATAGTAGGTAACATGAAAAATAAAATTATCATCTTCTGCAAACTTAACAGGACTTACAGAGCTTAGCAAACTTAACAATCGCAGAAAGGCGCTCAATTTCCAACTGGTTTTTATTGAATTTTTCAGATTTTTTGATTCCCTACCATCATAACGTCACGTGACTTGCCAAGAATTTTCTTTTCATACCACCTGCTCGAAAATGATCCATTATATGTCATAGAATCTCAACGTAAAACGATTCATTATTATCTTAACACAATATCGAAGGCTATGGCAGGTCAATAATGTTGTATGAAACTCTGAGGTTCTACTCAATTTCACAGAATAAAACTTATTTGGTGCCCGTATGAATTCAATTTTATAGAACAAAACCTCTTTGCAATGTCATGATAATCGAGCTGGCCATAGTCTTATGTTTTTCCCGTAGTATTTACGCCGCCTAGTGAGTACCAACACTTTTTTAATTTATGATGTAAGTATTACTCATACTCCTGGGGTTTTATTTTCTCGCAGGAAGTATGAAAAGTAGAGTGAGTGTGCACCACTATAACCAAGTCTGTCTTCGTCTTGGGCAACTTGAACCCCTTGCTCCACTCAGGACTCTAAATAGTTCCCTCGCCTCGCTCGGGAATTAACTTAAAACACCCTCACTGTGCTCGGGAGTTAACTGTAGAGTCCCTCGCTACGCTCAGGGTTCTATTGTCGCCCGTGACGTAAGACACGACTTGGTTCTCTTGGTACATAATCTAGTATTATATTCGCGAGTTTCGTTTTCAATAGTGATTTTCAGATATTTGTTTTATATTTATAAATCTTTAGTATGTGTTCTGCTCTGTGAAGCGGAAGAGAGCGGAAATACACTAAAGATTTATTCAATACATAGATTTGAAATAGAACTTTCACAAATTAACGTCTCATTCCATCAACTAGTGATTTTAGGACAATTATAATTTGATATAAACCGGGTGTAAGTTAAGATGTTTCCGAAAACAATACTCAATTTAAAGCATTTAACACGCGTGTTTTCATAGAGAACCACCAAGCAGAAAAGGTTTTGTTTAAAAAAATTAGCACTTTAGGGATTGACCCACATACAAGAGGCCATAATCCAGTCTAATCAGTCTATACAGAGCTAATTTTTGAAACAAACACACCGAAAGTGATTGACCTATGTTTGGCAGTGTAAATAAATACAAATAGGTTTAAAAAACATTTTATGGTAAACTTGACTCCGAAAAAACATTTATGAATGGTAAAAGTTTTTCTTTTTATTTAAAGAATAAGGAGTCTCTCGGTATAACGAAGATCATTTTTATTGATATACCTAAAATTCCGTACATTTATTCACCCTCTCCGAATAACGTTGAAGGTAGATACTCTGTATGTACTTACATTCAAGGCCCATTCTATTCGTGAGCTGATCGAATCCTTGCACTGTCCCGTCTGGCCTTCTGCACGACTGCAGCAGATCCAGGAAGTCATCACATATGCTGTTTAGCTCGGGTAGGAACCCCTGCATGGTGTGGGGGCTCGTCAGTTCGGCTGTCAGGTGGCGCCTGAGGTGAAACCATTTTTCCCCTTGTCTGAAAAAAGAGCATAAACTATGTTTAGACTGTTTCTTATCCGTACTTAATTAATTACATCTGTATAACGAAGCTCAAGTGTAAAGCTTAGGGAGGTTTTCAATCTTTACAATTTCACAGGAAGTTCTTGTCAGAGACACATCAAACTTAAAATAAGAAAACTCAAAACATTAAGTCAGGACTTGTATCTTATCTTTGTAGAGAGATTCCGTTATAAAGTAGTAGAGAGTTGTAGAGAGATCCGATTCGGGTGAAAAGTTATTGTTACAATTGAAATGGTACGGCTTCGTGTTATTTTTGGCCTTATTGTAGCACAAAGGTGGAAACAACAGCTGGAAATTGGGTTGCATAAACATCCTTTGCTTCGGGGCTAACATTAAAACACAAGTGAAACCTGATCTTTTGTTTAGTCGAACACGCATGATCGAATTTGCTATGCAAGCCATAATTTTTTTGCCTATTGGGGACGTCCACAAACTACCTGAGGCCATTTTAGTTATTTTACGCCCCCTCAATTATTTTCTTCTGCTGTAGGTAATTTGTTTGTAATATTTTATTGGCGTAAATAATAATGAGTTCATATATTTATCTATCTCATGTTAATCTTCGCTGTACTCTTAAATTGCGTTATATTTACAAATTGTGTAAAAAATGCCCATATTTGGTTGAAAAAAAAACACAAGTTTTCGTTATTTTAATTCAATATCTGGCAATATTAGTTTCTTGCTCAAAAAATACGTTTTATTTGCCGAAATCTCCCCCTCTTGAAAACGTCAGATCAGATGAGACTTGGCTCGATCCCTCCACCTACGAACCTCACGTAATGGACGGCCCTTGTTCTAATCGATAGTCCTTGAAGATTGTTCTGTAACTAAAAAAACTCGATGCTTGACGAATGCCCAATAAAAGCGGCGTCTATTCGAGTTAGTTTCGAGACGTAGGCACCTCATAAGGCCAGACAGGAAATAGCTTACAATGATGTAAAAACTAGAAACGCCAATATTAAACTACGTGCTTATATGCCAAAATTACGTGACCGGCAAATGTAAAGGCCTTATCAAAAGTTTCAAGGCGCGCAGACTCGAATCGACGTTCTGGCAATTTTTACTTACCTATAGAGGGCTTAGTAACTTAGTACAGGTTTACACGTAAATTGGAACTACAGCTGTTTCCGTATGGCCTACACATTTTTGTACAGCGCCCCTGGCGGAAACGACGTAGAACTAACCAAAACGTACCATACTCGCAACGTAATAAACGTACCGTACTCGTGGAACCAAAGTCTAACTTAGCAATGCACAGTTCTAGCCCAAATTCTATGGCTATAAAAATATTCAATAAATTGCCAAACAATCTAAAAGATGTCGAACGCGAAAACTGTTTCATAAAACAACTAAAAATAATCCTTTTATCGAAATGCTATTACACATTAGATGAATTTCTTGACGATAATCTTGAAAACATAGTAATAAATCGTTCCAATACAAATAATAAAATTGCCATACCCTAATAGGGTCATATGTATAACTATATAAAATATGTTAACTAAGAACCGCGTGTAAATTTCATATGTTGCAATAAATGATTTAACTTTGACGTATGGAGCTTCACGCGAACTCGAAAGTTTAAGTAAACTACGCAAGACCTAGACTAAGGGCTCTGCACTGTAGTCTGTACCGGACTGCGCTGTATATTCGCGTAACCATGGGCACCGGGAGGGTATGCAAGGGGGTGCAATTTCACCCTCGTCAGGAGAGAAATAAACGCGTTATTTGATTAACATTGCATTTGCATTGCATTGGTTTGGCCCGCTCACCCTTTGTGGGTAGGCCTATTCTATTCAGTAGTGGATTATTATAAAAGGCCGTTACAGTACTGTACCAGCCTTTTATTTATAGTCTACTGCAGGACGTGGGCCTACCCACGAAGGGTGATTGGGCCATATCCACCACGCTGGCCCAGTGCGGGTTGGTGGATTCACATACGCCATCGAATTTCTTCTACGGACGTATGCAGGTTGCCTCACGATGTTTTCCTTCACCGAAAAGCTAGTGGTGTGAAACTCCGTACATGAATTCCAAAGAACTCATTGGTACGGGACCGTGGATTTGAACCCACTACCTCACAATTGTAAGGCGGGTGTCACTACCTTTTGACCACCACGGCCATCGGCTATAAACGGCTAAAATATATATAACTATACAGTATGTATAGTCTGTGTAAATGTCGCAGGCAATTTGTATGATTTTATACGTCGTCAGGTTAAAAACGCTCGCAGTTATGTAATATGCCGAAGGCAAAATGACATTGCAACGATCTAGCTGTCACGGTTCATGAGATACAGCCTAGTGACAGACAGACAGACAGACGGACGGACAGCGGAGTCTTAGTAATAGGGTCTCTTTTTTACCCTTTGGGTACGGAACCCTAAAAAAGTCCTATGGTTGAAACGACGAACGACCACTATATGCACAAATTTTGTCAAAGCATCAAGCTTCTAATGGAGTGATAACTTGGACTTGGACTTGAACTTGACTTAGTGAGTCAAGTTCACTATGACTTAATGACCTTCGTTGTCTAAATCTCATAGGAAAATATTATTTGGCGTTTAATTAAATAATTCCTATTTTTTCGTATTGCTTGCTTGTCTTTATCTAGTCCTCATTATGTCTTCATCTCTAGATTACATTATGTTGTAGAGATCTTAATTGTTACCTAAAAAAAGATTTGGCAGGTTTGCAAGTCATTTATCGCGTATTTAGATTTTTTTATAATTTTCTGTGTTTTTTTTTGTTTATCTAGAACTAATACGGTTTTACATGTCTTTCCTTCAGTCTCGAGGTCATGCCACCTGTGGTGGAGAATGAATAGCGCTAATAAACATGCCTAACGACCAACTAAACCAACTATATCAAAAATAAATATAAGTGTACTTATGACTAAGATTGTCGATTGTTATCTAGCTTATAGGTTAGTTTTTTACTCAGGTGTGTTGGTAACCATGTCACGTTTACGTTTTTATGGTGTTGGTTTTGCTCATAAAGTACCTATGTAAGTAACGAGTATTGACTACTTAGTATCTCTATACTTAATCCACTTATTTCTATACAAGGTGGAGCGCAGCTGACACCGATATGAAATGAGATCACATATTTGACCTTTCGTTTTAAAGCCTTCGACATACTTTGAATGTAATAAATAAAGCTATTTACTTAGTTTATAATTTTACAATTTTATAAAACACCATTTCCAAATGGTGTTTTATAAAATAACCTGTAACCTGTAACTAAACAGAGTACAGACATATAGGGAGCCGTTGTCATCTCTCAACGCTCGTCAACCTAATGTCAAAATGACATGAATAAATTTCTTACAAAGCATGATGCTAATAAAATTACTTCTTTTATTTATTTATCTTAATACAGATGTATTAAGATATTTATTTTCTCAGAGATTTACATAAACTTCAGTTATGAGAGAAAATACATGCTAGATTAAATAGCAAGTGTAAATCCAACTAAGTAAGTAAGTAAGTAAGTTCGTATAGGCCGGGTGGCTAGCCCTGGTGTCAGAGTTTTTAGGCCGCCTGAAGGCCTCTGACATGAACAAATCCAAATCCAACTTATTATAATACATATAGGCTAAACTATTTTATTTACAAAAATACGGACTCACGAAACGTCAAAGTAGGTACCAATTGTTAAGTTCGTAATATATATTACATATATAACATTTTATACATGCATGAGTAGGTACTAAAAAGCAATTAACATAACTGAAGCAGATACCCACTATAGACTAAGGTAGGCAAATAAACTTCCTTGTGTGGTGTAGTTAACTACGACAGTGAACAGATAGGTACTTTGTGTGCTCAGTGGTTTTTATTTATTATTTAATTAGTTTGAAAATTTTGTTCTTCTAATTTAAGGATTAGTTTTATTTTTTATTGCTTTTATAATTACCTACTGATTACCAGTACTACTTGTGGGTCAAATTAATGCCGGCGTCAACTATCCACCCTGTATAACTTGTATTCAATTGAAAAAAATTACCTACCGCTTTACATACCGCAGTACTCTTTTTTGTACGTTTCAAGTAAAAAGATTTTATTCTTAGGTCATTCAAAAATATAGGTGCCTAAATATTTGCTACTGCTTTGAGCTGCCTATAATCATGGCGATAGTCCACCATGCAAATTAAAAGGAGTGAATTCACACATTTTGGGAAACAAAATTTCTGCGTATTTCCTCGTATTGTTTTCCCACATTATTCCAAGGTCAAAGATCAATACGCACACAAAATGAATTTCGAAAAGACAGAGATATGTCGGGCATGATTCGAACCCAGGACATCTAACCTCTAAGTAAGATTGGAATGATGGACGGATGGATATGGCTCAATCACACTTCGCGAGAAGACTATATTCAGGACTATTAATTAGGCGGGTAGGTACAGTACAGCAGGGAGCACCGGTGCGTTCCTTTTAGAGATCCCGGAGCTCCCAAAAAAGGCACCGTACAGTATTTCCTCATTAAGCTGCCATACTGCTATGTTTGTAAGTTTTATGATGCTTATCCAAAAAAAAAAAATTAAATCTTACTCATTAACAAGTCCAGTAGAAGCATATCTATCAGGCCGACTTCTTCTATACACCTGGACGATTTCTGTGGGAGGCCTGTAGGGTCTCTTGGAGGGTACTCGCAGCACGGACTCCAGCGCCACTCGGTCTGCTATGGAAACCACCATGGCTCCACTTGGCGTGGTCTCCGCAAACACTGGTCCGTAACGCTTGAACATATCTGCGTGAAAATCACTCATTGTGACTACAGATTTGTCTCTACATAAATGTATTTATCGTATACCTAGGTCTAATCAATGGCGTCAGTGAAACCAGCTGCAACCTGCGCAGAATCCCATCCCTCACCCCCGCTAACCTACTACTATTTGTTACTGCAAAATAACTTGCCTCGTGAACACGAGGTGATCTGTATCTGTACTATAGAATCGTGCTATATTTGTACTATTCGGCATAACTTATTATCATGAAGTCAGTCATTGTCTGATCTAAATTTATCTTTTCAAGGTACGAGATTAACATCTGTGGTTCTATTTTGATCCTATATTATTCTCACGAGATTGACAAGAGGAGGAACAACTATTTAAAAAGTGTTAGTGTGAACGGGATAGCGAATTATGCGATCCCAAAAAGTTAGTTTCTATCGGTTCAAAAATTAAGCTCCTAAAATCTTACGAGATTTTTTTATAAACTTTTCCAAAATTTCTCAGTTTGCCTAATATGATATACCTACTGGTATGTACATTCTAAACCAGTCCTTTTGAGTCGTGCATTCATTAAACAACCATTTTAAGTATTAATGTTTTCATCCAAAATCAAATGCCAGATTCAAAGCCTAAAAAACTGACCTTCATAAGCTTCATGCAGTTTATTCATTTTGTAACGGCTCCAGAACAGCCACCTGGTCCCCAGGAACGGCAAGGCCTGAGGCCCGGGCAGGTGATGCGGCTGCTTGCCATCAGGAACCTTCGTGGTCTTAGCCGTGGCCACGACCAGCACGGCTATCACTGCTAGCAGCAACGTGGGCACTCCAGACCAGTCAACAAGGGGGTGTGGGGTGTTCTGCGAAAAATCAAATGTATGTAGGTAACATTTAGGAATATTATTGTTTTATTAGAGCGCCTGATGAATGCAACGCATGACCAACGTATACCAACGTATCATAGCATGAGAGTTCGTAATGGCCAGCGTGCCTGAGCGTGTCAATGTTGTCAGCGTGTTTTTAACTGGTAGTAAACTGAGCATTCCTAGTTACCTACATAATTACGTTGTATTTATTAATGTTGCAGTAGCGTGCTTAAGTTTTCGTAGAGCTTATTGGGTAGGTAGGTACATACTAGAGATAAAGTAAGTTCGTATAAGCCGGGTGGCTAGCCCTGGTGTCAGAGTTTTTAGGCCGCCTAAAGGCCTCTGACTTGGCTAAACGGTTAAAACAACAGTTACTAGAGATGAAATTGCACTATAAAAGTGCTCCTGACCGCTCCTGACTGTCCCACAAAAGTCTTATTGGTCTCGGGACCCCTGTGTCCTTGCAAAGGTGTTATATAATAGTTACTAAATATATTGTAGTAAAAGCCTTTCATATTTTCTTTCCATCACGTTGTAAACAGAAAAATCAGGCACACATAAATGCTACGCTATGGCTATTAGCCTAAAAACGCTGGCGTGATGATCTTGACACTTTCCGGGAAGGCTGGCGGGATTTGGCTACAGAACGCGATAAATGGAAAGAAGTGGGGGAGACCTTTGCTCAGAAGTGGGACAGAAGAAGTTGATAAAAAAGAACAACGGGTTACACTCCGGGAGTGCCGGCAGAAGTTAAAGATTGAACATTAATATCACACACACTCGCGCCAGCGCTGTGCGCCGTCTTACGAATTTTCGATCAGGTCACGTGTCCTGACGCGAGTTTAACATTTTTTACCCATCCAAACGCTGCTAAAGATTTTTTTCACTTCAAAAGTGGCTATTAGGCAACCAAACGTACAAGCTATCAAGTTATCTTACGCCTACGATAATCAAACTTGCTGAAGCAGCAATATGTCGTAACGTAACCTCCCACCGATTTACAATGTATATATACATACCGGTTTCTTTCGTTTGGTATGTTATTTTGTAGAGAAGTTTGGACAGTAGGTACCTACTACCTGATACTGGTTCACCGACCGGCAGTCAATGATAGGGTTGTTGACTTTCCAAATAAAAATCATTCGAGTCGTTTCCACGGAACCGCGCGTATTTTTGTTTGAATAAGATGATATCGGTCATGCGTGTACTTTTTAATATTTGTTTGGTATCGCGGTCGTTGATCTTGCTGACAGGCGTAACGGAGCGTCCATGAATTATGTGATTTTGTTGAACTGTCCAGCCCTCAAGTCGTATCCCCTAGTGACATAACATGAGGTCTTGACCGAACTATCGCATCGCGCCAATCTAAGTTCATATTTTTCAAGATCCGCATATCTAATGTAAGTAAATACTTACGTGTAATCTGTGCTTGATTATATTGGATTTATGTAAAAAAATGTTTGTAATTTAGTAAAGAAACAAGTTTTGCTTATTTAGCTGTATTTTTGTGAAATAATAATAATGATGTGATATTATTCAAAACCCCCTTCTCCGAGGAGAAACTCTTTCTCTTTGGATGAGAGAGATTGATCTCGTCAGTGTGACCTTTTCAAAACTATGTAGACCATTTTGTCTAGTGAAATCTAATGACGTAACTTATATTCTACTGAATCTACCACGGGTATTCTACGTTTGAAGCCTGTGGCAGCACCAATTTTACCTCGCCGCCCTCCGAAATCGAAATCCTAAAAGAGGGCGCTAAACCTATGTCTTTACGAAAAGTGAAAAGAGTACCCTCGCCGTCCTCCAAAATCGCTACTATCTATATACCGCAGTACCAAATTTACATAAAAATCTACAAAATCAGTAGGCACACTGATTCACGTGATGAATGGACGCCCCCTTGCGTGGTGCGCGCCTCGTTCACAGCGGTCTTGACATTGGCTTTGCGTAACTGTGCCTCTTACGTCACACCCAAAGCCGCACGTGGCGTCAACGGCCGACCACCTAACTGCAACTGACAGCGTAAATGCAAGACGTTATCTCAGATCGGTATGCTAATTTGATGCCAGTTTATGTACTAACGGCATGATATTGATGTACAACTTGTAAAGGAGATCCAACCACTTAGCAACTGAAACGATGTAGATGCAAACTTCCATATAAGTATATTTAGAGCAGGGTTTTCTTAATTTTGGGTCGCGACCCTCTGTTGAGTCGGAAGCGAATATTGTCCGGGCCACCATATTAAAACTATATAAATACCGAAATAAATTAAACTTATCAAACTCACTGGGATCGAAAGTAACTCGAATCGAAGTTGATATGTCTAAACTGTCATGGCAATTATTTTTCGCAAAAAATCGCAACACCAACTTACAGAATTCGAATAAATGGAACAAATCAATGCGAAATCCATGTACATTTTTGTTTATTTTTCAAAAACAAAAATAAATTTTATCGATTTCTATAAAATTTAATTTGGAAGTAATTTTCGATGTATGACGAGAGAGTGAAAAAAAAACTTTTTGTCGATGATTATAGTATGGAGATTTTAACAACTTACTTCCCTTGTGATATTTTCTAGATTTGTACGGAACCCTTAGTTTGCGATTGTTTCTATTTCATATAGATTTGCGTTTGACAACAGACTGGAAATGCGGTCTAGGGTGTACACGCCTACCTAGAATAGATATTTACTCGGGATTTGAAAATGAAAATCACTAAAGTGATAAGAACTGTAGTGAACACTATAGTGCTTATCGGTACACATTTACGCTGTTACGCATTTACGCTGTTTAGACTCAGCAAGCAGCATATATTATTATGTACCTATGCAATATCAATTAAAATCGAGCAGCCAGCATTAGCAATACATGAGTGCATTAGAAAAGGCAGTAATCCAGAACATTACAGCTGCAAATCAGATTTACATATTAATTTTTTATGTGACCAGATTAAATTACAAAAATACCGAAGCACGTTAAAAAAAATAGTGAATCGGTATATTTCACTATTTTCCACCAAAATACTAGGGTGCGGTGCCAGCGCGGAGCCAGAATTCACCTGAAACACCCTCAATTAACCAACCAAATACTCAAAAAAAGTAACTGTTTAACAAAAAAAAAAAATACCGGACAAGTGCGTCAGGCTTGCACACCGAGAGTTCCGTACAAATCCTGAAAATTTCACAAAATTCGGAAGCGAGTTCTTAAAATCACTTTACTATAGCCAAAGCCATCAACAAAAAAGTTTTTTAAAAACTTACCTTTTTTTTTACAAATGTACAGTCTTGCCAAATTTCATAGTTTTAGGTCGACGGGATGTACTTTGTAGGTTTTGATTCCCATGTGAGTGTCGAAATATATCGTTTGTACAACATAAATGGCTCTAACTTTTTTCTGTGATAACTGAGAAGTTAGATTTATTTCACAGCTGTAACAGACCGTATACATACTTATACTATTTAAATTTCAACTCGATATCTTTCGACGTACAGACCGACAACAAAGTAATCCTAAAAGTGTTCCATTTTTCCTTTTGAGGTACGGAACACTAAAAATAAAAAATATCTACTAAAGTTACCTTTTTACAAAATTTTCTTCAAACTAAAATACTGTTCGATAAAGTCAATAAAATATGTACGAGTATAAGTCCCGAAAAAGTATTAAAATACTGATTCTGGTCACACTGATTGTCATCAATGGAACAGTGCCTTTAAATACTGGACCAATTTAGAACAGACTGACTCGCAGACGATCTTTTATTTTTCTTAATTGGCCAGCGAACAGATTTTTTAACTTATTTACAAGAGCGATTCGCTATTTGAATTACAAATTCTTTATTTATGGGGAGTGTGATTGTCAGTCTGGATTCCCTGAGGTTTTAATGCAATCGGAGATTGAACTAAGTAAATGGTCGCTTTAATTTAGTCCTAAGTTTACGTAGGTACCTACTTATAGTTCGCGCAAATGTTTTTCCTGCTTTCCAAAAAGACTATGTTCGGCTATATTTTTAAGTAGGTATATTCATCAATATGTGCCAATTGTGAACTGATTAATTTTTTTTTAAGTTATACTCCCGAGGTGGCACCATTAAAATTTTATCGACATCGGTTGAGCCGTATCAATTTTTTGCAAAAAATAGCATGACCGACTTCACCCGTGTACAGAATTCGCGAATGTTTCGCACGGATCGATGTAGCATTTTTCACAATATTGTTGATTTATCAAAAATGGCTCAGCCGATTTCGATAAAATTTAAATGGGACCAATTTCGAAGTATATTTTTTCCAATAAAAACAGAATTATTGAAATCGGACTACTATAAAAAAAGTAATGCGTGGTTATAAATTAGAAAAAAATACATACGCGTCGGTCAAAAATCAACAGTAATGTAGATTACTACATGGATGAAACATCGATTCAGGCGAACTATTCGAATTCTGTACACGGTCGAAGTCGGTTTTGCTATTTTTGGCGAAACATAATTAATAATTAAGATTTCGGGAGTTGGTCACAAGTCGCGCGCTGCGCAGGCTCTGGATTTACGCCTTAGTTCTGCGTATCCGCTTGCCCAACTTCCGAGATCTCGTAAAGATTAGCGGGTAGTGTAACTGTGCTACTATACCTGTGCCAGCCTTTAAAAAAAGCCGTGGTGGTCTAGTGCTGATGACACCCGCCTTACAATCGTGGGTTCCAATATACCATACCAATGAATTCCTTGGAATTTATCTACGGAATTTCGCACCACCTATGGCTTTTCGGTGAAGGAAGACATCGTGAGGAAACCTGCATACGTCCGTAGAAGGAATTCGATGCCGTACCTATGTGAATCCCGCACTGGGTCAGCGTGGTGGATATGGCTGAATCGCCCTTCGTTGGCAGGCCTACGTCCTACAGAGGACTATTAAAAAGGCTGGTACTCTGCCTATTACCTACTTATTAATATGTTCGTAGTTACTGACAATCGAATCCGACTAGCCCTTTTCGACAACACCAAACCCCACATTGACTTGATAAAATCGAAGTAAATATTTTTTTGGGGCAATAAGAGTACGATTTATCGACACATCGTGCCCAAGGACTCCCACTGCTTGAGTTATATAATATTAATTATACACTCATACTCTTTTAGTACATACTTAGTACTAACTTGTATAAGTCAATTATAACAATCAAAATAATAATATGAAATCGAAATAAACATTTTGCTAGTAATTATAGGTACATCTATCGGTACATTGAAGTGCTGAAGTGTTTGTATAATAACGCCACTATGTCGGTTCGAGTACAGGAAGATAGCTCCAAGGCGATCCCTTTGAAGAGAGGCGTAAGACAGGGAGACGTAATATCTCCGAAACTGTTTACTACTACTCTGGAGAACGCCTTTAAGCTCCTGGAATGGAAAGGACTCGGCATCAACATCAATGGCGAATACATCACTCACCTTCGATTTGCCGACGATATCGTGGTCATGGCAAAGTCGATGGAAGAACTCAGCACGATGCTCGAAGGCCTTAATCAAGTCTCTCAACAGGTGGGTCTTAAAATGAACATGGATAAGACAAAGGTCATGTGTAATTCTCATGTTGTACCCACCCCTATTTCAGTTGGGAACTCGGTTCTTGAAGTCGTTGACTCGTACGTCTACCTGGGACAAGTAGTCCAGTTAGGTAGGTCCGACTTCAAGAAAGAGGCCAATCGCCGAATCCAACTCGGTTGGGCAGCGTTTGGAAAATTGCGTAACGTCTTCTCGTCCGACATACCTCAGTGCCTCAAGTCGAAAGTTTTCGACCAGTGTGTGTTGCCAGTGATGACTTATGGCACAGAAACGTGGTCTCTCACTATGGGCCTTATTAGTAAGCTCCAAGTAGCCCAAAGAGCCATGGAGAGGGCTATGCTCGGAGTTTCTCTGCGAGATCGAATCAGGAATGAGGAGATCCGTAGAAGAACCAAGGTTACCGACATAGCCCAGCGGATTGGCAAGTTGAAGTGGCAATGGGCAGGGCACATAGCGCGGAGAACTGATGACCGATGGGGTCGAAAAGTACTTGAGTGGAGACCACGTACCAGCAAGCGCAGCGTAGGACGTCCACCCACAAGGTGGACGGATGACCTTGTTAGGACCGCAGGATCGCGCTGGATGCAAACCGCTATCAACCGGTCTTATTGGAAATCATTAGGGGAGGCCTATGTCCAGCAGTGGACGTTCTATGGCTGATATGATGATGATGATATAGGTACATTGAAGCAATTAAAATGACATGAGTTTACAATTAATACAGGGTTATTTCTAATCAATAAGCATCCTTTTAGGGGCTTATTCTGTACATAACAACTTTTGTTCTGCGACTTTTGTTAAAACTCAAAAAATAAGAGAATAGAAGGATGCTAATTGATTAGAAATAACCCTGTATAGAAGTAATAATGTACTATATGTCAATAAATTCAATGTCATTCTCATACATAATAATGTCATGCAAAAAAAGAGATAATGCAAAAATATATTGAACTTACATTACTTGTACAGTACAGTATTCAATTATTGCTCATATTGTTTTGGAAAATGATTTTCCCATTATTTTATTTCATAACAATCTTCATTTGAAGAAATTTCATATATCAGATCTTATTATTTACTAGCTTTTGCTCGCAACTCCTAATATTTGGATTTTTGTGCTATCCTAAGGAAACTTATTTCCAGGACGAAAAGTTGCCTATGACACTTTCCGTCTTTCAAACTATGTCCATGCCAAAAATCAAGTCAATCTGTTGCTCCATTGCTGCGTGAAAGAGGAACAAACCAAAAAAACTTTCGGATTTAATATTAATATTTAATATTACTAGCTGCGCCCCGCGGTTTCACCCGCGCAGCTCACGATTGTGTTGGGTACAATACTGAGTAAAATGTCTTAGTGGCAATTTAACAATTGGGTAGGTATATCTAAAAACCCGTGGTGTTCTAGTGGTAATGACACCCGCTTTACAATCGTGAGGTCATGGTTTCAAATCCTAGTGCTGTACCAATGAATTCCTTGGAATTTATCTACGGAATTTCACACCACTGGCTTTTCGGTGAAGGAAAACATCGTGAGGCAACCTGCATACTTCCGTAGAAGAAATTCGATGGCGTATGTGAATCCACCAACCCGAGCTGGGCCAGCGTGATGGATATGGCCCAATCACCCTTCATGGGTAGGCTTATGTCCTGCAGTGGACCATTAAAAAGGCTGGTAGAGTATGTGAATCCACCAACCCGCACTGGCCCAGCATGCTGGATATGGTACGTCTTGCAGTGAATTATTAAAAGGCTGATACAGTACAGAACAGTTATATCTCACACTGATAAGGCGCATCATATTATTGTTTAGTGTAGGACTGTAAGTACCCTTCCTGGGAAGGCCTACGTCATGCAGTGGGCTATTAAAAAAAGGCTGGTACAGTAGGTAACTCTAATTAAATATCAATTTTTCTCATGTTACTTTGAAACTATTTTCATCTGCAACCATGAGATGTGGACGTTGGTTGCGCAGCAGCTTTTTTGGTGCTCTTACCTCAAGGAACAACTCATATAGCAAGCTTGGGGAAGTAATATTAAGCAAAAGCTCTACAGAGCGGCGTAGACTCGAAATACCTACAAATTAGGGCGTACGGTTGATAGAACTCAATATGGCCGCCATTACATACATAGTTTATTTTTCACCAAAAACTGCTCGTCAAATGAAACTACCTCTAAAGTACCTATGATGTAGCAAACAAAAAAAAAATAACAACATCGGTTCATAATTGTCCAAATAATCGCGTAACTTACATACGAATTGAAACTCCTTTTTTGAAGTCGGTTAAAAAGCATTAGTATGCATCATACACTCATGCATAATGACAATGTAATTTCCGCACTTTCTTATGTAAATGCTCACTATTAAAACAATTAAAAATAAAAACCAGTACCTACGTTAGTAGGTAAGTATAAATTTACCAAAGAAATATGGGAACATATTATAAAGAAAGTGAGATCGGAAAAGTGACAAAAAAGCTGTGTACTCCTCCCCTACGAGTATATTCTTAACTCATTGGTTTCGATAAATCTGGATTTCAAACATGTCATTTTGACACAATAATTATTTTGTCAAGATTTTGATTAAGTAATCAAAATTTTGACAAAATAACACTAAAAAGTTTCAATTACTACGTTGAAATCATTCGTCTCAAAAATAGCTCTTTTTCCGTTTTTAACGCTGATAGGCGACATAATTCAGAAAAATACAGAACACATGGTCAATTAATTTTGTTTAAGTACGAGTATATCTATGCCAAATTTCAAGTCAATCGGCCCAAGGAATCATGTTCTCCCATACTGTTTGCCTCGCTATTTCACCTACTGTGGACTGGAATTTCGCAAAATCCGTTCTTAGTGAGCACCTATATCCTAAAAAGAACCCCCATGTAAAATTTGAGACTCCTAGCACTTGTAGTTTTTGAGATTTCGTGGTAGGTGAGTCAGTGAATCACGATTTTATATACGAGTATATAGATAGTCTCAGAGCAAATAAAAAAATCAAGAGAGAATGATGTAAACAAACAAGTGAAGCCATGCCTCGCCGTGTACAGACAATTACACACACATCCAGGTAACTATGAAACTACGCCTTGGCTTGTCGGTCAAACTATGGCGGCGCAACAGCGACGCACTCACACATGTATAAAAAACCGGCTTCACTTGACTGTTCACCGACGTTCCCTCTGGATTTTTTTATTTGCTCTGAGCATGTCAATCCTTCCCTTACTATCTAAGTAAGGAAAGGATTGACATGCTTGGAAAATATAGCGGCGTGATGGCGGCATTAAACAAAAATCAAAATAGAAAATATGAAAATCCATTTAAATTAATCACACAATGCTGTTGTTTTAATTTATGTATTTATTTAGCATATTTTAACGGTTTTTGAGCTACTGTACACAGTTTGGTCCCATGCAAGATCTTCGAAATAAAAAAATACCTAAATATGTTACATAAATTAGTCAAAAATAAAAATACAGGGTGACTGGTAAACATTGAGCAACCTTCTAGGGGCTTATTCTGTACATCAAAACTAACAACTTTTGTTCTGTGACTTTTGTCAAAACTCAAAAAAAAATCAGCTGTTCCATACATTTGGTCGCGGGTGAACGATATTTTTCTTTGGAACACCAGACAACACCAACTCTATAGTATACTGTATAGTAATGCCTATTTATAATGTCACCTCTAGGGTCAGAAATTCTTTGTCTATGCCGTAGAACGCCCGGCTGATAAAGCCAGTCAAGGTCAAGCTTGACTTGAATATAAATAAATTCGCTGCGACTCTATCGTCCTGGGGAAGTAATCTATAGGCCCTATAAATTTTACAGAGTAGTTCACGCGAATATTACTGTTATAATTTTTATTTACATAACCGTCTTTCACCGTGTACAGGATTTGGATATCTCAAAGAGTTATCTTTGTGATAAGCATTTCAAAAATCTGAAGCGAACGCAGGATTTGAACCATGCCCCTTCGGATCACTAGCCCGACGCTCTAACCACTGAGCTAGCTCGCCTCCTACGCAAGCTTCAAATTTCTGAAGTGCTTACATTTCCCAACTTATTATATCTTTGAGATAAAAATCTAGTGTGGAAAGCACTTAAAAATAAACATCATAACAGGATTTGGATAGTTCCCACGAATCTATGTGTCAACTGAGTAGTAATTTAACCGACTTACAAAAAGGAGGAAGTTCTATGTTCGTCTGTATCCACTTGGACGCCACCGTCTCAAACCCATTTATGCATCAAACGTCACGGCCCCGCGTCAAATTTTTCGCGCGCGGTTGCGTATTATCTGTCCCGCTAAAAACGTCTATCAAAGGAACAATAGACAAGCTACGTTTTAATAAAAAAATACCGTGGCATAGCTTAATTTATTGGCATTTTTTATAAGTCTATGATTCAAGTCTTACCTTAATACTTAAAAAAAATGGTAAACAGCCACACGGAGCCGCCAATGGCCGGATCGGCCATCCCCGACTTTAGAGCACAATATTTCGATCACAAGACAACTAACACTGTAAATCACATACACCAGTCAATAGGAAACGTCTTTGGCAATGTTTTTATTCACAACACTATATTATTTAGTTAAAGTTTACCACATATTTTATCACAAAATCGCTGCACATAATGCCGCTGGAACCGAACCGGTGCGGCTGGCGCCGTTTCTAAAATGGCTGCCGAACCACTCGAAAAGGTGAATGAATTGTTATGCACTCTGAGGCCATCTATGGTTCATTCCGAATATTAAATACTAGCGTTATTACAAAAAGGCACTCTAACGTTACGGCTTAAAGCTGATTTCTGAAAAATCGCACCGCGGTTTCCAGTGGAACCGGTAGCGGCTTAGTGAAGATTAGTCTTGGGTCAACCAGGAACCGGGAGCGTCCAAGTGGGTATGTATTTTTTTGTGTATGTTCATTAATTTTTTTTCGTCAATTGTGAACCGAATCAAAATCTTTTTTAGTTCGTAACTATATAGGCCCGAGGTTTCCATTTAAATTTTATAGAAATCGGTTGAGCCGTTTTTGAAAAATCAACTATAATGTAAAAATTGTATTCATAAATTAGAGCGAACTATTTGAATTTTGTACACCATGGATGACGGTTTTGCCCTTTTATGCGAAAAATAATTATTACAATATTATTGATTTTTCCAAAATGGCACAGCTGATTGTGATAAAATTTAAATGCGACTACTTCGCAAGTTATACCCTATCTAAATATAAAAGGATATTTTAAATCGGTTCACAATAAGGAAGTTTCCCGTTTTCTAGTTTTATTTTTATTAAATTACACCAAGTCTGAAATAAATTATGGTGTTTTTAATTTTCAATTATCTTCAAAAATGACGGAGTTATGAATTTTTAAACATGACCGCACGAATCAAAAAACCTCGCGATGGATTTACGCGTGTGACGTCATCCGGCTCCAGAGCCGCGCCGTGGGTTAGGCGGGAGTAAGGAAAAAAGGAAATAAAGTGCTTCATTCTATATCGGGTATTTTTCTAAGCCACGAATACGTTCTAGGATATCATTGTACTTATTTTTATGTTATGATCAACATTTTCTATGGGACTAACCCCCCAATATAACGAATAAAAAGTCAGCATTCCCATAATTTTGTCGTGAGTAAATGATCTTCATATCTAAATGGAACAAGACTTGGTGTATGTGTCTAGTGTACTGCGGTTTTTACATAGTCTGTAACTATTAACTAGTAGCTCTCCAAACAGTAGACCTCGCTAGTATACATTTTCTTGTAATAAGTTCTCAAAAGTGTACAACTTTCACAGGTAAATATATTCTTAATCATAAAAATAGTAAGGTTCTTTACTAAGATATTATTGTACCTATATTATGGCCAAATTTTACTATGGGACTAAGTAAGTAAGTTTGTATAGGCCGGGTGGCTAGCCCTGGTGTCAGAGTTTGGGACTGATCCCCTATACAGGGTTAGCTAGCTAGAACTGGTGAAGCGTAATATATTTTGTTCTAATAAAAAACTTTAGATAATTTTTATCAGGGTTTATTTTCTAGTTCTAATAAGTTGTCAAGTGCGTGTTGAGACATGCGTATGATAGGCTTCCGTAGACGTGACGATGATAATGATGATGATAAAAACCAATTTTTAAGATGGTTGATTACTAAGATAACATAATTTAGTATGAATTCTTAGTTGTCTGGAAGAAATCGCTTAAAGCGATAAGGCCACCAGTTAGAAACCTATAAATTGTATTGTTTTGTCCCCGTAATTTGTTTTTTTTTTAATGTGATGTGGTTGTCTAATAAAGTGTTACTGTTTGTTTGTTTGTATGAAATATACTTGTGAGGTCGATGACCTCTAATGTTTAAAAAATTCAATTTTCCTTTTTAGCTCAAAAGTTTATGATTCTACAGTGCTCAAAATAATTTTCAGGGAAAGTTTTTAAAATGGTCTATAAACGGCGTCCGTCCGTTACACGGACATAACGAAGTTTTAAGGGTTCCTCGTTTTACTACGAAACCCTAAAAATGAACAAAGTGACAGCTGTCATATTCTAGAATCGATACTAGGATGACATGTCAGGTCTCAAAGTGACAGCTATCGAACTTAAATGCGGTTTATTTCTATAACTAACGATTTTAGACCATTGCTGTCTTCACAAAAGTAATAGAACTCAACAAGATCTATATTTCGGATGACAGTTCTTCAAAGTAATTTATCTCCGTAACTGTCGTTTCTAGACCGTTACTTTAGGCACAAAATTGATAGAGCTCAACGAGATTTACATTTCGGATGACATCTGTCATGCTACTCTAGTATGAATTCTATAATAATATGGCATATAATGGCAGCTGTCATTTTGACATCTGTCATTTTCGGAACTAAAAAATAAGTCCTGAAAAAACTTATTACCTACAATGACTTTATAAGAACAAATATTAGGCTGAGACGTTTTGGATAACCCTGTATAGGGGATTAGTCCCATAGTAAAAGTTGGTCATAATATACAATGATATTTTAGGACAGAATATTGTAATTATGAATATAATTGCCTGTGCAAGTTGTGCATTTTTGTAAACTGATTACCAGAAAACTTTCACCAAAATGTATACTTGTGAGGTCTACTATTTGGAAAACTACTAGTCAATATACACAGATGTGATAAACACAGTACACTAGGTACACACGCCAAGTCTTGTTCGATTTAGAAATAAAGTTCATTTACTCACGACAAGATTTATGGGAATGCTGACTTTTTATTCGTTATATTGGGGGGTTAGTCCCATAGTAAATGTTGATCATAACATAAAAATAAGTACAATGATATCCTAGAACGTATTCGTGGCTTAGAAAAATACCCGATATAGAATGAAGCACTTTATTTCCTTTTTTCCTTACTCCCGCCTAACCCACGGCGCGGCTCTGGAGCCGGATGACGTCACACGCGTAAATCCGTCGCGAGGTTATTTGATTTCGTGCGGTCATGTTTAGACATCCATAACTCCGTTATTTATTAAGATATTCAAGTATTTTTTTCACTGTATCTAATATATTTCTAACGTCTTTAAATGTACATAATTATTTTTAGTTTTTATGATAAAGGAAACTTCCTTATTGGCGAAAATATCGATGAACATACGTGAAATAATTATTTTTCGCAACAAGGGCAATATTGATTACGTATCATAGTGTACAAAATTCAAGTAGTTCGCTCGAATCGAGGTATACAATTTTTACATTGATATAGATTTTCGAAAACGGCTTAACCGATTTCGATATAATTTAGTTGAGTCCACCTCGGAAATATTTCGAAGTAATAAATAATTTTTTGATTTGGTTCACAATTGACGAAAATATCGACGAAAAAACACACAAAAAATCATACAGACGAACATAAAACCTCCTCCTTTTTGGAAGTCAGTAAAAATGGGACATGATTTATACGTATCCGTATCAGGGAACATACCAATCAATCAGATACTGGGTAACTGGTAAACATTAAGCAACCTTTTAGGGACTTATTCTGTACATCAAAACTAACATATTTTGTTCTGCTACTTTTGTATAAACTCAAAAAAAATTGGTGTTCCATAGAATTTTCATAGTTAATTTTGATGTACAGAATAAGCTACTAAAAGGTTGCTCAATGTTTACCAATCACCCTGTATAGATATGTTTATAATATGGTTGTAGAGATGTTGCAACTCGCTTGCCAATATTACTTCATTCACGACGCGTTTATTTATATAACTAGAATTAATATCTGCTCTGTAACGAGACAAGACCGATCTAATTGCATATGTGCCTAGGACATACTTAGCAAGGACTAGCGATAAGATAAGCTTATCTAGGGGAACAAAACTCCTCGTAATGTAAAACGTCTTATTGCTCTATATTCTGAACTATCAAGGACATGGAAACTCAGTGAAGGAATGCTTCTTTATCTTTATCTCAAATTACTAGATCTCTACTACTCAGATATTAAAGTTGGTCTAGTGGGGGTTTGTCGTATTTCATCTATGGACGTATGTCCATAGATGAAATACGACGATATACGAGTACGTTTGTGTACCCCTACATACGTATTCACTAACCCGCACTAGGCTAGCGTGGCGGATACGACCCAATCGCCCAATTTCACGGGTATGCCTATGTTCAGTACTGGTCTATTGAAAACCCGTTACCTTAAAATTAATTCATTTACCTACTTGTAGTGTTTATATTTGGCATAGCGTCGTAAGTACTCGTAGGTAAGGTTTATGATGTCATTTAGAGTGGAAAATGTATGGCGAATGTGTACCTTCGAAAGTTCTTTCTATTAGAGTACCCATTTTCGAACTCGCGTAACCACTAATTATAATAACAACGTTATCGGTGTTAGATAACAAACCTAGACCCAAATAAATCTGTTACTATCAAGTCTAATTTTGTAAATAGACAATCGGGTTATTAGCACAAGACAAAATAATTTATTAATAGTTTTGTTGTCTTATAAATATTTCAGTGAATTCCATCAATATCTAAGTCTGTTATGTTACGTGACTCCGATGTCGTTTTCCTAATAGTGAGTCCAATTTGAGATTCTCATATTAAGATAATACATCCAATTTATACTTAAACATTTTGAATCAAAAGACGCAATTGTAAGTAAGACGCGTAAGTTTAGTTCTCAGGGTAGTGTGGAAGGGATGGCTGCGCATGGTGACCGCTATACTAAACCCATGCGCAGTCATCCCCTCCACACTTCACTCAGCGCTAAACTTACGTGCCCCTACCTGTACAACTGTACATACTACGATTATTTATGAATGAGGATTTTTCTATTAGGTAAACGTGACCGGCGCTCGCGCATACCCACAATGCCCATGAAAGAAAGACATCGGCTATGCTGAAAATATCGGAACAAAGAACTCTCGGTAGTCTAAGGCCTTTCGCACACGAGGCGTAGGCGTAGTCGTATCGTAAACCCTAACATTTTTGTCACGCGTCGCGTCCACCAGAATATCGGAACCAAGAACTCTCGGTAGTCTAAGGCCTTTCGCACACGAGGCGTAGGCGTAGTCGTATCGTAAACCCTAGCATTTTTGTCACGCGTCGCGTCCACCAGAATATCGGAACCAAGAACTCTCGGTAGTCTAAGGCCTTTCACACACGAGGCGTAGGCGTAGTCGTATCGTAAACACTAGCATTTTAGTCACGCGTCGCACAGATAAATTTTAGATTTTGGTTTATTCTCTACACGCTCTAAGTACGAGTAATTTATGTAAATCTACCATCATATAACATGTTTTTATAATGACCAATCAAATGGTATCGCATGACGAGAGCTTATTTTTTCCAGCCAATAAAAATGTCGTAAATCGTTCAATTATTACCTTGTGAGACGTCTTTTTTCCATCTTTCTCTAGCAGTATCGTTGAGTTTTTGGGGTTATCGAAAGAGAGAACGAGTAATTTGATACTTCAATATCTTTATGGTCATATTATCTAATTTGTTTCGGTTCCGACGGCTGTACCGGCCAAAAAACTCGTAAAAATTGTATTGCTCTCAACGTTACTGAGACTTTGAAATAATAGGTATATTCGTTTTATTTATCTCTAGAGAATATTTATATTTCATTGAACTCTACTTTCTCACAACACTTCTATAACTTTTAACAGTTTTGTTTACGGGCAGTGAACACATTCCAAGACTAAGATATATCGTTTTCTTCTTCTTCTTAGTTTTATCACACCCTGACCCCAAAAGAAGGGTGTTCTATGTTTAACGTTTGTTTTCGTATGTCTGTGCATCTGTGGCCGGGCTTGTCTGGCATCGTAGCTCTTAAATGGAGAAACCTATTTTGATTTAATTCATTTAAAATTTAAGAGCAAGACTACGGGTCGCTCCTCCCTCGGTCTCTTTGTCCTCCGCCAGTGTTTGGCCTCCCTGCAGGATTTAGATTTACTCTAATTATTGAAGTGAAAACTTCTTAGCGGCGTTGTGCACTTTTTGATGGGTAAAAATGTTAAAGTCGAGTCAGGACACGTGACCTGATCGAAAAGTCGTAAGAGTCATCGTCGCAGGGCGCTTGCGCGAGTGTGCGTGTGTGATATTGTATTTTACCACATAAATAGTACTTCATATATTCAAGTTTTCTTTTCTACCGGCACTCCCGGAGTGTAACCTATTGTTATATTTTTTTGTTTAAAGAATAGACCAGAGTAGAAGCCTTTAAAAATAATAAAGAGTGAAAAAAAATAATAGTAGGATGAAACCCATTAGAAAAGGAGGGGAATATTATTTTTGATTTTTTGCATTTTCTGAGAAGATTTACTATAGTAACATATATTTTTTTTTCACCATCGGAAAGTAGAGATTTCAACGAACAGAAAACATACCACCTTTTTAAAAAAGCTGATATTTTGACGGGTGAATTTTCGATTGAAAATTAGGGTGTTTTTTCGATATTAATTCAAAATAAGGTGAAAAAATTAATATTTTTAATCAAATAAATTACAGCGTATTTGGGACATAAAAAGGTAAGTTTTCACCAAATTTCGTTAAAAAAAAATATTTGTGTAAAAGACAAAAATAACAAACCAAAATCTTGGTTTTTTAAATTTTTCACATAAATTTTGAGGTTATGTGAAAAAAGTGTCAATACAAAAGTTTTAGATCTTTTTTATTACCTACAACTTTGCCATTTGACTTTTTTCGATAGGACTTTTAGTTTTGCCGGAAATCGAGAAAAAACATTTTTTACCCTTAAACCCCCCTCCCCCCCCCCCTTCCCTTCCCGACCTCAGATCGCCCGTAAATTATTTTTCCTTTTATTTTTATAATATTCCCCTCTTTCTAATGGGTTTCATCCTACTATAATTTTTTTTGGTTGTAATTATTATCGACCCTGGTGTTAGTCGAGAATTATATAAACTATCCACAAAATCTGTAGTTGGTTTATTTTAAAATTTCATCATACTACCTACTATGTTTGATGTTCAAATCAATTACCAATTAAGATAATATGTGGCACTTTAAAACAAATAAATATTTAGTTATTTGATAACTATAAGTGTGTAGAAGCTTGTGCAAAGATAAAAGTATTTTTCACGAGATTCTAGAATCTTGTTGTCTTTATTGGTTTGTTTAGTCAAAATAAGCCGTTAATAGGTTACTTACATGTTGACTTTGCCTTCTTCAGGTAAACATGTTGGTATGAACTAAAATAGGTAAGTACTTTGTATTTAAATTAAAAAATAATAACGAAAAGTAAATTTAGGTACTTGGATAAAATGAGGGTCGACTCTACATACTCTACATAAAAATTTGAATTTAAGGAATAAGTATTATTTTTAACTGGTTGACTAGAAAAAGAAGTACAGAAAAGAATTTACCTATTAAATTTACCTAATAATTTTAATAGAAACATTTATTATTTTTCCAGAGGCATTCTATAAATATCACAATCAGTTATTGAACTGAGGATGTTGGATCAATTATGACCCAGTCTTGTCAATAATTTTGACCGACGAACCACCGGAGGAGGTATATATATATATTTTTTTATGTATAACCACGCATAACTTTTTTCGTAGTGGTCCAATTTCAATACTTCGAAATTGGTCCCATTTAAATTTTATCGGAATCGGCTGAGCCATTTTTGATAAATCGACAATAATGTGAATTATGGTACATCGATCCGTGCGAAATATTCGCGAATTCTGTAGACAGGTGAAGTCGGTCATGCTAATTTTTGCAAAAAATAATCTTGTAAACTACGAGATTTAATATTATGATCTGTGTAATTTATTATTTGTTGTAATTTATAAAAGTACTACTTGTTAAAAATATCCTGACCTCAAAATCTACACAAATAAGTTAATTTAAATAAGATGCTGCTTTATAAAACTCACAAAAAATACCCAATCATTTTGCTTCCACCCATCCATCCATCCATCAGCCTTAGGACGTTCACTGGTGGACATAGGTCTCCCTTAGAGATTTACAATACAGTCGATTAGAAGAGGTCTGCATCTAGCGCGCCCCTGCAGTTTGGACCTACCCTTTTGCTTAGTGATTCTTTAGTTTTTCGAGCGTTTTTTTGGTGCTGACTAATACAACATCGTTGGTTTCACGGCTCTATGTAACTCGCACAAATCTCAAAACTCTTTTATCTTTCTTTGTCCTGTACTTATACTTTAGGAACAACGCAAAAGCCCAGCGTCATATTTCATACAATATATCTTTACTTGTCCAATAAGTTGTGGTTGCCTTCCGCATTAATCGAGGCCAGTTCATCGCAAGTTCATCGACTAGGATCGAATGCACTTCATTTCCCCTCCCTAGTAACGAATACTCTTCAATAATTACAAAATACAAATATACTTTGGGCAAGTAAGGAATAATTATTGTGCTGTAGAATTTACGTTAATTTCTATAGATTATCTCAATTCCGACTGTAGACTTTGGAATAGATGTCTGTTTTTAGTTTTTTATCGACTTCCAAAACAAGGAGGTATAGGTTCTATGTAATGTAACTAAAGAGACTAAATATATAAAAAAGTCGCTTCCCTGTCTGTCTGTCCCACAGAAAAGAGAAGGAAATAGAAAGGAAATGTGGAGGGGGGTTTGTAGCCACTATCATGAGTTATAACTCAAGATACGTGAAATCGTGACATTTACTGTTTCAGTCGTTCAAGTGATTTCAGAGGTAATTTTTGCCCAAAAAATGCCAGTTCGCGCTATTGTAACGTGTCGAATACAGAGCAAAGACTTTAGTTTACAAAAAGGAGGAATATCCTTCCAATAGCAAGTCTAAATTGTGGGCATTTTTTTATATAAACGTTATCTTTTACTGCCTATAATTTCATTGATAGTGGTGGCAAAACTTGCAAACATTTTATCGACATCGATAAATTTTGCTACAAAGTTAATAATATGTCGGAATAAAAAAATATCGATGTCAATATAATTATTTTAATTTCAAATGTTTTGTAATTATAGCATATTATAATCAAAAAAATTATCGATATCGATAAATTTTGATAGTAAGTTAATATTATCGAAATTAGACATTTATTGTTATCTGCATATTTAGTAAAATATTTGTGATTGTGGTGTACTTTTTAGTAATACATAATTGTATTTGCACCATATTCTAACTGTTATACTACTTATGAATAAAAGTTCCCAGCTGGGCTAGGATGCCCACGAAGTAATATTTCTTTCGACGTGTCAGAACGAGCCAGCGTGATGGCGATGTATATATCTGTCACTTTTTCACACGTTGAAAGATTTCTTTTTGTGGCTTTTCGTGGTCGCATGCTGGACCAGCACTGACAAAGAGTAAATGGATCGAGGCAACAGGACGACATGACTAGATTCCTAAATTTTTTTTGGAAAAGTGATTGCTCACATAATAAAGATGCCTGAAGCCACCATCAATACCTAAAATAGAAACCGTAATTATACATTCGATGATAAGGTATACACATAATGTATTCTGTAATAGAATTGATGGAAGACGTGTTTAGTGTTTTGTTAAAATATGAGTTATTTTGGGGGTGATTTGCCTTTGAATTAAATTACATGTTATTTTGACGTATGTTTGAAAATATAATCTGATTTTATTAGCGTAATCGGCCTTGTGGGAGTCGCGCACGAAGGATGCCGTACTATTATTCAGTAAAGATTTACATTTTCTGAAGTACCTACCTAATACATATTATAGTTCATATAAAAAAAAATTGTGTGTCTAGGTATAACGGTTCCGTTTTTAAAAGATATCTATAATTATATTGACTAAGAGACGCTAAAATTGAAAAGATGTAAACGAATCACCCCGAAAAATCTCCCGCTCGCACAAGCACGCGCTCTCACTCGGCCACGTAACCATTTACGTATACATTCAGCTAATCCAATGATTCAATTATAGAGCTCCAAACTAGAACAATTCGATTGTAATAAAATTATTCTGCTTCTTTTAAATATTGGCGTCGCATGGAATATGTATTTGCCAGTGTCAAGTTCTATTATGATGTTATGATAATTACTACTATTGTTACATGTAATTATGGTGTTGTTTATTAAAATGTTTCTATTATGATATTATCATTTTATAAATAGTCACAGTCGTAGGCAGCACAAAAATCTAGATACAATTGATTATTTTTTGCCAACAATGGCATTTGGCCGACTTCCACCGTTTACAAAATCCAAATAGTTCGCAGGAATTGATGTGGCATCCATGTAGTAATTTCTAACACTATTGTTGATTTAACATTTTTTTTCGGCTCAGCTGACTTTGATATCATTTAAATGATTTCAGCTAGGGTGTACTTGTATACCATTTCAAAATTAAAATAAAAAATAAAACGGTCCATAATTGGCGAAAATACCGCTGAAAATATACAAAAACATACATACAGACGAACATAGTAGGTAGTAAGTAAGTAAGTTCGTATAGGCCGGGTGGCTAGCCCTGGTAGGTACCTTCACTTTTTGGAAGTAGGTAAAAAGTCACTGTCACATCTAAGTCATGCCTGAGTAAAGCAGTAGCGAATTTACTAATAGCGCCGCCCTTTATGGAGTTTTTGTAACAACACAAAAAATCACGTTACACATTACATTATTTTGTCTACACTATTGTACGTAATTCAGTTCATAATCTTCGAAATAGCACAAAGAAGGATGCGCGAGCCCATACATACCAGGACCTGTTATATACGAACAGACTAATTTTTCCTCACTTATTTTCTAAGAATGATATGTTCACCAATGTGATTTATGACGCTTCTAAAACTGTTCAAATATGTACAATTTGGCTAAAATTGAATATAAAATAAGAAAAAACGAAAACAATTTTCAAGCTATAAGTACCGATTTATAGACATGTATAAACACTAAAGATTATGGGTTGCCAGGTTTGTTATGTTAAGAGTGCTAAAATGGTGCTCGATTTTAAAAACTTGATGTCATGTATTTTTAGTCAATATTGTCTCAATGATATTTATATTGATTTTTAAAACAGTGCATGTCATCTTATCTGTAATATCAGATTACTTTTTGGAGTTCATCGATTTATAAGACGTTGTCACGTCAAAAAAATCAATGTCTAGGACTGATATAAAAAGAAAATGAAAAATGGAATGATAAAGAAAATTCGGTATTCATCCATTTCATTAGCAAAAGTACAAGAACCGCAACTATAAGTTAAGAATATAAGTAAAGTAGCTATTCGAACCTCGGCTGCAGCCTGCGGATGCAGGTTGCGAATGGAGGTAGCACACACATGAGCCGCTGCTTGTATCCACAGTCGGGAATGATTCCGATGCTGGTTGCCTACGTCGTACATCGCAGGTACGTTGGACTTGTTTAAACAGGCTAACCACACTTGCAGCCGAGGCTCGGTAGCACATGCTGCCGCAGCCGTGTTCGGAATCTTTATGTAGAAATTCATACAACTACGTAGATAATCAGAGCCCTTAGTCCAGGTTTTGTGTTGTTTACTTAAACTTTTGCGTTCGCGTGTGGCTCCATACATTTTGGTTAGTTCTTCATCGTTTCGGACATAGGACAATATCGAACAGATGTAATTTCAATTTATGTGTAAACCTGGACTAACGCCTCAGTTGTGTAGCCAAAGCTGGCCTAGTGCAGCTGCTGCAAGTGTAGTAAAGCAAGTGAAAGATTCGAATAGCTCCCTTAAGGATTATTACGAGTAATATTAAAATTGCCACGAATTTCTCGGATAACTTCAACTACTGCTTTTTGTTTTTAGTAGTTAAGTATATGATAAAAAGTACATATAAATATAATAAGAATATTATTATTTTTTGATAATCTTTTAGTATACAAAAATGTATGTTTCTATAAAAATGTATAATAACACCTCAGTTCGTAAATATTACGGGCTAAAACGAGTTAATGCAGGATTATGTGCCAATAGTTAAAAAAGAAAATAATTATTACATCAACACGTCAACATTTCCAAAATTGCTAAGTCTGGATACCGAGACGAAGTCTGGCAACACTAAATACGTCATCTGATTGACTGAATTTGACATTTCCTTTTTTTTTGACAGCAACAGTAATAAAAGATATATTTTTTTTTCAAATAATTCGCCTATTTTTGGACACTAAAGCTTTTAAGACCATACCGCCACTTCTTATGTATGTAATCCGTAATGTAAAAACAATAAAAAAATCATTGTAATTTTTCTGGTCGGTTAATTTTAATTTTAATTAGTGATATGAAAACAGCAAAAAATCCCTATATTTTTGAAGCACATATCATTTTTAGAAAATATGTTTGGTTTTTTACTAACAAAAAAAAAAAAAAATATTGACAGGTTAATTCCGTGCATCCTTCTTTTCACATATTACCACTGATAGAAACACAAGTTTTACAAATTAATACAATACGGCGCGTTGACATGATTTTTCAGTGTTTATTCCAAAACTTCCTAAATACTAATAAAACTGCACAATTATTGTCATCAATTATACACTATATAGATTCAGTTACATAATCCATATATTATGCAAAAAGTATAAAATCACGTTATCGATAAAATTAAACTGCACAATCACATCGCTCATCACTAGCTAAATGCCAAAAAATAACTGTGATACCATATTCAAATTCGAGATTGGCCCATTATTTTTTTTTTGGCTTAGCATGTTGGTGCATTTGCCATTGTGATGTAACATTAATAAAATAAAGTGTATTTAATAACTTAAACTCGGCATTTAAATTATGACCAAATTAATGTTATGGGCTTTAACGTATCTTGGTGATGTGACAGAAAGTATACTACGCTCTATTTTAAAGTAAAAAAAATATTTCCGAAGCTAGTGGAAATTGCACAGTTATTGTGCAGATATTTTACAGTGGTAATACATACTTGGCGACAGCGGTTTTCATTGAAAATTGTCATCGATTTCCTTTCTAATTAAAGTAGTTCGCTGTTCTGTGGTCTGTCCCTATGTATGCTTTTATCTTTAAAATTACGTAACGGATTTTGATGCAGTTTTTTTTCATAGATAGAGTGATTCAAATGTTTATATGTATAATACACCTGTACCTGTGCGAAGCCGGGGCGGGTCGCTAGTTATAAATAAATCACGAGGTACTAATCTAACCACAATACATAATCTCGCTATTACCTACATAGCCTATGGGACTAACTGTAACGGGATACCTAGGTTTCATTTGACATGAACAGTTAGGTAGCCAGGTTCAACTATTCCATTAGATACGGTTTCACTAACTGTATAAAACAGGATTTGTTTAGTATGATGGTAGATAGTGCAGCCTAGCTTAATAGGTAAGGAGTCGGGTTGGAAACCCGAACTGCAAGTTGTGTAGGTTAAGTGGCGCCTTAACCTACACAACTTGCAGTTCGGGTTAGTATCAGCGTAATTTTTCATATGAGCGGGCGAAGACCAATACGCCTCCGGTTTCGCCCGATTTTTGCATTCAAAAATCAATATAAAATTGATATTACCACTATTTCCTAATTTTTATGGATGAAATCTATAGTTCAATTCATGTGCATAAATGACAGATTCAAAAAAAAATTGTGAACGTGTATAAAAGTGCCTAAAATGCAATAAACTTTCTTAGAAATCATGAATTTGTTCTAAAAAGTGGTATCTTCGCAATTAATTTCTATCGAGCGAAGTTTTTAGAATTGTGTTTCGAGTTATTGAATCCCCTACAGTATAGTTCTGAGAATATTCTGTATTTTTTTTATCGACAACTTCAAGGTTTGTTGGAGAAAAGTCAGTTTAACTAGGGCTCTATACAGATATTTTGAGATTGTATGGCGGCTTAAATTCCTACGGTACGGTAATTGTTTAATCGTTTATCACAAATAACATTTAAGATATCTCAATATATCGAGATAAGAAGCTAGTGTGGAATCACTGTAAATAGTAATAACTAAATAATAGTTTCGAGTTTCGAGAACTAACTCATCTATAAATGGGAAAATAGCCATATTCCGGATTGGATACTAATAAATAATAATAAAAAATATTTTGGGACATCTTACACACGACCTCTGACCTCTAACTAAGCAAAGCTTGTGATATGGCTGCCAGAAACTGATACTACACTTATTTAATACATACTTATATAGATAGTAACTAAATAACACCCAGACACAGAGCAAACACTTATGTTCATCACATAAATATTTGCCCTGGGTGGGGATTGAACCCACGCCTTTTTGATCCCGAAGTTAGGGTCACTAACCACTGAGCCACCGAGGCAGTCATACACACTAAAATACACATACAGTTAAATAAACAAAAATATCAATGCTTAAAGTTTAAAGTTTCAAGCTTAGCCTTGTAACGCGATCTGCAATCCAGTTAATGTAAGTTCAAATTCTGCGGCTGCAAAGAAATTTCAAATATTTTTCCCTTCAGTACTTAATTTTCAGTTCCTTTGTTAATTTAATCTTAATCTATTAAATTAATCTTATATGCACGTCTATAATATATATAAAACTACACACAACACTAATATTATAAAGAAGCTAGTTACCTTATTTTATTTAGGTTTAGTCTGTTACCAATAAGACACTAAAACTACTTGGCTAATATCAAAAATTCTTCACCAATAGAAAGCCATAGGCAGTATAGGCACCACTCACTAGGGCAAAGCCGGGATAGGCAGCTAGTTCTTCTAAAAGAATGCTCTAATGTTGTGACTAGTCAAAGTCAAATCATTTATTGCAACATATGATATTTACATGCGGTTCTTAGTTTACATGTTTTGTATAGTGATCCATATGACCCCATAAGGGTATGGCAATTTTATTATTTGTATTGGAACGATTTTTATTATATTTTCTAGATTATCGTTAAAAAAATCTGTTTATCCAAAGTAGCTAAAAAAATGTAGAGGCCTCTAGACTGTTAACTCAAAAGTCCATAACAGTACACGTAATGTATTGTACTTACAAGCTTAAACGGTGTAAAAACACGTGCTTAAAAGAGGCAAATGAACTCTTTTATGATTAATGATCTTCCGCCTATCATTATCACTCGAGCTACGAGTATAATTATATTTTTTTCTTATTACGAACCCGAGCAAGTTAAACATTCTGTTATGTCATTGATAAACTTATACGCACATGATTAATTTGCATAAAGAAAAATAATGATATATTTATAGTCAATGAAACTATAAATATATCATTTTTCTGGACTGGTTTTATGAGTAGGTAAGAATGTGTTAGGTCTTTATTTGTGTAGGTAATATTTTCAAAATAAGGCAACTCTGTAAGGGTGGAGTGTATTTTTAGACGATGGATTTATTTTTAGACTTCATTGTACTCGTTGTTATGGTCAACTCCTACTATGGGACTCTAAACTCGCAAAAAAACACTGGCAGGTACTTTGTCGAAAGATGTTGAACATTTTGTATAGATAGAATACAGATCTAGATCTTAAGATAGTCAGATCTAGATACTAAAATTTGGTCATAATGATCACTAAAGTGATATTCTAGAATATATCCGTCGTCTAGAGTACACGCTGTATTTACCATTTGGTATTTAATTTAAAAGTATTATTCGAATGAAATAAGTTCAACGGCATTTCAAAGTTCAAACTCATGCATTTATAAAAATATACTTCAAAGAATAGCTCTAGAATTGAGCTAGGTAGCTAAACTAACAAACCCTAATAAATCTTCTGCAACAAATATAGACATGAAAACAATAAAAAAAGCGACATTGCATGCAAGAATCGGGAAAAATATAAGTACACGAAAAGTACGGTCGAAGTCAGTACATAAATAATGATATACCGCACTAATTCACGCTGGGAAGCGATTACAAACAAACAACGAGGACAAAAATCTCTCCATATCTCCGTGGGCCGAGGACTAAAAAGATTAATCCAAAGCTCGTGAATTAAAGCCCCCGCATGATACCAGTACTCGCAGTATAAATATTATGACCTTGAACTTGATGCCAAGTGCTCAGACAAGCTGGCAACAGCGCCACAACATAGTTACACAACGGCAAAAACTCAAGTAAAAGCATAGGCGAGATTGCGCTAAGAAAAACCGAGCAACACCTGGTAATCATCAGGCATGACTAATAACCCTGGCTGCTGAATGAGCGATGTGCTGGGTTGAATGGAACCTTAATGACGTCACGAGGTGAAGACCTCAGGCGCTGACCTTATAAGGCGTACGTCCAGTTCTATTTTCTAGGCTTAAGCGCTGTCGACTGTCGATTACTCGATTTTAATTTTTCAAATAAATCAAACGAAAGAAATTGCAGACGAAACAAGCGAAAGCAAATAGAAAAAAATGAAAAAAGAACAAGGTACGAAGAAAGTGAAATTAATATCAATGAAGGGCTGAATGATACCATAAAGTAGAATAAAAACACTGGTAGTTAATAGGAGAAAGATACGGAATTCTCTCTTGACCCACGAAATAAGTTACACAGTAGCGTAGTAAGTATGTATAGATACATTTGCGGCGCGGGCGCAGACGAGAGGGTTCGATTCGTTTTGCTCCGTGAAGGCCGCCCGGTCGCCGCATCGGATGTGTGTCACTATAACACTCAGTACGTCTGCTCAATACTTCCCTTACCGCTTCCACACACGCATTAATAGCGACCAAATCAAGATCAAGTTTAATTGAACAGCTGATTGGCTACTTTTTACGGTTGAGTTACGTCGAAAGCCACGGCCGAATTTCGACGTCACTTCTGCGGAGCCAGTTACTAGCTTTGTTTGACGTGTATAGAAGCTGCTACGCTTCATGTTTTACGGACTTTCAGGGTTTATAAACTCATTATTATTAACAACTTTTACAAATTAAATTTAAAATCGCGAAAATAAATCAGCTGTTCCATATTAAGAGTTGATGAACTTTTATTTTTATATGAAATATATAATGAACTTTAGTATAGGTAGTTAAATTTGCTCTTACTAATGACTAGCGACCCGCCCTGGCTTCGTACAGGTGTATTATACATATAAACGTTCATCCTAACTACTATATCCTAACTCCTACTATATCTATTAAAAAAAACTGCATCAAAATCCATTACATAGTTTTAAAGATATAATCATACATAGGGACAGACAGGGTAGCGACTTTGTTTTATACTATGTAGTGATAGTGATGAGTAAGTAGGCAGACCCCCTGAAAGTCCCTGTTACAAAGCAATACATGTTACAGATAAGTCGGTCTCACTGAAGACGGTGTCCTACTAAGTATACATTGTTGCTGGCCTGCAGCGTCAAGCCAGCAACTATGTATATGATTGTGCACCTTGTTAAGTCATTGGACCGGAATAACAACAGTGAAAAATTTATTCAGCTTGACAGCAACAGTTTTGAACGATGCCAATGGCTTTTTGCGGCGTTAACCCCCTTACATGTTGAGTATTGCGGCGTTTCGCCCGTTTCGGCCCGCGGGGCGAATCGCCCAAGACTCTTTTTGAAGGTCCACATCTCAGAGCAAATAAAAAAATCAAGAGAGAATGTTGTGAACAAACAAGTGAAGCCAACCAAAACTACGCCTCGCCGTGTACAGACATTTTTCCAATTACACACACACATCCCGTATAACGAAACTACGCCTTAGCTTGACAATTGAGCTATGGCATCGCAACACCGACGCATTTACACATGTATAAAAAACCGGCCTCACTTGACTGTTCAACGACGTTCCCTCTTGATTTTTTTATTTGCTCTGAGGTCCACATTCGCTCCGCTCCAAACAATGCGGGGCGAATGGGGACCTTCAAAAAGAGTCATGGATGATTCGCCCCGCGGGCCGAACCGCTTGCGGGGCGAAACGCCGCAATACTCAACATGTTAGCCTATTTTTGCAAAATGCGCTCTATGAAATTAAGATTCTATTTTTAACCGACTTCCAAAAAGGAGGAGGTTCTATGTTCGTCTGCATGTATTTTTTTTGTGTATGTTCATCGATAATTTCGCCAATTCTGAACCTAATCGAAAAATTCATTTTTAGTTCGAAAGAATATACTCCCGAAGTGGAAATTTTTAAGAAATCGGCTGAGTCGTTTTTGATAAATCAACAATAAATGTAAACAATTCGAGCGAAATATTTGACTTTTGTACACGATGGAAGGCGGTTTAGCTATTTATTGCGAAAAATAATTATTATACGAACTTTTAACTAAATATGACAAAGTTCAATATAACATTTCAAGATTTTGAATAGTCATAGTCATTTATTGATACATCACTGTTACAAGTCGAATTTTCAATACAATTAATAATAAAACAATAAATGATCACAACATTTCAAGGAATACGACCATAACTGCAATACCCCTTTTAGTTAAATGCTCTTACGTTCTATCACCATGCAAGTACCTAAGTCCTTTGTATTATAAATTGCAAAGCATTCATATTAGATACCTATCTAAGGATAGAGTTACGCTATCCTATATACAGGGTTATTTCTAATCAATTAGCATCCTTTTAGGGCCTTATTCTGTACATCAAAACTAACAACTTTTGTTCTGCGGCTTTTATTAATTCTCAAAAAAAATTAGTCTTTCATTATTGTGTACATCGTTAGTTTACTAACAACTTTTGTTCTACGACTTCTGTCAAAACTAAAAAAAAAAGCTGTTCTATATATTTTGCCGAAGGTGAACGATATTTTTCTATGGAACAACATTTTTTTGAGATTTGATAAAAGACGTTGAACAAATTTTTTTGTTTTGATGTGCAGAATAAGTCTCTAAAATGATGCTAATTTACTACCACTAACCCTGTATTAAACTCACTACATATTAATTTCAAAATAAATGAAATAACCTCAACAACCCAGAACATTTCTTTTTACTAAATCTTTTGACCATTCGCGACGGAACGTTCTAACTTACCTTTCTATTGTCATATCAGTGCCCTGTAAAAGACACAAGTAACACCTACATAATGCAATTATAAAATTCCGATGTGTATATGAGGTTCTGTTACACATTTCACTTGTGCTTTAATTACTTACAGCTGACTGCACCTCCGATTTAAATTTCATTCCCTGGACTTGGTGGGTAATTTTTATTTTTTCACAGCAGCTAACCGCACGGACCCAATAAATAAAAATGTACTCTCAAGGGCAAAAAATGCCCTGCGTGTAGTCCAGAATATACAGGATCATGGGTATTAAACGCAAAACCTTTTAAGGGCGGGCCTAGTACATCTAGAGAAGCTAGACAAACAACTTTGGTACTACGACTTTTGAAAATTCGTAAAAATATCGCGATTTTTTTGAGTATTCGAAATTGAGATCTATATTTAAAATATCTTAATATCAAATTTCATGCAAAACCTTTTAAGGGCGGGTCTAGTACATCTAGAGAACCTAGACAAACAACTTTTGTACTACGACTATTGAAAATTCGTAAAAAAACCGCTTGATTTTTTTAAGTTTTCGAAATTGAGATCTATATTTAAAATATCTTAAGGCGAGGCTTTCCGAGAACTTTAGGTATTTAGGCTAGCACAGGCGTCAATTTTCGGAACGCGACGTATTCATTTACGCGACTCGGAAATTGTGAGCGACGCGCCGCGCGCTTGTCTTCCACGCGTCGTCAGCCGCGCTATTATACTCGTAAGTACCTTACCGCAGGAACGAATATGAACCAGTTGGCGTACAACTATATTTGGGAAAATGAGAAAATGTCTTATCATATACAGTCATTGTACGCATATTTAGGAATATAAGACGTCATTTGTACTTTATACTCAGAAACCTAAGTACATTGAAGTATCTATCAATTGCAATTTAGGTTTGTTACTCTTTCACGTCTAATACAAGTTTGAATGGAAGTTAGAATGCAGTTAGCTCTGACATAGATGGTAGATATTAGTTACATGCATTTTTTTTTATAAATGTGGAAGTTATAAGGCTTTGTGTTAATGGGACGGACTGACGGGCGGACACAACCAAGTTATAAGGGACTACTACGAAATCCTAAAAATGTAAAACTATTTAAGATTCTTTAGAAAAAGGAATTATTGATATTAAAACTCGTGCGCAAGACTTCGGAAAGTGGGAACCACAAACCCTAATAAAACATCTTAGGCATATTTTTATGGAATAATAATTTTCAATACGTTAGAATAATAATTTCATTGGCATAGATAAGTCAATTAATTGATTATGTGCATAATTACTTACAGTCCTTGTAGAGGAGAGGCTTAATCATAATGAATGTCATAAAATAGCTATAAAATTGTAGATTATGCAACAAGGGGACAAAGTACTGTCTTATGTTGCGGGCGATATATTGGACCTTGAGCGTAACGAGAAACTCTAGAATTAACTCCCGAACGGAGCGAGGAAGTTCATAGTTAATTCCCGAGCGAAGTGAGGGGATTATTTTAGAGTCCTGAGTGAAGCGAGGGGTTCGATAATGCTACATCGATCCGTGCGTTCTAGCGATGCGCCCCGGCTTCGCACAGGTGTATTATACATATAAACATTTGTCTTGAATTACTCTATCTATTAAAATAAACTGCATAAAAACCCGTTGCGTAGTTTTAAACATATAAGCATACATGGGGACAGACAGCGGAAAGCAACTTTGTTTTATACTATGTAATGATTCTGTACACGGGTGAAGTCGGTCATGCTATTTTTTGAAATAAAAAATATTTTGTATGCGTTTGAGTGGCGCCCTGGATGGTTTAGATTCACAAATCAGCCTGGGAGATGGCGCTACAGTGGGTCTGCTAGTAGAATTAAAATATGTAACAATCATGGCATGGCCAGCTCGATTCTATCGAAGAAAAACTCTTTGCAAGGCCTATATCTGTTCCAGGTAAAGAACTTTTCATTCGTTTCATAGGGAGTTTCATACATTTTTGCCCTGCCATAGCCCTCGAGATTGTGAATATATTAATGACTTGTTTTACGTTGAGATGTAATTGGTGATTTTCGAACAGGTGGTATGAAGAAGAAAATAAACACTGTAACAAATATTTTTACTATAGATGTCGATAATCTTTTAACCTCTCATATCTTATATTCAACACCCTAATAAGAACATTGTAAATAATTTACAATGTATTTAATCGTAAACTTCTGAATGAGTCTCTAAAGGTAAACAATGTAGAGTATCCTTAACATATTAAAGAATCCTAAAAATGTACTATATGAGTAACATATTACACGTGCATTGTTAATGACATTTTGATTACGCAATTAATAAATCAGTTTCGTTTTGGTTCCACAATAGGTAAAACTAGTGACAGAACAGAATAAATAATAGTAGTGGTGAGAGACCTTAAAACGACTTCGGTTTTCCTTATTTTGTTACAAATTGACTAATATTGTAGATACCCGTTAAATTAACCCTCTTTAGGGTTCCGTACCCAAAGGGTAAAAGCGGGACTCTACTACTAAGACTCCGATGTCCGTCTGTTAGTCACCAAGCTGTATCTCATGAACCGTGATATCTAGACAGCTGAAATTTTTACAGATTATGTAGGTATATCTGTTGCCGCTATAACAACAAATACTAAAAACAGAATAAAATAAATATTTAGATGGGGCTACGATACAACAAACGTGATTTTTAGATTTTTTGCTCGCTATTAATAATGGCAGGAGAAATGGGGCTAAGGGGGCTCCAATACGGAACGGAACCCTTCATGCGCGAGTCCGACTTGCACTTGGCCGATTTTTATTAATGTTGAAGACATTGAAGCGGAAAGGCCTACGCTAAAAATTTGTTCCGAAATAAAGATTTTAACAAATTGCTATTAAATAAATATCGGATAAGATAAAAATATATGATGCGCGGATAGATGCGTATGGTTTCAAACAATTAAGGCTTGACGACTGCGCCTCATGCGGTTCCTGGCTGATGCGTGTTCAACTTTGGAAGGGGGCATGCAGGGTATGTCAGTGTAAGAGAGGGTGTGTGCGGTAAGCAAGCAAAATTTCATTTAGGTTATGTCGATGAATTACTTTTATTTTAAGGCTTTTGTTACTCGTATTTATAATTAATTTTGCAAAAAAATAGCATGACCGACTTCACCCGTGTACAGAATTCGCGAATATTTCGCACGGATCTATGTAGCATTTTTCACATTATTGTTGATTTAACAAAAATGGCTTAGCCGATTTCGATAAAATTTAAATGGAACCAATTTAAAAGTATACCCTTTCCAATAAAAAAATAATTATTGAAAACAGACTACTATGAAAAAAGTTTTTGCGATTATACCTCAGTGCCTCAAGACGAGAGTTTTCGATAGTTGTGTGTTGCCCGTGATGACATAATATGTCATCATCATCATATCGTCATCATCATCAATATGGAACTGCAACTTGGTCTTTTAACGTGCGCCTCATGAATAAGCTCAAGATAGGCCAACGTGCTATGGAGAGGGCTATGCTCGGTGGCTCTCTGCGGGATCGAATCAGAAATGAGGAGATCCGCAGACGAACCAAAGTTACCGACATAGCCCAGCGGATTAGCAAATTAAAATGGCAATGGCAGGACACATTGTTCGAAGAACGAAGGGCCGATGGGGCCGGAAAGTTCTCGAATGGAGACCACGGACCATCAAGCGCAGCGTAGGACGTCCACAGATTAGGTGGACTGACGATATAATAAAAATCGCAGGAACGCGCTGGATGCAGGCCGCTTCCAACCGGCCTTATTGGAAATCCATGGGGGAGGCCTATGTCCAACAGTGGACATCCTACGGCTGATAGATAGATAGATGAAAAAAGTTATGTGTGGTTATACACAAAAAAAAACTATTAAATTAAAATGTAGGTCCTTTGTTCCGCGTGTTATTGGAGCGAATTTTCGAGCAGAATTTACGACTTTTACGAGCGGACTCGAACCATTACCATATTAATAGGGTATATAGTTTTAGCTAAACAACCAGTTACGGGAGGCCATCGATAGCAGACAGTAATAAAACGTGGCAGATAGTATCGATGGCTATATTAATGAGATGATGGTCTTCGCGAGATGAGAAAACTGTACATTTTAAGATATCACAAAAAAATAAGGCCTAAATACACAAAATATAGGCCCAAAATTCAAAGTGAGTGAATCGTATCATGTGGGGAATCATATGAAAGAGCTTCATTAGCACATATGCTAAAACAGCTTTACTATGTGTAATTTTCGAAATATGACGAGAAATATAAAAAAAAAACTTTTTTCGATTATCATTTATTTATGCTACAGAATTTTCAACATTACTATTTTGTGAAATTTCCAGGCTTTGTTCGGAACCCTCGGTGTGCGAACTTGACTCGCACTTGTCCGGGTTTTTTATCAATCAAACAACAAATGACAAAGATTTCAATCACTTTTTTTTTATTCAAAAGAATATACTTTGAAATTGATCCCATATAATTTTTATCGAAATCGGCTGAGACATTTTTGATAAATCAACAATAATGTGAAAAATGCTACATCGATCCGTGCGAAATATTCGCGAATTCTGTACACGGGTGCAATTTTTGCAATAAATAATTATTTTAGTCATAGTTGTCACCGCTCAGTTTGCAAATACGACCCGCGGTCACCCATCCTAAAACTGGCCGTGCCGTACTTTGCTTGACTTAGGCTAAGATAAGCCGTATAAGCCGTGGTGGTCAAGAGGTAGTGACACCCGCCTTACAATCGTAAGGTCGCGGGTTCAAATCCTCAGTCCCGTAGCAATGAGTTCTTTGGAATTTATGTACGAAATTTCACACCACTGGCTTTTCGGTGAAGGAAAACATCTTTAGGCAACCTGCATACGTCCGTAGGAGAAATTTGATGGCGTATGTGAATCCACCAACCCGCACTGGGCCAGCGTGGTGGAAATGGCCCAATCACCCTTCGTGGGTAGGCCTACGTCCTGCAGTGGACTATTTAAAAGGCTGGTACAGTACAGTACAGGCTAAGAGATACCTTGTCAAAGTACGCTTCGATTGCTACAGTAAGGCAATTGGTGTATTTGTACATGGCCAGGGCCTTGACTTTGGAATCAATTACCTTGTATAGTAATGGCCTGATTAAATACGTGGCGCTTTTAACCTATTTATATGGCGACCTGTTAGGAGTAACCTGTTTTCTAACATGCAATATTGTACGAGGTTGCAAAGTTAGTATGCAACCATTAGTACCTAAGTAGTAGTATTTGTTATGCCTTTAATCCACAAAATTTTGTATATTTTGTGGATTAAAGGCATAATTTTAATTTTGTTTTTGTACATACAATATTCTAATCTTGGTAACGCCTGTAACGCTTTGATGAAATTGGTATTTAAATGGAACTTTTCATTTTAACAAGATCATTTTTTGCAAAACTTAGCATGACCGACTTCACCCGTGTACAGAATCATTACATAGTATAAAACAAAGTCGCTTTCCGCTGTCTGTCCCCGTGTATGCTTATATCTTTAAAACTACGCAACGGATTTTGATGCAGTTTGTTTTAATAGATAGAGTAATTCAAGAGAAATGTTTATATGTATTGTGCGAAGCCGGGGCGAATGGCTAGAACGCAAATATTATGCACGGATTGATGTAACATTTTCCACATTATTGTTGATTTATCAAAAATGGCTCAGCCAATTTCGATAAAATTTTAATGGAACCAATTTCAAAGAATACTCTTTTCAATAAAAAAAGAATTATTGAAATCGGACTACTATGAAAAAAGTTATGCGTGGTTATACATGAAAAAATATATATATATATATATATATATACGCGTCGAATTGTATACGTCCTCCGGTGGTTCGTCGGTCAAAAATTCTTCTGAGTTATCTGTTATTCCGTGTCTCTGAGAAAACGTCAACATCAATTTTTAGGGTTCCATATTCCAAGGGTAAAAACGGGACCCTATTACTAAGACTCCGCTGTCTGTCTGTCTCCTCGTCTGTCTGTCACCAGGCTCTATCTCATGAGCAGTGATAGCTAGACAGTTGAAGATGCTGTATTTCTGTTGTCTTAGGGGGGCTCCCATACAACAGACCTGATTTTTAGCCGTTTTTCGCTCGAAATTAATAACGGTAACAAGTAGACGCTTGAAATATTCACAGAATATTTAATTGTATGTTTACTTCAATAATTAATGATTAAAATAAAATAAATATTTAAAAGGGGCTTTAGTACAGTAAAGTGCTACGAATCATCTGCAAAGATAGCGTCGCCACGAATGCATTTTCTAAACAGGCCTTGCTTAAAATTTGTTAGTTACATCACTTGGCCACTACTAAAATTAATAGACCCTGGACTCAACAATTCGGAAATGCTACAGACGCATAAAAAGTTCAAGAATGATATCATCTGACTCGTCAAAATAGAATTCGATATCCAAAATTGTCTATACACATATTTCCTCTATAATTAAGTAAACTCATAGTAGTTAAAACACAACAACTGAATCCAAAAGATATAATTATATTATTTTATGCAAAAAATGGCATAACCGCGGACTTCAATTGTATACAAAATTCGAATAGTTCGCCTGATACGCACACCGATACGGTGCAAGATTATAACATTATTGTTGATTTTCCAAAAACGACTTAGCCAATTTCGATAAAATTTAAGGGACCACCTCAGGAGTGTATATCTTTTCGAACTAAAAAATATTTTTTGATTCGGTTCTCAATTCGCGAAATTATCGATGAACATACACAAAAAGAGTCTCATGCTCTATACCGTCTGAGCTAGCCGGTCGTATAAGCCGTGGTGGTCAAGAGGTAGTGACACCCGCCTTACAATCGTGAGGTCGTGGGTTCAAATCCCCTGTCCCGTACCAATGAGTTCTTTGGAATTTATGTACGGAATTTCACACCACTGGCTTTTCGGTGAAGGAAAACATTGTGAGGCAACCTGCATACGCCCGTAGAAGAAATTCGATGGCGTATGTGAATCCACCAACCCGCACTGGGCCAGCGTGGTGGATATGGCCCAATTACCCTTCGTGGGTAGGCCTACGTCCTGCAGTGGACTATTAAAAAGGCTGATACATTCACAAAAAAATACATACAGACGAACATAGAACCTCCTCATTTTGGAAGTCAGAAAAGATAAAATATGGTGAAATTATTTTTATCGTGCTTCACACACTAGGTGTATAGAAACTTTCTTTTTGTGATAAACATTTCAAAAATTGACGCGTTCGCAGGATTTGAACCTGCATCCTCTGGGACACCGGCCCAGATGCTTTGTCCAATTAAGCTAAATCGCGCCCTGCGAATGCGCCGAATTAGTGAGTGTTTATCATTTTTACCAACTACTATATTGTTGGAAGCGACATTTGTGAGAACTGCTTTAAACCAGTCAGTCACTTAATGTGAAATTATTAGAACTTCTTACCATTAACGAGAAATGACGCATTGCTTAATCAATGAGATTATTTGTATCGTGCTTCACACACTAGGTGTATAGAAACTTTCTTTTTGTGATAAACATTTCAAAAATTGACGCGTTCGCAGGATTTGAATCTGCATCCTCTGGGACACCGGCCCAGATGCTTTGTCCAATTAAGCTAAATCGCGCCCTGCGAATGCGCCGAATTAGTGAGTGTTTATTATATTTTTACCAACTACTATATTGTTGGAAGCGACATTTGTGAGAACTGCTTTAAACCAGTCAGTCACTTAATGTGAAATTATTAGAACTTCTTACCATTAACGAGAAATGACGCATTGCTTAAAAAATATGGTGTTTGATTATGGAAACTATCGTGATTTTCGCACATTTTAACTAAAGTATAGCATAGGTGTTACTCACGCGTAATTTTAGTAGAAACTATAGAAGCAGTTAGCTTCTATAGTTTCGATCGCATTTGGTGATCTTTTTCAAGGTTCGAGTACTAGCACGCGGGCTCGTCTCGCATAGCACCTGTGCTATACTTTAGTTTAATGAAAATATGGTAGGTACTCGTGACTGTTGATAATATATTATGTATGTATGTACACGTGACATCACAATGTGCAACAGTTTTTTGTACGAGAGTATAATCATGAATTTCTCCACTCTTGAAAGCAACGTTTAAGAGGGCCTTTTCTTTGATTTATTTATTTGATTGACTTATGCGAGTCCCATACTGCCTCGATGGCTCAGCGACTGCCTCGGTGGCTCAGTGGTTAGTGACCCTAACTTCTGGGTCAAAGAGGCGTGCGTTCGATCCCCACCCAGGTCAAATATTTATGTGATGAACATAAGTGTTTGCTCTGTGTCTGGGTGTTATTTAGTAACTACATATCTTTATAAGTATGTATTTAAAAATAAGTATATATAGTATGTATATCAGTCTCTGGCAGCGATATCGAAAGCTTTGCTTAGTTTGGGGTCAGAGACCGTCTGTAAGATATCCCAAAATATGTATTTATTTTATATCCTAAAAAATAAACTAATAATATTAGTTATTAGTAAATTGTACACCGAGGGGAGAAAACGATCTATCTCTGTTCGAGAGTATGTTTAAAACCGACACGCAGCGGAGGGCTTAAAGGAAACTCGAGAACAGAGATAGAATTTTCTCCCGAGTGATACATAGTGCTTTATACCACACCTACGAGGAAAATAAAATACAATATTTCTTTAATTAAAGTTTAGGAAGTAAGTTATTTATGGAAAATTTGGAAAATTATTTAGAAAATTAAAAGTAGGTACTGTTAAATCATCAATTTATTTTAAAACAAAATTTAACGCAACGAAATAAATTGCCGCGCTTTTTTTCGCATTGCAGAATAAGGTTGCCATCTTCATTTCATTAAAAATAGAAAACAAAAAAAAAAACCGCCTCTGTTCTCTAATTATTTGATATAAAACCTTTTTGAGATTTGAGGTTTATACAAGGATTTTGTTATGATAAATCCATGGGTTTGTATGTTTCCCGCCTCTTTTTCTAATTATTTCATACAAAACCTTTTTGAGGTTTGACGTTTGTATTTTTTTTATGTTCGCTGCTAAAAAACAAAAGAAAGCTAGCCGGGCAGTAATGGATTTTCATACAACATTCCTGCCCTGCTTTGGAGGGCAGTAATAAAATTCCATAAAACTTTTCCCGCCGCACATTTTTAAGGGAGAAATTACGAACTTTGTAACCCGTTTATGAACGAGTAATAAGACACTTTCCGAGTGGGTGTGTGGTATAAAAGATTTTTTAACCCGCCGAATAGCTATTTTTTTCTCGTATTTCGGGTTGGCCCCATAGTAAAAGTCGTTCATAATCATGGTCAAAAAATTCTTATTCACTCCCTTTCGGCTTAGTAGGTACAGGGTAAGCAGATAATCCTGTATAGACTGTAGGTGGTAACATAGGAATAACTTACATTGAAAATCTCCATTTTTGAGGGTTTCGTACCCAACGGGTAAAAGCGGGACCCTATTACTAAGACTTCGATGTCCGTCTGTCTGTCTGTCATTTCGTTCTGTCTGTCTGCTGTATCTCAAGAACCGAGTAGCTAGACAGCTGATATTTTCACAGATGATGTATTTCTGTTGCCGCTATAACATAAAATACAATAAAATAAATATTTAAAAACCTGAATTTTAGCCGTTTTTCGCTCAATATTAATAATGGTAACAGGTAGATGCTTGGAATATTCACAAAATATTAAGTTGTATATTCACTTCAATAATAATAATTAAATTAAAATAAATATTTAATTTTATTCCCATATATTACGGAACCCTTGGTGCGCGAGTCCGACTCAAACTTAGCTGATTATTTAACAGTTGAATCTAGACACGCGGTAGCGTGTCCAACCAAGTCAAAGGAAAAGAAACTGGCGACGCGACGTGTGTAATATTATAATATATACGAACTATTTCGAGCCACTTTTGACCCCTTCATAACTCGAAAACTATTTAACCTAAATATTTGAAATATAGCCTCTATTTTAAAGTTGTTTCGCCAGCGTAGAATACAGAATTTCGTTAATTTTGCTTTAACTTTTAATGGCATATATATTAACGCTCCAAAACCGGGGTTTCATTGACTGGTTCACTGACTCACTCACTGACTTATAGATCAAAGATCAATAAGTTGTTAATGCGTGTCGAGACACGCCTATGATCGGCTTCCGTAGATTGTGACGATGATTATGATAATAATAATAACAGATTTTATTATGTGATAAAATGATTTAGTGCTAGAAAAAGATAACGGGCTGAAAATATATTTGTGAGGTCAATGACCTCTGAGCTATGTGTAAGCTTTATGTTGTCAAATTTAATTCAATTTGCTTCATAGCATGAAGACGGACGGACGGACAGAACAAAGTTATAAGGTTAAAGTTATATCGTTTTACTACGGAACCCTAAAAACTTAACCCACTTCCCGATGACCTAGAAACTTGATATTTGGCATCATGGTATTATATTAGACTATTACAAAGAAAACAAATACAAAGGAAAACATCTAAAACTTCGAACTTTTACCCCCCAACGCTAAACTAGGGAATTAAAGCTTGTATAATAATTTTACTAATTTTCATGCTAGAAGTCTAGAAATTGATATGAAGGCTCTTTGTTATTAATAATAAAATACTTATTTCAGGGTTTTTTAAAAATCACCCCCAAACCCACTAATACTGGGGGATGAAAGTTTGTATGAGACTTTCGCAAATTTTGATGCTAGAAGTCTGAAAATTGATAAAGTTAAAGTTATGTTATAAATAATATAAAACACATACTTCAGGATTTTTAGTAAATCACGCCCCAACCCTTAAAACTGGGTGATAAAAGTTGGTATAAGACTTCCGTAAATTTTGAAGCTAAGGATCTGAAAATCGATAAAAGTACTCCTTGTAATAAATAATCTACAAAAAGAAGTGATATCCTACAAAAACATTTTTATGTGAAATATAACCAAGACCAAAGTTCGCACTTTCAAAAAATTATCAGATCTTTTGTAGTCACACATATTGATTAAGCTGTAGAGTTTGTGGAGTAAGGACTGGCGTGTAGAGTTAGAAGCTTGGCTCTACATAAGTTCAGAAACTTTCTCAAATTTTTGAAAGTGCGAACTGTGGTCTTGGCTATATTTTACATGAAAATGTTTTTGTTGGATAAAGATTTATCGTATAAGCATTAACAGCTGATATGAAACGAATGACATAGTGATTGAGTAATGTGTTTATAAATAAACTGTGATAATAGATGAATAGGTAAATAACATTCAACTGCTATATCTAGTTACTTAGTTCATTGATAAATGATAACTATTGATTTAAGTATACAAAACATTTTCAGGAAAACTTTGGAGGATAATAGTACATTATGGTACAAGTGAGTAATGTTGGTGATTACCGCTAAGGCGCCATTCAGAGAGCTGAGGACGGTAATCATCAATACACACGTGTAGCATACTACGTTTTTCAACACACTTGTGAATAAAATAATTCTAAAAAAATATTTTTAACAGTGAAAACGAGTTGTAAAAAATGTGTAATTTGTACCTACCTACTATTGAACATGATCTTTTTGGTATCGAACCTTCGTCCTTTTCTTTCCTTTTTAAGAACAATGCAACCAATAAAATAAAAAAACTTTATAACTCACTTGTGAATAATAGCAATGAAAAAGTCACAGTTTGATTACAGGTGTCATTATGTGCCTAGATAATTGCGGTGAAATTAGAGCCACTTTATGAGCAAGTGTGTTGAAAAATACTCAACTACCTGAATATAGTGCATTGTTTTAAAGATAGGAGAAATAAAACAGTCTATTCATATTTAGGGTTCCGTACCCAAAGGTTAAAACCGGGACCCAATTACTAATACTCCACTGTCCGTCTGTCTGTCACCCACCAGGCTGTATCTCATGAACCGTGATAGCTAGAACGTTGAAACTTTCACAGATGACGTATTTCTATTGCCGCTATAACAAAAAATACTAAAAACAGAAAAATATTTCAGGGGGCTCCTATACAAAAAACCTGAATTTATAGCAGTTTTTCACTCGATATTAATAACGGTGACAGGTACATTTGAAATATTTAATTAAATATTCACTTTAAATATAAATTCCAAAAAGCTCATGGGTATGAGACTGGGATTTGAGCCCACGACCTCACGATTGTAAAGCGGGAGTCACTACGTCTAGACCACCACGGCTTATGCAATGGACAAGTGCCTATTTAAGTCAACAAAATATAATAAGGCTAGGGACATACTTTACTACTATTGCTACAGGGTATCCTAGTGTGGAGATCAGAGCCCATGTTAATCAATTATGTATAAAAAAAAACCGGACCGGTTACATCGGTTTATTGCTAAAATTATGTTGTACCACGGAACGGCTGTAACATGCAATAGACTAATTTTAGCAATTTATTCCATCTTTTATTGTATAATGTAGGTATAGTACATAAGTTTTTGTGTAATAAACGAATTTTAATTTAATTTAATTGCATAAAAACCAATTGGGACATTCATGGATCCTTGAAAGACTCAATATAATCCAAATGTTTAAGCCCACTGCCAATTGGAGGCGTGTCCAGTAACTGGCAGCATTAATCAGCAATAACGTATACAATATTCTATTATGAACCTCGAATGGATAGCTATAAGATAAGATATCTTTATTGCTGTTAATAGAACCTGATACCATAAAAATTATTAAATAATATTGAATATTTAATAGATTATTAAAAAATAATATTAATTATTTTTCGCAAATAATTGGTATGACCGACTTCAACCGTATACAGAATTCGCAAATATTTCGCACGGATCGATGTAACGTTTTTCACATTATTGCTGATTTGTCAAAAATGGCTTAGCCGATTTCGATTAAATTTAAATGGACCATTTTCCAATAAAAAAGAATTATCGGAATCGGACTACTATGTAGAAAGTTATGTGTAGTGATACATAAAAAAATATACGCGTCGAATTGAGTACCTCCTCCGTTTCGTCGGTCAAAATGCTCGTCCCTAACTTTTTTTAGATTTTTTACTAAATAATATTAAACACAGAAAATGTAGTGTCTCAAATGTTATTCATAAAATAAAATTATTATTGATTGACAAGACAAAAACAAGAATTAACAAGAAAAAAACCAGGACAAGTGCGAGTCAGGCTCGCACACCGAGGTTCCGTACAAATCCAAAAAAAATCACAAAATTGGAAAGTATGTTGTTAAAATTTCTATACTATAATCATCGACAAAAAAAGTTTTTTATTTTTTCACTTTTCTCGTCATACATCGAAAATTACACATTGTTAAAATAATTAAAAACCTGTTTTAGCATGTGCTAATGAAGCTCATATAAAAGAGCTCCTATGATACCTTACATGATACGATTTACTCACTTTGACTTTTCAACTCATATTTTGTAAATTTAGGCCCTATTATTTTGTGATTTAAATAAAAATGTACAGTTTTCAGATTTATACCTCTGTGTGTACTCTGAGACAATGCTTCTTGCCAAATTTCATAGTTCTATGTCAACAGGCACAAGGTATCTGTAGGTTTTGATTTTTGTGAGTATCAAAATATGCGGTTTTTTAAGATATGTCGTAAAAAACCGCTTTAACATTTTATACGATAGCTGAGAAGTTTTTCTTTTACACAACAGCAAGAGACCATAGATATACGTATAAAGTTTAAATTTCAACTTGATATCTTTACGCGTTCCCGAGATAAATAGTCTTGACATACGGATAGACGGACAACAAAGTGATCCTATAAGAGTTCTGTTTTTTCCTTTCGAGGTACCCTAAAAATAATAAATTGTAAAGACAAATATTTTATCAATGAAATATTCACATAGGTATACAAATCGAAGGCTGTAAAGACGCTTACAATTCAATATACCTAGGTATATATAAATATACCTATGTAGGTAAAATGTATTGTAGTAATATTAATGTACAACACCCTTCCCCAATGTATCCATTTCATTTATTGTAAGCTGTTATTATGTTCCTTTGGACGCTGGCACTGTCTAGACTAGGGTGCATTCATATCGTGTCAAATAAATAATTCACTTAGTTTGCATTTCCTTTATCTGTTTCAATGAAAAAGACCAAACGGATATAATCGGCTTTAAAGTATTTTAGGGAGTACATAAATTAAAAAGCCTTTTGGATTTTTTTAAATATTGTACACTTCTACTTCATCCCTTTATGTTTCTAGCATGACGGATATCGACTCTACACTTTCATTGGTTTGTCGATATAATTATTTAATTGCTTTTTATTTAAGAAGTTTGGTCACTGTCATATTGTTGTAAGTATTTAAACTTAAAAAACATAAATTATAGTCCACATTATAAATAGGCACTTAGCACATAGTATCTACATTAAAAAGTGCGTATCAATGCCTGTCTAGTACATTTCCAATACCTAATAGGTACTAACCTAACCTACTTACGCACTAATTAAAAGTGCAATGAATTTACAAAATGCTGGTCACACAGTTTTACAAGTAATCCGACTCGACCCACCACGTCGCGTCGTCTCGAGGCCTTAGCATGAGTTTTTATGGTTAACGAAAACTATAATCGTGTTCATGTGGCTCCATACATTTTTGTTCCTCGTCCCGCCAAGGGCAATTTACAAAAATGTGTAGAGGCACACGGAAAGTATACTAGATGCACCGGTTATGGCCACTTCCCCGGTTTTGACTTTTTGCTGTCAAAATTTTCGCATAATAGATTATAAACAACTAGCAACCCACCCTGGCTCCGCACAGGTGTATTATACATGTAAACCTTCCTCTTGAATTACTCTATCTGTGAATAAAATTGCATCAAAAACCGTTGCGTAATTTTAAAGATATAAGCATACATAGGGACAGACAGACAGGGAAGCGACTTTGTTTTATACTATGTAGTGATGATATTCATATTCATATTCATTTATTTGCCACTAAGTGTTACATAGGTTTTATATTAAAAAATTGCACTTATAAACTTAGTCGCCCTTTTCGAGCATTGCAAATGTTTTATGGCGATATGGCGCTTCTTATCAATAAGATACAATAAAATTTAATGTGTTACTAAACTAACTTAATACCTACTATGGATAATAAAGGTGTCGTAATCTAATATTAGAGGGAAGCATCTCAATAAAATTAAATAATAATATGTCTACTGAACTAACTTAATACTATGGATACAGGGTGTCCTAATTTATTATCATCATAGAGTAGCGTCACGTAGTTTTCTTGTGGCCTACGTAGCTGGTTGCTTCAATGTATTCTTTTACTGAGTAAAAGTTTTTTTCCCTCAAGTATCTTTTTAATTTTATTTTAAATTTGTTAATGTAACACCACAAATATTATTTGTGTGAATATCATCTTTAAAAATATTATCTTAACCTTAAAATTGTCTGCACAACCATTAAAATACAAAGTTGCCACAAATGAAACTAAGATAGCCACAATCGGCGCATCTACCGATCGTTTTAGTTTCCATATAATCTCGTACTAAGGCCTCTGAAAATTGTAGTATTAACTATAGTAGCTTCAAATCTTAAGTAGTTGTAGTAGCTACACGAAAACGATAATGGTTTACGTTTACTACAGAAACCCATGCTAGGGCCCAAGGCCTAGGTCGCTGAAAGTTATCCGGTCATTAGCAGAACTAGTACAAACGCTGAGCAGACACTAGACAGCTTCTTTTGTTTGTAACTGTCTACAGTTGATAACAAAATCTTTTTGCATAGTATAAATGCTGTTTAAAAATATGTTTTTAGGATTCCGTGTCCAAAGGGTACAAGATTATTTTTTGCAAAAATTTGCATGACCGACTTCACCCGTGTTTAGAATTCGCGAATATTTCGCACGGATCGATGTAACATTTTTCACATTATTGTTGATTTATCAAAAATGGCTCAGCCGATTTCAATAAAATTTAAATGGGACCAATTTCGAAGTATACTCTTTCCAATAAAAAAATATCTATTGAAATCGGACTACTATGAAAAATGTTATGCGTGGTTATACATAAAAAAAATATATACGCGTCGAATTGTATACCTCCTCCGGTGGTTCGTCGGTCAAAAAACGCGACCCTATTACTAAGACTCCGCTGTCCGTCTGTCCGTCACCAAGCTGTATCTCATGAACCGTGATATCTAGAACGTTGAAATTTTCACAGATGACCTATTGCTGTTGCCGCTATAACCACAAATACCAAAATTAGAAAATAACATTTAAGGGGGATCCCACACAAATATTCTGATTTTTTAGCCGTTTTTCCTGAATGTTAAATGTTCACTTTAAAAATAAATAGTTAAAATAAAATATATTACATTTAGGGGGCTTCCATATTATCGTACGGAACCCTTTATGCGTGAGTCCGACTCGCACTTGGCCGATTATTATCATATCAGAAATCAGTCAGACAAGGTGAATAATCTTTACTATGAACGTGTCGACTAGGGACGTCCTTCCGCAGATAAGATAAGATAACGTTTATTTTTCTTAAAAAGTTACAGGTTTTGGTTGCTGATGATGATGATGTTTAGATACGCGTTTAGTAAGCATTTTTTATTTAAAAGTAGAAATATCGTAAAATGCAATCGCAAGGATTTGAATGAAAGGACATGTCCACAAAATGTATGGGGGCTGGCATATTAATAATCAAAAAATCTAACCACAACACTCGTTACATTTTAAGAAAGTTCGTATTCTTCTGAGTCTATTACATCAGTTAAAACCAAAAACGAGCCCTCCGTTTTTTTATAAATTAATTTAGAATCTATTAGGATAAATAAATATATTTGGCTCGATAGGTAGTTTATCTCTAGCAACCCTGATTAAGTAACCTCCAAATTGGTAAATTATAGCATTTTTGCCAATGAGACATAGTTTTTAAGTGTTTATTTGTCACATTGTACCTACTAACTGGTCACACTGGTAGTTTACAATATTTAATTTAAGCGAATTAAGAGATGAATAGGGAAGAATCAGCTGAGAATGCAAGTAAAATAACGATAGAAGCACTTCATTATTGCTGAACTAGAAAAAATACATAGCTGTATTATTATTTATAATACAATTTATTTTTCACATTAAAAAAAATGGAGGGAAAAAAAATCTAAATTAAATATTTTTGAAAAGCCCATAAATCCAGCTTCCAAATTATGTATATATCATCTTGGTTCGATTTTTCTCTGAATAATATACCACTTGTGGACGTCACCTTTGCAGCTTCATTGTGTGGCAAGAGCTGAAAGCACTCTATTTCGGCAGAATATAATCTATCGACTTACCTATACCGCAAGTCTTCGTACCTGGATAAAAAGCACAACTCAGTATTAACCAAAGTTTTAAAATTAGTACTGGAACTTTCCGAGTTTAAAGAAAAAATTAAATCCCTTAATTCTACCACCCTCTCAAAATAATTCTAAAGAGCGAATACTTACTTGCTATAAGATGGTTATAAGTACTATATTTCATTTTTCATAGAACGTCGTACAATAAGACACATCAAGAAGTTAAGTAGGTACTTATATTTCATTGATCAATCAAAAAAGACATTCGTAAATAAGCAATAAGCATCATGAATGAATGTTGGCCATTGGTAGAGTTCACAAAGATCGGTGGTTAAATTGGCACAGAATACAACCACAGGTCTTATTGAAGATAGGGAAAGCCTATGTTCAGCAGTGGTAGCCCTATAGTTGAAAGGTGAAATTAGTGCACCAGTACGAAATCTAAATTGTCAATAACATAACTATAATTACGTTATTTTCGCAAATGTATGATACGAGTAATAAGGTAATATTATTGATACCCTGTCTCGACAACCCTCAAAATGAGTAATAAAATATTTAAAAACCGGACAAGTGCGAGTCAGGCTCGCACATCGAGGGTTCCGTACAAACACATTGTTAAAATAAATTTAAAAAAAAATTAAAACCTGTTTTAGAATGTGCTAATGAAGTTCTTTTATATGATACCTTAAATTATACGATTTACTCACTTTGAATTTTGAACCCATATTTTGTTATTTAAATAAAAATGTACAGTTTTCAGATTTATTCCTATATAATTATGTACTCTGAGACAATGCTTCTCGCCAAATTTCACAGTTCTATGTCAACGGGAAGTACCCTGTAAGTTTTGATTTTGAGAGTGAGTATCGAAATATGCGGTTTTTTACGACATAAACGGCTCTAACTTTTTGAAATGATAACTGAGAAGTTTTTCTTTTACACAACTGCAAGAGATCATAGATATACGTACCTATACAGTTTAAATTTCAACTCGATATCTTTACGCGTTCCCGAGATAAAGAGTCTTGACATACACACAGACGGACAACAAAGTGATCCTATACGGATTCCGTTTTTTCCTTTTGAGGTACGGAACCCTAAAAATAGTATATTCTTAGTTTGTGATCGACTCTACGAGTACGCTACTGCATTTAACTTTTTTTAGCTTCGATACAAAAAAAAGGGATTTGGAATCAAAATCTCTTTTTTGTTATTTTGACGTGGATATTAAATCAAACTGGCGATAATAACTAACAACTACCAAATAATCTTATAGTCCAGAGTTCGTATCCACAGGCACGCACCTCTGTCTTTTGAATTTTCGAAGTTGTTTGCGTATTGTTACTTTAAACTTCAATAGTCTTCACTTCTATGAAGAAAAGCATTGAGACTAAACTTGCATTTCTAAAAATTATATATGTGCCCGAAAATAAAAAATAGTCTTCCTATCCGTATGTGCCTGCCACGGGAAAACTACAGTGTCATTATAAAAAAATCTGTGATGCCGTATCTCCGTAATTGCCGTATTTGAGCCAATGTGAGCGAAAATTGACGTTTACACTCGCCAAAATCGCAAATCCTAGGGAGGAGGTCCCTCAGTAGGTGCTAGGACAGCTGAAATTGCCGTATATTAGTAAAAGTCTCCGTATTTCCCAGAAACACAACTTGAATTGCCGTATATCACTGGTGAACTACGACACAACCCTTCTATGAGAGGGTAGCCAGTAGCGCGTAGCAGTAAAAAAAGATCAATACATAGCCAAGCACATGCACGTTATTATGCAAAGTACACATATTAGGTGCATGGATTTTCAAATGTTTATATGGCCATCATTATGAAAACCTTTTACTGTGGGACTAACTACAAAATTGCCAAAAAAATCAGTTACTCAATACATTTTATCTAGAGTCGATAAAGTCAATCGTTCGCGATTTCGCAGTTCCACTTTCACTGTTTTGTTTCTATAATAATTACACTAACAAAATGAGAAAATGTCTGTAAAAATGATATTAATCATCGTTTTTGTATACAGTATAATATATTTTGATTAGTAATAATTCATACTTTAGAAATTAAACTGAAGCTGGAAACATACTATCGGACGCGGCTTACGGACGCGACTGACAGCCGCGACTGATAGGTATCTAGACTATGAAAGTACACTGAGCCGTGCACACTATCGGCATAAGTCGCGGACGTCACCTTCGGACGACCTTGAGCGATCGCACGTCCGAGAGCGATCTGGCACACCGGATGTTTTAAGACTGTGCACATTGCCAAGTCGCGACTGTCAGTCGAGTCCGTCAGCCGCGTCCGATGGTATGTTTTCGGCTTAAGATTATTTACGAACAAATACTTTTGACTTTGACATAATGATGAACATGTAGAAGAGTTATCTTTATGATAAGCATTTCAAAAATCTAAAAGCACTTAAACATACACAGCTAACTTAACCTCAACCGGCTACCTCTGATAGTCCCTGTACCTACTTTGTAAAGTATCGTCCTGTTTTATAAAACCATAAATTATTAATTATTATATTTCGCAAAAAAAATGGAACCATCGACTTCCATCGTGTATAGAATTCGAGTAGTTTGCACGAATTGATGTGACATCATCATTATTGTTGATTCATTAAAAAAAAATAGGACCACCTCGGGAGCAGGTATAAGTACACACAGGCGACCATAGAGCTTCCTCCATTTTGGAAGTCGGTAAAAAATGTGGATTATGTATAGTGGGTGGTCTTTATAACTTAGTTGTCACTTAACCCAAAATATTATGAATTAAGTATGATATGAAAGGCGCCACCTTTCTCTATCTGGTATAATTCTGCGCATTAATATCGTACTCCCGGATGTGTTTCACCTATTAATTACAGTAAAGTAAGTAAATTCGTAAATGCCGGTTAACCCTGGTGTCGGAATTTTTAACTTTTTAAGACAAAATAAAAATAGAAAATCCTACTAATATTATAAACGCGAAAGTTTGTGAGGATGGATGGGTGGATGGATGTATGTATGGATGTTTGTTACTCTTTCACGCAAAAACTACTGAACGGATTAAGATGAAACTTTACAATGATATAGCTTATATATCAGAATAACACATAGGCTATAAGTTATAATGATATTGCGTCAAAAATCAAAATATCATGCGGGCGAAGCTGCGGGTAAAAACTAGTGAAAAATAAAATAAAACTAGCAGCACTGATATGCTCTTTCGATGCCGATGCAATGGAAATCTGCACATTTGTTAACTAGTACACATAATAATGTGAATATGTAACGATTCGGTCAGGTTGTCACGCGAGTCACGCATCTCCTGAAAACCACACGTGCGTGTGATCATTATTTTTCGCAAAAAATGGCAACACCGACTCCCATCGTGTACAAAATTCGAATAGTTTGCTTCTTCTTCTTCTTCTTAGTTTTGGCGTCGCATTATTGTGCATTTGCCAGTGTCAAGTATTAAGTTTTAATAATTTTTGATAATATTTTATCAAAATAGTCACTGTCGAAGTCTCGTCATAGTCCAATAAAGTCGCAGTCAAGTCTAAACATAGTCCAAGTCATACCTCAGTAAAGCAGTGGAAACTTTACTAGAGGCGTCTATGGAGTTTTGGTAACAACACGGAACAACATGATACGTCACATTATATCACTTGCCTACACTCATGCACATAAATCAGCTCATAATCAACGAAATACCACTATTTTTCACTAATTATCACTGATAAAAACACAAGTTTAACAAAATAATACAATGAGGCGACATGATTTTTCCGCGTTCCCGCTAAAACTCAATAGTTTGCTCGAATTGTTAAACAATGTGTTAGTGTACCGGTGTCGGAGCCTTAGGCGGTGACATCTATAGCAAATTTTGAACAACTTTTACTATAAGACCAACTCTGAAAACGTAAAAAAAAACTGCTGTTCCATACGATGTTTTATAAGACTTTCGACAAAAAATATGGAATAGGTAGATGTTTTTTTGCGTTTTCAGAGTTGATCCCACAGTAAAAGTTATTCAAAATTTGCCATATATGTCACCGTTTAAGGCTCCGACACCGGTAAGCAAACACATTTTATACATTATTGTTGATTTTTCAAAAATGGCTGAGCCGATTTGGATAAAATTTAAATGGATAAAACGATTTTTTGATTCGGTTTGCAATTGACGAAAATATAGATGATACACAAAAAAATATTTATGCAGACGAACATAGAACCTCCTCCTTTTCGGAAGTCGGTTAACAATAATATCAAATGAAACTTCTTGGCGTCTGCTCGGGCGGGACGCCGGACATGCCAAACGAAAATTGGTATCCCGAATCATACAAGTCGGTGAATTTGAAGTTAGCTACAAGTTGCAAGAAATCCAATCCTTACTGAAGCTCACATAAAGCTAGAGCTACGCGTTGATTGGATATTGCGCAGCTTGTTGCTTACTTCACATCAGCCGACTTGTATGGTGTGCCATATACACAGGTTCTTTAAACCAACTTATTTAGATATTTTTGCCGTTGGTGACTTTGTAGGTTTATGAAGATTCGATTCGGTTCAAAAGATGTACAGTGAATTTGAATTACGACTACTACAGTAAAATCAGGGACGTAGTCAGGGACCGCCGTATCTGCCGCATTAATTATACGGGGACCCAGGGCCTCGGGGGCCCCTAACGTGAGTAAACAAAAATTATTAGAACTTCCCTTTTTTTTTTATTAATTATGCATTAGGAACATTGTAATACATTAATAAACAATAAAATTGTTCTTCTGGTTTAGTAATAGGTAATTAATATTCGTAGATTTAGTAAGTAGTAGATTTAATAAAGCAGTTTGCAGAAAACAGGCAAGGAGAGTGTAGGTATATTTAATTTGAATTGTTTGTAAAACTTTTGGAAAAACTGATAGATAGATAGATAATTATGATAAATAAATATTTCTTATATTTTATGCAAACATTTTTTTCTTTTGTAAGAAATCTTTACCCTTAATAATTTTATATTAATCTTAATATATATAAATCTCGTGTCACAATGTTTGTCCTCAATGGACTCCTAAACCACTTAACCGATTATAATAAAATTCGCACACCATGTGCAGTTCGATCCAACTTGAGAGATAGGATAGTTTAAATCTCAAATTATAGTCGCAATTTTAATTTATTTAGCCACAGCAACGCGTGGCCGGGCAGCTAGTAATATTATAATATTAACCCCATTTTATACGGGACCCCGCCAAGGCACGCTACGCCACTGAGTAAAATAAATATTAAATGAAAAGCAGAAGGCGTCCAGTACTAGTCTAGGTACTAGTTAGTCCAAACAATTAGCTCATCGAGTGAGGTGGTGTGAACTCTAGCAGCCTACTCAGCCGTTAAGAGAGTCATGGATGAACTGCCAAGTCTAGTTGTTGGTGGCAGATATCGACGTTCATGTCTATGAAACACTTCAACACAACTCTATTTAAATAAGTCAAAAAAAATATAAAGAAAAAGGTAAGATTCTAGCGACATTTCTCACTATTTACTTTTTGGTTTACAATACAAATAATGTTTATGGTACATTGGAGACTAAATAAAACATTTATCTAACTATCTATAAAATCTGATAAAATATTACTTAATGTCTTATGTACCACCACCGCATACCCAAGCCAAGTCATAAAGAGTTAATCTCTTTTAATTTCGAATTAATCTCTTTACAAGTGGGTACTACATAAGTACTTACATCCACATTACGGAACAAGAAGTTAACATATTTTGGTGATGTGTCTTACGTTTGATTGTATGATTTTTGTTTGAAACTCGTATATTAACTAGTTTGATTCCCTTGCATTTTGATTTGTGAAGAATCGATTCTAATCTAATCGAATGTTCCGTTATGTTTCGATGATATCTGATAAAAAAATATTTTTTGGACTTGTACTGTGCTAGTCCCTCCTGTTAGTTTATCATGCGACCACGAAAAGCCACGAAAAGAACTATTTTCGACGTGTGAAAAAGTGACATATATATACTTACTTCGGCATAACTCTGTCTAGTTCTGATACGTCGAAAGAAATATTTCGTGGTGCGCATCCTAGCCCAGCTGATCGGCTACGATCCCCGCAACCAAACACTCTCGAATGCAAAAGCTTTTCATTTTAAATCAATCAAGCTTTTATTTTTTTAAGCTTTTCACACTTCGAAAAATCGACATGAATAATTTTTTTTTGCTAAAAATGGCAAAACCTTCCGCCGTGTACATAATTCGAATATTACGCTCGAACTGTTCACATTATTTTTGATTTTTTTAAAACTATTTTCGCAAAAAATGGAATGACCTACTTCAACCATGTACCATGTACAATTCGTGAATATTTCGCACGGATCGATGTAGCATTTTTCACATTTTTGTTGATTTATCAAAAATGGCTCAGCCGATTTCAATAAAATTTAAATGGCACCAATTTCGAGAAGAATTAGAGAAATAAGTATCGAAATCGGACCACTATGTAAAAAATTATGCGTGGTAACACATTAATAAAAACAAATATATACCCGTGGAATTGAGTAGGTACCTCCTCCGTCCGTTCGTCGGTCAAAAAACGACTCAGCCGATTACTATAAAATTTCAATGAGACCACTTCAGAAGTACTTTCAAACTAAAAAAGAATTTTTCGATTCGGTTCACAATTGGCGAAAATATCGATTAACATACACAAAAAAATACATAGGTACAGACGAAAATAGAACCTCATCTTTTTAGATGTTGGTTAAAAGATTAAAAACCGTATCGTCATCGTTACAGAAAGTAGAAGTCGGTTATCTCATTTTTAATTGCAATTATTCCATGTCTCGGTATCGGTTACTTTTTTCAGCCAGTACGCAGAAGACCCTGCGTCGTCGAAGTTCCGTTGTTTGCTTTTTATTTCGCTTCGTCGTATAGGTCAGTTTTAACATACGAGTACAACAGTTTAATCACTAATCAGCTTTACGCCTCATTTTGCATTGCATCTGGCCAGTGATAAAATATTAACTTTCGAGTTAATATCGCCAAACCACGCGAGATAACGCCTCGTAAATCACAAGATAACTCGCTGCATTATTTATTTATTGTTTTACCGTAACATTTCCTGTTGGTACTTTGTCGCTGCTCGGGGCAAGAAAATCTAACTGAAAACTGAATTCTAACTATTGATTATTATCTAACTAAATTATTCGATGTTTATATATGAAGTTTGAAAATAGATCGGACGAAAGGAGGTACTCAATTCGACGCGTATATATTTATTTTCTTACTATGTATAAACAAGCATAACTTTTACATAGTTGTCCGATTTCGATATTTTTTTTTATTAGAAAGAGTATAGTGCGAAATTGGTCCAATTTAATTTTAATAAAAATCAGCTGATTGATTTTTTGATAAATTAACAATAATTTGGAAGATGCTACACCTATCTGTGCGAACTATACGCGAATTCTGTATACGGCCAAAGTCGGTCATGCCATTTTTGAAAAAAAAAAATTATATAAATACGAGTCTACAAATAAAACTCGTTTTCTCGAACTGCAATCGAGACCCCAGTTTAATCTATTTCCGCCAATGTTTGAATAACACGCGTGCAAAAATCTAATAAGTTACAGCACGTCCAGGCTCGCTGCACTTATAACGCTCTAAAAAGTTAAATCAATCACAAATCAAACGGGATAACTTACAGAAAATTCACTGAAATTCGCACTGAAAATTTCAACTCACCCAAAAGCTTTCCAAGTAGTGTGAAAACAGAAAAACTCCCGGAAAAGACATGTTAGCCAAATTAAAGTCACTTGTGTACTGAGAGCGGTCTCTCGGTGTTTTATATTTATTCACTTTTTGTTTACTAACATCACAGGGATCGAGCCGGTGTCGCGACGGGCGCGGCGACGTGCGTCCGCTACAGAGCTTCACTTCGACTGAGAAGTAAGGACCACGCTGCGCCCCTATATACCTACTTACTTTTTGCTTTGCCTGATTGCTTGATTTCACGCTCTATATCCACGAATTAATAAAAACTACCGAGATATCGAGTGATCTACCATCTTCAACATACGATTGCATAGATCGATTTTGTCCGACTTTCTTCATCATCATCACGTAAGACATCCACTATTGGACATGGGCCTCCCCAAAAGATTTCCAATGAGTGCGGATTCCTTCCAGCGGTCTTCATATCGTCTGTCCAAGATCTTGTGCGGCAGTCGTCTGAAACCTACCTCGACTCGATTTTTCGTTATTTCTACCGATCTGGCGCCTATTCTACCGAAATGACACAATTTTTCAACGATTTTTGAGGTTGCTATAAATTTATTTGTTTTCGAATCTAAGTTGATTTTTGAAATTGATTGAAAATTCTCCTGGTTATCACGAACTTCAAGTTTGCAGCAAAGAAATAGGTTGTCTATTGGGCCAATCTCCGATCTATCACCGAAATGACACAATTTTTCAACGATTTTTGAGGTTGCTATAAATTTATTTGTTTTCGAATCTAAGTTGATTTTTGAAATTGATTGAAAATTCTCCTGATTATCACAAATTTCAAGTTTACAGTAAAGAAATAGGTTGTCTATTGGGCCAATCTCCGGTCTATCACATGCAAAACGTCTTCTACATAGTACATGCCGAGAGATAACGACAAACCAATAATTATACCAAAATGAGCTGCGTAAAGAGGATAGGACAATAGGCTACTTTGTGTGGCGATCCGGCTCCACCGAGAACCTCTGAAAATGCAATATTTCTTAGAGAAAGAAACTATTTAAGGCTAAACCGTCTAGCTGTTTTTGGCACAAATATACCGATTTTTCTTGGTACTTCTACCGATTTCACATTTTTAGGGTTCCGTACCTCAAAAGGAAAAAACGGAACCCTTATAGGATCACTTTGTTGTCCGTCTGTCCGTCTGTGTGTATGTCAAGACTCTTTATCTCGGGAACGCGTAAAGATATCGAGTTGAAATTTAAACTGTATACGTATATCAATGGTCTCTTGCAGTTGTGTAAAAGAAAAACTTCTCAGTTATCGTTTCAAAAAGTTAGAGCCGTTTATGTCGTAAAAAACCGCATATTTCGACACTCTCACTCTCAAAATCAAAACCTACAGGGTACTTCCCGTTGACATAGAACTGTGAAATTTGGCGAGAAGCATTGTCTCAGAGTACACATATAGGAATAAATCTGAAAACTGTACATTTTTATTTAAATCACAAAAAATAAGGCCTCAAAATTCACAAATATAGGTTCAAAAATCAAAGTGAGTAAATCGTATCATGTGAGGTATCATATAAAAGAACTTCATTAGCACATGCTAAAACAGGTTTTTAATTATTTTAACAATGTGTAATTTTCCATGTATGACGAGAAAAGTGAAAAAGAAAAACCTTTTTTGTTTTTTGTTTTGTTATAGTATTTTGTACGTTTTTCTGGATTTGTACGAAACCCTCGATGTGCGAGCCTGACTCGCACTTGTCCGGTTTTGTCCGTACAACAGTGGTATCGAAATACCACTGTTGTACGGACGCCGTGATGCCAGTGCATACTGCACAGTCACATTTGAGATCTTTACGTCCCCATTCCCCAGTTCTGCGCGCTGTATGCCAATGATTGACCCAATATATTATCGATAAGCATAAGGGCATGGTGGTAGAAAAATTAGTTCAAGGCTGTGGCCCTTGAAAGGCGCTCTCGTTAACGGTGCTCTATTTAATATTCAATAACTTATCGACTATTATTGCTAGCCGGCACTTGATGTTAATGTTGCAATTGGTATACATTGACTCTACATACATTTTGGTTATCATATCATATGCGTAGATAAAGCAATGTAAAGAGAATTAAATTCGTGTCCAGATTATGTTCATTGCACATAGGGAAGCAAACAAAATCTATTTAAATATGTTTGTTTGTTCTATTTACATTGTTTGTTTGTATTGTAGATAATTTTAACGCGTTTTTTTTTGTTGACAATAAGTTATGGTCTTTGTTTGATCAGTGTCTGGTCAAACTTTAAAACTTATTCATTTGTTGCTAAGAAGAGTATAATTTCATCTCTATTGCAACAAGTGGAAACTTTAAGTCTTACTTGTTTAAATTATTTTTCTATAGTTTGTTTATTTTAACTGTTCGTTTTCCAACGATGCATAAATAAAATAAAAATAATAAAATATTAAAAATTTTCGTCAATGTGGAGAAAGCGCATCGTATCATACCTAAGTATACAATTTTGTCATAATACAGCTGTTCATGCAGACATCATATCATTTATCACTTATGTATTTTCTAAGTAAGCAGTTCGTATCTAAATATACAAATGATAGAGAACTTAGCGTGAACTTCCTACTCTAGCGTCAACTTCCATTTTTGTAAAAATATCGTTATCCTATTAATCCACAGAATACCGATTATTAAATACATATTTGACACACAAGAATATGGGTCTTAAAGATGGGCGATAACGAACTAAAAATGATAATGATGGTGTACTTTTAAATAGGCCTGCCAAATTTTGAAAAGTCGACATCTGTTGTCCTTAAACCCAAGGGCAAACTAAACAGCCTACCGCAGTATTTTGTACCGACAATAAGTAAGAGAAAGAGAGGGATACCTTTTTGCAAAGCCCTGCTACGGGCTACAGCCTACCACTGCCAGGAGAAGGTAGAGATAGCTCTACTATCTTCTCCTCCTCCTGAGGTAGTTTGCTCAAAGTTGAATATGCATCAGAGTTACACAACTTTAGCCTGCCATCCCCTTTTTAGGGTTCCGTACCCAAAGGGTAAAAACGATAACCCTATTACTAAGACTTTGCCGTCCGTCTGTGCGTCTGTCTGTCACCGACCGGGACAGGTGAGCTTTCTAGCTATCACGGTTCATGAGCTACAGCCTGCTTATGAACCGTGATAGCTAGAAAGCTCTGAAATTTTTACAGATTATGTTATTATTTTGCCGCTATAACAACAAATACTAAAAACAGAATAAAATTAATATTTAAGGAGAGGTTCCTATACTACAAAAATAAATTTTTAGCCGTTTCTCGCTCGATGTCAATGAAATTTTAACAGAATATTTGGTTAAATATTCACTTTGAAAATAAATAATTAAAATAAAATAAATATTTAAAGTGGGCTCTCATGCAAGAAACGTGTTTTTGCTCGATATTAATAACGGCAGCATACAGTATCCTATACAGTACGGAACCCTTCGTGCACGAGTCTGACTCGCACTTGGCCGATTATTTATTTTACAAGCTTTAAATTTTAGTTTCACCGGTCCCGGTCTCGAGGTTTGTCATCAAATCTTGCAAATTTTTGATCCACTACTAGGTTAGGTACTGATTGTGCTGAAATTTTGAATACTTGTGTGAATCGCGTGACAATGCAATATTATGATGACATGGTCTTCACCATGTCATCATTTATTGGTCCCTTGGTCACGATGGAACTTGAAGGTGACCAAAGGAACTTCGCAATGAAACGACACAATCTCATCTAGTTTGGCCTCATTTAAATCGTATTGGCAAGTAGTTTGTCTTTCAATAGTAACCAGGATCTGATGCAGCTGGAAGGTGGTCATAGGAAATCTGTAATAAAACGACGCAACCCCATCGATATTCGGGTCGTTTGATTCGTCTTATAGAAATATCACAAATGAGCTGTTGAGGTTGCAGCGGCAGGACCTTCAACTTTTGGTAGGCCTCATTACTGGTGACTGCAACTTAAATAGTCACTTGTATAAACTGGGAACCAATGACAGCCCACTTTGTCGTGGCTGTTTGCAGGAGAAAGAAACTGTAGAACATGTTCTGTAGTACTGCAAAGCCACAGAAGACATTAGAATAGCTAAAGGATTGCGTGATGCTTCTGCACTATCATCAGCTTTGTCATCTATAGTCTGTTTCATTAGTGCTGAGAACCTTCGACAGTATTATGTTAGCACTCGTCTTGGCGAAATGAAAACAAAAGTATCGTTTTCTATTCGATACGTATCGCTTTCGTGTCGATAACGCAGTTGCCACGTTTCTTGGTAGAGGATCAGGGGTTGCGAACATATTTTGACCAGAGTCGTACCGCATGGGCCAATTCCGACTCCAAGTACTCTAGCGTGTGCGTTCTCAGCGCTAATGAAACAGACTATAAATCGCCATCATCTGATTCACCATCTAAGCTACTGGAGCAGTTATGCCAGCGGCCCAGAGCCACGCTCCGTTATTTTAAGGAGCTGGGCTGGCTCGGGTAGACGCTGGAGGGGGAAATGCACAAAACACCCCATGCGGGACGTCAGGACTTATCGCCCCTACTTCAATTGGAATTAGAAGTTTAAAAGAAACGAATTTACAAACATTAAATTTGTTAGGGCGTAGCTATGGTTTCCAAACTCGAGTACAATAAATGCATGTTGCAAGGGTTGCAACCACAAGGACACTAAGGTTACAACCCTAATGTCCTTGATGTTGTGGTTCCTACAGGAAGGTCGGCACGGAAACAGGGTTGCCGCTAACCGTCTGGATCTTCGAACCAAGGATTTCACAGGCGAGGATATACCATACATTATCAATAATTAAATCTATTGAAGTAAATATTTGAGTGCAGTAAATGCATGTTGCAAGGTGGCTTACAATCACAAGAATCAATCTCAACAACCTGAACTGGATATACTCACTTAGTATTGCCATAATTATTTATAAAAGGAAAAAAATCAAATGCATTTAGCACTGTAATGTGTGTTAGTTGATACATAAATTAAAAATGACATTCTGGTCCCGTACCAGTAGGCTCTTTCAAACTTATGTACGCGATTTCACGATAGTGGTTTTTCAGTAATGGAAAAATTGAGGTTGCATAGGTACGTCTGTAGAGAAAAATCAAAGGCGTATGTGAATCCACTAACCCGCACTGGGCTAGAGTGGGGGATATGGCCCAATCAGTAATCACCCTTCCTGGGTAGGCATTTGTTCAGTAGTGGAGTAATAAAAAAGGTAATCAAGAAGTAGGTAATTGAGAATTAAGAAATCTAACATATCAAAAATCATGAAGGATCTTACATTTTCCGAGATAACTTAAGAGAATCTTACCCAAAACCATTCAGCCAGCTAAAAGTGATCGTGAAAGTTGTAGAACTTTCAGATGTTGTCTGACCCCAGACAGATGAAACAGTGGCACACAAGTATGTTTTATTTATTTGAGAATTACAGTCTAGACAACAGGCATGTTCTGGCATGCTATCACACTTATCATTTGACTAACTTTTACAATGGGACCAACCCCTAAATTTCGAAAAATAATCAGCTAAGTACTTCGCGTACACCTAAAAAGCTTATCGAACCGTGAAAAAATGTATAGAGTAGGTTATTTTTGCTTTTGAGGGTTCCGTGCCCAAAGGGTAAAAACGGGACCCTATTACTAAGACTCCGCTGTCCGCCTAGGCTGTCCGTCTGTCTTTTATTTTAATTTTAAATAGGTTTGCGTTTGCGTCTGCTTAAAAGCAGTCATACACACTGCCTGCTGTTAAGCAGATATGCGGTCTAGGATGTAGCACGCTTACCTAGAAGATACCTATTTACTCGAGATTTGAAGACACCTACATTGTACTTTAGCAGAAAGACAGACTCAGGCAAAGCGTTCCACATTCTGGCAGTTCGTATGAGAAATGTGAACTCAAAACGATTGGTTCTAACGCGTGGGATATCCACCATAAAAGGGTGGCGCTTTGGTCGCGTCTGTCTAGCCGTACGATAGAAGAAAGGGGCAGGTGGGACCAGATTGTGCAACTCCTGGGCGCACTCACCGAAGTGTATCCGATAGTAGGCTGACAGACACGCCACCCTACGTCGATGCTCGAGCTCTTTGCAGCTTCGACTCAGTCAAGGTTTCGTTGCCTGTCAGCCTCCAACTGGTATTTGGCAGAGCCATCCCAAAGGTGAGAGCAGTATTCCATGCAAGACCTGACTTGCGCTTTATAAAGACTAAGCAGTTGCTCAGGTGTGAAATACCGTCTCACCTTAGAGAGAACACCTTGTCTGTCACCAGGCTGTATCTCATGAACGGTGATAGCTAGAACGTTGAAATTTTCAGAGATGACGTAATTCTGTTGCCGCTATTGAATTTTATTGATTTTTTAGACGTTTTTCGTTCGATATCGAATACGGTGATAGGTAGATTAGATACCAAAATATTCACAGAATATTTAGTTAAATATTTACTTCAAAAATAAATAAATAAAATAAATATTTAAGGAGGGCTTCCATACAATACGGAACCATTAGTGCACGAGTCCGACTCGTACTTGGCCGATTATTAAGGATTGATCCCATAGTAAAGTAAGTACATTGATCCGTATGTACTCGTACCCCAAGTTCAAGTCTACTGGCTTATAAAATAAAACCTTTCCCATATTTTACCCTATATAAATAGGTCATCATCAGGCATCAGTCATCAAAATTTTATTCTAGGTAGGTTATCACGTTAAACAAGAATAATTAAAAAAAAAACTTTTTTAAAGCAAGCTTTTACTGAACAAGTACTAGCCAAGACGGATCAAACGAGCCAAAACTCGGTGGGTTTCCGTCGTTTAGTTACAGACTTCCTAGGACCACCTTCCAACTCCATCATCAGACCCTGGTTACCATTGAAAGACAAACTACTGGTCAAGACGATTCAAATGAGCCCAAACTCGATGAGGTTGTGTCGTTTCAGTGCAAAGTTCTTTTGGCCACCTTCCAGCTCCATCATCAGATCAGCACCATGTCATGATAATATTTCATCATCACACAATTTTCACATGTATGCAAAATTTCAGCTCAATCGGAAACCGGGAAGTGGGTCAAATTTAACTTGCAAGATTTGATTACAGACCGACAGACAACTGGACAGGTGAAAGTACCTACATAAAAGTCTGATAAAAGCTTGTAAAAAGACAACTTGTAAAAAGACTAGGTTATCACAAAATTATTAAAAAAACAAACATCATTCAAGTTATTTTTAACACGCTTTTATTAGATTCACCTGTATGTTTGTTTGCGTGTAACCAACCCCTTTAAGCTCGATTTTGATCAATCTGATTTAATCTGATCCAACTAGATCGCTCTAAGTAGTAGAGCGATCTAGTTGGATCAGATTTTCTTTAAACTTTGCACACCTATCAAAGACCGATGACAATGCATTTATAAAAAAAAAAAATTATGACACCTAAGCGTGTTTTTTTAGTTTTTTTAAACTTTATTGATATTATTACGATTATACTTATAATAATTTTCGTTTTATAATACTAACGTCCGTCGTCCACAGTCCATGCCTTAGTTAAAGAGGTGGGCTATTTTCAAACAATACATTGAATTTCAAACAGTCTTTGAATAAAAAAAAATTGAGAACTATTAAAAAAATATATATCACGAAGGATCCACTCAATTTTTCCGGGATAGCAGTATCCTATATGGTAATTTGTATTATTGTTTAGGTTCGTACCAAAATTAATTTACCCGTTTTATCTAAACTTTACAACTTTGTTTATTAACTTTATTAATTTTGGCTATCCCTAAGGAACCCTATAGATTTTCCGAGATAATTATAGTTTCTGTATTGAAACCGTTCAGCTCGTTGGATGTAATTGATGCTTTTTTCACCAACTTTGGGAACTTATCTGACCCCTTAGATAAAGATTTTTTGTGTGAAAAGTACCTATGTACCTATACAAAGATTCAAGTCAATCGGTACAGGGAATAAAAAGTTAAATACAAACGAAAAGGTCCCGCTTTACCCCGTTAGAAGTCGATTTTCAAAATTTTCTCCATTGCTCCATTACGTTGTTCAATTGTCTATATTCCAAATTTCAAGTGTATATCTTCAGCGGTTTGAGCTGTAGGCTGTCCGTCAGTCAGTCACTCAGGGAAGCCTTTTATGTAATAGAAGAGAAATATAGAACATGACCCACAAGAACCGCGTGTGAATACTACATATTATTATTGCAATAAATTATTTGTGCATACTGATGGTCTGAGTCACCACTATTTGGCTAAATACCTAAAAACCGGGTATAAAATATATAGAAATAAATATTTGAGTGCAGTACACGCATGTTGCAAGGGTGGCTGGCAACCACAAGGACATTGGGGTTGTAGGAAGGTCGGGACGGAAACGTGTTCGCCGCTAGCCGTCTGGATCGTTTGATCCAAGGATTTGACGCGCAAGGATATACCTACTCTACATCATGTAAAAAAATAAACAATTTCGTTAGGATATAGGGTGTCATTTTTTGTTACGGGTTAATATCTTTATGTAGTCTTAACCACTAAAAAAAAATAGAAAAAAAGAACGGAGTGAAAAGAAATGAAACGGAATGGAATGGAAAAGGAATGAAATGAACGATGAACCAAAAAAAAAACAATTCAAATCAATAATAAACAAAAAAAATCTATATTCGTTCGCAAAGAGATTTTAGATGTAAGAATTCAAGATCTCCGAAAATATTTCCTTTGGACCGATCCTTATAATGTAGTCAATGAGTAATAGAATAACAAGCAGGTATAGTATATATATAATGTTGCCTTTCTCCCTTGCCGCATGGGGATCAATAAAAAGCTGAGTCGAGACAGAAAAAAAAGAAAGACTAGCAGGACGTCTCCTTTATTTTGGGGCTCAGGTTCTAAATAGCTAGGTATAACCAGAACCCCAAAATAAACTAAACAAATTCCTACTCCTGAGCCCTTAGTCTAGCTTTTGCGTAGTTTACTAAAACTTTCGCGTTCGCGTGTGGCTCCATACATTTTGGTTAGTTCTTCCTCGTTTCCGCCAGGGGCTCTGTACAAAAATGTACAGAACAATACGGAAACAACTGTAGTTTTAATTTACGTGTAAACCTGGACTAACCCCTCTGAAGCCTTGGTATCAGTTCTCATGGTAAACGAAACCTTTTATCATTTTCGTGTGGCTCTAGACACTTTTATTAGTTCTTCTTTGTTACCGCTAGGGGCGCTGTAAAAAAAATTATGGAGCTACAAGGAAACTAATGTAGCCCCTTTGCTTACACCATCTGCTGCTTGTGACTTGCAAAGTAAACGTGTATTTAATGTATAATATGTTAAGAGTTAAATATAAGCTGAATCATACAAGTTGGCTGATGTAAACTTAGCTACGAGCTACGCGCAGTTTTATGTGAGCCTCTGTCAGATTGGATATTGCGCAGCTTGTAGCTAACTTCACATCATCCGGCGATTTGTATGATTCGGCATATATTAAAAGTTAATTTTGCTCTCGTAGAGTTACGACGATAGTCAGTATACTGCAGAAAGATATTTTTTTATGTAGTGTAAAAAGAACATAGTTCAATTTTGAAACAAGATATAAATAAAATAGTAGGTTGAATATAAGTCAAATCAAACTTAAAGACGTCTGTGAACATGAGGCGAGTCGTTGCGCAGTAGCAAATTTATGTGTTAGCGGGGGTGAGGAGTCGGGTTTTGTGCAGCCATAAAGTTTGATTCGACCTGACTATATCGCTGCCGTAGAGGCGAAATTAGATAACTTACATTTTGTTAGTTAGCTAATTTCACTTCTAGTGTGAGGTGACCACTGTTTTCGCGTTTTTGACCGACGAACCACCGGAGGAGGTATACCTACAATTCGACGCGTATATTTTTTTTTTTATGTATAACCACGCATAACTTTTTTCGTAATTGTCCAATTTCAATATTTCTTTATTTCAATATTTTTTTATTGGAAAGAGTATACTTCGAAATTGGTTCCATTTAAATTTTATCGAAATCGGCTGAGCCATTTTTGATAAATCAACAATAATGTGAAAAATGGTACATCGATCCATACGAAATATTCGCGAATTCTGGACACGGCGAAGTCGGTCATGCTAATTTTTGCAAAAAATAATCTTGTCTGTAGAACATTAAGAGCATTTTCAGTACCTACATTTTTGATAAAATTTACGTTCCGGAAGAAAACTCATTTCACCCCTTAAATTGTAACAAAATGTTATGTTTTTGTTGTCAATCGCTTGAGTAAGAAATATTGCAACGTCCGTACGTTTTATTTTATGAGAAAAGTTATTAGTTTTTGTATATTATACTTTTCAGCCAGGTTTTGCGTAAAAATATGACTTTAGACGCTTATAACTTTAAAGTCATTTAGAAAACTGTAAAAACTAACACGTAGGTATAAACTTAGCTATTGAAGTGCTGTAAACATGAAAAAAATCACGCAAATCGGATAATATTTAGAGGTAGAGATAACTACTTATTGTTTTTGTATGGAGACTATTGGAAACGTTGGCACCTTACACTTGTCTTAAAGAGTTTGTGTGATGACAGAGAAGGTCATACTTGTATCATTCACCCCTTCAGACGTTACATGTATAGGGTTATTTCTAATCAATTAGCATCCTTTTAGGGGCTTATTCTGTACATCAAAACTAACAACTTTTGTTCTACGACTTTCGTCAAAACTCAAAAAGAATCAGCTGTTCCATACATTTTGTCGCGGGTGAACTATTTTTTTTCTATGGAACAACAAAAATTTTTTTCGAGTTTTGACGAAAGTCGTAGAATAAATGTTGTAAGTTTTGATGTACATACAGAATAAGCCCCTAGAAGGATGCTAATTGATCAGAAATAATCCTGTATACCTACCTCATCTTGAAGGTAAGGCTGAGGTCACGGGTGGTTCGGCGGAGCTGGACGTCCTCTGTCCTTGAACCGGGAGATGGATGCTGTTCAGAAGATTGACCTTTCTCTGTATCAGGCGAAAGATACTCATTTTACGATGGAACATCATCAGTATCTGGAAGTGATGCTAGGCGTCGAAACGGTTGTTTGGCGTCCCTCTGGTAGTCTCATAATATAATCAGGGTTACTTTGAAGAAGTTCTACCTTTTCAACGACCGTATTTCGAGGTTTGTACGTTCTTTTTCCTGAACACATGGACACCTCTTCAAAAGAGTACGGTATTTTTTAGCTCGAATCCAGTGTTACCTACATCCTTGCCACTCCTGGAAGTCCACAAGGAGTTATGTAGTTTTGACAGCTCATTGGAAGTAGAATTCGTAAGTGCGCACAACTCCAGAGAGAGCATCAGCGATTTTCTTTCCCTAGTCGGTAAACGATGTCATATTTGTAGCAAGATGGTTCTAATCGCCATCTCTCTATCTTTTCATGTTTAATCTTGCTTGAGTGGCTCTGATTGAACATAAATGAGACGGATTGCTGATCCGTAACAAGCAAAAAAGGTCTGCCAATTAAATAGTGGCGCCATTTTCGCAAAGCTTCGACAATAGCTTCCTTTTCTATCGAAGGTTGACGACGCGACGTTGTAAACGTGAGAAGAATGCAACTGGCTGATGCTTTTGTGATAAAGTTTCTGCAAATGCATACTCTGAAGCATCAGTTTCAACAGAAAAGACGTCTTTGTCATCAATAGCGGTGAGAATTCAGTAATTTCAGCTTTAAGTTTGTCAAAGCAATGTACTGCTTGTGACAGTGGAAATATGGTAGGTATCTACTAATGGTCTGATCTTAGCTGAAAAGTTGTAAATCCATTTTGAGTATACTCAACGTGGACTGTTCGCCCACTATAGTGGGCGAACAGTCCACGTGTTCTTTTTGAGGATGCGGCGTCAGATGGAATAGGTAGGTTAATCAAATCAGTGGCTCCAGACGAGACTTATCTGACTTTACTGTGGTGTGAAAGGTGTAGCCCTGAATATAAATACGGGAGAGTACTTTCCTTTAGCACTACTAGTTGAGCCAAGCAGTAGAGCCACGGGGGATAAACTATTCATTCTGCTTTAAATACACTCTTACCCCTGTTCAAGGTTAGTTCTTTTGTGACTGCAATGTTCATCAACGGATAAAATGTCCAGCGTTTAAAGTTGAATAAATTGATAGGTACTTGATAGATTCAACTTTAATAATGTGTAAAGTAACAACCAAGTACGTACTTATAATGCGGTTATCGCACTGGAGCCTGCTACTGCTGGTGTCAACTAGAAATGGGCTCACTTGCGGTATTTTTTTGAAATATTCTTCTCCGAAGAGGCTTCTGCTACTGAGATTGTTAAGTTTAAACTTCTCAAAAATCATATTTCGCCAACTTTATATAATCTTGATCAAGAATTCGATTAATGTAGTGCTGCTATCAAAATACTGATGCTTACGAGAAGAAAAGAAATATTAATTTAGCCCGCCCTCAGTAGATTACTAGAAAACAGCCACAGACTACTATAGATACTACGTATAAAGCAGCATACAGGATAAGATGAGATAAGATAACGTTTATTGTGTACATAAAGGTGTTATTTTATAACAAATTATAGACACAACTGGGGCCCATTCTCTATCGACAAAACGTAACGTAACGCGGTAAGTAGTAATTATTTTATTTCCTTGAATTTCATTTGGAGAACTGTTTGATAAATGTAAAATTACGTTAAAATAAATTATAAACCGAGTTCAAGTTATGCTATTTGAAAAATAAGTAATTTTCATACTAATTTCTTAAAAACAAAGAGCACGTTAGAGCGCGTTACGTGCAAGTATAAGTCCTGCAATGTTATATGTTATTGTAATAAATAAATAAATAAGTCCTGCAATGTTATTGCAGGACTTACTTAACCCTAAAACAATTAGAGAGCAATTATTAGAAAAATATACAATGACGTTAAAAGAATCTCTGAATTTAGCGATTTCCATTGAATATTCTGAAAACACTTCTTGGATTATAGAATCTGATGTGAGTCCAGCTGCCTTTAATGTCGACACTGAAACAGTCAATCAAGATCCAGAAAAACTGCAACTAAAAGATATGATAAGATAGCCTTTAGAAAACTGCCCCCAAAGCATGGGGTTCAAAACTGTAACCAAATGATACTTTATCTACAAAAGTCCAACCCCCAACTTCCCTTCAGAAAAACGGAAGCTCGCGAAAAAATTCGTAAACCCTCGAGACATTTTGGTCGTTGGCGGCAGATGGCGCTCGCCCTTTTAAGGGTTAAAGCAAAAGCTGTTTTAATTTTTTTTTCTCCAAATCTTAAATAATATTTTGCACAGATATTTTTGTGATAGGCTGAGTGGCTAGCCCTGGTTTCAGTGTGATCTAAAGTACTTCTGTATTAGAGAAAAATAAACTTAAAAAAATGTAACATTCTGTATAATGATCATTTGGCGGCACAAACAAATGTGCACTAACATTCGTCTTACCTAATTATTTTTCAGTGCAGTTCAAATAAACGCCGTAGTGGTCTAGTCGTAGTGACACCCGCCTGACAATCGTGAGGTCGTGGGTTCAAATCCCGGTCCCGTACCAATTAATTCTCTAAATTCCAATTTATGTACGGAATTTAACACCACTGGCTTTTCGGTGAAGGAAAACATCGTAAGGCAACCTCCATATCTCAGTAGAAGAAATTACATGGCGTATGTGAATACACCAACCCTCACTGGGCCCAGCGTAGTGAATATGGCCCAACCACCCTTCGTGGGTAGGCCTACGTCCTGCAGTGAACTATTAGATAATATAAATATAGCTTAAGAAAAGAAAAACTATAAAAACACGCTTAGGAGTTGTCTTTTTTTTTCTATACAGGGTTATTTCTAATCAATTAGCATCCTTCTAGGGGCTTATTCTGTACATCAAAACTAACAACTTTTGTTCTACGACTTTCGTTAAAACTCAGAAAAAAACAGCTGTTCCATAGATCGCGGGTGAACTATATTTTTTTATGAAATAACAAATTTTTTTTTTAGTTTTGACGTAAGTCGGAGAACAAAAGTTGTTACTTTTGACGTACAGAATAAGCCCCTAGAATAATGCTAATTGATTAGAAATAACCCTGTATATGCATTGTCATTGGTCTTTGAAAGGTATGCAAAGATTAAAGTAAATCTGATCGCTCTAAGTATTGAAAAATCGAGCTCAAAGGGGTTGGTTACAAGCAAGCAAGCAAGCAAACATACATGTGAAACTAATAAAAGCGTTTTAAAAAAAAGGCCGATACAGTACAGTACAGTTCAAATAATTGGACAAACTCTGCAGCACCTCCTTTCGTGCCCTCGGTGTCCGAATGTAATCATTATGCAAGATCTTCACAAGGCCAATTCCCGCGGAACGAGCGTAGCTAATTACTGGGAGAAAATCATTGAAATGTTAAGAATCATCGACATGGCGAAGAAGAAGAACAAGATCATAACTATAAATAAGTATCTAAATATTTAGAGTTCCCGAGTGCAGCGAAGAGTTAAAGCCGCCTGAGACCAAGACCGACTTCGTTTTAGTGGTGCTCTACTTATTTATCCTAGACAAACCGAAATTAAATATTAGAAAGGATGGATGTTAGTGCACATTTAAAAAAGCTGTCTTTGTGCCACCAAAGGAAATCAATATGCCTACAAGTGTTACACATTTTTCTTTCTTTTTTGATCGATGAACCACCGGAGGAGGTATACAATTCGACGCGTATATATTTTTATTTATGTAAAACCACGCAAAACTTTTTCGTAGTAGGTAGTCCGATTTCAATAATTCTTTTTTTATTGGATCTAAATTGGTCCCATTTAAATTTTATCGAAATCGGCTGCGCCATTTTTGATAAATCAACAATATTGTAAATTATTCGCGAATTCTGTACACGGGCGAAGTCGGTCATGCTATTTTTTGCAAAAAAAATATTATTCTCTCTCTCTGGCTCTTTTTAAACCGACGAAACGGAGGATGTACTCAATTCGACACGTATATTTTTTTATTATGTATAACCACACATAACTTTTTTATATTAAAGGACACAAAAATATTGTGCAAAATTGTATTTTAGTCATTTACATTTAATTTGAGAAAAAAAAATATTTTTGCTTTAACTGGGTGCCGTAGCACCCTGTAGTGGGGTAGGAATTTCGTACATGATGTTATCTCTACACCATGTGTTTGTCCACCGGTGTCGGAGCCTTAAGCGGTGACATCTATGGCAAATTTTGGACAACTTTTACTATGGGACCAAATCTGAAAACGTAAAAAAAAAAACTGCTGTTCCATACTTTTTGTCAAAAGTCTATAAAAAATCGTATGGAACAGCAGTTTTTTTTACTTTTTCTGAGTTGGTCCCATAGTAAAAGTTGTTCAAAATTTGCCATAGATGTCACCCTCCGGCACCGGTAGACAAACACATTTTATAAGGTATCATTTAGTAGTTTCGAACCCCAAGCTTTCGGAGCAATTTTCTCAAGGCCATCTTGCTATCTGCTATCCCTTTCCCTTTGTCCGCCGCAAGCAATCATAACCCGGGAGGCAAGCGCAAAAAAATGCAACTGCTTTCTAAATACTGAATTTTCGGTATTGTACGTTACCAAGGTGGTGCTACTTTAAAGCCTGATTGTCAGGCCCTGTGACATGTTTTAGGTGATTGGCTGTCGTCAAACTTTTTTTAATTATTTTTATACCTATTTTAGAAATAGTTGATAACCTATGGAACTGAAACGTGGTCTTTTAATGTGGGCCTTATGAAAAAGCTCAAGATAGCCCAACGTGCTATGGAGAGGGCTATGCTCGGTGTCTCTCTGTGGGATCGAATCCGAAATGAGGAGATCCGCAGACGAACTAGAGTTACCGACATAGCCCAGCGAATTAACAAATTATAGTAGCAATGGGCAGGGCACATAGTTCTAAGAACGGATGGCCGATACAAGGCAAGGTTCTCGAATGGATGGATACCACGGACCAGCAAGCGCAGCGTAGGACGTCCACTGACTAGGTGGACTGACGATGTAAAAGATCGCAGGAACGCGCTGGATGCAGGCCGCTTCCAACCGGCCTTATTGGAAATCCGGCTGATGAATGGATGGATGGACGACAAATAGTTGTAAGATATTACATATTTTAGGGTTCCGTACCTCAAACGGAAAAAACGGAACCCTTATAGGATCACTTTGTTGTCCATCTGTCCGTCTGTGTATATGTCAAGACTCCTTATCTCGGGAACACGTAAAGATATTGAGTTGAAATTTAAACTGTATACGTATATCTATGGTCTCTTGCAGTTGTGTAAAAGAAAAACTTCTCAGGTATCGTTTAAAAAAGTTAGAGCTGTGTATGTCGTAAAAAACCGCATATTTCGACACTCACAAAAATCAAAACCTACAGGTTACTTCCCGTTGACGTAGAACTATGAAATTTGGCGAGAAACGTTGTCTCAGAGTACACATAGGTATAGGAATAAATCTGAAAACTATATTTTTATTTAAATCACAAAAATAGGGCCTCAAAATTCACAAAATATGGGTTCAAAATTCAAACTGAGTAAATCGTATCATGTAAGGTATCATATAAAAGAACTTTATTAGCACGTGCTAAAACAGGTTTTTAATTATTTTAACAATGTGTAATTTTCGATGTATGACGAGAAAAGTGAAAAAAAAAAACTTTTTTGTCGATGGTTATATAGTACAGAGATTTTAACAACTTACTTCCCAATTTTGTGAAAATTTTCTGGATTTGTACGGAACCCTCGGTGTGCGAGCCTGACTCGCACTTGTCCGGTTTTTTTAAATTCAAACGGCTGACTGACTCCGGGTTATTGTTGTACACCATCATGATAACGAAATACCAAAAATTCTACTTGTAGAAAGTGGTTGCATATTTTGCGCTTAGCTCCCGGGCTATCAGAATGGTCGCCGTCGATGCTTCTTTTGTGGCGGGAATGTTCATCAACGGATAAATGTCCAACGTTTAAAGTTGAATAAATTGATACATGATAACAGCAAAAACAAATTAGTTAAGACTTGGTGTTGTTCAACTGTAGACGTTTAGTTAGAAATTATTTTGAAAATAGTTATAAGTAATAGGTACTTACAATGACAATGTCTACAAACTTTTTTTTTGTGATTACTGTATGTATCATTGACGGATATATAATAATTATTTTTCGCAGAAAAAGGTAAAAACCGCCTTCCATCGTGTACAAAATTTGAATATTTCGCTCGAATTGTTTACAATATTGTTGATTTTTCAAAAACGGCTAAGCTGATTTCTGTAAATTTTAAATGGGACCACCTCGGGAGTATACCCTTTCGAACTAAAAAATAAGTAGCCGTGGTGGTCTAGAGGTAGTGACACCCGCCTTACAATCGTGAGGTCGTGGGTTCAAATCCCCGGACCCGTACCAATGAGTTCTTTGGAATTTATGTGCGGAATTTCACACCACTGGCTTTTCGGTGAAGGAAAACATCGTGAGGCAACCTGCATACGTCCGTAGAAGAAATTCGATGACGTATGTGAATCCACCAACCCGCACTGGGCCAGCGTGGTGGATATGGCCCAATCACCCTTCGTGGGTAGGCCTACGTCCTGCAGTGGACTATTAAAAAAAGGCTGGTACAGTACAGTATACACAACAAGATTTTTTGCAAAAAATAGCATGACCGACTTCACACGTGTACAGAATTCGCAAATATTTCGCACGGATCGATGTAGCATTTTTCACATTATTGTTGATTTATTAAAAATGGCTTAGTCGATTTCGATAAAATTTAAATGGGACCAATTACGGAGTATACTCTTTCCAATAAAAAAAAATATTGAAATCGGACCACTATGAAAAAAAAATGCGTGGTTATACATAAAAAAAAATATATACCGCCTCCGTTGGCTCGTCGGTCAAAAAAAAATACATACAGTCGAACATAGAACCTCCTCCTTTTTGGAAGTCAGTAAAAAATTATCGTATGTATAACGATTAAATATAAAAATAAAATTAAATACTCACTTCTGGCAAAAAAAACAATGCGTTGCACTCCGAGAGTGCCGGCAGGAGTAAAAACATGAACATTAACGTTGTGCATTTTTGAAAATTTTGGCATGCTTAGGGAATCATTTCGCACGAATTGCTTTATTTATCAGTATAAAAGTACTAACATTTATGTGGTAAAATACAATGCGCATCTTAAACGAGCAGGAGCAGGCGTACATTTTCGCCGCACGGTAGAATGAGGATATTACTTCCTCTCCTACGCCGCGCCGGTGGGCGGCGGCGGTCTACTCTCCCTCCGTCTTTCGAATTTTCGATCAGAGTGTCAAGTGGGAGATTTGCAAATCATATCGAATTACTTTTACGTCGCGTTGACCAAGCGCGCCGCGCACACACGCGAGCATATTGACACACACGCTTGAATTAGCCAATCACAGACGTTGCCGCGCTCGTGTTCTATCGGTTTGGCGCTCGTTACATTACCGTAAAAAATACTCATACTTAGCTATTCAGTTTTCTGTACGTGACACAAGATGGCGCTGTGCCATTTCCATACAAATCACATCAAACGTTAACGCGATCGAGCTCGAGCGAAAATCTCGCACTTAGCCCTTAGGTCACGTGTTTTATGCAAGTTTAACATATTCTACCCACTCCAAAAAGTGCACAACGCCGCTAAAGAAGTTTTCACTTCAAAAAAGTTCCATACAAGATTGCAACTCGGAATCGACAAATCAATGAAACAGCTGATTTTTTTCGAATTCTGTGTTGGCCTTTAGTGAAAGTTGTTCATAATGATGATCTGAATTGCTTTTCCTTTTTCCATTGCATTTCCTTTCGGTTTAGTACATCAGTTCTGGATAACCCTGTATGTATATTTAATAAGATTGCTTTGAATTATCAAATTGATATACATATTATAGGGAGGTAGGTACCTACATAAAAGCTTGGCAAGCTTTCAAAGCTCGAAACATACTATCGGACGCGGCTTACGGACGCGACTGACAGCCGCGACTTAGCAATGTGTACAGTCTTCTTCTTCTTAGTTTTGGCGTCGCATTATTGAGCATTTGCCAGTGTCAAGTAATAAGTTTTAATAATTTTTGATAATATTTTATCAAAATAGTCACTGTCGTAGTCTCGTCATAGTCCAATAAAGTCGCGGTCAAGTCCAATCATAGTCCAAGTTATACCTCAGTAAAGCAGTGGAGACTTTACTAGAGGCGTCTATGGAGTTTTGGTAACAACACGGAACAACATGATACGTCACATTATATCACTTGCCTACACTCATGCGCGTAAATCAGCTCATAATCAACGAAATACCACCATTTTTCACTAATTATCACTGATAAAAACACAAGTTTAACAAAATAATACAATGAGGCGACATGATTTTTCCGCGTTCCCGCCAAAACTCATGTGTACAGTCTTAACCCCTTACCGCATACTGGGACAAAGGAGTTGGTAAACTTTTTATATGGGAGGCGGTCCTTGAAAACTGGCAGCGATGCGAGCTGTGTTAATGTTTAGTGCCATATTTAAGAATATTATTTCACGCAAAAACATATTTTTGTGTATCGCCGTTTTATTATAATATGTCTTTTTTATTTCACTAAGTAAAAAATATTTAGACTGAACTGGTAATACTAAGAGGAGATGCCTGGCAGCCCCGTCCAAAACGCAATAGAGATGGGCGATTTCAAATATGAAGACTATCGATTCTTACGATCGATAGTTTTGTATTATTATGCGGAAAGAGACAGTGTTGTAGTAATAATTACTAGGTACACTTGAATTCGTACACGAGTGTGGAAAAGTAAACTACATCGGTGAAACGTTATTAGATTTATCTACTGTCTTAAAAAACAACATAGCTACTTACATCAATATTTGTTTCTTAAATTCCTCACTTCATAGAATATATTTTGTAAGACACTTTTGACGCACATTATTATTAGTAAAAACTTCCCATCGATCCATCAGCTATAAAACGTCCACTGTTGGATGTAGGCCTTCCTATATCCTTGATATAGGTCTCGAACAAGATCGGTTTGTAGCGGCTTGCATCTAGCGTGATGTTGTGGCCTTAATGAGGTCATCGGTCAACTTGCCAATCCGCTGGGCTATGTCGGTTAACTTATAAGCTAATCGATGTTCTACGTTCCTATTTCATTTTATTTTTATAGGTACGTGATTTTACTTTTACGTCATAAATAAAAAAAAAAAAACAAACGATATCAAGAAATCATTAACTGCACTGTCATTGGCTGCGTTTGCGATAATTTAAGTTACAATATCGATACATCGATGTTTGACGATACAGCACTAAGGGAATTAACGTGATCAGTAATTTCAAATACAGACTACTATAGATACTACGTAGTCTACGTATCAGACAGGAATCTTCAAACAACCAATAGCGGGCTGGTATTTTAGAGTTTGACATTTATTTATTTTTTAAAACATGGCGACCAGCCCCCTATTGGTTGTTCAATATTGACAATGTCATTTCCTTTTGCTATTTTATAATGTCACTGTCAGTTTTAATTTTTTCAATTTAGGCTTAATGCAGTTATTTGGCGGAGCACATAGTTCATTTTTCTAATTTTTTAGAACCCATTTAAAAATTAAATGGCGATGAAAAAAATTCTAAAAAATATGTAATTTAAAAGATAATTATAGAAACTTTTTATTGGTATATATTTTGTTTCTGCAAGATTTCAAAAACCGCATCTTTTCCAAGTCCTTTGGAACATTTTCAAAAATCGCTAATAACAAACTATGTATGCCATCTATGTATCTAGTTTCACATTATTTGCCAAGCCAATGCACGTATGAACCCAGAAAAATACAGATGGCGTTTATAACTAGTTATGTGAGTACGAAATATCGTCGGTAAAACAGTGAGTTCCGCCATTTTGGTCAAGCATGAGGTTGAGAGTTTTCAATGAGATATTTTTATTTGTTTTGGGCTAAATATCATTTAAAAAAGTGTCTAGGAGTGTATGTATGTTTGGCTAACTAACCTTGCAAACAAAATTAGACCCTCCTCTGATTATTGTACATATATATATATTTACAATACGATAAAATGGTACCATAGAGATGGTCTGATGATGGCGATGAAAGGTGGCCACGGCATCTCTGTGATAAAACAACAAACTTCCCAAGTTTGAGATCATTAGATGATGGACGGCATTGTTATTTATGAAATATAAACTTTAGATAAATTAAATAAATAAATAAATATTTTGGGACATCTTACACACGGCCTCTGACCCCAAACTAAGCAAAGCTTGTGATATGGCTGCCAGAGACTGATAAACTACGTATACTTAATTTTAAATACATACTTATATAGATAGTAACTAAATAACACCCAGACACAGAGCAAACATTTATGTTCATCACATAAATATTTGCCCTGGTGGGGATCGAACCCACGCCTCTTTGATCCAGAAGTTAGGGTCACTAACCACTGAGCCACCGAGGCAGTCAACTGTTAATAAAATTGCTGTACAAGAAGATACCTACCCGTATTGATTATTTTTTTGTTTGTTTTAGATGCAATTTCCCCTCGAAATCGATGTACTGCAATTATACCAGACATCAGTGAAGATGAGAATATTACAAACGACGAATCTCGAAATAAAAACTTAAGCTTATAAAAATTGTTTTTTTATACGACTACTAAGTACTGCTGCATATTGTGACGAATCCGGAACACATGTTTTTATAAACTAGAGTGCATGTTGTGCCAAAATTGGAACTTTTTATTTTTTGTTAATTTTTAGATAACTATGTGTTTTTAATTTTTTTTATTATTTTTTATGGATACCCCCGAGGCACAGGAATATCATAAATTAAAATTATTGAAATCTAAAAATCCATGCGGTAAGGGGTTAAGACATCCGGTGTGCCAGATCGCTCTCGGACGTCCGAACGCTCAAGGTCGCAAGGTCGTCCGAAGGTGACGTCCGCGACTTATGTCCGATAGTGTGCACGGCTCAGTGTACTTTTATAGTCTAGGTCGCGGCTGTCAGGCGCGTCCGCAAGCCGCGTCCGATAGTATGTTTCGAGCTCAACCCACAGCTTCAATCTATGAATAAATCAACTTCCTGAATACAAACAGGATATGCGTAGATACGAATGCTCTAAATGCAGGATATCTGCGTCACACGCTGCACTACTAACAATAGTCTAGGTAGGTAACTTACATAATATAAAGGTAGGATTGTTCTTACCTTTAAATTTCATACTTCCCGGACAATGATCTAAAATTGTACACCATCCGGACCGTAAATTGATTAAGCAGACGTAATTATAACTGACTAAAATTAACCAAGAAACTGAATTTTACCTACCAACTGAAATTTAGCTATTTAATTTTTTTTATACTCATATTATAATTAAAACAGCTTTTCCTGTTTTTATTGCAGCTCCAACATATTCATAACAATACTTTAAATTTCAAAAATATAAACATTAATAATTATTTAATAAAACATAATACATTCTATTTTCATAGTCAAACCAGCTATACTAATTAAAATAGTTAAGATAGCTGCAGAACAACGGTAATAAAATCAAAACTTAAAATCCGTTTGAAATACCCGCCGCTCTCGACAAGTTATTAATTTAGGTAATGACATTCGAATCCACTTCAGGCGAATACGGTTTATTTCATATCAAAACCTTATTTTATTGCGATTCATAGCTCTGCTTCTAAGAGTACCTGTTATATTAATAGCTTTGACCGTATAATATATTATGCTCAGCTTATTTTATTCATTATCTTTATTACTATATTTCTACCTAATAAACCTGATTCCTGTTACATGATACACTATTAGTTTAATAAATCAAGTTGATTGTAAAACTACATGAACAGACTGCTGTCTGTTCATGTGCTGCTGCAAGCTTTCAAGAAATCCTCGCCACGCGAAAATAACAAAGCATATTTTGTGAGATCTAAATACCTCGACGCCAAAATTGCATTAAAAAATATTGTCAGCTGTTCCCTACGAGTGGAAAATTGGAGATGTCAAAGTCAAAAACTTTTTAAATCGCAATTCACAAAACCCGCGCGGTACAGCTTTTTGATAGCTAGTGTTAAAAATTATTTTTATTCTAAATTAAGGCTATACCAATAAAACTTTCCAATATGCAGTTTAAGAAAGTTACACACGTTCTATTTGATCTAGATGGATTATTATTAGGTAGGTGTTATTTCATCATTGCATAATATGTTGAAACTAAAGTACGTGCTTGGTACCTACTGCTGAAACATGAAACTTTCCATTACATTACAGATTCCGAAGTGCTTTACACGCAGGCCTTCTCTACAGTATGCGCACGGTACGGAAAGGAGTTTACTTGGGAGGTAAAATCCAGTTTACTGGGATTCCAAGGGCACGAATGCGCGACCAAAATTATCAAAACTTTTGACCTGCCCTTGTCAGTGGAAGAATTCATGAAGCAATGCTCTGAAATATACGAGGTAGTGTTCCCTAGTGTGCAGTTAATGCCAGGTAATTTATCAAAAACTGGATTTGAAGCTGAATCTTTTGCAACATATTTTTGACAGGCAATTAGCGAAAGGTAGAAAAAACATGCCCAAAAAATGAGTCGCAATAGTCTAATGATTATGCATGGATAATTATCCCATTATTAAAACTGATACCAGCCACACCAAGGCTAGCCATCCGGCCGATACAAACTTACTTATCCCATTACACACACCACTGCTTACACTTAGCTTTTATCATGCATCAAGATCTTCAAAGCTTTGTGTTGATTATATATAGATTAAATCTCATATAGACAGTACCTAAGTTCTAAGTATGTCATCAAAATCTAAGTCATCAGGAATGATAATATTTAGTTCCAAATAAAAATAGTTGGCCAAGTGCGAGTCGGCCTCTGGCTCAAAGGGTTCCTCATCATATGGTAAATTTAATTTATTTGGTGATTTTGAAAGGAATATACCACTTAATAATAAGGAAGTTTCCTTAATCATAAAAACTGAAAATAATTATATACATTTAAAGACGTTAGACTTATATTAGATACAGTGAAAAAATTACTCGAATATCTTAATAAATGACGGAGTTATGGATGTCTAAACATGACCGCACGAAATCAAAAAAGTTCGCGACGGATTTACGCGTGTGACGTCATCTGACTCCAGAGCCGCGCCGTGGGTTAGGCGGGAGTAAGGAAAAAAGGAAATAAAGTGCTTCATTCTGTGCCGGGTATTTTTCTAAGTCACGAATACGTTCTGGAATATCATTGTACTTATCTTTATGTTATGATCAACATTTACTATGGGACTAACCCCCCAATATAACGAATAAAAAGTCAGCATTCCCATAATTTTGTCGTGATTAAATGAACTTTATTTCATAATGGAACGAGACTTGGCGTGTGTACCTACTATTCTGCGGTTATTACATCTGTATATATTGACTAGTAGTTTTCCAAACAGTAGACCTCACAAGTATACATTTTGGTGATCATTTTCTGGTAATAAGTTTTCAAAAATGCACAACTTGCACAGGCAAATATATTCATAATTACAATATTCTGTCCTAAAATATCATTGTATATTATGACCAACTTTTACTATGGGACTAATCCCCTGTATAGGGTTATCCAAAACTTCTCAGCCTAATATTTGTTCTTATAAAGTACTTGTAGGTAATAGGTTTTTTCAGGACTTATTTTTTAGTTCCGAAAATGACAGATGTCAAAGTGACAGCTGCCATTATATGGCATATTATTATAGAATTCATACTAGACTGGCATGACAGATGTCATCCGAAATGTAGATCTCGTTGAGCTCTATCAATTTTGTGCCTAAAGTAATGGTCTAGAAACGACAGTTACGGAGATAAATTACTTTAAAGAGCTGTTATCCGAAATATAGATCTTGTTGAGTTCTATCACTTTTGTGAAGACAGCAATGGTCTAAAATCGTTAGTTACAGAAATAAACCGCATTTAAGTTTGACAGCTGTCACTTTGAGACCTGATATGTCATCCTAGTACGGATTCTAGAATATGACAGCTGTCACTTTGTTCAGTCATTTTTAGGGTTTCGTAGTAAAACGAGGAACCCTTAAAACTTCGTTATGTCCGTGTAACGAACGGACGCCGTTTACAGACCATATTAAAAACTTTCCCAGAAAATTATTTTGAGCACTATGGAATCATAAATTTTTGAGCTATAAAGAAAAAATTGAAATTTTTAAACATTAGAGGTCATCGACCTCACATGAATATTTCATACAAACAAACAATCAATAACACTATATTAGACAACCACATAACATAAAAAAATTACAGGGACAAAACAATACAATTAATAGGTTTCTAACTGGTGGCCTTATTGCTTTAAGCGAATTCTTCCAGGCAACCAAGAATTCATACTAAATTACGTTTTCCTCGTAATCAACCATCTTAAAAATTCGTTTTTATCATCATCATAAACATCGTCACGTCTACAGAAGCCTATCATACGCATGTCTCGACACGCACTTGACAACTTATTGGAACTAGAAAATAAAAGCTTTAAAAAAAATTATCTAAAGTATTTTATTAGAACAAAATATATTACGCTTCACCAGTTCTAGCTAGCTAACCCTGTATAGGGGATCAGTCCCAAACTCTGACACCAGGGCTAGCCACCCGGCCTATACAAACTTACATACTTAGTCCCATAGTAAAATTTGGCCATAATTTACAATAATATCTTAGTAAAGAACCTTACCATTTTTATGATTAAGAATATATTTACCTGTGAAAGTTGTGCATTTTTGAGAACTTATTACAAGAAAATGTATACTTGCGAGGTCTACTGTTTGGAGAGCTACTAGTTAATAGTTACAGATGTAAAAACCGCAGTACACTAGACACATACACCAAGTCTTGTTCCATTTAGATATTAAGTTCATTTACTCACGACAAAATTATGGGAATGCTGACTTTTTATTCGTTATATTGGGGGGTTAGTCCCATAGTAAATGTTGATCATAACATAAAGATAAGTACAATGATATTCTAGAACGTATTCGTGGCTTAGAAAAATACCCGACATAGAATGAAGCACTTTATTTCCTTTTTTCCTTACTCCTGCCTAACCCACGGCGCGGCTCTGGAGCCGGATGACGTCACACACGTAAATCCGTCGCGAGGATTTTTGATTTCGTGCGGTCATGTTTAAAAATTCATAACTCCGTCATTTTTGAAGATAATTGAAAAATAAATACACCATAATTTATTGCAGACTTAGTGTAATTTAATAAAAATAAAACTAGAAAACGGGAGACTTCCTTATTCAGGCATCTTCCTGTTGCCGTTGTTAATACCGAGAAAAATCACATACATACATAAAATACGTCTTAAAATTCAGGTTAGTTGTATTGGAGCCATATTTATAAATATTTTTTTTCAATTTTTAGTATTTATTATAGCGGCAACTAAAATATGTCATCAGTGAAAATTTCAAAGTTCTAAGTATTATACGGTTCATGAGATTTGGCCTGAAAACAGACAGACAGACAGCGGAGTCTTAGTAATAAGGTCCCGTTTTTACCCTTTGGGAATGGAACCCTAAAAAGGAAACTTATTATTGATAAACATATAAAATGCAATGCATGTTAGAAAATACCATAATCTTTCATTTAAAACATCTGCTGTGAAATTAGTTACAATCTGAGCGAAATCCAATCATCTCGTAGCTGTTAAGTGAGCTTCGGTTAAAATTGGGTCATCTGCTGCTTGTAGCTAACATCACAGCCGCCAAGAAGTTTGATTCGGCCTGTAATGTACTCACATTAATAAGCTATTTAATATATAAAAGAAAGTCGTGTTAGTTACTCCACTTATAACTCAAGAACGGCTGAACCGATTTAGCTGAAAATTGGTAGGGAGGTAGTTTAGAGCCAGGAGAAGGACATAGGATACTTTTTATCCCATTCCTTTTTATTTATTTTTTAAAAGTTATTCATCTTATCTTTTTCATATCATATTTTCCCTTAAAAAAACGTTAGCGAAACTGTCACCTATCACAACGACGCTAATGGGCCCAATTTTGAAGGCACCGTCGTAATTATAACAGCTAATTAGAATATTTCTGTTTCTTTTTCACTTAAGGCATTCGATAGAGAGAACACTTTTTACATTCCTATTAAATTTACGATGGCGGGTTCATAATTGGGCCTGATATGGATTGACGAAACGTAATAAGATGACAGGTGACATACATTGACTGCAGACTTTTTATGAATGTCACGCTTAGCATAGCAACGAGACAAATTGTCTTTTCACCATTATAGCTCCTCGAGAAGGAAATATAGTATGGATTGACAATGACAACTGACATTAAAATTGGACTAAATGGTTTTTCCCTATGCCATGCTATACATATTACAATGACGTTTAATACTGGGCCGTCATTTTGTATGACATTAGAAATATGTATTTTTAAATATACCAACGTTAGAGGTTAAACATGTTTCTTTATTTTACCTTTATGGTACAGAATCCATACTAATATACGAAGAAACGGATCGACTTGATTTTTAGGAGTAGTATGGCATGAGTATAAGTATCTTGACTCTAAGGTTATTAACCTTGACTGTGAACTGTGAGCTTGACACGAACATACATTTATGATGGTTTGGTTAGGATTCAACAGTGACAAAAGTGCAGCCCGCCTCAGTTGCGGCACTCCTCATGAGGCACGCAACTTACCGGCCAGCCTCTCAGCTGCTATAGTTAAAAAGCCCAGAAAACGGCCCAACCACGAGTGCAAACTTCTAAGCTGCCAAGGGAGAAAAGACCCAAAAAATCGGGAGACCTCGAGCGCCGCCTTCTCAGCTGTCTCAGAAGAAACCCAGAGAATTGGCTCTATCTAGGATTTCCGCGCCGCCCATAAGCCTCGGCTACCAAGTTCCCCCGCCACGACCAGGCGGGAACCCGTACACTCTAACCTTATCTTAATCAACAGAAGAATTTATAACTATAAGATATCATAATACCTTAGGTACGAGTAGGTAGGTCAGGTTAGGTTTGGACAGTGGCAAGGTGCAAGGGTACTTGACTTTTTTTATAGAGCAAGTACCTTTATTAACTACCACTAAATACAAGACTTATAATGTAAAATTTCATAAACTACTACTACATAACAAGCAATTGGATCATCCACAGACCCTTGAAGGTCTAAAGATAATCCAAATACTCAAGCCCACTGCCAGTTAGGAGCGTGCCCAGCATGCTGGCAGCATTGCCACGCTGATTGGCAATGCTTATACGTTAGTCAAATAAACACCAGCATTTTGGTCACACGTCGGGTACACCAATAGCTCAGAAAAACTTTTAAAGACAAGACCGACCACCACGGGCACAATGTCTCAATTTCAAACGGCTCAAATATGTAACCACTGCCGAGGTTAGCATATTTGCGCCGTTTGTGCTGCTCCGAATCGGCCAACGCTCCAATCCTTCCCTTCTCTGAGTCTCAGAAAGATGTGACGGCACCAAAGTATCGACGCAAGTCGCGTCTCATACTAAGGGCCGTCTACACTTCCATGGGACCAGCTTCATACCGTCAGGTCTTTAGCCATCACCAAGCGCAAACCCATTCGGTTCGAGTACGACTGCTATATTGGCGGTCGCAAAAGCCCTGCGTATGACATCGTTCACACTGTCGTGGCAACCAATTCGACCAGCGCTTCTTGAGCAAGAAAGACCGAGCTGGTCAACTAGGATACTTGAATAGGTGAGAGCGCTCAGCTATGTGCGGCGCGGCAGCAAAATGGGTCGACTATCTCGACGATATCATCAATACCGCCGGTTGAGCCTGGTCACGACCGGCAAAGAGCCGAGGTAGATGTCACAGAAAGAGAGAGGCCTATACCCAGCAGTGGGACAAAGAAAGCTGCGGATGATAACCATAACGAAACAAATTAGTTGAGATTTACTGTTTCTTGGGTTTGAAATGATTGTTTGCTACAATATTTGTGTACCGTTTCACATTGAATTGGGGCTAATATTTTTATGGCGCACTTACTATTACTTATCTACCGATTTTAGACCATTACTGTCTTTACAAAAGTGAGATAGCTCAACCAGATCTACATTTTGTATAACAGCTGTCGAAATTAAAAGTAGTTTATCTCCGTAACTGTCAACTTTTGATCAATGCTATCTTCACGAAAGTGAGATAGCTCAATCAATCAGATCTACATTTTGTATGACAGCTGTCGAACTTAAAAGTAGTTTATCTCCGTAACTGTCAACTTTTGATCAATGATATCTACACGAAAGTGAGATAGCTGAACCAGATCTATATTTTGGATAGAATTTTTATTTCAGCTGTCGAACCTAATAGTGGTTTATCTTCGTATTACTGTCTTTACAAAAGTGAGATAGCTAAACCAGACCTACATTTTGGATGACAGCCATTAAACTTAAAATATCTTAATGTAGATATCTCCGTAAGGTTAGCTACCTACATTCATTAACTTTCGCGGTACGAAGTTCGCCGGGTCCCTACCAGAGTATATACATAACTTTTAAGAATGCCATGTATGTATAGGTATTCTAATAAATTAAAACTAAAAGAAAAATCAAAAATATTAATAAATAACTTCATAATTCCAGGTGCTCAAAAACTAGTGGAACATTTGCACAAGAAAGAAGTACCGATCGCCCTCGCAACCAGTTCCAGCAAGGAAAGTGTTCAGATGAAGATGCAGAACCACCAGCAGTTCCTGGAGCTGTTCCACCACTGCACCATGGGCTCCTCTGACCCTGAAGTGACAAAGGGGAAGCCTGACCCTTCTATCTTCCTGGTCTGTGCTTCTAGGTTTCCTGATAAACCTAAACCTGAAAATGTATGTATGTCCTTACCTTGTAGAAACTTATGTCATTCTCACATATTTTAGGGTTCCATACCCAAAGGATCCGTGGTGACCTAGAGGTAGTGACACCCGCCTTACAATCGTGAGGTTGGGTTAGGTTGAGTTCAAATCCCGATCCCGTACTAATGAGTTCTTTGGAATTTATGTATGGAATACATGGATAACACCACTGGCTTTTCGGTGAAGGAAAACATTGTGAGGCAACCTGCATGCGTCCATAGAAGAAATTGGATGGCATATGTGAATCCACCAACCCGCACTGGGCCAGCGTGGTGGATATAGCCCAATCACCCTTCGTGGGTAGGCCTATGTCCTGCAGTGGACTATTAAAAAGGCTGGTACAGTATACCCAAAGGGTAAAAACGGGACCCTATTAATAAGACTCTGCTGACTGTCCATCAGTCCGTCTTTTTGCACCAGGCTGTATCTCATGAATGGTGATAGCTAGAACATTGAAATTTTCACAGATGACGTATTTCTGTTGCCGCTATAACAAAAAATACTAAAAACAGAAAAAAATATATAGGGTTATTTCTAATCAATTAGCATCCTTTTAGGGGCTTATTCTGTACATCAAAAGCTAACAACTTTTGTCATACCTTCGGGCCTATACGAACTTACTTGACTCTTTTTTAATGACTCTTAATAACTCATACAAACATTTATTTCAGTGCCTGGTGTTTGAAGATGCAATAAACGGTTTAAAAGCGGGCCAAGCCGCAAACATGCAAGTAGTCCTAGTTCCCGACCCGCGCATCGACACAGCGCAGTGCAGCGGCGCCACTCTGCTCCTCAGATCTTTGGAGGAATTCCAGCCTGAGCTATTCGGTCTACCTCCATATGATGACTGAATTGACCATCCCGCACACAACTGGGGCCTAATGTTCGAACAATCGCAAACAGGCGTAAATAGGCCAGGCCTCAAAATAGGTTATAGGCACATATTTTGGGTGCAACATTGTGCGGAATAGGCATGATGACTGGGTAAAAAAAACATTATTATAATTAGGCTGTTAGTTAGATTATCAAAAAATATTGGTCATGTATTTTTACTTTATTCAATCTAACAATAAAATATGACAAAAATAAACCTTGTCAAAGTTCGGGAGTGGGGGCTCGTGACGTCACTTCTCTGACAAAAGTCTATAGTTCTATACATTTGTATGTGACTCGTGTCGTCACGCAAAACTTTAAAGGTTACATCAGATACAAAAAAAATGTGTCTAATATTTTTTATAATCTATCTAACTGACTAATTATATTTTTTTAGTCATCTATTAGCCGTGGTGGTCAAGAGGTAGTGACACCCGCCTTACAATCGTGAGATCGTGGGTTCAAATCGCCGGACCTGAACCAATGAGTTCTTTGGAATTTATGTAAGGAATTTCACACCACTGGATTTTCGGTGAAAGAAAACATTTTGAGGCAACCTGCATACGTCCGTAGGAGAAATTCAATGGCGTATGTAAATCCACCAACCCGTACTGGGCCAGCGTGGTGGATATGGCCCAATCACCCTTCGTGGGTAGGCCTACGTCCCGCAGTGAACTATTAAAAAAAGGCTGGTACAGTATAGTCCACAGCCCACTGACCTGTTAGGCTAGATGCCTAACAGGTCAGTGGGCTTAATTAGTTCTGTTTAATTTTTAATATTTTTACCAGGAAAGGTAGATTATGCATAGCATGATTTATTTACTAATAAATTTAATTTATGGACATGCCCATATTGCCCATAAAGGTGGCTTCGCGCCTAGTCACAGTAGCCGAAATAGTAAACTTATGACATGTGATTGGTCGAACACTATACCGCAGCTGTCTGACACCTAGTAGAATCCTAGAAGTAATAAAAGATCTACAACACATTGCATTTTTAAGTCGCTCATAATTAAGTACCTGCTACCGTCATAGGTAATCGCGCACGTCATGATCAATGATATTTTTTTTATCATTTCTGTAACAATGACCAGTAAGGATTTGATCCTTACCTCTAGAGAATTCTTAGTAAAATTTCATAGTTGCTAGTGATTAGAAAATTTTGCAGTATGTAGCCCATTCCTATCAACTTTTATTCGTGAGACTAGTATAGTTTTTAATAGAATTATTGAGGCTTTACGTGGAATACAATTTTTTGACCATGAATGACAATTTTTTTTCTCTCAGTCCAATACTGTGATCAAAAATGTCAATTCCATAATAAATATAGGGTTGCTAGTTTCGCCCTAATACTTACGCTCTCTAGTGTAAAATAATAATAAATAATTAATTTTTATTGTCATGAAAATAGTGTATGTAAAAAGCTGCCCCAAGAGTGTTTAGGCCGAAGGCCAGATTTTAAATACTTGATCATCAAGGAGCATATTAACCAGTGGAGAAAGTGCGCGGGGCGGCCTCGCTCACCATCGATAGGCGCTTTAGATGACTACCGACTAGGGATGCTCGATCCAGGTGTTTGTATCGATACTTTGGATTGCAATGGATCGCATCGCAGTGTATCGATCCGCTTGTTTCGATACGATATTTTGGATCGACCCGGTATCGTATTTTAAAAAATAGAACATATTGTCTTTTATACCATCAAAGTTTATTGTTTTAGGTACATAAACAATACTTATTTACGTCGGCCAACCTGTAAGTGGCAAAGTACACAGAAATAATATTTTCTAAAGCCGCTCTTTGTTGAGACGATACGATTGTGTGGTTTCGATACGATATTTGATCCAGTATCGTGTCAATAGTTAAAAAGATGAGTTATTGCGATACGATATTTTATTCAAAGTAGAACCAAGTCAAAAATATCGATATCGATATTTTGCTAGTAACATTTTTGGCACCACTACAAGAAATGTTGTCATTGCGTCATTTTGGCGTCAGCCAATTACAGCCAGCGGAGCTTATCTCTCCCCCCGCTTAAAATCGGTGACCTATTGTTTCAACAAAAACGGGGCCCATGCGCTGTCCAGTCTCCTCCATGTTGATCATTGAATGTACATTTTATTGCAGCTATTCATAATACGAGGGTCAAACTGAAAGTTCTTAGAACTGGCCACTTATAAACAATATAATAAAAAAATAATTCTATAATTTGAAAATAGAACTCTTTGCCAATATTACTGAGTATATACTTCATTCATTTGTCATTTGTTTTACGATTTGGCGGCAAATTGAAAATTGTCTGTGTCACGTCAACATGAATTTAACACGAGAAAATTTTCGTGCAATGATTTTTTATGACTTTCGATGTCATTTAAGTCAACAAGAAAGTTATGATAGACTACGATTGGCCTTTCACGATGAAGCCCCATCTCGTGCGACTGTTTACAACTGGTTTAATGAGTTTAAACGTGGTCGCACTAATCTCACTGATGATTTACGTGAGGGACGGCCTTCTACGGCGACGACTGAAGATAACATCTGTGTTGTGCGGCGTATGATAGAGACTGACAAAAGAGTGACCTATCAGCAGATTCGGACAAGCTTAGGCATCGGTATGAGTCAAGTGCACAAAATCCTACACGAACATTTAGCGGTCAGGAAGCTTTGCGCCCGGTGGATACCTCATAATTTGACTGAGGCTCAAAAACTCCATCGTGTGGATTGGTGCCGTAAAATGATTGAAAGATTTAACGGAGGTGACTCAAATGCTGTGTTCGACATACTAACAGGTGACGAAAGCTGGATTTACTGTTATGATCCTGAAACCAAAAGACAATCTGCTCAGTGGGTGTTTCCTTTCGAGGAGTTGCCAACTAAAGTGAAGAGAGATCGAAGTGCGGGGAAAAAAATGGTGGCCTCGTTCTTTGGAAGGATAGGTCATTTCGCGACAATTGTGTTAGAGGATCAAAAAACAGTTTCTGCAGAATGGTACACTACCAATTGTTTGCCACTTGTCTTGGAAAAAGTTCGAGAGAAACGACCTCGCAGTAGGATCCTCCTTCACCACGACAACGCCTCATCGCACACCGCCAAGCGAACGATCGACTATTTGGCGACATCAAACGTTGAATTACTGGGTCACCCGCCGTATAGCCCCGACCTCGCGCCTTGTGATTTTTATTTATTTTCAAAAATTAAAGAAAAACTTAAAGGAAAGCGGTTTATGAATGCTGAAGAAGCGGTGGCTGCGTATCGCGATGCCATTGAAGAGACCCCTAAGGACGAGTGGGCAAAGTGCTTTTCCCAGTGGTTCCATCGCATGCAGCGGTGTATTGACGTGAATGGACAATATTTTGAAAAGATATAATAAAACTAATAACTGGCTAATGTAATCAGTTTTTGATTTTCTAAGAACTTTCAGTTTGACCCTCGTAGCCAGTACAGAACCATAACTACAAATATTTTAAACATGCGACAAGTAAATCAATACGGTTATAAACAGTATTTACTTACTTTAATATGCAACACATATTTTTTTACACATTTTATATTTTATTTAGCTTACGCTAAAAGCGAATTTTCGAATGGGTCATCCAATTCTAGTCATAATTATTTTGTTGTACTTATTTAAGTATAAGAAGGTTCAATAAAATGATTTTACATTACTTGCTATTGGTTTTATTACAATAAAAATATTTACCTTAAAATTATAATTATAGTCCGAGTCACACAAGTTGGCGGAAATGAAGTTAGCTACAAGCTGCGCAATATCCAATCCTGACTGAAGCGCACACAAAGCCCCGCGTTGAATGGATATTGCGAACTTCATTTTCGCCAACTTGTGTGACGCCGGCTATACTCAAGTTGATAAAATACGTTGGTTGCTATTCTTGCCGCATAACTGTTGTTAGCATACATTTATTTTGCCGAAAACAATTGGCATACTTGTCTGCAGTAATATCGCGTTGCGCCCTAGGGTTCGCGAGTGGTAGCGCCACGTACGTTATGTTGCTAGCATTTTGAATTATGTATATTAATAGCCATACGCTACTCTACCTCTTTCAACCTCTTACCACCATGTACTTTATGGAAGCAGAATAATTATGAATTCCCTGGCAGTATTGAAATAGTTCCCGATTTTGGCCGTGCGCAGTTTACCTTGCGCGTATTCTTCTTTAGACTGTAGAGTTTGTGCAAAAAGAGAAGCGTCGTAGCTGGGGTCGCCCGTGCCCATTTGACTAACTTTGTTACGTTAACAACACTGCTCTGTCATTACTAGTACAAACTAAAAGTGTTTGATACTTGGTAGACACCAATTCGGTTTTCATTAGTATACTCGCGTTTTCAAGTAGTCGATACCTTGGCTGCTGATTAAAATCTTTTGTTAGTTCACCGTAACGCCACGACGGTTCTCTTTTTGCACAAACTAGCGACAGTTTTGCAACAAGAAGTGCAACCGATAACATCATACACATAAATATCACATTCTAAAGCCACATGATTTTCAACATAGACTATTACTATATTTTTTTACACTTGGCGTGGAAGAAATCGCTTTAAGCGATAAGGCCGCTAGTTAGAAACTTATTAGTTCTATTGTTTTTGTCTTTGTTACGAGAATCTGTTTTTATGTAATGTGATTGTCTAATAAAGTATTAGGCTCAGCGCAGACGGGCCACTGACCACAGCCACCGGTAGCGGCCGCGCGCTACCGCTACATCTGTATGTATGGCGGACACTAGAGCAGCGAGTGGCCGCCATCGGACACACGTGTGCGCCGCGTTTTAAGAAAATGTATTAAAAATCGTGTGAACTGCTTGTCGTTGGCCACCGGTCGCTGTGGTTGGTGGCCCGTCTGCGCCGAGCCTTATTGTTTGTTTTTTTTATTCAAATTTGGGTGGGTAATGAAAAATAGCAGAATTAAACCAAAGAGTGCAAAAATGTTCAGAAATTTACAATATTATGTAAATCAAGACCACAGACTCCACACTTCATTTATGAATCTTTCTATTATCCTGACACTTTTCACGATACTTATCTAATCCATAGTATGAGATGGTCAAATTTTTACGCGCTCTATAGCTAGCGTAAACTACATTTTCCTCGATTAGCATCGATTGTTTGTAGTTTCATTAACTCTGGCGTGTATATAAATACTCAACAAATTCGTACTAAGGGTACAGATCAAGAAACAGTTAATCTTTATAAGGTGGCAATCCAAACATCTCCGGGCGGAAGTCGTCCAACGAGTGCAGTATGAGGGTGGCGTCGGGTGCCAGCGAGCGGTCGAGGCGCGGGTCGGGCACCATCACCGCCTGCATGCCGGCCGCTCGCGCCGCGCGCACGCCGTTCACCGAGTCTTCGAATACTAGGCACTGGGGAAAAACGAATACATATTAAACTTGTATATTGTGACGTACCTAAACAGAGAGCCATCCATACCCATACATAACATAAAATCAATTGAGACATCCACCGTATGCCCAGTGCGGGTTAGTCTCTAGGATTATAACGTTCTCTAGAGATGATCAATGTTTTATAAGTTTAATGTGTAATAAAGATATTTTGAAATTGAGTGCGGGTTAGTGGATTCACGTTGCGTGTTTCTTCATGATGTTTTCCTTCACCGAAAAATTAATGGTTTGAAAATTTAAATAAGTTATGTAGAACTTAACTAGGTATGTGGTCCGTCCATGTCGAGATGATGATGATAGGATATCATCTCGCAAAGGAGTACTCCACCGGGCGAGGTGTTGTGCCCGGGGATGGCTATCCGATAGTGTATCATTAGGTCTTGATTTGGTTCGGCCATCGCTGTAAATTTCCTTAGCGCGATGCAGACTCCGGCTTCTGATTGGCTGAGACACGGCGATACGCCCTGTGATTGGCGGGCGGAAGAGCTCGAAGCTTAGCTAGCGCCATCTTGTAGTGAAGTTAGTCGCCACAAACTCATTAGTACCAGATCGAGATTTGAAATCATAAGCTTAGTTCGGGGTAGTATTATTACATCTTCTTTGGTTCGGGGGTAAAGTGCCCACTGCTCACACTGAGGCACTGGAGGCAAAAGCTGCCCCCAACTGAAGAACATCCAAGAACTGATAGGTACGAGACCTGGTCTGAACCCACCTCGCGCTTGTAAATCCACCGTTCTTCCACTAGGCCAACACGCACCTTAGTCTAATCAATTAATCTTTTAAGTACTTTAATTCGGAGTTGACGAGCGAAGAAAAAATGTAGCTACCTGTTCCGGAGACGGTTTGTCAGGAAACTTATTAGCCGCGACCAAAAATATGTCTGGATACGGTTTCCCTCTCTTCACTTCAGGGTCCGAGGAGCCCATGGTCTTGTATTCGAAGAGATCGAAGAGCTCCTGGTGGTTTTGGGTCTTCATCGCGTACGACTCCTTGCTGCTACTCGTCGCCAGCCCCATGGGGATGTTGTGCTCGTGTAGATGTTCCAACAGCTTCTTTACGCCTGGAAAATATTAACATAGGTATTACTAGTTGCGGATTTATGCATTTTCCGTCAGAGAGCCAGAGCTAGGTTAGTCCAGGTTTACACGTAAATTGAGACTACCTACAGTTGTTTCCGTATAGCTGTATACGTTGTATAGCGCCCCTGGCGAAAACGAGGAAGAACTATAATCCGACCCGTTAACTTAGTCCTCGCCTGTGAGGTACAGGGACGCCAGGGACTAAGTTAAGCGGTCGGATTATAACCAAAATGTATGGAGCCACACTCGAACGAGAAAGTTTAAATCAATTACGCAAAACCTGGACTAAGGGCTCAGTAGATATGGAAACAATTAATTTACTAAGCCTACAATTCAAGAACCTAGATTACAATATCATTACTCCATTTTTTGCCAATAATTTTATAGCTATATTGGTTTATGCTAAAGAGGGCTGTAGCCATTAAGTCAAATTACGTATTCATGTAGTGTACTTAGTCACAAATTTTTCGCCCCACTTAATCTGTCGCTCTAGACTTCAGCCTCAGCTGAAATATCTAGATAAATATATAGAATAGAAAATATATCGGTTAATCCGGCACTCGATGTAATGCAGACAAACTTATCTGCTTGTTTCTCTAAATCCGGGTTCGTCCCATAGTACCAATTTTCATAATGATTGTCTGAATCACCTCCTTTATATGAATACTAAATAGAACACTTGATGCTTCATCATCATCATGTCAGCTATAGGGGATCCACTGCTGAACGCTACCACTACATATTTCTAATAGAATCGATTGCAAAAGCAGCTTGGCTTTTGCTTTTTGTGTCTTCTTAGGCATGCCGGAGATAGCTGCGGAGTAGGTAGGTAAGTACCTAGGTATTCTACCAATCACAGATTTAAAAATAAACTCGGCATCTCGTCTCTCCTTTGTTTGAACAAAAGAGAACCTCCTCCATTTTAAATTTGTTGACAAAAAAAAACTAAAATCCTCACCAGACATAACTGTGCAATTCGGGAACAGCTCTTCAAAAATGGCCCTCGTCTCGTGGATAAATTCGTCTACGGACATCGGCAGCTCCAGGTCATCTATGATCATCTGTGAAAATTCCCTCGTCTGCTGGCCCATGATCTTACATTTCAACGCGAAGGTGAAGTCTTTTCCGTACCGACTTGCTACTTGCTGGAATCCTATTGAATACAGGTCTTCTGTGTCTGAAAGGAAAACAGATGCTTATAAATAAATAACACTTGAAACCTAACCCGCCAATGGCAATCAATGGCTCCAACTCGCAATAGGCCATACTGGTGGATGTAGCTCAATCTTTCTTCATAGATCATGTCGTATGTACAGTGGAGTATTAAAATAGGCTATTTGACAACATATGACCTATTTCACTTTATTTAAACTAAAATATGTCTAATTTTCGCAAATCGAACGAAATAAAATACGATATCTTTTTGATATTTTATCTGTGACGTAAACGCTCTAAGAAGGGCGGCAACTCTGGTGACGTCACGTGCTGGTAATCAAGAATTTCTCGATTGACTAATTTTATTAACTAACGTTATTTACTCGTGAGTGACGTCAAAGACCAGCGCCATTACAGAATGTCGTTTTTGGTAGGATCTTGAATATCTATTCTTTAACACTGATATTCATTGTTAATACAGTAGACCTCTCGGAAATATAAATGTAGTGTGCTTAGTATGTACTAACGAATAATTTAAAACGATTTCCAAAAACTAGTCAGTATTTGACTACGTCGAATAGCGAGTTGAGTAATTTTGATAATTACTCAACTCGCTGAAGGGCGAGGCCCCTTTTCATTTGTTCCCAAGATCTTCTACCCAACAAAACTATCTTACTATACTTTGACACGACATAAGTACATCACATGTTAGTGATGACATCTGGGTGCCACAACACACAGAACAGACTCAGTTACCCAAAGTATTTTTTATTACTCGTTTACCTATCTATTCGGCTGGGAATCGGCCTTGAATCGATGTCACTGCAATATTAGTAGTGCCATGGGCACAGAGTTTCTTCCCGTGGTCCTACCGAGTACTCTAGTAGTACTGCGGGTAGAAATTTCGCGCCCGTGGTAGGTGCACTAGTGGTAGGTACCTACATCTGGTAATACCACAGAAAACGAACTGAATCGATTGACTCCTTGCGTCGCTGATGCTGGGTACCTACTACGCTAGGGCAGTCAATATTTTCTATACAAATGGTATGCATGTTTATCCAACTGTATTGTTTTAATGTGTATACATGTATTTAGGTATTATGTATTGGAGCGATGTTATATAAAAGCCGAAAGAGATGAACTATAAAATCGCGAAATGTTATTTATAGTAAACTAACTAGCCGATACCATTTTATCGATTTCAAGGCTGGCTCTATAATTTTAATGAGCTAATGTTAATTTGGGTTATCGCCAGCCTTCCGCGCTTCGCTACTTCGCTCATAATAGTTAAGTACTTTTTTTTCAGTCGGTACAAAAACAAGATAGGGAACACATTTTACTACTAGAAATCATAATAGACAATTTTTGCCAATGAATGCTCATTGGCAAAAATTGTCTATTATGATTTCTCAAACCTCCTTAGCTAAGAGGTTTGAGAAATCAGAAGGCACGGGTGGGCTTTGCCCTACCTAGAAAACTTCCAAGTCAATTTTTTATAATGTTTCTGAGCTAGAGAAAATGTATAGCTACGCTAATGCATATGATATACAAATGTACATCATTGCGGAAAAACTGAAACAGGTAAGTACTTACTCAACAGTAGTCCATCCATGTCAAATAAAACGTGGGTCACAGGTTTAAACTCCATTTTATTAACAAAAAACCTTACTATTTTAGTATAATTTTTTACAACAAATTTATTAGAGTTATTTTACAGAATTCTAGAGCTGTGTAAGTATTGCGAACGGTCGATACCACTATTTTATAACGCGGTTTTATTTTTAAAGAATATTTTAGAGATATTTTACAGTATACAAGAGCTGTGCAAGTATCACGAACGGTCGATATCAATGGTAAAACTAATTAGCATCTTACGAGTAGATATTTTTCAATGCGAACATGTGACGTCACCCCGTCGATCTCGTAATTATCTTATCATACTATGAGCCGTTGTAAACATCCTGACCATTGACTACTTTTCTACTTAAATGTACAGATAAAAAAGTGAATCGCGGGGCGAATCGCCCAAGACTCTTTTTGAAGGTCCCCATTCGGCCCGCATTGTTTGGAGCGGGCCGAATGGGGACCTTCAAAAGAGTCTTGGTCGATTCGCCCCGCGGGACCAACCGCTTGCGAGGCGAAACGACGCAGGACTCAGCGATTCATTATCAATTATAACTGTAATGCGACCAAATTATAATTTGGTCAAAGATGTAACTAACTTTTTTCTTGGTAGTTTCTGAGTTTCGTTTGGAAATAAGGATGGTGGCTCCCTCAATATTTACATAATAATTAAGTAAATTGGATACAATGGTGTTATGTATGAGAGAATGAGCTTCGCTTCAGGAAGTTGTTAGTTATAGTTATAGATAGGTATAGGCCGAATCATATAAGTCGGCGGATTTGAAGTTAGCTACAAGCTGCGCAATATCCAATAAAAAATTAAAATAAATACTCCAAGTTGTACTTGTACTCGTCATTATTACAACTTTCACTGTGGGACCACGATATCGCAAAAAACAACTGTTGCATACAAAAAGTTCGTCGAAAGTCGATATAAAAATATAATTAGCTGATTTTGTCCTTCGCGATTTCGGAGTTAGTACCATAGTAAAAGTTGCCCACAGAAGCCAGCAAAACTACGTCTGTTGACATAAATATACAGGGTTATTACTGGTAATCAATTGGCATCCTTTAAGGGCTTATTCTGTACCTTATTCTATCAAAAAATAAGTGCTGTTCCATAGAAAAATATCCTTCACCCTCGACAAAATGTACGGAACAACTATTTCTTTTAGTTTTAACAAAAGTCGCAGAACAATAGTTGTTAGTTTTGATGTACATAATATGATGCTAATTGATAACCAGTAACGAAAGGAACTAGTCGAACGAAGTTATGAAAATAATTATGATAGAATCAACCAAAAGCTTTCAGACAGATAGTGACAAAACGATTGTTTGCAAAGATTATTTTTTCGCTATTCACATAAAAGTAATGAAAATAATGCATTCTCATTTATTGCTGGCACTGCTAGAGTTTTCATGATGCACACGAAAACTTAAACGTATACAAAATTCCTGCCCTTAACCCACTAGGTGGGGTCGGGTTCACCCTATCATATGGCGTATATAATTATTGACTATTTTATTTATGAAACTTACGCACTATGCGGTTAAACCGTAGACCAAAAAAATATATTTTACTGTGTCTGTGACCAGCTAGCTTAGCATACCTACAAGACCACGACAAGAGTTTACCGACGTGTGCAAAGGTGACAGATAATGCTTTATCATAACTATGTCACGTTCTGACACGTCGATAGCATTATTTTATGGTCCGTATGTTAAGCCCGCAAGTGTGTATAAAAATAACTTTCATTTTTCGTAACATATTTTTGCTAGCGGTCGACCGACTCTATACCTACCTATACGGACGGACTTACCTACGTAACTATCTAACCATATCGCATTTTTCGATACTATAGTAAAAAACATGATAATAAACTTTAAACTTCACTAAAAAGTGACAAAACTGATTAAAACATATTCTGTCTTAAATATTTACTTACTGATATACGAGTTATTAAATTATACAAATCATACGAAGAGTTAAAATTATTTTTAAAAATAAGCATAATATGGCTAAAACAAATAAAAATGTGAGCTGAATTTCCATTTTCCTTACATTTGAAATATTTACAGAAAACAAAATTTATATTCAAATCAAATATAAAAAATTGCAATTTACTTTAATCATTTAAATTTTTAAGAAGCCCTTATAGCAAGCTTTCCAATGATGCATTTATCATCTTGGTTAGATTTTTCTCTGAATAATATACCTACGATATTTTGTGGACGTCTCTTTCTACATCATTTGAGTGCGATGACAAAATTTGTTCGCACGACTTATTTATAGACTACAAGATACAAAGTTATCATATGATCACTCATCAATCACGTTGCGTGAAATCATAAAAACATTATCACGGTGTCATAATATGATATCTTCAATCAGATGATAGCAATCTTTCAAGTGCTATCGAGCCATCACATAAATCAAGTACTAAATCCCATCTAGATATCAAAAGCTTAGATAAGCCTAGATCCGAGATAAGTGTACCTACCCACTCATGACGACTGACGTGATTATGACTAAGGCTTTATTGTTACTACCAAAGAAGATATAATAATACCACGTATAGAACGGCCACTCGATACCCCCCACCCGTTTGAGTCTTCCTCACTTCCACCCCGCGTCCACGGACAGATTTTGCAAACTGCGCGCGGGCTGCACAGGCTGGTGATTTCTCCAACATAAAATACAGAGACTGTTACAATGAGGAGGACTTGTGCTGTTTATGGTTGTATGGCAACAATGCGTGACAAGACATCATTTCATTATTTCCCTTAAGATAAAATAAGGTACTTACAGTTGGTACAGTTCAAATAAAACGCATGGTTAGGGCAGGCGGTAATGGGTAATTAAAACATAAATAAATAGAAAATGTAAATAACATGAAAATAGAAGAGAGGAATATAAACCATTGGCTAAATAATGTTTACTAAAATTGTCATGGAGGCAATAATGCAATATATATCTGCTTTTTGTCGAGTAAAAGTGACATAAGTATAAAAATGAAATAAGAATACAAAATGTCAGTTATACTTAGGTATTATTTTTTGCCTTTTTAGATGGCCTAAATTATTTTTCTTCTCTCTATTGAGACCTCATACAATTGCCACCCAAATTCACCCAATAAAACATGATTAATATAGAAATAGAGGTACAGTGCAAAGAATTAGTACCACCACCATCGTCTTCTCTAGGAACCTCAAACAACTATCCTCCAAAAGCTGGCAGCCCAAACAGCTCAGGTTTGAACTCCTCTAAGCTGTTCAGCACTTGCGTGGCTTCGGCTGTGAGGGTTTTGGGCATCCTGGGGTCCGGCACCATCACGACTTGCATGCCGGCCGCTCGAGCCGCTAATACTCCGAAATTCGAGTCTTCAAATACTAGACACTGAAAGGAAATAAAAAGAAATCTCTGGTAAAGGTAAGCTCGTACAGGCCGGACAGTTAGCCTAGCATAGGGTATCAGTTTTGAAGCTCCCTGAAGGCCTCTGACATGGCTAATAAATCATTTACTGCCTCGGTAGCTCAGTGGTTAGTGACCCTAACTTCTGGGTCAAAGAGGCATGGGTTCGATCCCCACCCAGGGCAAATATTTATGTGATGAACATAAGTGTTTGCTCTGTGTCTGGGTGTTATTTAGTTACTATCTATATAAATATTTATTTAAAAATAAGTAAATGTAGTATACTCGTATCAGTCTCTGGCAGCCATATCACAAGCTTTGCTTAGTTTGGGGTCAGAGGCTGTGTGTAAGATGTCCCAAAATATTTATTATTTATTTATTTACTTTGATACAGGCCAAATCATACAAGTCGGCGGATGTGAAGATAGCTACAACCTGCGCAAAACCCAATCAACGCGCAGCGTATTATATGAGCTTCAGTCAGGATTGAATATATTAACTTAATTAAAAACACTCACTAAGCATAATTTTGGCGCGAGCGAAGCAAGCATGACATCGATATACCTATCGTCATTGCGGGTCTAAAGCAACTTAACTAGGTTTATTTTTATTTGAACTTAATAAAATAAATAAACTTTTTATACCAAGGCTTGGCTAGAAAATTCAACTATGGAAAAATCACTATCGCTACATAGTATAAAACAAAGTTGCTTCCCTGTCTGTCTATCCCTGTGTACGCTTATATATATATTCAATACTACGCAACAGATTTTGATGCGGTTTTTTTTAATAGATAGAATGATACAAGAGGAATGTGTGTATGCATAATACACCCGTGCGAAGCCGGGGCGGGTCGCTAGTGTATTTATCACAGACATTTTATAGAGAAAAAGATTTGAGGTTTTAAATTTAGTAGAGATAAGTTTTTACCTTTGCTGGCTGGGGTTTGTCAGGGAATCTATCAGCAGCAACCAGAAATATGTCAGGCGAAGGCTTCCCTTTTTTCACTTCGGGGTCCGAGGAGCCAAAGACTTTAATATTGAATAATGAGAACAGCTCCTGATGATGTTTGTTGGTCTTCATCTCATATCCCGTCTGGGTGGAGCTTGTGGCTAGAGCTATAGGAATATTGTACTTGTGCAAATGTTCTAAAAGTCGCTTTGCACCTGTAAATTACAAAATTACAACAATGACACACAAAAAATTTGTAGAGTAACTTCTTCTGTACATAATAATATTATCATTGATCAAAGTAGAGACACACCTGGTAAAAATCTTTTCGTAGTAGATAAATAGTTGAAATAAGTTTATTTTTAAATACAGAGTTAAATAGATGAATAGATAAAAAAGTTGAAATAAGTTTATTTTCTAAATACTGTGAATTTTTATCCTGGTCGAAGTATGACGTTCCAAAGTGAGTTTGGATCAAATGTATGGGTAGAAAAAGAAATATGTCTCTTTCTCCTAATATCAAACTTAAAAGAAATATTTACTCACCCGGGAGTAATTTACTGTCGGGGAACAATGCTTCATATTGTTTCTTCGACTCCTCTAAGAACTGTTCCACTGTCAATGGCAACTTAAGCTGGTCAATTATAATCTCCGCAGTCTCTATGGCTTGACGGCCCATTAAATTAAGTTTAATCTCATAGGTGTAGTCTTTTCCATACCGAGAAACTATATTTTGGAATGCTTCTGTATATAAATCCTCCGTATCTATGAATTAATTAGAAATTATAAATGGGCATGTTCTCGGATCAGTTTGTTGCTTATTGTTTTTGTTTGATATATAACGAAATGATGATGAAAGTTCATAAAAAGTTAGAGTTCGGATTTTGGGGTTATGTTAGGTAAAATATTTTTGGTTCGCAAAATGCGATTGTTGAAGCGATTAAAATATTTGGTTTTATTACTTCTAATAAGATAAAGATGATATGGTATTAAGAAACACGGCTAGACCTTTAGTAAAATTGATGATAAGAATGAATACTTACTCAATATTAAACCGTCCATGTCAAAGAGTACGTGAGTAACAGGTGTGAACGCCATTATAAATGACTAATAAATTAATTATTTACCCAGTCGAGCACCAAATAAAACTTTTTAAAGAAAACAATCTATTTTCGTTTTATTATTTTGAAGCTCCCTCGCTCCGTAATCCGTAACGTGTGACAGTGTGACCATAACTAATATTTTTAAAATATTACTATTTATAGTGTGACCATCTGTGTTGACGATTTTTCTTCAACTTACCCATTTCTTTGTAAAGGGTCTCTCAGACAGCTGCTGGCAAGGTGAGCGCGGCCGCGCGGCTATGATATCTATCCACAAATCAAATTTTGTTTTTTTTGAAAAACCGATCTTTGTGATTTCAGTGCGTGCGATTAGCGATTTTGGAGAGATTTTTGGTAGAGTCTGTGGTCTGTTGGTAGAGTCTTACGAGGTTGGCGTAAGTCAGATTTTTTTTAAGGTGCCTCGGATTTTTGTGTAATGGTCGTGCTGCTGGTAGAATATTATTATGTTTCATACTAAAAATCGTTGGTTTCTGACACCCAGTGTGACAGTAGTTTTTCTGTTTACATTAGTATACTCAGCGCCACACATACTGAGAAACACAGATAAACGAGACGCCCCTGCGCGCCAGGGCACACCCGCCCGCCAATCTCATGCCTCCCGCGCGCTCCCTACCCACTACGATACGCGGCATCGGCATTGTGCACACATGCGCAATATTTAGCCAATTACGGCGAAGTTTCATCTGCGGCTAACATCTCATCTGCCGATTTGTATGGCGCTTAGTATAACTTATTCAAACATCAGCATTTTTTTTAGGTATGTTTGCGAAGTATTTTGGGAAAAGTGTATTTTGATTATATTCGGATAAAATAGGTGGAAAATAGTGAAATATACCGAAAAGTTTTTTGAGATGATGATGTTTCTGAAAGGAGATGTCCACAAAATGTATGGAGGCTGGTATAATAATAATCAAAAATTCTAACCACAACACTCGTTACATTTCAAGAAAGTTCATATTTTTCTGAGTCTATTACATCAGTTAAAAACAAAAAAGAGCCCTCCGATTTTTTTTTAAAATTAATTTTGAATTTATCAAGATGAATAAATATATTTGGCTCAATGTGAAGTTTATCTCTAGCAATCCTGGTTAAGTAACCTCCAAATTGTGAAGTAGAAGCAGTTTTACCAATTAGACACACTTTTTAAATGTTTTTTTATCACATTGTACCTTAGAGTATACATAACTAAAGTATAGAGCGCTAGTATGCAAGTGTGACCAGTAGGCACGGGTAAGACCATCATCCGCGCCGACCGCTAGCACCACCATTCACTAGACTGAAAACAGTGTGAACGCACGCGATTTTAATCTCACTTTCTTTAATTGAAAACGGCGAAAAAGATGGTGAAATGTGCAGTGCAATCTTGCAAAAACAACACCCGGAAACACACTAAACAGAAATCTAATATCATATACCACAGGCAAGCATTATTTTATTATTGTTTTGATAAAATTGAAATGACGCATCGGGGCATGACGGGTTCGCGAGAGGCGAGGACACTTGTACTCCCTGCACTGCCCCGCGTTCCGCATCAGTAGGTAGTGATGGGACGCGTCGACATCTGAGTCGATAACAATATTTTTTAAAATAATGTGTCATAATTGCTGAGTTATGACTTTATACTGTGGTAACTTATGCGCTCGCCGGCTTTGCACAACGGACAGACAAACTTATCACTGTTTTTCTGTTTCCACCAAGGGAATATTGACACACAGTTTATGATACGGCGCGTTGCATTTGGAGCATTTAATTGACCTAGAAGATGTGAGTGTCTTCTGACAGGCTGTGCATGTATTACCACTCATAGTGCAAACAGTGATTTAGTAATTCAGTTAGTCGTAAAAAGTGTCTTCACAATATTGTAAACAGTGATCACATAGTGCCTCGCTGAATATTTTATACCAGGGAGAATAGGACAGACAGATCCCCGCAATCAGGTCAGTGAGCGAGTAAGCGAATGCGTTCGCCGTTTATCAGCTGATCTGTTGTGACTTGCAAAATTTCAAATGTTTTGTTTTGATAATCTGGCTTACTTGCGAGTTATAAAGGTGAATCCAATAGATTATCAGGATATATCAGGACCACTGATTCACTTTTCACTTTATTTTAGCACTATATGCAATTACTTTATTAGTTTACAAATAATTCTCTGACGAGATCCAACTACTTTTATGGCAGACGTCAGGCGACGACAGATGACGTTAGGTATAGCGTTAACTTAAAGTACCTACATAATTGTGTAATGTTACGATATCTCGTCTACAATGGAAAATTGATTTTGAAGATTTTAGTGGGTATCGAATGGAGTAAAATTAAATTTAAAAAAGTGACAGTGAGAGATACATTTTTGTAATAATTGTACAATTTAACGTGTCATCCGAGCCACGGTAGCGCTCAGTTGGAAAATGCTACCCACGGTAACACATCCAAATACTGACTGACTGAAAATACAGGGTCCTACAAATATAGTATAAAATATATAAAGGATAAACCTACTCAAAATACTGAACAACTTTCCTAAAAAAGGGTTGAAATATAAAAAAAAATATTGTTTTCTTATTTTTCAGATTTCCAAAAGACCGAAAACGGATTATCGCTTTAAAACAAACATATGGAATTAAGTTTGCTCAGTACGCTGATTGATTTGATTCCTTAATGAATCCCTTAAAATATATACCTACTTATACTTATAGATGTTATCGCACGAAATATAATTATTTGTACTTGTTTGTACCGCGCTGAACCTGCATCTATCGACAACAAAATTAGTTTGCGTTGCCCGCGTGCCCATCCCTAGGAATCGCCAATAGATATATAAGTAGCTATACTTCACCTGCCTACGACGCGCACTGGGCGTCTAGTGCGGTGCTAGCGCTCTATACTTTAGTTATTTATACTCTAAGCATTGTACCTACTAACTGGTCACACTGGTAGGTTTAATTTTTAATTATGACAATTTAAAGATGAATGTGGAAGAATAAGGAAGTTTCCCGTTGTCTAGTTTTATTTTTATTAAATTACACTAAGTCTGCATTAAATTATGGTGTTTTTATTTATCAATTATCTTCAAAAATGACGGAGTTATGAATTTTGAAACATGACCGCACGAAATCAAAAAACCTCGCGACGGATTTACGCGTGTGACGTCATTCGGCTCCAGAGCCGCGCCGTGGGTTAGGCGGGAGTAAGGAAAAAAGGAAATAAAGTGCTTCATTCTATGCCGGGTATTTTTCTAAGCCACGAATACGTTCTAGAATATCATTGTACTTATCTTTATGTTATGATCAACATTTACTATGGGACTAACCCCCCAATATAACGAATAAAAAGTCAGCATTCCCATAATTTTGTCGTGAGTAAATGAACTTTATATCTAAATGGAACAAGACTTGGTGTACGTGTCTAGTGTACTGCAGTTTTTAGATCTGTATCTATTAACTAGTAGCTCTCCAAACAGTAGACCTCGCAAGTATACATTTTCTTGAAATAAGTTCTCAAAAATGCACAACTTTCACAGGTAAATATGTTCTTAATCATAAAAATGGTAAGGTTCTTTACTAAGATATTATTGTAAATGATGGCCAAATTTTACTATGGAACTAAGTAAGTTCGTATAGACCGGGTGGCTAGCCCTGGTGTCAGAGTTTGGGACTGATCCCCTATACAGGGTTAGCTAGCTAGAACTGGTGAAGCGTAATATATTTTGTTCTAATAAAATACTTTAGGTAACTTTTTCAAAGCTTTTATTTTCTAGTTCCTATAAGTTGTCAAGTGCGTGTCGAGACATGCGTATGATAGGCTTCCGTAGACGTGACGATGATTATGATGATGATAAAAACCAATTTTTAAGATGGTTGATTACTAGGAAAACGTAATTTAGTATGAATTCTTGGTTGCCTGGAAGAATTCGCTTAAAGTGATAAGGCCACCATTTAGAAACCTATTAATTGTATTGTTTTGTCCCTGTAATTTTTTATGTTATGTGGTTTTCTAATAAAGTGTTATTGTTTGTTTGTTTGTATGAAATATACATGTGAGGTCGATGACCTCTAATGTTTAAAAATTTTTTTTTTCTTCAAAAATTTATGATTCCACAGTGCTCAAAATAATTTTAGGGAAAGTTTTTAAAATGGACTGTAAACGACGTCCGTTCGTTACACGGACATAACGAAGTTTTAAGGGTTCCTCGTTTTACTACGAAACCCTAAAAATTACTGAACAAAGTGACAGCTGTCCATACTAGGATGACATGGCAGGTCTCAAAGTGACAGCTGTCAAACTTAAATGCGGTTTATTTCTGTAACTAACGATTTTAGACCATTGCTGTCTTCACAAAAGTGATAGAACTAAACAAGATCTATATTTCGGATGACAGCTCTTTAAAGTAATTTATCTCCGTAACTGTCGTTTCTAGACCGTTACTTTAGGCACAAAATTGATAGAGCTCAACGAGATCTACATTTCGGATGACATCTGTCATGCCACTAGTATGAATTCTATAATAATATGCCATATAATGGCAGCTGTCACTTTGACATCTGTCATTTTCGGAACTAAAAAATAAGTCCTAAAAAACCTATTACCTAAAATGACTTTATAAGAACAAATATTAGGCTGAGAAGTTTTGGATAACCCTATACAGGGGAATAGTCCCATAGTAAAAGTTGGTCATAATATACAATGATATTTTAGGACAGAATATTGTAATTATGAATATATTTGCCTGTGCAAGTTGTGCAATTTTGAAAACTGATTACCAGAAAATGTTCACCAAAATGTATTCTTGTGAGGTCTACTATTTGGAAAACTACTAGTCAATAAATACAGATGTAATAACCGCAGAACAGTAGGTACACACGCCAAGTCTTGTTCCATTTAGAAATCAAGTTCATTTACTCACGACAATATTATGGGAATGCTGACTTTTTATTCGTTATATTGGGGGGTTAGTCCCATAGTAAATGTTGATCATAACATAAAGATAAGTACAATGATATTCTAGAACGTATTCGTGGCTTAGAAAAATACCCGGCATGGAATGAAGCACTTTATTTCCTTTTTTCCTTACTCCCGCCTAACCCACGGCGCGGCTTTGGAGCCGAATGACGTCACACGCATAAATCCGTCGCGAGGTTTTTTGATTTCGTGCGGTCATGTTTAGACATCCATAACTCCGTCATTTATTAAGATATTCGAGTAATTTTTTCATTGTATCTAATAAAATTCTAACGTCTTTTAATGTATTTAATTATTTTTAGTTTTTATGGCAAAGGAAACTTCCTTATTAGCTACGAATGGAAGTAAAATAACGATAGAAGCACTTTATTATTGTTAAAGTAGAAAAAATATAAAGCTATATTATTACTTTTCACACAATTTATTTTTCACGTTTAAAAAAAAATGGAGGGATGAAAAAATCTAAATTAAATATTTTTGAGAAGCCCATAAGACAAGCTTTCATATGAAGTATATATCATCTTGGTTCGATTTTTCTTTGAATAATATACCACTCGTGGACGTCACCTTTAATCTGGTCACACTGCTTACACCTGTCAACACAACGAAAAGTAAATTTTTTGAGGTGCTCGGTATTTTTCCTAAATTTAATCTGGTCACACTGCTTACAACTGGTAACACAATTTGTGTTGTGTTGTTCTATTTCACGCGTTTGTCGTTTTATAAAATTCTTATTGTTTACATCTATTTCAAATGAATAAACTCTGTAATCTGTCGAGGATTCAGCATTCCATTATTGTTTATCTTAACAAATAGCATCTTCAATTAGTTGGCGCATTTTGGGGAGGCATATGAGATGGATGGTCCTGGGATGAGCTTGTTCCAGGGAGCTGCCAGTATCCACATTAACAATAGCGCTCAGGACAGGCTTGAGGAGCAGGAGGAACTGGAAGACCAGAAAAGAAGAAATGAAGAGGTAGGTGTCTAGTTTGCACTTAAAGACATAACGGTTTTTTATGATGTGCACAGTGCTTAAGGTTTTTTATCATAACTGCAGGCACTGAAAGTATGATAATACTACCTCAGTACACACGCTGTAGGCTAAACACTGTTGGACATGAATATCCCCTGTGTAATTTCAAATTGTCATTGGAAGCAACTAACAACCAGTGTGGTCATAACAGCATTTGGTGTTAACAGATCGTCTACATTCTGAGTGAATAAGAACATCTTATTTGCTATATGCTTAATATCTTTTATTCTGTAGTACTCAGACTGTTGATTCTATTACTAAACTTTTTCTGCTTCATCTAGGCTATGCTGTATCAGCAGAATTATAATGAGTTTAATTAAAATTTTGATATTTCAGTTGCAACACAAACTCGCCAATGCGTTTGATGACCTGCTGGACGATGATGAGGCCAGTTCTGTCAATAGTAGTGGGAACTTTACCCTGGATGCAGCTCAAAATAATGGTAAATAACTATTTAAATATCTAAATAAAAAAAGTACTGCCAAATGCACAAAACACGTTATACATGATATCATTGCAGGACCAATCGTCACATTCTGAATAAGAAGTAATGCTTACTTTTTAAATGATCCTGCATATAGCTAGTAGCGTGCTAACTGTTATTGTCAAAAAAACTTATTATATGTAGGAAACATTATTAGAATTAAATTGATCACAAGAAACCCAAAAAAAAGCCACTAAGATATCATTTACTTTGTTGCAATAATCCTTGCTAGCTGAGCTTGTTAACAAAATGACATTAAACATCAAACAAAATCTCACAGGCTCTACTCCATTTGTGTAAAATACTTGAATTAATATTTTAAATATTTTGGGACATCTTACACATGGCCTCTAACCCCAAACTAAGCAAAGCTTGTGAAAAATGACATTAAACATCAAACAAAATCTCACAGGCTCTACTCCATTTGTGTAAAATACTTGAATTAATATTTTAAATATTTTGGGACATCTTACACATGGCCTCTAACCCCAAACTAAGCAAAGCTATATGGCTGCCAAAGACTGATATACTACATATACTTATTTTTAAATACATACTTATATAGATAGTAACTAAATAACATAACAGACACAGAGCAAACACTTATGTTCATCACATAAATATTTGCCCTGGGTGGGGATCGAACCCTCTTTGATCTTTGAACGCCTCTTTGATCCAGAAGTTAGGGTCACTAACCACTGAGCCACCAAGGCGAGGTAATTTGTAAATTATAATTGTCTTGACAGATAAACACTAATTACTCTACACATCAAATCATATAGGCACATCAGTACACGCTGCTCTACAATAGTAAACTAATAAATAAATCTGACTTTTGCAGGTAAAACCAGGACAGGCCTACCGCCAACATACATAGAATCATTGAACCACTTAAAGGAGCAAGCGTCAGACTCCCCCAAGGCTTACTGCGAGACCCCCAAGAACCACCTGCCCCATCTGCGGCTTCAAGAGGAGCCGGTAAAACTGCAGTTCAGCCCCTACGGAGCGGGAGATGGACAGAACAATTACTATCAGCAGGAATTTAGAGGTTTTATTTTTTTAGTGATTATGATGATGATTATAAATAGAGAATACGTAGAGAGAAACTATTCTGGCTAGTGAAATATGTGATTACTAATTTTCATATTAGTATAACTAATTTTTCTATTTTAACATAGTTTTACTACAAATATACAACCGCTGTTATGTATTTTATATTTTATGATTTATATAATTTTAACATTTGCTGTATTTTCAGGACATATGAATGGAATAAATAACTACGATGCAAGACAAGAATACATGAACTATGAGCAATTAAAAGTAATGTATGAGGTAAGAACTGAATTTTTTTGTAACAGGGAGGCCTGTGGTATGGGATATATTCATCCTCGTTAAATCATCTTTTTATGTGTCCATAATTGCACATAGGTTTTAATACTGAATTTCATTTTGTTAGTTAATAAGTATCAATATATCAGACTAGTAGTTCTCCTTATAGTAGACCTCGCATCTGTTTAACTGAATTTTCATAATAGCCCAGGAGGTAAGGGCAAAAAATGCAACTACTTTCTAAAAGCTGAAATTTTGGTATTAGGTTGTCATGGTGGTGTACAACAATACCCCGGAGTCAGTCAGCTGGGATGCTTAGCATTTGACTTCGACTTGACGAGACCCAGTGTGGAGATGCCCATGTGAATTTAAAAAAAAAATTTTTTTAAAGATGCTCTTCTGTTTCACATAACAATAATAATAAAGAAATATGTTTAACACACCTTAGCACATAGTGGGTACATAATTTAAAACTTATTTGCTGTACCTACCTATACATCACAATTTTCATATTTTCCAATGAGCTAGATATTAGAAACTGAATATAATTATTATAATGTCAGTAAGTTGATCTGGTGATGGAGCCACAATAACAACAATCAAGCAATCAGTAACAGAATTTTGTAACAGATCTTGGACACCATATAATGTCCAGAAACTGTTACAAAATTAATCAACACAACAACTTACAACTATGTACTTTGAGATATAAATAACTAGGTATTTTGCATATAGAATGTGCATTGAATGTGGTTTTTTAGTTTTGAACGTCTTGCGTTTTGATTTGAATGTTTTGCTTTTTGAACACTGCTTTTTTATTGTTTTGCGGTTTGAACATTTTGCATTTTGATCATTTATTGTACTTTTTGCGTCTTAAACATTTTGCGTATTGAACAATATACATATTAAATAAACATTATGCGCTGCGACAAATACAGGTCTGATCAGGTAATAATTTATTTATTTATTTACAATAAATAAATAATGTAAGTAAAAGAACGATAGTAGCACATTAATATGGCTAAAACAGAAAAAATTGTGAGCTGTATTTCCGTTTTCTATCCAATTTATTTTTATCATTAAAAAAAATGGAGGGATGAAAATATATAAATATTTTTGAGAAGCCCATAAACCAAGCTTTCAAATGATGCATATAGCATTATGGTTAGATTTTCCTTTGTTACAGATGCGAGTAAAAGAATGTCAGCAACTCGCGGGTCAGATGGAAAAACTGGATTCCGAAATCGAAGGGCTCCGGGCGCGACTCGCGGCCGCGCTGGCCGACCGAGACAAGGCGGACTTATCGCTGCAGGAGGCTCATCATCTGCTTGGTATGTTGGAGTGCTAGGTATACAGTTATCCAGAACCGAACCGAGGTGGTTCAGACCATCATTATGAACAACTTTTACTATGGTGCCAAGCCGGAATTCGTGAAAAAAAACAGCATTTAGTTGATTCCGAGTTGCAGTTTTGTATGGACTAAAAAATGTTTAAAACAGACGATTTTTTTTACTGATGTAGCTTGTCTAGTCTGTAAGACGCCCTGTGGACACCTTGAACCAATGAATTATACTCCCAGATTACACCCAGCTATTTTGTATGTATTGTACTAATTTATATTCTGTGTCTATGACATGGAGGAGACTGGTTAATATGCCAAGGAGCATATAGGATCTAACATCACATTTAACAAAGCTTTTGTTATGCGATATGATAATCAGTTTGTCTTATCTTCAGCATCTAAGAATAGGGTATTTTACTATGAACGAGAAAAATCTGTAAATGTATTTTTGAGATAGGTTAAAAAGCAATCGAAAAAGGTGCGTTTTAGATCATAAAATAACAAAATAAATTTTAAAAATCAATACAAAATATTCCGTCTTTTTGATATGTGCATAAAATAGTCGCCGCTATGTTATGACGTCATACGGCTATGTAAACATTGAATAGTTGTCCGGTGTTTGTACACTAGTATTCCAGAAACAGCTCACCGACGATAGCTCATTATTAACCATTTATAATAACTCATTTTCAACTTAAATCTCAAACTTACAAACAAAGACACTTTCGTGAAAAATATTTACGTGCATTGTTTACATAGCATAGTGACGACATTCATGACCACAGTAGAATAATGAGATCCATCGTTTTCGGAAATTACGCGCGAAATAATGAAATTGTAAAACTAAAATGCATTTTTACAACACTTAACTATTGAATTATTTTTTTTGTATTTTTTTAGTGGTTTATTAGACCAACAGGATCTAATAGAGATACTTTTAAAAAAATACTGTATTACCCTATTCATAACTTGCAATATTATTACAGCGTCGAGCAAGCACAAATTGATCGAGTTGGAGCAGCAAGTACAGAAACTGACTGAAAAGTTAATAGAGAGTGATCAAGAAAAAGAACAACTGAGAATTGAGCTCCGGTCGGCTAACATCAGTTTACAAGATGTGCAGCAAAGGCTTCATACAATGCAGGTAGTGTACTGTTCAGACCTTTTGATCCAGTCCACTGCTTAACATATGCCTACCCAGGATACCCACCACTCTGGCCTAGACGAATTTGTGGATGCACATAATTATGTACATCATCAAAATGTAGGCATAGTGCCTTATAATCCGCGCCACACAAGACGGCGGATTGAGATTACCGCTGAGACTATACATTTTGTTAGTTTTACCACCAGGGACGCAGGGGACAAAAATGTACCTACCACAGGCCACGAAAAACTAGTAGTTTCCGTTTATCATAACAACCCCTCTGAGCCCTTAGTCCAGGTTTTGCGTAGTTTACTTAAACTTTCGCGTTCGCGTGTGGCTCCATACATTTTGATTAGTTCTTCCTCGTTTCCTCCAGGGGCGCTGTACAAAAATATATAGAGCCATACGGAAACAGCTGTAGTTTCAATTTACGTATAAACCTGGACTAACCCCTCTGGCATGAATGAGACTGTCTACATAGAATAAAATAGCCCTTAGGGTATATGCTGTGCACTTCATCTGCTTTCTAAATAGTTTTCAAAACTGTGTTCATTTACATTGCTTTGTATACATTGTAGGTGGCGCATACGCACGATACTGATGCATTGTTTCGAGAACAACAAGATAGGTAACTAACTGAACATTTATTATATGTGTGCTTTCATTAGTTGGCTATCCATCCAAGATGTCTGCTTTTTGGTAAGCTTTATTTTGCTTTTATTGTCTTATATCTTGTGTTTATTAAAGCCCTATTTTAAAGAGAAGAAGCGAGAATTTAAAATCTATGTTAGTGCGAACGAGATAGAAGCCATTTTCTAACGTTTCAAGAATTGAGCTCCTGTAATAGCGAAAAAATACTTTAAAAAGAGGCGTAAGACAGGGAGACGTAATTTCTCCGAAACTGTTTGCAGCTGGATGGAGCAAAGGAAAGGATTCGGCATCAATATCAATGGCGAATTCCTCACTCACCTTCGGTTTGCCGACGGTATAGTAGTCATGGCAAAATCGATGGAAGAGCTCAGCACGATGGCTCAATCGAGTTTCTCAACTGGTGGGTCTTAAGATGAACATGGAACAAGACGAAAGTCATGTGTAATTCCCATGTTGTACCAACCCTGATTTCTGTTGGGAACTCTGTTCTTGAAGTCGTTGACTCGTACATCTACCTAGGACAAGTAGTCCAGTTACGTAGGTCCGACTTCAAGAAAGAGGCTAATCGCCGAATCCAACTAGGTTGGGCAGCGTTCGGAAAATTGCATAACGTCTACTCGTCCGACATACCTCAGTGCCTCAAGTCGAAAGTGTTAGACCAGTGTGTGTTGCCAGTGATGACTTATGGCACTGAAACGTGGTCTTTATCTATGGGCCTTATTAATAAGCTCCAAGTAGCCCAACGAGCTATGGAGAGGGCTATGCTCGGAGTCTCTCTACGAGATCGAATGAGGAGATACATAGAAGAACCAAAGTTACCGACATAGTCCAGCGGATTGGCAAGTTGAAGTAGCAATGGGCAGGGCACATAGCGGGGAGGACTGCTGACCGATGGGGTCGAAAAGTTCTCGAGTGGAGACTACGCACCGGCAAGCGCAGCGTAGGACGTCCACCCACAAGGTGGACAGATGACCTCATTAAGACCGCAGTATCGCGCTGGATGCAAACCGCTACCAACCGGTCTTGTTGAAGATCTATAGGGGAGGCCTATGTCCAGCAGTGGACGCCCTATGGCTGACAGATTGATGGATGAATAGCGAAATAATACATCAGGTACATTATAAATTTTACTATGGGTCCAACCATGAAACTCCGAAAAAATTATATGTTCCATATGTTTTGTGAGCGGGCTAATGAACGTTGCGTTTGGGATCTTCGGGCAAATATATAGATAAGATGAAGTATGGTATAGATGATTTTTTTTTCAGTTTGTTCCCATAGTAAAAATTGGTCATAATGAGCTGATGCGTGGTCTCTGTATTAATGGGCCTTTAAACCTAGTGTGGTATCTATAAATTGATTTGCTTGCTAAAAAGTTATTGCGTGATACAATATTGCTTATTTCATTATTTTTAGGCATAGAGAAGAAATGGACAGGATACAAAATGATTTGATGAAAGCTAAAAATAGGCTCGACGAAAAAGTAAGCACATCTTATTCCTTCCTCATACTCTTAGCTATATTATTGTGTATTTAATATTGAGGTTTTTTTTTGTCATCAAGTAAGTTTGCATAATTCTCGTATTAGATTTTGAGCTGCCTGAAGAAGAGAATCATATGTTTTGTTATTAAGGCGGGAATCAAAACTCATAGTACTGTATCAACCTTTTTTTAATAGTCCACTGCAGGACGTAGGCCTACCCACAGAGGGTGATTGAGCCATATCCACCACGCTGGCCCAGTGCGGGTTGATGGATTCACATATGCCATTGAAATTCTTCTCCGGACATATGCAGGTTGCCTCACGATGTTTTCCTTCACCGAAAAGCCAGTGGTGTGAAATTCCGTACATAAATTCCAAAGAAATCATTGGTACGGGACCGGGATTTGAACCAACGACCTCAGGATTGTAAGGCGGGTGTCATTACCTCTAGACCACTACGGCTTTTTTATAAAAAAAACTCATAGTATACGGGGCTATTGGTAATCAATAAGCATCCTTTTAGGGTCTTATTCTGTACATCAAAACTAACAACTTTTGTTCGGCGACTTTAGTCAAATCTCAAAAAAATGTTGTTCCATAGAAAAATATCGTGCACCTTCGACAAATGTATGATGGAACAGCTGTTTTTATTGTTTTAGTTTTGACAAAAGTCGCAGAAGAAAAGTTGTTAAGTTTGAATGTACAGAATCCTCCTAATATTATAAATGCGAAAGTTTGTGAGGATGGATGGATGGATGTATGGATGTTTGTTACTCTTTCACGCAAAAACTACTTAACGGATTGAGATGAAACTTTGCAATAATATAGCTTATATATCAGAATAACACATAGGCTATAAATTATAATGGTATATTGCGTATGCAGGCGAAGCCGCGGGTAAAAACTAGTAAGCCCATAAAAGGATGCAAATTGACTACCAATAATCCTGTATAGGCCGAAATAAACTTCTTGGGGTAGGTGTGAAGTTAGCCTGGCGCAGCAGCTGTTATGTAAGCTTTAGTTAGGATTGGGTTTATCGCAGCTTGTAGCTAATTTCAGCCGCCGACTTGTTTGATTCGGCCTATACATATACTCATATTAGGCATGAGGACTGGGTTTATTTTTTTATTTCGAATAGGTTCGCGTTTGACTACACACTGCCTGATGTTAAGCAGATGTGCGGTCTAGGGTGTAGCACGCTTACCTAGAAGATACCTATTTACTCGGGATTTGAAGACACCTACGTTGTACTTTAACGGGAAGACAGACCCAGGCAAAGCGTTCCACATTCCGGCTGTTCGTATGAGGAATGAGGATTCGAAACGCTTGGTTCTAACGCGTGGGATGTCCACCATAAAAGGGTGGCGCTTTGGTCGCGTCTGTCTAGCCGTACGATAGAAGAAAGGGTAGGGGGGACCAGATTGTGTAACTCCTGTTAAATAAATATTATTATAATTAGATGCCAAAAAGTTTGATATGGCCTATACCCCTATCAAGTATGTATCAGTGCCAACTCTTGTTCTTATATCAATTTTACTTCATAGGAAAATGAAATAAAGGTCCTAGAGAAGCGCTGCAAAGAACGAGAGAAAGAGAAAGAAGAGATACTTATAGACAAAGGAGCTACGATAAACAGGCTGGCCAATGAGCTAGAACAAGCTCAGAGTAGGCTGGTCAGTGGGGAAAGCGCCAGGCTTAAGGAACGAGTATCACAGTTGGCATCGGAAAGAAATGCGGCTAAAGAACAAGTAAAAGAACTTGGGGTAAGTTGTAATTCCAGCAAAATATGGTAGAACGCACAGTCAGCAAACAGCAAAGTGTGTTTTGTTACGTAAGCAAAAAGATCTCAAAATGGCAGCGCCTCCTCTTGCATCCCACGTGGTGCGTCCCAGTCTTCGATTGGCATAATTAATTCTTTATTATTTTAGCTATGCATTGGCACAGCCCGGACACTCCCCGATTTTTCATACAAAATCTGCTGTCTTACGCACACTACACAGTACTCACTCACAGACAACACACATACGCACGATCGCTACACGTGCATTTGTGTGCGGATCGACTATGGTTGTCAGTGATCATCACGACGTGAGAACATGCCGCGTGAGTGAGACAGCTGCGTATTCAATTGACAAAAATTAATATAAATCTTGTGCTTTATAAAGTATAACAATTACTCAATTTGGAAGCATTTTAACAAAAGGTAATCGATTTACTTCATTTGAAAAAAAATACCAAGAGGAAGTTACCAAATACTGTAAAAAAAGTTCTTCTTTATCCGGGAAGGGGAACATTAAAATTTCACGGTTGCGCGGTTCAATTTCAATCTCTATTTTTTACGACTTTATATGCAATTTTTTATTTCCAGTCGAAGCTAGAAGTGACCGCGCACGAGCTGGTGTTATACCGGAATAAACTAGCGGCCAGCCAGAAGGAGTACGAGCAATGGCGCGCCACGCTCCATCAGATACTCGTCGACACTATGCCAGATAACGCCTTTATTGGTAAGAAACCATAGTTTGTTAGTTTCCAGTCGAAACTAGGAGTGACCGCGCTCGTATTGTACCGGACGAAACTAGGTGTACGAATACAGGTCGACAATATGCCAGATAACGCCTTTATCGGTAAGAAACGGCAGCAAATTATTTTGTACCTTATTTTTATGTAAACAGGTCACACAGTTCCTTTCTAGGGTTCCGTACCCAAAGAGTAAAAACAGGACCCTATTATTAAGACTCCGCTGTCCGTCTATCTGTCTGTCTGTCACCAGGCTGTATCTCATAAACCGTGATAGATAAAACGCTGAAATTTCCACACATGATGTATTTCTGTTGCCGCTCTAACAAATACTAAAAATAGAAATAAAATAATGTTATTGGGGGGCTCCCATACAACAAATCTGAATTTTTAGCCGTTTTTATATTACAATATATATTAATAATGAAATTCGATATTAATAATGGTTTAGATAAATTGGCACTTTAAAAATAAATATTAATTAAATTAAAATAAATATTTAGGGAGACTCCCATACAAGAAACGTGATTTTTTGCTCGATATTAATAACGGGAGCAGGAAGACGTTTGAAATATCAACAGAATAATAAGTTGCATATTCTGTTCAAAAATAAATAATTAAAATAAAATATGTTAAGGATATTCCATACGATATCCGAACCCTTCTTACGTGAGTCCGACTCGCACTTGGCCGATTTTTGGTATCTTACAAGCCGGGAAAGGCTACTTCTGATCAACCCACTACTGAATATTCACCACACTATTCAAATGATAATATGTTTGATTCTAGCAGTTTCCTCTTCGAGCAAATCTATAGAGTTACAATCGTGCAAAAAAGTGTCCGAGGCAAAACTCTGCCCATGCTATGTAGTAGGCAGGCTTTTTAGTTACTCGTAAGACGATTGCAAGCCGACTACAACGCCGCGCGATGCCAAACTGCTCGGTTACAACCACTAGTTAGGTGACATAACGTCGAGTTTCGAAAAATCGGGTCATTGTGAATTATTTAATATAAATATCTAAGTCGGTATGTATGACGGCGCTCGGACATTTTTTACTATTTTCACTTATATACTCTATAAAATTTAACTTGATCTCTGCGACAGTGACATTGACATAGAAGATTGACATTTTTAGAGTTGAGATAGTGGTGGAAAAAATCGATTTTCAAACAATGTTGTAATGAAATCGAATGAGTAGTTGAAGGTGAGAAATTGGATTTTATTTACTTACTATTATTTAAGATCAAGTATGTACACATGTAAATAATGTTATGATATTAAATAAATACTCATAATAATGTAACGATAGTATTTATCGACGTTTTTCACTATTATCGATGCTAATGTAACATATAATTGGGTTTAATTTAATTACACATGTAAAAATGTTATGATATTAAAATATTCAATAAAATTAATGATAAATGAGGTTTTATTTAAAATATCGTCAGTATAAACAATCGATATTTTAATTAAAACTCTATCTAAAACTCTGTGGTCACGATCATTCGTCGCTCATCATTAATCGGCATGCCCATAAAGTATGACATTGACAGGTACTGTCTGTACTATTAAGAAATTCAGGACTTCATAGGCGTGATTTTTCTGACAGCTGTCGCAGAGATCAAGTTAAATTTTATAGAGTTTAGGTTTTCTGGGATGGATGTTCTAAATTCAATTTTACTTTATCCTCTAGCGGATAAAAACGGCTTTTGCACTCAGATATCGATGAGCAGAAATACTCTTTCCGAGATGGGGTGATGAAAAATTATATAGCTACGTCAATTAGATTGCTATCTATTCTTTATTGTTTTATTTAACTGTATTGTAAAGGTGAGCCTCCATCGCCCGGAAAACTGACGACACTGAAAGAAGTCTTGAGTCGATATAAAACACAGCTACAAAAGATGTCTTCGCTACAAGAAGAGATAAGTAAACGGTAAGAGAACATTTCCTACTCAATTCACTATCTTTGTCAAGGATGTTATGTTATACTGGTAATCGCTTTGATCTAGAAATGTCATGTGAAATAAATTATTTTTTAATGTACAATTGTTCATGCTAATTGTTTGTTTAACTAGGGAACATTGCTTAACTAGGGAAGAAAGTAGCTTTTATAAGTATAAAGTCTGTAGTCGATTTGGGACCCACTTATAATCCACACTAATCTTGCAAACAAAATTTTTCTCTCTTCCTTTTTTTTTACAATGTTTATTTTTAACCTCTGTTGCAAAATAAAGGACTGGATATTATACGTTTGGCGTGTCTCTGTCTGTGTGTGTGTGTGTTTGTGGCATTGTAGTTCCCGAATGGATAAACCCGTTCTGATTGTTTTTTTTTTAATTTGAAAGGTATACGCTACCAACGACTTTTTTACATTAATCAGGAGTGGTTTTTAATAATATGTTTCATCGAAATCGGTTCAGCCCTTTCAACGTTTTGTTTTCAGCTCTTTTGTTAGCTGCCATAGGAAGTCGTGGTGGCCTAGAGGTATTGACTCTCGCATTGCAATCGTGAGGTCGTGGGTTCAAATCCCGGTCCCGTTCTAATGAGTTCTTTGGAATTTATGTACGGAATTTAACACCACTGGCTTTTCGGTGAAGGAAAACATCGTGAGGCAACCTTCATGCGTCCGTAGAAGAAATTCCATGGCGTAATGTGAATCCACCAACCCGCACTGGGCCAGCGTGGTTGATATGGCCCAATCACCCTTCGTGGGTAGGCCTACGTCCTGTAGTGGACTATTAAAAAAAGGCTGATACAGTACAGTACAGTTTAATTTATTTGAAAGGTATACGCTACCAACGACTTTTTTACATTAATCAGGAGTGGTTTTAAATAATATGTTTCATCGAAAACGGTTCCGCCCTTTCAAAGATTTATTTTCAGCTCTTTTGTTAGCTGCGATAGGAATCGGAATCGGTCGGGGAATTAAAAAAAAATAATTGTTCTTGTTGTTTATTTTCAGTGACAAGAAAATAGACCACCATCGCAAACAAGAGTCCGAATTACGCGCAAAAGTGGAAGAACAAAAAGGCATAGAGATGCAACTGAACTCTCGCATCGCGGTGCTGCAGAACAAGCTGGAGCTACTCGGGTCGAACTCGGACAGCGAGCTGCTGGACAGCTACAAGCTGCAGAACGAGCATCTTAGGAACGAGATGGAGGATGTTAGAGCTGAATTAAAGAATGTAAGTTTGCTGTTTTTAGGGTTCCGTATTCAAAGAATAAAAACGGGACTCTATTACTAAGACTCTGATGTCCGTCTGTCTGTCACCAGGCTGAATCTCATGAATCGTGATAACTAGAACGTTGAAATTTTCACAGATGTTGTTATAGCGGCAACAGCAATTACTAAAAACAGAAAAAAGAATAAATGTTTAAGGGGGCTCCCATATTCAGGACTTCATAGGCGTGATTTTTCTGACAGCTGTCGCAGAGATCAAGTTAAATTTTATAGAGTATAGACTTACTATCGCAAAATTGTTCTTTGTCTACTTAGATGGAGTTAAAATACATGGAGATAGAATTAGAGCACGAGAAGCTAAAGTCTGAGAAAGGCAGCCGCGCGTCCATGGTGCAGGAGGCGAACTCTGACCTGCTTCGGGAGCTCGACCGGTACAGCGGCCAGCTCAAGGACACGCTCAAAGAAAACGGAGAGCTCAAGACTCTGTACTTACAGGTCGGTTACAGACTAACGACTCACACAAACTTGATCAACTTTTACATATTACACATTCATATATTAGGGTTCCGTACCTCAATAGAAAAAAAACAGAACCCTTATAGGATCACTTTGTTGTCCGTCTGTCTGTATGTCAAGACTCTTTATCTCGGGAACGCGTTAAGAAATAGAGTTGAAATTTAAACTTTATACGTATATCTATGGTCTCTTGAAGTTGTGTAAAAGAAAAACTTCTCAGTTTTCGTATAAAAAAGTTAGAGCCGTTTATGTCGTAAAAAATCACATATTTCGACACTCACAAATATCAATACCTACAGGGTACTTTCCGTTGACATAGAACTATGAAATTTGGCGAGAAGCATTGTCTCAGAGTACACATATAGGAATAAATCTGAAAACTGAACATTTTTATTTACATCACAAAACAATAGGGCCTAGATTCACAAAATATGGGTTCAAAATTCAAAGTGAGTAAATCGTCTCATGTAATATATAAAAGAGCTTCATTAGCACATGCTAAAACAGGTAAGTAATTATTTTAACAATGTGTAATTTTCGACGAATGACGAGAAAAGTGAAAAAAAAAAACATTTTTGTCGATGATTATCATATAGAGATTTTAACAACTTACTTCCCAATTTTGTGAAATTTTCTGGATTTGTACGGAACCCTCGGTGTGCGAGCCTGACTCGCAATTGTCCGGTTTTTTTTATTATACAGTATCAATCCCGAAATCGTAAAAACAAAAATGTTCCAGACGCACACACCCATTCATACATATTTTTACCAACTTCCAAAAAGGAGGAGGGAAGTACTATGTTCATCTGTATGTATTTTATTTGCGTATGTTCATCGATATTTAAGCCAATTGTAAACCGATTTAAAAATACTTTTTTATTTCGAAAGAGTATACTCCCGAGGCTCATTTAAATTTTATCGAAATCGGCGGAACGTTTTTATAAATCAACAATAATTTACATTGATGGCACATCAATTCGTGCAAACTATTCGAATTCTGTACACGGTGGAAGTCGGTGAAGTCGATGAATTATATTATGTATTTACATTATTTGAACATCATCCAAGGTCCTGCTATCGACCATGGTCGTAGCTAAGTTTCGCTTTCGGATGAGTTCGAACCCTTATTGTACATAGCAAGGGGTTAAATATTGCGTGAGCGAATACAAGTAGTGGGGAAGTTAGCCCTCTAGAATTTTTAGAGAAACAGTATAAGAAAAATAGAAGTTTTTGAAGTAAAAACTTCTTTAGAGGCGTTGTGCACTTTTTGGGATCCTGATCGAAAATTCGTAAGACGGAGGGAGCAAGTTTTCACTTCTGCCGGCACTTCCGGAGTGCAGCCCATTGTTTTTTTATGTCCCAGTAGTTATCACAAAAATTCGAAATTTCTCTATAACTATAGTTTGATGCTTTAATTACAGGCGTGTAGCTCTCGGGATTCCACATCAAGAGAACTCAAAGACATTCAAGCGAAGATACAAAAAGAGCGCGAAATGTTCAAGTCCCATGAGAAAGAATATATAGAAAGGATAGAGAAGCATAAACAACAGATAGAGAAACTAAATACAGAACTATCCAGCTCGAAAACTGAACTGGAAACGGCGAATAAGAGAATATCAGAGCTGCAACGGGAGTTTACGAACAAACAGAAGGAGTTTACTGCGAAATTGGATAAATATCTACATGGTATGAATTTTTAAACTTTATTATTATATCACTTCATTAAAACTACCGTGAGTATTCATCATAACTATAACAGAATACGGCTAAAACTCACGTTATAATTATACGGTCGATCCGCAAGGAATCCAACCAGCGGGGGTGCGCGTATTCCCTGAGGATGGAGTTCTAAATACTCCGAAACTGGTTGGATTCCTTGCGGATCGATCGTATAATTATAACGTGAGTTTTAGCCGTATTCTGTTATATTTATTATTATATTCTACGGGACTACAGGACGACCCGCCAAAAAACTCGTCCTACCATTCTAGTGTGGATTCTTGTATATGACAGCTGCAACCTTGACATCTGTCATTTTTAAAATAAAAGTTTGCGATTATGTTTGATTCGGCTTATATTAATTTGTGTCGATAATTTTATCGATAAGTACGGGGAAATCGATAAGTGTAGTGTGGTAGTACCAACACTAATCCGCCATATTGTGTGCGGTGGGTATGCAGGTTTTTCTCGTCGTTAGGGCAATTCCATTTGATTCCTATTTAATTGACTTGTGTTTACTACTAATCACTCAGAATTAAACTTGTACTAATCACCTGACTAATCAAAGTGTAAACAAAGGCCATTTAAAGTTAAAATCATTGATATTTTTACGTCTTATTATTATTATATACTACGGGACTAATCGCGCACTAAAATTACGAGAGAAATAAATATTTCATAATCCAGACGTTTCGACCGAGTTGTATCGACCGTGGTCACGTGTAGACTTTACCCGTCTACCCGTGACCACGGTCGATGCAACTCGGTCGGAATGAAGAGGTATTTATTTATCTCGTAATTTTAGTGCCCGATTAGTTCCGTAGTATATAATAATAATGTGTTTCAATCGCGAAACTTTAAAAACAACATTTTTAATCTCTTTAACAAAACTATGGGGATTAAAAAAAGGCTGTTTTGCAAAAGTTACAGTATAGTTTTTCATCATTAAGTTTGTATAAAATGCCTTACAAATTCTTCATATGTGTTACACATGAATTAAGTGTATTATTTTTTTTGTTTTTTTTTTTAGTAATACGACGTACAGTTCATATTTCAATGCTATCAGGTTTTTTTTTAATATTCAATTTTAACCTGTATTTGTTGTATTTTATTGTGTTGTTATAACTTTGACCGATAACAAAACAAAATATCCAATTTAACAAGTTGATATAGCAGGTACAAAAAAACAAAAAAGGTTTGTATTTGAAAGGCTCAATAAATTGCTCAATTTTATTTGTTTACAGAAGAAAAGAACGCTATGCGAAAAGAAATGGAAGCCTGCGCGCAGTGTGAGAAGCAAGCGAAGCAAATCAAGTATTTAGACGAACAACTAAGCAAATGTACCGTCAGATTAGGTAAGTCCCAATACTAAACCAAAAACTAAGGTGAAAATCAGTTGATTTATGAATTATCTAAACCTACCAATCAAACCGACTGGTAGATCTCCAAAACTCATTCTGGCAACATTGTGTTGTGAATATTGTCAAATTATTAATTTTCACTGGTGACTGTTTTGTTATTGATTTGTTTGTCTCTTTAATTCTTTTTTTTATTTATTTCGAATTATTATTTTTGTTGTTTTTGTGATAATTAGGTATGTAATTGACGTTACATGATTATTAGCTAATGACGTTTCAAAAGTGTATATTTGTACCTAATTGAAATAAATATGACTGAATTGAATTGATTCACTTTTGTACATAGACTGACTGATTTTGGTTATTTAGTGTAAAAAAGTAAGTTCGTATAGGCCGGGTGGTTGAATCGTCAAAACAAGCGGGACCTACAATTTAACGTGTCATCCGAGCCTCGGTAGCGCTCGGTTGTAAATGCCACCTGACCGTGCTAAACGTTATTTAACTTAGTTTGTGTACCTCGTTAATGCCAATGTGGCAAAACGAGGTTTTGTAGGCTTGGTAAGCTGTGAATAGCAAAAGACAAAAAAAAAAGAAAAAATAATTTCATCACATCTATTCGAAAAGAACTACTTGGTTCGCCTTTGAGTGCGCCCAAAGTTGGTGTTTTCTATAAGGAACTTTATAAGTGCGCCGGAATTATCTTTGCCGCGCACTTTTTGAATTTAGAACAAATAAGTGCGACGGAATGATCATTGCCGCGCACTTTTTGAATTTGGAAGTATTTGTAATGTTAGTGTTCAGCGCCAAGAAAATTAATGAAAAGAATTTAAATATAAGATGTTTTTTTTTATTGTTAGATACCATTTAATTTTAATTTAGTTGTTACTCTACGTTTTATTAAATAATATTACAATAAAATATGAGGCGCCTTTTATTTTCTCTTAGAGGTGATGAAAAGTAGAGTGTACCACTCGGGCGCAAAATATATTTTTGGCTCGGGCGACGTACTTTGAATCCCACTTCAATCTGGATTCAAAAAAGCGCCCTCGCCGTAAAAATATTATTTTGCTTCCATATGACACAATCTACTATTAATTCACGTACTGAGCGAGGGCAACCGCCTTAACATAATATATATCTTTGACAAACATCATGGTTGGTAAAAGTATGAAAAGTGTAAATTGAAATCTAATTTATAAAATGTTTGCTAACAAACTCCTCCGAAACACCGATTTGTATGAAATTTTGTGCGCATATCAGGTAGGTCTGAGAATCGGCCAACATCTATTTGTCATATTCCTAATTGGTATATTTTTATATGGCAAAACGGTTTCGGCCGCGTACGCAACCAATGTTCGCAACTGGTCGGAAATGTAGATCTGATTGAGCTCTCTCATTTTTGTGAAGACAGTAATGGTCTAAAATTACGGACACAATCTACTTTCGAGTACAGCTGTCCCTCTGACACCTGTCATACATTCTACAATATGACAGCTGTCACTTCGACATCTGTCATTTAAAAAAAGTACAAATTGTTATTTCGTATTCAGTAAAATTCAGTTGTGCCATGAGACATCAACGAACCACCGATTTCAATCTATCGCACGTAGTGTAGTAATGTAAAAAAGTCGTTGGTTGCGTATGCGGAATAAAAAATTCTTCCATGGCAACTAGTTGCCTACGAAGAGGAAAAACTCCTCGTACGCAACCAGTAGCGAACATTGGTTGCGTACGCGGCCGAAACCGGCAAAACATCGTTTGCCGGGTCAGCTAGTATCCTATTAGAACAACATCCTATTTTAAACCCCCGACGCAAAGACGACGGGGTGTTATAAGTGAGACGTGTCTGTGTGTATGTATGTGTGTGTCTGTCTGTGACATCGTAGCTCATTGACGAATGAACCGATTTAGATTTTTGTTTGTAAGGTGAATTAGTCAGAAGTTTTCTTAGATATGTTTGATCGAAATGGGTTTAGCCGTTTCAGTACTTTTGCTAGCTGCGGTCGGAATTTTACTGCATAAGGTTGTATTTTTTTAATTTTTAATATAATCTTGTTCTTGAATTTTGGATAGCGTTGTTGATTATTTGTTTTTATAATCCTCAACAGCAACCCAAGAAAGTAACGAAGCACTAATGAAAGAACTGAAAAGTAAAGCAGAGTTCTTCCAACAGTACATTATGGACCGATTTAAGAAACTGCACGAACAGCGCTCCGTCGGTACTAATACTGAGGAACCCACGTCGGCCCACTCAGCGGACAGTGGCGACGATGTCGTACAAGATTCTGACGACGCTATGGCTGCTAAGGTAAGAAAAAAACTGCACGACTATACTAAGATTTATATAAACTGCACGAACCTACTAAAATTAAAATAAATAAAATTCTGACAACGCTTTGGCTTCTAAAGTAAGAATAACTGCACGAATGTACTAGATTCTGCATACTGACTGGACAGTTCACAGACAATGGTGACGTCATCGTGCAATTAAATAAATACATCATTTATTGACTATAAACTTAAAATATTGACAATTCTTGCTTATTTATTAAGCATAAAAAACTGGCTGGCGCCCGTGCTGGTTATTAAACTGTATTACAGGCGCCAGAGCCCTCCGACGATATTTGACAACGTAAACAAAACTATAATATATACATTAGAATGAATTAGAAAATTACTATTATAATATATTTTGATTTTGAAAAAATAATAATAACAATTCTTGTTTATAAAAAAAAAGGTTTGATTTAGATTATTATATTATTCTTACTATTCTATGGCTGGTAATGTAATAAAATCTACACAGATGTACCAGGTTTGAAATAAACTGCACGAATCTACTAATATTTTTTCAAAGTGCACTAACCACTAAAGTTTAAATAAATAACATTTCTGACGATGACTGAAAAATTCTGTGGCTGCTCAAAAAAAAACTGCACGATTATACTAGTATTGCAATAAAATGCACGAATCTACTAAAGATGCACGGACAATGGTCTGTCGTTACTAATATGGAAAAACCCACGTCGGCTCAGTCAGCGGACAGTGGTGACGATGTCGTACAAGGTTCTGACGATGCTATGGCTGCTAAGGTAAGGAAAACTGCACGAAAATACTTCGCTTTCATTAAATAGCACGAATCTACTTAGATTTTAAGAAACTTCTCGAACATTTATCTATTGGTTGGACAAAGAGGAACCCACGTCTGCCCAGTCAGCGAACAGTAGGCACGATTCCAATGATGCTGCTAAAGTAAACAAAATTGTAGCACCGTTAAAATCATACACGATATCGGAAGCACAAAATCGATATCGAAGGCCTTTGTAAACTGCTCGAACGGCTTCCAAAAATACACAATAGACGATCTTTGAGCTACAACAATAGTAGGTATTTATACTGGTTGTTGCTATTAGCTTTTAATTGATTTCATATCTTTCTTATTTATTTAAGAAAATGTTCAAAAGTCACCTTACAATCTAAAATGAAATATTCAATCTAAACAATAAAAATAGAGGTAGAGGCTTTGCCCGGGTACGGTTGGCTAAAGAAGACAGATTTTATAAATAAATTGCCTATATACTGTTAGCCGCACACTCGACTCGCCAAATCGAGTAACAGCGGTACAACACTAACGCGCGACGGATGCGCGCACAACACTAGCGACGCGACAGTTTGAACAGGGAATGCGCAATGGCGCGCGACCGTATCTTTTAATATTAATAACTATTGGATTAAAAGTGTAGTCAGTGATATATTAGTTTATAATACGCCCACGATCGACCTTATAACTAAATTAGGGGAAGCAGAAACTTCCCTTTACAGTTCAGAATTGGGATCAGAACAAATCTGCGCCAATACGGCGCTTGCGTTTGCTTTCTGTTTTAGGTGACGACGTGTTATTAAATACGGTTGTATGAGACAGGATCATCTATTACTGGTGGTACCAGCCGTAAAAAGCATCGAAAACAGTAAACATTTACTTCACGTAACAAGAAAGATGTGAAGCTATGTTGTAATTGCGTCGTAGAATGGACTGGCCCAAAATGTCAAAATGTATGGGTAAAATGCCTTGAAATCCTGAAAAAAATACGTGAAAACTGCAATCGTGCCTTATACCGGCTTAGTCTATCCGTGGATACCAAAATAACTGTGAGAAACGGTGAAATATGTATGGAAAGACATAACTGCGTCATTAGGTATTTGTCACAGTATCATAGTGCAACAAGCTAGAACAGTGGCTTGTAAGTATTGAAATATGACGCAATATCATCGAATGCAGTCCAACGGACGGGAGCGGAGTATGGAGTATGTGTTATTACAACAATATCAGGGAATGTACTCCACCAAAGCGAATGGACCTTGTGCATCTCCACTTCACCGGATGCGAGACATTGCAATGGCATATGTTACTCTGACGATTGAGATAGAATGAGCCTTCTACGAGCATGTGACGCCATCATCATCATCAACAACAGTATGTGTGTGACTCATAGCATCACGTGAGGTAAACATTGTAATTATTGTCAGGGCCTGTGAAGAGCATGGTGTATGGTGAACATCATCAGTCATTATTACTACGATAGCAGTGAGTTAATTGTAGCTTTTGCAGCTGATTCCATGAGGTAATCATTGATTATAAACAAAGCCTATAAAAGCATGTGGTGATCATAGATGATCAGGATTTGAGCTGCTATATATTACTGCCAGCTTGACTACTGTATAGCGTTGTATTAGCCTACTGCTGAACATAAGCCTACCCACGAAGGCGATTACCCCATTTTTGCCTATCTTGTTCATTCGATGCTCTGTGTAATGTCGATGATGACCATTGTCGGTCGTACCGATTGGAGCCTCCTAGAGGTAGAATGTGTTAAAGTTATCATCTTTGATCACGCTAACTGCCACAAGCAGCTTGTACGATGACATTTGTGAAATCATGTTTCATTCTGATGCCTTATTATTATTGAGTCTCCTAGCATTATTTTCGGTGGTCATGGCTGATCGGATTACGCAGAGCCTATAGGGCTCGAGACAAAATGATGGTCACTGTCATATATGAGTGAAGCTGTAATCAGACTCGAACTTCGACATCTTAAGATGACCATGCTTAATTGTATTAAGTGTAAGCATCCCTACAGCATCTAGATCAATTGTATGGGCTCCTTCAACCTCTAGTCTTTGAGCGTGATCCTTCTATAAATAAGCACATTGGTGAGTGGTCATGATAATTTTAGCTCTCTGTAAGTAACTTGGTGAGTAATTATGACAACTTAAGCTTTCTAAAAGCTATGTGGCAGGAAGGTCCCTGACCTTCACGAGGCGTGGTACCTGATGCTGAAATCTCCCACCGATATAGTCTGTCCTTAACGGACTGTACGTGTATCTGAATTCTCCCAGCGAGACAGTCTGTCCTCTAACGGACAGGACGTGTATCTGAATTCCCCCAGCGAGACAGTCTGTCCTCAAACGGACAGGACGTACATATAGTCTCCCAGCGAGATTGTCCTCTAATGGATAGGACGTGAATCTGAAATCTTCCAGCAAGATAGTCTATCCTCAACGGATAGGACGTGTATCGCGAGTCTCACAACGAGACAGTCTATCCTCAACGGATAGGACGTGTACCGCGAGTCTCACATCGAGACAGTCTATCCTCAATGGATAGGACGTGTACCGCGAGTCTCACAACGAGACAGTCTATTCTCAACGGATAGGACGTGTATCGCGAGTCTTACAACGAGACAGTCTATCCTCAACGGATAGGACGTGTACCGCGAGTCTCACAACGAGACAGTCTATCCTCAACGGATAGGACGTGTATCGCGAGTCTCACAACGAGACAGTCTATCCTCAACGGATAGGACGTGTACCGCGAGTCTCACATCGAGACAGTCTATCCTCAATGGATAGGACGTGTACCGCGAGTCTCACAACGAGACAGTCTATTCTCAACGGATAGGACGTGTATCGCGAGTCTTACAACGAGACAGTCTATCCTCAACGGATAGGACGTGTACCGCGAGTCTCACAACGAGACAGTCTATCCTCAACGGATAGGACGTGTATCGCGAGTCTCACAACGAGACAGTCTATCCTCAACGGATAGGACGTGTACCGCGAGTCTCACAACGAGACAGTCTATCCTCAACGGATAGGACGTGTATCGCGAGTCTCACAACGAGACAGTCTATCCTCAGCGGATAGGACGTGTACCTAGCCAAAGTCTCTCCGCGAGACAGTCTGTCTTTAACGGACGGGACGTTTAACGATCTTGTTTCCTATAGCCTTTCAATGACAATGAAAAGCGAGAACCTGACATCGGGTTGTGATATCTTCGAGCAGCGCAACGATGGCTGCTCTACTACAACTGGCGAATCCAGAGGCGCTGTACCCACTTCAGCGCCCGAGCCGGTGATGCTGTTCCAGAGCGGTTGCCGACTGCGGCGACATCTGGACGAGACTGCATCACTGCACCACGACTCTCCACAGGACTACGGTGCACACTTGGAACGATATGGTGACATTGTTCTATACTGCATGGTAACATCCACCCATGGGTCTGTATAACATTATTTTGTAGCCCTAGAAATGAATATCGTTTAGAATTTCAATACAAGTTCTGACAATTGTTCAGGCTAAGGGAGATACATTAAGAAGTCCACAATATAACGAACTGAACTACATTCCTGATGTTGCAATGATGTGGTTCGTCTGAGTAGCTGGAGATTCGCAAAATATCCAGTCTTTGTTTTATGATTTCTATCAATCAAAAAGGAATACTGATGTCACGTACTGCGCTATATTGAGGCTTAGTAAGTTCACAACCTCTTCGGAGTGAGGACCTGAGATTAACGTTTGATGTTTGTAAACAGTTGCTGCCCATGGCCAGTAGCTCCTGTGTTCAGTGCAGGAGTCCAGTTGCTGAGAGTGCCACGAGGACGTGGACGTGATCAGGATGGCCGAATCTGTTAGCCGCACACTCGACTCGCCAAATCGAGTGACAGCGGTACAACACTAACGCGCGACGGATGCGCGCACAACACTAGCGACGCGACAGTTTGAACAGGGAATGCGCAATGGCGCGCGACCGTATCTTTTAATATTAATAACTATTGGATTAAAAGTGTAGTCAGTGATATATTAGTTTATAATACGCCCACGATCGACCTTATAACTAAATTAGGGGAAGCAGAAACTTCCCTTTACAATACTTACCACGTAATGTAGGTATACGTCACACACATGCTAGACATACCGGATGAACCATTATGATAAGTTAAAACTTACCCAAATCGCGGGAGTTCCCGTAGTCTTAAACTGTTAGACTATTTACATAAAAGAAAGTAAAAAAAGTCTAAATAAAAGTGAGTTCGTATGTGTCGAGTGACTGTACATAATGTATAGCCCTGATTTCAGTAAATGACAATGATGAGAATGAAAGAGACGGTTAAAATATTAGAGACCCACAGTCCATCTACATCCTACCTATGTAAGTTAGTTTCTTGATCTTGTCTTCACTCGAGGACTTATACATTACGTGGTAAGTATATAGGCACAATAGTTATAAAATCTGTCTTCTTTAGCCAACCGTAACCGGGCAAAGCCGGGGCGGGCAGCTAGTCTTTAATATGGTAGGTACTTCGTCCGAAAAATTAGTCCCGTTACTCCCGTAGTCCCCTGCGCGCCGAACCAAATGCACCCCAAAATACTCGCCGCGTTGCCCCGCTTAATGGCCAAGGAAATGCGCTGGACCAAATACCAGCCAGCCCGAGCGTCGCTCGTTCCCCTTATCTTTCTTTTTATTTATCTTAGTATTTTTTCACGCTCTTTTTACCTGATCCTCTCTCCATATCTTAACTGGATATGTTTTTTTTCTAACGGTTCCATTTATTCTTTTATAGACTGCTCTTATGATGAAAGAGAAAGCAATACGGGACCAAATCGCCGAAAAATTTACACTAGAAATGAAAACAATGGAAATGAACTGCACTAGAAAAATAAAAGAGATCGAAAACGAACAAATCGAAGCTATCTCAAAATTAAAGGAGCTATTAGAAAGAAAAGCTCAAGAAGTAGATACTTTGAAGGAATTTATCATTTCCGAGCGTGCGAAAGTGACGCAGATATTGGAATCGAAAGAGAACGAGATATCAGAGCTAATAAAGGAACATAATGAGATTCAAGCGGAATATCATAAAGCGAAAGATTGTGTACAAGAATGGAAAATAAAGGCTGAAAAGTATAAAGAAAGGGCTTCTAGGTTAGGTTCTTTAGAAGATGTGTTGAAAAGTGAAAGAACTTCGTGCGCTAAAGAATGTCAAGCGATGAAATTGAAAGTCGCTGAGCATCAAGCGAATCTGTCCAAGCTAGAGAAAATGTATGAGAAACTGCAGACGGACCATCAAATGGTGCAAGACAAGTATAGGAATGCTAAGAAGACTATTTTTACATATAAGGTAAGAACTTTTTTATTCCACCCTGTACAGCATGTCCCTGAACTCAACGTCAAGCCGAAAATGCTGAAAGATCCTGTATATATAGGCTCTAAAACCGAAAATATTGGAAACCCCACCCTCTTGGTTTTTGAGATATGGTCAATTTTAAAAGTGTGTCCAATATATTCATTTCCGTGTTGACGATGAGTTCAGGGCACCGTGTATACGTTCCTGGGGGATCGTTTTTAGGGTTCCGTACCCAAAGGGTAAAAATGGAACCCTATTACTAAAACTCCGCTGTCCGTCCGTCTGTCTGTCTGTCACCAGGCTGTATCTCATGAACGGTGATAGCCAGAACGTTGAAATTTTCACAGATGACGTATGTTTGTTGCTGCTATAACAATAAATACTAAAAACAAAAAATCATACTAATATTATAAATCCGAAAAGTTTGTTGGTTTGTTCCTCTTTCACGCACCAACGGAGCAACGGATTGACTTGATTTTTGGCATGGATATAGTTCAAGGGCCGGAGAGTGACATAAGCTACTTTTTATCCCGAAACAATAAAAGGTTCCTGTGGGATAGCACAAAAGTCAAATTACACGCGGACGGAGCCGCGGGCAAAAGCTAGTAATTAATATGGGGAGCTCCCATACAACAACCCTGAATTCTCAGCCGTTTTTCGCCCGCTATTAATAACGGTGACAAGTAAAGCTTGAAATATTCACAGAATTAAATAGTTAAATAATAAATAAACTTATTTGAAACCAAAGAATGTACAACACATAGTAATTAAGATTATTAATTAAATTAAGTAGGTAGTGGAAATGTTATGCATGCAATTTTATCTTAAAATAAAATAATTATAATAATAATTAAAACAAACATGATGTCTACGTAGTTAAATATTCCCTTCAAAAATAAATAGATATATATATATTAAGGGGGTATTCCGTAAGATACGGAACCCTTCATGCGCGAGTCCAACTCGCACTTGGCCGATAATATTATTCAATTTTACGAATAAACTCGCCAGGACTACATAACGAAGAAAGACACGCATGTAAACAGCGAAATGAACCGAATACAGGACGAGTATCGGAAGATATTCGTCAAACTGCAGAACCAAATCAACTACCACGTCAACTGCAGGCTCCAGGAGGAACAGAGGAATCGGGGACAATCTTCCAAGGAACACCAACCTGTAGATGTAAGTCTTTTTTCCACCATTTCTTTTTAAATGTTTGAAGTGAATTCTTTAGCGGCGTTGTGCACTTTTTAACCGACTTCCAAAGAGGAAGAGGTTCGTCTGTATGTTTTTTATGTATTACTATACCTTGTAAAATATAGCTTGATACGCGAGACATTGACATTGACATAAGTCGAATCAACACCACCTCAAGTACCATCTTTTTCATAGTCATAATGTTCGGTACAAAACGCTGTACTTCATGGTCGAGATGCACGAGCATGAAGTACAACATTGTGAACCAAACATTATGACTATGAAAACGATGCTACTTGATGTGTGTGAGTCATTCCGCGTATGTCAATGTATCGTGTACCAAGCTATATATTACAAGGTATAGCAACCCGCCCCGACTTTGCACAGGTGCATAATAATACATATAAACCTTCCTCTTGAATCACTCTATCTATTAAAAAAACGCATCAAAATCCGTTGCGTAGTTTTAAAGATATAAGCATACATGGGGACAGACAGCGGGAAGCGACTTTGTTTTATACTATGTAGTGATGTTCATCGATATTTTCGCCAATTGTCAACCGTATCAAAAAAACCTTTTTTAGTTGGAAAGGTTTATACTGTCGAGGTGGTCCCATTTTGCTGATTTTTCACAAACGAAAAATCAGCAATAATGTAAAAATTGTTTACTATTCGAATTTTGTACACGATGGCAGCCGGTTTTGCCATTTTTTTCGACAAATAATTTATTGGGATGGGTAAAGAATGTTAAACTCGCGTCAAGACACGTGACCTGATCGAAAATTCGTAAGACGGCGCATGGCGCTTACGCGAGTGTGCGTGTGTGATATTAATGTCCGAGTTTTCACTTCTGCCGGCACTCCCGGAGTGCAACTAGTTGTTATTTTTTTGTTGATTTCTAATAATAATCAATCTCTCGATGTTACTTGCAGGTGTCTGAGCGTCTAAGCAAATTGAACGACGACATCGCTCGCCTGGCGCAGTCCAACTTCCAAGACGGGCCCGATCTGAACGGGAAATGACCGCGCACCCGCGCCGGTGAGTCCGGACATTCAGCTCTCTGCCGTGCGGATTACTCTTCATTATGGTGTTTTGCAAAGTGTAGGGACTTTCATTGTGAACAACCCGGGCCAGATGGAATACACTTACATTTATTCTGGAACCAACAACAAAATCGGCTGTTCCATAGTGTTATTATCAATACGGCAATCCGAGTATTTTTTAGAAATACGGCAGATTACTAACTACGGCAGTATGTGCCGTAATATACATAATTTCAGTCTATTGTTGGAAATGTTGTTTTTAAATTATCGCGATTTGAACACATTATTATAATATTCTTAGTCCCGTAGAAAATTACGAGATAAATAAATACCTTATCATCCCGACGTTTCGACCGAGTTGCACGGAGCGTGGTCACGGGTAGACTGGAGTATGGAACAGCTGGTACCGCCAATTCAACTTGAACTTGAAAAATACGACACACAACACTGACGGTATCTAATAATGTCCTTCTACCTACACTACACAATTTACATTTGTTGACGACAGGATTCCACGACGCTGATAATTTAAATCCATCCTCCCGGTTGGTTATCTCGTAATTTTAGTGCGCGATTAGTCCCGTAGTATATTATAATAATATTGTTGGAAACGTTGAACAAAATTTAAAAAAACTGTACGCCATGGCACTTTGTTGGAGCAGGCTACCGGTTATACGGCAACCCAGATTTTTTTGACAATACTATTCCATGCATAAAGTTCATCGATTGTTGTCGAAAGTTATATAATTTTTGAGATTTCGGGATTTAGTCCACAGTAAAAGTTGTCAAGATGCCTACACTTTGCAAGCAATATACTGTATGTAATGGTATATGCACAAATGTAGAAAAAAGCAAAAGGTACAAAGCTGTTGCAAGATTCCGTCGCGAATATCTCTGCCAGCTTGTTTGTCTGCAAAGGCACCGTAACGGCAAATAAATAATGGATATTGGACTTTAGAAAGAAATAATCGGCTGATTATGACTTTTCTTAGATTGGTATAGGTCCCAGCACGTAAGTTGAACAAAAAAAAATCACTCTATCCTTTTCGTTTGCAGAGAAAACAAAAGAGAGGTAGCTATGGTTTAACGTTCATGTTGTTTGCCGGCTACTATAGAGCGTTTTCTTTGTCTCACAAACCACCATTGGACAAAAATGCAACAAAGGTGACGTTTGTCGCTGGTTTGTCCAATGTCTTATGCTCTGTGAAACTAAAATTAACTGATCGTCTCAGTCCAAATGTCGATGTTCATTATTTATTTGCGCGTACTGTATTATTGATGATTTTTTTGGCTCAAAGTTGATTTTTTGTAGTGTAGTGTACTGTCCAAATTATGCCGACGGAGTACAATAGATTTGCGTCGTGTTCTATGTCTATTTTCTATCAATTCTTCTCTGCTCATCTATTGTTTTCTTTATGAAACTAGATATCTCTGAAATCTTTTCCATTCCTTTCTTTTTATGTTAAAATAAGACGCAATAATTTTAAGTCTTGCCGATTAGTTAGTAAAAACGTTTGAGTAAAATCGATAACAGTACTGCCGTTAGTGTAATTCGGACAGTATTTTTGTATGGAGCGAAAGAGGTTACAAATGTAACCAATGAAGAAATATGGCTATCGATGCTTGGTCGATTCGGGCTGGATTATCCATTTTGGGCTAAGTCCTAACAGTTCTCTCCTAGGCAAAGTAATATTAAAAACCCCTATCATATCATACTAATACTATTATAAATCCGAAAAGTTTGTTGGTTTGGTCCTCTTTCACGCAGCAACGGAGCAACGGATTGACTTGATTTTTAGCATTGATATAGATTTACAAGCTAGAATCCAGATAGAGTCCCCATAGGCCTACACCAAACCACTGTTTTAGTCCATCTGGGTTTTTATTAATTTGAAACTAACATTTAGGATTTTTTTGTGATGTTTGTTTGTTTTGAGCATACGATATTTCTGCGCAGTTGCTTGCGCCATGCCTTTTGCACGGGCAACTTATTACTTGCCTATAACATTTTAATGTTTAATTATTTATGCTCAATAAACATTACAATTAAGCCGGAAACATACTTTCGGACGCGGCTGACGGACGCGACTGACAGCCGCGACTTAGCAATGTGCACGTCTTAAAACATCCGGTGTGCCAGATCGCTCTCGGACGTCCGAACGCTCAAGGTCGTCCGAAGGTGACGTCCTCGACTTATGTCCGATAGTGTGCACGGCTCAGTGTACTTTCATAGTCAAGGTCGCGGCTGTCAGTCGCGTCCGTAAGCCACGTCCGATAGTATGTTCCGAGCTTGATTGTTGTTTTTAAACTATCGCGATTTGAACACATTATTATTATATACTACGAGACTAATCGCGCACTAAACCGACCCGTGACCACGGTCGATGCAACTCGGCCGAAACGTCGGGAAGATGAGGTATTTATTTATCTCGTAACTTTAGTGCGCGATTAGTCCCGTAGTATATAATAATAATTACAATTATTGTTATTAAACAGCCTTAAATCTTGTGTCAGTTAAAGTTAGAATAATCCAGCCCTGCGGTCGATTGTTGAGACATCGAGATGCGTTTTTCTCTTCAATAATGTACTTAATTTTAATATACACCAGTGATGAATTGTACAAATTTCTATGACAATCGAAATTGCTCAAAACTTCAATTTTGTCAATTTACAAATTTCGGGGCTCATTTTTCGATCAATTTTCTTATAAAAATTATAATGTTGGTAACTAGCGGCCTGTCCCGACTTTGCCCGGGCTGAACAACAAATATTATTACATTTTCGGCCTTTATAACTGTGATATGCATGTTTTATACATAGGTTTATATGTCAGCTCATTATAAAATACCCTGCCATGACCTTGCTAGGAATGTATGTAAATGATCCTTGATCTAACTTAGTTAATGGTTGAAGAATGAGCCCATCTAGTATATAACTGAAAAGTATTAATCGTGGAAGCCCCATAGTTTAGGACAATAAATAAGGTCAAATAGACTGATGACTAATGACAATCATTCCATAACACCAAGAGGTGGAACTCCTGTGATAGTCGCGTACAGTTCCGGCAGAAAATATGGCACATCACTGTAAACTATATGTATTTTAAAATTAATTACCCGACTGCCAAGGTTATTGTTTTTGAAGAAACTTCTTTAGTGGCGTTGTGCACTTTGTGGGATGGGTAAAAAATGTAAAACTTGCGTCAGGACACGTGACCTGATCGAAAATCCGTAAGACGGATGGAGCAAGTCTTCACTTCTGCCGGCACTCCCGGAGTGAAACCCGTTGTTTTTTTCGCGCGTGTCTTGTATGTTTGTTTGTAAATTTATACATAAATTATTCTGCCTAGCATTGATGGTACAACACTTGGCCAAAACGCCAATAAATCTGTTGCTCTCTCATTCTTTTACAGCGTATTAAAACAGGTTAGCAAAAATACTTAAGCTTATTGGCCAATTATATTATTAGTTTATTGTGTAAGTCACACTCTTAATATTATTACACTCTTTATATTATTACACAATTCAGTATTATCATTATTGATTTGGAATAACGAAAAATAATATTTAATCAGTAAAAGATAATAAGTAATGACATTGGAATGCTAAACGTAAAACATTTGTATGTATTCTTTGTTAGGCGCGAGCTAATCATGAAAGTGATATTTTTATTGTTATATTCCAGGCGTGCCATATTTTTGCCGGCCACTGTTCATAGTGTAGTTTAACAGTATTAACATTTTCCATCACTCAGTGCAAATGTAATTTACATTCCTTCCCGGTTTCCTTTCATTTATGTGTTTGACAGGTGTGTACATTTGATTTCTATGACAATTATTTAATAAGTCGTTAATTTACAAATTATTATTATGTTAATTAGTCTTTAGTATTATTTCTGAAATTGCAGCGATCTGAATCGCCTTTCTTTCCTGTTAGATTTTAATATTTTAAATAAAATAATATTAATTTTTGAAAGTTTTATTTTTTAATGTAATATTTGGCGGGCACGAACGGCATTTTGGCGATTGTGCATGGGACGTCTTTACCTCTGATGTTGACTAAGAGTGGGGTGCCGATTTTCTTCATGGCTTCAGGAACGTAGCCCATAGCGACGTTGCCGCCTAGCGAAGGGGCGGGGCAGCCGCTGGTTACTTTGCCTATTTCTTCGGAGTTTGCTGGGTTTTTGAGGACTGCGTCTTTCCTAGCAGGAGGACCAGATTCCATCCTTATACCTACACGCCTCTTGGTCACACCTTCCTTTATTTGCTTCAATATTATATCTGCTCCAGGGAAGCTAGCGTCCATCCGCCGCCGCTTGGCTACCAACCAAGTAAGAGCTGCTTCAACGGGGGTCACACTTTCATCGATGTCGTTACCATAAAGACACAGTCCAGCTTCCAATCGCAGCGAATCTCGCGCTCCCAACCCAGCAAGTTTGACATCTTTCAATTGCAGCAAAGCCTCGGTAACAGTGTCCGCTTTATCTGCTGGGATTGATATCTCCACTCCATCTTCTCCAGTGTAACCACAGCGAGTCACGCGACACTCCACACCCGCCACAGTTCCCACTCGTGACGTCATGAACACTAAATCTTCTAACACAATATTAGTCAAGGACTGTAGAGCTGATACTGCCTTAGGACCTTGGACCGCGATGAGTGCTCTCTGACTTACATCCCAAAAGTCGACGCTCACATCCTTTCCTTTCTTCCTAAACAGTTCCGAAGTCTCCTGCATGTGTGCTTTGTCTACATCCAACCGCCCAGCATTGGAGACTACGTATAGAGTTTCTTCATTCACTTTCGTAACAATAAGATCGTCAATAATACCTCCTTTCTCGTTCAAGAACACAGTGAGGGAACTGGATCCATTTGCCATTCCCTTTAAGTCAACAGGGCAGATAGACTCGAACCACGGCAAACAGTCTTTCCCTGTAACATTTGTTTGGAGCATGTGCGATACATCGAAGATCGAAGCACTGTTTCTGGTGAACAAATGTGACGCCGATACACTCATGTCAGAATATTGCACTGGGAGTAGAAAGCCGGCAAAGTTGACCACTTTACCGCCATACTTATTATGCAAGTTATATAGGGGCGTTTTTTTCGCGTTACTATCATCACCGTGCGACCGAAATTGAACTATTGCAGGTATTATATTCTTCAAGCTTAGTTTGTTCCTGACAAGTTTATGGAGACTAATGGAACTCATTTTCACTGAACTAATTCGTGTTATTTCGTCTGAGGGAACAACTAAATAACATTTATCAGACACTCACTCATAAGAAGAGATCAGGGGTCATTTAAACAAAGATAAGGTAATGATGATATTACATTAGCAGTAGGTAAAACTGACTTGTTTTGCTCTTTCACTTTCATAACACATTTTGGTTAGCGACTATTTTTAGAACAAATACATGTACTTCCTACTAATATTATAAACGCGAAAATTTGTATGTATGGAGGTTTGTTCCTCTTTCACGCAAAAACTACTGAACGGATCGAGATGAAACTTTGCAATAGTAATGCTTATACAAATCAGAATAATGCATAGGCTATAATTGATCAAGATATTGCGTAAGACAAAGTTTGCCGGGTCATCTAGTTAATAATAAAAATCTATGTATTGCACTTTGTTATCATATTTGTATTTACAAGATACATATTTATTTATTGTTATTGGGTTAACTAGATAATTATAGGAGTCAAAAATGGCCATGTCAAGAAAAATTGTATATAATTTAATATAAAATGAATCTATGGCATCCTAGCAAAACTAGAGCTGGGGTCAGGCAAACCTAACAAAAAATCCTACTTAAAAATCAAAATAACTACCATTGAATAAAGTAATAGTGTGGAAAATATAAAAGGAAAAAATAGGAATAAAAGAAAAAAGTACTTAAAAATAGGCTTTATTCATTCACTACTTCGTCTTTATCACTATCTTTATTATTTAAACTACTCAAGTAGTCTTCTGGAGTCAACGACTCTTTTTTTGTTGTATCTGATATTTCAATACTAGACAGAATAACTGCAATGAATCCGTCTGCATCTGGCATTTCTTTCAACAGTTCGGGACTTTTAACCAGCTCTTCATTTACTTCAATCAACTTTCCTTTCATGCAACACGGCACATCAAAGCTAGTGCCGTCTTTGTACTCAACTTTGCATATAATGGATTTAGGACCGAGTAGCTGTCCACCTTTCTTTCCTTTTCCCTTGACTGCATTATCTCGTCTATCTACTTTACCAACATTGAAATTAACTGTGTATTCCTCTTTGTTTTCAAAGAAGAAATGGCTTGGGGCTAAACACAGAAGAGCAATCCTGTTTGAGTGGAACATTATCATGATGTCATTTTTCTTGATTCCATCAACATTTGTTACATATCGTTTGGTGAAATATCTCTCTGTATATGACTTATAGTTGGAGTAATCTGGTATGGAATCTAAAATGCCAAACTCCACCGATTCATTCTCTATATCATACTCAATTTCCATTTTAAATTGTGGTTAGTTTTTGGCTTGTTCTTGTGCAAGTATTCGAGCGCGAATCTCCGAGTGACGTCTCTTGGATTCGTCTAAATTTGCTTTCTGACGTCTGAGGCGCTCCCCTTTGAGACACTTTCTCATATCCCGGTCAAAGTCATTACAATATCCAACAAACTTCAGGAATGAATGCTGCAAAGTAAAGAGAAGTATGTGTTAGTGATGGTAATAGTGAATTGTTTTATTTTTTTCTGCAACACAAACTCCTGACTGCGATTATTTTTAAGGTTATTAAAATACACAGCAGTTAAAACACTGGAAACTTTCATACCGTTAGTTTTAGTGCATTTAGCTAAGCCCTAAGGGCCTAAAGTAAATATTTTGGTTGTTTTTTGTTACGCAATGTGTACGAATACCTCTGAATGGCAGTCCATTAATTTTTTTATCAAAACATTGCACTCGTCGGTGTGTAAATGAGCAGACAAGTCTGTGTGCATCACTCAAGTATTACTAGAAACTGAGAAAAAATGAAGGAATCTGATTAAATCGCAAAAGTAACCACAAAAACACGTACAAAACGATTTGCAATCTACACCCGGTTGGCGGAGTTGACTGTAGTGCTGCCAGAACTTGTTGGTCAAAAGTTACTATTCAGTATTCGGAAATTAACGCAGACCACACCACCACCGCGCTACCATACCCCGAGCCCGCACTCCCCTTAAGTGGAGTAGGGTTAAAATTATTAGGGATAAATAAATCGCTGAAGTCATACCTATAGTGGGGTTTGGATTATTTTATTACATTTCTTCAATCTTTTCCTCAAGTTTTGTTACTAAATTGCTAAACAAAACTTGAGCAAAAGATTGAAAAAATATAGTTGAAAATATTGGTTGAAATATTAAGTTTAGAATTTCCGGTATCGTCCAAAAAGTAACATTTTTCAATACATGTCACAAGCTTGGCAACCCAAAATATTGACGTCAGTTTGGCATTGACAGCAGAATGAAATTGTGACTGCCGTTAATTTTTTTTTGTGTACGATTATTTTGGTAATTAACATAATTTTTTTGCATTTGCCAATATTCGTAGTTTTAAAATCATCATTAATCACCAGGGACGTTTTATCTCCGGACTAGTAACGCTCTACCATTCGCACTCACTACATTCTGTCAGCTTTACGTGAGGCGCGGGGGAGGAGGTGTTCACTGAAATTTCGACCTTAAACATATGAGGGTAAAGTCGAAACGTTAACGGGTGACGGGTTTATGGAGCGGAGCGAGCGAGAACAATGCACCCAGATGCTGATAATCCATTTTCGCCTTAATTGCTTGAACGCTTAAGTCTAAAATTGTGTAATAAAATGTCCGGTGTCTCTTTTACGTGTATTGTATTGTTTTCTTATACCGTGGCAGAGGGGTACGCGTACTGAATTCTTCTCCACAATAGACAATAATAGATTGTAAGGTATGGACATATGGCTGAATGTTGCATAAACATGGGAGGATATGATTCTCGATCTTTGGCGGAGACTCCATTACTGAATCGATATATTCGATGCCGGTCCGAGTGAACTATTTTAAGTTTTTATATAAAAATAAGCTTCAATGAAACAAAAAAATACTTACATGTGAAACGTTACACCTTACACCATCTTTTTGTAAATTTGAGGTATAAGATTTATTTTCACACGTTCTAACTGCACAAGCTGGCATTTTTTCAATGAGCACTTCGCGCAGCGGATTCAATCAGATGACTGTTGAAATATCGATTGGTAAGTGGTTTTTATAAACGTGTAAGAATTATAGTTCTCATAGCATGACAGAGGGGTGCGCGCGTAGAATTCTATTCCCGAGGATAACTCTTCCAAGTTAATCACAATAATATTAATAATGATCCGTAGAACTAGAACAAAACCTTATCGTTATCACCACAGGTTATCACAATCATTAGCATAGACTTGTAATCTAAGCCATAGAGAGACATTTCCCCTAACAGCCCGTTCACACAATGCTCTCCGTATTTACAGAACACGTTTTAACGGATTCGACAAAAAATGCGCGTAATACTATTTTGTTCACACATAGGCACTGTAATGGCCCGTTCAACGTAAACCGGTATTGTTCATGCTAATTCGCCCAAACAACTTATCTAACCGCACCGTTCCCTCCTTGCCCCGTAAGCACGAATCCGATAAAATTGTACAGATTTGTGTAATTAATGTCCGTCATTCCAGTATTTAATGACAAAGCGGATTGTCTTAATTTATCGGATCGATAAATGACAGTATAACAGAACACAGTGTCATCTGTTAAGTCGCTAATACAACTCCATACTTTAATAATAATAAAAACGTATCCCATGTAGGAAGTCCCCCCGCCCCCCCCCCCGTGTCAGAAGGGTTTGTCCAGGTTTACACGTTGCTTACACGTAAATTTAAATTACAGCTGTTTCCGTATGGCTATATACATTTATCCTCCTATTATGTTTTATACATTTAAGTGCAGTGCCCCTGGCGGAAACGAGGAAGAACTAACCAAAATGTATGGAACCATACGCGAACGTTAAAGTTTAAGTAAACTACGCAAAACCTGGACTAAGGGCTCAGAACTCGTCCAGCTGCACAGAACGCGCTGGATGCAAGCCGTTTCCAGCAGGTCTTATTCAAAATCTTTAGGGGAGGCCTATGTCCAGCAGATGGCTTACGGCTGATATGATGATGATGATAGTATAGGTATGCCGAAATGCCTAGGTGCCTCAGAAATACTTGAAGGTTGAAGTATAAAGTCCTTAATAAAACGCCAATAAAATATTTATTATTTTTATTCTTACTTAAATAGGTAACATAGTCTCAATAAATATGCATCTAATAAAAAATTAAGACAGAGACCACAAGGGATTAGTCCTATTTTAGGAACACCTATTTCACTCATTGTAATAATTAAAATAAATTAAAAAATAAATAGTGACTAGAGCATAAACTGTCTTGTACAAAACATAATGTTAATATGGGGACATTGGAACTTTTACCATCGAAACCATCACCTAAGAAGAAAAATCATACACCATTCACCCAAAACAGGAACAAGCGAAATAATTATAAGCGAAACAATATAAAATGCGGTAACAAAAAAGTAGACGCCCGATTAGATAAATAAGAAATGCAAAATGTGCCCGAGGAAGATGGAGTCCAATAGGCTAGTTGACAATATTATTTGATGTCTTCTTGTAACAGGTAACCATAAGCAGAGCCGATTAACGAAAACAAAAATAAAATTAACTTGAAATAAAGAAGTTACAAACATATTTAATTTCTTGCTAGACAAAGAGTGCACTATGGCAGACTACGACGTCACTGTCCGTAAGTGTCATACATTTGCCATACTATGATATCGTGGATTCACTCGATTTTTGTCATTTTTTCGGCAGACAAACTGCTGATTTTGGTTGAAACTTTACAAAAACTCATTTACCGGCCATGTATAGGAAGTGTTAACTAATTACATCCACGTAAAAACCAAAATAGTGGGCAGTTCATGCACAAGAGTCCTCTAACTAAAAACTGAGGTGAAAATCAGTTAACCCGACCAATAATTTGGTTTATAAGTGTATGTAATTCGCCAGCGCAACCTATTCATGGCCGCTAAAGGAGTTTTCGTAGACATAAAAGGAGTCGTTTATCTGTAAATGCCAATAAATCCAAAAATATTTGAATTTCGCGCTCTGACCAAGACGATCTGCCTTAAGCTTTGTGGGAAAGATACAATTTTATCACTACCAATATCTTTACAGGCTTATGTCTCTGAACTTGATTAACCAATTTTAATTATTTTTTTCTGTTTACGAACCATCATTAATCCGAAATAAATAAATTCAATATCAGTCAACTACCCTATTCGTTCGGGTGTTAATGAAGCGGGTGGTTAGAGCGGCGTGGTTTGTGTCGTTCGTTCGCATCAACTCTTGGGCATGCCCTGGGGCGTGGCGGTCTCGACCATCTTCTTGTATTTGCCGACGAGCTCGGGCAGGTCGTAGGCGATGGCGACGTCGAGCCGCGTGATGGGGCAGCCGCGGAAGTACGTGCACGTCGCCGACAACTGCTGGAACTCGTACAGCGGGTTCAGACGGAAGAAGTCGCGGTACGTCTCTGGGTCGGGCAGGTCGTACCTGGCAAGAAAAAAACATTTTATTGCAGCTAACATCATAGCGATCACCGAAGTTAGGCAACGTTCGGCGCGGTCAGTCTTTGGATGGGTGACCGCGGGTGGCTTTTATTTACAACTGAGCACTCCCGTCAGCAGACACGGTAAATTGAGGGTCCCGATTGTTTCAACCGTTTAGTCATGTCAGAGCCGTCAGAGACTTTTATGCGGCTGAAAACTGACGCCAGAAGTAGTCTATACCCGGCCTATCCTACTTCCTACTAATATTATAAACGCGAAAGTTTGTGAGGATGGATGGATGGATGTTTGTTACGCTTTCACGCAAAAACTACTGAACGGATTGAGATGAAACTTTGCAATAATATAGCTTATATATCAGAATAACACAGGCTATAAATTATAATGATATTGCGTCAAAAATCAAAATATCATGCGGGCGAAGCCGCGGTTATAAACTAGTACTATATATAAATCTACTTACCTATATACAAATATAAACTTATATCTAACTAGTTTTTACCCGCGGCTTCGCCTGCATGATATTTTTATTTTTGACGAAATATCATTATAAGTTATAGCCTATGTGTTATTCTGATATATAAGCTATATATTGCAAAGTTTCATCTCAATCCGTTCAGTAGTTTTTGCGTGAAAGAGTAACAAACATCCATACATCCATCCATCCATCCATCCTCACAAACTTTCGCGTTTATAATATTAGTATTATAAGTTATAGCCTATGTGTTATTCTGATATATATGCTATATTATTGCATAGTTTCATCTCAATCCGTTCAGTAGTTTTTGCGTGAAAGAGTAACAAACATCCATACATCCATCCATCCTCACAAACTTTCGCGTTTATAATATTAGTAGGATATACCTTGTAAAGTGCTTGTAAAATATAGCTTGATACGCGAGACATGGACATTGACATACGCGTAATGACTCACGCACATCAATTACCATAATTTTTATAGTTAAATTGTTCGGTATACAATGTTGTACCTCATGGTCGAGATTCACGAGCGAATTTTATGGCCCTCAACACTCGACGAATTAGCATAATTATTTGGAACTTTCACTTTCCGTGTTTTAGTTTGCTGCTCTCTGAGAATGTTCCTAACAATGAATTAACGTAGCAATACTTTGTAAAGTCTGTATCAGTGCCGGATTTACGTGTTTGCCGCCAGTAGCCTCCCCCTAGCCTCCCCTTTGAAATGGTCCGAAATTTACCGCCCGCTAAAACCTGCCGCTCTAAGCTTCAGCCTACTGAGCCTGCTGGTAGATCCGCCACTGTCTGTATCTATCAGGAGTTACCTAATTCGATAGAGCCATGGCGTCCCAATGAGATAGAGGTCTTGTCAACATACCTGGAAATGTTAGTGAGCGTGCTGAGCCCCTCGTAGATGTGGTAGCTCTGAGGGTTCTCGATGATCGCGTCGGCGATCAGCTTCCTGTTGCCGAAGATGGTCTTGTGGTTGTAGTACGTGGTCAGGTAGCAGTCCACCATCTTCGCATGGTTTCTTACGCGCACCTGTTGAAAAGACTCATTGTTATGGATTCTTTTCACGATCACCCTTCGTGGGCTATGTTGTTCAGCAGTGGACTATTATAAAGGTCGGTACAGTACCTACTATTGACGATGTGTACCTACTTATTCATCATCACCACTAAATCAGTCGTAGGATGCCACTGCTACTGGACGTATGCCTCCTACCATCATCGTCATATTAGCCGATGTACATAGCTCTAGGATTTCCTACGCTGCGCTAGCCCGGCTTGCTGGTAGATACGTGGTCCATATATTTCAGGAAAATGTGAGATTTAAGATTTTAGGTTCTATCCCAGACTGAAGAGCACAGTTCTGTACTGTAGTTTCATTTTAATCTGTCATGCATATTGCACGTCTCTTTCACTCAATCATATTAAAAAAGCGATCTTGGTCTCGATGCGTTCGTCGACTGCGTCGTGCAGCAGTAACTCGCGCACTTGCGATTGCGAAATCTATCCTAAAGAGTAGTTATTGTGAATACTAACCGCGAATCTCCTCGCGCTCGCGATCTTGTTCTCGATGCGCTTGTCGACTGCGTGGCGCAGGTCACGCAGTAACTCGCGCTCTTGTGCCTGTAGTAGTCGCACAGGCGCGCCCGCTTCGAACGGCATGGACCACAGGGATACGGTGTACATGACGGGCGGCTGCGCCGAGCTCATCAGCGGCGAGATATTCCAGATCAGCGCGCTCTGCACGCGCATCAGCTCTTCTGGCTTCACGGTGTCCGCCTTGTTCAGGACGATGCGGGTCTGGTGAAGCAAATAATACAGCTTATTTGGTGCAATTAATGTTAGAGACGATGTAAGATTAGTATATTTATTGCTGTTGCGGAAGTGCGCGCAAGCTTCTCTACTCCGCAATCTCGACTACGATGCGCAGAGACGAAACACCCAAGCTAATTTAGCATGCGACCACGAAAAGCCACGAAAAGAATTCTCTTCGACGTGTGAAAAAGTGACAGATTTATACTTTGCCATAACGCTGTCTCGTTCTGACACATCAAAAGAAATATTACGTGGTGCGCATCCTAGCCTGGCAGTGGGTACATCGTACAGCCAGCGGGATTCCCATATGACCACAAAGAATTATATCAAGGATTTTCGCTGCCAGAAAGTTTTTCCCTAAATCAAAAAAAATTATTGGCATATGTCTCATTTGATGAATGACAATCAACATGGTTTCTTACCTCGTAGATCTACCGCGTCTAATCTGGTCAGCTATGTCAATGACATTCTTACAAGTCTGGATGGTGAAGAGGAGGTACATGCTATCTATACTGATTTTAGCAAAGCTTTTGACATGATGGATCATGTCCTGTTGCTGAACAAATCGCAAAAGTCAGGCCTACATGTATCCCTGCTACGGTTGGCCAGTTCTTATATAAACAACCGGTCACAGTTGGTAAGTAAAGGGATTTAAATCCCCGAGGATTTAACAAGTCCCGAGTGCCTTCGGGAGTTCCTCAAGGGTCACATTTCGGTCCAATCCTGTTCGCTGACTTTACCAATGATCTGCCTAGCTTATTAACATCCAAGATTAAAATGTTCGCTGATGACTTAAAAATTTATAGAATAATTAAAAATGACAGATGTTATTGATCTACAGACCGAAATAGATGCGATTAGTAATTGGTGTACCCATAGTAATATGTCACTCAATGTCTCTAAATGTTGTTTCATCAGGTTTTCACGGAAGCGAGCGCTTTTTCCTGCATCTTATAAAATAAACGACGAGCCTCTCTCAGAAGTTACAAAGATTCGAGATTTGGGGGTTATTCTAGATAATAAGCTCTCTTTCCATGACCACTATGACCATGTTATCAAAAGGCTATGAAAATTGGTGGTTTCGTTGTTAGGCAGTCCAAAATATTCCAGGATTCTAACCTCTCTTTTCAACTCTTCTATAGTTTAGTACGCAGCATCTTGGAATATTGTTGTGTTGTCTGGAATCCACTATATCAGGTGCATGCCAATCGATTGGAACGTGTACAATCTAGATTCCTATATCACATTACATACATGGACCGTTTATGTAAATCTTTTCGATCTTATTCTTCTCGTTTACAACACTATAAAATATTGTGTCTTTCAAATCGTCGAACTACAGCAGACATTGTTATGCTGTACAAAATATTGCATGGCCTCATTGATTGTCCGGAGTTGCTGGAACAGGTCACACCGAGGTTGCCGCGTCCTGGCTCTTTTGTGTCGTTAAGCAGAGGTACCTTTGCATATCCGCCGTGCAGAACCAACATGTTGATGCATTCTCCGATCTATCGCATGTGTAAGCATTTTGAACGATATACACGAGGAATATGATGTCGGTCGATGGACTACTGTCACGAGGTTTTACCTGACTCTCCCTGCCCTTGAGTTGGTCGAGGATGGCCTCAGTCTCGGGGCCGACGTCCAGCTTGGAAGGGTCGTACACGAGGAATATGATGTCGGCGCGGTCGATGAACCACTGGCACGCGTCGTTGAAGGGGAACACGCGGGACACCTGCTTGCGCACTTCCAGGATGCCGGGGATTTCTACTATGTTCACCTGAAATTAACACGCGGGTTTACTAACAGGTTATCATTCACATATGTTTACGTAGTTTTTTCATTCTGGCGATTTGTCGCCAAATTGATCTTATAAACAAGCTCCAAAGTTTAGAAAATCTGTAATAACTGGCTCTATTTTATTATTGACCCTATATTATTATAAATTTTGACAATTTGTTTAAAATCTGATTTGCTTTTCTTGATGCCTGATGATTAAAAAAAAAAACCGATCATTTTCGCAAATTTCTCCGTTTAAAATTTAATTGTTTTATTGTGAGATGAAGTGTTATCGAACGAATATCCCTTTACTCCTTATTAGACAATACGCTCAAACTGGTGTTTCATTAACTGCCTTAGAAGTCAGCTACACAGACGTATAAGTACCTACAATTATTTATCCAATGAGATTTTCCGGTTCACACTTCGTTGTAATTACCTTTTCTAAAATTTTGCTTGGATACCTAAGGCCTCTGAGACGTTCCTCCAAACCCTGGCCGAATTTCTGGAGACCCGAGAAGGTCCAATCTGCGGCCAGTTGAGTTCCGTCTAGAACTTGCGGCTCTTCGCCATGCATAAGGATATTGAAATATGCTGGCGATGGTTCCGCACCTAAAAAAAGAAGAGTTGAAGTTATGTGAATTTTCCGGAAAGAACACTTCGAGAAATCTTCAGAAAGTATAAATGACATCACCTGTTCTGAGAGACCATTCAGTGAATTCAAGTCCCGTTAAATAGTTGAGGATGCTAGATTTTCCACCACTCCAAGGTCCCATAAATAACACCAGCGGCTTGGAGAAAATTTCAGGATCTCCAAAATGTCTGTTACTTAAATCTCTGTATTTGTAGAGACCTTCAAGAGGCTTGATGGAATTTTCGTAAGTCCTCTTCAAGTCTCTGAGGATAATGTCAGCGGATTTTTCTACTGTTAATTCAGCTTCGCTCGCCTCTTCATCTAATCTTAAGATTTGCGCGATATGGTCGCGTGATCTAAGGTTTTCGGGAATTTCTCCAACCTGGAAAAGATAAACTCATTCAACAATAGAAAATTAATCACTTATTGATTTTTGTCATTATATCATTTTAGTTCTTCCGAAACGATAAGCTATTAGATTATTACACTTGTTACTACTACTTATCAAGATGTATTCTTACCAATAATAAGTCTTCCTCGGGCGCTCCTTCTTCGCTTTCTTGTGAAGATTCTTCTGCTGGTTCTTCAGAACCAGTCTCTTCAGTTTCGTCTTCACCTTCTTTGCTTTCTGTTTCTGCATCTTCTCCAGATTTATCTTCTACCCCTCCTTCAGCATCAGCACCCTGTTCAACAGATTCTGATTCTGCTTGTTCTTCTGAATTGTCTTTTTCATCATCGGCCACATCCTTGTCATCTTCAGACTCCTTTGTATCTTCTTCCGATTTCTTTCTGTCCTCATCTGAACCGTCTTTGTCTTCTCCAGAGTCTGCTTGTTCCTCAGCAGATTTATCTTCTCCTGATTCATCTTTGTCATCAGTTTCTTCTGCCGTTTCTTGAGAGTCATCTTTCTCTACGGCTGATTCTTCTTTGTCTTCTCCGGATTCGGCCGCGTCTTCTTCTAATTGTCCTTCTGTTTCTTCTTTTGAGTCTGTATCTGCTGTTTCTTGTGAGTCATCTTGTTTGCTATCTTTGTCTTCCTGAGATTCATCAGCCTTTTCTTGAGATCCATCGTCATCCTCCTTTGTATCATCAGCATCATCTTTAATTTCTTCAGAGGCGTCTTTATCTTCTTCTGAGGCGTCTGCGACTTCGCCTGTTTTGTTATCATCTTCTTCTTTGCTTGAATCATCATCTCCATCTTCTTGAGTAGCCTCATCTTCTTTGCTGTTGTCTCCATATTCTTTAGAATCTTCGCTGGTGTCTGTTACGGCGTCTTCTGTTCCTGCTTGGTCTTCCGCACTATCTGAAAGTTAATAGTGTTTTGAAAACATTTTATATTTTATCGCATATAAATATACACGAACAGTTTCATTTTTAATAGCTTTTACTATAAGTTAACACTTTAGCTTTCTCTATTCTAATTTCGAAGTATACTCATTCCAATAAAAAAATAATTATTGAAATCGGACCACTATGAAAAAAGTTATGCGTGGTTATACATAAAAAAAAATATACGCGTTGAATTGTATACCTCCTCCGGTGGTTCGTCGGTCATAAAGAAGTTGCATTGTTAATACATTCAAATGTGCAGCAACAAAAGTAGGTAGGTACCTATAATCAAAACGACAAAAATACGTATGCTACCTACCTTAACCCTTTGTGTACTTGAAAGTATTTCTTTTTTAAAGTCGGTTAAAAATACCATGCTAATACGAGTACTTACCTATACAAGAAATCACAAAAAAGTCAGATTGCTGATTGCTGATCGTGTACTTAATTTTCTTATTGTATGGAACAACCTAGCGTTACCTTGCTCGCCTGTTTGTTCTTCAGCGGATGCCGCGTCTTCCTTGCTGTCTCCGTCGTCTTGTTTGCTGTCTCCATCATCTTCCTTGCTGTCTCCATCATCTTGTTTACTGTCTCCGTCATTCTCTTTACTATCTCCATCAGCCTGTTTGCTATCTCCATCATCCTCTTTGCTGTCGTCATCTTTTTCAGCGCTGTCTGCATTATCAGCTTCTTTCGAGTCGTTGTCATCGGCGACTTCTAACTCTTCTACTGACGCATGAGGTATGTACGGCTCGTCGGCTACTTCTATCGATGGTGCGTCATCCTCTTTACTATCGCCAGCATCCGTCGCTTCGCCTCCATCTTCTGCTGAACTTTCTTTCGTTTCGTCGTGTGCACTTACTTCACTACTATCGTTTTTTTCCGTGGAATCTGTAAACGCATACAACATAATTAATAAAGTGTATTTTGGATTGTAACTGACTGTTATGTTAGATAGATTTGAACTAACAAAGTCATAAAGAAACGAAGTTGTTATTTAACGCGACCTTGTGAATACGTAATCGTTTTAGTTTAACAGAGGACGAGAGCTGTAGGAAACTATATAATATTTAAACTGAAATAAATTAAGATGATTAACTCACGCTCCCGAATCTAAATACGTGACGTCTTTGATTATCCGCAATAAATAATCGGCAAAATCCAGGCGAGTCTGAGATGATTTCACGTCTTTCACACTTTCACATCATCGCTGTAGGCCTATAAATATATTTTAAATTTAGACGACCAACATTTTAGAGGACACCGTTATCATAGACGCTTTTATTTCATTCAAGTGCCCGTAATTTTGCTCTTGTCTAACCTTTGTCTACGGAGCTATTTAAAGTGCCATCAGCAGCGCAGTACAAAAATGTTAAATGTTTCTACAATATTCATTCAGATATTTGTTTTTAGCGAAATGTTCTAATTCAATGCTCGACTATGATTCATAACGCCGCAACCTGAATATTTTATCGCATCTAGAGTTACAAGGAATAATTTATGTAGCGCCTTACCTACTACAGAAATTATATTATCATCGTTCATCTGTTTCAACGTGAATTTTAACAGTGCAATAAGTGGTTTTACTACATGAGGTACATTCTGATGTACCTCGCTGTAAAATAACCAAGATCAAAGTCTTCGAACATAAATTAAATTATTAGGCCAGCTGCGCCAGCGTCCAAGACCAAATCGTGATTGGCTTGCCTGCTGAAGTCTATTATCTATCGTGGTAATAAATAGGTGACGTGGACAGTGGACAGTCTCTGGGTGGTTAAATTAAAATAGATTTCAACATGTGAGCAGATAACCCATGTCAATTCGGATTTCTCGGTGAGGTTACGTTACGAGTAAATTTAATGGCGTGACTTTTCAAACCACCGCGTTTATTTCAAACGGAAACGTTGTCTTGACGCGTGTGAAAACGGGATTCGAAGACAATAAAATGCTATTTTTACGACCGACGTGCGCCTTCCATCAGATTCCGACGTTTGAACTGGATTCTGGATGATTAATCGTTAGGTACAAACCTAGAAAGCTTTGTGTGACCAACTTTATTGTGGAGTTGGTGGAGCCACTAATGTGTTTTCAAATGATGACATCGCAAACAGAGAACCCTAATGCCTAGAGTTTTACCGACAAAGGACTAGTTCAACTGTGGGGTTAGTCCAGGTTTACACGTAAATTGGAACTAAAATACGGCTTTATACATTTTTGTACAGCGCCCCTGACAGAAACGAGGAAGAACTAACTAAAATGTATGGAGCCATAGGCGAATGCGAAAGTCCTAAAACCTGGAGTAAGGGCTGTGAAGGTCTCTGAAATAAGTGAAAATTAACTAGGCTAGGTAAGTATTTGAATATCCCTAAATCACGCTGTTGTTGATGGTGTTTTAGATATTTTTATAAGTATAAAATTTGTAATGACTCGAGTACGCTACTAGTGTTACCTACTATAAAATATACCCTAGTTTTTAGTTAAAATGCGTATAAACCAAGAACTTTAGTTAAAGATAAAACGCTTACCTGGTTGGTCTCCTGACTCGAGCTCTTTAAGAGCTTTTTCGATATATGGACGGCATTGTGATTCTGAAGGTACGTCGTCGTCACCTGGAAGAACAGAGATAACAGACTGTTAGAAAGAGATAAAGACATTTTTAATGTATCTTTCAGTTATTATCATCGGACTTTTGGGGGCTATAGGTTGAGGGGCTAAACACCCCTAAACTCATTTTGGGTCTACGTCTATATCAAGTATCACCTTCATGATTGTAACCCTATGGTGGATGAAGTCCATACCAAAATCATGACCAAACAAAAAAATTATCCACTGCTGAACGGACTGATCTAAACTTGCTGAAATACCTATAGAGGTACGTTTTCAATGCTCTACTTTTCGAAGTCTCAGATCCTGTAAATCTAAAGGACCAATAAAGGACAAATATGATGAAATAAGTGTGGCAGAGTCGGTCACAGACTGCGCAATGATGTCTTGGGTCCATCTTCGCTTAGTTGGTGATTTCCCTGCCTGAATGGGGGATCCCGCGCTACTCCTAGGTTCGATTCCTGGTCGGGCAGCTGTTTGATTGATACAGTTAAATATTTGTTCTAGGTCTAGTTGTTTGTTGGTCTTGGGTTTATAGTTATGAGTGTGAGGGTCACATGTCTCAGTCCCCCTGACTGAGTTAAATGGTGGGATTATAACGATGATAAAATGTAGGTACGAGTAAGTACTCACTAAAAATCTTCAGTTGCCCTCAGATATCATTAGCCTAAGTCTGTTTATTTGCAAGAGAGCTGTGTTTTGGCATAAAAACTAATACTTAGTGGACATGAAGAGATATCGGCAGAGAGATAAAAAATATTCGGGAGCAGCATATTTACACGCGTTTTCAACCATTGTTATTTAAAATTAATGAATACTGTTAAGACGAGGCACCGGGCCGAGAAACACGAAAACGGCAAAAACGAGTACTTTTGAATGCGCGATGTGAGAGGATGAATGATATCGATTCAAATTTAAAAAATGTCATAGATAAGGGAAAATCTTAATAAATTGAATGAACCGGACAAAATTTTGAAAAGTAACCGGCTTTATTAAAAAAAAAATAAAACAAATTGCTCACCAAAAAAAATTTAGTAATTCGAATGCTCAGAATTATCAGCGACAACACCCCATTATTTTTTACGAATAAAATAGCCAGATGCCTTTTCTTTATTATAAACCGAGAATTTTTTTTTTTTAAATTGTATATTATGAGTAATTAATTAAAAACTCAATCAAATCTCTTCGCGCCTACTCTAGTTTAGCTTTTACTCTACAGTGTTTGCTCAGAATATTTGATCAGGCACTATCTGGGCCGCCGCCGCCGTACCGGTGCGACGTTGCGACTCCGACGAGCGCATGATTCGCTCAGCGTCGGGCTGGCAACGCCGCAAAGTACGGACGGCGCGAGATGCGTGCTGTTTGTTTTTGGTTATTGTCTTCTAGGTACTCTGTGCGACGACAACCGAGTAATTTACTTCAGAATTATTTTCAAAATTATAAGTTAGACTTTAGTGTACTATATTATATTGTAGCTTTAGAACATTATTATAGTAGGTAGTAAGTTAGGTAGTATTTTTATTTGGTAGTGTGTAAATAGTAGTGAACAAGTGTGCATAGAAAATGGGGAGGAAAAATAAGCGGAAAGAATTGTTTTTACAAAAACGAAAAAGAAAACCTAAAAAAAATGACGGAATGTTTGGGTAAGTCGAATTACATATATAATAAACTTGCAATAAATAGTTGCACTCTAATGCCCTAATAATAAAGTCTATATTTGGCAAATACACATTCATCTACAGATTATGGATTATCACATTCTTACTACCTAGGTACTTCAATTTTTCTGCATTTACCTATATTTACAATTTTTTAGGTCAAAAAAACGGAAACTGCAACCTGACGATTGTCAATCCACATCCTCAACAGGGCCAGTAGATAGAGAGTGAGTCCATGCCAAGTACCTATCTATCATGTCAGCAATCAATTTAAAGTATCTAGTAATAATACTCCGTCTATTCTTTATTTTCAAGTGTGTACCTACTAAGATTTGTCTGTACAAACTAACCATACTGTAGGAAACAAATATCAGAACAAAAAGCTATGGAGTCGTCTCTTGATATTTTAGAAACCTATCTAAAATAATGATATTTATTAGGTGATGTTCTATCACCTAAATAATTGTGTTAGCTTTAACTTTTTAATAATTATATAATTACATCATTTTATTTTGTAGCCACCCAGAAATATCACCAACATACGCAGAGTTACACAATGTGTTGCCGACATCTGGGGATTCAGAGGAAACGGTAAATTTAAACACTTTTTTTAAATTATCACGGTTATAGTATTGTCTTTTACCGACTTCAAAAAAGAGGAAGTTGTCGATAGGGTTATTATTTTTTCTTCTTTTAAATAAACGAAATTAAAATTATTCACCCTGCTTTATCACAAAGTTTTCCAGGTATTTAGTGAGTAGTTAGTACCTATACCTTCGCCACTGTACTCCATTTTGTACATGTCTAATTCCTTTAATAGTAATGTAAGTAATTTAATTTCAGTTAAAAGAACCAAATCCTGAAAATGAAGAGTTACAAAATGTGTTGCTCACATCAGAGGATTCGGTGGAAACGGTAAACTTAAGTACCTTATTAAACTATCGCGATTATTGTCTTGTCTTTTTACCGACTTCAAAAAAGAGGATGTTGTCGATTTGGTCATATTTTGAAAATGTCGTTTTTTACTTCGTCTGCAAGTTAAACTTGTGTAATTTTGTTTCAGTTAAAGGAACAAAACCCTGAAAATGAAGATATTCCATACATATTCGAAAGTACCTCTGAAACTACAGTAAGGATTTTGTTATAGCTAAGGCATGTTTACATAATAAGAAATTCAAACTTAATAAATACTAAAATATGTGCTTAAATTTCAGATTCATACAGAAATACCCGACTTGGGGCATCGAGTAATAGATGTTAATCATTTTACATCACAACTAATACAACTCTCTCAACATGAATCTCTGTTTGACTGCGGATTAGCCTCAATGAAATTAGTTTCTGAACATCGAATTGGATTACAATCGGAATTTACATTTGTCTGCTCTATGTGTAATTATAAAAACAAAATAAAATCATCTTTGGCTGATGTAAACAAAGATGCTGTTGCAGGAATAATGGCAGCAGGTTGTGGTCACGCGCAACTGAAGCAGTTTTCCGCAGCAGTAGGATTACCCATTATGTCTGAACACACTTACAATAAAATGCAGGACGATGTTTGTGACGATTGGGAAGAAACTGCGTGGGAGGAAATGAAAATAGCCGGAGAAAAAGAGAAAGAAGCAGCTGTTATTGAAGGCAGGGTTACAAAAGATGGCATTCCCATGATTGATGTCATTGTAGATGGGTGTTGGAGCAAACGCTCATACAGAACAAACTATGCTGCATTATCGGGTGCTGCAGCCATAATTGGCAGACGTTTTGGCCAAGTTTTGTACATGTGTGTCAAAAATAAGTATTGTTGTATTTGTGCCCGAGCTCAAAACAAAAAAGAAAGTCCCAAAGAACATGTCTGTTATAAAAACTTTGAAGGGGCTTCTACTGCTATGGAATCCCAAATAATAACTGAGGGGTTTAAACAATCCATTGAAATGCACGGTATAATATACGCGCGACTTATTGCTGATGGCGACAGTAGCACCTATGCCAAAATAATAAATGCTCGGCCATACCCAGGCTTAACAGTGTCAAAAATTTTCTGTCGGAATCATTTACTGAGGAACTATTGCAATAAGTTACAGCAACTTACTTCAGACACTCATTTCAACGTTACAGACAGGAAATATTTGACACAAGAGAAAATAATGCGCTCCAGGAAATATATTTGCGACGCTATAAAACTTCACAAGGAGAGCCAAAATACAGATGGTTTATATAAAGATATAAACGCATCTATTGGCCATGCGTTTAACTCTCATGAAACTTGCAACCAGTTATTATGCAAAAAACATATGCAAGTAGACGCTCCTAATCCGTTTTTTGGGAGTTTGCTTTGGCAAAAAATAAAAACTCATGTCGCACGATTGGCTGAAAAAGCCCATAGTTTAATTGAAGATGTCGACAGTAATGTAGTGGAAAGATTTAACGGAGTCATTGCCAAACTTGTTGGTGGAAAAAGGGTAAATTATTCTCAAAGAAGAGCTTACCAAGCAAGATGCTCTGGTGCAGTAATATCTTTTAACACCGGCAACTTGCTGTCGACTGTCCACCGTAATGTTTATGGAAATAGCCCAAAAAAAACTATTACATAATACGAAAGAGCTGTAAATGAAAAAAAGAATAGAACAAAACAAAACTGCAAGAGGAAAAAAAATCGTACTTTGGTGCCGCGTACATTAAATCTAGATTATGGAGAAATTGTGGATAAGCCAGACTTGGATGACGACACATTAAAAAAGGCCAAAGACACCTTCATCCAGAATTTGACGAAAACCGAAGAACAGCGAAAAGACGTAGAAAAACGAACTATACTACAAAGTGAATCTGGAGAATGGTTGGAATTAAGGCGAAGCATGTTAACTGCATCAAACTTCGGTAAAATTGTAAAAAGAAAAGAGTCGAATACATGCCGAAACGTAGTAAAAAATTTACTTTACAAGCCAAATATTGACAACGTGTCATCAATAACTCACGGAAAAAAGCACGAAAAAATTGCAATCGAACAATTATCGGTTATGGTAGACACAAAAATTAGAAAATGCGGTCTATTTATAGATGAGCAATATCCATTTTTGGGGGCAACGCCTGATGGGATTACCGATGACAACAAAATAGTCGAAATAAAATGTCCCATAGCACCATTTAAAATGGGTATAGACGAGGCGATTGAACAGAACAAGATGCATTTTTATAAAAAAAATAAAGACGGCGAAATAGTAGTCAACAAAAAATCAGACTGGTATTTTCAAGTCCAAGGCCAGTTACATATTTGCAGAAAACAGGAGGCCTTACTTGGAATATGGTATGGAGACAAAAAAATGAAAATAGAAATCATAGAAAGAGACGATAAATTTTGGTCAGATATAATGGAGCCAAAACTGCTTAAATTTTACTATGATTGTCTTCTTCCCGAGTTGGTTGACCCTAGACACATAAGGAACAGGCCAATTCGTGACCCAGAATACGTGATTTCAAAAGGGAAAGAAAATGATTCAGCTACCATTTCAATAGAAAAAAATACTGGTGACGTTGACGATTGTTCGGTCGGGGATACCATAGATTATGTGATGCCATTTTCAGAATATTGATATATTTTTCACAAAAAGCGTTAGTTTTAACATTAAGATACCTACACTTTTCAACACTATAGTAGTTGATAAAAATGATAAACACTTTACTAATTTGGCAGCTTCGCAGATAGCGTTCTAGCTTAATCAGACAAAGCAGAGCCGGAATTTCAGAGAGATGCAGGTTCATATCCTACGAGCTCGTCAATTTTTGAAATGTTTGTCACAAAAAGAAAGTTTCTATAAACCAAGTGTGTGAAGCACGATAAAAATAAGTTCATTGATTATGATACCTGTACATAATCAACATTAATTTGTATACAGGGTTATTTCTAATCAATTAGCATCCTTTTAGAGGTTTATTCTGTACATGTACATCAAAACTAACAACTTTTGTTCTGCAACATTTCTCAAAACTAACAACTTTTGTTCTGCAACATTTCTCAAAATTAAAAAAAAAAGCTGTTCCATACATTTTGTTGCGGGTCACGGGTAGACTCACTATTCTACGGAGTGTCTACCCTTGACCACGGTTGATGCAACTCGGACGAAACGTCGGGATGATGAGTTATTTATTTATCTCGTAATTTCAGTGCGCGATAAGTCCCGTAGTATATAATAATAATGTGTTCAAATCGCGAAAGTTTAAAAACAGCAGTTGAAATAACCCTGTATTGTATGAAAAAAAAACATTAAAAAGATCAAAATAATTTTTGCCTTTTTTTTAAATTGTTGATTAAGGACAAGGCGACTCCATGATTATCTATGCTCTAGGCAAATTGAGTTGACGCGTGCCGCCGCCGCGCCGTTAGTAGCGCCACGTACGCTAGCCCAGCGTTGCCGCCCGCCGCTCTGGCGTGATCCTGTCAAGTGAGACCGCGTAAAATTTTGTCCGAGTGAAGGGGCGCGGTACTCGATTTTGAAACTATAGTTTATCAATGCGTCACCTTAAATCACTATGGACAAGACAAGTGCTTGTAGTTGACATCAGGCAAGCAAATGGGCTATGAGTGTACCTACATGGTCAGCGTAGTTTACATCTGGCAAATAACTTGCACGTAGCGTAGCGTAGTTTGAATAGGTGTTCGTCAACGATCATCGACGTTAAGCAACGTTCAGCACGGTCAGTCTTCGGTGGCATTTACAACTGCGCGCTACTATGACTTGGATGACACGATAACATTATAGGTCCCGGTTATTTTAACCGTTTAGCTATGTCAAAGGAAGGCGACTTAAAAACTCTGACACCAGGGGCCTTATTTTGTAAGCGCTCTGACGTTCGGCTTCGCTTTTTCTCCTGCTCGCGCCAGTTACTCACGCCGCGAGAGCGAGCGGGAGGAAAAGCGAAGCCGAACGTCAGAGCGCTTACAAAATAAGGCCCCAGAGCTAGCCACCCGGCCTACAGGAACTTACTTGCACGTCTACTACTGAAATCACTGAGTTGCACAAAAATAATATTTAGAAAGTCAGTCAAAATTATCACTTTAGGTACAAAACTAGCTATTAAAACGATGCTGGACGATGTTAGTAGTACCTAATAATTATATTTTTGACTAAACCATATCTAACAATCGGCCCCTAATACTGTACCTTGTGAGAACCCGTACATGATTTCTTTTTCAAGTAATAAATAAAAAAAGTTCTAAGAGGAAAGACACAATGCCACTGCTCCACTTCCTGATTTTATGCAGAGTCCTTAGTCCAGGTTTTGCGACTTTCGTGTACGCGTGTGGTACATTTTGGTTAGTTCTCCCTCGTTTTCACCAGGGGCGCTGTACAAAAATATATAGAGCCAGACGGATACAAACAGCTGTAGTTTCAATTTACGTATAAACCTGGACTAACCCCTCAGTCAAGTTGAATTTGCAATGGTAGCCTTTTTATTCTCACTGAGAAGAATCGTAATCATAACAGATATGCTATATAGGTATGATCATAGTGAACAACTAATAGCTACTTAGGTGCATTAAAGTAACAATTTTTAATGATATTAGGTATCAGTTTTATGATATGTTCTATTTTCTCAATATCGCTTCAAATAATTTAATAGCAATTTATACTATTTACTCATCTACTTTTTTCTTCGTTTGTATAAATATGTTGGGGGCGGACTAAACTTGAAAACGGTAAAAAGGAACGAACATACATTGCAGCAAGATCTAAGCATCCGGTATAGGTACCTAACTACCTACATGTTACAAAGAGAGAGATTCCTCACGCTTCACGAAGCTTTTTGAAGATCGCTACTTTTACATTTGACTCTTTTGCTTCTCTACGATTAGACAAATGCACTGGTTGCCAAAATTACCTACCATTGAACAATTGTTGAGTTGAGTCCACATCCCACATGACGGCAGCCGCGTCAGCCAAGTCAAGGTGCTTGGAAACTTTGTCCCTGGCATTGACGAGGATCTCACGTGGGATGCCGATGTCAACGAGCACTGTCTACAGCTAGAGCGAACAGACCACCGCAATATCAGACTTGTTGGCAATGAGGAACTGCTCACACGTCATTACATATTGGCAACAATAGAGCTATCCTCGATGGTAGAGCAGGCTAAATAAACCTAAGCACGACCATTTAGGAAGACTGGAGCCGCGGTATGTAGGTAGCTACTTATGGTAGAGCACTTTTCTTTAGACAAAAATCATTAGCTACGGAGGGGTAAATTGAAACTACAGCTGTTTCCGTATGGCTCTACACATTTAAGTACAGTCGTCTGCCCTTGGCAGAAATGAGGAAGAACTAACCAAAACATTTGGAGCCACATTCGAACGCGAAAGTTTTTAATAATTTTAATAAGTAATTAAACTACGCCAAACCTGGATTAAGGGCTCAGGTTTAAAGCACTATAGGTACCTACCTAAAGCTACTGAGAGAAGTCGATGTCTCATAGAGCTTCAACTACACATAGGTCTTATGTAGATAAGCAGCAAGCAAAATAAAGATCCCAAAATTTCATCAAGGTCTAACCAGCCGTTAGTACTCCGAAATTGATGAGCGTCTAATAAACAAAATAAATAACGTTAGTCAATCTGAATTTTTAGACTTGAAATCTTTTGTGAGAAGTTGATTTCTAAAAAGCATTAAATAAGTATCGTACCAAAAAGTAAAGCGTGGCGAAAAATCAGAGATCTGAGAGCAACTAACTAATTATACATTTTCAAAAGGTTTGTACCTTGTAAAGACTTAGTATAGTACCTACCTATGCGTAGCGTGACCACGAGTCCACGACCTATGCAACTTGGTCGAAATGTCTGTATAATGAGGTACCTACAATATACCTATTTATTTATCTCGTATTTCAGTGCATAACTAGTCCCGTAATTTAAGAATAATACTTAGTATATTTATTTTATTACCGAAACAAATACCTAGATATCGTAAAGAAGTAAACAAGACATTGAAATCAACGCTGAGATATGCTGCCTGCATCTTTGTGTAGGCAGCAAATGCAGAATTTCCGGGAGTGTTGTCATGTATACGTTCGTGGGTTTGGACATGACCAGATAGATCTATGAAGATTTTCCTGCTCTCCATATTGACGTTTTGGCAATTAGTCTTGATTGTGGTAGTTACATTACGGTCACAGAAGAGAGAAAGTCTTCTGTTCTGTGATTACGGTTACGCTACAAATTCTAAGATTGAATCCATTTCTTCCTTTTACCAAATGTTGTTGCAAACATTATGCTTACTTACCACTTTACGAGTACGTTTTGAAATATTTAGTAGTGTGGGTTGAGAAGTAAGTACGCATGTGTTTATTGCTGTTTCTAAATATCTCAGAGGAAAACGTGAAGCAGTTTGCATCTATCAGAAGTTGCAGTATTTTCGTCTAACCTTCAAGCAAGTTTGGCCTTGATGCATGACGCTTTTCGAGGTCTTCTGTGCACAACAACTATGGCGGCTATGGCGTGTTTTGCTTCATTTGTTTATTTTCTAGTCATCTACTCTTTCTGCTAATCACATTTTTAAATTCCGTTTTATTTATTTTTACGAGCCTAAAGAAAAGAAAATGGATGCTGAGAAAATGACGCAACACACATGCACGATATAATTTATATAGGGAGAGCAGAGAGATTTTGAAATTATGTTTCAGAGAATCCCTGTTGATGAAACGATGGTGTACGATTTTTTCAAGAATCTGAAATATGTGCCTGAGTGGGATTTTGGCATATGAAATAAGTAGAGTATCTATCAATCAGACCTACATTGTGATGTGTGATTGAAGAACACAGTGAGTATGAAAAATATGATGTGACCCACTTTCTCCTTACATTTTTATATTATTGTCGTCACGGCGATCCTATCGTTTTTCACAAGATGGCGACGCCAAACGACAAATCCCTGTATTTCTATTTACGTATCTAGCATTGCGAGAAATCAAGGCGTCTAGCGTTCTACGGCCGAGCTACGCCACCTCGGCGGTAAGCCCTGAACACGCAGCGAATCCCATATGGGTCACTAGATCACTTTGTCATACAAAACTTCACCTAAGGTTACCGCCAAAAATAGAGCACATACGTGAGCTTTTTACATAATTTCAGCGCAAGTTACGCCGAAAATAGAAACGATGTAGTGACGCAGAGCGGAGTTGCGATGGTCGCTCGCGCGGCGCGGCGGACTGCCGCCAGGACTCACCTCGGGCCACGGCCGCCAGCGTCGACGCGACCAGCAGCGCGCACAACGTCCACCTCCATAGCGTTAATCCTTTGGTCCACATGTTGCTCAAGTTCCGCCCGCTACACCGGGCTATCAGTCATTTGCACTCACTCTCGCACACCCGGTCGGATCTACGGACGTTGCACACATCTACACTGAGCCACCCGTAACTCCAGTTGTTGCGGTCGACACGAGTTGCATCCCCGCGGGAATGCAACTCGCGTCGAGTTCGAAGCCGTCAAATCGCGAGGAATAGCGGGAATGTCCGCTGGCTCTAATAATAACCGCGATTTGTCGGCTTCGAGGCGGTTGCAGCGGCGCGCGGCGGCGGGCGCGGGCAGGCCGCGACACTGCGCGCGAGGACAGCGACGTACTCTATTTCCGGAGACAGCACAGCATCGCTGGTCGGAGGGGTACTGGCGCGCGAGCGCGGCGGCGCAGCTCTCGCGAGGTTCAGCGCGGTGCGCGTGCCAACTGCCCACGGCCAGCGCTGCCGGCGCCCGCGCCGCCGTCGCCGCGCCACCGACCACGTCGCAGCGCGCACACCCATCATCGGAACACATATTTACTACTGGGAAACATTGTAAAAACACAAGTTAAACAAATCCGAGTCAAATTTCTTGAAGAAAAATGTATCAAATAGCATTATTATCTAGGAGCTTACTAATAAGGCCCATAGTGAGAGACCACGTTTCTGTGCCATAAGTCATCACTGGCAACACACACTGGTCGAAAACTTTCGACTTAAGACACTGAGGTATGTCGGACGAGAAGACGCTACGCAATTTTCCGAACGCTGCCCAGCCGAGTTGGATAGCCCAACGAGCTATGGAGAGGGCTATGCTCGGAGTCTCTCTGCGGGATCGAATCAGGAATGAGGAGATCCGTAGAAGAACCAAAGTTACCGACATAGCCCAACGCAAATATAAATTAGCAAGTTGAAATGGCAATGGGCAGGGCACATAGCGCGGAGGACTGATGACCGGTGGAGTCGAAAAGTTCTCGAGTGGAGACCACGTACCGGCAAGCGCAGCGTAGGACGTCCACCCACAAGGTTGACGGATGACCTCATTAAGACCACAGGATCGCGCTGGATGCAAACCGCTTCCAACCGGTCTTATTGGAGATAAGGATTGGGGCCTCCCCTATGGGAAGGCCTATGTCCAGCAGTGGACGTCCTTTGGCTGATGGATGGATGATTATTATCTAATTATTTAGGTACTTAGAGAACACAGGATTTCCAATAGGTACGCTACATTTATACAGTATCTACCTACTTACAAACTTACTTAGGCACCTTGGATTAGAATATACTTTCGTACCGCGGACGAGTGACAAACCGTTCCCGCAGCACCAGGCAGAAGCACCCCAGGGTTTTTGTCGGATGCCGCGACGGAGTGCGGAAGCATGCCTGCAGCTCTGACACAAGGGCGCCATGCAGAAGCACCCCAGGGTATTTTGTGGGTACACTGACCAGCGGCGGGACTTCCACATAACCCTGCTTCTCCGGAGCGGAGTGGTATCCATAAAGGAATTTTCCTGTGTAAAAAAAAAAGGATATAGATGTGATTCGTCCAACCACCATAATGTATACAAGAACTTTTATATATCCATACAATTAAACATTATAAAATACTACTTTTAATCAATTTCTTACATACATAAAACGATTTACCCAATCTTATATCATGATATAGTAATAAACGCCTACGGAAAAACCACGCGGGAAAAATCATGAATTTATCTCATGTTCATGACACAAGTTCCTCTAATAAACCTATAGGCCCACTTGCCAACAGAAAAACTCCGCTGATCATGGTTTTAAAACACTGTCATGATTGATGCGAGAACCTCATGTGTTTCATTTTTCATTCGGCACTCATTTCACTCAATAGAGATCGTTACTGAAAATGTATTATTAGGTCTCGAGTAGATTTGTGAAGCCGGCAAGTGGCGTGGGATAGGTCTTGAAATTCGCGTTCGAAGGTGTTTATTTTCTTAAAAGATAATAAAATTAAATTAGATCATGAATGTATTGTATTCCAAATATTTTCTATGCTAGACCAAAGAAGTTATAATAATACTACGGTAGCTCGAGGTACAAGACGACTTTAGCACCTCTTACGAAGGACCAGACCAAGTATATATTTATGTATTGTGCTTACCTACAAGGAACTACTATGAATACATCTGTGACAGGTCAATTTGTTTCGGATATAATGACCGTCAAGCGACCGATGAAACTTCGTCGTTCTAACCACAAGGCAACCCCCAGAATTGCGAAAAAAGACAGCTGTTCCAAGCATTTAGGTATGTCAAAGTACTTTCAACATTTTTACGGAACAGCTGATTTTTTCGCAATTTCAGGGTTGGTCCCATAGAAAAACCTGGTCATAACGATAAGTGCCCTGATATGAGTATAGGTAGGTACCTACCTAGAATATGTCTATCGTCTAGAGATAGACCTATACCTAATTCACGGTAATACGAGTAATCATTACCGTGCCTAATTTAATGTTACGAGTATGTAGGTATAGGTAACTAGGTATCCCTGACTCCCTGTTCTCTCGCAATTTTTTTTTATTATCGCATGTCATTTCGCGCTTTACCACCAACTCGCCTGATGGTACGCGACGCTGTGGTCGAAGATGAAGCACGCGGGCTTAGAAGATTCACTCTAAGTCTCTAACCTTGAACAGCTTTAGATTATCATGCTCTTAGGAAACAGGAAAGCCGACAGACTTCCATTCCCGATGCGACACGCTTCACAATAGGGATGTTTACTAGGTATAAAAATCATTACCTATTATAATTTAGATTTATATTTATTAGTCCCTCAGTTGGATCATTGAAAAATATTGGACACGTATTTTTTCTTTTGTCAATCAAACAATTAGTGACTAAGATAAACCTTGTCAAAGTTTGAGAGTGGAGGCTCGTGACGTCACTAGCCGGGACATTTGATAGCAGTTAGTGAGTTTAGTGACGTCACGCGGAACTTTAACGGACTATATCTTTATCAATGTTTGTTTTATTGACAAAAGAAAAAATACGTGTCTAATATTTTTTGGCAATCTATTTGACGGACATTTTTTAGTAAACAAGCCTATTCCGCAGAGACATATTATGCAGTCGGTTGGCCACACAAGTTCGCATTCCGGGTTATTTGCGGAGCGCCCTCGATCGTAATAACTTGCTGACGTAGACAGGTGTCTTCTGCCGATGATGGCCAGATATCGTCACTCACACGGCTGTGGATGACATTGGGTTATGCGGAATGGCGGTACAAACCGGAAGGAGGTTATTACCTATACCTACAATGTTCATCAAGCCTAGCACGAGTAAAGTAACTCAAGTCACTTAATTTACTGAGTTACATTTGAAGGAAGAAAGGAGTGAACTATTAGTAAAAGTAGATATAATTATATTCTGAATCGCTCAGAGCAAATAAAATAATCAAGAGAGAATATAATAAAAAAATCAAGAAACAAACAAGTGAAGCCAACCAAAACTACGCCTCGCCGTGTACAGACAATTACACACACATCCAGGTAACTATGAAACTACGCCTTGGCTTGTCAGTCAAACTATGGCGACGCAACAGCGACGCACTCACACATGTATAAAAAACCGGTTTCACTTGACTGTTCAATGACGTTCCCTCTGGATTTTTTTATTTGCTCTGAGCTGAATCGTTCAAAATTACAAATTAATGGGACTGGAGTTCTTCGCTTTTCCTGGATGATAGGTATATATATACAATACAACTTTATGCACAAAAAAGTAGAGTTTTATTTATAAGTACGAACTTGGATGATACAATAATTATAACTTTATTGCACACCAAAAAGTAGTAAAATTCGGGAAGCATTTGTAACATTGGGAATTAGGTTAGAAACTTACCTACATTAACCGAGACTTCTCGAGGGAAAATCTTTTGGGTTCTATGCAACGCATGGAAGGAACGAGTTTTCTACCTGCTCCAATATTTCAGTATCTACGTGTAGGCGTAGGATCAAAGTACCTACTTCAATTGAAAGCGGGGGTCGTAACAAAGAAATTAAAGAAACTCGGTCGTAACAGCGTATTCGCGTTGGCACTTCTAGGTCGCCTACTTTGTGGCAATCGTGGCACGCATCGAGTAAATAAATGTTAATATTCGTAAATTGCATAGAACTAAATATTTGAAGGAGATCTAATTTTATCAGATCGGAATCTCTCTGTGAGATTGAATCAGAAATGAGATCCCTAGAAGGACCTAAGATACCGACATAGCTGGCCGAGCTCAGCGGATTGGCAAGTTGACATGTCAGTGGGCAGGGCACATAGTACTAAGGACTGATGACAGGTGAGATAGAAAAGTTACCGAGTGGAGACCACATATCGGCAAACGCAGCGTAGGAAGTTCACCTAGCCACCTACGGATGACCTTTTTATGACGATGTTTGCTATTCGAGTTATGTGAAATGAAATGAAATGAAATATCTTTATTCGACACATAACACGTACAAAAAAAACATATAACTAATGAGAAAAAAAAAACAACAAAAGTGTCGAAAGGGACTCACCTCAGCTATAAAATGTTGAGTGTATGTATATATGTGTCATAGGGTGAAACGGCCAGTTTGCCGACCACCACCGGTTCACGACCACTTTTTCATTAAACCACTATAAATAGTTAAATAAAAGCGCGCCAACGTTTGTTTTGGTTTTTGAACGATACTTTAGTCTATCGTTTCCCCTCCGCGACACTGTGATTTGTCTTCTGATACGTGAATCACTTCAATGAACCTGTGAACCAGACCCATAGTGGACGTGTCGGAATTGGTTGCACAAATTAACGAAAAAAATAGTGAGAGGACACTTTTTCAACCGCAAGTAAAACAAGTTTTGTCGAGATTCACGCATCCAAATGTAGCTCGGAATGTTTAGAAAAACACGTTTTTACCCCTAAAGGGTCATTTTAATGTAAAATATGCGCTTTTAATTAAAATAATAGGTGTTCGGCAAACTAACCTACTAAAATTGTGTATGCATCATTTCACGACCACATGGTCGGCAAATGACTATTTCCCATCGATCTTCTTCATAAATTTTCTAACTGATACTTCATGGTACGGCATTTTAGTCTTTGTCAGTTTGATCTTTAAGAAGTGGTTTATGTACACTTCAGAATGCGACCAGCAAAATATGTTGATTACCATTAAAATATAAAGCATTATTTCGATGGTCGCCAATCGGTCAGCTAACGACCACGTGTCTTATGCCATACAAAAATTACAAAATAAGTAAATAATACTATTATTAAAATTACTAAATAAGTGTGAATAGATGAAAAATAAATATCATTAAAATAATTGAATAAATAAGATTAGATAATTAAAATTAAATGTCATTTAAACATGATTATTTGATGCTGTTATTATTTGCGACCCTGAGAACATGCTCTAAGGCTCTTTTTTCAATGGCTTTTGAGTGGACGTCAACTAACGAAAATGTTGGACGCAAACTGACCACATGTGGTCGGGAACTAAAAAATAGCACATTTTGAAAAATCATTATTTATTTTATACTTACTAACATCAAATACAAAAAAAACTTATGTTTTTTCAATTATTTAAGGTTTTTTCTAAACTTCTGAGTATTATTTGAATCAGAACATTATCATTATAGTGAATAATGTCACTTCAAAGATTACTAGTCCACTAAGTGGTCGTGAACTGGCTGTTTCACCCTATGTGTCGCTGCAATTTTTCTGGGACTGCTTGAAACTATTGAACCAAATTACGAGTAAATATGGGACCACCTTACTACATTTTTGTACGGTAACAGACTGGAATAATAAAACCTCGTTTACGGTTATTTTTCCAGTCTTTTTCCGCCCACAAATATCGCTGGCCCAGCCCAGTGCGGGTTGGTGGATGCACATACGCATCGACTTAGCATTTTTTTGCTTCATCATCATTATCAGCCGTTGGACGTCCACTGCTGGACATAAGCCTCCCCTACGGATTTCCAATAAGCATGGTTGGCAGCCTGCATCCTGCGCGTTCCTGCGGTCTTAATTATAGCGTCAGTCCACCTGGTCGGTGGACGTCCTACGCTGCGCTTGCCGGTGCGTGGTCTCCATTCGACAACATTACTGCCCCATCGGCCATCTCCGAACTGTGTGCCCTGTCCACTGCCATATTATCAACTGCCATTTAGTAAGTTTTTTTGTATACGCCATCGATTTTCTTACACAGACGTATGTAAGTTACCTCACGAATCACGATGCTTTCCTTCCTTGCGAAGCCAGTGGTGTGGAAATCTTATTAGGTACCTACCTACTATGTAATCCAATTCATCCTAATAAACCTCACCTCTTTGGTAGTCGGCACCTCTCCCGAACTCGAAAACGCAGCGCCCGTTCACTGATGTGGCGTACAAATACACAAGAAATACTTACTCAAACACTTATTAATTAAATTACCTACTAATTCTAACTTGTGACATTATTGAACACTTTTTTTTATTTATTTAAGTTTATTTAATTTTTTAAATTTGACATTATTAGACACTTGATTTGTATACATATTTCTTTATTATGAGTTACTTACCAGATTTTACCAGCGGCTTCGCCCGCATGATATTTTGATTTTTGACGCAATATCATTATAATTATGTGTTATTCTGATATATAAGCTATTGCAAAGTTTCATCTCAATCCGTTCAGTAGTTTTTGCGTGAAAGAGTAACAAACATCCATACATCCATCCATCCATCCTCACAAACTTTCGCGTTTATAATATTAGTAGGATGACATTGTCGTATATTTCACATGCCAAGGAATGGCAATAAAGATTGGACAAATCCTACAAAATTAACACCCTAATTGTACTCTATTTTTTGTGAAATAAATATCATTTAATTTCATTAACTAATTTATTAATTTACCGATTCAAACTTAATGTCGTCTGTGTGGCAGGATCGCGCTGGATGCAAGTCGCTTCCAACCGGTCTTATTGGAGATCCATAGGGGACACGTGGCAAATTTGTTTCGACTAATCTTTGATTATTACTTGATTATAATAAATACTTCACACATCCATTCCCCACAAAACATAAGTCTATGGTTAATTGAGTGAGTAGTCTTTAACAATCAATTAACTAATTTAGAGAAGTTGGATTGGCTACAGTGATTTTTAAAAGCAAATAAGTAGTAATCAACAGTTTCGAGCATTCTTCCGATTCGATGTTGATCCTATAAAATAAACGATCGATTTCGAGAGCGGCTTTTATGTAACATTCACGAACTTACAGATCAATTGCCATATTATTAGCAGACAATAAATAGACTGCAATAAACGTTTTCTGATTTATGACAAAATTATATTATTATTATGGTAGTAGTGAGTCTACCCGTGACCACGGTCGATGTAACTCGGCCGAAACGTCGTGATGAGGAGGTATTTATTTATCTCGTAATTTTAGTGCGCGATTAGTCCCGTTGTATAATATAATAATAATGTGTTCAAATCGCGAAAGTTTAAAAAATTATAATATTATAAAAATAAACACAATACTCCCATAATCCACTCCTTATCGATTAGAGTTGCTACACACATAACCGGCACAGTCGGTTCGGCACAATTTGTCAGCCTAGAGAAAGCCTTTGGATCGGCTTTTTCTCCCGAACATTCATCTACCTACCTACACCATCGACTTGACTTTCTTCTATTTTTCATATTGATGACCGATCTAGACCGGCCCTAATACGAGTATGTGTGTAACAACCCTATACAATCTATATATCTGTGCTATGCAGTAAAGGTGGGCACACACGGTCAGTTAAACTGCCCAGGTAGCAAAGTGACGTCAGTGACGCATAAACGACGTCACTCTTAGGTCATAATAGGGTCGGTCGTTGATGCGTCGTCGATGACGTCATAATGTACGTCAATTAAAAGTCATTATTTCGACGTCTCATATTCACCATAAAATTGACGTTTTATTGACGTCCATTTAGGGTCAATATCAGGACGTACTATATTCGCCACAAAGTAGACGTTTTACTGACGTCCATGTAGGGTCAATATCAGGACGTACCATATTCGCCACAAAGTGTACGTTTTACTGACGTCCATCTAGGGTCAATATCAGGACGTACCATATTCGTCACAAAGTGAACGTTTTACTGACGTCAATTTAGAGTCAAAGTCAGGACGTACCATATTCGCCACAAAGTGTACGTTTTACTGACGTCCATCTAGGGTCAATATCAGGACGTACCATATTCGTCACAAAGTGAACGTTTTACTGACGTCAATTTAGAGTCAAAGTCAGGACGTACCATATTCACCACAAAGTGGACGATTTACTGTCGTCTATTCAGGGTCATTATTAGGACGTATCATATTCGTCTCTGGTGGACGTTTTACTGACGTCCATTTAGGGTCAATATCAGGACGTACCATATTCGCCACAAAGTGGACGTTTTATTGACTTCTATTTAGGGTCAATATTAGAACGTACCATATTCCCCACAAAGTGGATGATTTACTGACGTCTATTCAGGTCATTATTAGGACGAATCATATTCGTCTCTGGTGGACGTTTTACTGACTTTCATTTAGGGTCAATATCAGGACGTACCATATTCGCCACAAAGGGGACGTTTTATTGACCTCTATTTAGGGTCAATATTAGGACGTACCATATTCCCCACAAAGTGGATGATTTACTGACGTCTATTCAGGGTCATTATTAGGACGTATCATATTCGTCTCTGGTGGACGTTTTACTGACGTCCATTTAGGGTCATTATTAGGACGTATCATATTCGTCTCTAGTGGACGTTTTACTGACGTCCATTTAGGGTCCATATCAGGACGTGCCATATGCGCCACAAAGGGGACGTTTTATTAACCTCTATTTAGGGTCAATATTAGGACGTACCATATTCGCCACAAAGTAGAAGATTTACTGACGTCTCTTCAGGGTCATTATTAGGACGTATCATATTCGTCTCTGCTGGACGTTTTACTGACGTCCATCTAGGGTCAATCAATCAAGGACGTACCATATTCGACACAAAGTGGACGTTTTACTGACGTCAATTTAGAGTCAAAGTCAGGAAGTACCATATTCACCACAAAGTGGACGATTTACTGACGTCTATTCAGGGTCATTATTAGGACGTATCATATTCGTCTCTGGTGGACGTTTTACTGACGTCCATTTAGGGTCAATATCAGGACGTACCATATTCGCCACAAAGGGGATGTTTTATTGACCTCTATTTAGGGTCAATATTAGGACGTACCATATTCGCCACAAAATGGATGATTTACTGACGTCTATTTGGGGTCATTATTAGGACGTATCATATTCGTCTCTAGTGGACGTTTTACTGACGTTCATTTAGGGTCAATATCAGGACGTACCATATTCGCCACAAAGGGGACGTTTTATTGACTTCTATTTAGGGTCAATATTAGGACGTACCAAATTCGCCACAAAGTGGAAGATTTACTGACGTCTCTTCAGGGTTATTATTAAGACGTATCATATTCGTCACTGGTGGACGTTTTACTGACGTCCATTTAGGGTCAATATCAGGACGTACCATATTCGCCACAAAGGGGACGTTTTATTGACCTCTATTTAGGGTCAATATTAGGACGTACCATATTGTACCATATTGTTTGCACGCGCGCTCGCATCGGTGCGGACGTGTTTACTTTTTGTCGCAGCAATTATTTCTATTTAGTTCGATCGCAATGTTTACGTTTTGCCGGGCTTGTAAAAAAGACGTTACCGGTGAACTTATAATGAAGTGAACACTATCAAACTGTGAAAAAGTGTATCATATATTGTGTCTCGGTATTAAAAGACGAGATTTCGAGTCTTTTTCTACGGACTATGTGCGCCAATGGATTTGCCCGATGTGTGACAGCACAAAAAGAAAACGTGCTGGGAATGACACGCCAGTTCGCACTCCAGAACACAGGAAGTTACCAACAATAGCGAGCCCTAATTATGTCAATAACCAACGGGGTAGCAAGTGCAGTCAAATGGAAGTTTCCGTACTGGAGAATGTCGGCGGTTTGTTATCAGAATTCCAAGAATTTCGTCGGGAACTTAGAAAAAGATTACATACGCAAGACCAACATATTTTACAAATTCAAATTGTATGTTCAGCTACTAATGACGAAATTCAGGTACTAAAGACCGTTATAAAAGATAGGCGATGTTCGTGCGATTTGACCTCAATAGATACCTACTTAAAATGCTTTGCGACCGCAACCAGCGCATCGAGTCATTGTAATGTAATGCACAAACAAATCAAGAAATTTCAAGTGTCAGCAAAAGTCCGATGCAGGTGCAGAAACAAATTAACACCAACCTGATTAGTGATAACAGTGCATTAGTAATTTCTCCAAGAGAGAATAAATAGTTAATCTAAATGTGCCATGGTCATAAAATTGCTATGGGATCGACATTGTAATTTTAAGACTATGGATTCATAACAATTATTGATTATATATAGTCTATGTATGTATATACTTCTTGAATATAAATCTATTATGCTACTTACATTGTTTTGTTTGGTTTCATCCATAGTCCTAAGAGTCTGTTCAGGGTACGTGTATAATATAGGATGCCTGCTATCGCAAACTAAATCCTAAATTCTTTTCGTCATTTACTTTGTTCACAGGAAAGTGACTGGGCTGTACATAATAGGGCAGCCATCGTCGTTGGAGTATAGTCATTTACTTAGTTCACAGGGACTGGGCCATACATACAAAGGCAGTCGCCGACATAGTAGTGACGTCATACACAGGATTCACAGTAACGTCACTATGAATACTGTATATGACGTCACTCCAACGTTAGTGTCTACCTTAATATGTACGGCCCAGTAACGTCCCTATGAGTACAGTAACTGACGTCTCTCCAACGTAAGTGGCTGCCCTAATATGTGCGGCTTAGTGACGTCTTTATGAATACAGTAAATGACGTCGCTCCAACGTCAGTGGCTGCCCTATTATAAACGTCCAAGAGTCGTCTCTATGAATGCAGTATATGACGTCACTCCAATGTCAGTATATGGCGTCACTCCAACGTCAGCATATGACGTCACTCCAACGTCAGTATATGGCGTCACTCCAACGTCAGCATATGACGTCACTCCAACGTCAGTATATGACGTCACTCCAATGTCAGTATATGGCGTCACTCCAACGTCAGCATATGACGTCACTCCAACGTCAGTATATGGCGTCACTCCAACGTCAGCATATGACGTCACTCCAACGTCAGTATATGGCGTCACTCCAACGTCAGTATATGGCGTCACTCCAACGTCAGCATATGACGTCACTCCAACGTTCTCCAACTTACGTCATGAGGCTGTGACAAATTGTCGTCATCTGAAGAAACTACCGACGTCAAAATAATGACGTCTCTTACGTCGAGCAGTACCGTAAACGGACGTCATAATAACGTATAAATGCTACCTGGGTGATCAGTTTTTCGCGTCACTCCAACTGGGAGCTCATTCAGTTAATAAAAAGGTGGGAATTGGTGGTTCCATATTTGAAGACAGTGGAGCTATTATATTTCTTCGATAACTTGTGTTGTTTCAATTTTTCATGAGAAATTATTGGAACCAAAGTTGTTTGAAATTTGATTTTCCACTTCTTTGATTTCTATCAACTTTTTCTAGGATCGATATTTTTAATAAGCCGGTGATGCCATGATGTTTCTTCGATAACTTGTGTTATTTCAATTTTTCATGAGAAATTATCGGAACCCAAGTTGTTTGAAATTTGATTTCCTATAACTTTGATTCCCATCAACTTTTTCCAGGATCCATATTTTTTTAATAAGACAGTGGTGCCATTTTGTTTCTTCTATAACTTGTGTTATTTCAATTTTTCATGAGAAATTGTCGAAGCCGAAGTTACTTGAAATTTGATTTCCTACAACTTTGATTTCCATCAACTTTTTCTAGGATTGATATTGTTTTGAATAAGATAGGTGTGCCATTTTGTTTCTTCAATAACTTTTGTTATTTCTTTCTTTCATGAGAAATTATTGGAACCAAAGTTGTTTGTAATTTGATTTCCTACAACTTTGATTCCTATGAACTTTTTATAGGAAAGATTTTTTCTGCAATAAGATAGGTGTGCTATATTGTTTCTTTAATAACTTTTGTTATTTTTTTCTTTAATGAGAAATTAACGGATCCATAGTTTCTTGAAATTTGATTTCCTACAACTTTGATTCCCATCAACTTTTTCCAGGATCAATATTTTTTTTAATAAGTTAGTGGTTCCATTTTGTTTCTTCCATAACTTGTTATTTCAATTTTTCTTGAGAAATTATCGAAGCCGAAGTTGCTTGAAATTTGATTTCCTACAACTTTGATTCTCATCAACTTTTTCCAGGATCGATATTTTTTTTCTAAGTTAGTGGTTCTATTTTGTTTTTTCCTTGTTTCAATTTTTCATGAGAAATTGTCGAAGCCGAAGCTGCTTGAAATTTGATTTCTTACAACTTTGATTCTCATCAACTTTTTATAGGATCGATATTTTTTTAATAAACCAGTGGTGCCATGATATTTCTTCGATAACTTGTGTTATTTCAATTTTTCATGAGAAATTATCGGAACCAAAGTTGTTTGAAATTTGATTTTGTACCATTTTGATTCCCATCAACTTTTTCCAGGATCGATATTTTTTTTAATAAGTTAGTGGTTCTATTTTGTTTCTTCCATAACTTGTTATTTCAATTTTTCATGAGAAATTATCGAAGCCGAAGTTGCTTGAAATTTGATTTCCTACAACTTTGATTCTCATCAACTTTTTATAGGATCGATATTTTTTTAATAAACCAGTGGTGCCATGATGTTTCTTCGATAACTTGTGTTATTTCAATTTTTCATGAGAAATTATCGAAGCCGAAGTTGCTTAAAATTTGATTTCCTACAACTTTGATTCTCATCAACTTTTTATAGGATCGATATTTTTTAATAAACCAGTGGTGCCATGATGTTTCTTCGATAACTTGTGTTATTTCAATTTTTCATGAGAAATTATCGGAACCAAAGTTGTTTGAAATTTGATTTCCTACAACTTTGATTCTCATCAACTTTTTCCAGGATCGATATTTTTTTTAATAAGTTAGTGGTTCTATTTGTTTCTTCCATAACATGTTATTTAAATTTTTCATGACAAATTATTGAAGCCGAAGTTACTTGAAATTTGATTTCCTACAACTTTGATTCCCATCAACTTTTTCTAGGATTGATATTGTTTTGAATAAGATAGGTGTGCCATTTTGTTTCTTCAATAACTTTTGTTATTTCTTTCTTTCATGAGAAATTATTGGAACCAAAGTTGTTTGTAATTTGATTTCCTACAACTTTGATTCCTATGAACTTTTATTAGGAAAGATATTTTCTTCAATAAGATAGGTGTGCCATATTGTTTCTTTAATAACTTTTGTTATTTTTTTCTTTAATGAGAAATTAACGGATCCATAGTTGTTTGAAATTTGATTTCCTACAACTTTGATTCCCATCAACTTTTTGCAGCATCTATATTTTTCGAATAAGATAGTGGTGTCATTTAGTTTCTTCAATTAAGCTTACCAGCAATAGTTATCAACATTAGGCCCCCGCTGCACTGATCTGATGAACAGATGCGATCATAGCATCGTGTGAGCTCAGCTTCAGGTAGTGGTTCAAATCGTGTACCACAAATTCCTACCTATTAATTTACTGAATGAGCCCCATTTGGAGTGACGCGAAAAACTGATCAGTTTAACTGACCGTGTATGGCCACCTTAAGACAAATCTCAATAATAGGGAAGTTTCCCGTTTTCTAGTTTTATTTTTATTAAATTACACTAAGTCTGCAATAAATTATGGTGTTTTTATTTTTCAATTATCTTAAAAAATGACGGAGTTATGAATTTTTAAACATGACCGCACGAAATCAAAAAACCTCGCGACGGATTTACGCGTGTGACGTCATTCGGCTTCAGAGCCGCGCCGTGGGTTAGGCGGGAGTAAGGAAAAAAGGAAATAAAGTGCTTCATTCTATGTCGGGTATTTTTCTAAGCCACGAATACGTTCTACAATATCATTGTACTTATCTTTAAGTTATGATCAACATTTACTATGGGACTAACCTCCCAATATAACGAATAAAAAGTCAGCAGTCCCATAATTTTGTATCTAAATGGAACAAGACTTGGTGTATGTGTCTAGTGTACTGCGGTTTTTACATCTGTAACTGTTAACTAGTAACTCTCCAAACAGTAGACCTCGCAAGTATACATTTTCTCGTAATAAGTTCTCAAAAATGCACAACTTTCACAGGTAAATATATTCTTAATCATAAAAATGGTAAGGTTTTATTTTTTACTTTACTAAGATATTATTGTATATTATGGGACTAAGTAAGTAAGTTTGTATAGGCCGGGTGGCTAGCCCTGGTGTCAGAGTTTGGGACTGATCCCCTATACAGGGTTAGCTAGCTAGAACTGGTGAAGCGTAACATATTTTGTTCTAATAAAATACTTTAGATAATTTTTTCAAGGCTTTTATTTTCTAGTCCCAATAAGTTGTCAAGTGCGTGTCAAGACATGCGTATGATAGGCTTCCGTAGACGTGACGATGATTATGATGATGATAAAAACCAATTTTTAAGATGGTTGATTACTATGAAAACGTAATTTAGTATGAATTCTTGGTTGCCTGGGAGAATTCGCTTAAAGCGATAAGGCCACCAGTTAGAAACCTATTAATTGTATTGTTTTGTCCCTGTAATTTTTTTATGTTATGTGGTTGTCTAATAAAGTGTTATTGTTTGTTTGTTTGTATGAAATATACATGTGAGGTCGATGACCTCTAAAGTTTAAAAATTTCAATTTTTTCTTTATAGCTCTAAAATTTATGATTCCACAGTGCTCAAAATAATTTTCAGGGAAAGTTTTTAATATGGTCTGTAAACGGCGTCCGTTCGTTACACGGACATAACGAAGTTTTAAGGGTTCCTCGTTTTACTACGAAACCCTAAAAATGACTGAACAAAGTGACAGCTGTCAAATTCTAGAATCCATACTAGGATGACATGTCAGGTCTCAAAGTGACAGCTGTCAAACTTAAATGCGGTTTATTTCTGATTTTAGACCATTGCTGTCTTCACAAAAGTGATAGAACTCAACAATATATATATTTCGGATGACAGCTCTTTAAAGTAATTTATCTCAGTAACTGTCGTTTCTATACCGTTACTTTAGGCACAAAATTGATAGAGCTCAACGAGATCTACATTTCAGATGACATCTGTCATGCCACTCTAGTATGAATTCTTTAATAATATGCCATATAATGGCAGATGTCACTTTCACATCTGTCATTTTCGGAACTAAAAAATAAGTCCTGAAAAACCTATTACCTACAATGACTTTATAAGAACAAATATTAGGCTGAGAAGTTTTGGATAACCCTATACAGGGGATTAGTCCTATAGTAAAAGTTGGTCATAATTTACAATGATATTTTAGAACAGAATATTGTAATTATGAATATATTTGCCTGTGCAAGTTGTGCATTTTTGAAAACTGATTACCAGAAAATGTTCACCAAAATGTAAACTTGTGAGGTCTACTATTTGGAAAACTACTAGTCAATATATACAGATGTAATAACCGCAGAACAGTAGGTACACACGTCAAGTCTTGTTCCATTTAGAAATAAAGTTCATTTACTCAGGACAAAATCATGGGAATGCTGACTTTTTATTCGTTATATTGGGGGGTTAGTCCCATAGTAAATGTTGATCATAACATAAAGATAAGTACAATGATATTCTAGAACGTATTCGTGGCTTAGAAAAATACCCGACATAGAATGAAGCACTTTATTTCCTTTTTTCCTTACTCCCGCCTAACCCACGGCGCGGCTCTGAAGCCGAATGACGTCACACGCGTAAATCCGTCGCGAGGTTTTTTGATTTCGTGCGGTCATGTTTAGACATCCATAACTCCGTCATTTATTAAGATATTCGAGTAATTTTTTCACTGTGTCTAATATAATTCTAACGTCCTTAAATGTATATAATTATTTTTAGTTTTTATGATAAAGGAAACTTCCCTATTATTTTTCGCAAAAAATGGCAAAACCGCCATCCGTCGTGTACAAAATTCGAATATTTCGCTCCAATTGTTTACATTATTGTTGATTTTTCAAAAACGGCTCAGCCGATTTCTTTAAAATTTAAATAGGACCACCTCGGGACTCGGGAGTAGGTACACTTTCGAACTAAAACATAATTTTTCGATTCGGTTCACATTAGGCGAAATTATCGATGAACATACGCAAAAAAAATACATACAAAAGAACAAAGTAAAGTCCTTTTTGGAAGTCGGTTAAAAATGCCTTAGTACGAGTTTGCGTAGGAAACGAAAACTTATTTATCGCTTTTGTGTGGCTCCCTTTGATTATTCACAAGTGAATAATCAAAGGTGGCTCCATACATTTTTGTAAGTTTCTGCCACACTCAGAGAGGCACTGTAGAAAAATCTATGGAACCACACGGAAACTCGGTAGTTCCTGTTTACGTGCAAGTGTAACCTACTCCTCTGGCGTAGTTAGTAATACCTTTTTGTTGTTTTTTACGACGTGGAAATCTTCCAAAGATGCCGACCGGTTTGGGGTGCAGTTGGGTTATGTGGGATTGTACCCACTAAAACCCCCTCGGTGGCCAGCCTATGTGCCTTCTTGGGAGCTCTGGGATCTCCAAAAGGAACGCACCGGTGCTTCCGGCAGTTAGTAATACCTAGCCACCTCATCAGCCTTCAATGCCACGAGTCCTGGGTTCAATTCCCGTCTGGGAAAATATATATGGGTACAGGTCGCGGAACGTAAGTGTAGCACTGAGGGTACTGTGGAAGGGATGGCTGCGCATGGTGACCGCCATACTAAACCCATGCGAAGCCATCCCCTCCACACTTCGCTCAGCTCTACTCTTATATGCTGCGACCTGTAATGAATTTAAATTATATCAAGGTGTTAGTTGACTATCTGTGTGTTTTGTCATTTCTGAGACACTATCAACACAGAATCCTAGTGGGGAGGGGGGCCAGTGTGCAGCATCACTTATTATTATTTAATGTTAATTAATATGTGGCTCAAACTTTATAGCTGCTATGTTTTGTCTTGTTTTTGATGTCTAAACAGTATTTACCTGACTGCTGAAGAGGCTAATGTTTTTGGAATGCTTACTTTATTACTAGGAAAAGATGGCTCAACAAATGATCAAGAAGAATATTGCAAAATATTTCAATTTATTATAAATCTTATGCCTATACTTTAAACCACTTAATTTTATTTACTTATAGGTTTTTCATAATAAATACATTCATCTGTACTTTTAACACATCAAAATTACTATGTATGTATATATTGAGTTTGTGCAAAAAGAAAAGTGTTGTAGGTGAGGTTGCCGTGCCATTTTACTAAGTTTGTTACGTTGACAACACTGCTCTGTCATTGATAGTACAACTAAAAGTGTTTGATACTTGGTAGACACCAATTCAGTTTTTATCAGTACTCTTATCGACCAAGTATAGTTGGTACCGTGACTGGTGATTAAAACCTTATTGTCAGTTCACAGTAACGCCCCAACGGTTCTCTCTATTTGCATAAACTCTACCAATGGTTGTCTTTGAAGTGGTATATTATTCATATTATGTAGAACTCAGATTGTAGTTAATCTTGTAGAAAATGTGTGCCAAGCACATATACACTTATTATTTTAGGTTTTAGATCAATATGCCCTATACAACACCGGAATGAATACTTTTGTTCTGTCTCCATGGTAAATGGCCTAATTTGAAACCCTCTGCATTACAGGTTTTAACTTACTGTCAATTGTTGACTCCTGAAAATATTACATTATCAAGTGTTATTTTTTTTTTTTTTTTTTGTGCATTTAGGAATAAGGTTTTTTGTACACATTAGTAAAATTTATATTATGTTGCCCACAAAAACTTTAGATTCAGGTAATTAGCTTCCAGACATACTGAAATCTTTTTCACACGTTCAAAGGATACATTCTAATTCAAATTAATTATTAAATAGTTCTATTGGTCTATCATAATGAGTTCGTCTATGCTCCAATCTTCATAGGAATGGTCAGGGAGGTATCTTCGGATGATGATAGGGATTTTGCCATGTTTAAGTTCTTTCATGGCTATCTGCAGTGGGTCGGTCTCTCCTTCTAACTCCACCATTACTGGAGCACACATCGCTATTTGTAATGCTCGAGTACCTGTAACAGAAGGAAAAATTTTAATATCTACCCAGTGGTCTTGAACTTACACATTTTTCGGTATTTCTACCGAGTCACCAAAGTTAAGCAAGTTTTCAATGATTTCAGAAATTATTAGGAAAATCTCCCAGTTATCTACTGAATATCTAGTTTTCAATGATACAAGACGAGACATAAAGGACATTATTTATTTATAGTATTTTAAACCTGAAAACCCTCTCATACCCATTTTTGATATGAATGTACCCATATCTACCAGTAAAACTGTGCTAGGGGAGCTACAATGTATGCAAAGGACCACATAATATCAAGTATGACGCAACATCGGTAAATGAGTATTTATTCTGAGTTACTTATAGTATCTTACTTTACTTGAGTTACTTATAGTAACTCAGAATACATACAATCAGTTTACATAGTTAACTATGTAAACAAATATTCTCTAAAACATAACCTCACCTAGCACTCTCGCCCGCTCATATTTAGTCATGTATTTGGTCGTGATCCGTTTGGATTTCTCGACGCCGCCTCCTGCCTGTCCCGGCGCTAAACACTGCGCGTTATATCCGTCTTCTTCCTGTTCCTCTGTCTCCTCGATATTATCATCTTCTTCAGCGATATCGTCGTAGTCTGCTCCCGCATCTTCAGCCTCGAAATCCTCGTCAGCCATGTCAGAAAGAAATAGTTGAAGATCTGTAGGATTTGAAAGGTTACGCCGCGGTTTTAAACACTGTTATGAGATTACAATTGATAGAAAAATAATTAATTTAACAGTAAGTAAGCACAGGGAACAACACGGCAAAGGTTATGGCAAAGGTTATTCACACACACTGACGACAATACCACAGATTATAAATGTACCACAGATTAAAAATGGAAATAAACATGTTCGTTCACCACAGCTTATAAAAGGTACAGTATTCATCAGTATTGCCATAGAAAGTAGTAACAAATAAAAACGATTGACTAATAATTGGTTTGGGGTCGTCTACTAGTCATGACTTATTTTTAGCAACTTACGAATTTTTCAACCAATTTCGATGAAACTTGGTACGCAGGTTTCATATATTAATGATTTTTAGAGTTCCGTACTCAAGGGGTAAAAACGGGTCCATATTACTAAAACTCAACTGTCCGTATGTCCGTTAGACTGTCTGTCACCAGGCTGTACAAATAGCGGCACGTATCTCATGAACCTTAGAAGCTAGAAAGTTGATCACAAATGATGTATTGATGTTAACCATAACAACAAATAGCAATAATCGGCTAAGTGCGAGTCGGTCTCGCGTACTTAGGGTTCCGTGTCGTACGTAAGTCCCCGTTAGTATTTATAATTTTAATTTAATTATTTATTTGTAGAGGAAATATCCAATTTAATATTCTGTGAATGTCTCAGCGTTGTAGCTATCACTATTCATAAGATACAGCCTGGCACTGACTACATACTGACAGACGAACGGACAGCGAAGTCTTAGTGATAGGGTGCCGTTTTTACCGTTTGGGTTTGGAACCCGAAAATGGAATAAAATAAATATTAAAAAATTATATCCAACAAACGTGAATTTATGTATAGGTATATTAATAACTAGTAATTGAACTAAAATATATAAAGGGGGGTTCCCATAACCATCAAAGACAAAATTACAGTATCAAATCATGTTAACGTACGATGTCAATATGATTTATTGTTTTAGTTCGCAAAAAGCTATTAAATAAAATAAATTAAATTCATTTATTGAGCTCATAACACGGCAAAACCAATTACATTACAGCTACAATAAAATCTCATGGGCGTCATGGGCATCATTGCGTTAGGAAATTATTACCTAACAATGTTAAAAAAAGCCATTAGCGAAAATTACTCGTGGCATTTGATCATATTCCCTCTTGTGAAATTCCGTTTTTTTTTCCGAACCCTCTCCACCCTCCAGACCCTTTCGAGTAGTTTCGAGTTTCACGTAATTAATAGATGATCCCTTTGATGGGAAACATTTTGTTTCGTTAATTTTGCAGAATTATCAAAATATTTTTATTAAAATAAATAAATTAATTAAAAACCATGTACTCGTAGGTAACTGATACCTCTATAATTCTTCTATTGTTAGTCATGTCAGTTTTGTCCAATAACCGGGATAATTTTGCTAAAAACATTTACAGATGATACTTGTTTCCGTAACTTGGAACGTAATCTTATATAAGTACACGGTATTGTATTACAGGTACTACATGGAAACATTACAAAAACCATACGATAATGCACCTATTGCGCACCATAATGAACTCTATGCCATCGACACAAGATCTGACAACCTGCACTGCATACGTTGGTGTTGTGTGTGAATAGTCAAAACAAACCACATTGCGTGAGCAGTTCGTGTCACACATTGACAAAAACGTCAACACATTGAAACAATTTGCACCCACACTTCGCTACAGTTATTTTTTAATAGTTTTAGATATTACCAGTAAAATCCAAAATAATTGCGTCCATATTATGTTACTTTTGTCAACTACGAAAAATCGATAAATGTCGCAATGTTTAATTGAATAACCAGAATAAAACAATTCTCTGGTTAGTTTGTAGAATGAGAATATTTTTATTGTTAATGCGGAGTTAGTTTTAGGCAAGTTTTAGAAGACCTATAATATTATCGTGGGTCTATCAACAGACCCTATTTTGAACGAATAATTTGAGTGAACATTTTACTATTTAGGGTGGGTCTATCAACAGACCCTATTTTGAACGAATGATTTGAGTGAACACTGTGTTGTCACTGATTATACCTATTATTTTACTGATTATTATTGCTCCCTATCACTATTCACAGTAAATAAGTTGCAAAAACTATGTATTTCTGGCCTGTACTATTACAGCGGCCCGAAATTTAAATATATAAGTGGCAAAAAAAGACAAGTATCCAGGACAACATGATATTTAAAAAAAAACCGGACAAGTGCGAGTCAGGCTCGCGCTTCGAGGGTTCCGTACAAATCTAGAAAATTTCACAAAATTGGGAAGTAAGTTGTTAAAATCTCTATACTGTAATCATCAACAATTTTTTTTTTTTTTTACTTTTCGCGTCATCCATCACACATTTACACAAAATTACACATTGTTAAAATAATTAAAAACCTGTTTTAGCATGTGCTAATAAAGCTCTTTTATATGATACCTAACATGATACGATTTCTTCTTCTTCTTGATCGTTGCGCTCTTGACAGAGCGGTCGTGGTCATCAAGTAGTACTATTATTTGTAGGGGCAGATGTCTCACCTCACGATGTCTCGCCATCTCTCTCTATGGGACTTCAATCGGGTACACTCATGCACGGACCTACCCACAGCAGACTTGATCTGATCGGTCCATCTTATGGGCGACCTTCCGCGTGGTCTTGTGCCCTCAACTTTTCCCTGGACGACAAGACGCTCCAAAGACTGACTACCTCGCCTTGAGATGTGTCCGAAGTAAGCGAGTATGCGAGACTGTACTATGGCTGATAGACGCTGCTTGATGCCGAGTTCTTGTAGTATCGAGACGTTGGTACGAAATTCAGCCAACGATACCCCAAGCATTCTTCTCCAGCACCACATTTCTAAAGCATCTACCTTTTTCTTTTCAATATCTCGCAGCGTCCATGTCTCATATACGATTTACTCTCTTTGAGTTTTGAACCCATATTTTGTGAATTTTGACCCTATTTTTTGTGATTTAATTAAAAATGTACAGTTTTCAGATTTATTCCTATATGTGTACTCTGAGACAATGCTTCTTGTCAATTTTCATATTTCTATGTCAACGGGAAGTATCCTGTAGGTATTGATTTTTGAGAGTGTCGAAATATGCGGCTTTTTACGACATAAACGGCTCTAACTTTTTTATACGATAACTGAGAAGTTTTTTGTTTACACAACTGCAAGAGACCGTAGACATACGTATACAATTTAAATTTCAACTCGACATCTTTACGCGTTCCCGAGATAAAGAGTCTTGACATACACACAGACGGACACACAAACAGACGGACAACAAAGTGATCCTATAAGGGTTTCGTTTTTTTCCGTTTGAGGTACGGAACCCTAAAAAATGACAGTTTGTGACAATAGCCAGTGCGGAACAACACGATGAACACGATCAACACACGATTTTTTTATTTTGTATTTTTTTCTTTTCGATTTCGCGTAATACGCTTTGTGGTACTTTCATTTGCCAGTGTCATCGTGCTGAAAGATGATATAATCTATTCTAATATATAGATGGACATTTTAATTATAATAATTATGTAGTATTTTTGGAATAGAGAAGCCACATCTCGTAATAATATAATTATTTTAGTATATTACATTATAGTACTAATCATCATCAAAATGATTACTTTATTTTTTTTTCATCGCCAATACTTCGTGTTTTTTTTTCTTTCTGTCTTATCGCTGACAGCTGTGGCTGACAATGACATTTTGGCATATGTTAAGACGAAGTGTCCGAAATTGTCAAATTCAAATGATGCTAGCGGCGCTAGCGCTATCAGTAACCATCATGATCCATGACTATTTATTCGCTTACTGTGTTGGTTTTAATTTGCGGCATTAGCGTCATTGATCTGTCTCGGTCTAGATTCAATGACAATAAAATAATTTGAACGCAGCTTTTGTTGTCTCTGGTGTAGACATATTGTCAGTGGTACATTGGCCATCTTTCCTTTTCCGGTTCTGCATCAAAGCTGTAACCATGCCGGTGTGTATTTTTATTCGTGAAGAAATATTATCAGCGTTATTCTATCACAGTGCTAAATTCCCGTGTCCCTGATATTTTTGCCGTAGTTTCTACTATCCAAAACAGTGCTTAACTCATCGCGGAGGAAACTAAAAATCGCCTAAACAAGCGGATACACATGGCACTATCTGACATGTCAAACGAATTCTTGACATTAAACTCCGTCTCATTACGATTTCAATAATCTAAAAGTGCTATTTAACGATGCCCCTTTCGATCCCGTTTAATGTTTTGCTATTCGAAACTGCGAAACCATGAAATATTCTCAGTGGCGATATAACCTAAATGTGTTGTGCATTTATTTTCAGCTCGCAATTGACTTATTGCATCCCTCCCCCGCGTCGGAGAAGAGGAAACACAAGTTGAAGAGGCTGGTGCCGCATCCTAACTCATACTTCATGGATGTAAAATGCCCCGGCTGCTACAAAATCACTACCGTTTTCAGTCACGCACAGAGAGTGGTCGTATGCGCAGGATGTTCAACAATCCTCTGCCAGCCCACCGGTGGACGTGCTAGATTAACGGAAGGTAAGCTGCAATTAGTACTATGCTTAAATTTATTTCACGTTCATAGAAAGTTGTTGATAGGCCAAACATACTATGTATTGCAACTATTCAGTGATACTTAGAATCTTTTGTAAATATTAGTAGTTAATGATATCTAAGACAATCTATACAATTTATTTGCACCACATTGAACTCCTGAACTGCTTATTTCTACATAATTTTATACTTTAGCACTTGAAATTTATGGATCTCTCTTTGTTCCACACAATTATTACTCAACATCTGTCAATCATAGTCTGGATTGTTGCTCAAAATTGCACAAGCTTTTGTAAATTGCAGTGTTTTTGTTTATTAGCCAGGAAAAAACATGACACCTACCTTCCTAATAGAGTGCTAATTGACAAAAACGCTGGTTATCATGTGATTGAAGTGATACTGCTTGATAATATGAATTATAAAAATATTAATGTGATAAAGAAATATTTTTGTATAACTTTTATACATGTTTGCCTTGGCTCTTGAAATTGTTTATTCACTGACCTTCACAATATATTTCATCTTGTGAACTACACTTGAAGAATATTTTACTTTTTGACAATGAAGAATGACTGCTTCAGATAATTTATATGGGACATTTGTTGTTTGTGCACCAATTGGATTTTTGAGAAAAGCTTACTTAATGGTTTTATTAGTTCACTGCTGAACACAGGCCTGCCCTCGATAAATTATGTGGTGGATACCACCACCAATAAAATATATTGGTTTGTAGCAACCTCAGACAGGAGAGGCAGTCTCTTAGTGTGTGTGATACTGCAAAAATGTATGATTATGAAACATGTGTTGTGCGAGCACCATATTATTGTGAATTAGTGATTTATAGCAAGCAGTAATTATGTTGTCATTCGCATTTTGCATAGTTGTAATTTTTTTACAAAATTAGGTCCCTGCAAGTTCAAGATGCCATGTCCCATATTGAGAGATCTGTAATAGGAACCAATTTGTAGTCCCAATCCCAACCAGTTGTATCAAAAATTCTCATGATGAAGTGCTAACATAAGGGGGAAGATTTCCACAAGGAAAATTATTCATATTTGTATCATATTATGGGCTGGCTACCCGTTCACCCACTGGCTAACCCACTGGTGGATGTAGGGGTAATTTCTGTTTACCTGTGTACCCACTGGTATTTATTTATTTTTTACAACGTAATTTGTCTAAAAAAATGACCAATACTTATTTCATTAGTTATTAGTTCCATCTGTTTGAAAAGGTAGATGAAATCCCATATCATAGTAGTTTTGTTTCTATCTATTTGAATGTAATCCTAGTGTCCTATAGCTTGTTCTATCGCTTTTATCATTTTAATATTATCGACAAATGAATCTATATTAGTTAGTTCCAAAATATCGTAACACCGTTTAGCCATGTCTGAGGCCTTCAGGCGGCCTAAAAACTCTGACACAAGGGCTAGCCACCCGGCCTATACGAACTTACTTTTACTTTTTTTAGTTCCAAAATTAACAAAGTGGGTGCATGGGTAAATAGAAATTACCTCTACACCCACCAGTGGGTTAAGCCAGTGGGTGGACGGGTGGAGAGCCAAATTATAGTTGTTGTTCAAATCACAATTGCAATGTGGTTAGTAATAGTAATCTGTCCATCATCTATTGCTATACATGAGCCTCCCCTATGGATCTCCAATAAGACCAGTTGGAAGCAGCTTGCATAAAGTCCTGTGATCTTTATAAGTTCAACCTGTCCACCTCGTTGATGGATGTTCTCTCTGCGCTTATCAGTACATGGTCTCTGTTCAACCACTTTTCAACACGATCACTCGTCAGTCCTCTGTGCTATGTGCCCTGCCCACTGCCATTACATTATGCCAATTTGCCATTGGCTTAGTGGTTACAATTTATTCAATAGTTTTGCGATATGGTTGATGTGGCTTGATAGTAATATTATGTGTATTTCTGTAAAGTAAGTTTTTATAGGCTAAATATAATAAAGTCAAGGGCAAGGGTGGCTTGCCCTGGCATCGGAGTTTTTATATCCATAGATACCTAAATAGTGAGCAGAACAAAGTTGGTGGAAAATCAGGACTGACAGTTTTGAAGACCTAACTATGGGACTTATTGCACAAAAATCATTAGACAATACATCACTATCCCAACATTTTAAAATAACTATTGCATATTTATTGGTAATCCTTCAAGTAAAGGCTATATAAAAAATGGCCATTTAAAAATAGCTTTAGTACTGACTGCAGTGATATTGGGGTGTACTAATCTTATTTATTTTTAATTAGCAATATGTTAAGTTAGTAGTTAGCACTTAGCATTATGAACAACTTCAAAGTAACTGCTACCAAACCCTCCATCCATCAGCCATATGATGTCCACTGTTGGACATATTATGCCTCCTCTGTGGATCTTCAGTAAACCCTGAACTCTCGGAAAATTACCCATTCCAAAGATTTTGTAAAGGTCAACAAATTGGATTTTTTTGTTCAGAATGGCAGATTTTTAATGTTTTCAGGGTTTATCTTAAAGAGTTTACAAAGCCAAAAGGGAGTGTTTTGAGATCTTCTTTATAAATTACTCTTACTATCCATCAATCCAGAATTCGAGAAATAAAAATCAACTGTCCCATACCAAGTTATTACTCGGAATTTCTTGAATTCTGGGTTGGTTCCATAGTAAATATTTGTATGACGATGACCTTTTGATGCAGTACCTACACTTTTCCTGAATAAACCTGTAGTATAGACTGCGTTATACAAGTCGCCGGAATTGAAGTTAGCTACAAGCTGTGCAATATCCAATCCTGACTGAAGCTCACATAAAGCCCCGTGTTGGTTGGATATTGCGCAGTATGTAACTAACTTCATTTCCGCCATACCTACACTTTTTCTGAATAAATCTGTAGTATAGACTGCGTTATACAAGTCGCCGGAAATGAAGTTAGCTACAAGCTGCGCAATATCCAATCCTGACTGAAGCTCACATAAAGCCCCGTGTTGGTTGGATATTGCGCAGTATTTAACTAACTTCATTTACGCCATACCTACACTTTTTCTGATTAACCTGTAGTATAGGCTGCATTACACAAGTTGGCGGAATTGAAGTTAGCTACAAGCTGTGCAATATCCAATCCTGACTGAAGCTTACATAAAGCCCCGTGTTGGTTGGATATTGCGCAGTATGTAACTAACTTCATTTCCGCCATACCTACACTTTTTCTGAATAAATCTGTAGTATAGACTGCGTTATACAAGTCGCCGGAATTGAAGTTAGCTACAAGCTGTGCAATATCCAATCCTGACTGAAGCTCACATAAAGCCCCGTGTTGGTTGGATATTGCGCAGTATGTAACTAACTTCATTTACGCCATACCTACACATTTTCTGATTAACCTGTAGTATAGGCTGCATTACACAAGTTGGCGGAATTGAAGTTAGCTACAAGCTGTGCAATATCCAATCCTGACTGAAGCTCACATAAAGCCCCATGTTGGTTGGATATTGCGTAGTATGTAACTAACTTCATTTTCGCCAACTTGTGTGACGCGGCCTATAAAAGCGTCTATTCCCACTAGTTCAGTTGTCCAGTTCAGTTGACTGAACTAGTGAGACTTTTTTTCTCGTTTGTTCAATTGAAAATAAGACTAGCTTTTGCACCTTGTTTAATTTACACAAAAATTTTCCAAAAAGGTAAATAGCTACAATAATTTCGCCATTTAGTAACTGCATTTGTACATGACGAATGAATTCGTCGTCTTCGATTTGAATTTCTGTCCTCTTCTTTGTATTTTTTTTTGTAAGTGAGTACTGCAAAATACGCTGCATCTTGTTTTATATTATTAAAAAATTGAACAATTGTTGCTGGTCTTGTTTTAAACATGCCGTTGATCGCACGATGCCAAGCTTCTGCATAATTATTAGTTCTGGGGCGCCTCCCGAATACACCGAGCTTTACACGTCGATTTTAAGTGGCCAGCACTCTATTGGTGAGAAGTAAAGGGTTTACATACATAAAAACGTCACTACCAGTGTACAGTAAATAAAAAAAAAAAAATGGTTGTTTGAGTAAATGTAGGTAACCTAGGTACCTACCTAATTATTTTTTTTCTATTTCTGAACTGAACAAACGAGAAAAGAAATCTCACTAGTCCAGTTGACTGAACAAACGAGAAAAAAAATCTCACTAGTTCAGTTAACTGAACTGGACAACTGAACTAGTGGGAATAGAGGTATAAAAGTACTTAGTAAATATTATAAAATCAGTGAATGAAGTATAAACTTTGTTCTAATCATAACAATTTGTTTGTTGCAGGATGTTCGTTTAGGAGAAAACAACATTAATAAAATAATCCTGGAGAGAGAGCCCTACTTAATTTTAAGAGATGTGTTTTATTTCCGATAATTATGAAGAAGTAAGTTTTTCAGATTTGTTAACATGATTACAGTGAAGCATTACAAATAAAGGCTTTTTCAAAGGGTTTCTGTCTTTTCTTGACTATCTATCTATTAGCTAGCGGTGCGCGCCGATTTCGAATTTATGTAACCTTTTGAGCACCAAATGTAGTGCGGCCCGACAATGTGCGCGACCATTTATTATATTTTCTTTGACCAGTCACCTACACTTGACTTGCACTTGCTCCAATGATGTCTATAGTCGACAAAAAACTGGTTCACATAATATGAAATAAAAGTTTGTGTTGTATATAGTGTTATCTGTAATAGTAAAAGATTTTTTTTCTGATAACTAATGGGTATTTCTCTAGACTACACAATGGACATACTCAGCATATTTTCAGAATTTCAGGGTTGGTCCATAGGACAAAGTAGGTCATGACAAGTACAATGATATCCTAGACTATGTAGGATTACTTAGAAGTATACCCAATACACATTCGTGAGTAGCTCCAGGTGAAACCGCCAGGCGCGGCTAGTAATAATCTATTTGTACCAATTGTCTAGAGAAAGACCTCATAGAGGAGCGATTTGTGACTTACATTTTATTAATAAACAGTCTTTGTAATAATAACTTTATTGCACTATAAAAATATCACAAAATATATCCTATATCATGTACAATTTTAGCTTATAAAGTTTAACAAGATTACAAGGTTCAATATTTGATCTAATAAAATATCTAGTTTACAGACAAGCTGATTTATAATAAATAAGTAAAAGTAAATAAGCTGACAAAGATAAAATCATTTTCATTAAGTAACAACTAAAAAGACTATCTTCATTTTTAGCAGTAATAACGATACTAAAATGAAAGGATCTGAATTGTGGATTATGGACTGTTGCTTATAATCAACTTATAAGTAGTCTTTATTAAAATACAAATTTGACGTTTTGAAGTCGAGTTTGAAAAGGAGCACTTTTTTAAAGATAGCGAATTAAGATATAATAAGCTTTATTATTGGCCGAATTATACAAATCAATAGCCCAATTCTGATTTGGGAGGATGTGGTTATCTGCAGAATGCAACTCATAGCTAACATCACAGCTGCCAAGTTGTATGATGTACTATGCACAAAGTATACATGGCTATAGCCTCCTTATACAGATACCTACATAGTATTTCTCGAGAGGAAGGATATTCTAGAATGTTATTCTACGCATGATTATGACAACTTTCAACTAGCGTAGTTTGACTAGGTATTTGTTAGCGGTCTCCGAAAGACAGCGGGTGGCATTTTCCAACTGAGCGCTGCCGTGACTCGGATAACACGTTAAATTGTAGGTTATTTTCTGTTTAGCCAAGTCAGAGGTCTTGATTCGGCCTAAAAACTCTGACACCAGGGCTAGCCACCCGGCCTGTACGATCTTACTTACTAAGGGGTTAAAAAATCAGCTGTAAAAAAATACATTCCATAGAAAGTATCGAACTTTTTAAATGGAACAGCATTTTTATCGGAGTTAGCTTCATAGTAGAAGTTTGTCACATTGGATTCTAGAATGATTCCGTCGTCTGGAGAAACTCCGTTTATAGGTCGCGCCACACAAGTTGGCGGTTGTGAAGTTAGCTACAAGCTGCGCAATCCAATCCCGACTGAAGCTCACATCAAGGCGCTCGTTGATTGGCTATTGCGCAGCTTGTAGCTAACTTCACATCCGCCAATTTGTGTGGCGCGGCCTATACCTCCACTATTCCATTTCGGTCTACTGACTCTAAAAGTAAGTAAGCACTTTTCAACTTTGAATACCAATCTATCTATCAATGTATATGTATATGAGCAAAATCCAGAAGTAAGTAACAAAAATACGCGTCAAACTACATGGCGGCTGGCTGTGAAGTGCGCTACAAGCTGCACAGAAACCTCACTTTAGGGGCTTATTCTGTACATCAAAACTAACAACTTTTGTCAAAAACTGCCAAATAATCTAGAAGATATCAAAAAGGAAAACTGTTTTATAAAACAACTAAAAATTATTCTATTATCCAAATGCTATTACACATTAGACGAATTTTTTAACGATAATCTAGACAACATTATAAATCGTTCCAATACAAATAATAAAATTGCCATACCCTTATAGGGTCATATTATTATGTATAACTAAACAAACATGTTAATTAATCACTGTATGAAATAACTGCATGTAAATTTCATGTTGCAATAAATGATTTGAGTTTGAAAACAAACAACTGTTTCCTACATTTTATCGAGGGTGAACTGAACGATATTTTTTTTGAGATTTGAAAAAAGACGTAGAACAAAAGTTGTTAGTTTTGATGTACAGAATAAGCCCTTAATAGGATGCTAATTGATTACTAGTAACCCTGTATACAGGTAGCGTCTTCTCACTAAAGGGTAAAAACGGGACCCTATTACTAAGACTTGTCCGTCCATCTGTCTGTCTGTCACCAGGCTGTATCTCATGAACCGTGATAGCTACATGAAATTTTCACAGATTATTTATATTGCCACTATAACAACAAATCAAAATAAAATGGATATTTAAAAAAAATATTAATTTAATCTAAAATATCAGTTTTGTTGTATGGGAGAATACATACAACAAAACTGATATTTTAGTCGTTTTTCGCTCGATATTAATAACGGCAACACGGAATAATGAATATGTAATTGTATGTTTACTTTAATAATTAATTATTAAATTAAAATAAATATTTAAGAGGGGCTCCCATACAGTACGGAGCCCTTTGTGCGCGAATTCGATTCGCACTTGGCCAATTATTCTATCAATAGTTTTTCATACATCATTCATAAATCTTCTCTGTTTTTGCACATACATCACAGTTTATTTGCTGAAAAATATGCATTTGACTTGACCTTTTGAGAGTCTTCAGAATCCAGACTTTCCTCCGCATTTTTTATATCTTGTTGGATAGCTGCTATGAGGTCGTCTAAAGAGGTGAAATTCTTTTCACCCCTCAAGTATCCCACGAGAGAGATTTTTAGGTTTGAGCCGTAGAAGTCTGTATCGAATTTGTGCATTATGTGCGTTTCCTGGAACAATAAAGGGCAAATCTGAATTTAGACCACTAACATTTTAAAAGATAATTATTTTTCGCTCAATATGGAGCATAACAGACTTCAAGCGTGTACAAGTTGCGGCATGTAAGTGTAGCGCTGAGCGAAATGTGGAGGGGATGGCTGCCCATGGGCAAAGAAGATATAATAATACTACGCCATGGGCAAAGAAGATATAATGTCATGGGTTTAGTATGGCGGTCACCATGCGCAACCACCCCCTCCAATGTATCCTCAGCGCTACACTTACGTGCCGCTACCTGTAATCTTGCGTGTAACCCTTAGCCAGGTTTTGCGCAGTTAGTAAACTTTCGCGTTGGTGTGGCTCCATACATTTTGGTCAGTACTTCCTCGTTTCCGCCAGGGGCGCTGTACAAAAATGTATAGAGCCATACGGAAACCGGAAACACTAGCTGTAGTTTTAATTCGGTGTAAACCAGGAGGCCAATCGCACTAAAAAATTCAGCTGAACCACAATTGAACTTTAACCGAACTTCGGCTTTTTGCCTGTTTTCGTATCGCGCTAATGATTTTGACAAAAGTTGAAACGCAACTCAATCAGAGTTGGAACGTAACCGCTGTTAAACGAACGGTTGGTGTGTGAAGTTAAGCGCATTATCGAATTTCTTAAAGCTGAATCGAAACTTAACTACAATTGCAACCGAATTTTAACTGAATTACAGACGGATCGCAGCTGTTTAAAATTAACGCGATTGGCCTGCTGGACTCAGAATTCGAATAGTTCAAGCGGATCGATGTATCAAGTTTTGTGTTTCAATACCTTTAAACAGTTTTCCTACTGTATAAATAACGCATTTTAGATATATTATACTTATCAAGTTTTGTGTTTCAATACAAGTTTACTGTATAGATAACATATTTTAAATATAGCTAGAAAGTTTTGTGTTTCAATACTTTTAAACAAGTTTGCCTACTGTATAGATAACGCATTTTAAATATAGCTAGAAAGTTTTGTGTTTCAATACTTTTAAACAAGTTTGCCTACTGTATAGATAACGCATTTTAAATATAGCTAGAAAGTTTTGTGTTTCAATACTTCCAAACAAGTTGACCTACTATATAGATAAGGCATTTTAGATATATTATACTTATCAAGTTTTGTGTTTCAATACAAGTTTACTGTATAGATAACGCATTTTAAATATAGCTAGAAAGTTTTGTGTTTCAATACTTTTAAACAAGTTTACCTACTGTATAGATAACGCATTTTAAATATAGCTAGAAAGTTTTGTGTTTCAATACTTTCAAACAAGTTGACCTACTATATAGATAAGGCATTTTAGATATATTATACTTATCAAGTTTTGTGTTTCGATACAAGTTTACTGTATAGATAACGCATTTTAGATATAGCTAGAAAGTTTTGTGTTTCAATACTTTTAAATAAGTTTACCTACTGTAAAGATATCGCATTTTAGATATACTTATCAAGTTTTGTGTTTCAATACAAGTTTACTGTGTAGATAACGCATTTTAGATATAACTTTCAAGTTTTGTGTTTCTAAATAAGTTTACCGTTTATATAACGCATTTTATAAAATGTATAACTAGAAAGTTTTGTGTTGGGTTATTTCTAATCTATTACAATCCTCTTAGGGGCTTATTCTGTACATCAAAACTAACAACTTTTGTTCTGCGACTTTTATCAAAAAATAAAAATTGTTGTTCCATAGAAAAAAATCACCCGCGACAAAATGTATGGAAAAAAAATTTTATGTACAGAATAAGCCCCTAAAAGGATGCTAATGTTATTATTACAGAATAGAAGTAACCCTCTACATATACATAACTAAAAAGTTTTGGGTTTCAATATTTTCGAAAAGTTAATTAAAACACTAAATATTGCTAGTGTTTACTACACTGTAGATAAAACATTTTTGATTCTTATCAAGTTTTGTGTTCTGATAATAAAATAATTATTTTTCGCAATCAATGAAAAAACCACAAAAACCGACTTCCATCGTGTGCAAAATTCGAACAGTTCGCTAGAATTGATGTATACAATTTTTACGTTATTGTTGATTATTTAAAATGGCTCAGCCAATTTCGATAAAATTTTAACGGGACCACCACGGGAGTATATCCTTTCGAATTATAAAAGATTTTTTGATTTGATCGACAAAAATAAAATACATACAGATTACAGATCTCTTGAACATAGAACCTCCTCCTTTTTGGAAGTTGGTTAGAAAATAAACAGTTTTACAAACATCTATGTTGCTATTTAATTATTCCAACATGAATAAATCATCTCAGAAGATGCTCTTAACATGTCTTGAATATTTATCTATCATCTCTCAATCTACAAATATTTGTACAAAGAAAACTGTTTCAAGGATATTCATGTTTTAATCTTAGAACAGTTATAACATTAAATAAAGCCAGTTTAGAAATCTACATCAAACTAGTTTAGTTTGGAACTAGTTAAGCTGGAAACATACTATCGGACGCGGCTGACGAACGCGACTGATAGGTATCTAGATAATGATTGTCCGCGGAGCCGTGCAAACTATCGGACATCAGTCCGCGGACGTCACCATGAGCGTTCGGACGCCCGAAAGAGATCTGGCACGCCGGATGTTTTAAGACTGTGCACATTGCTAAGTCGCGACCGTCAGTCGCGTCCGTAAGCCGTGTCCGATAGTATGTTTCCAGCTTAAGACATTCAGATCACAGGGTCTTTTGTAGGGTTCTGTGGTAAAACGAGGTACCCTTATAACTGGTGGGTGGGTTAGGGTGTTACAAGGTGTAAGGTGCTTCATTGTGTCCGTCCGTCTTTCAGAGTAAGGACTAGTGAGGTCCGTCCTAATGTTACAAAGCCTTATAACTTCCACATTTATAAACCAAATTGTATGAAACTTGATATTATGATACTCAATTTTAAATATTTAAAAATTGACAAAATTGTGTATTTGAGGAGTGGCTCCCATACATGTAAAGTGGAAGTGAAAATTTTGTTTTCTACCCCTATTTAATAGGGGTTTTAAAAAGAAAGTAAGGTTTCATAAAAAAAATTTTTGTTTCATGTACCATATTTTGTGAGATATATGCCGCCAAAGTTGAAAACAGTTAATACCCTTAATTTCTAAAGTATACCAGATAGAATCCTCAAACTTTCCGTGTTTATAGATCATACTATAAACTTTCTCTTAATTTTAGTTTGAGCCTGTGGGATTACAACTTTTTGAGTTATAAAGAAAATTTGAAATTAAACTTGCACACAGCTTTTAGGTCATTGACCTTATAGCAGTCAATCAATAAAAATTGGTTTTTATCATCATCACCATCTACAGAAGCCTAAGATACGCGTGTCTCGACAACTTATTTTAAAACATTATTAAGCTGTATAGCTTAGTTATAAGTCGCTGTAAAATTTATTTTTGGAATGAAATATTTAGCTTTACCATGAATGCTTTTGTAAATTTTATAGCGGGTTTGACATGGCTGGTAAAACTCAAATTATACAATGTTTAGGGCCAGGATTTTAACGATTTTTTAATGGATTTTTAACGATTTAAAGTCTACAAAAAATTTATTAAAGCTGCCATGGTGGTCCAGTGGTAACCCCCACCTTACAATCATGATTGTACCAATAAGTTCTTTGGAACTTATGCATGGTATTTCACACCACTGGCTTTTTGGTGAAGAAATACATTGTGGGGCAACATGTCGATGATTATAGAAGAAATTCGATGGTGTATGTGAATCGATGTATTGGATGTGACCCAACCACCCTTCATGGGACAACACTATTAAAAGCTAGTACATTACAGTAGTTCACATATTTCGAGGTAACTTACCACAGACATCTGCTTGTTCTGATAGAAAGGGCACCAGCCGACATTGGCTACCATTTTGTGCACTGCTCCTGTATCTACTTGTGCCCAACCATAGTACACTCCTGGCTCTAAATTCTCAGGCAACGTTTGTACTACTTCCAATGAATAATTAGCTAAGAACAACAATTTTATATTCTGTGATTATAATCATATTATATTAATTAGGTCATACATGTGCAATAGAACATGCATGACCTGATATCTTATCAAAATCTAATACCTTATACCTACCTGTCTAGTTTGTTTCGAGTTAGAGTTATTTACAGAGTTCTTACAATTAGCAATTAGAGCAAAAAGAGAAGAAAGAACAATTATTAGACAATGCTAAATACTTGAGAAGTTTCATTCGTATATAATTATTACCTACATATGTAAAATATTAGAAAAAATATTCATTCAGGTACGTATATAAAATCAATTTAGGTTACCTGTAGGACAACCTAAATCTTTAGAGCCTCTCCCGAAGCCCTTTACAACTTCGCCTTGAAGAAATAACGGCAGCACAGGAGCCGACATCATTCGAGCTCTAATAGAGGCGACGGCACAGCTTACACTTGATAATGTAACTCGAGTTAGAACTCGAGAAATAAAACCGTACGTGGCCAGCGATTACAAATAATCGAGTTGTTAACTAGAAAGGCCTGGAAGGTGGGATAAGTAGCTACTATTATAGCTATCGCGGTGTCGGAAGCAACTTGAAGAATGAACTGGCCGAGTACTGTACAGTTTAATCGTCACACATATTATAAACTGTTTATCTGTTTAAAACTGTTTTGCAACTTTCGTATCAATTTCCTTATCAGACAGTGTTGCCAATCCCAGAAAACTAAAAAAAAGCAGCTCCCAAATAAATAAAAAAAAAACGATTTATGAAACCACGGTAAAAGCGAAACTTTTTCCGGACGTCACGCGACATACAATAGATGAACAAAAAAGTTTGAGGCAATGTAATATAAGTCACTTTAAAACCTACAACCCTTAGAGTATACATAACTAAAGTATAGAGCGCTAGTATGCAAGTGTGACCAGTAGGCACGGGTGAGACCATCATCCGCGCCGACCGCTAGCGCCACCATTCACTAGACTGAAAACAGTGTGAACGCACACGATTGTGATCTCACTTTCTTTAATTGAAAACGGCGAAAAAGATGGTGAAATGTGCAGTGCAATCTTGCAAAAACAACACCCGGAAACACCTAAACAGAAATCTAATATCACATAACACAGGCAAGCATTATTTTATTATTGTTTTGATAAAATTGAAATGACGCATCGGGGCATGACGGGTTCGCGGGAGGCGAGGACACTTGTACTCCATCAGTAGGTAGTGATGGGACGCGTCGATAACAATATTTTGTAAATTAATGTGTCATTATTGCTGAAGTTATGACTTTATACTGTGGTAACTTATGTCTTTTGTATATATTCATACATACAAATGATTATGATTTTTTAACCAGTTGTCAATTTCAATTGTTTACCATAATCTGATAAATTCCCCAAAAAATGTGTCCGATTGCTATGATCTTTTTTGGCATAAAATTAAAATCACTAGTCTTTTCAACCGACTACAAAAAAAGTTCTCAATTCGATTGATTTTTTCACGTATTCACTCCATTTTTTTTTTACTTGATGAATCAATTTAGATGATTCTTTACCTTAAATTTCATGCAATTTGGTTCATAAATGTGTAAGTTATAAGGCTTTGTGACATTGGGACGGATAAACGGTCGGACTCAAAAATATTATAAGGGTTTTTTGTTATACTTCGGAACCCTAAAAACTACCTCTCACAGGATGAATGCGAATAACCAAGACTCCATCATAGAATATGCTTTAGTATTTGAGTGGTACTTTTTTGCGGTATAACTCGTTGTTTTACGAACTTTACTTATTTTTAGGTTTTAAATTGACAAAGATGTGGATTGAAGCTATCAAGAAAACTGATTGGGAGCCAAATATTTGGACTAGAATTTGTTCACTACACTTTCCGAATTCAAGATCAAGATTCCCCATTCCTCCAAAATCTTAATACGTCATTCAGTGAATCCTAAGCTGCCGCACTTCACAATAAATAGTTCATAGATTAGTCATTTTTAAGTTTCTAAGGTTCTTACTAAGATGTACATGATTGTTGATTTCATAATGTGTTTGAAAAATTTAGAGTTATTGTTTGTTTTATTATTTGTTGTCGGATATAGGCAATCAATATTGTGTAAAACAACGTATAAGTATACAGACTTACATATTTTATTTAGTATTCTTAATTTCGAGTCCTATAACATGATGATTTAAATGAATCAACGAAGTTATTCGAACAAAAAGAAGTTTGATTTCCATCACTGATTTTAATCAAAGAAATCATTGATTTAAATCGATGATTTACATCAATATCAGTTAAATCAATCAACCCTGGTCAGTTTCTATCCTAAACTTCTTACATTTTAAGTAAAAAATAAAAGATTTTGAAAAGTATCAGCAATTTTATTGACATACATATATCCAAACATATTATACTAAAGTATAATATGTTTATGTGATTTACAACATTTATCTTTATAAATGTCGTAAATCACATGTAGAAAAAAACTTAAACCTGCACAGGCCCTTACGTTAAAAAACAAATTTATAGGTAGTATATTTCAAGTTGTTCGCACGAAATATATTTGTACTTAGCTTGTACAGTTGTACCGCGCTTAATCTGCAACTATCGACAACTGAATGAGTTTGCGGTGCCCACGTGCCCATCCCTAGTAATCGCCAATTTATCTATATAAATAAGTAGCTATACCTCATCTGCCTACGCCGCGCACTGAGCGTCTACTGCAATACTAGCGCTCTATACTTTAGTTATGTATACTCTAAGCCTACAACCATTCTACACAGTTTGAGCAATTATTAATTATACTTCAAAAAAAAACATGAGACAAAAGTAGACACTGTGAAAAGATGCTGATTTCCTACTTTTCTCTTATAATTAATACAACTATGTACTGTTATTAGTTACGAAGACTCACAAACATTGTTATATTTGCTATAAACAATGTAATAAACAACATATATCAATTTAAAATTATTTTCAACTTTCATCTTCAGTAAGGAAGTTTCCCGTTTTCTAGTTTTATTTTTATTAAATTACACTAAGTCTGCAATAAATTATGGTGTTTTTGTTTTTCAATTATCTTCAAAAATGACGGAGTTATGAATTTTTAAACATGACCGCTCGAAATCAAAAAACCTCGCGACGGATTTACGCGTGTGACGTCATCCGGCTCCAGAGCCGCGCCGTGGGTTAGGCGGGAGTAAAGAAAAAAGGATATAAATGCTTCATTCTATGCCGGGTATTTTTCTAAGCCACGAATACGTTCTAGGATATCATTGTACTTATCTTTATGTTATGATCAACATTTACTATGGGCCTAACCCCCCAATATAACGAATAAAAAGTCAACATTTCCATAATTTTGTCGTGAATAAATGAACTTTATATCTAAATGGAACAAGACTTGGTGTATGTGTCTAGTGTACTGCTGTTTTTACATCTGTAACTATTAACTAAGTAGCTCTCCAAACAGTAGACCTCGCAAGTATACATTTTCTTGTAATAAGTTCTCAAAAATGCACAACTTTCACAGGTAAATATATTCTTAATCATAAAAATGATAAGGTTCTTTACTAAGATATTTTTGTAAATTATGGCCAAATTTTACTATGGGACTAAGTAAGTAAGTTTGTATAAGCCGGGTGGCTAGCCCTGGTGTCAGAGTTTGGGACTGATCCCCTATACAGGGTAAGCTAGCTAGAACTGGTGAAGCGTAATATATTTTGTTCTAATAAAATACTTTAGATATTTTTTTTCAAGGCTTTTATTTTTAGTTCCAATAAGTTGTCAAGTGCATGTCGAGACATGCGTATGATAGGCTTCCGTAGACGTGACGATGATTATGATGATGATAAAAACCAATTTTTAAGATGTTTGATTACTAGGAAAACGTAATTTAGTATGAATTCTTGGTTGCCTGGAATAATTCGCTTAAAGCGATAAGGCCACCAGTTAGAAACCTATTAATTGTATTGTTTTGTCCCTGTAATTTGTTTTTTTTTTTTTATGTCATGTGGTTGTCTAGTAAAGTGTTATTGTTTGTTTGTTTGTATGAAATATACATATGAGGTCGATGACCTCTATTGTTTAAAAATTTCAATTTTTTCTTTATAGCTCAAAAATTTATGATTCCACAGTGCTCAAAATAATTTTCAGGGAAAGTTTTTAATATGGTCTGTAAACGGCGTCCGTTCGTTACACGGACATAACGAAGTTTTAAGGGTTCCTCGTTTTACTACGAAACCCTAAAAATGACTGAACAAAGTGACAGCTGTCATATTCTAGAATCCATACTAGAATGACATGTCAGGTCTCAAAGTGACAGCTGTCAAACTTAAATGCGTTTTTTTCTGTAACTAACGATTTTAGACCATTGTTGTCTTCACAAAAGTGATAGAACTCAACAAGATCTATATTTCGGATGACAGCTTTTTAAAGTAATTTATAGTTTAAGAATCGCGAGTCGGGTCCCTCAGTGGTTGTACCGTCACCGACACCGCCGCGAATGCAGATTGAGTCCAAGAAACATTCTGCGAAGAAGCAATCCGAGCACACGCGCACGACGACTATGACCTGCGCGGCTGCATCAACCCTGACCCCGACCGCTGCTCCCGCGAAGAGTTCTAGTTGGGCGAAACGCGTCGATTCGCGTCCGATGGCGCAGCCGGCTTCCTCTCCCGTGGTCGCCCGTACTGGTGACTGTAGTACATTCAATCAAGCTGTAACCACGAATAACCCTTGTGATGACGGATGGGTTACGGTTCGTAATCGCAGAGCTAAGAAATCCGAACAACCTAGGAGAACCATAATAAAGGGAAGTGGAACGAACGATGATGAACTGAAAACCGTAGGGCGTACGAGAAAAATCCACGCGTGTTTCTTTGCACCGGAGACAACAGCCGACACTATAGTATCTTACATGAGAAGGAAGAAGAATAGCGATAGCTACCGCGCCGAGAAGCTTAAGCTGACCCATTGACATTACTCGTCTTTCGCCATTTCTGTACCCGACAGTCTTTTTGATTTCTTTATGTCCGCTGAAAACTGGTACTTGTACACAAATTAGCGAGTGGTTTCGCGGGAGCGGGCGGCGCGTGGGATGCGCGCCCCGTCAGCACTCGTGCGGCCGCGCCAGCGCCGGTCACGCGCCGCCCGCCGCCCGCATCGCCGCGTCCGATGCCAACAAACAATGCGCGACCTAAAAATTCATTAACTATCTGTCACCAAAATATAAGATGCATCACAAATAAAACTAAACAACTTGAGGTCTTATTGACAAAGGAATTATCCTGCGATATATTAGTTATCACCGAGCATTGGCTTCGGGAACATCAATTAATATCTGTTACATTGTGTAATTATGATTTGTTATCGTTTAGCTGTAGAAAACTGATAGCGCATGGCGGAAGTTGCATCTACGTACGGAAGGGTAGGAAGGTGGTGAACAGACAAGATTTCTGTGACTTATCGCAGGAGCAACTATTTGACGTGTGTGCTGTACATTTATTAGAAGACGACATTCTGGTTGTAGGGTTGTACCACTCAAACCTCACTAGTCACTCAGTTTATTTAGACCTCTTCGAACGCCTCCTTTACAAAGTTACAAATGAAGGCTTTAAATGCATAATTTTAGGAGATGCCAACATTGATTTTTTACAGAGCTCCAGTGCTCAAAAAAAGCTTAGAGATATAATAGCGAGTTATAATTTTGTCCAATTAGTCAATCATCCTACTCGAGTGGACGGAGGTGGTGGAACGCTTCTGGATCATATATATACTAATATGTCAACAGAGCGCGTCTGCACCGTAGTTAACGTAAACACACAACCGCTTAGCGACCATAACGCTCAGCGTCTAATAGTCGAAGAATGTGCCACCTCCACCCCCGCTCACCGGCTGACCCGCAGCTTTACTGCGGCTAAGAAAAATAACTTTATCAACGCCCTTGAATCTGTTGATTGGGATCACGTGATAGACAAAGCGGGCCATAATTGTGAGTCCTTAGCAACTTCACTCATAACTATTTTAGCTAGCTATTTTAATACGTGCTTTCCGCAAAAAAAACAGTCCAATTTAAGTAGTAAGCATTGGGTCGATACCAAAATCCATAATTTGAAACATCTATTAAATGATATCGCCCGTTTAAGAAAAATATTTCCCACCAACGAACCACTACGGGTCAAGTATGATGAAATATCGCTCAAATATCTCAAGTTACTAAAAACTAAGCGTGTTAGTTTTTACTCAAATATTATTAAAAATAACCCGCGCTGTATGTGGCGAGTAATTAACACAGAGCTGGGGCGCGGGAACCGCGAAAGAGCTGACTTCACTGATCTGGTACGGGACGAGTGTGGTCAGCAATACGAGACCAAAAAACATTTGGTTGACGCGCTGAACCTTGAGTTTGTTACAGCTGCGAAAAGAGCTGGGGCTCCTGTGGCAAACAATAGTCGCGCGTTAGCTGCGCTAGGTGGCGAGTCATCCGCCAGCGATGTATCAATCCGACTTGAACCCTTCTCACCTACCGAAATTGTTACGATAGCTACTAAGCGAATTGCCCCAAAAAAAAGTACCGACCTTTACGGCTTATCAGCCGATCTTATAAAATCGGGTATAGTGCCTTTGGCACCTATTCTAAGTAGACTTTTCAACTTATGTATGCGTAACGGAGAGTACCCATCAGCTCTTAAAAGAGTAAAAATTAGCCCCCTCTACAAGGGCAAAGGGAAAAAGTCAGACCTTAAGTCGTACCGTCCGATCTCTCTTGTTCCAGCTATTAGCAAGGTGTTTGAGGTAGGGCTTAATAGAAGAGTTTTAAACTATGCGCTCCAAAGAGACATCTTATCTGACAGGCAATACGCATACCGGGCCGGGCGCTCAACCACAGACTTAGTGCGCGAAGTAGTGTGGCAAATTCTGAAAGCTCGCGAAGCAGGATTGCAGGTCGCTCTGGTCTGCTGCGACCTATCGCGCGCCTTTGACACGGCAGACCATCGACTTATTGCCCAGAAACTAGGTTTCCACGGAATGCGCGGTCCTTCCGGGTCATTGATAATCTCCTTTACGTCGGGAAGAACGCAAGTCGTGGTAGGGGACAAAGGTCGCGTCTCATCCGACGAGCTGGAGAACGAAATAGGCGTGCCCCAGGGATCCTGTTTCTCGAATACTTTGTTCAGTCTTCTCTTGAACGACTTGCCGGGTGCCATCGAAGACGCTGAGATATACATGTATGCTGACGATGTGGCCGCAGTGATTACTGCGCCATCATCGACTCAGCTGCATTGTAAGATAAACTCTGCCGTTAGTAAACTCGATGAGTGGTTTAAGTCCAATGGCCTAGCATTGAACAAGGATAAAACCTGCTTTTTGACTTTCAATCTGAATGGGAGATCGGAAGCTAAGTACTCGGTAACGATCGGAAACACCACGCTTCAGCAGGTCAACTCAACGAAATTACTAGGGTTCCACATAGATAGCGCCCTCACGTGGGAGTCACATATACAGGAGCTATGTGGGAAGCTGAGCCGCTCGTGCTTCGCGCTCAGACGGCTCGCGAGCACGGCCACGCGGGACGTTGTGCGCTCTTGTTACTTTGCCACAATCCATAGTAATATTACGTACGGATTAGAATTGTGGGGCCGCGCAGCGGAGTATAAGAGAGCTTTCTCTATGCAAAAACGGGCTGTGCGAGCCATTTTCGGGGTTTCGGACGACGTATCTTGTGTGGAGCTCTTTAGGGAACTGCGCGTACTGCCACTACCGTGCGAACTAATCTATCAGGTAGCCCTTTTCACGCACAACCATTTAGGATTATTTGAGAGGAAAGGTACCTATTCTAGGTTAAATTTAAGAAGCAATGCTAGAAAAGATCAACTGGTGACTCCTTCTCATAGGCTGGCAAAATCGGAGAGGTCTGTATATTTTGGTGGGCCAGCTATATACAACCGAATACCCGTAGAAGTTCGGGATGCACCTTCCGCTGGGTCGTTTAGGAATAAATTAAAGTGTTGGCTACATGAACAACTATTTTATGACGTAAATGACTTTTTGAAATTACCTGAATTGTTTTAAGATTTTGTGACTTATTTGGTAATTGTCAAGTTCTTTTATTTTTTTATTTTTTTTGCTATATTGTATAGTGCCCTAATGTAATTTTTACTTATTGACTTGTAACAAATGGTGTTATGAATAAATGACTATATGACTATATTCGTAACTGTCGTTTCTAGACCGTTACTTTAGACACAAAATTGATAGAGCTCAACGAGATCTACATTTCAGATGACATCTGTCATGCCATTCTAGTATGAATTCTATAATAATATGTCATATAATGGCAGCTGTCACTTTGACATCTGTCATTTTCGGAACTAAAAATATGTCCTGATAAACCTATTACCTACAATGACTTTATAAAAACAAATATTAGGCTGAGAAGTTCTGGATAACTCTATACAGGGGATTAGTCCCATAGTAAAAGTTGGTCATAATATACAATGATATTTTAGGACAGAAAATTGTAATTATGAATATATCTGCCTGTGCAAGTTGTGCATTTTTGAAAACTGATTACCAGAAAATGTTCACCAAAATGTATACTTGTGAGGTCTACTTTTTGCGAAACTACTAGTCAATATATATAGATGTAATAACCGCAGAACAGTAGGTACACACGTCAAGTCTTGTTCCATTTAGAAATAAAGTTCATTTACTCAGGACAAAATCATGGGAATGCTGACTTTTTATTCGTTATATTGGGGGGTTAGTCCCATAGTAAATGTTGATCATAACATAAAGATAAGTACAATGATATTCTAGAACGTATTCGTGGCTTAGAAAAATACCCGACATAGAATGAAGCACTTTATTTCCTTTTTTCCTTACTCCCGCCTAACCCACGGCGCGGCTCTGAAGCCGAATGACGTCACACACGTAAATCCGTCGCGAGGTTTTTTGATTTCGTGCGGTCATGTTTAGACATCCATAACTCCGTCATTTATTAAGATATTCGAGTATTTTTTTCACTGTATCTAATATAATTCTAACGTCTTTAAATGTATATAATTATTTTTAGTTTTTATGATATAATGGAAACTTCCTTATTGTCTCATCTTCACTATTTTCAGACTTTTTCTAATATTTCATAGTGTAATGGGTCTGACAAACGTTTTTTACTTTACGTGCCAAAATATCTATAAAAAATTACGAGGAAAACTTTTTTTTTACTATTTTCATATCTTAAAAAACAGCTATGATACTATTAACGATCAAAGTGCGTATTTCTGGCCAAAGGTTTTTAAAAGCTCGGGTGGGAGCTCACTAGACGCTGACGTCACAGCTCCAGTCGCGCTCTAGTTTGCACGCCGCTGCGCAGTAAAAAACAAAATTGTAAGGTTCTCTGTGGTAAACATAGTAAAAAAATACTATATGGTGCCTCGGTGCTTCAATTCAACAGAAAAAACACCCGATAATCTATTTTTTCAAGTGATTGAAAACCCGAAAATGAGGAAAAAGTGTATGACAGCCATAAAAAGAGTTGATGCAATAGGCCCTAAAACTAAAGCGCACTGCTATGAAGACCATTCCGATGTAAGTATTTGTAAACAATAAGTTTATTATTCTTCATTTATCAATACTGCGTTTCGTTTTACGTAATCTTTTGAATTTTATTAAGATCGACTTCGTCTCCGGCAAAAATAAATTGCTGAAAGGGCTTCAGGTGAACTCTTTTGATACCCATAAACTCACATCTTCATCGAAATCAGGTACGGACGACTACAGCCAACCCTGTTTAGCAAATAAATTAATCTTTATTTCTATCTTTGAAACCAAATAATCGGGCAAGTACGAATCGTACTCGCGCACGAAGCACTCACGCGTACTCAATATTTTTTTATTTTTACAGGGCTTTACAACTTATTATTCTGTGAATAGGTATTTCAAACATCTTCCTGTTTTCGTTATTAATATCGAGAAAAAAAATTACGTTTCTTGTACGGGAGCCACCTTAAATATATTTTTTTTAATTTAACTATTTATTTTTGAACTGAATATTTAACTTAATATTCTGTGAATATTTCCAGTCATGTCACCGTTATCAATATCGATCGAAAAATTGCTAAAAAAAAGTTATAGTGGCATCACAAATACGTCATCTATGATAAACTTTCTAGTTATCACGGTTAGTCATGAGATACACATACAGCCCCGCGACAGGCAGACTGATGGACAGCAGAGTCTTTGTAATAGGGTCCCGTTTTTACCTTTTGGGTACGGAACCCTAAAAAGCCTGTATTTACCTACTACACGTGTCTATCTGCTTTAAATACTTATATAATTCTGCTGTTTGTGTGTATGTATGTCACTGAACTCCTCCTAAACGACTGTACTGATTTGAATGAATTTTTTTGTATGCGTTTGGGGTGGCACGTGGCGCCCTGGATGGCTTAGATTTACAAATCAGCCCGGCAGATTGCGCTGCAGCGGGTCCGCTAGTGTCTATGAAAAAGAAGTTCTTTGCTTCTTTTATAGTTCATTATTGTAACCTCGATCATCGAACTAGTGAGAACACTGGTTGAGAATTGCCTCAAGCGACAACAGAGCTATCTCTCTAGTTGTAATAGCTCAGTGAGTGAGGTGAGAACAATAATTCTCAATGGTTCCAACCACGATAACTTCGTGGTTCCAACTGCACTAAAAGTTTGTGTGACGCAGACTCCGGCTTGTGATTGGCTAAGGCGCAGCGATAAGCCTTGTGATTGGCTGGCGGATGGCGCGCGTAGCTGGCGCCATCATGTAGCGAAGTTAGACGCTACCACTAGGTACAATGCTTTTAGCCATTTTTCACAGGAAGACTTTTCTTGGTAATTTGTGCTAGCTAGCTAGCTGTTTTCTTGGTTTGTGCTTAATCTAGCCCTTTTTTTAGCATCTTTATTCTACGGTTCTGTGTCTTCAACTGTCCCCTTTACTACAACTAAGGTGGCAACACTGACTTTGACAGATAACTTCAACTCAACAGTGCTGTGGGGAGCCAATAATGTACAACCCAGTAATTCACGACGCGATAATGTACAGCCTGATCGACATGATATTTCGTGTACCTTGCCATGGGATATCAGTCTGTGCAATACAGTCCGCACATTACCGGCCCGTGTCGATAATGTCCGGCACAATATAGTACAGCTCAATTTTGTCTCCCGGGACACGGAATATCAGACCATACAATTTCGAGCTGTATATGATTGGTTAATCACGTATTGCACTACACATTATTGTACAGCATGATGATATATGGTAGACTCCATTGATAAAAAATCCCAAATTTCTGCTCCGTTTAGACAAACTTATTTTATTCGATCTCGCAGAGAGACTCGACTCTGAGCATATCCCTCGTTGCTACCATAGCCATAGCTCGTCATGCCACTTGGAGCTTATTGATAAAGCCCATAGTTAGAGACCACGTTTCAGTGCCATAAGTCATAAGGTTTGGTTTTAACAGCGATAACAATACCTATTTAATGACATCGAATTGTACAGGCAGGAAAGCACGGCCCGTATTTCATGTTCCGTGCCGCCAATTATCAGGCTGTACAATACGTGTGTGATATTCCATGGCCAGGGACACAAATTATCATGCAGTACAATATCAGGCTGTACATTATCATGTCTTGAATTATTGGGTCGTACATTATTGGCTTCCAACTATTCCGTTCAAACGAAGCATGAGGAACTGGCAGAAGTCACAGACAAACCGACCAATAGGAAAAAATATATTTCAGCCAATTAGTGCGGTGTAGCCCTTTGTTATACCGTTTAATACTGGCCGGACATTATCTATTACCCTATACAAAATATGTGTGTGTGATGTGAGTATTTCACGGTACAAAAATGTTCAGCATGTACTTTTTCGGGGCACATTTTATCATGCTGTCAGGCACGTATCCAGGGGGACGCATAGGGGACCGGTCCTCACCCCGAAATTTTTGAACATTCACTAGATAAAATTGATTATTTGGCTAGAATGTAACAATTTGTTGAATGTTGTTGCTATATAGACGACCCTAAAAATGAAAGCGACTCATAAAATGACCTTTTGTGCAGTTATTTTGGGGTCTCAATCGTTTCAAGAATTATTGAAACTAGTGACAAAAACCCGGACAAGTGCGAGTAAAGAGTGGACCAGTCGCTGGCCAACCGAGGAGTTTACTCAGATTTTTTCTTTATGTGTACTATAAGACAATTATTTTTGCCAAACATAGTTCTAGGTCAACAGGAAGTACCCTATAAGGTTTTGATTGCCCTGTGAGTGTCGAAATATGGGGGTTTTAACGGCTCTACTGATCACTGACCGGCTTTTTTTATCTTACTTTTTTTACGATAACCGAGAGAATTGATTTTTTTTTTACAATTCCAAGAATTTATGAATTTACGGTTTGAGATGTTTGATGTGTGTTCGGTCAGTGAGCAAAATTCAATTTTAGGTGAAAATTAATTGATGCTCTTTTGTACAAAAACTGACTACTATTTTGGTTGTTAAGTGTACCTATGTACCTATCCGTTTAAATAAGTTTTTGTAAACTTACAATGAGAATTTCATGCCAAAACAAGACAAAAAAATGTGAATTTCACGCGTCGACCATGGCACCTAGAGCCCACCCTAACGCTGTAACGTTTTCTCACAGAATGTAGCAAAGAAACTCAATTTTTAACATCTGCAAAGGAGCATAAGTAGATTTGGCTTTAATTTCAACTCGATATCTTCGAGTTTTGATTCGGTATTTCTAGTAAGAACAGCTAAATTATAGAACTCTTAGTCAATTTAACATATATTAATTTTTTGACATCATAATATGTTTTTAATGCCATTTTAATTAGTAACTTTTATTTGACATTTAGCCATTTTCTAACGATTTCGTGTTTTTTTTTTCATTCAACTTAAATTAATATGATCTAATTATGGTGCCTTCCTCTCTTCTGCTGTGGCTGCACCCGACGGGGTCCATATGCCACTTTGTGCTCTTTATATTTTTTTACCATCATGTACTTTATGAAAGCAGGATAAATTAATTATGAATTAACAATCTGGGACTCTAAACAAGTAGGTAACACCTAGGTACCTAAATATGTTACACCCTAAACCGTGGCTCTGCTTCAGATCAGATCGAATGTGGTCAAACAAAGACCTTTTTAGATTTAAAAAGAAACACAAACGAAAAATGTATCTTTTATGTTTTGTTTTGCATTTATGGATAGTATTTTTACTAGCGAGATATTAATACCTAATAACTGTGGTTGGTGTCGTTTTAGGTAGTTTTTCTAACAAATATTGTTCCATTGCTACGTGAAAGAGTAACAAACAAACCAACAATCACACTTTCGGATGTATAAAGGATGAAAAATTAAAACATTTTTAAATTAATTTCACTGTTGTTGTTGGTTTAGCAAATTTATTGTAGAAAACATAGTTTCAAAAAGTGCAAAGTTCTAATTAGATCACCTTTCCTTAGGCTGTCCACCTAAAAGCGAGTTTCGGCTCGCACTTGGAGGATTTTTGTAAATGGTCTTCCCCCGAAACTCAAAGCTGGATACGTGCCGGCATGCTGTACATTATTGGGTCACAAAATACGGGCTGTACTTTATTTGCACGAGCAGCGAGGTCCAGCCTCAGATTATAGAAGGGAATATTATTATATGGGTTTGACCGGCGGCGGCCACTATTTTATGACATGTTTGTATTGTACAACCTGTTAATTGGTGGTATGGGACATAAAATACGGGCCATGCTTTCCTGTCCGTACAATATCGTGTCATCAAATACATGCCGTACAATATATGGGACTCAACAGTGCTTCAAGAAATTCGTCGCATATTTTGTTGTTTGTAATTATCGCGGTATCCAGTTTTATTGCGTTATATAGTTTCCAAAATAAAGAATAAGTGCAATTTTTTCCGACAAGTAATCGTGTCTAAAGGCACAGTGAATAGTTAGTCATGTAGGTAATGTAAAGGAGGCTGTGGTTCCTTTGTAGCCACTAGCTGGATGAAAGTGTATCAAAATGACTGAAAAAGGCCACGAAAGAAATACTTCACCGTCCCCTTGGGATGCACCGGGACCTTCGTCTCTTGGTGCCATTTTAGATACTGCGTTTGCAGCGTCGAGTTCCGACAGTCAGCCTAAAAATGGTACATGTTTAGATCATTCTTATTATTTAACTGTTATGTTTATTTGGGTAATTGTTTAGTGATTTTACTGAATTGTTTTACACGTTTTTATTTTACAGAAGATATGGAGTGTGATGCCAGTGCATTGTTTGCAGATAATGGTGATTTATTTGCTAGTAGTGATGATGAAGTAGAAGTGATGCCAATGCAACCCACTGTGTCATCTTCCAATGAGAATGCACCGAAACCCGTGTCTTCAAACAATGAAAATGCTACAGTGCCAAGTCAAGGTTATGAAGTTAATGTCAGTCCCCTTCATCAGCCCACATCTTCACGCACTCCGGTGCCAGAGGAATATCAGCCTCTGCCTGATAGTTCCAGCTCATTTGATTATTCTGCGGGTCACATAAATCCTGACAGCCCAAACACTGCCGAAGTGAGGGGTTTGCCTCCTGACTTAAATATCCGTTATCAACCTAAACCACAGTATTGGTGTCATCCGATGCCCTGGAGCCACACCAGACTCTACAATAATTACGTGGTCCTCCACAATCTTCAGGGTTCATTGAACCCTCCTGTGTACACAATGACACCAAATCAAGTTCAACTTGCACAAAATGGGATTCCACAAGTGAATCCTGATACGATTCAAAGCTCGTCCGGTCCTTCGGAGCCTGCAAATGCTGCAAGCTCTGAAAGCGTCAATGATAACCCCTTGCCAATTAATTTGGAAAGACCAAGCCGTAAGCTAAACATCTCGCCACGCAGGAGACAGTCTAAAGAAGCAGAAGTTTCAAATTTAATAGAACTCAGCTCAGAAGAAGAAGACAATGCTCCAAGAAAAAAACAGTGTGATAATGGAAGAGGTGGACTTCACAACACAAGAACTGAACCTCATATGTGTCAACCTGGCATCGGCGCAGCTAGAGTGCCACTTGTGAAAGGGGAACCGCATGATCTCAGCACTTCTTCAAGAAACTCTGAGACAAATGCAATTCCAAACAACTCACTTGGTTCAAACATACAAACAGATACAAATGAACCTGCACCCGTAAGGTCACAAGGTGTAAGAGCTAATCTATATGAGCCTACGGTACCAATTGATGTACCGAGACGTGCACTGTACGGGCGACCGATAGTTAAGCAAGAAAATGTTGGAAGTAATGCTGGTCATTGGTTGGCAGGTCAAGTTCGGAATCATAGCATAGGCCATGGGCATTCATCCGTGCCTATACTCCGGCACAGTCCTCATCATGGCAACTTCCACGATGGTGGACACCGGCATCATCATCATCACCACATGAGGCCGCTCTACCACCTCCCGACTCCGGCCCACCCGCCCTCTTGCCATGTACATAACACTAGCAATGCACCACCGGCTTCTCAACCTGTGAAGGAGGAGCCGGGCTCTAACGAGCGTTTGATTAAACGGGAATCAAGTAACGAACAAGTTCAGCCCACACCCCTGGTCAATGTTAAAAATGAATGTTCTGAATCTGTGCTGAATTCTGTGAATTTGAAAACTGAGCCGAGAGCTCAGAGTCCGGTGTGTAAAACAGAAGTAACTGAGGAAGTGACTGTAAAAGCTGAGGGTAGTGGGACTCGGGCTGATGTTAGACGAGGCAGTGGAGATCGGAGGGTATTGTCTCCGCAACCTGGGCCGAGCACAGTCATCAAATCATCTCCATCTGGAGCAGCAGAAACTTCAAATCAGGTAAGTTATATGACTTGAAGGTTTTGAGGGTTCTTTTTATAAAATGAGGAACCCTTTACGTCTCGAGAATCACTTTGACATCTTATTTCTTTTTGCAATGTTGATATGGTTTTATTGTTTAGTAAATTAGTGAGAACTATCAGTACTGCCATTGTTGGAAGCTGTGGTGGTCTAGAGGTAGTGCCACTCGCCTTACAATCATGAGGGTTCAAATCCCGATCCCGTACCAATGAGTTTTTTGGAATTTATGTACGGAAGTTTCACACCACTGGCTTTTTGGTGTAGGAAAATATCGTGAGGCAACCTGCATATGGCCATAGAAGAAATTCGATGGCGTGTGTGAATCCACCAACCCGCACTGGGCCAGCGTGGTGGATATGGCCTAATCACCCTTCGTGGGTAGGCCTACATCTTGCAGTGGACTATTAAAAAGGCTGATACAGTACAGTACAGCAAGCGTGCCATGGCAGCAGCCAGTGAAGCACCATAAACAATCTGTCCTTATTACGAGCTCTGGATACCCCCATTTCGGTACATAAGTAGGTAGAGGGGATGAGAGCATACTAATACCTCTTCATACTACAGTACTGCTTCAACCCAAATGCCCGGCCAAACTAGCTGGTCTGTCTGGCTATTAGGTTTGGCAACCCTGACAAGCCTAGAGGTGACTACCGTATCACGGTAATGTTATCTATGCAGTATTGCGACTCGGCCCTGTCCTTGAAATAAATACATGTTACACGCTAGGACTTCCCGCCTGGTAAATAAATCGCTCCCTTATTGATCACAAACCCCCACGTTCGTTCGCCACTACAACGCATAGATCTGCGACTGTTAGTGTACCGAACTCCGAGGCGCGTAGGCGGCGTAGGTATGATTCGCGTATTGTATTGTATTTATTTATTTGCATAGTATACATACATAGCATTCTTACGCTAAGTACATACCCTGCCTAATAGGGCATAGCAAACATTGGGATATTAAAAATTACTTACTAAACCTATCTTATTTTAAATATATACTAATAACATAATAGTACACATCCGACAGTTTGTATGAAGACGGAATAGGTACTGCATACATAAATGTATAATTATATATCATTTGCCTCAGACTGCCTCGGTGGATCAGTGGTTAGTGACCCTGACTTCTGGGTCAAAGAGGTGTAGGTTCGATTCCCACCCAGGGCAAGTATTTGTGTGATGAACATAGGTGTTTGTTCTGTGTTTGGATGTTATTTAGGTACTATCTATATGTATAAGTATGTAGTATATCAGTCTCTGACAGCCATAACACAGACTGCTTAGTTTTGGGGTCAGGGACCTTATGTAAGATGTCCCCTAATATTTATTTATTTATCATTACTGTAACCATATTTTTTCAGGAGGCGGGTGGAGGCGCCAGCGGCGGCGGGGCGGCGGCGCTGTCGGCGCCCGATTTGCAGCTCGACTGGCTCTCTGACAGTTCAGATGATGTGCAACTTTTGGGAGATGAACAGGTTCGATATTAATTATAATCATATCTATCTATCAGCCATAGGACGTCCTGCTGGACATAGGCCTCCACATAAATTTCTAATAAGGCCAGTTGGAAGCGGTCTGCTATGATTATTATATCAGTCAGTGGACGTCCTACGCTGTGCTTGCTGGTCGATGGTCTTCATTCTAGAACTTAACGGCCCCATAGACCATCCGATATTCGAACTATGTGCCCTGCCTACTGTCACTTTAGTTTGCTAATTCGCCGGGCTATGTCGGTAACTCGGTTCATCTGCGGATCTCCTCATTTCTGATTCGATCCCGCAGAGACACCGAGCATAGCCCTCTCCAGAACACCTTGGGCTATCTTGAGATTATTCATAAGGTCCACTTTGAAATAAATGTCATGATCATAAATGATTATTATCAATTGCAACTCAAGTTTGAATTTGTTATTTTTTTTATTAATTTTTAAATTTTTAAAATTGGTAATTACTTGAATTAATAAATTGATTCGAATAACTTGTGAATGAGACTGACAAATCATTTTTCATCACATCTATTCGAAAAGGACTACTTGGTTAGCCTTTAAGTGCGCCCAAAGGAGGTGTTTTCTATAAGGAACTTTATAAGTGCGACGGAATTATCTTTGCCGCGCACTTTTTGAATTTGGAACAAACAAGTGCGACGGAATGATCATTTCCGCGCACTTTTTGAATTTGGAAGTATTTGTAATGTTAGTATTCAGCGCCAAGAAAATGAATGAAAAGAATGTAAATATAAGTTTTCATTTGTTTTAATATTAGATACCATTTAATTTCAATTTAGTTGTTACTCTACGTTTTATTTAATAATAATGTTATAGTAAAATATGAGGCGCCTTTTGTTTTCTCATAGAGGTGATGAAAAGTAGAGTGTACCACTCGGGCGCAAAATATATTTTTGGCTCGGGCGACGTACTTTGAATCCCTCGCTACGTTCAGGATTCTACGCGAGGGATTCTACTCTAGAATCCCTCCCTTCGCTCTGGATTCAAAAAAGCGCCATCGCCGTAATAATACTATTTTGCTCCCATATCTATCCCATATCTCCCAATCTACTATTTGGCTCGGGCGACGTACTTTGAATCCCTCGCTATGTTCAGGATTCTACTAAAGAATTCCTCGCTAGCTCGCTACGCTCGGGATTCTACTCTAGAATCCCTCACTTCGCTCTGGCTTCAAAAAAGCGCCCTCGCTGTTAAAATATTACTTTGCTCCCATATGATACAATCTATTATTGAGTAGCAATGTAAATTCTTGTGTTACTTTATTTTGTGAAATCTTAAAACCTATTTATGTTTAGATTTAAATTGTATTTCAAACATTGTTATTTGACGATTCCAAGTAATGTCTATGGAATAAAGGAACTTTGATATTGACTTTGAAATAAATATTTAGATGCGGTTCTTAAGTAACATGTATTGTAAAGTTATACATACTATTATGACCCTATTAGGGTTTAGCATTATTGTGCGGAGAGATTTATTTCAGTCTGCTGTTTTATCTACGTCCAATAGATAACGGTGCACAACAATATTGCGACTTAAGTCGCAGACATAATTATGTCTGATGTATGGGCTTTATCACACAATGTTTACTAATTTGATGTCCCTGACTCTATATATAGCCTCAGTGTTTTCGTAAAAGCCCTTGTTTACGAGTTATAGCTTTCGCTAATAAATCACTGTGTCACAGTGGTAACTTAAGATTTAAGTTATTAGGATCATTCAATAGGTACTTTTGCAAATTCAACCTCGTCTTCGGTTTCCTTAATTTGAAACGGAAGTTATTATATATTTTTGACCGACGAACCCGAAGAGGTACTCAATTCGACGCTTATATTTTTTTTATGTATAACCACGAATAACTATTTTCACAGTAGTTCTATTTCAATAATTCTTTTTTATTGGAAAGATTATACTTCGAAATTGGTCCCATTTCAATTTTATCGAAATCGGATATCGAATAGGCTATTTGACAACATTGAAAATATACTATTGATTGTGGTAATCCTCACAGATAATAAAAAAAAAGATATATTTCACTTTATTTAAACTAAAATTTGTATACTTTTCGCAAATTGCATGAAATAAAATACGATATTTTATCTGTGACGAAAACGCTCTAAGTGGCAACTCTGGTGGCGTCACATGCTAGTAAGCAACAATTTCTCGAGTGATAGTTGTTTGTGTAATTTGCGTTTTGTGTTTTCGGAGTTTATTGGATCTGTAAGTAACTTTTAAAGTATTTTTGGTCAATTTTTAGATGTGACCTAGTGTATTTACTAGTATTAACTAACGCTATTTACTAGTGTGTGACGTCACAGACCAGCGCCATTACAGAACGTCGTTTTGGCGGGATCTTGAATATCTATTCTTTAACACTTGATTTTCATTGTTAATACAGTAGATCTCTCTTAAATATAAATGTAGTGTGCTTACTATGTACTAACAAATAAGGAGATATTGCAAAAATATATAGAAATTGGGCCCTCACAGGGTACAGTATATCATAAATTGCTTCGTTTCTTCCAGAAAATGATTTTCCCGTTATTTTTTACAATAACAGTGTCCATTAAAAGTACTTTTTTGTATACGGATTAAAAATAACATTGACAGTGTTTGAAAATAAGGCGGCCATACTCGTCTTATTTTATATTTCGGTGTCGCATGGTTTATGCATTTGCTAGTGTTAAGTATAAGTAATGAACCTTCTTTGGTATTATATCAAAATAGTTACAGTCTAAGTCACGTCATAGTCCAAAAAGTCGCGGTCAAGTTAGTTCTCAGTAATATCACTGATAGAAACATGTTTCACAAAATAATAAAATGCAGCGACATTGTTTTTCCGCGTTCCCGCCAAAAACCACGCGGCCATACTCGACTTGAAACATTAATAAAAATGTTTTATTGAAAACTGAATTCTATATTATCCTGGATTATTATAACAACGAAAAAATATGTTTCATTGCAATTCGATGGATGATTTTTGATTGTTGACTAATACAGGATTTAGACATCTCGTAGCCAAAATATTTTATTCAGTATTCTCCGTATTATAATCCTAGTAATATAGGCTTACAAACATTTTTCTATTCCTCGCTCCATTTCCACATCATCGATCCTCCTTAGTTACTCCTTCTTTTTTTCGCTTTTCCGCCAAAAAGTATTTATACTTCATTCTATTTTTTTTATATGTTCTAACTTGTCCCGCGAGTTTGATTACTAAAGAGGTTTCTATATGCTACGTGATCTTCATACACCATTATAAGAATACAGCACTGTGTAAATGTGGGGCAAGTTACTTCGAAATAATTCACAGCTGTTTAGATCCATTTATACAGAAAAATTGGTTACTTTTAAAAGAATATAAATAACATTACACTATTAATGATTGTTTTATAAAATTAATATAACGACAAAATGTTCTTGATTATTTATGATAAACATGAAAATAAAAACAGACCTCTTCAACGTTTGCTTTCGACTTTCTCGGTGACCCGCGACTTCACCAAGTTACAACCTAATAATCCTCCTGAGGGCCAGCGAGGTGGATATGACTCGTAGGCCTATTATTTTGGTATATTTTTTAAAATTACAGATACATGAAACATATACAGTGTATCTCTCAGAGACCTAATAATACTGCAACCATTTATATGTGGTACCTACGTTATTATGAACAACTGAAGATTGCTGTTGGTCCCATGATAAAAAAATGTTCATTATCATCAACGTATGCAATATGCATGTTTGATAGTGCGTGTACTTTGCAGAGTAACAAACAAAAGAGAAACTAAACATCCAGTATTTACATAGGGATTTAAATCAATTTATATGTACCTACACTCATCATTTTGAATTACTTTTACTACGGGTTCAACTTAGATATTGAGAAAAAAATAACAGCTATTGCATAATATTTATATTGAGTGTCGACAAAAGATGTGGAACCATTGATTTGTTTATTAGCTTAATTATAGTTCTCATAAATCTGAAAACATACTATCGGATGCGGCTTACGGACACGGCTGACGATCGCGACTTAGCAGTGTGAACGTCTTAAAACTTTCGGCACGCCAGATCACTACGTCACACACGTCCGCACGCTCAAGGTCAGCCCAAGGTGACGTCCGCGACTGATGTCCGATAGTTTGCACGGCTCAGTGTAGATTCATTATATAGATACCTATAAGTCGCGACTGTCAGTCGGGTCCGATAGTATGTTTCCACCTTAACCCAGCATATGATGTCCATGTACAAGGTAGCCACAAAGATATTATGACCGCAGATATTGATGTATCTGTTGAAGTCCTATTGCTGACTTGTTGATGATGTAGCCAATTTCTCTTCGTTTCTAGCTAAAATTCCATTTTGTGTGGTAGGTACAGATAGTGTAGGCTAACCTGAAAATTAAGTAGGTACAACATTTATAGCATGGACAAAACAACCGACAATGCGTACCTATTTCATAGATACATAGCAACAATTATACCCAGCAATTAAAAAAATCAAATCGTCTGCCATTTACATTGCTGCGTGAAACAAGCACTTATTATAGTAAGCAAGAATTGAGAACAATTCTTTGTTTGTTTTGTCATTAAAGATTCGGTAGAATAATGGGCAACCTTATCGCCTGCAGCGTTTCTTCCAGGCAACCTAAATAGTTATTAATGTTGCGGTCAGTGATGTGCAATAACAATCTTTTAAGTTTTAAACAAAAAAATACAAACCTAACTCAGCGTTGAGACGAGATGACTACTTTCGCCTGTATATTGTGAATAACATATACTCATTCTATCAAAGGTTTTCAAGACGGGCACGACCTTTAGTAATGAAGAGGAAGAATAAGAAAAAGAATAAAATATATTAATTATAAGCTCTTCATAATGGCTCACAATTTTTGTCAACCATTTAAGACCATAATTCACTTGTAGAACCTACTCTAGATATAGGTACATATAGTCATAGTTATATCGTTAAAGGGGCTCTCATCTCTCTCAATTATTATTAGCTATCTAAAGATAGATAGGTGGAGTCGTCCTGATATAATCATATTATAGGCATATGATCAACATCAACGACATAGATTTAAAAAAAATTGGAATCGGATTTCAATCAGCGTTTTCTGCGGTTTCCCATCCATCTTTCCAGTCCATCATAGAAACCATGTTAGTCAATGGTGACAGAGTTTTGACATCATTGTCATCTATATTCAACAAGAAACATTTTAAGCTATGCCTCATGGCATGATGCATTGGCAGATGATCCTATAAATTAATTATTGTAGGTCATGTTCGCTCAATGAAATCAATTCAAGCGCCGACGCTATAGCGACCCACCTTGACAAGCTCAGATGTGTTTTCATTATTTCCCAAAACTTAATATAAAATTATACTTATTAGTGTGGATAAAACTTAGGTGCCTGTACTTTAAAAATAAATATGTTTAAATACGAACTAAACCACAGTTTTATCAAAAACCCGAAATAAATAATATTCTTCTTCTTTTATATTTTGGCGTCACATGGTTGATGCATTTGCCAGTGTCAAGAATAAGTTTTTAATGTTTTTCAAAACATTCGTGAAATGGTGAAACAGAGGCCACAGACAGAATTGAAAATGAAATTGAATTGATATTTTATCAAAATAGTCATATAGCCGTAGTCATAATCCAAAAAAGACACGGTCAAGTCAAAATCATACCTCATAATGGCTGTGGAGACGTCTCTACTCTCCTAATAGAGGCATCTATGGAGTTTTGGTAACACCACGGAACCACACGATACTCCATAATACAGCACTTCTCTATACTCATTCACGTAATTCAGCTCATAATTAACTAAATACGACAATTTACCACTAATTATCACTGATAGAAACACAAGTTGAACAAAATAATAAAATGCAGCGACATGATTTTTCCAGAACGCCCCTTCTTTCCAAGGAAGTTTCAAAAATAAATATTCAAGCCTAAAACATTGAAGTAGCAAACATAAACTTCATTGGACCTAAAAAATACGCCAAAATGAAATAAAAGAAACGTATAAAGTCGTCATCGAAGTATAAAGTACCTATAAACGTGTCAATGTGATTAACATTAACGTTTGAAAAGTTTTGCTAACAAAACCAGTAACAAAAACTCTTTAGTGCATTTTTTACATGTAGGCTATTAATTCTATGTAGGTTATATCAAAAAGGTTACATGTGACCAAAATGGCAGTAATTCAATGACTGAACAAAAATTAGATTGGAAAATGTGAAAGTACTCATAAATTAAGCATTTAATGCGGTTGTTTTACTCTGCGCATTTATTTATCATGGTTTATCGGATTTTTTGGGCTACTGTACCTAGTCTGATCCCATTTTGCAATATCTCCTTTAAACCGATTTTCAAAATCTAGTCAAATAGCCTATTCTGTACACGAGTGAAGTCGGTCATGCTATTTTTTGTAAAAAATAATCTTGTAATAGTCATCGAGCTTGGCCCGGAGCTGTATAAATAATTATTTTTCGCCAAAAATGGCACAACCAACTTCAATCGTAGATAATTATTTTTCGCCAAAAATGGCACAACCAACTTCAATCGTAGATAATTATTTTTCGCCAAAAATGGCACAACCAACTTCAATCGTAGATAATTATTTTTCGCCAAAAATGGCACAACCAACTTCAATCGTAGATAATTATTTTTCGCCAAAAATGGCACAACCAACTTCAATCGTAGATAATTATTTTTCGCATAAAATCGCAACTCCGACTTCCACCGTGTCCAGAATTCGAATAATTTGCACAAATCGATGTCACATCCTTGTACATTTTTGTTGATTTATCAAATTTAAATGGGACCACCTCGGAAGTATACTCTTTCGAACTAATAAAGATTTTTTTAAATCGGTTCCCAATTGGCGATAATATCGATGAACATACACAAAAAAATACATACAGACGAACATAGTACCTCCTCCTTTTTGGAAGTCGGTAAAAAATCGTACAGTTCGCCGGGATCGGTGTATACCATTTTTAGTGTTATTGATTTTTCAAAAACCGCTCAATTGATTTCGATAAAATTTAAATGGGACCTTTGAATAACACAAAAAGAACCATCAAAATTGGTTCGTTTTTATTGGCGGAGTAATCGGGACATAATACAAAAATACAGATTATATAACATAGATAGATAACAGTCGCATTGAGAACCTCCTATTTTGAAGTCTATTAAAGGAAGTTAGTATGGGCCGGGTGGCTAGCCCTTTTGTCAGAGTTTTTAAGCCGCCTGAAGGCCTCTGACATGGAACAACCGGGGCCTACAATAGGGTATTTTACTATTAACGAGAAAAAAACTGTAAATGTATTTTTGAGATAGCTTTGGTAAAAAGCAAACGGAAAATGTTCGTATTTGATCATAAAGTAACAAAATAAAATTTAAAAATCAGTACAATGTTTTTTTAATCTGTGCATAAAATAGCCGCCGCTATGTTATGACGTCATATTTTTTATTTTATTATTTTTGACGTATGGTATATGACGGCATATGGCTATGTAAATAATGAATAGTTGGTCCGGTGTTTGTACCCTAGTATTCCAGGAACGGCACACCAACGATAACTAATTATTAACCATTTATAATAACTCATTTTCAACTTAAATCTCAAACTTACAAACAAAGACACCATCGTGAAAAATATTTACAAGCAATATTTACATAGCCTAGTGACGTCATTCTTGACCACAGAGTAAAATAATGACATCCATCGTTTTCATAAATTACGCGCGAAATTTTGAAACTGTAAAATATAAATGCATTTTTAAAGCACTTAACGATTGAATATTTTTTTTTTTTGTATTTTTCTACTGGTTTATTAGACCAACTGAATCTAACTGTGATACTTTTAAAAAATGACTGTAATACCCTATTTAACGTGTCGTCCGAGCTACGGTAGCCCCCGGTCACCCATCCGAAGAGAGACCGTGCTGAACGTTGCTTAACTTCGATGATTGCTACCGAACATCTAGTCAAACTACGCTATGAGCGCTACGAAAAGGATTTTCAAAAAGAAGGTTCTATGTACGTCTGTATGTATTTTTTTTTAACGATTTTTTCACCAATTGTGAACCGAATCAAAAGTCCCGAGATGGTCCCATTTAAACTAATCGAAAATGGTCGAGCCGTTTTTGAAAAATCAACATATCTAAAAATTGTACACATCAATTAGAGCGAACTAGTCGAATTTTGTACACGATGGAAGTCGGTTTTGCTATTTTTAGCGAAAAATAATTATTATCGTATGTAGATACATACGACATACAGTCGTACCTACCTCTTTTTCGTAGCGCCATAGCGTAGTTTGATTAGGTGTTTACCGACTTCCAAAAAGGAGGAGGTTTTATGTTCGTCTGCATGTTTTTTTTGTTTATGTTCATCGATATTTTCGCCAATTGCGAACCGATATGAAAAAAAAACTTTTTTAATTTTAGACAGTACACTTCCGAAAGCCGATTTTGATAAATCAACAAAAATATATACATATATGGATGTCACATCGATTCGTGCATATTATTCGAATTCTTTACACGGTGGATTTTTTTTTGCGAAAAATAACTATTGTTTTTTTTTCAGCGGGAAGTAATAGACCTGACGGAAGAAGACGGGCCGGGCGGGTGGGGCGGGCGCGACGCGTCCACCTCCCCGCTCTCCCCCGGCGAGCCAGCGCCCGCCGCGCCCGCCGCACCCCTGCCCCCGCGCCTGCCTCCATCGCCCTACTACGTCAGCAACGAGGACGTGATACGACACCCCGCGTGAGTATCGAGACAGAAATGCGTTATAAAGATGCGCGATACGAATCGATATTATGTTGTATCGATACAAAGCAATGCGATATATCGATATTTTGCATCGATACACGACCATACGATACGCATCGATATATCGTATCTCTATAAATGAAATAAATAAACGATTTAAAAATTCCGAAAAAGTGCATATTTTGGCCATTTCTACGATTTTGGATCCCAGGTTCAAAAAAATTTATTTCACCGACGCTCAGGCTTGTGCTAAAGCTTTAAATGACATATCAGATTATTACAGAACCCGCAACGTCTGTCTAGACTTTTGTTTCTCCGAAGCCTAACTTCGTCTCAGTGGCAATTGTAAAAATTTCATTTTTCAGTTGGTTTGGTTTCAGAACAATATATTACTTTTCACTGCTTAGAGTATTTTTTTTCATTTATTTTACCCTGTTTATAAAGTTTATAAATATCGTTACGTATCGAAAGTATCGATACAAAACCCTGCGATATATCGCTGGATCGATACAATTGATTGCGATACGTATCGATACGCTGTATCGATACAAATGATTATTTTGAACATCTCTAATGCGTTAGCGCCGCGTGCATCACAGACAGTTTTGTGTAACTCTCCCCTCTTCCCCGCCGCGCCTGCACCACCCGCCATACTACGTCAGCGACGAGAACGTGATACGACACCCCGTGTGAGTATCGACACAGAGATCCCGCGTGAGTATCGAGACAGAGATGGGTTAGCGCCGCGTGCATCACAGACAGACTTGTGATAGATTATACCTATAGGCATAGATCTTGAAGTGTTCTCATTTAAATTTTATCGAAATTGGCTTAGCCGTTTTTGAAAAATCAAAAACAATGTAAAAATTGTGTACTTACATCAATCCGAGTGAACTATTATACACTCCCCTCCCTCCACTTTTTTGAACTTTTAGAAGTTTTAGAGGAAACCAGCTTATTCAAGTTAAGAAGATCTGGCAAATGGACCAGATTGATTAGTTCAAAAAAATCATTAAAATATGGTGAATATTGCGCAGAGTAAAAAAAACGCATTACATATTGAATGCTAAATTTTAATGGAATTTCATATTTTTTTATCTGATTTTTGTTTAAGGCCGCCATATTTTACAAGCAATGGCAAAAAAAGATCTTCTTTTTTGCCATTGCCTGTTGATGATATGAAATTCCTTTAAATGGTGATTTTTACTAAAGAAACTAATACAAAAATCATTTTCCAAAACAATTATAGCAAATGATTACATTCTGTACTAGGTCATAGCCTAAACTCGTTATATTTTTGCATCATCTCTTATAAAAGTTTTTATTTGTAGCAAGTCGTGTTAAGTCAAATCTGAAGACATTTTATTTTACATTGCGATAACATAAATCTGTGGCTAAGTGATAGAAAAAGAAAAAAACAAAAACAATTATTTTTATTAAGATGATGATAAATCCAAATCACTAGTATTTTATCTAATGTAAATGAGAAAGCGACATATAAAACGGATGAAGAAAAGCAAAAAAATAATTTATTTAGTCGGGGGACAGACCGCACAGTCAAGGAGTGAAATCATGTCGGTCTGTCCCCCGAAAATCAATCGGGGGACAGACAAGAATTTTTCTTCCGTTCTGTCCCCCGGGGGACAGACAGGAATTATACTTCCCCGCCGCGCCTGCACCACCCGCCATACTACGTCAGCGACGAGAACGTGATACGACACCCCGCGTGAGTATCGAGACAGAGATGGGTTAGCGCCGCGTTGTGTTCTGTCCGTCATTATGACGTAGTATGGGAACACTTCACATCGTCCAATCCAATTATAACAAGCTTCTAGATAATAGTTGTATCACCTGTTAAAGTCACTGTTTAAAAAGATTTTCCTAAATACTATGTTGGTTAATTCGATTAATAAAAAATGTTAGACTATGACGTTTTTTGCCCGTGGTCCTACCAGATGTTATACTAGAAGGACCAAGGACAAGTTTGTTTTCCCGTGGTCCTACCAAGCACTCTGGTAGGACTACGGGCAAAAATTTCGTGCCCGTGGTCCTACTAATATTGCAGTGACATATTTTCAGGGTTTTAGCTCCATTTGGCCGTAATTATTATTGAACTTGAAGTCAAAGAAAATCAAATGTATTAACATATACTTACTTCTTTTTTAGTTTCTAAAATGACGGACGTCAAAGTGACAGCTGTCATAGCGACATCTGTCATGTTCTAGAATTCATACTAGTTGCATGATAGCTGGTGTCAAAGTGACAGCTGTCACATTCTGGAAGTCTTACTCTGTCATCCGAAATATAAATCTCGTTGAGCTCTATCACTTTTCTGAAGACAGCAATGGTCTAGCATCGATAGTTAAGGGGATAATTCATTTTTAAGTTTGACAGCTGTCACATTGACACCCGTTATGCAATTCTAGTATGAATACTAGAATATGACAGATGTCGCTATGACAGCTGTCACTTCGACGTCTGTAATTTTTGAAACTAAAAAAAAAGAAAGTGAATGTTAACACTGTTTTGATTTTCTTTGACTTCAAGATCAATATTACGGGCAAAATGGGACTAAAACCCTGAAAATATGTCACTACAATATTAGGACCACGGGCACGAAATTCTTGCCCGTAGTCCAACCAGAGTGCTTGATAGGACCACGGGAAAAAATCTTGCCCGTGGTCCTACTAGTAGTACATCTGGTTACTGGTAGGACCACGGGCAACAAACGGACTATGATCACTTATAGTATAAGATTGTTAAACGATAATAGTATTCGTTTATAATTTTTGACAAATTATCAGTAAAATGTTTATCTATCTGTTTACTATAGAGGGTTATCCATAACTGGTGTACTAAGCCGAAAGGAGGTAATTTGGACCATCATTGTGAACAATTTCCAACTTGTACTATGAGGCCAACCCATCTCGAATTCCGTGTTGGCTCCATTGTAAAAGTGGTTCATAATGGTGGTCCGAATCACCTCTTTTTGGCTTAGTCTGGTGTATTAAGCCGAAAGGAGGTGATTCGGATATTAAACGAAAACTATTATCGTTTCCTAACTGCGGATAACCCAATCCTGGCGCAGCTGATAAGCGAGCTTCAGTCAGGATTGGGTTATCCGCAGCTTGTAGCTAACATCACAGCCGCCAAATTGTATGACTCGGCTACTATTAATGTTCGCACGATGTGAAAAGTAAAATGCGTTGGGTTACAGAGGTCACGGGTGCGGCATTTTGCCTAGCACCATACAGGCAACGCCGCCCGGCGTCACGGAAACCCCGCAGCCCCATTACCCCGAAGGCAGCTTTCTGCATGCCGCGTAAGTACTATCGGTGGCCAAATTATTTATCCTTTTTACTGCAAAACCCACCTATACTTGAACGGCGCTTTCAGGCTCCGTAATCGTACCGCAACAGCCTTTTTAATAGTCCTCTGCAGGACTGTAGGCCTACCCACGAAGCGTGATTGGGCCATATCCACCACGCTGGCCCAGTGCGGATTGGCGGATTCACATACGCCATTCGAATCCATCGAATTTCTTCTACCGACGTATGCAGGTTGCCTCACGATGTTTTCCTTCACCGAACAACCCAGTGGTGTGCAATTCCGTACATCAATTTCTAAGAACTCTAAGTACGGGACCGGGATTTGAACCCTCGAGCTCACGATTGTAAGGCGGGTGTCTACCACCAGACCACTACGGCTACGGCTTTCAGACTCAAACGATATTTATAGGTGATAGGCGTAAGAAAACGGGCTACAGGAGCCGGGTTTTTACGATTATCACCTATCACCATATTAAAGAATAAAAAAATAGACGTCTGGCGGTCAAAAGGCTAAAGGCACAGAAGTAATATGTGCAGCGATATTTAAAAAAAAAATTGCTTTATACCTATGTCGAAATCGTTGTAATCCTTTTTACGTTTGTTACCTATCACCATATTAAAGAATAAAAAAAAAATATATAAATAAATATTTTGGGACATCTTACACACGGCCTCTGACCCCAAACTAAGCAAAGCTTGTGATATGGCTGCCAGAGACTTATATACTACATATACTTATTTTTAAATACATACTTATATAGATAGTAACTAAATAACACCCAGACACAGAGCAAACACTTATGTTCATCACATAAATATTTGCCCTAAGAGGGGATCGAACCCACGCCTCCTTGATCCAGAAGTTAGGGTCACTAACCACTGAGCCACCGAGGCAGTCAATTGGACGTCTGGCAGTCAAAAGGCTAAAGGCACAGAAGTAATATCAGCGGCGATATTTAAAAAAATAAATTGCAATATACCTATGTCGAAATCGTTTTTGAAAACATAGTTGAAATTGTTTTTGAAAACATCTTAAACGAATTCTATTACAAATTATACGATTTTTTAACAATAACTTAGAAAACTATTAAGAGTAAAAAATGTTGAACTCGCGTCAGGAGTCAGGCCACCTGCCTGATTTTTTCCCCATTCCAAAAAGTATACAACGCCGCTAAAGACGTTTTCACTTCAAAAATATATTCATAATACCAATCTTTAGTACCGAATTTAGGTTCCATCCATCAGTCATAAGAAGTCCACTGCTAGACATAAGCCTCCCCTATGGATCTCCAATAAGACCGGTTGGAAGCGGCTTGGATCCAGCGTGATCCTGCGGTCTTAATAAGGTCATCCGTCCACCTTGTGGGTGGACGTCCTACGCTGTGCTTGCCGGTACATGGTCTCCACTCGAGAACTGCTACAGTTATGTTTTGTTTTTATCCAGGTACCGCCGTGGCCTAATGTGCCGCGGGTGTTGCTGCACCACCCACGCACCACCCGCCTCGCTCAATGCGCCTCCTGCACATAGTATGTACTCAGATTATCCTACTAATATGTATTATAAACGCGAAAGTTTGTGAGTTTGTAAGGATGGATGGATGTTTGTTACTCTTTCACGCAAAAAATACTGAACGGATTGAGATGAAAATTTGCAATAAGATAGATTATATATCAGAATAACACATAGGCTATAAATTATAATGATATTGCGTAAATTTCTCATAATATATAGATAAGTGTTAAGTAATATCTGAGAACTCTGAGAAGCTATTCTACAGTGCGCTTCAAGAAATGTCAAAAAAAATCAACTGTCGAATCGAACAACCGTCAAATCGTTGTTTGTTTTATTTTTTGGATTTTCCACTTCCTTTATTAAGGGTAGTGAGGTAGGGCCTCGAGTTTGAAAGACGGAACGTGACATAGCCACTTTTTATCCCGGATAAATAAAGGGTTCCCATGGGATAGCACAAAAATCAAAATATCATGCGGTCGAAGCCGCGGGTAAAAACTAGTATGTCATAAAAGAGATAAAGCAAAAGGCCTTAGGCTAAAAAATCTTAGGCCACTACCTTGAACAGTATTCAATTATTTACTTTGTTTTGGAAAATGGTTTTCCTATTATTACAAGCTTTTATTTACTTTCACCTGTCCCGTTGTCTGTCGGTCTGTAATCAAATCTTGCAAGTTAAAGGATTTGTTCCGTTACCGGTATTAAAATAAATAAAAATTCTAACCAGATCAATGATTGCTGTTTTATAAAGAGCATTCAAAATGTAATTATTATCTGATAAAAACATATTTTTAAAGCCCTGCAATATTTAGAAAATCGATAATATATATTTGGGGTATGTAACGTGAAACGGAACGGATATCTCGTAAAGAAACACGCTAATCTGAAAAAACTCAAAGCCAATTTAAAAAAAAAGTATAATAGAAATGTCAATGCCAAAGGAAATTGAATATTAATTTGATTTTCGATCAGTGTTGCCACCTTAGCCCTTTTGGAGCTAGATCTAGCACTGTTTACTGTAGGTGAACCCCTTGTATTTGTATTTGTTTATTCATTAGTGTAATGATTTAGCCCGGAAAGGGCTATCTAGAGCTTATTTGCCCTATTTATTTTCTTAGAAAATATTATTTTGAATTTCCAAATAAAAAAAATGCAGGGCTATATATTATTTTTTATTAGTCCATGGAGCTTTCAAATTTAAGTACATTCCTAGAAAAATTAAATGATCTTGGTTAGAATTTTAATACCGAGTTCCTTGTAAATCAGGTACAACTCCTTTGATCCACTTCCCGGTTTCCGATTGAGCTGAAATTTTGCATACATATGTATATTGTGTGACAATGCAATAACATGGTACCATGGAGCTGATCTGATGATAGAGTCAGAAGGTGACCACAGGAACTTCCGTACTAAGCAAGATAGACCCGTCGTGTTTGGGCTCGGTTTACTTGTCTTGGCTAGCTCTTGCTGCTACAGCTCCAGGGTATCAAACATAGTATACAACAAAGTCGCTTCCCGCTGTCTGTTCCCATGTATGCTTATATCTTTAAAACTATGCAACGGATTTTGGTGCAGTTTTTTTTTAATAGATGGAATGATTCAAGAGGAAGGTTTATATGTATAATACACCTGTGCGAAGCCGGGGCGGGTCGCTAGTTTTTATATATAAGATCAAAGACCTTTGACACTAAATAGTCATAGTATCAGATAATAATTTATTTCAATAGCATTTTTGACACGGGCATATAATACAATACAATATAACTTTATTGTACACCAAAAAAACAGTATAAATAACAAAGTGCACAATAATCTTAAAAATTAGGTGGTACAACGGCGGCCTTATCGCCTTGAGCGATTTCTTCCAGGCTACCTTTGGATGGACAGAAATCAGAGTACAAAAATGTGGTTGGTGGTGTATAATTAACAAAGGTGGAAGAAGAAAAAAATATTATTACTTACAAACTAAATACAATAATTACATTATACGAGTACCTAATTATATACTACATCCTACTAATATTATAAACGCGAAAGTTTGTGAGGATGGATGGATGGATGGATGGATGTATGGATGTTTGTTACTCTTTCACGCAATAACTACTGAAAGGATTGAGATGAAACTTTGCAATAATATAGCTTATATATCAGAATAACACATTGGCTATAAATTATAATGATATTGCGTCAATAATCAAAATATCATGCGGGCGAAGCCGCGGGTAAAAACTAGTCTTCAATAAAATAAATATACATTCATAAACAATTACATAAATATATAATTCACTCTTACCTAGTCGCGAAAATATAAGAATTTATTAAAATAATTTACGTGATAGATCCATAAAACATTTATGTTTGGCAAGATCGATCTAATAGGATAATAAATTCCCTGTACATCTACTTTTAACACAGTCAAATACACGATAGATCTAATAAGATAAATCGTTCCCTCTAGATCCATTTCTAACTGCCAATATAAAAAATAGATCCGATGGGAAAATAATGTCTCACTGGATCTACCGTGGATCTATCGACTGGATCTATAGAGAGTGATCCAATATATACAATAAATATCATAATGTATGGTTATTATTTAATGAAATCAAGTGTTTGAAAACTAGATTATTGAATATATGGAGAGACTTAGCCTGCCTGATAGCTACAGGCAGCTCATTCCAGAGCAGGGCTGATTCTACAGAGAAAGAAAAATTTCATATAGGAAAGATTGGTATGGGAAGAGGAGTGGATTTTAATGTGTGGTTTTATTGCGCAGTGGGCGAGAGGCGGCGCGAGGCGGGCGTTCCGCCCCCCTACCTCGTGCACGAGCGCCTCTGGCAAAGACAGCATCACATGATGGTAAGCGCACACATTCTAATACACATAATACGATGTTCAACTAATTTGTTGACCGAAGCGAAGGAGAACTCTGTGCTTTCACACGATGATTTGGCTTTCGTCTTTCTGATGTTGATTTTCCTTTGTAGGTCGCATTTTTCAACGTATCTCCAGTCTCGACGAATTTAGTACACAGATTCTATACAGGGTTATTGGTAATCAATTAGCATCCTTTTAGGGGCTTATTCTGTACATCAAAACTATCAACTTTTGTTCTGCAACTTTTGTCAAAACTAAAAAAAAATTGCTGTCCAATACATTTTGAAGGTGAACGATATTTTTCTATGGAACGGCATTTTTTTTTAGTTTTGTTAAAATTCGTTAAACAAAAGTTGTTAATTTTGATGTACAGAATAAGCCCCTAAAAGATGCTAATTGATTACCTATACCCTCTATAATAATGTTTTTTTGTCGTCGGCGATTTTTGATAAGATGAGCATTTCCCTCAAAAGGAAGGGAAATTTTATGTCGCCCTCATCTACCAACCAATTGTGATAATATTTGCCAAGATAGATAAGATAACGTTTATTTGCTCAAAAAGTTACAAATTTTGGATTTAGTAAATCTTGATGATGCTTAGTGTTAGAAGGTAGGTACTTAGATTAAATTTACAAACTTCCAGAGTGGAACCCTAAATCTCACACTAGGGTGGTCCCGTGTCGTGAGATTTAGTCTTTTCCGCTTTTAGATAAATCTCATAATTATTACTTAATGTAATGAAAAGAGTGACTTAACAATGAGTTCTTAGTAATTTACTTAAATACGAGTACAAGTAATTTCCATTTTTCGATTGCGTAATGTGTGTGTAGCGTGCATGTTGGTGTGTGAGTGGATGTATGTTTGCGAGTGTGTCTGTACAGTGAGGGCTTTGCTTGATTAATACTTTGAAGCTACTGACGTGTTTATTATTTCTTTTTATTATGCTTTATTTAATAGATAAGGATAAAGTGGGCCGAGTTTTTAGTGGTTTTTAAGTGTCTGGCAGTTATTCATATGGATTTAACAAGTAATTTTTAGAATGTTTTCGGTCCAAGATTGTATAATATATAAATCTTAACAGTATAAACCAAATCGGTTAAGATCGAGTCGATATAATCGATTATTGGACGTTTCGATCTATATATGTGACAGATTATACTCCATAAAATTTAACTTGATCTCTACGACAGCTGTCAGAAAAATCACGCCTATGAAGTCCGAAATTTCTTAATAGTACAGACAGTACCTGTCAATGTCATACTTTATGGGCATGCCGATTAGTGATGGGCGACGAATGATCGTGACCACAGAGTTTTAGATAAAGTTTTAATTAAAATATCGATAGTTTATACTGACGATATTTTAAATAAAACTTAATTTATCATTAATTTAATTGTATACATATATTAATATCATAACATTTTTTACATGTGTAATTAAATTAAACCCAATTATATGTTACATTAGCATCGATAATAGTGAAAAACGTCGATAAATACTATCGTTACATTATTATGAGTATTTAATTAATATCATAACATTATTTACATGCGTACATACTTGATTTTAAATAATAGTAAGGAAATAAAATCCAATTTCTCACCTTCAACTACTCATTCGATTTCATTACAACATTGTTTGGAAATCGATTTTTTCCACCACTTTCTCAACTCTAAATATGTCAATCTTCTATGTCACTGTCGCAGAGATCAAGTTAAATTTTATAGAGTATAGTGAGATTACACTGCATTTGATTTGTTCTGTTATTCAGGAGGTGCAAAGGCGCAGCATGATGGGCGACATGAGCGGAGCTGCTCCTGCCGGCGGGCTCGCCGACGAAGACTTGGCGCCACATCGCCTGCCGCCCGTGCCCTAGTCAGTACACATTTTATAATTTAGATACGAGTACCTATTGAGTTCTTAACATTATTATAACATTTCTTTAACGTATAACATTACAATATTTTTTATAACTAATTGACGTGTAAATTGACATTTTACAAATAAGTACTTAATATTTACTGCTGCTGTATTTTACCATATAAATGATAGTAGTACTTTATTTGTTCAAGTTTTCACTTCTGCCGGCACTACCGGAGTGCAACCCGTTATTGAAGTGAAACTTCTAATTCCAACAAGGTTGCGTTAAACGTTTAACGCTACCATGGAGGGGGTTTGAAAGCACTGTTGCGTCGAAGTTTCACTTCTTCCGCGCGGAGGGACTCCAATCACTTTTTTTTTAATTTTATGGCCATGCATAATATTTTACAGAGTAGTTGGATTATGATATTTATTAAATATTATTTACATATCTATCTAAAGAATATTGTATACATACAAGGTAGATTCTACTATTTTACTTTGGACTTTTTTTGACCTTTTTTCTTTGCTCTTTGTGGGAAAAAAGACTAAGGGATCCAAAGAGTAAAATATCTACCATAAACAAGCATTATATAATTATTTTTTGCAAAGTATGGTAAAACCGCCTTCCATCGTGTACGAAATTCGAATATTTCGATCGAATTGTTTACATTATTGTTAATTTTTCAAAAACGGCTCGGCCGATTGTAAGATTTAAATAGGACCACCTCGAGAGTATACTCTTTCGAACTAAAAAATATTTTTTCGATTCGGTTCCCAATTGGCGCCAATATCGATGAACATACACAAAAAAAAATACATACAGACGAACAGAGAACCTCCTCCTTTTTGGAAGTTGGTTAAAAAACCTAGGTAGTTGACATCAGGGCTAGCTAACTGGTTATACGAACCTACTTAAGCTCGAAACATACTTTCGGACGCGGCTTACGGACGCGACTGACAGCCGCGACTTAGCAATGTGCACAGTCTTAAGATATCCGGTGTGCCAGATCGCTCTCGGACGTCCGAACGCTCAAGGTCGTCCGAAGGTGACGTCCGCGACTTATGTCCGATAGTGTGCACGGCTCAGTGTACTTTCATAGTCTAGGTCGCGGCTGTCAGTCGCGTCCGTAAGCCGCGTCCGATAGTATATTTCGAGCTTTAGGGCGTTGTGTTAAATGAGTGTTTGTGTGCTTGCAGCGACGGTCCGTACGTGCACCACCACATGCACCACTTCATGCAGATGTACCCGCCGCAGCTGCACATCTCCATACAGCCCGGGATGGTAACATAAACCTTTTTACATGAAACTCTACATAAATACTAGTCGTATCTCTCTCGGTGCGGCTCAATGTCGGATCAAATCATTTATTTCAAGTCAAAGGAAAAAATAACTCCAGTAGTAGAGTGCACCACACCCGTCTTATAATCGCCTGGTCCCGTACCAATGAGTTCTTTGGAATTTATGTACGCAATTTCACACCACTGGCTTTTCGGTGAAGGAAAACATCGTGAGGCAACCTGCATACGTCCGTAGAAGACATTCCATGGCGTATATGAATCCACCAATCCGCGCTGGGCCAGCGTGTTGGATATGGCCCAATCACCCTTCGTGGTTAGGACTACGTCCTGCAGTTGACTATTAAAAAGTCTGGTACAGTACAGTAGAGTGCAGCCGAAATAAGGAACTAATTCAAGTGCAACTTTATTGGTTTTACTGGCACCGACTTGTCCTTTTAGTGATTTTTAGAACCCATACGAATCAGTAGTAATGCATAAAAATTCAAATCTTTTGGATCTGTTATATCTGATCTTACAGTGGATTTTTATAAGGCTATTTTGGCAATAAAAATTTGAAATTAAAAGGCCCTGAGATCCTATTCATCAGCCACATGACGTCCACTGCTGGATATAGGCCTCTCCTATGAATCTCCAATATGACCGGTTGGAAGTGACTAGCATCCAGCGTAATCCTGCGGTATTAATGAAATCATCTGTCCACCTCGTAGTCGAAGCGTAGGACGTCCACTGTCCTACGCTGCGCTTACGCATACGTAGTCTCCACTCGAGTACTTTTCGATCCGACCGCTCATCAGTCCTCCGAGCTATGTGCCCTGCCCACTGCCATTTCAACTTGCCTATCCGCTGGGCTTATGTCAGGAACTTTGGTTCTCTTCATTCCTCATTCATAAGAAATTCCGAACATAGTCCTCTCCATAGCTCGTTGGGCTATTTGGAGCTTATTAACAAGGCCGATAGTGAGAGACCACGTTTCCGTGCCATAAGTCAACATAGGCAACACACACTGGTCGAAAACTTTCGACTTGAGACACTGAAGTATGTCGGACGAGAAGACGTTATTTATTAGAAGACGATATTTTTTCGAACTCTGCCCTGGGATCCTATACTTATTTCCAAATATGTAATAAAGGCTACGAATAAGAATTTGTATATTGCAGGGCGGTCGAGCACTGCGCGCTTTCGCGCGGCCGTGGCGCGGCGGGCGCGGGGCTTCCCGCGCGGTCATCGAGCGCAACACCTACCGACACGCGTACGCGCGCCCCGCCCCCCACCACCAGGACGAGAAGTGCACCATCTGCCTGTCCATCTTCGAGCAACACTCCGACTGCAGGTACGTGACACGTGCCGACACGCGTACGCGCGCCCCGCCCCCCACCACCAGGACGAGAAGTGCACCATCTGCCTGTCCATCTTCGAGCAACACTCCGACTGCAGGTACGTGACACGCGCCGACACGCGTACGCGCGCCCCGCCCCCCACCACCAGGACGAGAAGTGCACCATCTGCCTGTCCATCTTCGAGCAACACTCCGACTGCAGGTACGTGACACGCGCCGACACGCGTACGCGCGCCCCGCCCCCCACCACCAGGACGAGAAGTGCACCATCTGCCTGTCCATCTTCGAGCAACACTCCGACTGCAGGTACGTGACACGCGCCGACACGCGTACGCGCGCCCCGCCCCCCACCACCAGGACGAGAAGTGCACCATCTGCCTGTCCATCTTCGAGCAACACTCCGACTGCAGGTACGTGACACGCGCCGACACGCGTACGCGCGCCCCGCCCCCCACCACCAGGACGAGAAGTGCACCATCTGTCTGTCCATCTTCGAGCAACACTCCGACTGCAGGTACGTGACACGCGCCGACACGCGTACGCGCGCCCCGCCCCCCACCACCAGGACGAGAAGTGCACCATCTGCCTGTCCATCTTCGAGCAACACTCCGACTGCAGGTACGTGACACGCGCCGACACGCGTACGCGCGCCCCGCCCCCCACCACCAGGACGAGAAGTGCACCATCTGCCTGTCCATCTTCGAGCAACACTTCGACTGCAGGTACGTGACACGCGCCGACACGCGTACGCGCGCCCCGCCCCCCACCACCAGGACGAGAAGTGCACCATCTGCCTGTCCATCTTCGAGCAACACTCCGACTGCAGGTACGTGACACGCGCCGACACGCGTACGCGCGCCCCGCCCCCCACCACCAGGACGAGAAGTGCACCATCTGCCTGTCCATCTTCGAGCAACACTCCGACTGCAGGTACGTGACACGTGCCGACACGCGTACGCGCGCCCCGCCCCCCACCACCAGGACAAGAAGTGCACCATCTGCCTGTCCATCTTCGAGCAACACTCCGACTGCAGGTACGTGACACGCGCCGACACGCGTACGCGCGCCCCGCCCCCCACCACCAGGACGAGAAGTGCACCATCTGCCTGTCCATCTTCGAGCAACACTCCGACTGCAGGTACGTGACACGCGCCGACACGCGTACGCGCGCCCCGCCCCCCACCACCAGGACGAGAAGTGCACCATCTGCCTGTCCATCTTCGAGCAACACTCCGACTGCAGGTACGTGACACGCGCCGACACGCGTACGCGCGCCCCGCCCCCCACCACCAGGACGAGAAGTGCACCATCTGCCTGTCCATCTTCGAGCAACACTCCGACTGCAGGTACGTGACACGCGCCGACACGCGTACGCGCGCCCCGCCCCCCACCACCAGGACGAGAAGTGCACCATCTGCCTGTCCATCTTCGAGCAACACTTCGACTGCAGGTACGTGACACGCGCCGACACGCGTACGCGCGCCCCGCCCCCCACCACCAGGACGAGAAGTGCACCATCTGCCTGTCCATCTTCGAGCAACACTCCGACTGCAGGTACGTGACACGCGCCGACACGCGTACGCGCGCCCCGCCCCCCACCACCAGGACGAGAAGTGCACCATCTGCCTGTCCATCTTCGAGCAACACTCCGACTGCAGGTACGTGACACGTGCCGACACGCGTACGCGCGCCCCGCCCCCCACCACCAGGACAAGAAGTGCACCATCTGCCTGTCCATCTTCGAGCAACACTCCGACTGCAGGTACGTGACACGCGCCGACACGCGTACGCGCGCCCCGCCCCCCACCACCAGGACGAGAAGTGCACCATCTGCCTGTCCATCTTCGAGCAACACTCCGACTGTAGGTACGTGACACGCGCCGACACGCGTACGCGCGCCCCGCCCCCCACCACCAGGACGAGAAGTGCACCATCTGCCTGTCCATCTTCGAGCAACACTTCGACTGCAGGTACGTGACACGCGCCGACACGCGTACGCGCGCCCCGCCCCCCACCACCAGGACGAGAAGTGCACCATCTGCCTGTCCATCTTCGAGCAACACTCCGACTGCAGGTACGTGACACGCGCCGACACGCGTACGCGCGCCCCGCCCCCCACCACCAGGACGAGAAGTGCACCATCTGCCTGTCCATCTTCGAGCAACACTCCGACTGCAGGTACGTGACACGTGCCGACACGCGTACGCGCGCCCCGCCCCCCACCACCAGGACAAGAAGTGCACCATCTGCCTGTCCATCTTCGAGCAACACTCCGACTGCAGGTACGTGACACGCGCCGACACGCGTACGCGCGCCCCGCCCCCCACCACCAGGACGAGAAGTGCACCATCTGCCTGTCCATCTTCGAGCAACACTCCGACTGCAGGTACGTGACACGCGCCGACACGCGTACGCGCGCCCCGCCCCCCACCACCAGGACGAGAAGTGCACCATCTGCCTGTCCATCTTCGAGCAACACTCCGACTGCAGGTACGTGACACGCGACGACACGCTTACGCGCGCCCCGCCCCCCACCACCAGGACGAGAAGTGCACCATCTGTCTGAGCAATACTCCCGTACTTCGTTCGTCGTCGTCCGTCTTCGTTTCAGCCATAGGACGTCCACTGCTAGACATAGGCCCCCCTAAAGATCTCCAATAAGACCGGTTCGTATTGGATGTCCTACGCTGCGCTTGCCGGTACGTGATCTCCACTCGAGAACTTCTCGACCCCAACGGTCATCCGTCCTCCGAGCTATGTGCGCTGTCCATTGCCATTTCAACTTGCCAATCCGTACACACTGTAGGTATTGCCATGGACGTAGAAAGGACGCATGGGTAGGTCTTGCCCACCCTAGAAAAGTCATACATTCTATTTCTAATGTGGGCAATATCAGATAGCTGCCTCTCTTAGCAACAGCAGCAAAAAACTCTACAGCATGGGGGTACGTCTAGAGTTAAAAAATTAGTTAACGAATTAGTAAAAAATGACGATAAAAGGGAGCTAAAAAGCCTTAAAGCCTGACAGAAACAGTTTTCGCAATGCACTTTTCCTACTATTTGGGTCCTAAATTATACAACAAACTTAGTAAACAATCTACCGTTCAGACGCTAAATGCGCATAAATAAAAAAAAAATTGTTATCTTTCCTATGGACTATCAAAACACTGAAAGCTTTATCTCTGTTCATTAAATTTCTTTTATTAATCATTTATATTAAAAAACGATTCTAACTATGCTTATCATATTAATACGTTTTAATAGCTTATGCATGAATGTTTAAATTTTATCATTTTAAATATTATTTCAAACCTTATTGTTAATATTGATTCAAGTTTCTTGTAGGAAGAAGCCACCGGATTCCGAGACACAGTTTTTAACTAGTTCGGAACCGGTGGATTCAATACAATAGTATGTATATTTTGTGTCTTAATAAAGATTTTGATTTTTTTTTTAATTTTGAATTTTAAATATGTACCTGACTATCACGCACGTCCATCGATACCTCTGTTGCTGCCCGTTGCAGTAATGTACTATTCATTCAGCCAACTCTCTGACAGATAAATAATAATGGTTTATAATTCGCAGACGGCTGCCGTGCATGCACCTGTTCCACATGGAGTGCGTGGACCAGTGGCTCAGCACCAACAAGCACTGCCCCATCTGCCGCGTCGACATCGAGACGCATCTCAACAAGGACGCCTCGTTCTGATCAGGTGCTGTATATCACTCTCCGCAACCTTGTGCGATACTATACTAAGCGCCACGCAAATCGGCGGATGAGAAGTTAGCCGCAGATGACACTTCACCGTGATTCGCTAATTATTGCGCGTTATACAAATTTTGTGTGCACGGGCGTAGAGAGCGCGCGGGAGGCATGAGGTTGGCGGGCGGGTGCCCCGACGTCTCGTTTCTCTGGTTCCCGCGCATACCTATATTTCGGCTTTGGCGCAGCCTTCTGCGCATAACTTTCCATCCGCCGATTTTGTGTGGCGCTTAGTATACAACTATTAGCAGCCATGGTAATTTGTATGAATCGATACAGCGGTACATGTCAATAACACCACTCAACGAGTCTCATCATCAAGTTTGAAATCACGAATCAACTCACGAGCTGAACCCGTGCACGGCGCGCTCGCAAGTCGATTACTTAATATGTATAACTAAACCCCCAATCAAAAACATCGTACTACTAAACCCCCAAATGTCTTTCCCCAAATAGAAGGGGAAAGGTGTGTGGCCAATTTGTACGACATGACAATCTAATGAAATCATAATAGAAGGAAAGAGAGGAAGGAGAAGACCACGGAGGGCGTTTTTAGATCATATCAAATAATAATAAATAATAATTCATATCATGGCGTACAGGGAGGTGAAGACACTGGAGGAACACCGCGAGACATGGAAGTTGCTCCACCGACAAGAGCCACACTCTTAAATTATGAATGAATGAAACCCCAAATCGAAAATAACACTAGGCCTAATAACTAAAAAAAATATAAAAAGTCCGTCAAAAAATATATTATTATACTCTATAAAATTTAACTTGATCTCTGCGACAGTAGAAGATTGACATTTTTAGAGTTGGGATAGTGGTGGAAAAAATCGATTTTCAAACAATGTTGTAATGAAATCGAATGAGTAGTTGAAGGTGAGAAATTGGATTTCATTTACTTACTATTATTTAAGATCAAGTATGTTCACATGTAAATAATGTTATGATATTAATTATATACTCATAATAATGTAACGATAGTATTTATCGACGTTTTTCACTATTATCGATGCTAATGTAACATATAATTGGGTTTAATTTAATTACACATGTAAAAAATGTTATGATATTAAAATATACAATAAATTAATGATAAACCAAGTTTTATTTAAAATATCGTCAGTAAAAACTATCGATATTTTATTTAAAACTCTATCTAAAACTCTGTGGTCACGATCATTCGTCGCCCATCACTAATCGGCATGCCCACAAAGTATGACATTGACAGGTACTGTCAGTACTATTAAGAAATACAGGACTTCATAGGCGTGATTTTTCTGACAGCTGTCGCAGAGATCAAGTTAAATTTTATAGAGTATAGACACGTATTTTTACTTGGTCAATACAAAAATTGACGAAGATATAGCCAGTTAAAGTTCCGCGTGACGTCACGAGTCCAATACAAATGTACAGACGTCACGAGCCCCCACTACCAAATTTTGACAAGGTTTATCTTTGTCATTTATTGTTTGATTGATAGAAGAAAATATGTGTCCAACTTTTCTTAATCTAATGGACTAATTATATAATGTTTTTTTTTATCCAGTCATCATCCATATTGTGAGAATAACATTATCAATCTAATGCTGGACATAGACATCTCCTAGTAATCTCCTAAAGACCGGTTGGAAGCAGCTTGCATCCAGCACGATCCCGATGTCATCTGTCTACCTTGTGGGTGGACATCTGACAGTGGGTCTACACTCGAAAACTTTTAGACCCCGTCAGCCCTCAATGCTATGTGCCCTACCCACTGCCATTTCAATGAAAATCCACTGGGCTATGTCGGAAACTTTGGTTCTTCTATGAATCTCTTCATTTCTGATTTGATCTCATGGAGAGACTCCGAGCATCACCCTTCATAATTTGTTAGTTTAACTTTATTGACTGCCTCGGTGGTTCAGTGGTTAGTGACCCTGACTCATGGTTCAGAGGCGTGGGTTCGATTCCCAAGAATTTATGTAATGAACATAGGTGTTTGGTCTTGCATAAAATCGCCACACCGACTTCCACTGTGTACAGAATTCGAATATTTTGCACGAAACGATGTGACATCCATGTACATTACTGTTGATTTAGAGAAACGGCTCAGCCGATTTCGATAAAATTTAAAAGGGACCAAAAGACCCAAAAGGGACCACCTCGGAAGTAGGTATATAAAATTTTTGGAAATTTTGAACATATAGGTACGACAAAAAAAAACATATAGACGAATATAGTTACCTTCTCCTTTTTGGAAGTCGGTAAAAATATGTATATGTATTATGTAGTATATCAGTCTCTGGCAGCCATATCACAAGCTCTGCTTAGTTTGGGGTCAGAGACCGTGTGTAAAACATCCCCTAACATAATATTTATAGAGGATCTTGTTTATATTCTACATTTGTGTACATGTGCTTGTATACACATGTGATGAGCTTGAAGTCGTCTTTCTACATCTTAGTCAAATGAAGTCAATGTGATAAATCTGTCAAAAGTACATTAAAAAACAACTTAATTTCGTGTTTTGTATTTAAATTGCTACCTTACTCTAATATCACTGTTAATTCATTTTCATTTGTCTACAAGAAAGTTATACTTTTTTTAACCCATGTTTGTTATGTCCTGTTTTTCACTAGGTTTTTGCTGTTGGTGTGACTTTGGATTTAGCATCATCTTCCTGTTTCAGTTTATCTTCTAAGTCCGGCGACATGACGATGGCTTTTTGTTGTAACTCCAAGCTCTCCTGCTGAAGGTTGTGTGTCAGATATTTCTGGGTGTCGCAACTCCTGGGAACAAAATTAATGTTAATTATGGCATTGCCAAGGTCTCAGTGCATTTGTGTTGGTTGTTACGAAGTTTGGGCCTAAACTTGTGATGTATCAATCAAAAGTGTAAAACTATGGTTTGTTAATGTTTCTGTCGCAGCCAACTAGCTTAATTAGCCATTCAATTAACAGCCTAGCTTCTTTACTAAACAACGCCGTTCAACTAGCGGCCTGAATGTTATTCAGCTATTTCATCGAACAACTAGGCAAGCTAGGATCAATGACATTTCATTACTTGCCGAGCCTGTTCATTTCAATTTAGTTCCACTTTCTGCCACCTAGTGCCGAAAGTCTCCAAACTGTCAATATGGCGCCGGAAAACAATAAATTTGATGGTGTTTTGCAAATATTAATGGAAAAATGTACAATGGAAGAGTGTGGTGACAATAATAATGTGAATTTAGCTGTGCCTGACTCGAGCTATTTAATTTTTAAAGCAAATTTCGATCGAAAACTTGTTGAATATGAATGGCCTAAGGATTAGCCAGCCAGTTTATTAAATGTTGTAACAAACACTACGGCTGTATATCATTCAGGCCTCTAGTTGAACGGCGCTGTTAAGTAAAGAGGCTAGGCTGTTAATTGAACGGCTAATTAAGCTAGTTAGCTGCGACATTTCTATTGATTGACATTAAAATGGCTAGAGGTTTGCATGTGACCAGTGATTTGTGAATGAATTTGAATTTAAATTAGTATAAAAAGTACATTTGTGAATATTTAAAATTATTCACATTTGTGTATGTTACAAAGGTGGTTTAAATGTATATTTACTGTAACAACTAATACAGATGCATTTCTTTTGTATAAAAAATTTATCATTAGGGGTCTGAATAGGTAGTTCCATTTTACGTACTTTCATTTTGTGATATCAACAATATGGATATGTCTCTGAGATCCCGCAGAACTTATACTATCAGAGGTTGTAAATTTTACGTCGAACTATGAAAATAGTATTTAATATTCTGTCAGACAAAGGGTATAAAATTTTGGAAAAAAATGTTATGTAAAAATTATAGTCAAAACAAACAGCAAATTGAAAGATAAATTAGCTTTTTAACCATAAAAACTAAACTTTTATGCTTTGTCCATTTTCAGGGGAATATTCCAGAAACATGCTGATTCCCAGGATATTAGGTCTTAGGTATTACATTGACTGTCTTTCTGGAAGTACTTAAAATTGAACTACTTATTCCAACCCCTATTTAGAGAGTAAGGTTTAAAATGTTTTATCTACACACTTTATCATATTGTTTATTACTATTGTTTTATATTACAATGTTATAAGTCAGAGAAGTGGCTATTGTTGTTTTGTTTTCAATGTAAAATATAAGTTATGACATATCTTTGTACTCGGATGATATAATTAACAGTTATCTGTAATCGATTTTTTTACTTCCTATAAAGATATCTTTTTGAAACTTGGTTCAGTTTCTTGGTGCAGTTTTTGAAAGCTCAAAGCTTACCTGTTTGTATCTAACTAAATAAATCTATTCAACATCCTACAGAGTTGTTGTAATTTATGTCTATTATATTCAATTTCAGTTTTGTATATGTTAAAAGATATCTTTAAATTCACTTAACTCGCAGAAAATTCAATCTGTGCTTTAAAAAATACACTTTTGTGATAACTGTATACTGAAAAGCTGTTTTATTTTACCTGGTAGCATGGTTTATTCTTTCACATATTGCATCTGATGCAGCCACATTTCCTGACAGGTATGATATTTCTGCGGCAATTGTTGCTAATCTTTCTGCATATTCCATGTAACCTACAAATGCAATACATTATTTTTATCTATTAGGCTTTTCACTGCTTACCTGTTATTCAGTCAAGTACAATTTTTTTCCATGAGTTAGATTTGTCATTTTCAGACTGAGCAAATATCTAAAGTCTCAATCGTGCAACAAAAGTGTCTGAGACAAAACCCTGCCCAAGCGATGTAGCGGGCAGGTTTTTTAGTTAGTCATAAGGCGATTGCAAGCGCAATGCCAGTGCTCGGTTACAAGCACTAATTAGGTGACATAATGTAGAGATTTGAAAAATGGGGTCATTGTGAATGATTTAATGTAAACAATATCTAAGTCCGTGTGTATGACGGCGCTTGGATATTTTTTACCTACTTTCACTTAGGGACTGTGGCTCTGTAGATATTTGCTTGAAGTTTTCAGAACATGATCTCTAACATATCCCATTTATTTTCTGTTCTGCTATAATCTTAGTCCTAGTTAGACTTATTCAGACTTTTTAGGACATTGATGCATACCCAATTGACAAACTAATTACATATTTGTTTGAAGGTCAGTTTAGGATGATTATAATCATCATCTAATTACTAGCTGACCTGGTGAACTTTGTTTCACGCAACATAGCCTATGTGTTATTCTGATGTTTAAGCATTATTAATGCAAATTTTTATTATACTGTTCAGTAGTTTTCGCTTGAAAGAGTAACAAACATTCATACATACTCACAAACATTCACGTTTATAATATTAGGAAGGATGGCAGTGATATGACTTGCACCAACATTTTACTTTTAGTAACAATACACTCCAAATACAAATGGAGTTCGAAAATAATGTTCTGTTCAAAACATACTTATTAGATTCCTAATGTTGTGCTTCAAGTCGCACAAAGCTCCTCGCACAGCTACTAACTGGTCCCAGTGCTGTGGAGGGGTGTTTTCAATGCCCCATTCCAGTGCTTGCTGTACTAGACATATTTCCTTTGATAAAGCATCTCTTAGCCTGAAAAGAGAAAGTACATTAGGTTACTTGTCTTATTATGTTAGGTTTTGAAAAATTATGCAATAAGATTAGGTTTTAGTATTAAAATATCACATTAAAAAGTTGTGATTTCTCAACAGGAACGTAATAATTGTTAGAATAATAATCTTGAATGTTTCTCAACAGGAACCTAATAATTGTTAGAATAATAATCTTGAATGGGTAGATACTGCCTGTTGAAGTAATGAATAGATATCACATGTTCTTATCACTTCTGATTTGAGAAGTTATAGTATTAGTAGGAGTTATTTATCAAAGCAGTTGCAGGACATTCCTATATTCTAGACTAAACATGAGTTTTAAGCATAAATCCCTAATTTAATTAATTCTTAGCAAAGACTCAAATGAAATGTGGTAACAAACCTCTCGCTAGTATCCTGAATAGCCACCAGGGTAACAGTAAGAAGTTGCGTAGCAGCATTTACGTTGACTGTAGTAGCTTGCCGGATTAGGAACTCGTGCTCAAGACTGTCGGTATCGAAGATCGGCGTATCGATCACGTTATCTTTCTCTTGGCAAGACGCAGCAATTACACTCAAAGTTACTGGAGAAATTTGCCGGGCCTTCGCTAATATAGACCGTCTGTGTACACGACAAGCTGACCGTAAAATGGTAAATATTCTGCTTCTAAACATGACTAATGAATATTTTGCACATAATCTAGCGGTGATTTTACAGGTGAAGTCACAATTTAATTAATCTACATATTTTTAATTTTATTATTTAGAGAGAAAACAAAAGTGGATTTTTTAATTTTTGAGGTTATAGCAGCTGTCAAATAAATGTCAATGTGACAGAAACATTGCTGACATTTAGTTTTCAATTCAAGTATTTTTTTTCGACCACATCACTACACTCATTCTATTTGTACTTATTGTGCGTGTCTTCGATATTTTTTCGAATTCCTACTGAACCTGCGTTTGACAATCGTCGTTTCAGCCATTGGACGTTCATTGCCGGACATAATATAGATCTCCAATAAGACCAGTTGGAAGCGGCTGGCATCCAGCGCGAACTTGCGGTTTTGATGAGGTCAACCGTCTACCTTGTGTGCGCTTGCCGGTACGCGGTCTCCACTCGGGGTTTTAGATATGGGCATAAGTAATTTAAACTACCATCACCATTAAGTACCTAACCTTTGGTTAAGTACTTAATGACCAACACTTATTAAAACTACATTTAAGATATGAAAAACATATTTTTATTTCACTTTGTAACATGATTCATTTACAGGCATGTCTCTAGTTGACGGACATAATTATTTTAGCAATTTAGGAAACTTTTACTATGGGACTAACCCAACTCAGAAACTGCGACAAAAATAGCCGAATAACTTTTGTATGTGTGTTATGTACAGATATTTAAAAAAGTATTGACATAGGTACTCTGGGAAAGTTATGAAACAGCACTTTTTATTGCGATTCCAGGTCGGTATATTGGCAACAGTTAGTAATTAATGGTAAAATCAAGATTATGTTCGTCATCTAGGTAAAAATATATACCTATATAAATATCTCTGATAAAATTAACATACATTTTGGAGCAGTTCAGAGAACCACAGCACCAAGTAAAAATAAAAAACAACGGGTTACACTCCGGGAGTACCGGCAGAAATGAATACTTAAATATCAACATTGTGCACTTTTGAATATTTTGGAATGGTTTTAATTTCGAACGAATGGCTTTATTTATCAGTATAAAAGTACTATAATTTATGTGGTAAAACACAATATCACACCCGCAAGCGCTCTGCGCGCAGGAGCAGGCTGCAGTACCGGCATTTTCGCCGCGCGGTAGAATGAAAGGGGGATATTACTTCCTCTCTACGCCGCGTCTACTCTCCCTCCGTCTAACGAATTTTCCAGCAGGTCACGTGTCCTGATGCGAGTTTTACATTTTATACCCATCCTAAAAAGTGCACAATGCCGCTAATGAAGTTTTTACTTCAAAAATGTTTATTATTCAAGATAAGACTTATAGTCTATAATAATATTATAGTGGTAAAATAGGTACATAATAGTTGAACCCTGATCGTGACAGTACAATATTAGCAGCCTGTCCTTTACTTTATCTGTTTTTATTTTATGTTTTATCATGCCGGCTGTACACACTGGTCAAGACCTCTGAGAAGTGATGTACCCTTGACGGACGTAGATATTGCTTCAACTGTTTGTGCTATTATAATTTAAATGCATTTAGGAAATCACAGAACATCTACAGTGAGGAGTAGTCTCTAGCCACAGGCGGCGAGTATGGCGGTACGTTGAAGTCCAAAGCTGCGCCCGCGCATCGCCGCCATTATCAGCTTTCGAGAGTCAAAAATCCAAGCTATACTCGTATGTATATACCCGAGTTGCCTTCCCTTTCTCTTGGGTATAATTGTAAAATTCGTCTTTGTTCTGTCAGCTATCATATACACATTTACCGCACAGCCACGAGTTCGTGCTTTAGCGGCAGCGGTAGCGGCGGCGTCATTCGAATATTTTAGTACGTTGGCTTCTTACCGCTCGCCGCCCCGCCCCGCTACCGCTTATAGCGGCGATCTCGAGGCCGACGTAACGATAAAATATAGTGGGGATCCTCGCCCCTCTACCGCTTATAGCGGCGATCTCGTGGCCGACGTAACGATAGAATATAGCGCGGACCCGTGCCCCTCTACTGCTTATAGCGGCGATCTCGTGGCCGACGTAACGATAGAATATAGTGCGGACCCGCGCCTCTCTACCGCTTATAGCGGCGATCTCGTGGCCGACGTAACGATAGAATATAGCGCAGACCCCTGCCCCTCTACTGCTTATAGCGGAGATCTCGTGGCCGACGTAACGATAGAATATAGCGCGGACCCGTGCCCCTCTACTGCTTATAGCGGCGATCTCGTGGCCGACGTCACGATAGAATATAGCGCGGACCCGTGCCCCTCTACTGCTTATAGCGGCGATCTCGTGGCTGACGTAACGATAGAATATAGCGCGGACCCGCGCCCCTCTACTGCTTATAGCGGCGATCTCGTGGCTGACGTAACGATAGAATATAGCGCGGACCCGCGCCCCTCTACTGCTTATAGCGGAAATCTCGTGGCCGATGTAACGATAGAATATAGCGCGGACCCGTGCCCCTCTACTGCTTATAGCGGCGATCTCGTGGCCGACGTCACGATAGAATATAGTGTGGACCCGTGCCCCTCTACCGCTTATAGCGGCTTTCTCGTGGCCAACGTAACGACAGAATAAGTGCAGACCTGCGGCCCTCTACCGTTTATAGCGGCGATCTCGAGGCCGACGTAACGATAGAATACAGTGCGGAGTAATCTCTGCGCACGGGGGACGAGTCTAGCGGTGCGTTGAAGTCTAACGCAGACACGCCGCGAGCCGCCGCCGCTATCAACTTCTTAGAGTCAAAGTCCAAGCTATACACTGGACTCGACTTCCATTTGTCTTGCGTGAAGTATAACTGGAACAAAATACAATATGAGTCAAACGAAGAAAAAAATTGCCTTAACATTTTGACTGTCAGTCACCTATATTTGATCATCATTTACGGGCGCTATCGATGTCAATAGTCCTCAAATCTGGACTGTATAGTCTGTATAGCATGAAATTAAAAAAAACCGGACAAGTGCGAGTCAGGCCCGTACACCGAAAGTTCTTGAAAATTTCACAAAATTGTTATGTTGAATCACTATTAGAATAAATAAATAATCTTCGAAAAGTCTTTCTTTTTTACTTTTCTCGTCATGCATCGAAAATTACACGTTGTAATCCTGCCATTGAAGTTCTTTCATAAAATACCCCACATGATACAATTTACTCACTTTAAATTTTGGGCCTATATTTTTAGTGAAAGCTAAGACAATGCTTCTTGCCAAATTTCATAGTCCTAGGTTAACTAGAACTACCCTGTAGCTTTTGATTTCTTTGAGTGTCAAAATATGCGTTTTTTACGACATAAACGGCTCTAACTTTTTACTATGGTAACTGAGAAGTTTGATTTTTTCACAACTGTAAGATACCATAGATATACGTATATGGTTTAAAGGACGTCTGACATTTTGGACCAAAACTCAAAGTAGCCGGCCAAAGAAAAAATATATATATACATTATACACGACTCTCTGAACATTTCTTATCACTAAACCAAAATTCTAGGTCTGATATTTGAGTAACTATACGAGCTTGAAAACACCATCTTGCAAAAGTAAAATAGCAGATTCTTGGAAAGTATAAACATATTATGATAGTACATGATTAACTAAACATTTCATATTACTATACCGAACTGCTATGTTATTTATCTGATATTTGAGTAACTATTATATACGAGTTTGAAAATTCACTTGAACTTTCAAAGTGATGTAGCATCTTAGGCATCAGACATAGAGATTCGGTTTAATAGTAAAAAATGTTCAGATAGTCATATGAAATCATAATATAAACAGAGATTTCTTTGGCCGCCTATTTCACTTTTTGATCTAAAATGTATGAAGCATGTCAGAATGTTAACATGAAATATCTTGCCAATCAAGCTGAAAACGTTTTGAGACTTTAGTTATGCTGGAATATGTCGTTAGTTTTCATAATGGAATACAAATTAAGAATCTGAAAACATTTTATTTTAGCAAAACTTGAATTTTCAAAGTGATCATCTTAGGAATCAGATATAGCGGTATGGTGTAATAGTAAAAAAAATCAGTTAGTCATAGAGAATCATTACATAAACGTATGTTTCTTTGGCCCACTATTTGACTTCTTGGTCCAAAAATGTACGGAGCATGTCAGTTGTCCTTTCAACTCGTTAACTTTACGCGTTCTTGAGATCGTCTTGACATGCGGACAGACAGACAACAAAGTGATCATATAAGGGTCCCGTTTTTTCCTTTTGAGGTACGGAACCCTAAAAACAATGAGTTTCACTCCGGGAGTGCCGGCAGAAGCGAAAACTTAAACATATAAAGTACTATGATTTATGTGGTAAAATACAATACCACACACGCACACTCGCGCAAGCGCCCCGTCTTAATAATTTTCCAATAATTGTCCTGATTTCACTTCATGAAAATTCAGGAGTTACAATCAAAAAGACAAATTGATAAATTGGATTTCCAGTAATAACCCTCGAAGAGGAAACAAAGTATGATCGACATTAAAGGTGGATTAAATGGTTCAACCCCTTTGCTAGAGGTGCATATGGCCCTATCGTCCTTCTTGTGAAGTTTACGTTCGGCAGTGGATAAAGGCTAGCCAGTAAAGTGGATCACCTGAGTGTGGAACGGTTTCCTCGTGTCGTACAGCACGCACCGGGAATGCAGACTAGTTCCGGCGACTATCGCGTGGTTGCCGTCCGTTTTCACGCAATAGAAAGACGACTGAAACGGATCTTTCGCCTTATACACCTGTAATCAAACATAACAATAATATTATATAAATTGTTTACAACAAAATCACAAAGGCGGCATTGTGGTGTGCCGTGGGTGAGTGGCGACCCCGCGAACCCCGATTCCCTGGGGCTAAATTAGACCTCTGACTCCTGCCAGGCTAAGATGCGCACAACAAAATATTTCTTTCGACGTGTCAGAACGTTTATATCTGTCACTTTTTCACACGTCGAAAAGAGTTCTTTTCGTGGTCGCATGCTGGACTAGCTGATTGCCTTAACCGGCCGGCTAGGAGTGGCAACCGCAAGAGCTGAGTACCTACGTAAGCTCCAGGGTGGAAGGGTTAAAGAGTGAACGCGCACACCTCTCAACACCTTAAGCCGTCCTCACCAATGTTGCCCTTCGTGGCAGCTTACGGTAGCCTTTAGGTATAGGGCGCCCATTCAGTGGATGGCAAGTCATCACCCGCCTAAAACTTTAAAACGAAGCATTATTTGGCGGGTGCCGTACCACATACTATAGACCAATTTTGTAAACCATCCAGAAGTTCACCACAATAGCCCATTATTTTTCGAATTCATTGCTCACAATAGGTTTCTTATACCATCATCCCAACTTTATAGCTCACGGCTCAGCCAATTTTGAAATTTCGAAAATTTAAATAGGACCAACTCGGAATTATGCCTTTTCGAACTAAAAAAATTTTTAGTTCGGTTCATAATTGGCGAAAATATCGATGAACATAGACGAATAAATAAATAAAATAAATACAGACGAACATAGAACCTCCTCCTTTTTGGAAGTCGGTTAAAATGAAATGGACACTTGCCACTCCATGAGTCCTGATATCCATCAGCTCCAGTCGGCCGGCGTGCGTCACGTAGCAAAGCGTATTGTTATCGTGCCACTGGATATCTTTTACTATCTGGAACTCACTGGATGTTTCATCAGATTTAATTAAGAATTCCATCCTGAAAAATAAATGATTCGTCGATTATACTCTATTCAATTCAATTCTTGATATATGGCTTCTGCGAAGGTGTTTCACAATTTCGCCAATGTCTTGTGTGGTACTGCCATCAAACGTAGAGAATTGGTACGGTGTTTGCAATTATAATCTAATGAAAATGAAAATCTAAGGTACAGACAGTACCTGTCAATGTCATACTTTATGGGCATGCCGATTAGTGATGAGCGACGAATGATCGTGACCACAGTGAGTTTTAGATAGAGTTTTAATTAAAATATCGATAGTTTATACTGAAGATATTTTAAATAAAACTTAATTTATCATTAGTTTTATTGTATATTTTAATATCATAACATTTTTTACATGTGTAATTAAATTAAACCCAATTATATGTTACATTAGTATCGATAATAGTGAAAAACGTCGATAAATACTATAGTTACATTATTATGAGTATTTAATTAATATCATAACATTATTAACATGTGTACATAATTGATCTTAAATAACAGTAAGTAAATAAAATCCAATTTCTCACCTTCAACTACTCATTCGATTTCATTACAACATTGTTTGAAAATCGATTTTTTCCACCACACTCTCTCAACTCTAAATATGTCACTGTCGCAGAGATCAAGTTAAATTTTATAGAGTACTAGCTGACCCGACCACGCGTTGCTGTGGCTAAATAAATTAAAATTGCGACTATAATTTGAGATTTAAACTATCCTATCTCTCAAATTGGATCGAATTGCACATGGTGTGCGAATTTTATTATAATCGGTTAAATGGTTTAGGAGTCCATTGAGGACAAACATTGTGACACGAGATTTATATAAGTATATTAAGAATAGGAAATAATTCTGTGTAAAGATGTACAATGCAGATGCAGAACATGGCCCCATGTTCTTCATCTGCATTGGACATCTTATAAGGCTTCTAACATATTTCATGTATTGACCGCCACGCATTATTTTTTAGGGTTCCGTACCCAAAGGGTAAAAACGGGATAGAGCCCCGCCTGGTGACAGACAGACAGACAGAGAGACGGACAGCGGTGTTTTAGTAATAGGGTCCCGTTTTTACCCTATGGGTATGGAACCCTAAAAATTAACGCGTAGCGGTCAAGTGCTCGGTTACAAGAACTAATTAGGTGACATAGCGTCGATAGCGGCGCAAAGATTCGAGAAAACGGGTCATTGTGAATTATTTATTGTAAATATCTAAGTCGGTATGTATGACGGCATCCGGACATACTTTTACTACTGTCACTTAGGGACTGTGACTCTGTAGATATTTGCTCGAAGGTCTCTACCAACCTGCTGACATCTATAGTGACTGGTTTACTATTTCTATTTGGTCCGATGGCCAATTGGTCTCCGAATTTATTAAAAGCTAGACATCTTGCGTTCTCCCTGCAGTCATCGTCACCTCCTAACTCCATGCCGAAACATACTGAAAATATTTAAATTAAACTTTGGTATATTCCATTTGATAAGTACTAGCTGACCCGGCGAACTTCGTTTCTCGCGATATCTATATAGATTATGTGTTATACTGATGAATAAGCTTTATTATTGCAGTTTCATCTCAATCCGTTTAGTAGATTTTGCGTGAAAGAGTAACAAACATCCATACATACTCACAAATGTTGTATTAGTAGGATTGATAAAATATAATCAATATACATATTAAGAGACATCTTACACACGGCCTCTGACCCCAAACTAAGCAAAGCTTGTGATGCTTGTGTATGTCGTTATGCTGCCAGAGACTGATATACTACATATACTTATTTAAATACAAACTTATATTGATAGTAACTAAATAACACCCAGACACAGAGCAAACACTTATGTTCATCACATAAATATTTGCCCTGGGTGGGGATCGAACCCACGCCTCTTTGACCCAGAAGTTAGGATCACTAACCACCGAGCCACCGAGGCAGTCAAAGCCAAGACAAAGAATGTGATATGGCTGCCAGAGACTGATATACTACATATACATATTAAAAATACATATTTCTATAGATAGTACCTAAATAACATCCAGACATAGAGCAAACACCTGTGCTCATCACATAAATGTTTGCCCTGGGTGGGGATTAGGGTTCATTCCCGGGAATTCTCGAGCCGAGAATTCCCGGGAAATCGTTAGGCTTTGTTCCCGGGAAATCAAGATCGAGAAAAGTCGAGAACTCGAGAAATCATGAATACCTACATAGAAATTAAATCGCCGTTTGTTTTGTTGCGTGGCGGCGCGGCCCAAAGGGCAACAGCGCCCTTTGATCTCGCTGCAAGCGCTAGTAAAGAAAGAGTTCTTACTTTTTGAACAGACTGGGTAGAGGTCACCAAAATTGGAATCGATTGCTTTCAGTTAAGCCTACTTCAATTGAAAATGAAAGAGTGTTTTCAATTTCAGGAAATATAGTTAATAAAATAAGAAACCGGCTGTCTGATAAAGCTATAAATGCTTTAGTTTTTCTAAAGGTATATTTTATCAGACGAGAGTAAGCTGACCTAATTGTTATGTATCTGTGTATGTTCAGCTCCTCAGCGTGAGATGTTCCATTGATCTTGCAAAATGTTCATTTGTTTTGATTCTAATTAACATGCCATAAATGGTGCTATGATTATAATTTACATTTGTTTTCTACCTGAATTTCAGATATTAACGTTTTTTTTCATGTTTTTTTTTGTTTTCCAGAAGCTATTTTTGTTTACAAGTTTTAAGTTGATATTTTTTCTAAATAACCAGCCAAAAATGGTGCTGTGATTGTAATTTAATTATAAGTTAAGATATTAACGTTTTCTTTCATGTTGAATTTTTGTTTAGTTTAATATAAGCTACTTTTGTTTATAAGTTCTAAATAAGCAGCCAAAAATGGTGCTGTATTTATAATTGAGTCTGAATAATATTATTTCTGCATTTTTATCAAAAAAGTTAATTAGCTTATTCATAAGATTAATGTTTTTAATTTGATACTTTCATTTGAGAGGAAAACCAATTTGTTGACGTTATTGGAACCGAATAATATGAGAAAACGTACATAAATGTCAATTTCTCGACAACCCAAGAAGCCTCGAGAAATTAGCCTCGAGAATTCTCGAGACCCGAGAAATTGAAAAGCTCGAGAAATCATGAACCCTAACTGGGGATCGAACCCACGCCTCTTTGACTCACGCTACTTTTTATCCTGGAATAATAAAAGGTTCCTGTGGAATAGCAATAAAAACCAAAAGCGAGCGAAACCTCAGGCAAAAGCGATTTATGTAGAAACTAGCTCCCGTCCTGGCTTCGCCCGGGTACAATTGGCTAAAGAAGACAAATAGTCGGTATTAGTAGGTAAGGATACCAATTTTTAGGGTTCCGTGCCTCAGACGGAAAAAACGGAACCCTTATAGGATCACTTCGTTGTCCGTCTGTCCGTCTGTGTGTATGTAAAGACTCTTATCAGTTATCGTATAAAAAAGGTAGAGCCATTTATGTCGTAAAAAACCGCATATTTCGACACTCACAAGAATTAAAACCTACAGGGTACTTCCCGTTCATATAGAACTATGAAATTTGGCGAGAAGCATTGTCTCAGAGTACACAAATAGGAATAAATCTGAAAACTGTACATTTTTATTTAAATCACAAAAAATAGGGTCTCAAAATTCACAAAATATGGGTTCAAAATGAGTAAATCGTATCATATAAAAGAGCTTCATTGGCACATGGTAAAACAGGTTTTTAATTATTTTAACAATGTGTAATTTTCGAGGTAAGACGAGAAAAGTAAAAAAAAAAATTTTTGTCGATGTTTATAGTACAGAGATTTTAACAACTTACTTCCCAATTTTGAGTTTTTTTTTATTTGTACGGAACCCTTAATGTGCGAGCCTGCCTCGCACTTGTCCGGTTTTTTTAAAAACAATATGTATAGCCAATGTTCACCGGAGATAGTGTAGCTTTCCAACAGTGAAAGAAATTTTCAAATCGGTTCAATAGTTTCCGAGCCTATTCAATGCAAACAAACAATCAAATCTTTCCTCTTTATAAATATTTGTATAGAAAATACTAACTTTCTGCTTCGCCTTTGCTCCGACTCAGATCTGGGCTATCACTATCCATATTCCAGTACCAAAACAGCACAAGTGGGCTGTCCATAGAGCCAGTGACCAAGTACGCGTGGTCTTTGTTGTTGATGATATCTACTGCCGACACCTCCACCCCACCGTCTATGTGGCAGTTGTCGATGTACTGAACTTGCTGTGGCTGCGAACTTAGGTTGTCTACTTTGTAAACGGCTACAGATCCATTCCTGAAACAGATGAGGTGAAATTCATTGAATATGTGAGCAACGAATGTGTGTCTTGGAATGTAAAGATGCAGTACCTATTTGTAATGGAAAAAACCCGGACAAGTGCAAGTCAGGCTTGCACATCGAGGGTTCCGTACAAATCCTAAAAATGAAGTTATTTTATATGATACCTTACATGATACGATTTACTCACTTTGAATTTAGAACCCATATTTTGTGAATTTTGAGGCCCTGTTTTTTGTGATTTAAAAAAAATGTACAGTTTTCAGATTTATTCCTATATGTGTACTCTGAGACAATGCTTCTCCCGAAATTTCATAGTTCTATGTCAACGGGAAGTACCCTGTAGGTTTTGATTTTTGTGAGTGTCAAAATATGCGGTTTTTACGACATAAACGGCTCTAACTTTTTTCAACGATGACTGAGAAGTTTTTCTTTTACACAACTGCAAGATACTATAGATATACAGTTTAAATTTCAACTCGATATCTTTACGCGTTCCTGAGATAAAGAGTCTTGACATACACACAGACGGACAACAAAGTGATCCTATAAGGGTTCCGTTTTTTTTCGTTTGAGGTACGGAACCCTAAAAATAACAACGGGTTGCACTCAGTGCCGGCAGGAATGAAAAATTGAACATATAAAATACTATGCTAAAATAAAATACCACGCATGCACACTAGGGCATGCAACCCGGTTAACCGAAAACCGAAAAAACCGGGTAACCGACCGCATTAGAAACTCGGTTTTTTCTAGTTATAAACCCGGTTTTTTCGGGTTTTTCGGTTTTTCACGATTTTTTATAATTCACATATTAACTCCTTTGCAATAAAATACATTATTGTCATCTAGTTGCTCTAACACTTTTTTCCATTTATAAAATTACGTCTAATGTACCATTGACCAATGACTATTATATAACTACGTGCTAAGGATGAAATTCAAGTGCGAAAGTTCTCATTCTCTCTTTCGCTCGCTTCACATAGTGAATTAGTGAGTATCGTCATATAGGCAGAGCGCTGTGGCGTTATAAGCGTAATGGGACGCGTTTTGTCTCGTCTTGACCGAAACGCTATCAACCGCCGCCATTTTGTTTCGTTACATTAGTCCGACAGTCTCTGCTAAGCTAAGTAGTAAAACTAAGCGTGGTATATTTTGCACGTTTGTCTAATATTTGTAAATTACACATAAAGGAAAGCTCGATTGTTGAAAAATTAACAAACAAAAGAAATATCATCCATCTATCCATCAGCCATAAGAAGTCCACTGCTGGACATAGGCCTCCCCTATGGATCTCCAATAAGACCGGTTGGAAGCGGCTTGCATCCAGCGCGATCCTGCGTTCTTAATAAGGTCATCCGTCCACCTTGTGGGTGGACGTCCTACGCTGCGCTTGCCGGTACGTGGTCTCCACTCGAGAACTTTTCGACCCCATCGGTCATCAGTCCCCCGCGCTATGTGCCCCGCCCATTACCATTTCAACTTGCCAATCCGTTGGGCTATGTCGGTAACTTTGGTTCTTCTACGGATCTCCTCATTTCTGATTCAATCTCGCAGAGAGACTCCGAACATAGCCCTCTCTATAGCTCGTTAGGCTGCTTGGAGCTTGCTAATAAGGCCCATAGTGAGAGACCACGTTTATGTGGCATAAGTCATCATTGGCAACATACACTGGTCGAAAACTTTCGACTTGAGGCACTGGGGTATGTCGGAGGAGAAGACGCTACGCTTTTTTCCGAACGCTGCCCAGCCGAGTTGGATTCGGAGATTGACCTCTTTCTTGAAGTCTGACCTACCTAACTGGACTACTTGTCCTAGGTAGACGTACGAGTCAACGACTTCAAGAACCGAGGTCCCAATATAAATCGGAGTGGGTACAGCATGGGAATTACACATGACTTTCGACTTGTCCATGTTCACCTTAAGACCCACCTGTTGAGAAACCCGATTGAGGCCTACCAGCATCGTGTTGAGCTCTTCTATCGATTTTGCCATGACTACTATATCGTCGGCAAACCGAAGGTGAGTGAGGTACTCGCCATTGATATTGATGCAATCCTTTCCATTCCAGGAGCTTGAACGCTTCTCAAAAGTAGTCGTAAACAGTTTCGAAGAAATTACGTCTCCTTGTCTTCTGCCTCTTTTTAAAGGGATCGCCTTGGAGCTTTCTTCCTGTACTCAGACCAACATAGTGGCGTTATTATACAAGACTGCAACACTTCGATGTAGGTACTGATAGTCAATACGGCATCGTTGGAGAGACTCAAGCACAGCCCATGCCTCGACCGGATCAAAGGCTTTCTCATAGTCCGCAAACGCTAAGCAAAGTGGTAAATTATACTCTTCGGTGTTCTGTATAACCTGCCGCAGCGTATGAATGCTGCTTGTTCGGAAGGCTCATCTAGCCTGCGCTCGAGACGGTTCGTAATAACCCTTGAAAACAGCTTATTAACATGGCTCTGAAGTGAGATGGGTCTGTAGTTCTTCAATAAGGTGTTGTCACCTTTCTTGAAAAACAACACCACCACGCTTCACGACGGTGTTGAAAAGCTTCTGGAGGACTTTTAGTACCGGTGTTCCACCTGCTCTCAGCAGCTCTGATGTGATACCGTCATCACCCGGCGCCTTGTTATTCTTAAGCTGATTCAGGGCCATTCTATTCTGAACTGTCGGGTCAGCTTGGCTCTTGGATCTTTGGCCGCGCTACGTAAACTCTTATGCGTGGTTATACACAACATATTTATACATATACGCGTCGAGTTGAGTACCTCCTCCGTTTCGTCGGTCGAAAAGCATTTGATATCATCACACACGTTAATTTTCTCCGCCTCATCTATTCTCAAAGTACACACAATACAATAAAATTACAATCTCCTGGCCCAGCATTTGCAATAGAGAAATGTGTTAAACAGGGAGACCCACTGTCCCCGAAAATATTCACTGGCGTCCTCGAAGAAGTTTTCGGAAAGCTGGCGGCAAGCTGGGAAGGAAGTGGTGTTGATGTCGGTAAAAAAAAGGTTAACTAATCCTCATTTTGTAGACGATATCGTTATCTTCTCTTCCTCAGCCAGAGAGCTACAATCAATGCTACAAAATCTAACCACTGCAAGCCTCTAGGTTGGATTGCGGATGAACATGTTAAAGATCAAAGTGATGACCAATGGTATCAAACTTCGGGTAACTGTCGATGACGAAGACATATACGTTCACTATTACTTGGGCAAATAGTCACCTTCCAGACGAGACAAGACCTAGAAGAACAGAGAAAGATTGGAAGAGCTATTGGGCCATGAAAGAGCATATGAAGAGACACCTTCCCATTACACTAAAGCGCAAGATATGGACGTATGTAATCTTCCCATTTTGACTTATGGTGTACAAACATTGTTTTTGACAAACAGGTGTCTTTAACTAAAGTCTAAAAGTCCAAACTCAAGGTTTGCCAAAGAGCGATGGAGCGCAGTATTCTCGGTGACCGGCTAATAGACCGAGTACAAAACACCGAACTGCGTTCCAGAACTCAAATCAAAGATGTGGCTTTCACTGCCGCTAAACTGAAGTCGCAGTGAGCCGAGTAAATCAGTCGCATGCCAGAAGACCTCTGGGCTAAAATCACCTCCGAATGGAGTCCCAACTCGGTGCGGCCTCGTAGAGGCCTATCTAATAGAGAGTCTGCACTCTTTATTAGATAGCGCGAATACATTTAATCCAAATTGGCAGGCATCAGGACAAGACCGACGCAACTGGAAATCTCGAGGGGAGGCCTTTGCCCAACAATGGGACAGTACAGGGTCATAAACAAACAAACAAACCATTATTTTTAGTATTTTCATATACTTACCAAAAAAAACCCGAAAAACTCGAAAAACCCGATTTCCCCGGTTTTTTAAATCAAAAACCGAAAAACCCGGTTTTTCAAAACCACCCGGTTTTTGCATGCCCTAATGCACACTCGCGCAAGCGCTCTGCGCCGCTTAAACGAAACAGAAGGAGCAGGCATACATTTTCGCCGCACGGTAGAAAGAGAGGCGGATATTACTTCGCGCCGGCGGTCTACTATCCCTCCGTCTTACGAATTTTCGATCAGGTCACGTGTCCTGACGCGAGTTATAACATTTTTTACCCACCTCAAAGAGTGCACAACAGTAACGCCGCTAAAGAAGTTTTACTGCAAAAACTTAACAGTTTCTACACATATCACTTACCTATTGCCACAAACTAGCAAGTTTTCCTTCAGTACAAATCTAGATATATCATCAGTTCGTTTATCATTCCTATCAATCTTTGGCATGCTCAATTTCCACATACAGCGTCGACCCAAGGGAAAGCCATTTTTATCTACAGGGTAGCAATGGAGATCAGATCCTACAGTCAAGAGCAGTGCTTCGGAGTTGTATTTGAGCCATGGCATATAATTTTTGTCATGATATAATATATTCTGAAACCAAATTTGAAATATGACATTTCCTGAAATTGTTCAACCTTTTGAAGTGTTAGAGTTTGTGCAAAAAGAGAACCGTCGCGGCGTTGCGGTGAACTAACAATAAGATTTTAATCAGCAGAAAAGGTACTGATTATACTTAGTAGACGCGAGTCTACTGACCAAGCATCAAACACTTTTAGTTGTTTGATAACACTGCTCTGTCATTGCTAGTAAGCAATGACAGAGCAGTGTTATCAAAGCAATAAATAACAAAATTATTAAAATGGCACACGGGCGACCTCCCTTACGACTTCTCTTTTTGTACAAACTCTATAAGTACATTTTCTTATCTTATGGGGTTTTGGTTTTTTTTTCGACTATGATAAGACATGGTTTGCGCCTGATGCAACGCTGGTCAAGTATAGATGACTTTGGTGGCCAAAAGGTTAAGCAACTTCAAGGTCAACTCATTGTACTACACCAAAGCTACTTTACCACTTTTTGACCGGCAAACCACCGGAGGAGGTATACAATTCGACGCGTAACTTTTTTCATAGTAGTCCGATTTCAATAATTCTTTTTTTTATTGGAAAGAGTATACTTCGAAATTGGTCCCATTTAAATTTTATCGAAATCGGCTGGGCTATTTTTGATAAATCAACAATACTGTGAAAAATGCTACATCGATCCATGCGAAATATCCGCGAATTCGGTACACGGGTGAAGTCGGTCTTGCTAATTTTTGCAAAAAATAATCTTGTATATTTTATGCGTCTAGGAATAATTCTTTAAAATAACCTGATTTTTTCTTTCTGTTTTTTTTTTTCACTAAAGAGCAAAAGTATACTTAAATAATACTTAAAGGGAATTAAGTTTTACTAAGCGCAAGCACTATATGCATAAAAATGTGAAATATTGTAAGATTGAGATGAGATTGTAATATTACAATTTAGCATTTGGGGGGTTTTGCATCCAATCTATCTATTGTATTGAAACAATATAAAGGAGTAATGTACCAATATGTTCTGTCTCCTTTAGCATTATGTTAAATGTTTACTTTTGTGGTATTTTTATGTATTACTAGTTTTATATTTTGATTTTTGACGCAAAATCATTGTAATTTATAGCCTATGTGCTATTCTGATATATAAGCTATATTATTGCAAATTTTCATCTCAATCCGTTCAGTAGTTTTTGCGTGAAAGAGTAACAAACATCCATACATCCATCCTCACCAACTTTCACATTTATAATATTAGTAGGATTTAAACTTACTCTATTTTTATACACACCCTTGCACCAATTATGTGAAATTCTACACTGATCATAGCAAGATAGCTCCGGATTTCTGAAAGAATACATATTTTAGACAATAAAATATAATGAATGACAACTCTATGGAAGTATCTGAAACACACAATTTCAGTTTACTTTCAAAATAAAAGCTATTGCTTTTTCAAGTCGCAAGTGAGTAAGTTAAACTAGTTGCACCAGTTGTGGCGTCTGTCTTGGTTTTAGCCATGATTGGTGAATGACAAAGTTTGAAAATTTCTTAAAACATATTGTTTTAACATTAAAATTGTCCACACAATCATTAAAATTAAGTAACAAAGTAGCCATATTATTATTATATACTACAGGACTAATTGCGCACTAAAATTACGAGATAAATAAATACCTCCTGACTGGAGACTGGAGACTTCCAGTCTCCAGTCAGAAGGTATTATATCAATATCAATGCAACTCGGCAGAAACGTCAGGATGAGGAGGTATTTATTTATCTCGTAATTTTAGTGCGCAATTAGTTAATTAGTCACAGGTAGACTGGAAGTCTCTCCAGTCTACCTGTGACCACGATCGATGCAACTCGGCCGAAATGTGGGGATGAGGAGGTATTTATTTATCTCGTAATTTTAGTGCGCGAAGTATATAAAAATAATATGTTCAAATCGCGAAAGTTTAAAAAACAACAAAGTACCCATAAGTGACATAAAAATGGCCACAACAAGAGCATCTACCCTACATAGCACATTGTACTTAGGGATACAATAGAGACCAATAACCGATAAGTTAAATTGTAGGTCCCGGTTGTTTCAACCGCTAAGCCATATCAGAGACCTTCAGGCGGCCTAAAAACTCTGACACCAGGACTAGCCCTGGTTAGATCCCAAAAGTCAAAAGTTCCCTGTTGTTTTAGCCTTTAAGCCATGTCAGAGGCATTCAGCCGGCTAAAAAGGCTAACACCAGGGCTAGCCCTGGCTAGGCATTTGGCCTATACAAACTTACTTAGGTATTTTCCCAACAAGTAGACAAGACCAGTGGAATTTATTGCAAAGAAGCAGCTGCCAACTGCTCCTACTAAAATCTGACTGCTGAGATGGCAAAGATATTTATATGTATACTAGGTACTGTGAAGGTGAGGTGATGACCAATGGGGTCCAGAGTTCTTGAGTAAGGACCATGTACCGGCAAGCATAGTGTAGGACGTCCACCTTGTGGGATGTCATCATTAAGACCGCAGGATCGCGTTGGATGCAAGCCACTAACAACCAGTCTTATTAGAGTTCTATAGAGGAGGGCTATGTCCAGCATTGAACGTCCTATGGCTGAAACGACGACTGTGAAGGTACAGAGCTTACCTGTTCTTTTCACAGGCTTGTATTATTAATCTTGTTCTATTGATAGCCCTCCATATGGCATTGTCGTTGATTATTAGATCTCTCAGGGCTTTGCAAGTAAGAATCAGGTTATGAACATCTTCTATCGGTAGTTTTTGAATTATCGTAGATAACACTTCAGGAGGCAGCTGATCCAATTTTATTGCCGGCATGGTTATTAATTTATTAATGTATTTGAGGCCGTGATTTGAGTGTATGATAGATTGTAAGTACTCGTTTAATTCATTTGTTCACTTTACGAGTGCCATTACTATTGTAAATCTTATTCACAAATCAGGAACGTTTTGCGGCACGTTCCTGGTCTGCAATATAAGATTTATGACATGAGTGAGTTCCAAGCAAAAATTCAGAAACAAAAAATGTAATCAGAACTGAACAGAAGACCATGATCTGAAACAGTGGTCTCGACTCGAACGAAAACATGTAAAATCGGTAGTACTATTACATTCTCTTTGATCGGTAGAACTTCTAAATAAAATCGTTGTGTTGACCAAAACTATAAATAACATACTATAATATCATCCATCAGCCATAGGACATCCATTGCTGGACATAGGCCTCCCCTATGGATTTCCAATAAGACCGATTGATAGCGGCTTGCATCCAGCGCGATCCTGCGGTCTAAATGAGGTCATCTGTCCACCTTGTGGGTGGACGTCCTACGCTGCGCTTGCCGGTACGTGGTTTCCACTCGAGAACTTTTCGACTCCACCGGTCATCAGTCCTCCGCGCTATGTGCCCTGCCCATTGCCATTTCAACTTGCTAATCCGTTGGGCTATGTCGGTAACTTTGGTTCTTCTACGGATCTCCTCATTCCTGATTTGATCCCGCAGAGAGACTCCGAGCATAGCCCTCTCCATAGCTCGTTGGGCCACGTTTCTGTGCCATAAGTCATCACTGGCAACACACACTGGTCGAAAACTTTCGACTTGAGGCACTGAGGTATGCCGGACGAAAAGACGCTACGCAATTTTCCGAACGCTGCCCATCCGAGTTGGATTCGGCTTCGGCCTCTTTGTTGAAGTCGGACCTACCTAACTGGACTACTTGTCCTAGGTAGACGTACGAGTCAACGACTTCAACAACCGAGTTTCCAACAGAAATCAGGGTGGGTAAAACATGGGAATTACACATGACTTTTGTCTTATCCATGTTCATCTTAAGACCTACCTGTTGAGAAACCCGATTGAGGCCTTCGAGCATCGTGCTGAGCTCTTCCATCGATTTTGCCATGACTACTATATCGTCGGCAAACCGAAGGTAAGTGAGGTATTCTCCATTGATATTGATGCCGAATCCTTTCCATTCCAGGAGCTTGAAGGTGTTCTCCAAAGTAGTCGTAAACAGTTTCGGAGAAATTACGTCTCCCTGTCTTACGCCTCTTTTTAAAGGGATCGCCTTGGAGCTCTCTTCCTGTACTCGAACTGACATAGTGGCGTTATTATACAAGCACTTCAACACTTCGATGTACCGATAGTCAATACGACATCGTCGGAGAGATTCGAGCACAGCCCATGTCTCGACCGAATCAAAGGCTTTTTCATAGTCCACAAACACTAAGCAAAGGGGCAGATTATACTCTTCGGTCTTCTGTATAACCTGCCGCAGCGTATAAATGTGGTCCATGGTGCTAAAGCCTTTTTGGAAACCGGCTTGTTCGCTAGGCAGAAAGTCATCAAGCCTGCGCTCGAGACGGTTCGTAATGACCCTTGAAAACAGCTTATAAACATGGCTCAGAAGTGAGATGGGTCTGTAGTTCTTCAATAAGGTGCTATCACCTTTCTTGAAAAACAACACCACCACGCTTCTGTTCCATGCTTCTGGTGTGATGCCCTAGAGGACGACGGTGTTGAAAAGCTTCTGGAGGACTTTTAGTACCGGTGTTCCACCCGCTCTCAGCAGCTCTGATGTAATACCGTCGTCACCCGGCGCCTTGTTGTTCTTAAGCTGATTCAGGGCCATTCTAATCTCGTACAGGCTGATGTCTGGGATATCTTCGGTGAAGTGTCGGGTCAGCTTGGCTCTTGGATCTTTGACCGCGCTGCTAACAGGCTTAGCGACGGAAGCGTATAGCTGTCCATAGAACTTTTCGATCCCCTCTAATACCACTGCCTTGGTCGACGCTACACTGCCATCTTCTCTTTTCAGCTTTGTCAACTTGCTTTGCCCAATAGACGAATTTCTCGCAAACACTTTGTAGCCTTTGTTCTGCTCTATAGTCTCTTTAATATGTTTAGTATTACAGAGACGAATGTCGCGTCGCACGAATTTTGAAATTTGTCTATTGAGCTGCCTATATGACTTTGCATCATCGGAAGACTGCAGTCTCTGTAAGCGTCGTTCGGCCATAAGATTTAGAGTTTGATCGGAAAATTTTTGAGGTCTATTTGTACGACGGGGTCTAAAGAATTTAGCACCCACCGTCTGGACAGTTTCTACGAGCCCGTTGTTAATCTAGTCCACCGACGCAAAGTTCTCCAGGCAAGCAAAGCGATTTGAGAGCTTGAGCTGAAAGCTCTCGGGGTTCTGGATATGGGCGCGAGTAGGCTGGAGACTTGATCAGGCGTGACATTTCGAGTTTAACGTTAATATCCAATATACCTCTTACGAGTCTGTGATCACTACCGGTTTTCACTCTGTGGATCACGGAGACATCATTAAATATCCGTTTCACGTGGTCATGATGAAGTCTATCTCATTTTTGGTGGAACCATCGGGGCTCATCCATGTCCACTTCCTGTGAGGCGGCTTCTGGCAGAGATCGCTATCAGCGATAATGCCGCCCATTGTTACACTGTTTATGTATCTTTGTTTCTTCTTTTTGTTTATTTCTTGGTGTGCAATAAAGAGTTAATCTATCTATCTATCTATCTTCTGGAAGAAAGAGTTCATCATGAAGAGTTCCTCTCTCTCCAGAAAGTCATCCAGCCTCTGGCCCCTGGGGTTCAGTTGTCCATATCCAAATTGCCCCACTCTCAGCTCATCATCGCTTCTTTTGCCCAACTTTGCGTTGAAGTCCCTCATAACAACAGTAAAAGGGGTCTTAGACGTATGTATGGCCTGACTTACGTCTTCACACATAGTCTCCACTTCGTCATCTGGGTGTGACGAGGTCGGTGAGTATACCTGAATGACCTTCAGCGAATACCTCTTGGATATTCTGAGTATTAGATATACAACCCTGCTCGACACACTTTTGATGCTGATAACGTTGTTAGCGAGGGACTTATGAACGAGAAAAACGACACCACCTCGGGACCGCTGGTCACCTTCCCGGTAGTAGAGCAGGTTGCCGGATTTCAGAGTTATCGTGTCCTCCCCCTCTCTGCGGACTTCAGACAACCCCACAATATCCCAACGCAACCTACTCAACTCTTCTTCCAGCTCAGCAATCCTCTCGTCAGTCCTCATTATGCGCACGTTGTGTGTTACCAGGGCCAGTCATCGTTTGCGGGAGTGGTAGCCGGGCGTCTGCCAGGGATTCTTAGCACCCCCTTCTCCGCCGTTACTGGGGCCGCTACCGTAGCCCCGGGCTAGCGGAGCTGCTGGGGACTGGGAGCCTGGTCTATTTGTTTCTTCCATATATTGGGGGTATTTGCCCATAATCGCCGGGCAAGCCTAGTGGCGATCGCTAAAACGTAGTTTCGCGGCAGAGATGCTGCTCCCCATCCCTGTCCTGTGCTATTTTAGCTACGTTTTTATTTGAATGGTTATACCGCCATTAGTCGGTTCCGCTGTACCTCAGTCGACTCTTACGACACCTGGTACTAGAGGGGGGTGCTATTCTACTCTGCCGGCACCCCACGGCTATAATATAGCCTGAAATTATTAATTCCTGGAGTGGGGTTCCAAGTGGAGTATCAGTGTACTCTTTATCAGTGTACCGTTTAGCCATGTCAGAGGCCTTCAGGCGGCCTAAAAACTCTGACACCAGGGCTAGCCACCCGGCCTATACGAACTTACTTACTTACTTAGTGTACTCTGATCACCTTCACCACATAATGGTAGCCAATAGTCATATCTTCTTTATCGTCTCGGATCGCTGACATCGTGAAATTCGGTGAATAGTGGTGAAAATTTGTCACAAAATACAATTTCACAGGTGCCAAATCGGTAGAAATACGGAAAAATCGGTAGGTTCGAGACTTAGATTATAGAAGGTGATGGTGATGGTTCGTGACCACTGACATGAAGACACACAGAAGTTATAGAATCACTATAGAATAGAGATAACTCGCCAGTATTAACACCGTAGTTTTAGTAATTGGGGCTATTGAAGATGAGCTAGATGGAGCACAAATTATCACAAAAAGGGCTAAATGGAGCACAAATTACCAAGAAAAGACTGCTGTAAAAAAAAAACAATAAAAGATTTACATTGTGAATTTATTTTTTTAAATTGAGTCACAAAATCATTTTTCAAGATTAAATCATTTTATGACAATTGACACATCAAAAAATGAAATAATAGTGTTTTTTTGATACGACAGAAGAACGAAAACACATAGATAGAAATAAATGAATAGTCTACGACACAAATCGCGAAAGCTTGATGTTATTGTAATGTTAGAATGGCGCGAATTACAGTTTTTGGTGCAATATTTCTATGAAAATGAAAAGGGCCAGATAGTCCTTTACGGGCTAAATCAATAAAAAACGAGTTCACCTACAGTAAACATTGCTAGATCTAGCTCCAAAAGAGCTAAGGTGGTAGCACTGCAACTCGCAAAAAAAGTAAAAAAATAAAACGTTTTTTTTTTGTATTGTTGGCAAGTGCATAAAGTACATTATTTATGGCAACTGGACCAACTTGATTCTGAATCAGGGACGTTTCTTCCAAGTTCTGAATACTAAAGGTGCGTTCGGATAGCCTACTGGTGGCAAAAATAACAGTTCAAAACGCTAAAAACGATCACATTCAGCGTTCGGTTTGAGAATGTGTGAGCAAAAGTTGCATTTTTATATGTTTTTGAGGACTCGTTGTTACGCAGGGTAGGTACCTACTTGGGTAATATCAATGAAACTAAGTGGTACAACAAACGTCATGTATTGTCCGGCCACAAAGTGAGTTCTTACAATGACTTTATGTATAACCTACTTCTTAGGTAACTCACACGAGCCTCTTAAGTCTAATGCGTGTAGGCAACGCGGGGAGCGCGCGAGAGTCGGGAGACGCGGGACGCGTGTACGTGCGACTCGGACGGAAGTGAGATGCGAACTAAACTTGTCGCCACGGGCTCGCGGGGTGCGAGGCCCGTGTCGCGATCGGACGCGTTCCGTCTTGCTCTCGCGCACACCAGCGCAATTGAGTTTGTATGCGTGGAAGAACAGTGGCGTGTGTCGCCACACCACCCACCCAGGGAGAAAAATGTCCCCACGTACAACAAATATGGTACAATATGTCTTAGGACCTAATTAAACGTTACAGATAACACAATCAAATAAATTATTAATTAACACAGCAATATGTTCAAACTTAAGGGTAGTTATTCTAATGGCTCTTTAACAAAATAATATAGTTACCTACATTTTGCTTCTTACACATCAATAGGCAGCTTGAAGTGGACATGACGTCCTGAACGTGTGACATATTGAGGTGTATTGAAAATTGGTTTCATAGTGGCCTGTGTCGTGGTTTTAGGTGGGGCTGGGGCCTCTGTAGTGGATGGTACATGTGTTGGGCATGGTTGTTGGAGTATTGTGGAAGGTGAATCTTCGATGAAAGCCGGCTTTACTCTATCTAAGCTGACCTGAACTTCCCTGTTCCCCACGGTAATGCAGATAGTTTTGTCATTTCTGCTTATTACTGGATGTGGGCCGGTATAAGGTGGTTTTAAGGAGACTTTTCCGGAGTCATCTCGTAGAAACACGTGAGAGCAAGTAGATAACTCTTTGAATATAAATGGGCTACGTTGAGTGTGTCGAGAACCCGCGACTGGTTTCAGATCCGTCATATGAGTACGCAGTTGCCGTGTAAAATTGTGTATGTCCTCAAGAGATTCATTTCTCGTTGAAGAGCTCATAAACTCTCCAGGCAGTCTAAGAGGTTCACCGTACACGAGCTCAGCGGCTGATGTTTGGAGATCTTCTTTTAAGGCTGATCGCATACCCAGTAGTACTAGTGGTAGAGCAGCGCACCATGAACCACCATGGCACATAAGTGCCGCCTTCAATTGACGATGCATTCTCTCTACCATGCCGTTCGCACATGGATGATAGCTAGTAGTACGTGTGCGTTGCACGGAGCATTGGTTTAGTAGAGCTTTAAATAAGGCGGATTCAAATTGTCGTCCTTGATCCGTAGTTACGATGGAAGGGACTCCAAAGCGAGCAATCCAATTGTTTGTAAATGTTTCTGCAACTTCCTCGGCCGTAATGCCAGACATTGGCTATGCCTCTGGCCATCGAGTAAATCTGTCTACAGCTGTGAGACAGTATTGAAATCCTTTGCTTGAAGGCATGGGTCCGATTATATCGATGTGGACATTTCGGAACCGATTTGTAGGGGCAGAGAAACGTCCTAAGGGTGTCGTGGTATGTCGCGATATCTTGCTGCGCTGACACACCAGACATTCTTTATTCCCATTTCCGGCAGTCTTTGTTTATTGATGGCCACACGAATCGGTCTGTCATTAAGCGTGTTGTAGCTTGGGCGCCGGGATGACTGAGGTTGTGCAATTTATTGAAATAGCCGCGACGAAAGGAAGGTGTTAGAAATGGTCGCGGTTTTCCTTTTGAAGTGTCACAAACTATTGAAATATCGGAGCCCGGGATGCAAACTTTTTCTAATTTTAGAGAAGAGTTTGTCATGGCGTCTTTAAGTTCGTCATCGGTATCTTGTTCGTCGGCCAATGCTTCAAAACTCTCTTCCAGTGTGATAGTTTCGATCCTCGACATTGCGTCCGCAACAGTGTTGTCTTCTCCTTTCAGATGTACTACATCGGTTGTGAATTGCGAGATAAAAGACAACTGGTTAAGCTGTACAGGAGGCAGTTTGTCGCGGCGTTGGGTAAAAGCGTAGACGAGTGGCTTATGGTCCGTATAGATCGTGACGTGTTGAACTTCTAGTAAATGTCGAAAATGTTGCACGCTTTCGTATACACCGAGGAGTTCCCGATAGTACGCGGGCCATTGTGCTTGTTTATCAGTCAGTTTCTTACTGAAAAAGGCCAAAGGCTGCCACTGGTCGCAGACTTTCTGTTGTAGACAAGATCCTACATGGACAGAAGAAGCATCTGTGAAAAGTCCTAAAGCAGCGTCGCTAACTGGGTGTGCCAGGAGAGTAGCATTGATAAGGCTGTCTTTGCAATTCTGAAAAGCAAGCTCAAGTTGAGGCGTCCAAGGCACTGGCTTTGCTCCTTTCAGCTTTGAAGAGGCAAGGACGTTGATGAGCGGCGCTTGTTGCTCTGCAGCATTAGGCAGAAAACGACGATAGAAGTTTATCATGCCTAGGAACCTGCGGAGTCCTTGTACTGTTTTTGGCAATGGATAGCTCTGCAGTGCTTCGATTCTTTCAGTAGGCGGGCGCGTGCCGTCTTTATTGATACGGTATCCTAAGAAAGTGACCTCATCAGCACCAAAAACGCACTTTGAAGCGTTGACTACGACTCCGTAGTCAGACAAACGCTGGAATAACGTGCGCAGGTGCTCCAGGTGTTCCGCGGCTGTACGTGAAAAAACTAAGACGTCGTCTACGTATGGGTAGCAGAAGTCGAGGCCCCTCACAACTTCGTCGATGAAGCGCTGAAATGTTTGCCCAGCGTTTCGAAGTCCAAAGGTCATGAAGGGAAACTCGTACAGCCCAAATGGTGTAGTAATGTCTGTCTTGCAAATATCGTCTTTATGTACAGGGAGCTGTTGATAGGCCTTTACCAAGTCAATCGTGCTGAAAATGGTGGATCCTTTGATGTTGTGTGAGAAGTCTGCGATATGTCTGACAGGGTAGCGGTCTGGTACAGTTCTAGCATTCAGAGCTCGATAATCTCCGCAGGGTCGCCATCCTTCACCTTTCTTTGCCATGTGTAGTGGAGAGGCCCAAGGACTGTCAGAGGGCCTGGCTGTACCACACCTTACCATATCATAGAATTCCTTTTTGGCAGCCGCCAGTTTCTGTGGAGCAAGGCGACGTGGACGACAAGAAACTGGTGGGCCATCGGTCGTAACAATATGGTGGACCGTGGTGTGTTTCATTTGTCGTGGGAGGCCTGGAGGTCGGGTTAAGTCCGGAAATTGCAGGAGAAGCCTGGAATATGGTGAAGTGTCGTTCACAGACACTGCTTTAACGCTTACTTGACTTACTTGGGCGATTGAAGCAGATGTAGTCAAGCTTGTGTTTCCGTCTATTAAGCGTTTGTGACGGAGATCCGGTAACAGGTTGTAATGACTAAGGAAATCCGAACCTATAATCGGAGTTTCAACATCTGCTATTGTGAAAGTCCACTGAAAATCGCGACGTAATCCGAGATTAAGGCTTAAAGTAATACTGCCGTATGTTTTTATTGTGCTGCCATTTGCCGCAGCCAATTAGTAGCCGGTTGATGGCTGGGAGTGACTTTGGGCTAAGCGTTGCGGATAACAGCAAAGGTCACTACCTGTATCAATGAGAAACCGGCGCGCAGTTGACTTGTCGGTTACAAATAAGCGGCGGCAAGACGTGTCGCGGTCAGTAGCCGCGTTTACTGACCGCTCTCGTCGTTTCCCTTCTGCTCCCATTTGCATGGTATGGTACATCTGTTAGCTTTCTTGCCAAATCGCTCGTGGTACCAACATATGCCTGTGGAAGGTCGCGAACTAGAACGAGACCTATTATTCTCGTATCGTGTTTTTGAGCGTGATCTAGATTCCGTAGTCAAAGCCTCGACCGACCTCGTGAGAGCTTCTACCCGAAGCGCCAGTTCTGCAACTTCTGTAGGTGGTCCCTGTACTGCGTAAATGGAAGTCGGAGTTGCTACCTCCATAATTCTGTCTGCTATGTCAGCAGCTTTTTCTAGCGGCAGGTCGTCTTGGGCCGCTAAGATGGCCTGGGCGTTGCTTGAAAGACGACGAATCCATAGTTGTCGTATAATGTCGTTGTTTATAGAAACTGTACCGGCTAAGCTGCGAAGGTGGCGAAGAAACTGTGAAGGTTTTCTGTCTCCAATGTCTTCGTCACCTAACAACCGACGCACTCTTTCTTCTCTGGATGCAGAGAGACGCTTCACCAGCTCAGTTTTTAAGAACTGATAACAGTTGTCCTTAGGCGGGCTTTCAATTATGTCAGCCACTTCGGTTGCTGTCTTAGAATCTAGTGTAGCGACTATATAGTTGTATTTGATCCGGTCTTGTGTGATATTAGCAATTTCAAACTGGGCCTCTACTTGCCCGAACCAGACCTGGGGCTTGTCTATCCAGAAAGGCGGTAATTTCACTGACACTGCCATGACTTTTTGTTCTTTGGCTTGCAAAGCTTTTACTTTCTCTTGTAAGAGTTGAATCTGTTCCTCCGGTGTAGTCATTATCGTGGAGAGCAGGGAGGGCCGATCAACCTGAACGAGTTCGTTGAAAGACTGGAGGTTAGTCGGGATTGGTTGGTTTAAAATCCAAAATTATATTGGGCAATGAAAACTTTTTTTTTTTTTTTTGGAACCGGTGACAATGTTTGGCCTCTTAAATCTTGATTAAATCTTAAAATAGCTTAAGGTAAACACGTGATATTTAAACTGTTTCGATAATAATTTCAAAAGTGTTCAGTTCAGTTCAGGTTCACAGAATAAGAACAATAATTAATATATCAAACTGTTTTCGGAATAAGTAAAATGGTAAACCAAAAAAAAATCTTAAAAGGTACTTATTTTAAAAATAAATAAATAATGTCCTTAAGTAGGTTCTATGTTCAATTAGGAACCAAAAGGAAAAAAAAATCACTGTTCACTGAAGAAGTTATGTAGGTATTCAAATTGTTGCCTTACTGGTGTCACTGTGGTCCTACGAGTAGGTAAGTATGCAATGGAGTTCGCTCACCAGATTATGATGTTAGTACTCCCTTAGTGTCGGTCCCGAAAAATGTTTCTGCTGACGCTGCCTTTTGTATTGGGATCCGCACGCGATGTTTGCTTTCACTCGTAGCTTGTAGAATATGATGGCGGCATGGTGAAATCAGTCAACAGCAGGAACCGAAACGGTGTGTAGACTAGAGGTTTCACGGCTTCACGAGAATGGGCGGCGTAGTCACGTCAGAGGCTTCTTTAACTCTTGAGTTGGGAACGAATGTGCGGAATTGTTGATTTTTACACCGGGCGTGGCGGCAAAACTGTAGGTATACAACACTTGTGTTCGGCGCGTGTAGGTATGCGTGTTTGGTTGGAAAATTACAGCACAAGAAAGTCGTTATTTTGTTTTTCTTGTATCACTGCACTGTTACACAGTCTTGGTCACCAATGAGGACTCGTTGTTACGCAGGGTAGGTACCTACTTGGGTAATATCAATGAAACTAAGTGGTACAACAAACGTCATGTATTGTCCGGCCACAAAGTGAGTTCTTACAATGACTTTATGTATAACCTACTTCTTAGGTAACTCACACGAGCCTCTTAAGTCTAATGCGTGTAGGCAACGCGGGGAGCGCGCGAGAGTCGGGAGACGCGGGACGCGTGTACGTGCGACTCGGACGGAAGTGAGATGCGAACTAAACTTGTCGCCTCGGGCTCGCGGGGTGCGAGGCCCGTGTCGCGATCGGACGCGTTCCGTCTTGCTCTCGCGCACACCAGCGCAATTGAGTTTGTATGCGTGGAAGAACAGTGGCGTGTGTCGCCACATTTTCATTCACCGTTCGGATAGCTTGAAAACAGTTAAAAATGCCATCGTGAACTGTTAATTTTGACCCACGTGCGGAGGTGGGTTCTTTAGGTGCGTTCGGATAGCCTACTGGTGGCAAAAATAACAGTTCAAAACGCTAAAAACGATCACATTCAGCGTTCGGTTTTAGAATGTGTGAGCAAAAGTTGCATTTTTATATGTTTTCATTCACCGTTCGGATAGCTTGAAAACAGTTAAAAATGCCATCGTGAACTGTTAATTTTGACCCACGTGCGGAGGTGGGTTCTTTGTGATCGTTTTCTGACATTTAAGAGTTTGATGTTTTATTGTTGATAAAATTTTGCGCGTAATCTAAAGTTTCAAGCTTTTTAATAATTTGTACGGTGTACAATTAATAATAGATGGTGTTTAAGGCAGAACAGCGAAGCAAAGATAATGTAAATACTACCAGCAAGTTGCGTATTGCTAAAATCGGATAAAATTGTGTAATTTAATGTTTATATTTAACTGTGTAGTGTAATGCCCTGTGATTTGATGTTTCACAATCTTACTACTGCTACGAGTGACCCGTGGGTGATTGACCGTCAAAAGCAGATGTTTAAATCAGAACGAACAGCAAAACAAAGAACATGTAAGTTTGCAAAACAAAAATCACATCTCGCGAATTTCTGAATTTTCGAAGTATTGCCGCCATAATTATGTTGTTTGACATTTGACGCACCGCAGTTTGTTCCTTTTGCGTTCGTTTTGGGAAGTGAGCAAAAGTAGCATTGTTGGCGAAATGAACAAAAATCCCAAACCGAACGCTTTACATCAACGCTAATTTTGCAAACGCCAAAAACGCCACCGAGCCCAAACCGAACGCACCTTAAGTCTTAATGGAGTTTTGGCGGGAACGCGGCAAAGTCATGACACTTCATTGTATTATTTTGTAAAACTTGTGTTTTTATCAGTGATAATTAGTGAAAAATAATATTGGTATTTCGTTGATTATGAGCTGATTTACGTGCATGAATGTAGGCAAGACGTGATATAATGTCATGTCGTTCCGTATTGTTACCAAAAAACTTAATACATACTTGACTTTGGCAAAAGCACTACAATACGACGCCAAACAAAAAAAGAAGACAACCAGTGTTGTCAACCCTACTGTTATTGTTGTAGATTTACTGTTTTCACATTGATGTCCGAGTTTTCTGTTTCATTTGAAATATTTACTGTTTTTAAATTAGCATTCAGTGCCATCTCAACACATATGAAAAATAAGAGAAAGTCTGAAAATATTAAAGATGAAAATTGAGGAAGAAATCGGCAAATTTTGCTTCGTTTTTTTTGTATTGAAAACTTCTTTAGCAGCCTTGTGCACTTTTTGGGATGGGTTAAAAATAGTTTTTAAACTCGCGTCAGGACACGTGACCAGCGGGCTTAACATACGGACCATAAAATACTACTATCGACGTGTTAGAACGTGACAGAGTTATGATAAAGCATATACCTGTTACCTTTGCACACGTCGTTAAACTCTTGTCGTTGTCTTGTATGCTAAGCAGGCTGATCGAAATTCCGTAAGACGGCGCAGAACACTTGCGCGAGTGTGCGTATGTGATATTGATGTTCAAGTTTTCACTTCTGCCAGCATTTCAGGATTGCATCCTACTTTTAGTAATAATAATAAATAAATATGGGACATCTAGAGAAAAGTAAGCAATTTTCACTTTATCTACTGTTTTTCTTTTTATTGGCGAGCTGCTTGTTTTGTTTCATGCAAAGCTTGACTGTCCTGACTTACTCTGCGAAGTCACTCGCCTAAATGTGCCCGAACAGCGAGCCAAATTTAGGAATGGAACTCACGCAGTGCTCGGTGTGCGTCTACCTCTATTCTCACCGACACCCGCGCGCACTGTCGCGCGCCAGCAGTCCCCCATCTGTCGAGCACACCACCATCTTAACGCCCTCAGCGCCTCCCATCCGCTAGTTGACATCTTTGCCGACGAATGGACAACCATTGCTAAAAATATTCTTTCGTATTGCGAACAAGTCAAATTGTAATATCTTTTTTATAGTTAGCGTAAAAAATAATAATAAGTAATACGTTGTTGCTTCTATTAATTTTATTTCATGTTTAAATATATTCTGTTCTATTTGTATGTAATATGTAAAATTTTAATTCGTAGTTTTTAGGATAAAAAATGTAACGCCTAGTTGAAATGCTGTAAGCTACATTTTCTGTAAATAAACAAATTGAAATTGAAAAATTGAAATTGAAATTGAAATTTTTAGTTTTTTGGGGCTGGCAACACTATTGACAACTCGCTTTTGACAATGACAACTTGTCATAAAATTCACAAATCAACGTTGAATTTTTATTTTACCCTCACAGGAATGTTTAAAATATTTCGAAATAAATAAGAAACTGCCCTATGTACTGGTTTATCTCTTAAAAATGAGGCCTTAAAATTATAACACGAGTACTGTCTATTTCTTTATTTACTTAGTAATTTGCGTAACATCCGCAATACATTCTGGCTCGACGTTTTAACAAAGCAAAATGGATTTATTTAGACAAGTTGCGTAAAAATAAATAATAACTACTTATTCTACGTTATCATTTAAAATAACATCCTAAAGACAAGACTAATCAGTGTTTTACATATGTGCGTGTAAAAACGAGTAATTAATCCTTTGTGATTACGTCGAACTCTATCAAGGCCGTGCGGTCCCGTACCTGGCACGACGCGATACTGTGCGAGCTCGCTGCCCGCAGCGCCGCCTGCAGCGTGTCGTCAGTGGGTGGATCTCGATATCATAATAACATTATCGCGTACCGACACATTGGCGCTTCGTTAGACAGTATTGATACATGGTCCAACCCATTACCCAACCGTCAGAGTGCTTCGATCGCGCGCGCTGTATACTCGTTTCCACGCAATCTTTGTTCTCTTCGGTTCTCACGCGCTACTCGGAACCTTGCCATTGACACGACAGTTATGTGATTGTGTAGTGTTTGTTCCTATTAAGTTTTTATCAAATACAAAAGTAAGTTTCAATGTGCTGTTCCACAATGATACATTAATTTTGCAACTGTGTTATGAATGATAGTAACAATGAGTCATTATTAACAGGTTCCTTTGAGCAATTTGACTTGCTTCTTTCTATGCTCACTATAAAAGTGCAACACTGATATCTTATTTATCAAATAATTAAAAAAATAATAATATGATAAAGTAGGTATCAGTTTAAGACTTCAATTCATTCAAGGATGCATATTTCATTAGCATAATTTTTAACCTTCATTAAAATCATGAATAATTAAAATAAAAATAGTCATAAAATTAACCAGCTAAAGATAGTTGTTTGAAGAAATCCTGATATATTGTATGCAGGTATGAAGGGGCCAACAAGGCCAGCTCCAACAGTCCCCGGGATGGGAGTCAATCGCTATTCACCCGTCACTAACTGGGACAATGACCCATTTGGGGCTGATGTGTTTGAACCTACCCCTCATGAGCAGAAGAAAAAGCCCCCACCGAGACCACCACCACCCAAAATTAACAAACAACCAGATGTTCCTGCCAAGCCTTCTCATTTCATTAGGAAGCCTACGGTATTGTCTTCTCTTCTCACACGAAAAACTAAATCAACAACCTCTCAGAGCACCACTTATCATCAAGCTGTCCCGGATCTCAACGAACTTGACACAAATAAAATGTTTCCTAAATGCGAACCAAAGAATGTACAAACGGGTGCTTTGATAGACCTGTCTTCTCCTCCGAGCTCTCCGACATACACCACGAGATCTAGCAGTGACGGTCTCAGTGTGGACAGCTTTGGATCGGATGCTACAACTTCAACAAATCATCACAACCATCAAAACGGCAATGCATCACAAGCAGAAAGTGGATTTGAAGATGACTTTGACCTGTTTTTGAGTTCTAGAAAAATTTCAAAGGATGATACATTAGATAATTTTGCGACTGTTGATCCGTTTTCACCACAGCCGATGAGCAACAAGCCTCCTATTTTCAAGAAACCTGTGATAGCTAGAGATCCATTTGGGTCCACTACAAATGTGAGTCAAGGACAAGTTCCACTGTTGAAAGGACCAACGATAATACGGGCGAAGCCAGCCCGTCCAAAGCCTCCTGACAATTCTGCATTATTGAAAACAACATTTGGAAATGGTTTTCCTATGACGTCCATGAATGTGAACACAACAACCCCAATCCATAAAGTCAGCAATGGCTTTGGAGATAGTTTCGTAAGTATCTAACCTTGATGTTTTATGTTGCAAAACTGTTTTCTTTGATTATGTATCTGTCTAGATAATTAATCGGCTGAGCAAAAGGGCCCGAAAAATAATACTATATTTATAGTGCATAAGCATACAAATTTTGACAGTTTAGACATGATAATTATGTGTGCGCAACAATGTCAATAATCTGGGCCATTTTCTTTGTGATTGTTGTTTATATTTATCCATCTAGACAGATATGTAATCAAAGTGTATTTACATGCAAACCCAGTGTTAACTCTTTAAAAGAAAGCTCAATAGATATTAAATTATAAAGAGTAAATAAATGTACGGGGTGTTATCTCATTTTGAACTAATAGTATACAGTAGACCAATGGAATTGTACTTTAAGTAATATTTACAATAAGTGAATTGTTGTATTGAGTTTAGTCTAAAAGAGTTAACAGTTGGAAATATCCAATGAGTTCTTGCAGTTTACATGTTGATAAGCTCAATTAATTTTCGTCCTGGAATTGTTAATAATTCAAACAAGCTATCAAGTCATCACTTATCACTAATTATCTTTAACTGAAAACATTGAGTTCTGCAATTTTATTTATTTATGTCTACTGTCCATAGTTAAGGTGTTTAAAATGTATGTAATTCTGTTAATTTTCCATTATTAAATACCTGGTTCATATTTATTTACATATATTTATTGCACAATGCACTATTACAACATAAAGTTCTTAAAACTATAGTTCCTATAACCTAGTGACATTGACCCGGTCAGGGTAATTTATTATTATTTATTCAATATATAGCAATATACATAATAATACAGAATTTATCAAATCACTAGTTGTATGTTTATAATTAATATTTATTCACATAGTGTTTACTGGACTATTTAAAATTATATCATAAAATTGAATATTATGCTGAATTTTCAGGTTACTAGGTTTTTTGTTGCTAATTTCTAATGTGTGTCATTAGGTCAATATTCAGCAATATACATAATTATACATATAGTATGCTGACAGAGTTTATCAATGCACTAGTTGTAAGTTTATCTACGTAATTGCACAATATTGAAGGTTTTCTTGAGGAATACATAATCTGTATTGTTACATATCTGCTTACTTCAGCTTCACACTTCAATAATCAGATATTGAGTAAGTGTTAAGAGTTATCATGCTCCATTGCAATTTGCTCAGAGTTAGGTTTTCATATGATTTTATTATCTCTCTTATATCGCAATACACTTGCTACATTTTGTTTTAGACAGCTGTGTATGTTGAATCCTTTCTGCTGAACTGTTCTACAATCAATTTTTGTTTTTTCTTTTGTATATTTGCCACTTGTACAATACAGTTTCTTTAAACAACGGACATTATCTGGGTTAAATGTCATTGTACTCATGACAAACATTTTTTTTGCATTAAAATCGTGATAAAAGTCATCTGTTTCCTTAAATTCTTGTTTTGAATAAATATTTAGTGTATTTCCACTCTGTCCCTTAACTTATATGCCTACGACAGAGCAGAAATACACAAAATATTTATTCAAAACTAGGATTTGAAGATGAGTTTCCGCAAAGGTAACACCTGATTCAATAAACTAGCTGTTTCTTAGCCAAAGTTCATTGACTTGTCAACTAAAAGTCTGGAACAGTTGATTTTTTCTCAATGTAGTTCTAATAAGACTAGAACTAGTATAGATTTGCACATTTTGTGAGTGTGTTGCCGATAAGCCTGGATATATTCTTGCACTATTTTCGTCTGCGTAATTCTTTGCGTTATTTGTAGTTTTTTTTTAATGCTTCACATTGGTCCAGTTTCATACATTGATAAAATTAGCAACATTTCCAATTTAATGTCCAGTTTATTATGTGACCTCATGCTGGCAAGGCCTTTCTCATTGTCAACACAATGAGTACTAATTGGTCATCCAGCCTTTGACATACAGTAGTGATATATATACGTTACTAATTCTTTTAAATACCATCTTATTGTAATACAAAAAGAAACCTATATTCAAAGTCTTTTAAGAACGGTTGACAATGAGAAAACTGTTTTAGCAAAATTTGTTTAAATGAAAAATTATACAATTGAAACACTAATATGTAAATAACAGAATAACTACTTGCATAACTTGATGAAATTATTTTTTCAGTCAACAACACCTACTTTTAAACAAATACACAGGAAACGTTTTTATCTTAGTGTTTTTGATGATAAGATCTGTTTTCTTTAATTCACCATATTGTCATCAGTAGGACGTATAGAATTTATTAGACAGAAAAAAAAATAGTTCGTGGACTCTATCCGCGCGGAAGAAGTGAAACTTCGTAACGTTGAACGTTTAACGCAATCTTGTTGGAAGTCGCACAAAAAGTTTCGCATCTGGTCGTTTTTGGTAGTTGGGTTTTTTTTTAAATAATGGCTGCAATATATGTTGATATTACATTGATTACAAGAGTGTAGGCCGAATCAAGCTTCTTGGCGCCTGTGAACACGATGCACTGGACGCCAAGAAGTTTGCATGAGCTTTCTTCACGCAGCTGACGTAACGAATTTGCTTATCTTGGGATCTGCGCAGCTTGTAGCTAACTTCAAAGACGCCTAGAAGTTTGAATCGGCTTTTAATATAATAACATCATGGTCAAGTTTATTATCATTCTAAGTATAGCAAATGTTTACAGGATTCAAAGCCATTCAGTTGGGACGAAGGCGACAATTCATTCAGTTCCCCCGAGCGCGAAAGCTCACCACCTATGCCGTCCATACCGCCTCCCCCTCCGCCAGCGGTCATCGACGACCTGCCAGTGAGTTTGGACGACCTGGCAGCCCGTCTGGACGAGTTGCCAGCCCGTCTGGACGACTTGCCACCCCGTCTGGACGACTTGTCGCGGGGCTTGGACGTGGAGACGGCCGACGTTTCGCAGTTCAAAGATCTGGCTATCGAGGAGGAAGAACCTTACGCCATTGCTCTTTTCGACTACTACACCGACCATCCGGATGATCTCTGCTTTTCGGTGAGTTTACGTTCTTTTATTTTGAGCTGGTTATTATTTAGGGTTCGGTGCCAAATGGTAAAAAAAAAACTTTTGATAGTTTGGAATTTAAAATAACGTCTAGGTTTTAGATGATGTATTATTTACACAGATCACAGTTTGTGGAAAAATATTATTTTATCCTCGTATTACGGGACTTATCACGCTCTATCTTCTTCTTTTCGAGTCAGCGAAAATAAGAGATACATCAATAACCCTTTTCCCGACGTTCCGAGACTGGACATAGACCGTCTTACCACAAAATATTTAAACACACTTTCAACACTGTTTAACCGTGCAATTTGTACTGTTAAACATTAGACAATGTTTAACGCGTGCGTAAAACTTTTGTGGTAAGATGCACAAAGTCTCTCTCGAAACGACAGAAAAAGATGTATATGTCGCATATTTTCATATATTATTTTAACTAATAAGACACCATTTACATATATCTCGACAAAGTTAGAAAGGCTAGCTTGACACATAGTAAAGGATTAATTAGACATGGCGTTAAATAATAATAATTACAAAAGTAAGAGAGGGCGAGATGTGCAAGTATTAAAGTGTGAACAGGACGAAACTAATATATTTTGTCTCTATTTGCGTATACGTTTTTTTTGCTTGCACACGGCCTAGACGTAATAGTCAGACAAATTTTTCGCGCCAAAAACTACTGTTCAATTTTTGATGAGATGCTTAAGTAAATCAACAAATTTATGAACTATTGTCTATTTTCTATCACTTCTATTAGTATTATGCAAGTTTTTACTATTATCTAGAGTATAATATGATAAAATCATAACAACGTATACAGGGTTATTTCTATTCAATTAGCATCCTTTTAGGGGCTTATTCTGTACATCAAAACTAACAACTTTTGTTCTATGACTTTTATTAATTCTCGAAAAAAAAAAAAATTGTTCAATAGAAAAATATCGTTCACCCTCGACAAAATGTATGGAACAGCTGTTTTATTTTGAGTTTTGACAAAAGTTGCAGAACAAAAGTTGTTAGTTTTGATGTAGAGAATAAACCCCTAAAAGGATGCTAATTGATTATAAATAACCCTGCTTGCTATCTAAGTATGTATAGCACATCTTTTTTCTCAGCACACCATATACGCAATTGAGGATTCTAGTCATACTTATCTATGGCTTGACATGACAATGTTACAAGGAATATTGTACCAATAGGAACTCATTTATCGTGTCATTCATCACTCATTATGAACAATCGCCAAAAATGTATTTTTCACAGTCACTAATGACATTAAATAAAATTATGTTGTTGAACCATTTTGATAGCTATCTTTACTTATCAGATAAGTTATTTATAGATAATATTATCAAAATATCTGAGTAGTATTCTACTTCATAGATTACATTACAAAGCACTTGTGTTATTTGCCTTTTTTGATACCACTATCATATAAACTAGAAAGGGGTTTGAACATTTTTGTATGGAAGCTGGCATATCCCATCCGCCCCCATTATGTTTTCTTTTATAAGTTTCCGCGCACAATGAAAGTAGTATATATACCTAGGGGACACTTATACAAACAATATATGTTCAGTACATTATTGCCCTAAAGTGTCACGTTCTCGAGATATTTGGATGTAAAGATTGCAAAGTTCTCGTACAGCGACCTTTACATCCAAATATCTCGAGAACGTGACACTTTAGGCCAATATTGTACTGATCATCTATTGTTTGTAAAAGTATCCCCTACCCACATATACTACTTTCACCGTGCGCGTAAACTTATAAAAAAAAAACATAATGGCGGCGGGTAGATATGCCACAAATGTTCAAACCCCTTTTCTATCTGTCCTTCATACTGTCTCGACTGAACGAATTAACCGATTACGCTACTAGTACAATAAAGATTTACTGTTCTACGATTGATGAATGAATAATTAAACACTTTTTAAAAAATTACATAATTACCTATGCTATGGAATCAAACCCGAAATCTTGTCTTGGCTAGCATTCTGCTGCTACATGATATCCAGGATCTCAAAAACTTATATTTAAAAAAAGTTATATTTTTAAAATAATTCATTATTGTATGCAATGATTTGTTGTATAAAGTGGCGTTAGTAGGATTATCCTTGCAATTTTCAAAATATATGTATTATAGTGGCTTTTATCCACGGCGTATTTAGATAACACTTTTCTACTTTTAAACTATACTTATACTCTATAAAATTTAAGTTGATCTCTGCGACAGTAGAAGATTGACATTTTTAGAGTTGGGATAGTGGTGGAAAAAAATCGATTTTCAAACGTTGTAATGAAATCGAATGAGTAGATGAAGGTGAGAAATTGGATTTCATTTACTTACTATTACTCAAGATCAAGTATGTACACATGTAAATAATGTTATGATATTAATTATATACTCATAATAATGTAACGATAGTATTTATCGACGTTTTTCACTATTATCGATGTTAATGTAACATATAATTGGGTTTAATTTAATTACATATGTAAAAAATGTTATGTTTTAAAATATCGTCAGTATAAACTATCGATATTTATATAAATTAAAACTCTATCGGCATGTCCATAAAGTATGACATTGACAGGTACTGTCTGTACTATTAAGAAATTCAGGACTTAATAGGCGTGATTTTTCTGACAGCTGTCGCAGAGATCAAGTTAAATTTTATAGAGTATAGGTAATTAGGTACCCATCCTGCGTGAAATATAAACAAACTAACAAACTCACTTTCGGATTTATAAGGATATATGAATTATAATTTGGATTAGCAAAGATTATAGCGTGAATCATCCTACTGATAAAATACTCCTTTTAACAATATTTTAAGAATTTGAATAGCTTTAACAATGCGACACCTAGAGTCGTTCTCCCACACTGCACACGGTCATTCAACTGGACATTTCGACAGAAAAGCGGCGTCACCTTTTTATACCTAACATTAACCTACAAAAAATAACTTCGCACTTCCGTAATTACAAATAACATCGACGAGGAAAAGCTGAATTACCAGCGCTAGTTCTAATTTTAAAATGATCGCTGTATTCGTAGCCTATGTTATGATTCTGGGAAATTCGCAGAAGCGAAAAATATGCTGTTTCTGAGAAACGAATAATTGCATATGATCTGGGGCCTTATTTTGTAAGCGCTCTGACGTTCGGCTTCGCTTTTTCTCCTGCTCGCGCCAGTTATTCACGCCGCGAGAGCGAGCGGGAGGAAAGGCGAAGCCGAACGCCAGAGCGCTTACAAAATAAGGCCGCTGATCGTCCTACTAATATTATAAACGCGAAAGTTTGTGAGGATGGATGGATGGATGTTTGTTACTCTTTCATGCAAAAATTACTGAACGGATTGAGACGAAACTTTGCAATAATATAGCTTTTAAATCAGAATAACACATAGGCTATAAATTATAATAATATTGCGTCAAAAAACAAAATATCATGCGGGCGAAGCCGCGGGTAAAAACTAGTACATCAATAAAAAAGTTAGTACGTATGAGTAGATAAAAAGTAAATAGGTACGTATAAGTACGTTTGCGATGACTCTTGACTAATCTTGGACTTTAGTACAGGATCTAGACAAATTGTCTTTCCCTCCGATATGTTCTTAGTCATAGGAGAGGAAGTGAAATACAGGATGTTTCTCTAGACATCAGACATACATATTCTAAGATATCATAGCTACAAGCTGCTCAAAGCCCAATCCTGACTGCATGAAGCTCTCATAGCAGCGCCAGGATTGGGCTTCCCGCAGTTTGTAGCTATTCTCTTTACAGCGGACAATTGTATTTTGATATTTTGACAACGTTATACTTGAATACGATTTCAACAATTCTTTTTTGACAATTCAATTGTCAACAGAGAATTTCTTTCGAAGTCTTGATAAGAAAACGGTCCTTCATTTCCTTTGATCAGTTTAAGAGCAAAACTTAATCGCAACAGCAAATTGTTTTTAATCTATTTCTTTAATTTCTAAACAAACCTTGAATATAAATAGGCCCATTGCATCTCTTAGAATCAGACATCCGCAAAATCACGATGTGCTTACGTTTGAGCACATCCTGTCTGAAGCAATCTGCTCTGTATCTAGATTGCGTAAAAGATATCCTTTAACTCTAGATTTGAAGTCAGAATTTAAATCATGTCTTGCGAGTAGTCGTCGGTCTAAAAGTAACTCTTAAGAAAATTATTTTTTTGCAAAAATTAGCTTGACCGACTTCACCCGTCTACAGAATTCGCGAATATTTCGCACGGATTGATGTACCATTTTCACTGGCGAGCTGGGCTGGCTCGGGTAGACGCTGGAGGGGGAAATGGACAAAACACCCCATGCGGGACGTCAGTGCAGGACTTAGTGCACACTGAATAAGAATATGAACAGATATTCAGGGGAGGCGGTCCCTAAGGTTTATACGTATACAATTATACATATTAGGTAAATCAAGTCACCTACATACCTATTTGCTAGCAATTCGTTTCACCCACATACCGACTAGAGTGACGCACGCGATATTTCGGACAATGCCTTCACTTCATCATAACTTGCATAACGAGTTCTAGAACTTTATAGAAACTTAAAATGGATAGTTCAGAGTTCTCGAATTTTTTGTGTTACCAGTGGTGACCTGCGGCACTAAAAGGTGATATGTAAGATATCACCTTTTAGTTTTGGGTCGTATTAGTAAGCTCCAAGTAGCCCACTAAAAGCCGTGGTGGTCTAGTGGTAATGACACCCGCCTTTCAATCGTGAGGTTGTGGGTTCAAAACCCGGTCCAGTACCAATGAATTCCTTGGAATTTATTTACGGATTTTCACACCACAGGCTTTTCGGTGAAGGAAAACATCGTGAGACAACCTGCATACGTCCGTAGAAGAAATTCGAAGGCGTATGTGAATCCACCAACCCGCACTGGGCCAGCGTAGTAATCGCCCAATCACCCTTCGTGGGACATTAGTCCACTGCAGGACGTAGGTAGGCCTACGTCCTGCAGTGGACTAATAAAAAGGCTGATACAGTACAGTACAAGTAGCCTAACTATGCCCTATAGGTATTGTTTGTTTTATGAGCCTGTGTACCATTGTTGGGTAAAGGCCTCCTCTCGAGATTTCCAGTATTGTCGGTTTTGTGCTGATTCCAGCCAATTTGGGTCAAAGGTGTTCAGTTCGTCTCGCCATCTAGTAGGGGGTCTGCCACGAGGCCGCACTGAGTTGGGGCTCCATTTGGTGGTGATGTTTGCCCAAAGACCTTCTGCCTATACAGGTATTACTTAATTATATTATGAGTGTGCTTAGAGTCTCTCTGTGATATTGAATCAGAGATGAAAAGATCAGTAGAAGACTTAAAATTAGAGACATAGTCCAACGTATTGGTAAGTTGCAATGGCATTGGGCAGGGCACATGTCACGGGGAACTCATAAAATGATGGGATCGAAAAGTAGGCAAAGTTCTCGAATAAAGACCACGTACCAGTAAGCGGTCCTGCTAGATGCAAGCTCAGACCAAATAAAAAAAAAATCAAGACAGAATATTGAGAAACAAACAAGTGAAGCCGGCAAAACTACGCCTTGCCGTGTACAGACACGATTACATGAACATACACGTACAAGGAAACTACGCCTTGGCTTGACAGTCGAATTATGGAGGCGCAATACCGACGCACTCACCACATGTATAAAAAAAACCGGCCTCAACTGTTCAACGACATTCTCTCTTGATATTTTTACTTGCAAGCTACTTCTATTCGATCTTATTGAAGATCTATAGCGTTCTATGGTTATGATGATGAAAACTTAGAATTCCCAACATTCTAGATATGCGTAGTTCGTAAATATTTTCCACATTTTATTTGTTTACATACCCATGGATTATTGCCAACACTCGGCTATTAATAGCGCAGTGCGAAATAGGTGTTTGTACTCTTTGTTAGAAAGGTGTTACTAACGTTATTATCAAGTGTAAGGTCGCTCTATCTCGTAGCACAATTGTGTTATCATGAAAATGTGATAAAATCATGTGTGATTCAGATTCAGATCATTTATTGGCCATTTATAACATGTCAGTCATACAAGGCAAGTCAGTTTACAAAATTAAAATAAAGAAACAATGTAATTTAAAAATTCTTAATCATAAACATTAATAATCAATAGTAAATAAAATAATAACAAAAGTCAAATTATACATCAGCGATACGTCATAGGAAATCACAAAAATAAAATTACATATCAGTCATAAAATTTGTTTTGTAGTGGAACTTTTCTAAATGTATGGAGTTGCATGCAAATATAGAAATATAGAATCAATGAAATTACCTAGTTATCTACCTGAGTCTCCTAACCTTTCCGCAATCCACGATCGAAGGATGTCTTCTGTCAGATCTAGAGTTTCGAGCAAATATCTGTAGGGCCACAATCGTGCAAAAATAAATGTCTGAGCCAAAACCCTACCCAAGCTAGTGGACAGGCTTTTTAGTTAGTCGTAAGGCGATTGCAAGCCGACTACAACGCCGCGCGATGCCAAAGTACTCGGTTACAAGCACTATTTAGGTGACATAACGTCGAGAAAACAGGTCATTGTGAATTATTTAATCTAAATATCTGAGTCTGTATGTATTATGTATGGATATTTTTTTACTACTTTCACTTAGGGACTCTGTGGCTCTGTAAATATTTGCTCGAAGATGTAGAGTTAATTCTAATTCTCAAATGCAAACAATTTTGATTTCCTCAGATGCCAAGTGGTTAGTTACCCCTGACTTCTGGGCCAAAATCAGAATCAGAATTTCTGGGTTCCATTTCCACTCAGGGCAAGCACTTACGAGTATGTGATGAACATATGTGTTTGTGCTCTGTGTCTGGATGTTATTACCTGTACAAGTATGTGTTTCATATGATGTGTATGTGCTATATCAGTCTCTATCAACCATATAGCTTTGCTTAGTTTGGGGTCAGTTGGTGGTTTTGACCACGTTTCCGAGGATATCCTCTAATATTTTTTTTTGACAATATACATGGGTGCGAATTTCGATATTCCAAGACGAAATAATCCTTTACATTTTAATTTCGTGTCTTGTATAGAAAACCATGTGGTAAGAGACAATGGTTGAAAGATAAATCACTTTTGCATTAACGAGTACCTTTGCAGTGCAAGGTAAAATATTATGAGTCTACCTTTGACGTTGAAAATATGACTTGTGTTTGTCTACCTACCATGTCTAGTTTTCTAAGGACAATAATATTTTTTCGCAAAATTGGCAAAACCGATTTCCATCGTGTATAAAATTCGAATAGTTCGCTCGTAATGATGTATACAATTTTTACATTATTGTTTACTAGTTTTTACCCGCGGCTTCGGCCGCATACGCAATATATAATTATAATTTATAGCCTATGTGTTATTCTGATATATAAGCTATATTATTGCAAAGTTTCATCTCAATCCGATCAGTAGTTTTTGCGTGAAAGAGTAACAAACATCCATACATCCATCCATCCTTACAAACGTTCGCGTTTATAATATGAGTAGGATTTTTCGAAAACGGCTGAGCTGATATCGATAAAATTTATATGGGACCACTTCGAGAATATAACCTTTATACTTTACAGTAAACATCTCTATTGTAAAATGTAACACAGTTTATTATTATGCTCTACTTCCTACCAATGTATACCTAACCTCTTTGAAGATAACTTTGTACGCTATGGTCAGTGCATGCAATAAACTAAAATAGGGCAATGCCATAATTAATTTAATGGCTAAATAAAACGGCCGCGTTCTAACCAGCTCAACTCGACTCGAGCTTGCATAAAAATTAATTGGAGCGCAGCAATTCGTGTAGGTACTTACTAAAATATTGGTCAAGTTGCCTTATGGTTTTTCCTACTGACTTCTGACACTTTAGTAGGTTTGATAACTGTTGACTAAAACTTCTATCCTTTTTTATTAGTCGTGGCTGACAGCTTTTGAATTATCAAAAAAATCGGCCAAGTGCGATTCAGATACGCGCAGGAAGGGTTCCGTACGAAGGAAAAAATCACGTTTGTTGTATGGGACCCCCCATATTTATTTATTAAATATTTATAGACATTTATTTCATTCCGTTTTTAGCAGCGGTTTTTTTAGTATTTGAATAATATATAAATAATAATATTTTGGGACATCTTACACACGATCTCTGACCCCAAACTAAGCAAAGCTTGTAAAATGGCTGCCAGAGACTGATACACTACATATTCTTATTTTTAAATACATACTTATATAGATAGTAACTAAATAACACCCAGACACAGAGCAAACACTTATGTTCATCATCACATAAATATTTGCCCTGGATGGGGATCGAATCCACGCCTCTTTGATCCAGAAGTTAGGGTCACTAACCACTGAGCCACCGAGGCAGTGAATTTGAATGAATTAGTTATAGCGGCAACAGAAATACATCTTCTGTGAAAATTTCAACTGTCTAGCTATCGCAGTTCATGAGATATAGCCTGGTGACAGACAGACAGACGGACGAACGGACGCAACGGAGTCTTAGTAACCCTAAATACGGAACCCTAAAAATAGCGATCCGATCCGTTTTCGTTTGAGATCATATTCGATGTGCGATATCTACAAATCTTCTGGAAGAGTTCCCTTAAACGTAATGAATACTCCATCGAAATCCATTGCATAGCTTAGATCCTACAGCTTTCAGGTTATACATGTTTACCTAAAATTGCAGACGCTACCACACTAGGCTCGGTATACATAAATATACACAAACCGACCTCTATGTAAATAGCCGTATAATAATCGCATTATACAAACAAAAGTTCCGTATAATGTTGAAGTAAATTTTGCTCGTATCTCTAAGTTGGTGGACGCCCAGCTCGGCCATGAATATTTAGCACGGATATACAGATAAAAATTAACACCAAGTATCATAAACAAACAGAGGAAACGTAAATGTAATTTTTATTTATTCTTTTCATCATAAAAGTAGATGTTATGATTTGGTGGTACATACTTACTGTTAAGTTAAATCAAAATGTTTTATTTTTTTCGAAGACAAGCGTTTGTTGACCAATTTTACGCTGTGAGCATCAATAGACGTTTCATGAATAATTTTTAGGGTTCTCTACTCAAAGGGTAAAAACGGGACCCTATTACTAAGACTCCGCTGTCCGTCTGTCTGTCTCCAGGCTGTATCTCATGAACGGTTATAGCTAGAACGTCGAAATAACATCGAGTTGAATATAAAATTTAAGTTTTATATTCCCTACAAAAATAAATAGTTCAATTAAAATAAAATATATTAAGGGGGCTTACATACTGTACGGAACCCTTCGTGTGCGAGTCCGGCTCGCATTTGGCCGATTATTTGTACTCGTTTTCGTAACTAGATGTCAGTTAACCTTGGTAGATTTAGTTATATCTACGAGTATGTATGTGCGTGTAGACATACATGTGGCTAGATCCTTCAATATATCTACAGATACGTACAGCGTAACAGAACATACATACGTCACAAAAAATACAACGGGCTGCACTCCGAGAGTGCCGGCAGAAGTGAAAACTTGATCCCACCATCTTACGAATTTTTGATCAGGTCACGTGTCCTGACGTGAGCTTTACATTTTTTACGTATCCCAAAAAGTGCACAACGTCGCTAAAGAAGTTTTCACTTCAAAAAAATACAACAGTATACAAAGTTCCTGTAGACTGATCGCCTTAAAGAACGTACCACGCTACGCTACGCCTGCTGGACTGTGACCTTCGTTACATAACTTTGCGACCCGTTAGCTATAATTTCTGCCATGTTCTCTACCCACTGTCACGTCAACTTATCTGATTTCTAGTTTATCCGCGGCTTCGCCCGCTGGCTTTATTTTCCCCCGTAAAATGTATCCTATGCCTTGCAAAAAATCAAGTCGATCCGTTGCTCCGACGCTACATGAAAAAGTAACAAACCAATATACCTATAAATTAACAAATACTTGCGGATTTATAATATTAGTAAAGTTGTCGGAACCTTTAGTTCATCCTCGGTTTTTTTTTTTTCATTTGATCTCTAAATAATTATTTTTGCAAAAAATAGCATGACCGATTTCACCCGTGTACAGAATCATTACATATATATAGTATATATACATATATATATATATATATATATATATATAGTATAAATAAAGTCGCTTTCCGCTGTCTGTCCCCATGTATGCTTATATCTTTAAAACTACGCAACGGATCTTGATGCAGTTTGCTTTAATAGATAGAGTAATTCAATATAAATGTTTATATGTATAATACACTTGTGCGAAGCCGGGGCCATCGCTAGAGCGCAAATATTATGCGCGGATTGAGCCGGATTGATGTAACATTTTTCACATTATTGTTGATTTATCAAAAACGGCTGAGCCAATTTCGATAAAATCTAAATGGGACCAATTTCGAAGTAAGAATACTCTTTCCAATAAAAAAAGAATTATTGTAATCGGACTACTATAAATAAAGTTATGCGTGGTTATACATAAAAAAAAATATACGCGTCGAATTGTGTACCTCCTCCGGTGGTTCGTCGGTCAAAAAGAGTAAGAGCGCTTGATCACGGCCGTTTTTTAACCGGACAACGGACCGTCAATAAACAAATGCCTACATTTCCTACATTTTTCGCCGGATGGATGTCCGGTGCGTCAACACACGTTCATTATAATAAATAATCCGGTGAAAAAAAAGCCGGTCCGTTGTCCAGTTAAACAAATTGCCGTGAACAAGCGCTGTTTGTATAGCCTTCTTTTCAGCTTGCTGAGTTATTTTGATCTTGCTGATTAGGCCATAATAAGAGAGTACGTTTCAGTGCCAGTAGCCCTGTGTATTTTACATTCTGAATGAACATAATGTATGCTATTAATGTATGCTATTTATACCACCAACTATTTCTACGCAACACAGATAAATACGTACCATTCGACGCTGCACTCGTGTACCTATCTTGTTTCTGTTATTCAATGAATTGAATATGACTGCTGTTGTAATACGAGTATTTCAAAATGGATCTGACAACAGCTACTTTATATTTTTAACAGTAAACATAATTGATTTATGTATTTTAAAATTGTTATAACAATCTGTTTCTAATTATGCTTGTTTTTTTTTTTATACATTGTTATATTAAATGTACTGTACTATACTGTACCAGCCTTTTTAATAGTCCACTCCAGGACGTAGGCCACGAAGGGTGATTGGGCCATATCCACCACGCTGGCCCAGTGCGGGTTGGTGGATTCACATACGCCATCGAATTTCTTCTACGGACGTATGCAGGTTGCCTCACGATGTTTGCCTTCACCGAAAAGCCAATGATGTGAAATTCCGTACATAAGTTCCAAACAAACTCATTGGTACGGGATCGGGATTTGAACCCATGACTTAACGATTGCAGGTCGGGTGTTACTACCACTAGACCACCACGGCACATATTAAATGTAGTTAAAGGACATGTCCACAAAAAGTATGGAGGCTGGTATAATAATAATCAAAAATTCTAACCACAACACTCGTTACATTTCGAGAAAGTTCATATTTTTCTGAGTCTATTATAACAGTTAAAAACAAAAAAGAGCCCTCCGATTTTTTTAAAATTAATTTTAAATTTATTAGGATTTATAAATATATTTGGCTCAATAAGTAGTTTATCTCTATCAACCCTGATTAAGTAACCTCCAAATTCTTAAATAAAAGCATTTTTACCAATTAGTCACACTTTTAAAGTGTTTGTTTGTCACATTGTACCTACTAACTGGTCACACTGGTAGGTTATAATTTTTAATTTTAGCAAATTAAGCGATGAATCTGGAAGATTCAGCTACGAATGCAAGTAAAATAACGATAGAAGCACTTTATCATTGCTAAACTAGAACAAGTAATAAGCTGTATTGTTGTTCTTCATACAATTTATTTTTAGCATTTAAAAAAAATAGGAGGGGTGAAAATATCTAAATTAAATATTTTTGGGAAGCCCATAAAACAAGCTTTTAAATGATGTATATAATATAATCTTGGTTCGATTTTTCTCTGAATAATATACCACTTGTGGACGTCACCTTTTATTTTATATGTAATAAGTTTTAAATGAATAAATTGTATTGTTTAGTATTGTATCTATTGTTTAGAACAAACACCTTTTTCAATGTGCTATTCAATTATCACAATGTTGGAAGGAATGACACGATTCACACATTTTTTTCTACTCAAACAATGCAGGGAAAATTTGACTTAAAAACTGGTATTCTGTTAACATTATCATTTATCGGTCATCGGTTCTTTTTACACTGTACCCAAAATATTCCTCAATGAGTTGTAGGCAGAATCGAACTGCTCGGCGGCTGAGAAGTTGGCTACAAATTGCGTGAAACCCAATCCTCGCGCCGGTGTTATTAAACTTCAGTCAGGATTGGGTTTTGCGTAGCTTGTAGCTAACTTCACAGCCGCCAACAAGTTTGATTCGGCCTATATCTCGCCCAGAACATCTAAAGTTCAACTATAATAGTGTTAATGTCGACATACTCGTAATAAAGTCTTTTACGAGACTTTTTCCTTGATGTCTAACATGAAAACAAATAGCGTTTCATTCCAATAACAAACTTTATTTTAGCACTATACGTCGAAGCCTAAATTATATTTCGTCGGTCAGGCTCTGTAGTTTATTTTTGTGGACAAATTAGAAAAATAAAAAACCGGACAAGTGCGAGCCATCGAGGGTTCCGTACAAACACGTTATTAAATTAATTAAAAACCTGTTTTAGCGTGTGCTCATGAAGTTCTTTTATATGATACCTTACATACATGATACGATTTACTCACTTTGAATTTTGAACCCATATTTTGTGAATTTAGAGGCCCTATTTTTTGCGATTTATATAAAAATGTACAGTTTTCAGATTTATTCCTATATGTGTACTCTGAGACAATGCTTGCCAAATTTGTCATAGTTGTATGTCAACGGGAAGTACCCTGTAGGTTTTGATGTTTGTGAGTGCGAAGTATGCGGTTTATTACGACATAAACGGCTCTAACTTTTTAAAACGATAACTGAGAAGTTTTTCTTTTAGACAACTGCAAGAGACCATAGACATACGTATATAGTTTAAATTTCAACTCGATATCTTTACGCGTTCCCGAGATAAAGAGTCTTGACATACACACAGACGGACAGACGGACAACAAAATGATCCTTTAAGGGTTCTGCTTTTGCCGTTTGAGGTACGGAACCCTAAAAACACTTCATACATTCTATAACTAAATAAGTTCTTATAGCATAGCTCGAATGGTTAGCCCTGGTGTTAGAGGTCCTAAGCCGCCGGAAGGCCTCTGATGTGACTAAATGCCCAACTAGCAAAAAGTTGTGCTATAACAGTCGCGGCGACGTTTTGGTTTTACTGTTTAGTTCTATAAAAGTCCCATAATTAGTGCTATAAACGTCGAGTCAACGTTTATACAACGCGAAAAAGGCGCAGATTATAGCACTAAAAAGTGCTGTAGAAGTGCAGTAACTGTGTAAATAGGACGAATGATTTGTGGAATAAACATCGAATAAAAGCAAAACGATCCCAATTTAGTGCAGTAAAAGCAATATAGCTGCAACTGTACCCCTTATTGATGTGTTTATGTTGCCACTAATCAGCAATAAAGTGAAGTAAACGCTGCTAATTTGCTACAATTCGACATTTTTGTTCGTTAAACGCCAAATTTGCACTGTTATTCCATTTTAAATTAGAACGATTGCGTATTCTGTGCCGTTATGGAAATGCACCAGTCTTTGTGTGTTTGTCACTTAAAATATTATAAAAGACAGAGGTGTCATGTCCATTTAGTAATTATTAAAAAGAATACAGTTTCTATATCTAAATGTATATCTACATAATTATATAGGAAAATTACTGGCAATTTAACTTTGTCGATAAACTGTTATGTATTATTTAACATATATGTGTGGGCCACGCGTCTTGCAATAATTTTGTAGAAATATTTTATAAATTCCATTTAATTTTATTAATATGCTACTAGGGAGCCATTACGCGAACACTAGTAAATTAGTTGCTGTTATATCATACTAACTCGACTATTCGTCGAATAAATGTGACTGCGTTGCATTCATATGCAGCCATGTTTTGGGTTTTTGAGCAATAAAAGTACCAAAAACTCTTTTACTCAATATTTTGTCGAATAAAAGTGCTATAATAAAATTGTTACACTTGAGGTTCTGTAACTGTAATTGGAAAACTATAATTTGACTTGTGTTTTTACCGTGTTATAAAAGAAACTACGTTGCTATTTTATCACCAGGTAGCTAGTATTTGACAAATTTGCTGAATAAAAAGTATGTCAGGTAATTGTCGTATAAAAGCTTTTTCTACACATTAAATAGTAAATCAAACACTATTATAGCCCTCGTATAGCATTTATTTGTGACATAAGCCAGATACGGGCACTTCTATACGATTTGCACTAAAAGACATAACATAAACACTTTTACTGCACAATTTTGTACGTATGTAGCTACTATTCAACAACTATTCGATGTTTAGTCGAGTAAATGTTTCCTTATTCGACTATTTTGCTTGTTGGGTGGTTAAACATCTGGCTCCTTGATAACACTGTGTTGAAATTAAAATCCGCGGTTACCCATCCAATGATTGACCGTGCGGACCGTTTCTTAACATCGGTATAACTCCTAGTCAAACTACACTTTAGACTCTATACTCTCTATAGTACCTACTCGTATAGAGCGCTATACGTAACTAATATGATTAAATGAACCAAGTTTTATCTTATAGCAGAAGGAAATGCTTAGGCAATATCGCACCGTTTACCGAGCTCGGGCCCCGTAATAGATAAAAACAGCTTCTAAATGCGCAAAAGCATGCGCAACTATAAAATAAACTGCATTTTAATCATTTAAATATCCACTTTATCTCGGGTAGATAAAGGTTATAGTTGAGTTACGATTGTCTAGTTCCTAAATTGTTACACGCATTGCATGTTGATCGCCGAGGTACTTATTTGCGTTTGATCAAAGATGTTAGTTACGAATTGGCAGAAGCGGTCATGCTTGTTAATATTACTCAATGCTTGGTATATTTTCATTGTAAAATTGAGTGTGCAAATGAGGATTAGGGCTCGACCATACAAAATGATAACATTCAAATCATAAATTCATTTGTTGACTCAAATGTTAAGGCTACATGTGAGTATGATGAGCTTTTTGTAACTCAAAAATAGGCGTGACTCGTATTTTGCAAATTTGGGAGCACATTATAATTTTTTTGTGGCAAAATTAAGATAATCATAACACCTACCTAATTAGACAAGTTACTACTAATAGCCTGTATTTTAAACAAGATGTTGCTTTGCAAACTGAAGATACTTTACGAGTATGAGATCTATACAGAGTTATTTCTAATCAATTAGCATCCTTTTTGGGGCTTGTTCTGTACATCAAAACTAACAACTATTGTTCTATGACTTTTATTAATTCTCAAAAAAAGTTGTTGTTTTATAGAAAAATATTGTTCACCCTCGACAAAATGTATGGATTAGCTAATTTTTTTTTATAGTTTTGACAAAAGTCGCGGTATCAAAGTTGTTAGTTTTGATGTACAGAATAAGCCCCTAAAAGGATGCTAATTGAATAGAAATAAGCTGATATTTATTTTGCGAATGCGCAAAAAATGGCAAACTGCCTCCCATATTAACTGTTTTCAAGCTATCCGAACGGTGAATGAAAACATAAAAATGCAACTTTTGCTCACACTTTCCCAAACCGAACGCTGAATGTGATCGTTTTTAGCGTTTTGAACTGTTATTTTTGCCACCAGTAGGCTATCCGAACGCACCTATAGTGTACAAAATTCGGATATTTCTCTCGAATTGTTTACATTATTGTTGATTTTTCAAAAATGCCTCAGACGATTTCTGTAAAATTTAAATGGGACCACCTCGGCAGTATATCCTTTTGAACTAAAAAAGAGTTTTTCGATTCGGTTCACAAGCGGCGAAATTATCGATGAACATACACAAAAAAACAGGTACAGACGAACATAAAACCTTCTCTTTGGAAGTCGGTTAAAAAGTTGATCATAATGATAACTAGATTGGATATACCTACCACTGAAAGTCCCTACTCTTAAAAACACCTAAAACGCTAAATATTTTTAACTTAAAAATGAAGCAATGAACTATTTGGCCTACAATTTGGGGAGGACGTACGTAGACATTGCGTGACTCTTACATTTTCTTGTAAGTATATTTTATAAATGTTTTATTTATCCATGTGAATGCCGTACGTGGTAACAACACGAAAACTTGAATCGAATCGATTAGAAAATGTATCCAGCTGCAAAACTGAAACTAAAGTGTGTCTAATTCTGTTTGACTCTACTGCTTATGAACACTAATACATTTGCATACAAATTCACCGTACAATGTACCAATACCGCGTTGAAATTGTAATATAGGTCCCGGCACGTAAGTTGAACCAAAAAATATCACTCTCTCCCTTTCGTTAGCAGAGAAAACAAAAGAGAGGTAGCTATGGTTTAATGATCAAGTTGTTTGCCGGCTACTATACCGATGTTACATAATCATTGCTCATCAACAAAATATCTTAGTTTTTAACCCAATAACTTAGTTATTATTATATTATATACTACGGGACTAATCGCGCACCAAAATCACGAGATAAATAAATACCTCATCACCCCGACGTTGGTGTGTTTGTGTTTGATGAGAATGTGTTCAAATCGCGAAAGTTTAAAAACAATAACTTAGTATACCTACTACAGAAGCAATATTTTTGCAAAAACAAAACGAAAAATTCAGGAATAGGTGAAGTACTCGTATATAATACTAAACGAGTAACAACGACAAGTTTGAAATTCAAAATCGATTCTAATCTTTAAAGCTGGACCACATAGCGATAAACACCCATTGCATAAACATATTATATTTTTACTAATCAGGTAGCTTGGCCCAAAAGCTTCGTTTTTTGTTGCCTACTTGAATTTGGCTTCAACCAGATCTCGCAAAAATCTATTAAAATATGGTAATTGAATGTTTAATTTGAATAGAATTTCATATTTTATAATTTTATTTTTGTTCAAGGCCGTCATCACGCCGCTGTATTTTACAAGCAAAAAAAGATTAAAAGATAACATCCGAAAATTTGAGATTCCTTTAAATTAAGATTGTTATGAAAGAAAACAATAGGAAAATCATTTTCCAAAATAAATAAAGCAAATAATTGAATACAGTACAAGGTACTAAGCTGGATATATTTTTTCATTATCTCCTTTGTGATAAATATCAAGTTCAAGTCGAAATATTTTACGACTTTTTTAAGATGTGAAGATATTATCGAATTAGTTTAGATAAGTAACATTATAATAGACATGATGACTGGGTAATAAAATAATAATATAAGACTGGGTAATATAATAATATATAATAATAATAATATAATAAAATAATATATACTCCGTAAGTTAGATTATCAAGTAATATTGCACACGTATTTTTTTCTTTTGTCAATCAAACAATAAATGTCAAAGTTTGGGAGTGGGGGTCGTAACGTCACCTTTCTTACAGAAGCCTATACATTTGTATGGCACTTGTGACGTCACGCGGAACTTTGACGGACTATATCTTCATCAGTTTTTGTTTAGTTGACCAAAGTAAAAATACGTGTCTAATATTTTTTGATAGGCTATCTGACGGATTAATTATATTTTTTTTAGCCATCATGCCTTCTTCAATCTATAGTGCAATTACACTTCATATTCGAGAGGCAATTATTAAGTAACTCTACATGTTATTAAATGTGTTTTCCGATTTATTAATGCATGAAATCATCTCTACTTATGAGGTTGACTGTTACGCTTAGCAATAAAGTGATTGCGCAAGCAACTGCGATAAGGTTTTTAATCTACGTTTACAGCAAACTGTTATTAAATCTAAAGCAAAACAAAGTTTTTGCGACATTTATTTTTACACTGTTCATTGCTCATTTTTATTTTGTATTATTTTTTTTTCCTGTACTAGGTATCAGAACGGTTGAGAATTCTACGTTTTTAGATCTTACCTAAAGCAATTTGAAATAAGTCTAATTTTTTGACCGACGAACCGGACCGGAGGAGGTACTCAAATCGACGCGTATATATATTTTTTTTTATGTGTAACCACGCATAACTTTTTACAAAGTGGTCTGATTTCGATAATTCTTTTTTTATTGGAAAGAGTATACTTCGAAGTTGGTCCCATTTAAATATTATCGAAATCGGCTGAGCCATTTTTGATAAATCAACAATATGAAAAATGCTACATCGATCCGTGCGAAATATTCGCGAATTCACACGGGTGAAGTCGGTCATGCTCTTTTTTGCGAAAAATAATTATGGCTTCTATAAAATAATGTAGGTCGGTGGAAATGTGCACACAATATATTGAGACTACTCAAGGACCACGACATACGCTCTTTACGCGGAAACACACAGATTTTCGTCAAAATACCAAACGTGATACTTCCACAGGACCAAAATATTTTTTTTAACGGGCTAAAGTGCCTTTATTAACTACAATATGATACAATACTACTTTATATGCTAAAACTACCTTCACTACTACTACATAGAAAGCAATTGGATCATCCACAGACCATTGAAGGACTAAAGATAATCGAAGTGCTCAAGCCCACTGCCAGTTGGCAGCGTGCCCAGCATGCTGGCATCATCGCTACGCTGAATGGCAATGCTTATACGTTCAGCCAAATAAACACCAGCATTTTGGTCACGCGTCGCGTCCACCAGACGCTCAGAAAGACTTTTGAAAACAATATGAACTCCCGGCCCCCACGGACCCAAAGTCTGAACTCCAAATGGCTCAAATATGTAACCACTCGGTAGTGGTTACATATTTGCGCCGCTTGTGTTCCTCCGCCGAATTGGCCGCCGCTCCAGCCCTACTCTGAGTCTCAGAAAGATGTGACGGTGCCAAAGTATCGACGCAAGTTGCGTCCCATACTAAGGGCCGTCCACACTTCCATGGGACCAGCGTCATGCCGTCGGGCCTTTTGTATAATGGTATACCAAGAAACATTTGTATGACTGCAATGTAATCCTAATTATTTTAATGTTTACTAGCGATCCGCCTTGGCTTCGCACAGGGGTATTATACATATAAACCTTTCTCTTGAATCACTCTATCTATTAAAAACAGCATCAAAATCCGTTGGGTAGTTTTAAAGATATAAGCATACATGGGGACAGACAGCGGGAAGCGACTTTGTTTTATACTATGTAGTGACACTAGTGCCAATAATCCGTATGTGTTTTTTACAATCACTCATTGTAAACTGTACGAAAAATTTTGATTACGAAAATTCAGTAATTCTATAGCGATTTCCAATGACGCATAGTACAATGTTTACGCATCTATGCAGTAGTTTCTGAAATGTCCACTGTTTACGTCAACGAGGTGGAAAGCCAGATGGCAGGTGACGTACCAGGAATTTGTTATTATTATCCACATGTTTGGGGCGGCGATGTTTTTCAAACGATTTGTTTTTATGATTCGCGCAATCGACGACGACACTTATCGCACTGGGCAACAAAATTATCTCCACAGTTGATAAGCGCCACAGTCGTATTTTACAAACAAGTGTCTGCTTTACGATGGAAGTTAGTTTATCTATTTAGTTTCATGATTTGGTCAAGCGTAACAATAAGTTTGTAGAGATGTACGTAACTATTCGCATTCACTGGCCATTTATCGGCGTGACAGGAACTCGTTATCAAATGGGCACTTCCACTCCATTGTCGCGGGATCCGTTTATAAGATTATTTCCTGTGATTTTTGTAAAACCCCATTGCAACACAAATATGTTTGTAGACTGATTTTCGGAACCTATGAAGGTTCCGAAATGAATTGAATGAAAGGTATCAAAATGAATTGAATCTGAATTCGTGGACTTCAATTCTACCGGAAGGAATATAATACGTGGAAAAAACCTGATTTTCATTGAAAATCCTGAGATTTTTAACACGCTTTTATTAGTTCCACCTTTATGTTTGTAATCAACCCCTTTGAGCTACAAAAAATATGACTCCTAAGCGTGTTTTTTAGATTTTTAGGGTTCCGTACCTCAAACGGAAAAAACGGAACCCTTAGATCCTATAAGGACGTCTCACTTGTATCAAGTTTTTTAACCGACGAAACGGAAGAGGTTTACAAGTCGACGCGTATATTTTTAGGGTTCCGTACCTCAAACGGAAAAAAACGGAACCCTTATAGGACCACTTTGTTGTCCGTCTGTCCGTCTGTGTGTATGTCAAGACTCTTTATCTCGGGAACGCGTAAAGATATTGAGTTGAAATTTTAACTGTATACATATATCTATGGTCTCTTGCAGTTGTGTATAAGAAAAACTTCTCAGTTATCGTTTAAAAAAGTTAGAGCCGTTTATGTCGTAAAAAACCGCATATTTCGACACTCACAAAAATCAAAACCTACAGGGTACTTCCCGTTGACATAGAACTATGAAATTTGGCGAAAAGCATTGTCTCAGAGTACACATATAGGAATAAATCTGACAACTGTACATTTTTATTTAAATCACAAAAAATAAGGCCTCAAAATTCACAAAATATGGGTTCAAAATTCAAAGTGAGTAAATCGTATCATGTAAGGTATGATATAAAAGAATTTCATTACCACATGCTAAAACAGGTTTTTAATTATTTTAACAATGTGTTTGTACGGAACCCTCGATGTGCGATCCTGACTGGCACTTGTCCGGTTTTTTTTAAACTATATTTATAGTATTTGGAATTCATTTTTAGGTAATTTCGCAATAGGGCAATAAAGAAGATGCTCTAGCGATGTAAAAGTAATCAATAGTAAACTCGATCGCATTTGGGGGGTTCTATAATAGTATTGCAGTGGGAGGAAAAAACCATAAGATATCCAAAGTAGAGCCCCAATACAGAGCCTAAAATTCGTGATATAAACAAGGCATTTTTAAATCTGCTACAAACCTTTCATGAGGATTATACACATACTCGCTAAACCCACTATTACGAGTAACTTACACATTATTTTTGTCTCTGAATTAAAAACGTTTGTGGCAGTTTAACGACAGTATCCTAGTCGATAAAAATACTAAAATAGCTACAATTTACGAGGAAAATAATACAAGGATAAGCACGCAATAAATAAAAACATCAGTCGAGGATAAAAAACTGAAATGAAAAATACCTAATTCATTAATTTCTCAGAGATCTTAATGTGAGTTATGTGGGAAATCTTTTGTTTGTAAAATGGTATTCGTGAAGTTTTTTGGTCGTTATATTTAATTTCGTAACGTATTTTTTGTAAAAAATCCAAAGTTTCTGATCAGATAAAGTATCATAAACACGTAGATTTTTAGAATAAGCTTGCATGTTATTTTGATTTGACCACATTGTCACTTCCTATCCGATTGTTGATGATAGAATTTGTGCATTTTGCTAAAATATACGCGGAAACTTGCCATAGCAAATATCGTTTACTTATATTTTTGACCGACGAACCACCGGAGGAGGTATACAATGCGACGCGTATATATATTTTTTTATGTATAACCATGCATAACTTTTTTTATAGTAGTCCGATTTCAATGATTATTTTTTTATTAGAAAGAGTACACTTCGGAATTGGTCCCATTTAAATTTTATCGAAATCAGCTGAGCCATTTTTGATCAATCAACAATAATGTGAAAAATGCGACATCGATCCGTGCATAATATTTGCGTTCTAGCGATTCGCCCCGGCTTCGCACAGGTGTACATAAAAACATTTCTCTTGAATTACTCTATCGTATTTAATTACTCTATAAAGTATATAGCCATCGAGTTTAGCTTGGCTGCAGCCTATTTATGTCCCTATCGTTTAACTTAATCTCTATATGTACCTAGTTCAATATTCAACTTTCTGCATCGTATTTCTGTTCCACTTTACGCATGTCATCACCCTAACATGGCTTCCTAAACTGTTATTACGTACCTAATTCATAAACGAGGTCGATATCCCAGATCTCGTCAACCCCAGCGGTTGTCGGTACAGATATGAAACGTGACCACTTCGCTGCTACATCTTGCTAAGTGTACAATAATTACAGCGTTCCGGATTTATTATTATGATTCTCAGATATTTTATTTGCTCTGAGTTATGATCATTGATCTAGTATACTTAAGATCAACTCAAGATCATCAAGTAAACAACTCCAAAAATAGCCACTGAATTAAATGGTTGGCTAATTTTGATTATTCTAAAACATTTTGTGTGCTCTCATGTGTAGTTGTATGTTAAGGTGTAGTTTAAAATTTTGTAAAAAAAAGAATCATAAAAAAATAGAATATGTATTGAATTTCAAGTTTTCTGGGGTGGACATAGAAATTTGTGTGAGCACAGCCTAACCATTACCAAAGAAGATATAATAATACTACCGTCCACTGTACCCGTGTGTGTACAGCCTTTTAATGGGTTATTTCATTTTTCAGATTATTATAACTGCTTTATAAAAAACTAGCTCCATCCTGGCTTTGCCCGGATACGAATGAATTTTAGCTATAAATCTTCCGGAACAAATGTTCTAAACAATAGAGAAGTTGGAATCTGTTGTGTAATTTGAAAGATATAAGCGGATACACAGACTGATACACAGAAATAACGGTTTTGTATATACTACTCGTATGTAGTGATAAAATCATCATTAAAACGCTGTACACGCACGGGTACAGTGTGCAGTATCGGGTTAGTGATAGGTAATTAGTAAGGATGGATATCAGTGACTTGGGATCTTTGTCAGATCACTAACCTTTCTAAATCTGAAGGAAACTGTCTCGTAGCGATATTTCGCGCCTGGCCTTGGATTGGCTCCGCTATCAGTGTTCATGTTTCGCCGGCATAGGTCATGAGGTCATGATTGTTTGGGCGCTGGATTTCAAGACAACTATTTTAGTTTTTACCGACTTCCAAAAAGCAGGAGGTACTCGTAGGTACTATTTTCGTCTGTATGTATTTTTTTTGTATGTTCATCGTTATTTTCGCCAATTGGGAGCAAATTTAAAATTATTTTTTTATTTCGAAAGAGCATACTTTCGATGTGGTCCCATTTAAATTTGATCGAAATCGGCTGAGCCGTATTTGATAAATCAACAAAAATGTACATGGATGTCACATCGATTCGTGCAAATTATTCGAATTATGTGAAGTCGGTGTTGCGATTTTTTGCACAAAATAATTATTTTATAATCATTAACCAATTGAATGCTTTAAATATTATTATTTTGCTATGATATAGATAGATGGTGGGATTTTATATGATTCACAAATTAGAAAGATATCAAAAAAATCAAATCGAATTTCAAATAAATTATTATAAAAATATAACTTCAAAAAAATGCAAGCTTTTGAAATTCTGGATACAATGTAGCAGCAGGTGCTAGCTAAGACAAGTAAAACGACCCCAAACACGACGGGTCTATCTTGTTTAGTACAGGAGTACCTATGGCCACCTTCCCACTCCATCTTCAGATCAGCTCCATGGTACCATATTATTGCATTGTTACGTGATATACATAGGCGTGCAAAATTTCATCCGGAAACCGGGAAGTTGGTCAAATTTAACTTGCAAGATTCCACCCGAACTTACTTAGGGTACATTGCAAGTTAAATGAAAGCTTGTAAAAAATATATTCAACAGTCCACAGTTATTTCAGTTTTTGTCGTCAGACTACGAATATTCATTAGTGATTCTTTATCTTTTCTTTTCTTTGATGATTTGTGATTGAGCAAGGACGTCCTGATATTGACTGCAAGAACGAGTTGGATGCAAACCGATTTCAACCAGTCCTATTAAAAAAAAAATGTAGTAGTAGACTATCTTGCTAAGATGAACATCATAATGCATTTTCATTTCAATTCAAAAAAATTCCTATATCAAGCACTGCATATAATCGTAAAAGCAGGTACTTCTACGGATCTCCGCTTTATTTACGATCCCGTGCAATAAACGATGATACAAAAGGTGCGGATGAGTCGACATCAGTGGGCCATATCCATTATCCATACCCCTTAAAATCTCACACCTCGTAAATCCTAAGAACATCGAATACTGCGTACCGTAGATCGTTGTGAACCTAGTTACGCCATTGGCTATTCATCCTATTAGCTGACCGTTAATCAACCACTCGAAAGGTTGAAGGTTCCATTATAGCGGTTATTGTTGCTACTGCAATTTATCAGTACCTTGCTTCATTAAAGTTAATTGATTATGAAATACTGGCCACCCGGGCCGTGCACCGGGTAAAATTATGGACTTTTCTTGACAGTTTATTAATTTAATTGTAACTAGCAACTCTTTGTATCTTCGCTTTGGACGTTCCATGTACATCTTTCGAACTTTCCTAAGAGATAATGAAGACAGAGCTATCTATAGATACAGTACAAGGAGTTCAACTAAACGGCGTAAGAACTAAACGGCCATAGAGTTTATCTATCTAGTCTATCTAGTGTATATTGAATTATTATTAACTACATATTTTAAGGTACACACGTAAATAAAATTTCTTGTACCTTTTGTCCACTATGTTAAGGTTGGTTTCATAGTAATATATTGATCACATTGATGACTGCTATGACCCTTTTTCGGTTTCGGGAGCGTTTCCCTTATACCTCGTTTAGGTCCTATTTTGTATTCTAATACTTTATTTTCTTTACACAATATTTTTTTGTAATTGACCGACAACCACCGGAGGAGGATACAATTCAGTCATGCTAATTTTTGCAAAAAATAATCTTGTTTTACTATTCTTGTTATTTATTATAAATGCTGTTTAACACTAGTACCTACATATTTAAATTCTTTAGTATATTACATTATGTATCATATATCACTATGTAGTATGTGTGTGAATTCTCGACAAAGGATTTCATAAGTTATGTATGCTGATAAATTCTAGACCCATTCACGAATACAAAACGTACTTGTAATTTTCCTGGGTGTTTTCTGTATGTTATGCCTATACTCATATATTCAACGGCACTCAGAATTTATATTTGAATAATAATTTAAAATCCCGTGAATCATCCCTAGCTCGTCAAGTACTGTACTGTACCAGCCTTTTTAATGGTCCACTGCAGGACGTAGGTCTACCCACGAAGGGTGATTGGGCCATATCCACCACGCTGGCCTAGTGCGGGTTGGTGGATTCACATACGCCATCGAATTTCTTCTACGGACGCATGCAGGTTCACGATGTTTTCCTTCACCGAAAAGCCCGTGGTGTGAAATTCCGTACATAAATTCCAAGGAATTCATTGGTACGGGACCGGGATTTGAACCTACGACCTCACGATTGTAAGGCGGGTGTCATTACCACTAGACCACCACGGCTTATTCATCTACTAATTGAGGCAAATCCACTTCTCTACTTCCCAATGAGATTTTGCTTGATGATTCTTAGGTTTTTGTTGTTTGTACTGACGATTTGTTTATTGGAAATATTATCTTTTCCAGACGAACACGAGAATCAAGCTAATACGGCGAATCGACCAGGAATGGTTATACGGAAGCCTCAGAAGCGGGGCTCAAGGCGTCTTCCCGTCCAACTACGTAGAAATCAAAGTGCCCTTGCCACACGAAAGTCTGCCTTCCCCCGTTATAATAGGGACTGCCGTGGCTCTGTACGATTTCGAGCCCGATCAGCCGGGAGATCTCAGATTTATCACTGGTGACACGATATCGGTCCAGTACAAGCTGAACGAGGAGTGGTACTTCGGCGTTTGCAACATGAGGAAAGGACAATTCCCCATCAACTACGTTCGAATGAGTTAGTCACGTGTGGGGCACGTGGTGATGGTGCCAGAGTGTAAATATGTATTGTGATGTTCGTGTGTCAACATTCTGTTTGAATTTGTAAATGTTTACGTCAATCTTATTGTAACTCACTGAAACTAAAAACCACGTTGCGTTGAGGGCTGACCCAATGAGTATGGGTCTAGTTTAGTTGCGACTAATCTGAGAGTAGTAACAAGACTAACCTAATAGGACTAAAATTAATGTTTTAATGATAGCTTTTTTTGTACTTATGCAAGTAAACTGTTTCTTTGTAAATAGGTAGCGAGTTATTTTGCTACAGATTATGTTGGATATCAATTCTATCAATTGTTATTTCTATGTTTACCATACTGTACTATTGCACTGCAGAGAAGGAAATCTTTTCATTTTACCATTTGCTATTAAAATAAGTTCTGAACGATGGCTCTACGTATAGATTTTTTTTTTGCGTAAAATCAACTTCTAAAGCCGGAAACATACTATCGGACGCGGCTTACGGACGCGACTGACAGCCGCGACTTAGCAATGTGCACAGTCTTAAGACATCCGGTGTGCCAGATCGCTCTCGGACGTCCGAACGCTCAAGGTCGTCCGAAGGTGACGTCCGCGACTTATGTCCGATAGTGTGCACGGCTCAGTGTACTTTCATAGTCTAGGTCGCGGCTGTCAGTCGCGTCCGTAAGCCGCGTCCGATAGTATGTTTCGAGCTTAAGTCAGAATAAAAAATGACAAATTGTCATTATTGTATACAGATATAGACATACAGAAAATTTTAGTTCTACTAGGTTGGTTTAGTTTAGTTAGTGTAATAGAATTGGCGTGATTATTTGCATGCTCGAAATATATTAGGAGCCACAAAGATTTTAGGCACCACGTCTAGTTTTCCAATATTGCCAAATATCACAGTGGTTTGAAAATTTGTGGGTGAAAATGACATTTGCCAACAATATATGCTTGTTACTTTGGGGGTGTTGTTGACATTATGGGTCGAGAAAATGAAATTATTTATATTCATCCAAATATTTCCTTTGGTACATGTTTTATGCTTAGAATGTGCATATATCAACAAGCAGGTGGAAATAGTGTCACTTATTTGGTTTGCTTAAGACAGTCTGTGCAAACTAAAATGTTTCTTTGTGTCACTTGTGATGAATTAGTGCAAAATTGTATCAAGAGGTTTTTTGTACGCTTGAGATTATAGCCGTCACTTTCATATTCAAGACGTTTCTAAAGTGATAAAAAAGAGATAGATAGTTTAGAAAAACACAAATGGAGTCTTACTCCGTCACACTACCGCAAAATTTTTCGATCTTTCATTCGAGCACTTTTTTCTTTCTATTATTTTCAACTGTACATAACCTCTTGAATCACTCTATCTATTAAAAAAAACTCATCAAAATCCGTTGCGCAGTTTTAAATATATTAGCATACATAGGGACAGACAGACAGGGTATCGACTTTGTTTTAAACTTTGCAGTGATTCCGGATTCGTGTTTGACACATCCACACTTCTGCTGATATATGATAATCTAAATGAAAACATGTTCTAAGTGTTTAATCGAGATTCAATTAAAAATTAAAGCCGCAGAATGTTGATAATCAATCCAAAACAACTCGATTTCCCAAATGTTCGATGTATTGTTTTCGAATAGACAATGGAAATCGTTTTGTGAAACGCGTAATCGTATAGTGCAATAATAGTGATGTTTTGAATCTAGAAAATTAAGTCTGATCATCGAATGATTATAAAAATGATATTATAATATATATCTATGTTATGCCATCGATTTTGTACAATTTACAAACGAAATGATTTGCGTATTCGCACTTGAAAAGTTTTGCCATAATACAAAATAAGTGCCGGCTTTTACGCTTCGAATGAAATGGGTATTATAACCTCGTATATTAATAAAATAATAATTGAACGACTGATTGTGTATAGAGCTTGTATATAACGTCCCTGATGTAGAATTAAGTATATAGCTGTTAATATATTATGTATTTTAGTTGCTACGGTTGTGTAAGTCTTAATATGATCTGAATATTAGTTACACTCGAATCACGCTAAGAAGTATATTTTCTGACTGGTTGAATACTTCACCTTCTCTGGGATCATTATACTCATCGTTATGAACAAATTTAGCTAAATGACCGATTTTGAAATCGTGTTATGCCGAATCATACAAATCGGATTATGTGAAGTTGGCTACAAGCTGCGCCATATCCAATCAACACGCAGCTTTGTGTGAGCTTCAGTCACGATTGAATATTGCGTAGCTTGTAGGTAACTTTACATACGCCAACGTGTATGATTCGGCCTAAGAATCAGTTCTTCCATAAGTTTTGTCCTGGGCGAACGCCATTTTTTTCCCGGAACAGATGATTTTTGTTATTTTTAAACTTTCGCGATTTGAACACAATTATTATTATATACTACGGGACTAATCGCGCACTAAAATTACGAGATAAATAAATACCTTCTCATCCCGACGTGATCACGGGTAGACTCAGTCTACCCGTGATCACGGTCGATGCAACTCGGCCGAAACGTCGGGACGTTTCGGCCGAGTTGCCAGTTGCGAGTGATCACGTCGGGATGAGAAGGTATTTATTTATCTCGTAATTTTAGTGCGCGATTAGTCCCGTAGTATATAATAACAGATGATTTTTGTTTCCGATTTCAGTTTCGATAAAAGATATTCATACATGATAAAGTACAATGATAGTATACAGGGTTACTTGCCTTGAACTAAGCCGAAAGGTGGTGATTCAGATCATCATTACGAACAACTTTTACTATGAATCCAATCCAAAACTCGAGAAAAAAAAAATCAACTGTTTCATACATTTTGTTGATTCCGAGTTACTATTTTGTATGAAACAGCAGTTTTTTTCTCGAGTTTTGGATTTGCCCCCTTAGTAAAAGTTGTTCGTAATGATGGTCTCAATCACCCCTTTTCGACTTAGTACAGGGGAAGCAAATAACCCTGTATAGTTTTTAGTAGGTATATTCAACCAGTCGCCTTGTATAAAACAAATGCAACAATGTAAATGAACAGTAATTCTTAAGCTCCTGAAATTATTAGAAAAATAACGTAATGAAATCAATTTCCGCTTTGTTGCACTCGTCAGAACTTAACGCGACTCGGGTTTAGTGTAGTTAAGTTTTTTTATGTTGTTCGTCTGTGCTAGGTATCCATTTACTTTGTCCCAAAGTGTGGCTTACTTACGGACCTTACGGTTCATAAAGGCGGAATCAAAGTTCTCGGCAGCTGTGAAGTTAGATACAAAACCCGATTCTAACTGAAGTCACAACAGTTCCGCGAGGATGGGTTTTACACAGCTTGTAACTAACTTCACAGCAGCATAAGTTTGATTTGGCCTATATACTTGATAGTGAATGCTATTCATCGCAATCAAAGGAGTTTCATGCATCTATTCTCATTATTGGATACTATAGTCCAAAGAGTTTGCTTTCGGCGTCGACGGATGTGTTGGAACCTGCTTACGTTTTTTACTCGTGGAAATTGGGGTTGGTTAGTATAATATTCGTCTATGGTATAATTAATGTTTTTAATACCTTAATAGAGGCTGAAGCGCACTTAGCGTTTGCGGAAGATTAGTCCTCAGTTTTTGATTCAATCATTATAATAAATTCAAATTTGCACGATAAATAAATGGACATCATCCCGGAAGTCACTTTTTTAGTCACAAAAGATATTCATTTTAAAAAAAGTGTTTTAATTATTATCAGTTAAGCCGGAAACATACTATCAGACGCGGCGACAGACCCGACTGACAGCCGCGACTTAGCAATGTGCAGTCTTAAAACATCCGGTGTGCCAGATCGCTCTCGGACGTCCGAACGCTCAAGGTCGTCCGAAGGTGACGTCCGCGACTTATGTCCGATAGTGTGCACGGCTCAGTGTACTTTCATAGTCTAGGTCGCGGCTGTCAGTCGCGTCCGTAAGCCGCTTCCGATAGTATGTTTCGAGCTTTACTCGTCTCAATTCAGATAATTGCGATGGTCCATTGGTCCAAATACTTTTTATTCTATTATGTTACCTACATTTGACTTATCAATTTAAATACATATGTAGTCTTATTTCCTTTGATTTGATTGCTCATTGGTTGTTTTTTAACATCTTTGCCGATATTCAAGTTTTGTTTTTGTTTTCCAAACCGCGATTTGAGCCAGTATACATTAAGGTGACATTGAAATGACCTACAAAGGAGTGCTCATATTGATTGGCTCGTGGTGTTGTTGCAGATTGCGTGTCATATCGTGTAGTTAGCAGGAACGCGCGAATTGGTCAAACTTCGGGTGGGTGACCGCGGCCTGAGGCAACTGAGCTACCGTGCGTTGGATGACATGTTCTGTTGTAGGTCCCAGTGACCTATCAATACCGTTGAACAGGGTTGAAAGCCTTTCACATAAGTCATGATTAAGTATCGTTTTTAAAGTTACATTGCGTGTCAAGTTAAAGAATGTTTGTGAAATGTGAAATTGTCTATCTACAGCACATCTACAGTATTCTATGCACAATTGTACATATTCTATGAAATGTCATAGAACAATACCGTTGTTTGACAGTTTTCTATGTACATCTATGGTATGTCATAGAACTACAGAGCTATTACAACTAGAGGGATAGCGCTGTTGTCGCTTGAGGCAATTCTCAACCACAAAAATGTATGGAAAATCTTGCTCAGTGCTGTCAAAACTGTCAAATATGTATTTATTTATTTATTAAGGCTTCACATTAATAACTACATTATTACATATGTTATAAACACTTACAATATAATTTAACTGAATGTGCTATTTTTTTAAGGAAGCACAGCATGCATTTAACTTTACATAACAATAAAGACTATTAGTAAAAATAAGATTGTACTAGTATTTAATAATCTTCAGATATGAAATACTAGTACAATCTTATTTTTACTTGCTATGTATTGGAATTTAACACTACTGAGAGAAAAACACGGCAACAAGTCACTCAATCGAGATATTTTTATGTCTCTTTCTAACTCATGCCATATTATATCATTGCAACTCTTTCTTGCTTTTCGCGATCGACCACATTATCCGTCTGGTATTTCTGTGAACAATATCGTTATTTGACAGTTTCAGCTAGAATGATTGCAAGTATTGTAACTCGAAGATGATACAGTCATGCTGAATGTTGGTCGCGATAGCAATGAGTAAAATAATTAATAAATATTAGGGTAAATCTTACGCACACGGTCTCTTACCTCAAAGTAAGCAAAGCTTGTGATATGGCTGCCAGAGACTGATATATACTACATATACATATTTTAAATACACACATATAGGTAGTACCTAAATAACACCTAGACACGGAGCAAACACCTGTGTTCATCACAAATATTTGCCTTGGGTGGGAATCGAACTCACGCTTCTTTGACCCAAGAGTCAGGGTAACTAACCCCTGAGCCACCGAAGCAGGCCGAGAGAAAATGTTTGCTTAAAAAAATGTACCGTTTTTAGGCTAATCTAAATTATTGCGTCCTTTCTGATGTCATTTTAAAATGCAGATTTGTCCAGTGAGTACTAGATCAAATCGACAGCGACAATTTCCTTTTAATTCAGATAAGTAATGAATGATTTACGAGGATAGCGATTATTTCGATAATTGTTTAGAATCAATTTGTTTGTGACGGTGTTATCATTTTAATCCGATAAATATCTCGCATTTTTATAATGATAGTGGAATGCAATGGAATCGTGAGTAAACAAAAACAAAGATAGACCATTCGGAACTTCGCTATAAACTGAAAGCGATAATTTATCGAATATCGTAGGAAATCGACGAATTTATGACTGGTCTGATTAAAAAAAACTTCTTTTACTGTATAAAAGAATCAATACCAAAATTGTACCTAATTATTCAAATATCTACTGAACCTATCATAGACAGTGTAATAAGCTAAAACGTGGCTAATCTATTTGAAAAATCAATAATTACTCATTCAGGTATTTCTAATGCTTGGTAAGGTCACATCCACACTGATAAGGCTTCAGAATGTCTAGTAGACTTATAGACAAAGTTGCAGTAAAGTAGGTACATACTAGTTTTCGGAGAAAAATACTATCAATTTCAAGAAAAAAGGTTATCATATGTCTGAATTTCTTTTATATATCAAGTAAGCATACTGGCGACGGTATTTGTGCTCTCGGTATACCGCTCCATCTTATAGCGTTATCGGTTTGCAAAATATTTTCATGTAGTTCTGTTTTGGTTTCGAATAAGAATATAAATTCCTTCGAAAATATTAAAAAAAGTTGGAGCGAGATTAAATCTTGAAGACCATTCACCAAGGTTGGATGAGAAGTTAGCCGCAGATGACACTTCACCGTGATTCGCTAATTATTGCGCATGTGTGCACAATACCGACACAAGTGGCGAAGTGTTGAGCACGGGCGTAGGGAGCGCGCGGGAGGCATGAGGTTGGCGGGCGGGTGTGCCCCGCCGTCTCGTTTCTCAGGCTCCCGCGATATTTCGGCTTTTGCGCAGGGCTCTGCCTATAACTTCCCATCCGTCGTTTTGTGTGGCGCTTAGTATACCCAATAAAAGCCTAGTTTAGAATACTTAGGCTTCGGAAAGTTGCTAATCTCCATGATTGCATTATTCACTATCAAGTGTAGGATGTAGATATTGAGTTTTATTCAAGTTGTTAACACTAATGTTTTTGTAATAATTGTAATTTGTTTTGTGTCATATTGTAATGTATAATTTGTGAAGGGACCATAATGTTAAGTGCCTTGTGTATTTAGTTAGTATGTGTATATTATGAACTTATTTATAATAAATTGAAATAAAAAATCTAATTCCAAATAAATTAATATTTCAATTTTCCTACCTTGGTTGCTGTTAATTCTAGTTAGCATTCGATTCCATTTTGATAGATCTGGAATTATTTTATTCTATTAGGATATTTATACAGGGTTATTTATAATCAATGACTTTTGACAAAAGTCGCCGAACAAAAGTTGTTATAGTTTTGATGTACAGAATAAGCTTCTGTAAGGATGCTAATTGATTAGAAATAACCCTATTAAAAACTAATATAGTTTTAAAAATAGGTTTATAAGAATCGACAACTCTCAGTATAAAACTTGGACGCTACATTTGGGTAAGAATAAAAGATGTGCAATTCCATCACATGAAGTGACATTTTATTTGAACAAAAATAATAATCTATAATGTTCATAAAATATTTACAATTCCTTAAAATACAACTTAGTGTCAACATACCCTGTCCGCTTTTCAACCGTTGCGTTCTAAAAACAGTATGAAACTAATTGTTTGGCTGGCAAGACATCACTCCGAGCTATCTACGTATTTTCGACGATTTATAATTAATTTTACATAACAAGATATCGGCAAAGTTCGGGACGTACCCTTTTAGCCTAAGATCCCACCGCAAGAACATCCCGCTCATAGCGTACATGGTTCAAACCAATTTTAACGTTATTATATGAATAGGATAATATATTTAAACAGGGTTAACTTGCGAAATTTGGCCGCAAGTATTTTTGATCGAAAAATATTTGATTATTTTTTGATAAAACATTACATTTACTTGTTTATTTTAGATACATTACGAAGCTTAGAATATATAAGTATATAAAAGGTTGCCTAACGAAATGTGGAAATTAAAATTTTAGAAAATGACAAAAATTAGAATTTACAATTCACTAGGCAACCTTATATAGATATATTATAAGCTTCGTAACTAAAAAACAAGTGAATTAAATGTTTTGTCAAAAAATAATCAAACTTTTTTAAATCTAAAATACTGGCGGTCAAACTCAAGGCAACCTGGTTTATATGTATTCTCATATTCAACACTATATAAAAATCAAATGAAAGATATAGTTTTCCTATAAATCAATTAAACATTATTAAATTTCAAATACTTGCGGCCAAATGTCGCAAGGCGACCCTATTTAAATATATTCTCCTATTAATATTATAAACGCGAAAGTTTGTGAGGATGGATGGATGGATGTTTGTTACTCTTTCACGCAAAAACTACTGAACGGATACGATAGGCGTCCTTCGCGGTGTTCGTCTTCCGTCGATGTTCTTCCCAGCTTAAACTCCTTAGCCCAGCGTGCAACTGTGGAATATGGAGGAGAAGAGTCCCCTAATGTTTCCACCAAGTCGCTATGTATGTCTTTGGTAGACATTTTTTTCAAGCAGAGGTATTTAATGACAGCTCTGATTTCGTGTTTTTCCATTTTGATGTTCACTCCTTGACAGTCCGTATTCAAATGAATGTAGCTCCCGGGAATCGTGGCCTATTTATATGATTTTTTTTTCCTGAACTAGTTGGTAATTGAGCAAGTGACTGATATTTTTTTTGTATTTTTGTGTGCAGTAGAAATAACTGATTATCATTACTATTGGATCACCCCTCGTATCTGAATAACTCATAGGCTATAAATTATAATGATATATTGCGTATGCGGGCGAAGCCGCGGGTAAAAACTAGTAATTACATAAAAAATTGGTTTGAACCGTGAACGCTATGACCGGGATGTTCTTGCGGTGGGATCTCGGACTATTTCAAGTTCTCACAACATGTTGAAAAGAGAAAAGAGGGCGAGCGATCAACAGGCGAATTTTAATTTGGCGCGCACCAAATTCTGTCTGTACAAAATCTAAACTACTGATAAATATTAGCATTATTAGTAACACCTATGTATTGTGCTGATATTAATGAGGCACTCGATGCCGCCAAATTAAAAATATCTAACTGTTTGAAGATCGTATGATTTACATCTTTACATAGAATAAGATAAAGTTTCTAATTACGCAGTCCAAACATTTCTAGCGCATTTGACTTGGACGAGCCAAGCTAGACAACTACATCCACTTGAGTTTGGTATTACTAACTCCTACATTTTCTAACTACTCACGAGAGGCCATTGGAAATGAGAATATACTCTCACTCTCACAGGGTTATTTCTAATCAATTAGCACCTTTTTCTGCTAATTATTGCTTATTCTGTACATTAAAACTAACAACTTTTGTACTACGACTTTCGTCAAAACAAAAAAGAAATCAACTGTTCCATATATTTTGTCGCGGGTGAACGATATTTTTCTATGGAACAACATTTTTTTTTGAGTTTTGACATGTTGGTTTGATGTACAGAATAAGCCCCTAAAAGGATGCTAATTGATTAGAAATAACCCTGTATAGTAGAGACCTAATATTGTTAAATTATTTTCAATGACGAGCAATTTGAATGGGCTTCCCAATTGACCTCTGGCAAACAGTACGCCATCGACATTCAGGTACTTATCAGAGAGATTGGTGATGCTTTTTCCACGTGGCCACAATCTGCAGTTAGCAACTTTTGCTTAGAAAATCGTCAATGCAAGCGTTATTGAAGAGAAAACTTCTTTAGCGGCGTTGCACACTGTTGGGATGGGTAAAAAATGTTAATCTCGCGTTAAGACACGTGAACAGCAGGCCGAGTGTGAGTTTTGTCGTAAACATGACGCGCTCGCAAGCATGTAATTTGTATGAACTTGTTGTGTTTCAAAAACGCGCCGCTGGTGGCGCTATACATTTCTTCATACAAATTACATGCTTACGCGCTCGCCGAAGTGCGCGTCATGTTTACGACAAAACTCACACTCGGCATACTGATCGAAAATTCGTAAGACGGAGGGAGCTACTTTTCACTTGTGGCGGTACTTCCGGAGTGCAACCCGTTGATTTTTTTAGTTAGATATGGTTTCTTGGAGTGTAAATGACCAATGAGTACAAATTACGTTTTTACTAAAATAAATTGAGGAACTACTATGCCACAAGTTCACAATTGATTGTAGTCGAAGATGGAGTATGTAGACCTAGAAGATACCTATTCACTCTTGACTTGGATATATCTAAATTGTAATTGTCAGGAAACAATCCGCCAACTTGTGTGACGCGGCCTATACTGCGCAACCACTCGCCTCGCTTCGCCTATATTATAAAGGGAAGAGTTGTACAATGTACATATCTAAGGTCTACAACCTCTTGTAAAATTCTACCGTCTTACCACAAAAGTTTTACACACAGTTTAGACAATGTTTAACAGAACAAATTGCACGTTTAAAGCATGTTTAAATCTTTTGTGGTAAGGCTGATAATGTCTAAAGACATTAAAAGATATCCCAAGTGTCGTAACGAGGTCTTGCAGTGATAACATTGTTAGTACAGGGATTTCCAAATGACATGCAAGTACTTATTGTACAATGAATGAGCTTTAGATAACAATGGATAAGACTTAATTATTTGGATCAATAGCAACATGTATCCTGCGTACTTGATGACTTCATAATTTTTCATAAGAATTTGTAAATATACAGGCTCTGGGGCTATATTTTCAACTTCGCACGGTTTGGTCGTATACTGAACTTGTATGGAGCATTTCACAACTTCCATAGACAATATAGTGTTATCATACAATCTGTCAAAGTTCCGTCTACGTTCCCAGGCGTTAGAAGTTGAAAAATAACACCCCTGGGGACTCATTTTGAATTTCGAACGCCTCGGAACCTATACTACTCTATATTGTCTATGGAAGTTGCGAGTGCTCCATACAAGTCCGTATACGGACAAAGCGAGCGAAGTTTAAAAATGAGTCCCCTGATCGTAAATGTATGTTTCTCTCTTTCTGTATTCATAGTTTAGAGAGAGCAAAAGCATCATGTTTTTAAAGTAAAATTAAGAAAAATGTACCTAGCCAGAACCACAGAATCTGAATTTACAAGATCAAAATACACTCACAAAATTACACTATAGGTTGAATCAAATTTCTTGGCGGCTGTGAAGTTAGCTATAAGCTGCGCGAGACCCAATCCTCGCGCCGCTGTTAAGTGTGCTTCAGTCAGGATTGGGTTTAGCGCAGCTTGTAGCTAAATAAAAATACAAAATAAAGTCTAGCCATTGACATAAAATGATATGCGGGCACATAACCCACATAACATAGGAACCTCTAGAGGTAATCTAAAAATTCCACCTTGAAACCTTCTGAGCCTAAGTAGTCTAATGTCTAATAATGTCTGCTATCTGGTCTGCTAGGCTGTGAAGTAAGCTACAAGCTGCAGAGCCCAATCCTGACTGGAGCTCACTTAACAGCTGAACGTCAAGAAGTTTGATTCCACTTGTACAATTTTTTAAACCTGATTTTAATTGAGATCTTTGTGAGCCATGCTCGAGGCCTATGACATTGCAATGACAACCATTTTTATACTTCAAACTGTACTGAAATATTACAAAAAGAATACGGTTTGATCTTCGCTCCGCTCACAGATATTCTGAATATAGTTTGTTTTATTTTGACCATTCATTTTATAGATTACAAATGTGGTCCTTCAAGCGCCTCCTGTCTCGTTTAAATTCAAAGAAATGAAGCAAGGCAGCTTGCTCGAATTCTGAGAAGACGGCCTTGAAATGAACTTACGCGCGTTATCATTCATCAACAAGAAATTGCACCAGAGGCTAGCATGCCAGTAATAAACTCTTATCTATCTTAACATTTAAACGATTTAATAGCGCCAATTGAAGCGATGCACCTATACAATGAGTAGATATACAAACACACTGATGTTTATTGCATAATAGATAAAAACGTCCTATTTTATTAACATTTTAGAGAATCGATCGAATTAAAACCCTGTTTACAACCTTCCTTTCCCGTTAGCTTGGAACATACAATTTTAAATAGTTGCTATAGCTTTATTCGATACGCACAATTATATACAATAGGGTCATAGGTATTAAACGCAAAATCTTTCAAGGTCGGATCTAGTACATCTAGACAAACAACTTTTGTACTACGACTTTTGAAAATTCACAAAAAGAATTTCGCTTCTCCATACATTTGCCGCGCGTTGACGAACTTTTTGTATGAAAAAGCCGATTTTTTCTTCGCTTTTTTTCCAAAAGTCCTAGAACAAAAGTTGTTTGTCTAGATGTACTAGACCCTACTTTAAAAGGTTTTGCGTTTAATACCTATGACTCTGTATACTAGAACATGGAGTATGATTATTGATAAAAACATGCTTAAAATCAGCGTAAAATTAGACAAATATTATCTTTCGAAGTATAAAATGACATTGTTACAAAACATGCATGTGTCTGTACATCTAAGGATAATAAGACAAATAGAACGAGCAAAATAAGTACATTCCGAGTCTTCTAATTGTTTAAAATTATTCATATTATTTACACAATAGCTTATTTAATAATAACTAATAACATACCTATGTAGAAAAATTGTCGATGGACATTATAACATTCACTTAAGACGTGTCTAAAGTGATGTATACGAAATAATCAAAATAATAGATACAGATGTATCATAATTATACAGATTGCACTTAATAAAAAAAAATAAGGCTACATGGAACGGTGGTAATAAACCGACAGGAGGTCAATCATATTTAACAAGTTTGAATTAATTCTTAGCGCATTCAGCCTCTTTTAAGCGTTGCCCAGACAGCGGCCTAATGTTCGACCAATCACAAAGGTCGAAATGGGTAAGTCGTACAGAACAGCATCTCTCTCTTCTGTGGTAAGTCGAGATCTGTGATTGGTTGTTGACCAGATCGCAGCCGCAGCTGTCTGTGGGACGCTTTAAAAAGGAAATGTGAATGAAATTTCACTGATATTGTCGCGATTCAGGTAACGTCAAATCTAGAATACCTTCTAGGCAAGTGTACCGCATCACTATTTAACAATATCACATCAGAGGGCCGAGTGGGAGTTTTTAACTATGTTCGAAACCTGCTGGAGTGCGTTAACGTTTGACGTGATTGCTATGGAAATCGCACAGCGCCATCTTGTGTGACGTAAAGAAAACAATAACTAAGTGTGGATTTATTTACGATAATGTAACAAGCGCCAAACCCACAGAGCTATTACAACTAGAGAGGTAGCGCTTTTGTCCCTTAAGGCAATTTTCAACCACAAATATGTATAGAGAATCTTGCACAGAGCTGTCAAAACTGTCAAATATGAATTGGAATTTGACACTACCGAGAGAATAACACGGCATCTAGCCACTGAATAGAGATATTTTTCATGTCTCTTTCTAACTCATGCCATATTAAATCATTAAATTTCTTTCTTTTTTCTCGATCGACCACAATATCCCTCTGGTATATCTGTGGCCAAACCGATCGAACACAATCGCGGCAAAGTCTGTGATTGGTTTAGTCAAGTGCGTCAATGTGCTCGAGTGTGTGCTCGACGCGTTCGGTCAACGCGACTCAAAAGTAATTCGGTTTGATTTTAAAAACTCCCACTTGGCACTCTGCTAGAGTCCTTAGTACGAGATTAATTCCACCAAACGAAAACATTTATAAGCCGAATCGAATTTCTTGGCAGCTGTGATGTTAGCCACAAGCTGCGCGGAACCTTTTGTTTCTACCTATTCAGGTCGTGACCGAATGCGTGTTTATCTAGATATAATAATTACAATCAACGTCTGTGTAATCGCCAGTTTTCTAAGCTGTGCACTCAGAGCAAATAAAAAATCAAGAGGGAACGTTGTTGAACAGTCAAGTGATGCCGGTTTTTTATATGTGTGAGTGCGTCTCTGGTTTTTGGCGGGAACGCGGAAAAATCATGCCGCCTCATTGTATTATTTTGTTAAACTTGTGTTTTTATCAGTGATAATTAGTGAAAAATGGTGGTATTTCGTTGATTATGAGCTGATTTACGTGCATGAGTGTAGGAAGTGATATAATGTGACGTATCATGTTGTTCCGTGTTGTTACCAAAACTACATAGACGGCTCTAGTAAAGTCTCCACTGCTTTACTGAGGTATGACTTGGACTATGATTGGACTTGACCGCGACTTTATTGGATAATGACGAGACTAAGATTTTGATAAAATACCTATTATCAAAAATTATTATAACGTATTACTTGACACTGGCAAATGCACAGTAATGCGACGCCAAAAATAAGAAGAAGAGTGCGTCTCTGTTGCGCCGCCATAGTTCGACTATCAAGTCAAGGCGTAGTTTCCTTGTACGTTGATGTGTGTGTAATTGTCTGTACACGGCGAGGCGTAGTTTTGGTCGGCCTCACTTGTTTGTTCACAACATTCTGTCTTGATTTTTTTGTTTGGTCTGTGGCTGTGCAACGAATATTATGGGCCGAATCATACAAGTTGGCGGAGGTGAAGTTAGCTACAAGCTGCACAATATCTAATCCTGAGCGAAGCTTTCATAAACTGCGCGTTGATTGGGGTTCCCGCAGCTTGTACCTAACTTCACATATGTATAAGATTTTAAATTTAGTTGTTATGTTAGACGTATTTATATTGTTTATTAACGAAGCCCCTATACAGTGGATTTATAATTTTAACTTTAGTCATAGCTTTAAAATTAACATTATTGCCTAGGTATGACCCCACAACAAATAATAATATCGACGATTCGATGTGCGGTAGAATACTTGTGGGTAGATCATAATATCTTTCATACCTACATTTCAGAGTATTGTCGCTTTCTGATTGAGACTGGAAATTGGTTTAGAAACATAGTTTTTAGTAATTTTTTATTTTATTGAATTACTATGATATTGAATTTGATTTTTAATCATTTATTTATGTTGTGATCTTTTGTTGGACGAGTCCATTATTGATGAGCATATTATTTTATTTAATTGTTTTAAATGTACTATTGTGATAATAAATGCTTTCATTTCATCCGCCGACTCGTATGATTCGGCCTATACTGCGGTTTTTACAATAATTTTGGAGAATTTCTAACGGTAGGTAATTGTCATTTATAATAATGTAATTTTTCAATTAACTAAATATCTTGTTTTGAATCTCTAGTAAAACCTTTTAGTAATAAAAAATGATTGTTTTTAAATCCAATACTCAATCGTTGACAACATTGAGTACAATAAGCTCCTTTCGAATCAGTACCAACGTTTCATGTAACCTTTATAGACAGTATTGCAGCATACTTCCATTATCAATATTTAGCTTCATACATATCATGTCGGGTTCCGATTTCGAAAAGAGCACCGTATTATTACCACATAGGAGTAGAAATTCAAATAACAAATTACTATACTTGTAAAATGTATTTTTACGCAATAAAATAATACAACACGCGTTCAACGTTTGATAAAGAAAATTTGACTCTAAAATACAAGATTTTAAGCTCAAATTTCAATATCAGACCCCGGAGTACTATGCATATACCTTTATTTAAAACCTTTCCGCTATAATTACATATACCTATATACATTCAGTATACCTATTTGCACTATAAGCTTGCGATTTATAACATCGATACACTCAAAGCGAGTACTAGTAATCGTTTGTCCGCTTTATATTTACATTCAATTTTATTGTATTGTATTTGTATTTAATTTAGAGTTGGCAAAATGCGGGAACTAAAAATATCAATGAATAGCTGATAGCAGCGATTGGAAAAAACGATATTAGCTCCCTCTCTCTACCGATAAGTAGATTTCGCACAATTTGTACTGTAGGCCGAATCAACCAAGTTGGCGGATGTGAAGTTAGCTACAAGCTGCGCAATATCCAATCAACGCGCAGCTCTATGTGAGCAGTCAGGATTGGATATTGCGGAGCTTGAAGCTAACTTCACATCCGCCGACTTTTATATTTCGGCCTACAGTACAAATTGTGCGAAATCTACTTATCGGTAGAGAGAGGGAGCTAATATCGTTTTTTCCAATCGCTGCTATCAGCTATTCATTGATATTTTTAGTTCCCGCATTTTGCCAACTCTAAAGATAAGTTGTCTTGCGTAATACAGGGGTCAACTTACATTGGACAATGTAAGTCGACTTTCTATACAGGGTGTATATCTAAATGGTAAACATATTCCAAGATATTATTGTACTCATCATTAAGATCAACTTTTACTATGGGTCCAACCCGGTAATCGTGAAAAAATCAGCTGTTCCATAACATTTTGTCGAATACCAGTGTTTGTTTGTGAACGTGAACTGAAATATATATTTTTTTTACTAAATATTTTATGTGGGAAGGCTGATTTTTTCGTGATTTCAGCATTAGTCCTATAGTAAAAGTAGGCCATAACAAATATTTTTTCTGTTTTTTTTTTAATTTAATGATATCCTAGAATAAGTCCATCAAGAGATTTACCCCGAATAGCTTACGCATGGTAGTTCATCGAGTCTGTCACACCACTCACTAAAAACGAAACTGCTACGAGTATGACATGCTTAAAATTATTGAAAAAAAAAGTTCTCACATATTTAATTTTAATAACATCAGTTTAGTTTTACTAAGTTGTCGAACAGAATCGATGTGTTTTAATGTCAATATAATTTTAATAACATCAGTTTAGTTTTACTAAGTTGTCGAACAGAATCGATGTGTTTTAATGTCAATATAATTTTAATAACATCAGTTTAGTTTTACTAAGTTGTCGAACAGAATCGATGTGTTTTAATGTCAATATAATTTTAATAACATCAGTTTAGTTTTACTAAGTTGTCGAACAGAATCGATGTGTTTTAATGTCAATATAATTTTAATAACATCAGTTTAGTTTTACTAAGTTGTCGAACAGAATCGATGTGTTTTAATGTCAATATAATTTTAATAACATCAGTTTAGTTTTACTAAGTTGTCGAACAGAATCGATGTGTTTTAATGTCAATATAATTTTAATAACATCAGTTTAGTTTTACTAAGTTGTCGAACAGAATCGATGTGTCGCACTATAAGGCTGGGGTTAGAGTGACGTTGAATTACTCGATCATGTGTAATTTTATTGATTGCAGAATGCCTGTATACCTTTTTGCGCGATTAATCCCATTGTATAAGAATAATATACTACTTATTTATATTATTGTTTGTTAATTAGTAATTTTATCAATTTACAGACGAACCATTGACCGACCATAGTCTACTGTTGTAGACATCATCATCATCACTCCAACCAATTAAGTACCTAACTAAAAGAAGTCGACACTGCAAAGCGTACCCCTCTGCCAAAAGTACTCGACCGGTGGTCATGCTGTTTATATAAAAGTATCGGTCTGGTTGAACTTGTGTTGCGTTAATTTTCAGCTAGTGTTAGTTAATTACATTTGTGTGCGTGTAAACTTGCTTATATTTTGGCTTGTGTGCGTGTCTTCACCCCCCACTGACTTGGCAGATTTCGGTGCTTAGGCGTGTCGACTACTTTTGGTTAGGTACTTAATGCTCCAACCGAGCAGAAAGCCCGAATTATTGTTTCATTCGTTTTTTTTTCAGCAAGACACTGCCGGTGTCCCTGCCCGTTTTATCTTACTGTAAGCTTAATTAAATTCTTAATTAACACAGATTCATTGGCTTGGCCATGCAAATTAGGTGTTATTCTCGAGATGCAATGACGTAACTTAATGACAGAGATACGTGACGTTTCACTACCTCCTTCGCACTTTTGTACATTTTTGTAGATAAAAAAATATTGAGTGAGTTTTAAAAATAAATTATTATTTATAGAAGACATTAGGCCCAATAATGAAGGCGGTGTCGTAAATTTAATAGCAACGTAAAAAGTGTTCTCTCTATCGAATGCCCAAAGTGAAAAAGAAACAGAAATATTCTAAATTGCTAATACATATAACTACGATGGCGCCTTCATAATTGGGCCTATTGTACTATCATTATGACCAAATTTTATAATAGGATCTACGGATCAGCTATTTTTTTTACTTGTTCAATGTTCTTGATCATTTGTTCAATTGAACATCTTTACAATACTTTTTTTTATTTTCGCGACTTCTGTGTTGGTCTCATAGCGAAAATTAGTAATGATAAGTAGGTACATGATATGCTAGAATATGTAGGTCGTCTAAAAATAATATCCTATAAGGAATAATATTTATATATGAATTCTTTTAAGATAAAAGTATCAAAGAAATATACGTTTTGATACATGTCGGTACTAAAACGTAATTAACGTACTGGGCCAGCGTGGTGGATGTGGCCCATTCACCCTTCGTGGGTAGGCCTACGTCCTGCAGTGTACTATTAAAAAGGCTGATACAGTACCTGTCCATCGGTTTTTCAACTTCGTCATAATCATCATTTGAAATACTATCACAACACAATGTTATAACGAAATAATTACAATTTCATGCTCACGGGCCTGATTCTCTATCGACAAAACGTAACGATTTTCTTTATATCCGTAAATTTCGTTGCAGAAGTGTTTGATGAATGTGAAATTGCGTTAAAAACAATTATAAACAGAGTTTAAGTTATGTTATTCGAAAAAGAAATATTTTTCACACGAATTTCTTAAAAACAAAGAGCACGATACGCGCTTGTTTTCATACAGAATCACCCACCTGTATTAACATTATAACATTTTAAAATACCCCAGTCAATAACTTCCTATCTTCAAAAATACAAATATCAGAATGCGATAGTCGAACGTCACGTATCTCCCTTTAATTATGTTAATATGTTATTGTTAATATGTATGTACATATTGTACGTCGTATAGTGGTGCGGCCTAGTCGGGCCGGTAAATGGGTAGCCTGGGTAGGAATTCTATGAGGAGGACGTATTCCATCATGGAAGACGAGTCGCAGTGCTGCTTCGTAAGCCGCCAGCGGAGCCCGAGCTTGTTGTAGAGGCGGCTGTTCTCCCACTCGAGGAGTTTGTTTAGAGAATGTTGCGTCTGGAACGGATAAAGTTTTACAATAAATAAACCACAAACTAAGCACGGCTTGTGATATGGCTGCCATAAACTGATATACTACATATTTTTAAATACATATGTACATAAATAGAAACTCTGAACTCTGTGTCTGGATGTCATACACAGAGCAAACAACTATGTAGGTTTATCATATAAATGCTTGCCCTGGGTGGGAATCGAACCCACGTCTCTTTGGCTCAGGAGTCAGGGTCACTAACCACTGGGCCATTGAGGCAGTCAATACAAATATGGGTTAGGCAGCTGCCTACTTTTGCTCACGTCAGAAAAATAGATTGTGTGAGGTGGGCAAGGCAGTTTTTAAGACGGTGCCCAGCCGTGACTCCCCTAGAGTTTTAATTTTTGAATAGTTATACAGGGATATTCTCGCAAGCAGAAAGGGGTTGATTCAGGCCATTGTACAGAATAACTGTTACAAACCGGAATTCCAGAATATAACATTAGCTGTCCCATACAAAATTGTAATTCAGAACCGACAATAGGTAATACGTAGCTGACTTTTTCGATTTCCGGATTGGTCTCATAGTAAAAGTTGTTCGTAATGATGATCTGGATCACCTTGGTTCGGGTTAGTAGTATACCCTTTATGAATAGCCCTCTTTAAAATTGTATGTACCTAAATAGGTACAATATCATCTATCTGTTTTTATATGCTTTATACACTTACGATTACGTCATAGTGGGCATTACGTGTCAAGGTGCAGTTTAAGGCTTAATTACAAAATCTAACTTTTATTGCAGTTACCTACCAGTTACCACTTAGTACTACCGCAATTCAAAATTTTACACAAGCTAAGATTTAAGGATTTTGTAGTCGTCAGATTCCATCTCGCTTGCACAAATTCATATTATCTAGGATAAAAAAGATCACTTCATTTGAACTTCCATCTACACCAATATTATAAAGAGGAAAGATTTGATTGTTTGTTTGTTGGCATCGAATAGGCTCCGAAACTACGGAACCAATTTGAAAAAATCTTTGACTGTTGGAAAGCTACGCTATTCCCCGGCGAACGTAGGCTATATTTAAAAAAAAAACTAGAGATCCTTACTATTTGTCTTCTTTAATCAATCGTACTCGGGCGAAGCCGGCACGGGCAGCTAGTAAAATATAAGTTGCATTTGTGTACTAACACGTTTCGTAGGTTTATTTCGTTTTTAAATAAGTATCTTTTGACAGAATAACACCTGTCGACCTCTTCTGCTGAATTACCAAATATTAACCTTTCTACGATACATTATAATAATGTGTTGAGAAATGCGACATACGATTTTTGTAAATTTGACGATTATGTACTCAAACATACAAATGTGCAAATGAGACAGCAGTAGCGAGTACATGACCGTTTATTTCAATGAAATGCGTGCGTTAGGTATTAAATTTTATCTCAGTTCACAACAAGTGATCCGCTAATAAATAGCATATTAATTAATTACGGAATAGTACAAAGTAACGACTGCTCTCAATCAAGTTTCCTGCCTTTTGATATCAGAACCATAACAGTAAGTAAGTAAGTTCGTATAGGCCGGGTGGCTAGCCCTGGTGTCAGAGTTTTTAGGCCGCCGGAAGGCCTCTGACATGGCTAAACGGTTAAAACAACCGGGACCTACAATTTAACGTGTCATCCGAGCCACGGTAGCGCTCAGTTGGAAAATGCCACCCGCGGTCACCCATCCAAATACTGACCGTGCGGAACGTTGCTTAATTTACCATAACAGTAAACATATTATAGGCAAAAGCGTAGGCACATTGTTTACGCTTTGGTTCTTTGTTAATTTCAGTAGGCAGGTTTACGTCTTCCCTCAAGTAGCTACTTGAGAGAAGACGTTTAGGTAAGTACTTATAATTTATATTATAATATTTTTAATTACTGTTTGTTATACTTGTGAGAAGATTAAGTTTGTTTATGCTGATTCGTGAATGGAGCTGAAGCTACGGTGGCCTAGTGGAGGACACTAGTCAACATTTTTTTTCAGCAGGAATTGAGCATCGCGAGAACGTAAGCCCAAATCCTGCTTCCGCACCAAAGAGAATTTTTTTACTAAGGCATATAACAGGCCAAAGAGAGGATCCCAGCGTGCAGCCACAGAACAGCCACTTGATGTTGACGGACAGCGTCTTCTTCAATAAATTGTTGTTACGACTCATGATAGCCTAGTACTGCTAGCGTGCCACGCACGTCTGGGTAGGATAGACTTCGCCTATCTTCGATATGTTTTTATCTTTGATATATTTCGTAGGACAGAAGATAAATTACATTGATTCAAGTGGGAAGCCACTTCTAATCAGAGCCACTTACCCTTTTACCAAGGCATATGACAAACCACAGAGAGCATCCCAGCGTGTAGCAACAGCACACGTAGCCACAGAACAGCCACTTGACGTTGACCGGCAGCGTCTTATTTATCACACTGTTAATGCTTATGGTAGCCTAGTATTCTTTGAGCACTGCTCGCGTAGCAGGACTAGCAGGACGGATGATACTGTGGTAAGTAACTTTAAGGTGGTGGCAATCACTTACCCTTTTACTAAGGCATATAACAGGCCACAGAGAGCACCCCAGCGTGCAGCAACAGCACACGCAGCCACAGAACAGCCACTTGACATTGACCGGCAGCGTCTTCTTAAGGACGCTGTTGATGCGGCTCACGGTGGCTTGGTACTCCTCGGGCGCCACGCGCGACTGCAGCCCCGACGGGAATTCACAGTTGAATTTGTTGCTTAGACCGAAACTGGAATCACACAGGTAAACCATTACATTATTTTGTTTCATAAAGGATTCAGGAGCCGTCGTGGACAATCCTTCGCCTTACAAGAGTGAGCCGTGGCTCACTTTGGAAGCTTTGGAATTTATGTATTTACACACCACTGGCTTTTCGATGAAGAAAACGTGAGGCACGTCTGTAGAATTCGATAGCGATGCCGTTTTGTAATTCACCAATCGAAACTTAGCCCAGTGTGGTGGAAGCCCAATCGCCTATATATTCAGCAGGGATGTCGGTTTATTTGCACAATAAATTAGGTGCGTGCTTATGATGGCGCCACTGGCGCAGTCCAGCCCCCCTACCGCCTAAAGCAATAGTAAAGTTTATGACTTCATTTTAGTCATTTGGCACCGCTTATGTGACGTTAGCCATCAAAGTTGTTCATTCAACGATTGCTTTCGCAATCCGCGCAAAGCAATTGATGGCTAACGTCACATAGGCGGTGCCAAATGACTAAAATGAAGTCATAAACGATTGTTATTACGATTGCTATTGCTTAGGCGGTATAGGGGGGCTGGTATCTTAGTGAGATAGGGCCCTAAGTGCTTTAATTTTTTTTTATCTTTTATTTAACTTACAATCTATGTGGAATCTTACTCAATTTTTAAGTAGATATCTTCAACTTCTTAAATAGGTACTAGTTTATTTACACAAGTAAATCGCGCGACAAGCTATTATGATCATATATGTTATAAGTTGATAGGTAAAATTTTAAAGGAAAATTATATTTTCATCTTTTTAGAGCAATTAAATAATAGCTTTTTTTAAAAGGTTTTTTTGCTTTTAATTTATTCGAATATGAATTAAATGGCGTTTGTGTACTTTATGTGTATGTATTTTTGGTGTTGTATGCATCGACACTTCTTTGCCAGGAGCCTAAATCACGGTAACGAAGATTTCCGTCTGATATGAACGTCTTCGTAATTTGTACATGTTGACTTACTCGTAGATACGTACAAAGCGTACAAGTACAGTTGTATTGTGTGTGTAGAGTACAAAATATCATTATATTCTTTAGAACTGATTACTTAAAATAACGAGATTTAAATAAAGCATTGCCAAGGTCATGAGGCATTTATATTATTACCCTACATTTAAATAATGGGTACGTCTGACTGTAGGTGCTGAATATTTTGACCTAATTAACTGTCATTAAAAGACAATTACCTCATTTGCTGTGAACAAGTCGTGCTAAGGCTTAAAATAAATAAATTTAACTTTTTTTTCCGACTTCCAAAAAGAAGGAGGTTCTATATTCGTCTATATGATTTATTTTTGCGTATGTTCATCGATATATTCGCCAATTGTGAACCGATTCAAAAAAATATTTCTTTGTTTGAAAGGGTATACTCCCGAAGTGGTCCCATTTAAATTTCATCGAAATCGGCTGAGCCGTTTTAGAAAAATCAACAATAGGTAATGTAAGAATTGTATACATCAATTCGAGCGAACTATTCGAATTTTGAACACGATGGAAGTCGGTTTTGCCTTTTATTGAGAAAAATAATTATTAGTTATTAGTATACATCGAATCAAACTCAATGACATCTATGAATACGAGGCGAGTTGTTGTGCAGTAGTATTCATATGACAGCGGCGATGTGGAGTGGGGATTTACGCAGTTGGTAGCTACCTTTACCTTGGTAGGTACCTTTAGAGACGCCATTAAGTTTTATTCTGCCTACAGTAACGCATGTCTTACAGTGGTTACGCACTGCGTTCGAAGCAAATCAGCAGCGCGAGTACCGTTCTTATACGATCGTTAATTTGACATTTAAATCGACAAAATTCGCTAAAACTCATAGAAAATACCGATTTTTAGCGAATTTTATCGATTTAAATGTCAAATTATCGATCGTATAAGAACGGTACTCGCGCTGCTGATCCGAATCCGTTATTACAATACTCGCCTCGTTAGAAATTGGATGACAATAATCTTATCTAGAATTTAAACTACAATTTATGTAACTACACATTTGTGTACATAAATATAGTTCTATGACTATGACGGACCAGACTTCCATGGATTTGGAAAGGATTAGTTTTGGACGTAGTGCGAAATACTCTTACACGAGGCGAGGGTTCAAAATACCAACGGCCCCCAGGTGAGAGAAAATCATGGCAAGCATCTTAGATAATAATATTGTAATATATCTAGTTGCTCACGAGCCGAAAGTTGATTTGATACCAACCAAATTAGCCATTGAAAACTAAATTATCTTTCGGTGGTTGGCTTCACAAAACAAAGAGCTTGTTATGAAAGGTAATAATGGTCATATTTTTTGTGCTCATGCTCAGGCCACCATACCAAATGATGGTAATGTTAATCTTAATATATAAAAATCTCGTGTCACAATGTTTGTCCTCAATGGACTCCTAAACCACTTAACCGATTATAATAAAATTCGCACACCATGTGCAGTTCGATCCAACTTGAGAGATAGGATAGTTTAAATCTCAAATTATAGTCGCAATTTTAATTTATTTAGCCACAGCAACGCGTGGCCGGGTCAGCTAGTACACATTAAGATTTGTATCTAGTGGAAACCTGCTGAGGATTATTTATACTGGTCAAAGCTTTTAGTCACATTTTATAACGCGTGAGCGGAGTGAGTGCGGAAATTTTGAGACATTTTTAAGACAATTTGTAGTACATATCCTACTAATATTATAAACGCGAAAGTTTGTGAGAATGGATGGATGGATGGATGTTTGTTACTCTTTCACGCAAAAACTACTGAAAGGATTGAGATGAAACTTTGCAATAATATAGCTTATATATCAGAATAACACATAAGCTATAAATTATAATGATGTTGCGTCAAAAAATCAAAATATTATGCAGCCGCGGGTAAAAACTAGTCTTATATACAAGGTTATTTCTAATCAATTAGCTTTCTTTTAGGGGCTTATTCTGTACATCAAAACTAACAACTTTTGTTCTGCAACTTTTGTCAAAACTAAAAAAAAAATCAGCTGTTCCATACATTTTGTCGCGAGTGAACGATATTTTTCGAACAAAAAAATTTTTCGAGTTTTGACAAAAGTTGCAGAACAAAAGTTGTTAGTTTTGATGTACAGAATAAGCCCCTAAGAGAATGCTAATTGATTAGAAATAACCCTGTATATATTCTCTATAATTTGAGATAATATGTTTCGAATTTAAAGTTTTACCCATAAACAGTGTGGTAATACACCATACAAATAGATCAAAACAGTATGAAGGGTAACCTTTTCTCAATATTACGACACTACAGGCTCATAAACCAACGACCGAGACAAGAGCATAGAGAAAGTCGAAGTTTGCAATATAATATTTAGTCTATGAATTAGTCTTCCTGCTTTGTACTTGCCATTTTTGACCGACGAACCACCGGAGGAGATACTCAATTCGACGCGTATATTTTTTTTATGTATAACTACCTTCGAGCAAATATCTATAGAGTCACAATCGTGCAAAAAGTGTCCGAGCTAAAACTCTGCCCAAGCTACGAATTGGGCAGCCTTTAAGTTTGTTTTAAGGCGATTGCAAGCCGACTGAAACACCGGGCGATGCCAAAGCACTAATTAGGTGACATAACGTCGAGATTCGAGAAAACGGGTCCTTGTGAATTATTTAATGTAAATATCTGACTCGGTATGTATGACGGCGCTCGGACATTTTTTTACTACTTTCACTTAGAGACTGTGACTCTGTAGATGTTTGCTCGAAGATAACCACGCATAACTTTTTTCATTGTAGTCCGATTTCAATAATTATATTTTTATTGAAAAGAGTATACTTCGAAATTGGTCCTATTTAAATTGTATTGAAATCGGCTGAGCTATTTTTGATAAATCAACAATAATGTGAAAAATTCTACATTGATCAGTACGAAATATTTGCGAATTCTGTAGTCAGTCATGCTATTTTTTGCAAAAAAATAATTATGAATTTTATACTCAGCCTTTAAATTAAGCCTTCCTGTACCTAAAATGGCGCATTATGTTCCTGTTACCAGTTACTATTATGTGAATTAGGCATATTGACAGTCACTAAGGACATTGGTATTACCTATAATAAGCTGACCATGAGTCAATGAGTTGTTTATAGAAAGAAGGTAAGTACAATAAAATTATTATAATAGTAGATTGTATCATATGGGAGTAAAATAATATTTTTACCGCGAGGACGCTTTTTTGAATCCAGAGCGAAGTGAGGCAACGGAGGGACCACGCTTAACATTTTACGTAGTGGTCCGATTTCGATAATTATTTTTTTATTGAAATTTTATCGAAATTGGCTGAGCCATTTTTGTTAAATCAACAATAATGTATTGAATGCTACTTCGATCCATGCGAAATATTCGCGAATTCTGTATATGGTTGATGTCGGTCATGTCATTTTATGCAATAAAATAATAATTATTATAGCAGTAAAGAGCAACAAAGCCTCACTGAATACTAATATTAAAAAAAGATTTTTATCCTAAAAATTACCTATAAAACGGCTCTATCTAAAAACCAAATTTCACCAAAATTGTAAGATGAATGAAATCCGAAAAACAAATAAAAAGACAAACAAATATTCAAGAATTTCTTGTTTAAAGTTAAAAGATTAAATTAGCAAGAGTTTTATGCAGGCCACTTATAAAAAATATACCAATTTCTTTTGAATCTAATTATTAAATATACATAATTATGTTTAAGATTTAAAGTGTATTAATAAAAGAAATCTGTAATCAAAAAATACCTATAGTATTTTTTGGATACCAAAACACTCATCATTTGGTATTCATCTTTCTGTTACCATATTGTGCACTTAAGAATATTCCATGTTGATGATGATTAATAAGTATTTTGGAATACAAAAGTTTTAAACCATCCTTATCTCAATAACCACTTAGTTTAACTAAATCATTGATAATATTGACTTAGCTGGCGTAGACCAGCAAGTTAAAAGTTAAATTAAATAACACTTATTATACAATTATTGTCATAATGAGTGTAAGAAAACAAATATAAATTTTAAACCATTTCCTTTTTGTTATTTGTGCCAAAAGAAATAATGCCTACAAGCTAATACCCAGGAATCTATTTGGAATTATTCAAAGTAGGTATTCATGTTTTCCTTGTATTACAAGTCAGTACAATTAAAAATAAGTTGTATATTGGTGCATGGTCTGATATTTTTAAGGTATATTATTAGTGCTACAAGGAAATCTTGTAAAGGTTAATTTTGTCTATAGCATAGTCTGCATGTCAGTCTCAATTTACACAATGTGTTTTTTGATAGGCTATAGAACTCTTTGGTGGATAAATAAGATCACATAGCCTGGATGGTTAGCCCTGGTGTCAGAGTTTAAAAGTTGCTCGAAGGCCTCTGAAATAGCTAAATGGTTAAAACAACTGGGACCCACAATTTAACATAATATATCATTTGAGCCATGTGGATGATGTATAATTATGTACTTGTAATACAGGATGTGTCCTTAGACAATGGGACATGTTGAAGGATGTCATTACAAGCTTTTGTTTAACTTGCAATGGATGTAACATGTACCTGTGTAAGTTCAGGTGGCATAATGCAAGTTTAACCCAGTTGTTACGGATATCCCTTTTTTCGGAGGATCGTTCTGATTTTTTGTATTCGGCATAATTTTAGACTTACTATATGAGGAAAAATAAATAAAAAATTGGAGGTGTTATGGAAAAGCTGGAAAATGGTGTTTGATATACGGAACGCTAGTAATATGTACTGCTATAAAGCAGATGTACCGTAAACATTAAAAAAATCTATTTTAGCTGTTTAGGTAGGTAATAAAATACAAATAACTCGATAAATAAAAAAAATATTTATTTAATTTTTTAAGTACACCAATTACGTAGGTATGTAAGTAGTAAGTACCTCAAAATAATTTATTCAGCATGTGATTTCCAAGCAAACTTTTGGGTGTAAAGAGACATAACATTTTACAAAAAAAAATAAAGCACTTTGATGGTACACAGCCACATTGCAACTGTTCCGTTCTACATACATACATACTTGATTAGCAATGGGAAATCCGGGAAAAGTACCATTTCTTTCCACGCCACGAATGGAAGTACAATATAAGTCAAAGTTTTGGTCAGATCTATTTACGCCTCCCCTGTAAGACTAGAAAACTTTCCCAACAACAAAAGAGATACATCGAAATTGATATATGAAAACATATATCAATTTGCCTATAATGAAAACATGAGAGTCATAGGTAGGTCTGACCAATACATTGGCTTATATCGTACTTCCATTCGTGGAAAGAAATTAAACTCTTCCCTGATTTCCCATTGTTTAGATGGCTGTACATAATGCTTAGCGGCTTTAGAAAAAAACGACGGGGAGTATGACAACCCCGGATTCCGAAGCAGCATCGCTACATGTTTATTAGACTCTTACGGTAAAGGTACAGCTTGAAAGCCAGGCAGGCCAGGCGGACATCAACACATTTTCAAGAAACTTCACGCTATGATGAAGTAGATCACATAAAATGAAGTACAGAACGGGACAGTTGCAATGTTCTGTGTGCCATAAAAATGATGATTTTTTTTGGTAAAGTCTCTTTACACCCCAAAGTTTTTTTCGAAACCTATCACACATGCTGAGTAAATTATTTTGAGGTACTTACTACTTACCTGTTTACGTAATGTGGTGTTCCTAAAAAAATAATATCAATATTTTTTTATTTATAGAGTAATTTGTATTTTATTACCTATCTAAACTGCTAAAATATATTTTATAAATATTTACAGTACAACTGCTTAAACTGCTTTATAGCAGTACATATTACTATCGTTTGATATACGGAACATCAACTTTATAGACAAATAAATGACATAAATTGATAGAAAATCAATAAACATATTAACTTATAATATGAGAGATAATACTGTAAATATTAATATTTTTACAACAATTACCAAATATAAATACAATTAATATTATCTAATTACCTCGAAACACTCATGACAAATAAACACGATTAATTAACACTTGTAAATTTTACATGACCCACTCAAACTAGAACAAACCACGTCTATTCGACAAAGGGATCATCCAGCTATCACAAACAATAAACAAAGAAATTTGAAGCTATCCACGTTTTGTTTAATATTTTTTATTGTTCATTGATCCGTATATCAAACGCTAGTAACAAGTGGGTTAATTTGACCAAATTCCTGATTTCATATTTAGCTGAAATTTTGCACACAAATGACATAATATATCGTGTGACAATGCAATAATATGGTGCCATGGAGCTGATCTGATGATGGAGCCGGAGGGTGGCCTTAGGAACTTCTGTACTAAACAAGATAGATCCAGCGTGTTTGGGCTTGTTTTACTTGTTTTGGCTAGCACTCTGCTGCTACATGACATCCAGGATCCTCAAAAGCTTGTATTTTTAAAAAGCTATATTTTTAAAATATCTTATTGTTTACATCATTAGAATCCACTTTTGGTATGGAACCAATCCTGAGAATGTGAAAAAAAAACAGTTGTTCTGTACAAAAAGTACATGACCTGACAAAATGTAAAAGACAAGTGATTTTTTTTTTACTTAGTATAGTTTTAACTGAAAAAGTAGATTTTTATTGAAGACAGGATGAAATACTTTAATTCTGATAGGTCATGTTAAAGTAAGTAATATTTTAGTGAATGCTTTCATGCTTTATTACAAAAGTTTAAAGAATAAGGCCAGAAATCAATACATATAGTTTTTATAGGCAGAGTGAGTGGCCCTGGTTTCAGTTTTTGTCTTGCATGAAGGCCTCTGAGATACTTTAAGGCTAAACAAAGAATCATACAAGTTTTGTAAGTTAAATACAGGTTTTTTGTACCTTACAGTTATCATTATCATCACAAATAGACAAATTCATTAACTGATAACAAACAATGCACATTAGAGATTAAAATTCAATTATTTGAGACGACAAGCACCAGAGTTGTATGTAGTTTACTGCAAAAGTACTTTATGTAATTGAATAAAAACACTAAGTGATCTTGATAGGTACACATATGAATCCAAATGTAAATGATACCTTCTCGTAATTTACAAACGAATACGCAATTTCATAATCGTTTTGAGAGAAATTGAGAATGGAAGTAAAAGTGAAAATTTGGCTACAGGTCAAGATTCATTCAGAAGAAAATAGTCCTTGAATGTTATTGAGAAATGTAACAAAGCAATTACTGTCTTAGTAAAATGATTACGGTAAAAATTAATGTTGGAAATAAGTGGAGCTCAAGAGGGTTTGTATGGAATAGTAAACAGCTGATGCTAATAAAGTAGAGAACGTAAATGAAACCTTACACTGTCATATTACCAGCTCCTCGGACTACTATCGGGTCTGGAACTAAAGTTACATGTGCCTCCTCTATGTGCTCTTCAGGATCTTCCGTGTCTGGATATATAGCATCAAAATCTGCCATTTTAATCAAACCACTAACTAAAAACACTATTCTTTGTATTATAAACACATCACAAAGCACCACCAAAGCACTGTGTTTGTTGGATTTACATTCGTCGAAAAAAGGAACACGAACGTAATGTCAAATCTGTCTGACGTTTACTTTTTTTTGCAAAGCACTGTGTTTGTTGGATTTACATTCGTCGAAAAAAGGAACACGAACGTAATGTCAAATCTGTCTGACGTTTACTTTTTTTTCATAGTCATTGTCGACTGGATACTATGTTCTCAACACTTAACTCAGCGAGCTAAATAAACAGTAAGCCCGATTACAGAGGCGCCAGGGATAATAAATAGCAACGTAAAAAGCGTACTCTCAATCGCATGCCTAAAGTGAAAAAGAAACAGAACTATGCTATTTCGCTAATATAATTACGATAGCGCCTCTGTAATCGGGCTTAGTGCGACACAAAAGAGTTAAAAATAAAATGAGAGCGCTGCCATCTGCTAGCATATTTTTTATTTTGTATAATTTTGGGTTTTCCTTGGTTTTGTCTGTTCACCATCCACAAAATTAAACAAAACATGAAAAATGCAAGAAACTTAACATTGCCTAAGTAGAGGTTTTAGATACAGCCTGGTGACACATAAACGCACAGATGGACGGACAGCGGTGTCTTAGTAATAGGCGGGACCCTATTACTAAGACACTTTATACCCTTTGTGTACGGAACCCTAAAAAGTAGTAAAACTTCTAACAAAATTAATAATATTAATTTAAATAACATTAATTTTATAATAATTAAGTAGGTACCTACACAATTATTTTAAAATCCAAAACCTGAAAATATTAAAAAAATATTTGAAAAAAATTAAAGACTGCAGAATTAAAAAAAAAGTTTGAACATTTTTAGGTATTGTGTATGCCGAGTGCCTAGCTCCAAATTTTTAAGCCTCCTGAAGGCCTCTGACATAAACCAAGCCCCACTCTCACCCCACTCCACTCCACGCCCTCGATTCACGTGTTAAATAAATAAATAAAAATTTGGGGACAAATTTACACACGGCCTCTGACCCCAAACTAAGCAAAGCTTGTGATATGGCTGCCAGAGACTAGAGCGCTTCGGCCGTTTAGGAAACCGGGGTTTCTACTTATACATATTTTTAAATAAGGTACAGTGGGTGATTAACGCCCACCTAACTTTAATTTCAAATATTTTTGGTATTTCAATAGTTATGGAAGAAAAACACCTTTCTAAATAAATTATGTTTATTTATTCTACATATAATGGCACATTACAGTGAGTTTTACTCATAATACTTATTAATAGCCTGCTTTTTAAAAAACATTTATTTGGGCGTTATTAAAAAGTATGCGTCCATTGACGCCCGTTTTTTAAACTAAGCTTTAATTAAACAACTAGGTTTAAAACAAAAAAAAATTAGGTAACTTACGAAATCTTACTTTGTACTATCGTGATTACACTAAAAATAAACAAATAAAATCAACATTTAATATAGACTTTGCCCAACTTAAGAATACACCTCATAACACGTCGTATCTTTGTATTTAGTCATATTTAAGGAACTTTTTAATAATTTTCAAATAACCTATCGTGAGCACAAGGCGTACTAATCATTTTTAAAGCAGAATTAAGATATTTTTTAAATGTTCATTGGGCGCAATTACATCGTTAGTGGGTAATAACGCCCAATAGTAATAAGTATTAAAAAAAGTCTAGTCAATAGAGTTCGACTACTCTGTCAAAAAAAGTATTAACTGTTTATATAACAATTAAACTAAAATTGCCAGATAATCATAATAAAGTATGTCTTACATAAAATAGTCAGTCTGAAGTTACATTAATCAGTCTTATAGAAACTATACTTTTTTTTAACAATATGGACAAATAAACTCTATATCACATTCGGAGAGGCCTACGCATTCCTCATGGTACCATCTCTTACATACTATGCATTGCGCCATGTCTAACTCCTCTATCTCACCACAAGCATTACAGTACCAGACTTCATCGCTATTCCCGTTCATCTTCTTTTTATTCTTAGTCTTATTTTTAGTGTCTTTCGCTTTGTTTTCTTTTTCACGTCTTTCTTCTAATTTCTTCTCACTTATTTTTTCTTCTCTTTTGTCATTCGTCTTTTGTGTTTTAGAAATGTGTAGCTTTTTCTGCTCTTTCTTAGTTTTCTTCATGCTACTGTAATTTTGTTTATTAGATTTTTTAGTTTCAGTTTTATCATTGAATAAATCCTTAGTGATTCTTTGCCCTTTATAGTTCATCGCTTTCTTACGTGGTTTTGAAGATTTATTTTTTGCATAATTAGGCGTAGGTAGGAATTGTTGAAATTGCGTTTTATTCTCTTGTTGTAAACTGGCTAATGGTACGTTGTCTTCATCTAGGTTGCAAGTTTCATTTTGAATAGGACAGATCATTTGTTTTTTCGGTGTTTTTGTTCCTTTGTTGAGATGACTGTTGTCTTCATCTAGGTTGCAAGTTTCATTTTGAATAGGACAGATCATTTGTTTTTTCGGTGTTTTTGTTCCTTTGTTGAGATGACACTGACTTCCATCTCTTGATGATTCGTCTGATGTGTAGTTATAGATATCATCAGCAACATATTTGGATTGATTGAAAAGAGGCCTAGTAACGAATGAATCCAAATCAGAAATCGTTGAATCAGAACCCGGATCGTCACGTAAAGATTTTTGTAATCCTGAACAGCTGGGAACGGCCAGATCATGTTGTCCTAAATGTTTATCGCCATTGTAGTGTGAGGAATCAAATTGAGAAATACCAATTAAGTTGGTATCTGGTATTAAGGAAGGTGAATCACGATCTTCTTCTATCATAACTTGTGATTTAAGGTTCGGCCAAATTGATGCTATGTCAGAATTATCGGATGACGAGCTGTAATCCACAAGACGGGACTTAACTGGGTTAATATTTTCATTAAGTAAGTCAGATTTTCTCTGAATAGTAGATAACTCAGTAACTAAAGCCAAATGGTGATCATGATCTTCATTAATGTCATCACTATCAGTGCTATCATCTAATGAGTTTAAAATGAGATTCTGCAGAGGTTCCTGGGTTCGCGGGCATGGCATTTCCGACAAAACAGATGGGGCAAATGCTTCCTCTGGTATAACTTGGGGATCGAAGGGAAAGAGACCGGTTGCCTTGAACCCATTGACTATATTGCTGTGCGTCATACACTTGGGCCAAACTCTAGTAAATATTTTATTGAATGTAGCTTTTGTGAGTGTTCTGTCGGCGCTTGCACATAAATAGTTTAAGACTTCTTCGTCCCAATGATGTTCAAAAGACTTGTTTACGGACTTATCCAGAGGCTGTAACTCATGGGTTGTATTTGAAGGAAGGCAGTATAGCACTATGTCATTATTATCAGCTTCTTCGAGTGCTTCAACTGATAAGTGACACTTAGCGCCATCAAAAACAAGTAAACATTTTCCCGCAACTTTGTATTTGGCTAGGTGCTGGATAAATTCTACAAACAAATCGGCAGTCATGGACCCTTTCGGCGCCATTCTTACTAAAGTTCCGGCAGGTAAGTTTTCTGAAAGGTCTGGTCTTTGTCTTTGCCCTTTAAAAAGAATCATGGGAGGAATCGCGGTTCCTATGGCATTAACACACATTGCTATGGTCACATTTTCGGCATGTTCGGGTGCAATAAGATGTACTCTTTTACTTCCTTTCTCCGCAAGTACCGTGTGCTGGTTGTGGACTGTAATTCGGCAACCCTTCTCATCCATGTTGTATAGTCTTTCAGGATGTTGAAGAATATCTAATGGTTCGTATATTTCTTTTACATTCTGAAAATGTTCCCTAACTATTGCTTTGTTAAGTTTTTGAGCTCGCGCTGGGTTTAATATTTGTGGTTTTCGTTTAGTGATCGTTGGGTTTCGCTTTAAAAACTGCCTTAGCCAATCAGCACCCGCAATCCTTTTTGTAGAATTGAAATTATTTTTTATGTCAAATCTCTCGCAAAACATAAAGGCTTGTTTTCTGATAAATTTAGGTGTGAGAGGTATTCCGATTTTTGCAAACCTTTTGATTCTACCACACAAATCATTTTCCTGAGCCTCTGTTAAAATAGGTTTTCGTCCCATACGTTTTACGTCTTGGCCGGTTTTCATATGGTCCCTCAATGTTCGTCGCGGAATGTTATACTTGAGAGATATGGCTCGCTGACTTAATTTCCCTTTTTTAACAGCTCTCAAAGCGGCTTTCAAATCGTCTTCTGACCAAGATTCTCCCCTCTTTTTACGAGGCGACATCTTTATATCTAAAAATATAAAAAATAATGTAATGGAAATATTTCCTTTATATGTCAATATATATCTTATTAAAAATATCTTAAAGCATAAACAATGAAGTATAAGAAAACAATATTTGAGGTTATATTGATCGCGTCGATAATTAATTTAATGTTCAGTATATCAATGTATAGGTACTCATTTTTTTAGTAGTTTCTGAAATTAGAAATGCTCTATCTATGGTTATGGTTATAACGCCCGTGTAGTGTAATAGCGCCCAACCGTTATTTTAACGGGCGTTATTACCCAGCTGGGCGTTATTATCGGACGCTGATTCAAATGGCACGTTTATGGAAAAAAACATAGAAATCTACGCCAAACATTCAGGCAATAGTGAACTAAGTTTATCTTGAAGCAATTAAATCTTAAAAATTAACCCAAAACGCAAAAAAACACATAAAACCACTCACAATTTCGTTCCGGTACTTTTTATAACAGTGTGGTACATGTCCGATCCTGCCGGAACGCGGCGTCACACTGCCGCGGATAATGGCGTGAGCGCGTCGCCGCTTGTTTTGCGGTTTCTTATTGGTTCATTCTAAGTGTGCGTGGAGTAGTAACGGAATATTTTTATATTTAGTATGTTTTCTGCCATCTGGGCGTAAATGCGCAGCGGGCGTTAATCACCCACTGTACCTTACATACTTATATAGATAGTAACTAAATAACACCTAGACACATGGCAAACACCTACGTTCATCACATAAATACTTGCCTTGGGTGGGGATCGAACCCACGCCTTTTGACCCAGTAGCTAGGGTCACTAACTAATGAGCCACCGAGGCAGTCCGTCCGTGTTACCCGAGCCACGGCAGCGCGTAGTTGTAATTGTACAGATTATGCTTAGATAAGCTAAAATGTGATATATTGCATATATAACACAAGTACAAACGGTAGCAGACAGCCAATTTAAAACGTCTATCCTAATCGAATGCGATCAAGCCTTCACTGTATAAGGCTTGACCATTATGTTCAATACAACAGTTTTAAACATTACACCGAAGTGAGGGTGCCACCGTCTCAATTACTGTTATAAAAGAACAGTTGATATATAGTTCATTTAATTGACCACGTGTACAAAAAATCTCACTAGACTATTATAAGCTAGCAAGTTACATATTGCCCTATCACACACGTAGGCTGTGATAAGCGCAGCTGTGACCCAAAAACGTCTTGTTATCACTAAATATTATTAATGTATACACATGTTTCGCAGCCTTCCTCTGTCGCATTCGGATATAGATTATTAGTTTTTACAAGCTTGTATTTAACTTGCAATGTACTCGTATGTATGTAAATATGTAAGTTCAGGTGGAATCTTACAAGTTAAACTTGACCAACGTCCCGGTTTTCGATTAAGCTGAAATTTTTCACGCATATGTATATTGCGTGACAATGCGATATTATGGTACCCTGGAGCTGATCTGATGATGGAGTCGGAAGGTGGCCACAGGAACTCCGGTACTAAACAAGATAGACCCGTCGTGTTTGGGCTCGATTTACTTGTCTTGGCTGGCACTCTGCTGCTATATGATATCCAGGATCTCAAAAGCTTGTATTTAAAAAGTTATGTTTTTATAATAATTTACTAAGCTTTCTTACTTACTCCTTTATAGGTGCTTTACAAAGTGCAGATACTAATTTACCATCTTTTGAATATGAACAACTTTTACTATTTTTACTTGTGTAGCGCTCATACCGTAGTTTGACTAGGTGTTCGTTAGCGATCATCGAAGTTAAGCAACGTTTAGCACGGTCAGCCTTTGGATGGGTGACCGCGGGTGGCATTTACAACTGAGCGCTACCGTAGTTCGGATGACACGATAAATTGTAGGTCCCAGTTGTTTTAACCGTTTAGCCATGTCAGAGACCTTCATGCGGCTTAAAAACTCTGACACCAGGGCTAGCCACCCGGTTTATACGAACTTACTTATTATTTGGCCGATGATGGTCCGATAGTAAATGTTATTCTTTCCCATGGATTTCAGTTTCAGATGTGAAATCAAAATGTCGATGTCTATACACAGGACGACGGAAATATCTTGGTACTCATCATTATGACCAACTTTTAATATGGTATTATTTACGCGTATTTTTTTTTCTGAACTAATTAGATACAACTTCTCGAATTTTCAAAATTATATAGCATATCACTTTGTGTTTTATAGGCTTATTATTATACATATGCTTTGTAATTATATTTATAGTTTATTCTATGTTTTGTAAGTTTATTTTTTGGTATATTTTTATACTTTGTAAGTCTATTCAAGTTTCGTAATTTTATTTTATATTTTGTTGTGCGATTTATGTTTTTTAAGTTTATTTTCCCACTTTGTCACCATATTAGTTCTAAACGTGAGGATCTGTAATTAGCGTTCTGTATTTGTTACGTGTATGTATTTTGTTATTGATGCTGTTGATCCTCCTATTAAATAAATAAATAAATAAATAAAATAAGTATGTACCTAAACAGATTTGTAACGCGGTTACAAAAGAAGAAAATTTTCTCGGCTCTGTATTACAGGTTGATTTTGTCGAAAGTCAATGAAATTTTTGTTACAGAACAGCTGATCTTTTTTTCGATTTTGGGGTTGGCCCCATAGTAAACGTTGGTCATATTAAATTTCATATAGGTACAGGATTACCTGCTTTTCTTGTGCTAAGCCGAAAGGAGATGATTGAGACTGTCATTATGAACAACTCTTGCTATGGGACCAACCCACAACCCAACATTTTATGCGACGTGTGCTGTGTAGGTAATTAATGTATATATAACTAGCTGCCCGTCCCGGCTTCGCCCGGGTACGATTGGCTAAAGAATACTAATTTTATAAGTATTGTGCCTATATACCTACCACGCTCAGACCCTACCACGTAATAAGTATACGTCACACACATGAACACAGTTATTTTAATACATCAGTTTTTTGTTACAATTGTGTGCCCTACCTAAGGTTTCTTCAATTCGCTAACCTAAAGAGCTGTGATGGTAAGGATGGAAGCACTGGCATCCAACGTGTTCAGGTGGTCTCGATGATCTTCGATCGCATGATAGAAGAAAGGCACAGGTTTCAGGCAGGGCAGGGGGTCAGTTTGTGTAACTCCTGGGCGCACTATCCGAAGTGGCTGGGTGGAAATGGCGATAGGAGGTCGACAGACACGCCACCCTACGTCGATGCTCGATAGTTTTCAGCTGCAAATTATTCAGGGTTTCGTTGCCTATCAGCCTCCTGGCTCGCCTATCAATCGGCTCCAGAAAATTTTATCGAAATCGGCTGAGCCATTTTTGATAAATCAACAATAATGTGAAAAATGCTACATCGATGCGTGCGAAATATTCGCGAATTATGTACACGGTTGAAGTCGGTCATGTTATTTTTTGCGAAAAATAATTATTAAACACTTGAGACATAATAAATAAATTTACATTATATGGCCTATATGAATCCATCAACCCGCACTGCGTGGTGGATATTGACCAATCACTCTTCGTCCAATCAATCAATCGTGGGTTGGCCTATATCCTGCAGTGGACTGTTAAAAAGGCTGGTATAGGTAAAGGTACCGGTATAGCGGAGAAAATAAGGTGCTACCTAGCTAGCCCAGCGGGGTGACCGGCGATCACGCAACTTTTTTCTCATAAGTACTTACATTTTCAAACTCGTGATATCTTACGAATTAAATGTATGAATTTGATTATTTAAAAATTAATGTAAAGGTATTGAAGCAGTCTTGAATATAAAGTATTTTATTTTGATAAGGATTCATACCAAGATACAAATTAAGAGCATTTTCTTGCATTTCAATTACATTTTTTAAATAAAAGAACGCTTATTGTGGCTTAACTGTAACAGTCAGAATATGTTGTTGCGACAATTTTTGTAAATAATGATGTGTCCTGCAAAGTTGTAGGACATTATTTTATTCTATCATCAATAGTTTTCAAAGGGCACGCGATGTAAAGAATATGTTAGGTAATATTTTTACACCTTGGGTTACATTATTGGGGTTTTAGTAAGGATCCCTAATTTTTTTGAAAATATATTATAGCTAATGTTACCCGGGGATAGTGTGGCTTCCCAACAGCGAAAGATTTTTTTAAATCGGTTCAGTAGTTTCAGAGCCTATTCGATGCAAACAAACAAACAATAAAATCTTTCCTCATAATAATATTGGTATAGATTAGTGTTTTTTTTATTTATAAAATCATTTTGAGAAACATTATTAATTTTATCACTGATGTTAAAGTGCAATTGCCACGTTTTGATTCATCATAATAATATTGGTATAGATTAGTGTTTTTTTATTTATAAAATCATTTTGAGAAACATTATTAATTTTATCACTGATGTTAAAGTGCAATTGCCACGTTTTGATTCATTGGAATCTAAAGTTCCCGGTAGTAGGTAAGTATTGAAGATAAAATGGTAAAATAAAAGCAAATGCTCACTTTAAACATACAACATACCTATCTGTCCTCTTATAGTGCATTAAAACATGCTTTTGAAAATGTTTAGAATTCAGCTTTTTGCAAACCAAGGTACAATAGGTACTTACTTTTTAAATTATCCATTAGTTATCAAATAATTTCGCAGTTCATGTCGACCTCGTGCCCTTTAGTTCGGAGAATTTATATCTAAATGGTTAGATACAAGAGTATAACTAGAGCAGTGTTTCCCAAACTTTGACCTGGCATGGTCCAGTAATTTTCATGCTGCCCCTTCGTGACCTACGGCAAACCTTTTTCCTACATTATACATAATTATATTAGGCAAGTACGAGAGATCATTATTCATAATTGAAATCATAACACTTCTACTGCTGGACATAGGCCTCTTATATAGATATCCTATAAAATCTGTTGGAAACAACTTGCATCCAGAACGATCCTGCGGTCTTAATAATGAATGTAGTTACAGCTATAGGTTTTACTGCGTTTGTCGGTACGTGGTCTCCACTCGAGATTTTGGTCATATTTGGTCTTATTTGAAATCCATGGGGAATGCCTGCCTAGCCTAGCTGTGGACGTCCAATTGCTGATGAATGAAAAACCTAAAGGCTAAGGACCCGATATTTACTTTTCATCAGCGTTGCCAATACCCATTATGTATTGGCAACGCTGGCATATTTTGTTAAACAAAGACCTTGCCTATATGCGAGGGAAACAGGAAAAAAAATACCCATTATGACACTAGCTGACCCGGCGAACTTCATTTCACGCAATATCTTTGTATGAGTTATTCTGATGCATAAGCATGACTATTTTTTTATACTATTGCAAAGTTTCATCTCAATCTTCATCTCAAGTTAGTAGGATTCCCCCCTGTAGGTAACATCTGCAAATCGGCAACTCTGTAACCCGGCAACGGGCCGCCACCTACCATTTGGGAAACTCTGATATAGAGCATAATGCAACCAGTATTGTAAAGGGTACAGGGCTGTGACGCGCGGTAGGTTTTTCTAATGCATATGTGCGCGCATGCGTATAAAAGCGGTGCACGCGCAACCCTTGACGTTCACACCAAGCGAGTCCATCGGAGTACTAACGCAAACATGAAGGTATGGGATTTTGATACAATAAATCAATTTTGGGGCTTACAATTTTGGAATAGATTTTTGGACTTACTCGTATATCATCTTGCCACAAAAGTTTTACGCACGGTTTAGACAATCTTTAACAGTACAAATTGCGCAGTTAAACAGTGTTTAAAGCTGGTAAAATTTGGCGCTACTTATTTTTTGTAGCACTTTGTAGTTACAGCTACCTATAGGTTTTAGAGTCAAGGTTTAAAACTTAATTGGAGGCTACTATTTGAAGAGAAATTTGATTTTCACTACTTTTTAAATTTCCCATACTTTTCTCACAGAGCAAATAAAAAAATCAAGAGGGAACGTCGTTGAACAGTCAAGTGAAGCCGGTTTTATATACATGTGTGAGTGCGTCACTGCTGCCGCCATAGTTCGACTGACAAGCCAAGGCGTAGTTTCCTTGTACGTTGATGTGTGTGTGATTGACTTTACACGGCGAAGCGTAGTTTTGGTCGGCCTCACTTGTTTATTCACAACATTCTCTCTTGATTTTTTTATTTGCTCTGTGACTTTTCTGAGAAGAAGCATTTTGAATCCCAAAAATTCGGATTAAGTTTTTTGTACTTGGTGCCTGATGTAAAGCCATGGCTAAGACACTCGGGCCTATTGCCATTAGTTTCCAAAAAAAAAAAAATTAGACTTTTTTAATGTGGCTTAACTTTGATGTCTGCTATTGTGGCTTAAAATTAATCTTCTAACAACTAACTGTATGAAAAGGATGGAACTAACTTTTTTGGAAAGGACACTCAGCAAGTTGAATTGTTAAAAATTTTGCAAATTGTGTTTTCGCAGCTAGTAAATCCCGATATATAGGTAATAAGTACCTATCACAAATTCGCTTCGTCACTTTTTCGATATTTCGATAATTATAACTACTTAGTAGAATCCCTTGGAAAATTTCCCTTGAGGACACTTAGATATTTTTGTAACGAAAGTTTTCTTTACCGACAAAATGAATACAATCTTCTTTCAAACCACGTAAAAAATTGTATAATTATCTAATTTGAACCGTATTTGCAGGCCGTATTCTTAGCAGTTGTGCTGGCGGTGTGCAGAGGAGCCCTAGGCGGCGTGGTGCCGGTAGCGGCGCCCTACGCCTACGGCCGGCCGTACGGCCTCGCCGCGCCCCTCGTCGCCAGGCCCGCGCTAGCGGCTCCCCTGGTTGCCCACGGCGCCGTCGCAGCCCCTGTCGACGAATACGACCCCAACCCTCAATACTCTTACGCGTACGATATCCAAGATGCGCTTACTGGTGAGTACGATTTTTAACCGTTGTCGTCTAAAAAGGAGAAGGTTGTCATGTCAATTCTCTGTTATATTTTTGTTCCCACGCTGCCTATTTTTTATTGTTTGTGAGCTGATTCGCGAGTCTATTAATAATATGTAGAGAAACAAATTGAAACGTTCCCGTAAGAATTTTAGTGGTTCTGTAGTTTTCAAGCAATTCCAGAAAATTCATATAAATTGCATTAAGTAAATGTTTTTCGCTATCGGTGAAAAATATAAAGAGCTTTCTGCATATCTATAAGAAGCAAGAGTTAAACGGTTAGATAGAGTTAGATATTCATTAAATATAGAAAAAAAATGGAATCAAATTGGTAGAGATTCAAAAAACCTTTGAAAGAAAAGAAAAGCTTGCCCTGCTCCTGTGGCGCATCAAAGTAGGCTTTCATCGTCATTGCGTAGACTGCCGCGTTCGTTATCTCACTTATATTTATGTACTAGCGGACCCGGCGAACTTCGTTTCGCTTTCCGTAAGAACCTTGTACAGAGTATTAGAAAACTACAAAAAAAAAATAAGCCAAATCGGTCAAGCCGTTTTCATGTTATGTCGTGACAACGGAAAACGGGTTTAATTTTTATATATATAGATGATTTGTAATTTTATAATGCAGAGCATACACTCTAATTAGGACATCGAAACATTTATCCTAAATGGCAGCTGTGCAATTGACATTGGTAAAATAAAATTGCTTCATTTACAGCACTCGCTCGCCTATCTTAGTTAATCTAGATTTAACAGCCATATTAAAATCTCGTATGTAACTAGGACACGAGCTTTATTGCCGTCATGTACCGACATATCTACATACATTTTAATAGTGTCCTTTATGCTGTACAATACCATACTTACATGGCTATCTACATCCACGGGCTTATTGAGCTTGTTGACCTTAAAACTGCCTACGATTCTTTACATTTGGGAAATATGAGTAGGTACGTGTGTAGAATGTCATTTCTAAAATAAATAAAAAATCAATCAAAGGTCAACTTTAATAAAAGTGATCTGAAGTTAGAAAAGATATCTGTACCTACGATTGTTTGCAATCCAAAATATTTGAAAGTAAGGAGTATAATAGGTACTTATTAATACATACACTCAACTCACATTATTTTGCTAGGATTACAGACATTTCAATTTCAAATTAACTACATACTCGTACTTCAGAACTTGCTATTACATATCTATCGTCACTTTACTGGCCCAACAATATGGCATGTACTGTATTGTACTGTATCTACCAACCTTTTTAATAGTCCACTGCAGGACGTAGACCTACCCACGAAAGGTAATTGGGTTATATCCACTACGGTGGCCCAGTGCGGGTTGGTGGATTCACACACGACATCGAATTTTTTCTACGGACGTATGCAGGTTACCTCACGATGTTTTCCTTCACCGAAAAGCCAGTGGTGTGAAATTCCGTACATAAATTCCAAAGAATTCATTGGTACAGGACCTAAATTTGAACCCACGACCTCACAATTGTAAGGCGGGTGTCATTACCACTAGAACACCACGACTTCACAATATGGCATATATGTACCTAAGTCTAATTTAACCTGTCATTTGATTTGTACTAATGTACTGCCAACTTCGTCTAAGCCATATAAAAATAATAAGCTAAACCAAGCTACAAGTGTAGTTGAATAAATATGTCTTCAAACTAGACCAAACTTCCAGAACAAAATGACATTACCCTCAACGTTCTCCAGGTGACTCCAAGAGCCAGCAAGAGAGCCGATCCGGCGACGTGGTCCAGGGATCCTACTCACTGGTCGAGCCCGACGGCACGAGGCGTGTGGTGGAATACACCGCCGACCCCCACAACGGCTTCAACGCCGTCGTTCACAAGGAACCAGTAGGTGCCGCAGTCGTGAAGGCCGTGGCTCCTGTCCACGCCGCTCCATTTTACCACTAGTCCCTTAAATCACTTTTTTACTAGTCACGTCAAAATGTTCTAACAGTTGCAAGGAAGGTCTCTAGAGAAGTTTTTTCTATAGTCATTTCCTTACAGACCTTTCCCTTTATGCTTGTGGGAGTTTTGCCTATGAAGTGTGGGGTGAGAGAAACTTTGACTGTGACTTGTAAGAAGTGAACTTACTATCTAATCCAGTGCGATCATTTTGTTTAGAGGAAAATTTAATTTGATAAGGACGAGCTGAAGAGAAAGATTTTTAAGATTCATTTTGAAAGGAAAATATTTTTTTTTCTAAGAAAGGAATTGTGCAGAGCTAATCATATAAGCCGCCATATAAAGTGCTTCTTTTCGAGTATTATCGTGTTGAAATAGTTTATCTTTTTGCGATATTCTAATTCAACACGACAATAAATCTAAAGTTGTTCGACAGTGTTGAAACTAGAACAAGATCACGTCATTTGGATCTCAAATTAAACCAATACTAATGGTTGAGAGTAAAGTAGCCTACCAAGATTGGAAGTTTGTTTTCTATCTCGAACTGGCTTTATTGAAAGTGTTATTTATTCTGGGACCTTATAGGAACTGTGGTTAATTCTGTGGTCTAGGCTGAACAGGATTTTGAAAGCACTGGACTAGATTAGACACGCGCCTCCGTAGTGACCTGAACCGTATTACGATAATGTTATTTATGTACATGTAAAGTATTGTTAGTTAAGTGTTATAGCTGAGGTAATAAATAAGAGGAATCGAAGTGATTTGTTTTATTCGATGTAGTGGCCGTACTTATTGATAGAGTTGATAGATATGTCGAGTAATTTGCATTGACCTAGATAAAAAGGATCTAATTTTAATGGACTGGCTTGCGCTATACGACTATCCATATGTAGCGCTAGTTTCTTTCAGTTTTTTCACCTTGGGAGTGCATTGTTTTTGAAAACAAGGCATTTTTTTATACTTTAGCTCTAGCATCGATAAAATTTGTCTCAATAATTGTCTCAAGCGAAAGTAATACGCATCAGAATGCCAAAAGGTTGTACATCTCAATAACATCACTAAGTAAGTAAGTTCGTATAGGCCAGGTGGCTAGCCCTGGCGTCAGAGTTTTTAGACCGCCTGAAGGTCTCTGGAATGGTTAAACGGTTAAAATAACCAGGATCTACAATTTAACGTGTCATCCGAGCCACGGTAGCACTCAGTTGGAAAATGCCACCCGCGGTCACCCATCCAATTACTGACCGCGCGCAACATTGCTTAATACCGTTGAATAAATCGCCAACAGAAAATTATAAAATATCCTAGTAAAACAGATATCCTGTTTCTAAATTCTTTCTTGCAATCAAATATTTTTTAACAATGTGCTAAATTAAGATCAAGTACCCAAATAGCATTTTTCTAAAATCTAAAATTCTCAAAGGGATTCGGAAAAAAAAATATTTGACTCAGTTTAATATTTTATTACTAATGTAATTAAGGAGTACCGAGTGGTGAATTTAATAAGGCACCTAGACAAACTGAAAGGTTTTTTGGTGTTTTTACATGTATATGTATATTGTTAATGAGTGAGTTGCAAAAAATTAAAAAAAAATAGCTTATAAGGTCACAAGTAGATTGTCCTCTGGACAAATGGACACCACGCGACCTTGGCGAATCACCAAAACACCAAGTGGAAGCACTTTACATCAAGCGTGCCAGCAACCTTAATTTGACAAACCCCTAATAAAAAATTGACTTTATAATTACTTTTAGTGCCTATAAATGGTAACAGCTTACGAAGACATATCATTACAGTGCACCGAGTCAGTCGGTACTAAATTAATAATTTATTAGCCTATGATTTGGCATTGTAGGCTGTATTTATAATAAGATCTAGTAATGCTTTAATAATGGCACATGTGAATGTATGTCAGCCACGCCTAGTTATTATATGACGCCTGCGCTTGCGCTGCTTCGTTTATTTCACAGGCTATATAACATATCGCTTTGTATAGGTAGTGCACAAACTTTTGAAGCTTTATAATTAATATACGAAGGATATAAAGTTCAAGGACTTTCAGAGACACATAAAATATGTATGCATAATTGCATATTCTATATATTTATTTATAATTTTTTTTTATTTCATATATATTCATATTCGTTATAAACAAAGTTTACTATTTTTTATATAATTGCGAAAAAAGTCAGCTTTTCAACAAATAACAGAGTTTGTGAAGCTTTTTAGATTTGCATAAAATGATATTATTTGCTAAATATGTACTACCTAACAATCTTTTTCAATATAATCTACTTACGAGTACTTACTATGTTGGCGTACCCAAATTGTGTCCTGACCTCCGATACTATTTGTCAGACTCTGTCTTGGACAACTTCCTGCCCGACGTCAAGCCCGAGCTCGCGATGATCTTTTCCTACTTCATCTTTCCATCCTTTGCGGAACGGCCGACGGGACTTCGGCCTTTCGGTCCCAAGTTCAGATGGAATGCAATCTACCAAGCATAGACAATGTACTGAACTGTACCAGCCTTTTTAATTGTCCACTGCAGGACGTAGGCCTACCCACGCAGGGTGATTGGGCCATATCCACCACGCTGGCCCAGTGCGGGTTGGTGGATTCACATACGCCATCGAATTTCTTCTACGGACGTATGCAGGTTGCCTCACGATGTTTTCCTTCACCGAAAAGCCAGTGGTGTGAAATTCCGTATATAAATTGCAAGGAATTCATTGGTACAGGCCTGGGATTTGAAATCACGACCCAAGATTGTAAGGCGAGTGTCATTACCACTAGACCTCCATGGCTTACCATGGCATAACAATAAAATTTAATAATTATGTTTAGTGCTATCAAAAGTCTTCAAAATTGAACTCATATAGAACTAGCTAAAATATACAACGCAAAGATACGTACACGCATCCCCGCATGGCGCAATGCGCAAGACGTTGTTTCCTAATCTAGATCAGTGCCAAAAATTAGCGGCCTGCGCCGATCGCCGACCGGTCTGCAAATGTCAATTGTACTTGCGGCAAGGCTTGCGACTCAGCCGCGTGTCGAGGCTAAGATCTTAGAGTGCGGTTCCACTGAAAAACCAGCGCAACATTTTTGCAACATTTGAAAATACGTGCCTGGAGATACTCCCACAGTGAGCGAATTTGACATTTTTTAATTGGTCTGTAATTAAAGTTTGATTTGTTGCTATCCTCAAAAAGACTTCAACGCGCTCTAAGTTTACGTGATACTTATTTTTTAAACAAAAAGAAGAAAATGTAGTTTTGGGACATGATTTTAATATCAATGTCGCAAAAAAGTTGTACAATACAAAAATAAAAGTCCTGAAGATCAGTGCCATAATTACTTTTCGCAAAAATTTGGCAAAACCGACTTCCATCGCGTACAAAATTTGAACAGTTCGCTCCAATTGATGTATTCAATTTTTCATTTTTTATTAATTTTTCAAAACCGGCTGCACTGAGTTCGATAAAATTTAAATTAGACTACCTCAGAAGTATACCCCTTTGAACCAAAAAATTTTTTTTTTTTGATTCGGATCAATATCATCGAAAACATCACATAGAACTTATTGGAAGTTGGTTAAAAAATTAGCCGCCTACAGCTATCACCGACTGATCGTCCAACCAATTGTACTTTCGAGCAAGACTGCATCGTTAAGAAATAGGAAAGAAAAGTGGTGCAAGTGGATGCTAAGATATTACAGCATATTAGTCTGTTTGCCACATTTGAAACAACATGAAAAAAACCCCAGGGGGGAATTGAGTAATAGATGTTTTTAGTCCGGAAAGCGCTGTCTCTCCCAGAATAGTAGATTGTATCATATGGGAGCAAAATAACATTTATACGGCGAGGGCGCTTTTTTGAATCCAGAGCGAAGTAAGGGATTCTTTAGTAGAATCCTGAACGTAGCGAGGGATTCTAAGTACGTCGCCCGAGCCAAAAATATATTTTGCGCCCGAGTGGTACACTCTACTTTTCATTACCTCTATGAGAAAATAAAAGCGCCTCATATTTTATCGTAATATTATTATTTAATGAAACGTAGAGTAATAAATACATTTAAATTAAACGGTATCTAATAATAAAAAAATGAAAACTTATATTTAAATTTTTTTCATTAATTTTCTTGGCGCTGAACACTAACAGTACAAATACTTCCAAATTCAAAAAGTGCGCGGCAAAGATCATTTCGTCGCACTTATAAAGTTTCTTATAGAAAACACCACCTTTGGGCGCACTTAAAGGCGAACCAAGTAGTCCTTTTCGAATAGATGTGATAAAAAAACATTTTTGTGACGTGTGTGTAACATTTTACAGGCCACAGTTAGAAACTCTGGTGGAACCGCGCTGTTATGAGTATAAATATAACGTGTTAGATGGTGAAAATACTAGGTGTTTCTCTAGACGTCAGAAGTGCTATAGGATATCATTGTATTTCACGTTCGTCACTCTCATCAACTTTTACTCGACATGAAAAAAATAGCTGTTTCTTACAAAAAGTTCAGCATATTATAGGAATTATAGGAACTAAAAACGTGGAGCGCGTTGAAATCTTTTCAAGAGATTTTTAGGCACATACGATTATTTTTATTTTGTTATGTGACATTACCTCTCTATTGGATTTAATTCGTTGTATTGGATCAATATTATTTATTTTATTTCCATACAGTACAATATTTTACTTTCACACAATAGCCAAATGTTAAGTAGAATATTACGTATAGATTTCGTCTGGCGCAGCAAATCAGAAAATATTTTTTTTTTATTAGTTGTGATGACCGGTTACATACAAGTTGTTTTACAAGCTTTTATTTAACTTGCAATGGATGTACCTATGTATGTATGTAAGTTCGGGTGGAATCTTGCAAGTTTAATTTGACCAACAACCCGGTTACCGATTGAGCTGAAATTTTGCAGGCATATGTATATCCGTGACAGTGCAATAATTTGATACCATGGAGCTGATCTTATGATGGAGTCGGAAGGTGGCCATGGGAACTCCTGTACATAACAAGATACACCCGTCGTGTTTGGGCTCGTTTTACTTGTCTTGGCTAGCAGCCTCTGTTGCTACATGGTATCCAGAATCTCAAAAGCTTGTATTTAAAAAGCTATATTTTTATAATAATTTGTTGATAGTTTGGTTCAAACATAGAACTATAACTAATTGATATGCATTGATTTTATATCAACCTATAGACTTTGAAATAGTTATAGGTACATAAGTAATTAAGTAATATCCTTCCACGCATGACCTTGTATTACTTATATCGGTTGGTTATATTACTTCAAAGTTCTTATCTGTTTCTAATAGAGTTTGCAAAAAAGATCACCATACCACAGTTAACATGCCAATTGGTGTAGGATGATTATCCAACTAATATTATAAACGTAAATGTTTGTGAATTTGTATGGGAATTTGAATTTTACGCGAAAACTACTGAACGGATTTAGATGAAACTTTGCAATAACAAGATTTATACGTCAGAGCAAATAAAAAAATCAAGAGAGAACGTCGTTGAACAGTCAAGTGAAGCCGGTTTTTTTACACATGTGGTGAGTGCGTCGGTGTTGCGTCACCATAGTTCGACTGACAAGTCAAGGCGTAGTTTCCTTGTACGTGCATGTGTGTGTAATCGTGTCTGTACACGGCAAAGCATAGTTTTGCCGGGTTCACTTGTTTGTTTCTCAACATTCTGTCTTAATTTTTTATTTGGTCTGAGGTTTATACATCAGAATTGGCTAAACTTGACTAGACTAGACTAGACTTGACTAAGACGCAGCTGCAAAGTCTTGAGCATCGTCGCAAGATAGCGTGTTTGTCGGCCTTTTACCGGATACACTTCGGAGAGTGCGCCCAGGAGTTGCACAATCTGGTCCCCCCTGCCCCTTTCTTCTATCATGCGGCTAGACGGACGCGACCAAAGCGCCACCCTTCTATGGTGGACATTCCAAGCGTTTCGAATCCTCATTCCTCATACGAACAGCCGGAATGTGGAACGCTTTGCCTGGGTCTGTCTTCCCGTTAAAGTACAACGTGGATGTCTTCAAATCCCGAGTAAATAGGTATCTTCTAGGTAAGCGCGCTACACCCTAGACCGCACATCTGCTTAACATCAGGCAGTGTGTAGTCAAACGCGAACCTATTCGAAATAAATAAAAAAATAATAATAACACAGAGGTTATAATTTATTAAGATATTGCGTAAAACAAAGTTCGCTGGGTCAGATAGTCTCCCAAAAGGCTGCGTTTCTACGTGCTCTCTCTCGTGCGAGGGATGTAAACATCGCTTCATTTACCTCATCTCGCCCTATTAGCAAGTCGTTTCCACAGGAACTGAGCTGAGGCTAGGTAAATGAAGGGATTTCATTGGTTCTTACACTCACCCGTCACTACTCATCCTCACATGTGGAAACGCATCTTAAGTTTAACAGACAAGCAATCCTACTTCCTACTAATATTATAAACGTGAAAGTTTGTGAGGATGGATGGATGATGATGGATGGATGGATGTATGGATGTTTGTTACTCTTTCACGCAAAAACTACTGAACGGATTGAGATGAAACTTTGAAATAATATAGCTTATATATCAGAATAACACATAGGCTATAAATTATAATGATATTGCGTCAAAAACAAAATATCATGCGGGCGAAGCCGCGGGTAAAAACTAGTATATGTATAAGGTTTTACTTGAAGTGGCAAAACGATAAATAGGTTGTTCATTTATGCTAGTTTTGAACATTATGTACACCTATAGGTATAATTCGTAATGAGGTATCCTACTAATATTATAAACGCGATCGAATCCACAGATATCTGTAAAAATCATGTAAAAATAGTCAAATTTGAGTCGAATCGAACAACCGTCAAATCGTTTTTATTTTTTTTCCTTTTCCACCTTCTTTACTAAGGATGGTAAGGTAGGGTTTTGAAAGACGGAAAGTGACATAGTCTACTTTTTATCCCGGATAAATAAAGGGTTCCCATGGGATAGCACAAAAATCAAAATATCATGTGGGCAAAGCCGCGGGTAAAAACTAGTCTAATAATAAAAATGCTAATAGTTAACAGGTTCCATTGTTTGATTGCATTGAATTTGTCGTTTCAAAACAGTTTGTATTATAATATTAGTCATCGACATGAGCTTTTTTACTGACAAGCTTGGGCAGAGCTGCTGTAAAGCTTGTGCTACACTGCCTACACTATAATAACATCAAACCAGTTCATTGCAAAAAAGTGCAAAAATAAAACAGACATTTTTATGTTGATTTCTGTAATGTTGAAGAATTCAACTACGCTAAAATTAGGGGCAGCAGCAAAACAAAAAATAATTATTTAAAACTATTTATTTTTATAAATTTAGATTTTTTTTAAATGACAAAAATATGCTCTCTTTAACCCTAATTTAGTTGTAAACCATTATTTAGTTAGAGCTTGAAACAAAGCCTTCTCGATGCTAACAGATGATATCCTGTAAAAAAATAAACTTAGTTAAGCTTGATTTACCGGTCGAGTAAAAGATTAACTACTTAACTGATACTGATAATAAGCTGAAGCCGTAGTGGTCTAGTGGTAATGACACCGGCCTTACAATTGTGAGGTCGTGGGACCACTGGCTTTTCGGTGAAGGAAAAACATCGTATACATCAGTAGAAGAAATTCGATGGCGTATGTGAATCCACCAACCCGCACTGGGCCAACGTGGTGTATATGGCCCAATCACCCGTCGTGGGTAGGCCTACGTCCTGCAAATGCTGGTACAGTAGGTACAGTACAGCATAGTAGGTACTGATAACAGTGATGATAACAAAGGCGACAAAGCTATACTCGTTAATTTGTATCACTCGCTTCTCCTGCCATAGTACAACGCAACCTAAAAACTAAAAATACCTGCATACAATAAATCACAAACTAGTAGGTGTATTTGCAATTCAAAACGATGTTCGTGTCAAGTCGTGAAGATCCCCGCGTGCTGTGAAGCAACAGCGTAGTATCTGTGTAACATCTTCAAGTCACCATTCATACAGTGAAGATGATGAATGAACCCTCGGATGACTCATTGGCATTGACTTTTATTGAAATTAACGGCACGGCGTGATATATGATACTGAGTATGATACTGCTGTTTTGTTTTGTATTGGGATAGTGAAGTTATTGAAGCGTGAAGGTGTTGTTTGATTTTGCGGATAATATGTAGGCAATTTAAAGTTACTTTAACCAAAATGACTTGAACGGGTAGCTTGGAATGAGAATAAGATAAATGATAAATGCATAGAGCATGCATTTATATTTCAAATTTAAAAAAAAAATACCTTTTTAAACATACTGAATTGAGTTATTTAAAAAGTCAGGAGTAAACACTTGGTGACATTATATCAGCTTTTACTGCGGATCATAGGCCTCCCATATAGATTTCCAATAAGATTTGTCGAAAAAGCTTGCGCTTTGTCTATCTTATCGATTGACATTTTCTTCTACACTCGCTGGTAAAAAAAGTAAAAGTATGTTCGTATATATTCATGTTCATATTCATTTATTCGTCAAACAAAAACTAATTTAATATATTGTAAATCATAATAGTTAGTAATTGGTTCAATTAAATAATTAATAACAACCAAAAAACAATAATTAATAACAATGTGTAGTGTCAAAAATAAATTAAATAGTATCAATAAATTAATTTCGAATACTTACATACAATCACCAACACATATAGGCCGGGTTGCTAGCCCTGGTGTCAGGGTTTACATGGTCTCTAATTACCCTATTACAAGGTCGCTGTTGCTAATCTGCTGAATTTTGTTAATAAGTCTATGTTGCATTCAGTATTTACTCCGAGCATTAGTCCTTTGATAACATTTTATTGCTTAAAATGTAAAGTCACATGCGTTGGTAAAATAAAAAACAGCCGCTTTTTGACCGACATAACGGAGGAGGTACTCAATTCGACGCGCATTTATATTTTTTATGTGTATATTATATCCACGCATAACTTTTTAGGAATTAGTTTCAATAATTCTTTTTTTATTGGAGAGAATATACCTTTTTTTTTAGGGGGGGGGGAATCTTTTACAGATACCCAGCTATTTTGGGGTGCAACTGGGTTATGTCTTAACTACTAAAACCCCCTCAGTAGCCGCCTTTATGCTTTTTAGACGACACTGGGATCTCCATTGGAACACACCAGTGCCTTCTGGCATGTAAGTTTACGTCCCAACACGATACATGCCTGATTAACACGGTGCTGAATTAGCCATGCCGTTGTCTCCTCCGGACTCGTTTGGGTGAACTCATCCCCAAAATGCGACCACTCTCGAGAGAATATACCTACTTCGATATTGGTTTTGTTTCAATTTTATTGAAATCGGCTTAGCCATTTTTGATAAATCAACAATAATGTGAAAAGTGCTACATATGCGTGCGAAATATTCGCGAATTCTGTACACGGTTGAAGTCGTCATGCCATTTTTTGCGAAAAATAATTAATATAAACAAGAAGCATTGTAAAAGTTCAATGACCAAGCGATTTAATCCATTATGAGACCAATTAGGCAACAACGCCGAGTGTGAGCGAGGTGAGGCAGGCCTTCTAGTGCTTGAGTGCGCTTGGAACGAGACATTCTCTACATATGAAATTATCACTTCACGCTTTTCCGGATTTGATACAAACACCAGTAGTAGCATGTTCAAGTGACAGTCTCGAAATAATCGAAAAAAATAGTGGCATTTAATGCTGTACTAGTTTTACCTGCGGCTTTCTTTTCCTAATTTCATTACTGTATAAAAAGTAGCTTTTGACACTTTTCATACATTTGAGTATATTCTTGCAAAAAATCAAGTTGATTCGTCTCTGCGTTGCTGGGAGAAAGACTAACATACAAGCTAACACACGCATACACACCACACACACACACACACACACATACACACCACACACACACACGCGCGCGCACACGCACTTCTGGATATATTATATGAGTAAAAAAATAAAGATATTGATGGGTGTTTCCCACTGGTCAGATTGATGGTTAGACTAGTCTAGACAACGGGAAGGTCAAGGCACAAGCCGCCCAAGCATACAACATTAATGGCAGTTGGGGTCAAACTTTCTCGTCTGGGGACTACATACTGGCAAGAGCGGAGTAAAATTTATACTAGCTTGACGCCCCTAAGAATATACTGGAAGCAAGCGGCTTTAATAGGTCCTCGCTGTGATTCTATTGATTATAAACTTATATTAAACATTCTGAAAAAACTCAATTGGATTTCTCATGTCAATGATAAGAAAGGCTTATGGGCATCCGAAACACCCTCCAATGAAAATGGTGATAATTATTACGGCTAGAACACTCATCCCTACAGAGTTATTCCCCCTGGTTGGGATAAGTGAACTTCTTGTAGATTTAGTTCTACCAGTAGTGATACGTGCATTGGCCATTTGTGTAGTGCACTTATCCCATCGAGCTATTTCCTCTGGTAATGATAGGTGCACTGCCCATTTTTACTATTTTCTACTATTCATATATATTGTTACTAATCGAATACGATTCTAAGGAACTTTGGTTTTATTAATTTATTGAAAAAATAAATTTCTGAAATGATGAATTTTCGTTACCTACATAACTTTTTTTCAAGCAATTGTCAAAAATTCTAAGCGAAAATTAAGGGAAACAAAAGAACTAAATAATCAACTTAAAAAATATCATATCATAATACCTTTGAAAGCCTTGAAAAGCTTAACATTACTCGATATTACAAAATGTGACTAATTCCAAGATGATGTGCGCGTTGAAGTCTTTTGTTAGACAGAAAATACATGTTACTTCATGTCCGAAATAAATAAAGGTTATTCTTCTTAAAGTACATTTTTCATTATTTTCTGACGTTCTGATTTTCAATATATCAAAAACGTATTTTAACTTCCGTAGGTGAGTATGTGTGTATATTTCTTAATATCTTCGTGAATTTCTAAACAGGTTAAGAGGATTCTGAATCGACCAGTGTTTTCGCGTTTTCTGTAGAACATCGAAAAAATTCGCGGTAGGTACATTTGTAAATTTATGTTCCGGAAGAAAACTCTTTTCACCAATGATTTTCACCCCTAAAAATTTATTGCAACGAAATGTTTTTAAGAAAAATTGCACGTTCGTACGTGTCTTATTTTTTTCAGAAAAGTTTTTAGCTTATGTACCTATACTTTTTAGCCGAAATTTTGCGGAAGTATGTAACATACAAACAACTTGGACGTTTATGTAATACATCCATGGTTATGACTTTCTGGAGGATTGTAACGTTAAAGTCATTTAAAAATCATTTCTGACCCATTTTTGTTTAATTAAAAGACGGTTGCTGAATTGCTAAATTTTAATTTTGTCTTAAACTTAAGCGCTGCTTTAATTCGCTGATAAGCTATGATTATTTCAATTAAATGAATTAGTAGCTCGAGTACCCACGAGTTATCTTCAGACCTTCATCGGTTTTGTTACATGTGTAGTTCGGAATAAGATAAGATAACGTTTATTTTGCTCAAAACGTTACAGGTTTTGGAGTAAGTAAATCTTGATGTTGCTTAAAGTAGTGTTAGTAGTAGCAGTGGAATATTAGTTATTTAGATGTTATGCCTGTTTTAGTTATTAAAAGTACTTGGCCAGAAACAAGATCAATGATTTCGAATAATAAAAAACTCTATGGTAAGAGTTCTATGGGATTTTGAGAGCATTTTACAATTAGTGCATAAAAAAATGTAATTACGTACATACATATACCACCATAGAACACTACAATAGAAATTTAAGCCCCTACCTAGGTACCATCCAAAATTTTGGACAACATCAGATCAAAAACCCTGCACAATGCTGTAGCAGCTTTACGTTTGTTACTGAAATTTTATGATCAATCTCATGAATTGCTATTGACCGAATAATATACATAAGTCGACGATTGTGAAGTTAGTTACAGCAATATCCAATTAAAACTCAGCTGAATGTGAGCTTCAGTCAGGATTGGATATTGCGCAGCTTGTAGCTAACTTTACATCCGCCAACTTATATGATTCGACCTTTACCCTCATCTTTCAGACTTTTCTATCTATACCAGCACCAGTACAGAGGAGTTGATTTTTTCGATGGAAATAGTTTAAAGGTTGAAAAGTGTCATCATAAGTGTTCAACCTGGAAAAATATCAGGTTCCTATGGAATAAAACAAAACCTATAATATCACGCGTACGAGGCCGCGAGTAAAAGCTAGTTCCTTAATATAAATGATAAAAAGGTGGAAAGCAAATAGTTTGAATCATTACGCGGCAGCAAGGAGCAAGGGAACGTTCTAGTGAATGCACAAGCGTGTATAAATACAGGGCTCGCGCGCTGCACTCGCTGTTTTCCACCGTCCTATTGTTGTGAGCTGACGACATGATTAGGGTAAATACAGTACTTTATTTATTATAATTTTAATATCTGATATCTCTTATTTATTTCATAAGTCACTGTGTTTCTATGTCCCGGTCCATTGATAAAGGCAAAGGGGGCAAACTCCAACTCCTGTTAGTTCGTACTCAACTACTTTTTGACCGACGAACCACCGGAGGAGGTATACAATTCGACGCGTATTTATATTTTTTTATGTATAACCACGCATAACTTTTTTCGTAGTAATTCTATTTCAATAATTCTTTTTTTATTTTTACTTTGAAATTAGTCCCATTTAAATTTTATCGAAATCGGCTGAGCCATTTTTGATAAATCAACAATAATGTGAAAAATGCTCCATTGATCCGTGCGAAATATTCGCGAATTCTGTACACGGGTGAAGTCGGTCATGCTAGTTTTTGCAAAACATAATCTTGTTACAAAACAATCATGATTAATTGTTTATTGATCTAAATTATTTTCAGTGTGAAAGCGTAGGTGTTGGTTTGATTTTTATTATCGTTATCATCATCATCACATGTTTTCTTAATAATTCGTATTGTCTCCTATTAGATATGTGTATATTACGTAGGTATCCTCTATAAATTTTCAATTGGACCGGTTGACTCTTTGCTTCACCGGATCCTGCGATCTGTTCACTTCGTCACTACTATCATAGCTATATGATACTCGTATACCTACGATACCTCCAGCAGAGTGATCGTGTATGAAAACGTGCCCATAGTAAATTTTTTATGAAATTTGCGTGGTAAATATTTGTTGCTTTTTCCAACAATATAAATTAAACTCAACTAAACAAAATTACTAAGAACATTGTATGTACCTATCTATATGTATGTTGATATCAAGGCCCAGGACCGGCCCATTTTCGTGAACCTATATTACGAACCTATTTAACCCATAAGCGTAACCGGGTTTCAGTTTTGGGGGCGATTTAAACGAGCCAGCTAGCGCGGAAAACTTTGAGACGTTTTTGTCAACTGGCACGGGACACATGGCAAAGGGACAAATTGTCTTTCCACCATTACATTCCTTCGAACTGGAAATGAAGCATAGAATAAGAACTATACTCTATAAAATTTAACTTGATCTCTGCGACAGCTGTCAGAAAAATCACGCCTATTAAGTCCTGAATTTCTTAATAGTACAGACAGTACCTGTCAATGTCATACTTTATGGGCATGCCGATTAGTGATGGGCGACGAATGATCGTGACCACAGAGTTTTAGATAGAGTTTTAATTAAAATATCGATAGTTTGTACTGTACTGTACCAGCCTTTTTTAATAGTCCACTGCAAGACGTAGGCCTACCCACGAAGGGTGATCGATAGTTTATACTGACGATATTTTAAATAAAACTTAATTTATCATTAATTTTATTGTATTTTTTAATATCATAACATTTTTTACATGTGTATTTAAATTAAACCCAAATATGTTACATTAGCATGGATAATAGTGAAAAGCGTCGATAAATAATAGTATTTACATTATTAAGAGTTTTTAATTAATATCATAACAAATATTTACATGTGTACATACTTGATCTTAAATAATAGTAAGTAAATAAAATCCAATTTCTCTCCTTCAACTACTCATTCGATTTCATTACAACATTGTTTGAAAATCGATTTTTTCTACCACTATCTCAACTCTAAAAATGTCAATCTTTTATGTTATTGTCACTGTCGCAGAGATCAAGTTAAATTTTGTAGAGTATAAAGTAATGCTTTTGAGAAATCAAGTATGGATTGACAATGACAACTGACATTAAAGGTGGACAAAATTGTTTTCTCCCTTTGCCATGCTACTCGTGCTGAAGTATATTTATATTTAGGGGCTTATAAAATTACTAGGTCTATTGGAAACATTTTTGTAATCTAGATTTCCTATAGCCTAGGAAACACAAAACAACCGTAATCTATATCTCCGATCTCGGTCGTGTGTCAGTCACCGGCCGCCGCTGTACAACTTCCTTTCTACTGTCGGTATATTTATTGCAATAAATCCGCTCTACAGCTTGATTTTATCTCTAAGGTCAAGATAAATTAATTTGCATATTATTTGTAATAAATCAATTAGGTTTACTTAATATCCTATAGAAATATAGTCTTGGAAGATAACTTGATTACAATGTTAAATTCAACTAGAGGACACTGATAGGTACTTAAATCAAACGGTTTTATGGTGATGGGGATAAATTGTTAGAAATTATGTGTACCATAAAAAGCCGTGGTGGTCTAGAGGTAGCGACACCCGCCTAACAATCGTGTGGTCGTGGGTTCAAATCACCGGTTTCGTACCAATGAGTTCTTTGGAATTTATCTACGGAAATTCACACCACTGGCTTTTCGGAGAAGGAAAACTTCGTGAGGCAACCTGCATACGTCCGTAGAAGAAATTCGATGGCGTATGTGAATCGACCAACTTGCACTGGGCCAGCGTGGTGGGTATAGCCCAATCGCCCTTCATGGGTAGGCCTATGTCCTGCAGTGGACTATTAAAAAGGCTGGTACAGTACAGTACATGTATACCATTGTAAACAATGAACTCAAAAAAACTTCGTAGTTCAAACGTAGGTAGGTACTCTTGTATTGTATATCACATTTTATGTACTATAACATGTAGTACTTTAAAGCTTTGACAGCGAATCACCGCTAAGTTATTTTGGTATTCACATAAGCACCTATATTAATTTTAATAATGTTTTATTTTTAAAAGCTTTTATTTAACTTGTTATTATACTTAATACTACTGTGAACCTTCAGTACATAAATAACCCTTCATCATTCATCATCGTTTATTCTCTAATCACGTCAGTGTTTCTGCCTTTTCTCATTCGCTTCACATATTTACCAGATGACAGACTAAAACCTGTTCTGTTAAATTTTCCAGGCATCACTACTCCTCTGCTCCGTGCCAGCGGTGCTGGCCATCATCGTCACTGATGCTCCGCCTTCAGAATCTGACTACAAATACTCGTACACCATCGAAGACCCGTCTACTGGAGACAGCAAGAGCCAGCACGAAGTCCGGAGAGGCGACGTCGTGAGCGGCGCGTACTCCGTCGTCGGACCAGACGGCACCAAGCGCACTGTGCAGTACACTGCTGACTCTATTCACGGGTTCAAAGCCGTAGTAAGCGAAGAACCTTCTGAAATACAGCCAAAATACGCTCCTGAACCCATCAACCCACCACAAGAGCTGCCAAAATACACCAGACTCGTACAAAAGCCAATTCCCTACTTAGTAGAGAAGATACCTCTACCATACGAATATGCGAAACACGATGATATTATCTTATTTACGCCGGCAAATGAAATACATTCCTATAATGATAAGCTTAATCTTGAACACGGAAAGTATTTCGAGCCAGCTGATAAATGAAAGTCAATCAGTTTTCTATAAATAGATAGTATTAAAGTCATAGAAAAAATGTATGAAAATTGGTAGTCAATAAAAAAAATGTGATATTAGTTAAGAATTTTAGATTAATAATAAAATACTGTAGTCAAATATATTTATAGAAATAATAGAAAAATAAAATAAAACATATATAATTATGTACGTATTAGTGTACGAATGTCCACATTTTTACATCCAATATTTAATAATCCAATGATTATGAATGATGATTATGATTATTGCATATTGGATGAAAAAATGCGGACATATGTCTATTCTGAATGCGTAATAATTTGCTTGTTTATCTATGCGTTTCTGTTCTCCTAATGCTTAATGATGACAAAGACCTCCCCTGGAGTTTTCCACTTTTGAAAAACTTAAAGGTGATAAAAATATTTTAAACAATTACATAACCCATAACCATAATAACTGTTATCACTCCCATATACCTACAGTACATTATTTAGGAAGTCATTAATTCATTTCCGTCAATACTTTTTGTGATAATCACTCACGGTTCAATTTTTATTATTATTTTACGGCTAAGCAATAAAATTGTACTACACTCAAAGAAAAAAAAACTATAAATTAATTATTTTGTTGTAAATAACGTATGTTAACGTATAGTTCCGGGGAGTTGGTATATAATCTCGTCCAAGGTCAAGATAATTGGGTTAAAGCGTTTGTCTGCTTGGCCTAGAGACGACTGACCATTGGTTTGCTTCACAGTTAAAGTAGAACCAGTTTTAACTAGAACCACCATATGTTTAATATTTAGTTTTATTTTGTTGGTTCAAATAAGTTTTATTACTACGGTTACTTTTATGTGTAAATTGAATTGGAGGATATGATGTAATGATATGCATACCTACTTGCTACAATTTTACTCTACATTATAAAGATTAATAAATAAATGTGATAGAAATATTAGGTAGTTTAAAAATGAATTGTAAATGAATATCACTAGATGAAATATTATGCTAAGCGGCTCTCGCCACCGAACTTTTTCAGGATGAAATTAGCCCGAAACAACCGATTTACTCACTTTAACTGTAAATAATGCTAAATTATAAGAATATGTTAGTTTCCTACTTCAGAGGTTTATTTTGGTCGATATAAAGAACATAATATCAAAGCGACGCTCCCGGTAGAGTTCAAACCAGTCGCAACCACATCGCTTAGATCGCTTAGGCTCCTTCATCTGCGTTCACATGTAATCCAGGTTCCAGGTGGCCGTCTACTGGGTGTCAATGACAGTATAAAATATTTGTACCTAGTATTTTGTATTGTTTTCAAATGTAAAGCTAAGAATTTTCAAGTGTACCTAAACTTGTATGAATTTGTGTTGATTGAAGTAGCCGTGGTGGTCAAGAGGTAGTGACACCCGCCTTACAATCGTGACATCGTGGGTTCAAATCCCCGGTCCCGTACCAATGAGTTCTTTGGAATTTATGTACTGAATTTCACACCACTGGCTTTTCGGTGAAGGAAAACATCGTGAGGCAACCTGCATACGTCTGTAGAAGAAATTCGATGGCGTATGTGAATCCACAAACCCGCACTGGGCCAGCGTGGAGGATATGGCCCAATCACCCTTCGTGGGTAGGCCTATGTCCTGCAGTGGACTATTAAAAAGGCTGGTACAGTACAGAAATAACGTGTAAAAATAAAACATTATCATATATCATCCATCAGCCATAGAATGTCCTCTGCTGGACATAGGCCTCCCCTATAGATCAATAAGACCGGTTAGAAGCTGCTCGCTTCCAGCGCAAACCTGCGGTCTTGATGAGGTCATCCATCCACCTTGTGGGTGGACGCCCTACGCTGCGCTTGCCGGTACGTGGTCTCCACTCGAGAACTTTTCGACCCCATCGGTCATCATCAGTATTATGTATTGTTTTCAAATGTAGAGCTAAGAGTTTTCAAGTGTAAACTTGAATGAATTTGTGTTGATCAAAGTAGAGTGTAAAAAATAAAAATCAAATGTAATCTATGAAGATATTCTTTAGTCAATATAACATACGCACGGCACATGGATTATAGTGGCGCCACCGGGCAGAGTTCGAACCAGTAGCCGCAGCCACACCGCTTGGGCTCGTTCATGTGGAGCCACATGTACTCGAGGTGGCCGTCCGAGGGGTAGCAGTGGCACGCTATGATGCGGGACGTGTTCGAGCTGGGGATCAGGTTCGGACGCTCGCGGGTGCCCGGCCCTGCCAACACATATTTCGACCGTTTATTTTTTATCACTACATATGTTATATCGAGATATGGAGAAGTTCATCTTTATAATTTTTTTTAACCTAGGATTAACCCTAAAATTGCAATGTAATATCGGATGTTTTATACAAAAACTTTACTGTACTGTGTCGTATTTCAACAAAATGCATAAAATATCTGATTTGTTTTCAGGATTGAAGTTAACAGTACAAATTGCACGGTTAAACTATGTTTAAATTTGTTGTAGTGAGGTGTTATGACTTTATCTTTCTTATAGTGAAAGAAGAAAATGATCAAATTATCTACAGCGGCACTAATAAATAAATAATTAATATAGGTATCTAGCCAGCCTACATAATACAGATTCTCGTAGCGGCATCTACGAATAACAAAATCTTAAAATTAGCAAATACGAGTACATTGCTTGTTGACCGTCGAACAAACCGGAAGAGGTACTCAATTGGAAGCGTATACTTTTTTTTATGTATTTTATTACTAAAGTAATAAAATACATTTTAAAATAAATTTTCGCAATAAAATAAATTTTATTGCGATTTTAATAATTATTTTTTATTGGAAAGAGGAGAGAGATATACTTTGATATGGGGCTACCCATTTAAAGGAGATGTCCACAAAATGTATGGAGGCTGGTATAATAATAATCAAAAATTCGAACCACAACACTCGTTACATTTCGAGAAAGTTCATATTTTCCTGAGTCTATTACAACTGTTAAAAGCAAAAAAGAGCCCTCCGATTTTTTTTAAATTAATTTTTAATTTATTAGGATAAATAAATATATTTGGCTCAATAGGTAGTTTATTTCTATCAACCCTAATTAAGTAACCTTCAAATAGTTAAATAAAAGCATTTTTACCCATTAGACACACTTTTTAAGTGTTTTTTGTCACATTGTACCTACTAACTAGTCACACTGGTAGGTTATAATTTTTAATTTTAGCAAATTAAGATATGAATGTGGAAGAATCAGCTACGAATGCAAGTAAAATAACGATAGGAACTCTTTATTATTTCTAAACTAGAAAAAATAATGAGCTGTATTGTTATTTTTCATACAATTTATTCTTTGCATTTAAAAAAAATTGGAGGGGTGAAAAAATCTAAATTAAATATTTTTGGGAAGCCCATAAAACAAGCTTTCAAATGATGTATATATCATTTTGGTTCGATTTTTTTCTGAATAATATACCACTTGTGGACGTCACCTTTATCGAAATCGGCTGAGCCATTTTTGATAAACAATAATGTGAAAAATGCTACATCGATCTGTGCGAAATATTTCCGACGTCTGTACAGGGGTGAAGTCGGTAATGCTATTTTTTGCAAAAAACAATTTATCGGTGTGTTTCAGTAAACTTATACCTGATGTTTCAGAAACTGTGTATCCGAAACACTGTTGCTCGTGAATACATGGTTTTCTGATTACCTTTTTTAATCGACAACATGTGAAAGGGATCGCAGTCGCCGGCGAGATGGGCGAGTAGCTCGCGCTTCTCGATACCAGTGACTAGATCCAACGGGTCGTGCATGGACCCGTACACCCTGGCTCCGACTCGCTGCAGGCGCGTCACTGAGCGCAACGCTTGCATTGTGCTTCTACAAAACAAGGAATATGAGAATTACAAGTTGTTGTTTTGCAAAGTGCAGAGACTTTCAAAGGAGTATAGGTATGCTCACCATTAGGAATTACGATATGGGATTCACTGCGAAATCACAAAAAGAAACATCAGCTGTTCCATACAAAAAGTTAATAGACTCTTGACAAACCTAATGTGAGGGCAGCTGATGTTTTACAAGTTTCCATTTAGTTTCACCTGTCCCATAGTCTGTCTGTCTGTAATCAAATCTTGCAAGTTAGATTTGATCCACTTCCCGGTTACCGATGGAGCTGAAATTTTGGATACCTTCATTTGTGTAAATCGCGTGACAATGTAATATTATGACGACAAGGTGCTGAACTGATGATGGAGCTGGAAAGTGGGCAAAGGAACTTCGCAATGAAACAACACAACGTCATCGAGTTTGAGCTCATTTTGAATCGTCTTGGCGAGTAGGCAGTTTGTCTTTCAAAGGTAACCAAGGTATGATGATGGAGCTGGAAGGTTGTCAAAGGAACTCTGTAATAGCACGACGCAACCCCATCGAGCTTCGGCTCGTTTGATTCGTCTTGGCGAGTACTTGTACAGTAAAAGGTCGGTTTAAAAAAAGGTTTTTTTAAATATAATCCTTATTTTTTATGACGTCCCCTAATAAAACAGTTGGTCGTGTAGCCAAAGTTTTTTATAATGATGAGTAGGTAGAGGTGTGCAAATAAGAGCCAGTTTTAGATTTTGACACCTAACTCTTCGAATATAACTATAAATTATATGCACACGAATACCTTTAGTATTACTAAAGAAGTAACAGAGAACTTAGTTGCATAAAATTTTCATTTAGATATAGAAATTTGCAATAAAAAATATCAAACTTCGGCTCTTTCAAGGCATGCATGCATTGAAAGACAACATTTCATGAAAGAGCCACAACTAAAATGTACAATTTCAAATTGAAAAAAGTATGGAAAAAGAAAAGAAAGGAAACCAAAGTGATTTTTAATACTGATGTAACATCATCATTGTTTTACATCAGTATTAAAAATCATATATGGCGGGAACTTAAACTAGTCATCAATGCTAGTCATAAATTGAAGACAATTTGTCAAAGAATATCATTTGTTTTGTTATGCTTGTGGCTCTAAAAAGTAATGTATTTTCTGGTTTTCTTCTTAGATCGCTGTGCCTATACTCTATAAAATTTAACTTGATCTCTGCGACAGTGACATTGACATAGAAGATTGACAGTTTTAGAGTTGAGATAGTGGTGAAAAATATCAATTTTCAAACAATGTTGTACTTAATGAAATCGAATGAGTAGTTGAACGTGAGAAATTTGATTTTATTTTCTTACTATTATTTATGATCAAGTATGTACACATGTAAATATTTGTTATGATATTAATTAAATACTCATAATAATGTAACGATAGTATTTATTGACGTTTTTCACTATTATCGATGCTAATGTAACATATAATTAATTTTATTACACATGTAAAAAATGTTATGATATTAAAATATACAATAAAATTAATGAATAATTAAGTTTTATTTAAAATGTTGTTAGTATAAACTATCGATATTTTAAATAAAACCCTATCTAAAACTCTGTGGCCACGATCATTCGTCGCCCATCACTAATCGACATGCCCATAAAGTATGAAATTGACACTGTCTGTACTATTAAGAAATTCAGGACTTCATAGGCGTGATTTTTCTGACAGATGTTGCAGAGATCAAGTTAAATTTTATAGAGTAAATCCTCTTAACCACTAGCAATTTCAGCAACTATCCACGTTTCTGGGCAAATTTTGTTAGCGACAGCGTAATCATGTGCCAGTTTTTTTGCCTGATGTTTTGTCAGTCCGTAACACCTTTTAGAAGCAGTTTTTAAGTAAGATTACTTGCAAGTAAATATTCTTCTTCAATAGAAAAAAATCTATTATTTCCTATGTTGGGGCCAATAGAGCAATGTTTAGGTATATGTCAAATCACCAAGGGCCCGAACTTTTTTTTACTATTTTCGCTAAATATGTTCTAGTTTTTTTTTTTTAATATTGTGCTGTTTTCTTAATTGATTGCTTATGAAGCAATATTTCATGAACAGCTTCTTCGATTGTTGAAGCACTTGGTCTTATGCGTTTTTTCTTGGGACGGCTTGTTGATTCCGCTGACATTTTCAGATCTAAATCAAAAGTTTTTGAAAAATAATATTTTATCGCAGCTCTACCGTCTCTTTCATGCCCGACTCTTTCATAACAAGTTGCAAAAAAATATAAAACCTTTTAAATGAAAGAAACATGCAAGATACCGTTTCGATAAAATGTATCTGATTATGAAGGCGAAATAAATGGATCACATTATTTATACAACTATTAAAGGGTAAGTTACACTGAAAACTAGTTAAAACACTAAGTTTATGAACAAAATATGGGTCCGGATTTATTTTGTCATTAAAGCCGGGAACATACTATCGGACGCGGCTGACGGACGCGATTGACAGCTGCGACTTAGCAATGTGCACAGTCTTAAAACATCCGGTGTGCCAGATCGCTCTCGGACGTCAGAGCGCTCAAGGTCGTCCGAAGGTGACGTCCGCGACTTATGTCCGATAGTATGCATGGCTCAGTGTACTTTCATAGTCTAGATACCTATCAGTCGCGGCTGTCAGTCGCGTCCGTAAGCCGCGTCCGATAGTATGTTTCCGGCTTTAGAGTTAGCAAACTGTCAAACTTTTGTAAGTGACAATAATAAGTATTGCCACATAAAAAAACACGAAACCGGTTAAAATTACATTATAAACGGAAATATTTAAAGTGGCTCCTTCAAGACCTGGCTCTTTCATGCACCTTCCCCTACATACATCTCTGAAATTCCCCGTAGGTACCTACTTTGTAAAGCATCACTCCGTAGAAACGGGTAATCACTTTAGTACCAGGTGTCGTAAGAGCCGACTGAGGTACAGTGGAACCGAATAATGGCGGTATAACCATTCAAATAAAAACGTAGCTAAAATGGCACAGGGCAGAGATGAGGAGCAGCATCTCTGTCGCGAAGCTAAGTTTATGCGATCGCCACCACGCCTGCCCAGCGCGGCGATTACGGGCAAATACTCAATATGGAACGACCAAAAGACCAGGCCCCAGTCCCCAGCAGCTCCGCTAGCCCAGGGCTACGGTAGCGGCCCCGGTAACGGCGGAGAAGGGGTGCTAAGAATTGCTCACTGTCGCCCGGCTACTACTTCTGCAAACAACGACTAGTGCTAGTAACATACAACGTGCGCACAATGAAGACTGACGAGAAGATTGCTGAGTTGGAGGAAGTGTAGAGTAGGTTACGTTGGGATATTGAAGTCCGTAGAGAGGGGAGGACACGATAACTATAAAATCTGGCAACCTACTTTACTACCGGGAAGGTGACCTACGGTCCCAAGGTGGTGTTGGCTTTCTCGTTCACAAATCCCTCACCAACAACATTATTACCATCGAAAGTTTGTCGAGCAGGGTAGTATACCTAATACTTAGAATATCTAAGAGGTATTCGCCGTGGCTGATTTTCTGCAGAGAGAGGAACTCTTTATGATGAACTCTTTCTTCCAGAAGCCGCCTCACAGGAAATGGACCTGGATGAGCCCTGATGGTTCCACGAGAAACGAGATAGACTTCATCATAACCACTGAGAGACGTATATTTAATGATGTCTCCGTGATTCACAGGGTGAAAACCGGCAGCGATCACAGAATTGTACGAGGCACATTAGATATTAATGATAAGCTTGAAAGGTCCCGTCTGATGAAGTCCATGCTCCGACCTACTCGTGAATATATCCAAAACCACGAAGACTTTCAGCTCGAGCTCTCAAGTTGTATTGCTTGCCTAGAGAATCTTGCGTCGGTGGACGAGATCAACAACGGGCTCGTAGAATCTGTCCAAACGGTGGGTGCTGAGTTCTTTAGACCCCGCCGTTCAAATAAACCTCAGAAATTCTCTGATCGCACTCTAAATCTCATGGCTGAACGACGCTCGCTAAGATTGCAGTCTTCCGATGATGCAAATTCATACAAGCGGCCCAATAGACAAATTTCAAAATACTTGCGACACGACATCCGTCTTTTTAATACTAAAGACATTAAAAAGACAATAGAGCGGAACAAAGGCTCCAAAGTGTTCGCAAGAGATTTGTCTATTGGACAAAGCCAATTGACAAACCTGAAGAGAGAAGATGGCAGTGTAGCGTCGACCAAAGTTGAGGTATTAGAGGAGATCGAAAGGTTCTATGGACAGCTATACACTTCGGTCGCTAAGCCTGTTAGCAGCGCGGCCAAAGATCCAAAAGCCAAGTTGACCCGACACTTCACCGAAGATATCCCAGACATCAGCCTGTACGAGATTAGAATGGCCCTGAATCAGCTTAAGAATAACAAGGCGCCGGGTGATGACGGTATCATATCAGAGCTGCTGAGAGCGGGTGGAAAACCGGTACTTAAAGTTCTCCAGAAGCTTTTCGACACCGTCGTCCTCGAGGGCATTACGCCAGAAGCATGGAACAGAAGCGTGGTGGTGTTGTTTTTCAAGAAAGGTGACAGTACCTTATTGAAGAACTACAGACCCATCTCGCTTCTGAGTCATCTTTATAAGCTGTTTTCAAGGGTCGTCTCGAGCGCAGGCTTGATGACTTCCAGCCTACCGAACAAGCCGGTTTCCGAAAAGGCTTTAGCACCATGGACCCTATTCATATGCTGCGGCAGGTTAACCGAAGAGTATAACTTGCCACTTTGCTTAGCGTACTATGAAAAAGCCTTTGATTCGGTCGAGACATGGGCTGTGCTCGAGTCTCTCCAACGATGCCGTATTCACTATCGGTACATCGAAGTGTTTGTATAATAACGCCACTATGTTGGTCCGAGTACAGGAAGAGAGCTCCAAGGCGATCCCTTTAAAAAGAGGCGTAAGACAGGGAGATGTGATTTCTCCGAAACTGTTTATGGCTACTTTGGAGAACGCCTTTAAGCTCTTGGAATGAAAAAGATTCGGCATCAATATCAATGGCGAATACCTCACTCACCTTCGGTTTGCCGACGATGAAGGCCAGAATCTGGTTTCTCAACAGGTGGGTCTTAAGATGAATATGGACAAGACTAAGGTCATGTGTAATTCCATTCCAATGTTTAGTTGTACCCATCCCGATTTCTGTTGGGAACTCGGTTCTTGAAGTCGTTGACTCGTACGTCTACCAAACAAGTCTAGCAAGTAGTCCAGTTAGGTAAGTCCGACTTCAAGAAAGATGTCAATCGCCGAATCCAACTTGGCTGGGCAGCGTTCGGAAAATAGCGTAGCGTCTTCTCGTCCGAAATACTTCAGTGACTCAAGTCGAAAGATTCCGACCAGTGTGTGTTGCCAGTGATGACTTATGGCACAGAAACGTGGTCTTTCACTATGGGCCTTATCAGTACGCTCCAAGTAACCCAACGAGCTATGGAGAGGACTATGCTCCGAGTCTCTCTGCGAGATCGAATCCGAAATGAAGAGTTCCGTAGAAGAACCAATGTTACCGACATAGCCCAACGGATTGGCAAGTTGAAATGGCAATGGGCAGGGCACATAACGCGTAGGACTGATGACCATCGGTCGAGTTCTCGAGTGGAGATCACGTACCAGCAAGCGCAGCGTAAGACGTCCACCCACCAGGTGGAAGGATGACCTCATTAAGCCGCTTCCAACCGGTCTTATTGGAGATCCATAGGGGAGGTTAAGCAGTCCAGCAGAGGCAGAGCATGGCTGATGGATGAATAATGGATGATGTTTAGTCTTATTATGGTAAGATGATGTATAATACTCGCAAATTTTACATTAAATATTTATACGGGAAACTCTTGTTGTAGCTTTTTAAGTCTGTACAAAACGTAGAGTAGGTATACAGGGCTATTTCTAAACGATTTGCAACCTTTTAGGGGCTTATTCTGTACATCAAAACTAACAACTTTTGTTCTGAAACTTTTGTCAAAACTAAAAAAAAAATCAACTGTTCCATACATTTTGTCGCGGGTGAACGATATTTTTCTATGGAACAACAATTATTATTTTTAGTTTTGACAAAAGTCGCAGAACAAAAGATGTTAGTTTTGATGTACAGAATAAGCCCCTAAAAGGTTGCAAATCGTTTAGAAATAGCCCTGTATACCTACTCTACGTTTTGTACAGACTTAAAAAGCTACAACAAGAGTTTCCCGTATAAATATTTAATGTAAAATTTGCGAGTATTATACATCATGAGCCATGCACAGAATGAGCATGTACAGAATGAGCCTCTAAGAGGATGCTAATTGATTAGAAATAATCCTGTATAGGTAAGTCCCTGCGAGTAGCGCACTGGTAACGCCTCTGGTGTTCCAGATTAGTTGTTTATACCTACGCAACGGTAACCACTTACCATCAGGAATCCCGTAAGCCAATTTTTACCACCATAAAACAGCAAACAAAAGCTTGTAGCAGCAAAATATGTACCTATCCTAAAAACCATTGAAATCGTTGATAAAAATCACGTGAGAGGCCTTCAGCCGGCCTAAAAGCTTGGACACCAGGGCTAGCCACCCGGCCTATACGAACTTATATAACCTTATTGTTAATGGTTAAAAACGCACAGAGAGCGAATAATAATAAAACAATAATTTGATGAAAGCGCCTGCCCATACCTGAATTCGCTTGCAAAAGATTACTGCTACAAGAAATCGCCTGTAATTTCAAACACAACGTTTTAAATTCAAAACTTCGACACTTAATTTTTTGTGAATAAATGATAGATTGTGACTCTTTTCTGTATATTTTTTCTTTAAAATCAAATCATCAAACTGTCATTGCCAGTCATATTGTCTAGTAATCTTATTTATTGTCATTTTATATAAATAGGTCGGTCATTTGAAGAAAAATAAGGTTCTTTACTGAATCATTTAATCAATTAAGTACCTACTCACCCTTTACCATACTCTAAAATTAATAGTAGGTACCTTTACGTACTCACGACCTAGTTGTGTATAATTGATTAAACAAGCACAACCAAAACAAAAAGAAATTACATCAGCGAAAATAATGAGACGTCGCAAGGACGCGCACTCCCAAAAACTCGGCCGCATTACAATGCAAGTGATCTTTGTGCCTGAGATCAATCATAGCCTACTCGCTCTTATTACCATATTACACGGACTATTTACGAAGACCCGTTGCTCTTGAACGAGAGGTGGGATGATGCAAAGTCAGAATTCAACCGGTTTATACGTGCACGATCATACAAACGCGCTTCGCACTTGAATGCATCGCTCGAGGCATGATAGAGGCGTATAAAAACTCAAGCAGACTTGATTACAGCACATTCAACTTGAGGTCTCCTCGAAGTTTAGTCACTGTCATTATACCAACAATGGCTTTTAAGGTACGAATCTGTTAGATACGTAGCTATAAAGTTCTAATTTAATTGGTTTATCTTTAGACAGAGTAAGAGCAATTTGATAAAAATTGTAATCCTCGTATTGTAATAACAAAGTTTGAAGATCTGATTTTCACAACTTACGAAAGCGTTGATGAAAAACTTATTTTAATTTTTCGGGGAGATATTTTTCATTTGATCAATATTTTTTTTAACTATTTGTTTTTGGGTTGTTCTTAAATATGACTGAATTAAACATTTATATATACACAGCTTTACGTTAATGTATTAACGACTGCATTAGATTTTATTACAAGGCAACTGCAATCAAGCAAAGAGCTTTCAAATGACAATTCATTATTTAGCATCACAGTGATTTTGATTCTACATAGCAACTCACAAAACTAATCTAACAGCATTAAAATTCTATTTTCATTATGAAATGTGTGGAAAAGCATTTGCAGTGTGGAGTTTAATAGTTTTTGAACATAGTTCAATAATTTAGCACTGGGCGCCTTCCGCACTCACAGTAGTCAATCACAAAAAAAATCGGAAAGAGTAGCCATCCACTTACCGAATGATATCATTAGACTTTCATATATTATACTTAATTATATTCTATACTAGTTTTAACCCGCGGCTTCGACCGCATACGCAATATATCATTATAATTTATAGCCTATGTGTTATTCTGATATATAAGCTATATGATTGCAAAGTTTCATCTCAATCCGTTCAGTGGTTTTTGCGTGAGAGAGTAACAAACATCCATACATCCATCCATCCATCCTCACAAACTTTCGCGTTTATAATATTAGTAGGAAGTAGGATATTCGCGCGATTAAACATGTTATACTCCAATGTTGATCGAATATGAAAATGTTGATGAAGAAGCATGTTGTCCACAGCTGGTAGTACTGTTGTGCGCGGTAGCCGCGGCTCAGGCGGGAGTAGTCGCCCCCCTGACGTACGCAGCGCACCCGGCGCCGGTCGCATACGCAGCGGCACCCGTGGTGCACGCCGCTCCGGCCGCGCCGCTCGTGCACTCCACACCAGTCGCCTACTCCGCCCCCGTGGGCTACTCCGCCCCCGTCGCCTACTCCGCTCCCGTCGCTAAAGTCGTCGCCCCCGTCGTCAAGACCGTAGAGGAGTACGACGCGCACCCGCAGTACAGCTTCGCCTACGACGTGCAGGACGGTCTGACCGGCGACTCTAAGACCCAGCACGAGAGCCGCGACGGAGACGTTGTCCACGGATCCTACTCCGTTGTCGACCCTGACGGCACCAAGCGTACCGTGGACTACACCGCTGACGACCACAACGGTTTCAACGCGGTCGTGCGCAAGGAGCCCCTCGCTCACGTCGCTAAGGTCGCCGCCGTCGCCCCCGTGGTCGCTAAGGTCGCCGCTCCCGTCGCCTACGCCGCCGCCCCGGTCGTCCACTCCGCTCCCGTAGTACACGCCGCCCCCGCCTCTCTGGCGTACGCTGCCTCCCCTCTGGTGCACGCCGCCCCCGTGGCTAAGCTCGCGTACTCCGCCCCCGTTGTCCACGCCGCCCCTGCTGCCTACGCCGCTCCCGTATACCATCATTAAATAAACATGGAGTGCTAGTCAATTACCTGATCGCATTATTTGTTGTATAGATTATGCGCTTATAGTCATGACAATATTTTTGTAATAAAATATTTTTTTACTATAATTCTCTCTATCATTTTAGACATTTTGAAAGGTCTAGGTGTGTCGTCCACTATTTTTTATAATTCTACTTCATAGTCATTACAAAAATTATGTTGATGATTGGACTTTATAGTCATCATCATTTCGTGGCAATGGCTAAGTTTTTTTTTCATTTACCTACGTTACTTTATAGTTAAATGTGCTGTCTCATTTTAGACAACTAATTTTAAAAAACTTTCTTAAATGTAATGATGTCTTTACTATGAGATCTAACTACCTATAGCTACAAGTAGAAAAGATACTCTTATTAATTACTTACTCATTCGTGATTGAATTAGTGTATATTCACGACAATTAAGTAATTATGAACTATTTCATAACTTCTAAAATGATGTAAGTACTGTACAATGAAAGTTGTAGCGCAGCGCTTCCTGGCTACGCGCGTTAAACAGTCTACGGTCGGGTCTACGTTCGGAGTTTTGGAGTCTACTACTTGCGTTGAAACTGATAGATCCAGGCGACTAAATTTGAAATATTGGCAGATCGGTGGGATAACACTAATATTATTCATTCATACTACAATATTTAAACCTTAATAAAAGCTTAAGCTTACATGTGAGGGGCGTGGTTTCCCGATCCTGTAGTAATGAGCTGAGGAGAGATCGTGTGGATTTACAAATCACTGAATTTTCGGTGAAAGATCACATTGTGAGGCAACCTGCATGCGTCCGTAAAAGAAATTAGATGGCGTAAATGAATCCAAGCCAACCTGAATTGGACCAGCGTGGTGGATACCTACCTATGAGCTAATCACTTACGGTAACCATCCGTTAAAAAACACATGTTATAATATAATATTGATAATCCTGACGGTTCCGTCCACACAGTTAGGTTTTATTGTGATTGTGGTGATGGATCTCTTTTGTTTGCTTTTCATTCCTTCTTTGCTGGGGAAAAACGAGATCATAGCTATTGGCAATAAATTCAAGATCATGATATGAGTTCATAGTACTCGTACCTACGAAACCTGGGATAGTGTATCTTATAAATACTGTAGAGCTATCTTTATTCCTATATTTTTTCTTACTGCTCATATCTAATTTTATGTCATTTTCATTAACGGCACACTCTTTAATTATTTGAATTTCGAAGTAATTTTTGGGAGATCATTTGAAATAAGCTACTTGTGATTTGTTCTTTCGTAAAAAAGTTTTTTATTTGGAAATATACCTATCATGATCATGGGATTAGGTTTTAACTTGGATGAAGTGAGATGATCATATTTTTTAGTTCTACTCATTTCGCAAATGATATTGTATGTCTGCTGCCATCTTTGGGATTATGAGCTTCCGGCTTTCTTATTTCCTAAGATATAATTTGTAAGCTACAGCTTTTCAAGAATAGGTATTATATATTTTCTAGGTCTGCGTGCTCCATCTTCGACCAAAACGTCGATTACCATCAGACAAGTTGGTTGTCAAGCGCGCACTTAATCGCGTTAAAAAAGTCTGGAGGTCAGTTGTATGCTGTGATTTCTTACAGTTTGTTGTTATTGTTAATTTGATTCGGGCTAATAGATATTTTCTCACCAACACGCTCGTTCTATTCATTTCTTTTCTTGTACTAAACTTACGCTATTGTTTTCCGTAAACGGTAAATGAAGCCTTCTCCGAAACTAAACAATACCCTAGTTCTCACCTAAAACATTTTTTGATTAATAGTAATCAATCGAATTTAGTGGCACAAAAATTCTGATGTGACTATTTGTCGCTTGAACAGTACTGCTTTTAAGGTGTCGAGAACCTCTAAGCTTTATTATAAATTATTCGAAGTAGGTATTACATTAAAGAAAATTAAATCAGATTATATTCTTTATGTACAATAATTTATTATGTTTTATCTACATTATTTACAAATAATTATCACCATCATCGGTATTTTTCTTGATAAAGATCACATCACACTCAATTATACTGAGTGTTAGTTATAGCTTTGGCATTTTTAGTGGTGGTAGACAGCGGGAGCAGAGTGGTACACGGGGGAAGAGTAGGCGACGGCGGGGGCTGAGTGGTACACAGAGGGAGCAGAGTAGGCCACGGGGGCGGAGTGGACCACGGGAGCGGCGGCGTAGGTCAGGGGAGCGGCGTACTTGGCAATGGGGGCGGCGTACGCGACGGGGGCGGCGACCTTAGCGACCACGGGGGCGACGGCGGCGACCTTGGCGACGTGAGCGAGGGCTTCCTTGCGGACGACGGCGTTGAATCCGTTGTGGGGGTCGGCGGTGTAGTCGACGGTGCGCTTGGTGCCGTCGGGGTCGACGACGGAGTAGGAGCCCTGCACGACGTCACCGTCGCGGCTCTCGTGCTGCGACTTGGAGTCGCCGGTCAGACCGTCCTGCACGTCGTACGCGAAGCTGTACTGGGGGTGCGCGTCGTACGCCTCCACGGTCTTGACTACGGGAGCCACGGCGACCTTGGCGACGGGGGCGGCGTACGCAGAGTAGGCCACGGGGGCGGAGTGGTAGGCCACAGGGGCGGAGTGATACGCCACGGGGGCGGCGGGCAGCAGACCGGCGCTGGCACAAGCCAACAGACCAGCGAATACGACAAACTGAAAAAAAAAAATACAAAATTATAGTCTAGTAAGTACTAGTAAATCATTAAGAAATTGCGAGCTTGGGAAGTTCTTTCAGAGATGAAAAAAAAATCTTCCGAAGGTTTTTAGGGCGCCACAAATATTATCTATTCTGAAATTACCGAATTCATTATATACACTTTATTGACATTTGAGAAAATCACAAAATTATGTAGTATCTAGTTAAATAGGCTAATATTTAATTTTATAAATATATATAGGTAGTTATTATTTTTATTAATAAAATAAATATAGTTTACTTTAAATATGGTATAAAAATTAGTGAGCTTTTTTGAAAACGCTCTGAATATAGCTTTCAAGCGCAATTAAATTTATCAGCTAACCTTGAAAGCCATTGCTGTTGATGTTGTTTGGTTAAGAGATGGAAAGTGTATGATGCAAACTCGATACATTGTTCAATTTATATATCAGCCGGCGCATAGCCCGAGGCAAAGACTGAGTACTCTGTCCTTTGATAACGAGTTGTCGATTGAAGTTCAAGGAAATCTACGTTATCTTTGCAAATTTCTAGAGAATGAATGAAACATAATACTTTTATTATTGTAGTATGAAGTAATTAATACCTTACGCATGCGCTGAGCTGTTCAATGATTGGTTGATATCTCCTAATTTTAAGTTTCTACAAATAAATCTAGAAATAAATTATCGACATCTGTTGGATGAGATGAACATAAAGTGGAAATTTTGTTGAATAAGGAGAAAAAAGAGTCTTATGCTCTAGGGACGAAAACAAGCTGTCGATGAGAATAATAATGAATTTTATTATTATATACTACGGGACTAATCGCGTATTAAAATAACGAGATAAATAAATACCTATTCATCCCGACGTTTCGACGACGACATTAGATAATGAAACTGATGTTTCTAAAATACAAAGATGCACAGTAGTAGGTATATTGTATACACTCATTACTCACAAAAATGTGTTGTTTCATTTAATCATTTTATCAAAATTAACGAAGTTTCAAGGAAAGTTATCATAATGAGAACCTCTATGTGCCCCCCTTCTGGCATTTCTGAAGTAACACCATAATGTACTATTTTGCAAAGTACAGGGATTCAAAGGACATTGGGTAAAATTGGCGTAGTCTGAAAAATATACGGAGAAACTGAAAGAGCTAATTAAAAGAATCGACATATTGTTCTGTGTTCGATGCTAAACGAGATAAACAACAAGTCGTATCTTAAATTCATTGGAAATAACTACAGTTCGGTGTAACGTTTAACTCACGGAAATAAACCAATAGAAAGAAATATTTAGGATATTAATAAGCTTCAATTAATCGGCCAAGTGCGAGTTGGACTCGCGCACGAAAGGTTCCGTATTATATGGGAGTCCTCTCCTAATATATTTCATTATAATTTAATTGAGTATTTATTTTTTAAAACAACTAAATATTCTGTGAATATTCCAAGGATCTACCTGAGGCCGTTATAAATATTGAGCAAAAAACACGTTTCTTGTATGAGAGCCCAAGGGGGCCCAAATGTTTATTTTATTTTAATTATTCATTTCTGAAGTGAACATAACTAAATAATAAATAATGTATAACTGAATATTATGTGAATATTTTAAGCATCTAAAGTAAAGTAAAGTAATTTATTGGCCTTATAACATGTCGTCATATTGGGCAAGTCATTTACAATAATTACTTAAGAACTACTTAATACATAAACTTAAAAATTCAATGATACAATAAAATGGCAACATTATTTTTAAAATATTACATTAGAATAGAATTGACGTCAAAATTGAATTACTAAAACAATTGTTATAAACAATGGATTTCATTTTACAATAAAATAATTATTATTTATTACTTGTATAAAATGTCAGTATATGAGAATAATGAATTAAGTCAATATTTTACTAAATTACATTTTTAGATTATTTTGCTACGTTCATGCGAGTACTACCTGTCACCGTTATCAATATCGAACAAATAACGGCTATAAAATCATGTTTTGTACGGGAGCCCCTTTTAAATATTTATTTTATTCTGTTTTTAGTATTTGTGGTTATAGCGGCAACAGAAATACATCCAAAAATAGTCTAATCTCTTATATAAAAATAATAATCAAAATAATCCATAGAAATGTGAAAATTTCCGCTCTCAAGCTATCACGGTTCATGGTGACAGACAGACAGACGGACGTGGTCTTAGTAATAGGGTCCCGTTTTTACCCTTTGGGTACGGAACCCTAAAACACTGATCTATGTACAATCAGAGCAAATATATGCAATGAAATAGGTTTTGATGAAATTTGATTTTCCAAAATTCGACGTAACCGTTTCGCGGACACTGATCAAAGTAATATTTTCTAAAAGCCCATTTCAAGGAGCTAAAGCTGTCTGAGACTCTTTGGTCAAGATTTCTTGGGCATTGGATTCTGGTGTCGTGTGATAATTGTAGAACGGTTTATTATTTCACAGCAATATAGTAATAGTCCCTTAACTAAAATCAGCCTTAAATTATTCTTTACATAAAAAAATGCCGTAACATTTTGTACCTATGTATGTAAAAGCTTTTTTTTGGAATATCTGTGTTGATGACATAGCAAAGTTGTTCATGATGAGCAGTATATACATCTGGAAACACTTTCACTTTGCACATGCACTTTGCAAGACAGCGCCTTAATATGGATAATTCTAGAATGTTTTCTAAAAACAATTTGTTTTCTATTAAAATTAATTATTTTCATAGAAAATAAAATAACTGTACATTTTTCAAAACCATTCTAAGTTATTGTATACACCAATGAAATCGGATCTACAATATGTACAATAAGTAGGTTAGCAGTTACAACTGAATTTTATTATTCACGAGTACAATGTCATCAACCTCTAATAAGTCAGGTATCAGAGACGGGGCTGCCCACGCCCCCGGCATTTTACGTTTGTATATAACCAATGTACGGTTTGGTTTTTTTATCATACACTCATTATCATTCAGTCTAAGAACTACTAACAAGTAGCAATGGCTTTCAAGGTAAGGAGCATCATATAGACAATGTTTTAAGTAACCTTTATCTTTTCATTCATTTAACATGACTTCATCTATTATCAGTCCTAAAACTGATCTTTTATAGGTACAAACACTTAAAATCGGTAGACTTACTTTGCTTACTTAACTTACTATTGTTTCAGTTTGTAGTATTCGCCGGTCTGTTGGCTTGTGCCAGCGCCGGTCTGCTGCCCGCCGCCCCCGTAGCCTACCACTCCGCCCCTGTGGCCTACCACTCCGCCCCCGTGGCCTACTCTGCGTACGCCGCCCCCGTCGCCAAGGTCGCCGTGGCTCCCGTAGTCAAGACCGTGGAGGCGTACGACGCGCACCCCCAGTACAGCTTCGCGTACGACGTGCAGGACGGTCTGACCGGCGACTCCAAGTCGCAGCACGAGAGCCGCGACGGTGACGTCGTACAGGGCTCCTACTCCGTCGTCGACCCCGACGGCACCAAGCGCATCGTCGACTACACCGCCGACCCCCACAACGGATTCAACGCCGTTGTCCGCAAGGAAGCCCTCGCTCACGTCGCCAAGGTCGCCGCCGTCGCCCCCGTGGTCGCTAAGGTCGCCGCCCCCGTCGCGTACGCCGCCCCCGTTGCCAAGTACGCCGCTCCCCTGACCTACGCCGCTGCTCCCGTGGTCCACGCCGCCCCCGTGGCCTACTCTGCTCCCGCTGTCTACCACTCCGCCCCCACCGTCTACTCTGCTCCCGTTTACCATCACTAAGCCATTGACTATGATTGCAGAACACTAAATTAAATTAGTGACTATGCACTCTACGTACTGAAAATAAATTATTTTACTACATTACTATCTTTCAGTTTCAAAATTTTACTTTCCTAGGTATAATAATTATATTTTTCTTAGAGATATTTTAGTTTAAAATATGATATAATATTTTTTATCCCCCCCATCTCGGATAGAGTATTTTTGTTCTTCAAAATCTGAGTGCAAAAGCCGTTTTTAAGCTGGAAACATACTATCGGACGCGGCTGACGGACGCGACTAACAGCCGTAACTTAGCAGTGTGCACGTCTTAAAACATCCGGCGCGCCAGATCTCTCTCGGACGTCTGAACGCTCAAGTCCGTCCGATAGTGTGAACGGCTCAGTGTACATTCATTGTCTAGATCAGTCGCTGCCAAATCCGCTAGTGGTAAATTAAAAATGAATTTAGTTTATTAATTAAATTTATATAAAATTATAACATCGTGACATCGTGTGCACTAAGGTTGTGAATTAAAAAACATCATTAAACCTATATATTTTACCTCCATCGTGCCGAATTTATGTTTACTGTTTTAATTTGTTAAAAACTCAGGCTCGAAACTTTCTTGGTGTATTTTTTTTAATTGGCTGTGCGCGCGATATTTTCCTTTCAAATGCGAGTCAGACACGCACACGAAGGGTTCCAAACCGTAAGGTAACCCCCTTAGTATATGTTATTTTAATTACCTTTTTATTTTTGAAGAGAATATAAAACTTAATATTTTGTGAATATTACAAGCATCTTCTTGTTGCCGTCATTAATGTCGAGCAAAAAAAACATGTTTCTTAGTTCAAGGAGAGCCCCCCTTAAATATTTATTTTATTTTAATTTATTTTCAAAGTAAATGTACTTATGTACTTAACTAAATATTCTGAGAAAATTTCAAGAATCTACATGTTACCGTTATGAATAGCGAGCGTTAAATGGCATAAAATTTAAGTATGTTGTAGGGGAGCCCGGATTAAATATTGTTACTTTTTTGTTTTTGGTATTTTTTGTTATAGCGGTAACAGAAACACATCATTGATGAACATTTTAACGTTCTAGCTATCACCATTCCTGAGATAAAGCCTGATGACAGACAGACAGACGGACAGACGGACGGACAGCGGAGTCTTAGTAATAGGGTCCCGTTTTTATCCTTGGGTAGGGAACCTTAACTACATAATTCAGTATAAAATATGTTTGTGAGGTCATTGATCTGTATAACTCAAAAAGTTATGATCCCACAGTGCTCAAAATAATTTACAAGGAAAATTTTTGATGTTGTCTATAAATGCAAAAAGTTTGAACATTCTATCTTGCATACTTAAGAAATTAAGCGGGGCGGGGACACTCATTTTTCAACTTTGTCAATAGACAAAAAAATGGTCTTGGAAACCTTATATTCATTTAGAAACCCTACTCAATGATACCCCACATAAAGGGGTGGGATTGAAATTTTTTTCATCCCCACTTTACATGTAAGTAAGCAACCCCTTAAATAAACAGTGTTGATTATTTTAAATTGAGATTTATACTTAAACTATCATAATATCAAGTTTCATGCAATTTGGTAGATAAATGTAGAAGTTATAAGGCCTTGTATTTAGGGGACGGATGGACGGACACAACGAAGTTATAAGGTTCCTCGTTTTACTACGGTACCCTAACAAGAAACTTGAAACCAAATGGAAATTGGAAAAACCACAAATGAATTGTAGTGACTAGGAAGTTTATTTGACACCAACAGAACTGTCTGAAACTGATGCGCAAATGAGCTCTCTCCCTCGACAATCACGCGAGAAGTATTTGAAACAGTACGATATGTAGACGACTTTAGTCATTTCCTCGCCTCGCAATTTAACACTTGTGAGTGTAAGCGTGCTAGCGAGGAAATAACTAAAGTCGTCGACATATCGTACTACAGCTGAGGTGGGATGAAAATTTATGTATTTTTTTTTGTTTCAATTAATGTTGCACTCGTGTGCAAAGATTTTTCATCTTGTGCTCCTAAGCTAACGCTCAGGATTCTAATTTTTAGAATCCTTCGCTTGCTCGGTCATCAAAATTAAGCACGCATTATACAAATAACTATTAATACTATCGACCCGCTGAATTGGGTCGCGCTTGTACTATCAAAACACCTACCAAAGCGCGCTTTGGTAGGTGTGCTCCTACTAGTAGTACAACTGGTAGTACCGCGCGCAAATATCCATTGCAATTTCTAATATCCGTAGGTTAGTACATGGCTGTGGTGGTCAATAGATAGTGACACCCTCATTACAATCGTGAGTTCAAATCCCCGGTCCCGTACCAATGAGTTCTTTGGAATTTATGTACGGAATTTCACACCACTGGATTTTCGGTGAAGGAAAACATCGTGAGGCAACGTGCATACGTCCGTAGAAGAAATTCGATGGAGTATGTGAATCCACCAACCCGTACTGGGCCAGCGTGGTGAATATGGCCAAATCACTCTTCGTGGGTATGCCTACGTCCTGAAGTGGACTATTAAAAAGGCTGGTACAGTACAGTACAGTGGGTCAGATATCATTTATATCTCGAAGTAACTGCAAATATTTTATGGAATGACAATAATTCTACTAAAATCCTCGGGCCGCCAACATATTTTCATAGCGCATGTTCGTATTTTTCTTAGCAAACACTATTAATAGCACACGCCATTTTTTATAAATGCGTAAAAAGTAACTAGTTAACCATCTTAGGCCGCATTAGATTGAATTTATTACCGACTTCCAAAAAGGAGAAAGGTACTATGTTCGTCTGTATGTATATTTTTTGTTCATCGATAGTTTCGCTAATTGTAAACCGATTTAAAAAAATTCTGATGTGGAGTACAATTTATTGGTGAGAAAAATAATTTGTAAACTTTACAGTGCGTGTTGTCTTCTGAATGATTGAGTTTACTTTTCGAGCTTAAGTTCAGTTTGAGTCACGGGGCTCAATAGATATACAATGTGTTTGTCTACCGGTGTCGGAGCCTTAAGCGGTGACATATATGGCAAATTTTGAATAACTTTTACATTGGAATCAACTCTGAAAACGCAAAACAGCTATTCCATACTTTTTATCGAAAGTCTATAAAAAATCGTATGGAACAGCAGTTTTTTTACGTTTTCAGAGTTGGTCTCATAGTAAAAGTTGTTAAAAATTTGCCATAGATGTCACCGCTTAAGGCTCCGACACCGGTAGACAAACACATTGTATATGTATGACACTTTGCGTATGGTTTCACTTACAATAGTTACAATTAAGATGTAAGATTACATGAATAATTAATTGTCATTAAAATATCAATAATTACAAAATCAAATGTAAAATGTTAAAAACATACGCAAACAATGTGTCAAACAATCCATCATCCTCGTCATAATAAACCTAATCGAACAGCCCTCCTCCCCTGATAGTGCCCTGGACGAAGGTGCCCATTATGCTAGCTGCGTTGCCGCGCCGGATTGCCAGTGAAATAAAATAAAAATAATAAATAGACCTGTGTTGTTTTTAAAAAATAAATAGACCTATAAATTATAATAAAAAAGATGTACTTAAGTAAAAAACGATAAAATCGGATTGTTTCCATTAAGCGTAATAATAATTTATTTGTTTTTATAAACTACATTATTTACAATCATATTCAATCACATTTGGTGTCGTTTTTGGCTTCGGCAAACTTAGTGGTGGTAGACAGGGGCAGAGTGGTAGATGGGGGAAGAGTAGGCCACGGGGGCGGAGTGGACGACCGGGGCGGCGGCGTAGGTCAGGGGAGCGGCGTACTTGGCAACGGGGGCCGCGTACGCGACGGGGGCGGCGATCTTAGCGACCACGGGGGCGACGGCGGCGACCTTGGCGACGTGAGCGAGGGCTTCTTTGCGGACGACGGCGTTGAATCCGTTGTGGGGGTCGGCGGTGTAGTCGACGGTGCGCTTGGTGCCGTCGGGGTCGACGACGGAGTAGGAGCCCTGAACTACATCTCCATCACGGACCTCGTGCTGGGACTTGGAGTCACCGGTCACACCGTCTTGCACGTCGTACGCGAAGTTGTACTGGGGGTGCGCATCGTAGGGCTCGACAGTTTTGACGACGGGAGCCACAACCTTGGCGACGGGGGCGGCGTACGCAGAGTAGGCCACGGGGGCAGAGTGGTAAGCCACGGGAGCGGAGTGGTAAGCCACGGGGGCGGCGGGCAGCAGACCAGCGCTGGCGCAAGCCACCAGACCAGCGAATACTACAAACTGAAACAACAAGAATAATGAACTGAAACAACTAATAAGTAATCGCGCTTATAGATATGAAGTGAAAAATAGTAACTAGTGAAATATATCAAGTGTGTTTTGTAAGTAGGTAACCCTATCGCATAGAAATTGCAAGATACCTAACTCCTTTGGGATGCAGCCGAATTATACGGGAGTGTATCTACTAAATCCCTGGACTTATCTAATTTTAATTGTTAAAGCACATTGCACGCATATGAAAAAAAAACAAACATCCAATGAAAGTACTTTGAAAGCAATAAGCTCGTACATGTATGATTAGAATTTATAAGCTAACCTTGAAAGCCATTGCTTTAGTATTGGTGTTGTTTGATTGAGTGATGGAGAGTGTGTAATGCAAATTCGTTACATTGTTCAATTTATATATGAACCGGTGAACAGCCTGAGGCGAATGCTGTCGTTTGAGCTTCTGTCCTTTGATAACGTGTTGCCGATGAAGTTCAAGAACTTTTACGTTGTGAAATCACCGATGAATGAAGTTTTATTGTCTGATACTTGCCCGATACGGGATAGTGAATTTCATGACCTAATTTTTCTCGTCATCACCTGCTGTTGACTAGGTTTCACTGCGTGGAATAAGCTTTTTTATGGTTCACCTATCGTCAGTAAATGTATTACCCACAGTTATATAATCACGAAAAAATATGTAGTTGGTATCGAGTACCTATTCATTGCCACTTATTAAAACACCAAGGTACTAAAGTTACAGGACTTAGTAAAATGTGGAATTGTGTGGTTGCTATTTTTCCGAAGAATTGTACACTCTTAATAATATCTTTAGGTACTTAATGACTGTATAATTTTTAAATGTTCATAGTTAGAAAGTTGTAAAATGTTCATAGTTAAGGTCTCTCATGCAAAATTAACGATGGTGGCATTTGTAATTACAGTACGCGCGAATAATAATAATATACTGGCTTTTACAAAGCGGCTAATTTTGACTTTGAAAAGCATTATCCCAATACCATGTGTATGCAATTAAAGTTTACTCTTTCGGATAAACAATATTAATCAAGTAAGGATAATGATACAATATATATACAATTATTTCGAATCAATTAGCATCCTTCTAGGGGCTTATTCTGTACATCAAAACTAACAACTTTTGTTCTAAGACTTTCGTCAAAACTCGAAAAAAGTTATTGTGGTTCCATAGAAAAATTTAGTTCACCCGCGACAAATTGTATGGAACAGCTGATTAATTTTTTTGAGTTTTGACGAAAGTCGTAGAACAAAAGTTGTTAGTTTTGATATACAGAATAAGCCCCTAGAAGGGTGCTAATTGATTAGAAATAACCCTGGATAAGTGCCTAAGGTGCCGGATACAGAGAGAGCTTTTTTATATATCTCTATGGACGGCACATTTTAGGTGGGCTAATTTTGTCTGTTTTTTCTATGGGATTTGTACCTACAGCATCATCCGTTGTCATCGAGCTGGTGCAGAAATGCGTCAACTCAAATATTGTGCTGTGCTTATGCTGGAAATAAAAAAATACATAAAATCATAATTTACGACTAAATCAATCACGTAAAAATCTTGACAAACTCATAGATTATTCATATTATTTATTTGTATCAAAAATATAAAAACTACATTTAAATAACTTAGAAAAATTACATTTGTTAATATTAAAGTAACAATATTACTTATAATAATATCATCTACTAATAACTACGATAGTTAATGGTTACTAACCTGAAACAAATTACAAAAAAGATGTGCTGTATTTTCAAAACAACAGTAGCATTGATCTCTTCATTTGACCTGTAACGAAATATCTATCGACATCTTAGCATGCTATCCTCAGATTTCTAATAAGGCCGTTAGGAGCATAAATCTGTAATACAATTGCCATGTTTTATCACATATATAAGTAAGTATAACAAGTACTTACAATGTCATCGACACAGTCAGGTATCAAAGACGGGATTGCCCACGCCCCCGGCATGATACGATTGTATAAAACCAATGTGCAATTTATTTATTTTATTACACACTCATTATATCTCAGTCTAAGCACTACCAACTAGTAGCAATGGCTTTCAAGGTAAGAAGATTGATTTAGAATTAAAAATAAAGAGGCCTTGAAATGAAAATTACACAAACATAAAACTTAATAACGAATAAAGAAAACTTACTATTTCTAATATTTTAATTCTGAAAAGATAATGGACAACATTATGTTACTGTTGTAGCAATAGATAGATATCTTACCATAGATTCATTAATACTTTACTGCCCTATACATTATATATAGGTCATTTCAAATATTTTATAATTAATTGCAGTCTGAGACATCATATACATATATCCCTTTAAAATGTTTTTGTGATTATTCTAGTTTGTCGTATTCGCTGGTCTGGTGGCTTGCGCCAGCGCCGGCCTTCTGCCCGCTGCCCCCGTGGCCTACCATGCCGCCCCTGTGGCCTACTCTGCGTACGCCGCCCCCGTCGCCAAGGTAGTGGCTCCCGTAGTCAAGACCGTGGAGGCGTACGACGCGCACCCCCAGTACAGCTTCGCGTACGACGTGCAGGACGGTCTGACCGGCGACTCCAAGTCGCAGCACGAGAGCCGCGACGGTGACGTCGTGCAGGGCTCCTACTCCGTCGTCGACCCCGACGGCACCAAGCGCACCGTCGACTACACCGCTGACCCCCACAACGGATTCAACGCCGTCGTCCGCAAGGAAGCCCTCGCTCACGTCGCCAAGGTCGCCGCCGTCGCCCCCGTGGTCGCTAAGGTCGCCGCCCCCGTCGCGTACGCCGCCCCCGTTGCCAAGTACGCCGCTCCCCTGACCTATGCCGCCGCCCCCGTGGTCCACTCCGCCCCCGTGGCCTACTCTGCCCCCGCTGTCTACCACTCAGCCCCCGCTGTCTACCACTCAGCCCCCGCCGTCTACTCTGCTCCCGTTTACCACCACTGAATCGTTCCCATTTTTTGATCATAACCTGAAGATGGTTATGACGACATTATCAAAAGACTTATGTCACTGTACTGAAAATAAATTATTTGAATGAATACTATAGTTTTGTGTATACAATTTTATTCCTTTTTCTTAATGGCACCCATCTGTTTTCGAATTGCTTGAGACTTAAACTATAATACCGTAACCGATTGCACGCAACAACATATGTCTTCGGGAGATACGAAGATGCCACTGCAAAGTACGCGTCGCTACCTATGGAATTAATTTCACAGCGATAAATAGAAACAAATAGGGTCGCGACGACAACGTATAGAGGTGCACCGGTTGTGGACACTTTTGGTTCGGTTGCGGTTTGGCTACTTGATGTCGAAATTATTGCATAATAAATAGATTATAGCAAAACCGGGACCTACAATTTAACATTTCCTCCGATCCACGACAACGCTCAGTTGGAAATGCCACTCACTGGCACCCATACGAAGACTGATTGTTCCACACGTTGCCTATACGTATATAAGATTACATATGATATACCCATGTCTCAGATCCCGGCCGCGAGCCTTAAGGTGCTACATCAAAATGCTCTAGGAAGAACGTGAACGCAAAGAACTGATTAACTACCGACGAAATGTATCGTAGGCGTAAGGCACCTTAAGTATTTTTTTATTTCGCCCATTTCTTTTGGAGATATGTTTTTTAAATTTTAAATCACGTTACAGTTATTATTAACGGAATTAGTAATTAGTAATTATTAACGGAATTTAAATTATTTTAACTGAAAAATACTTTTCACACGACTTTCTAAAAAACACCACGCTACGCGCATATTTTCATACAGAATCACTCTCCTGAAACGAAATCCTACTAATACCTATTATAAACGTGAAAGTTTTTTTTTTATATTTTGAATAGGTTAGCGTTTGAATACACACTGCCTGATGTTAAGCAGATGTGCGTTCTAGGGTGTAGCACGCTTACCTAGAAGATACCTTTTTACTCGGGATTTCAAGACACCCACGTTGTACTTTAACGGGAAGACAGACCCAGGCAAAACGTTCCACATTCCGGCTGTTCGTATGAGGAGTTGTGAGTATCTATGTATGTTTGGTACTCTTTTATGCACAAACAGCTGAACCGATTTGGATTGAATTCGCTATATAGGTTGCTTAGAACTTGGATTAACATATAGGCTACTTTTTATCTCGGGATAACGCGGGTAGCACCGCGGGGCACAGCTAGTCGTCAATATTATTCATAGAAAGTAAGTTCGGAGAGGGTGGCTATATAGCCCTGGTGTCAGAGTTTTTAGACCGGCGGAAGGCCTTTGACATGGCTAGGCAGTTAAAACAACCGCGACCTACAATTTAACGTGTCGTCCGAGCCACGGTAGCGCTCAGTTGGAAAATGCCACCCGCGGTCACCCATCCAAATAGTGATTGTGCGGAACGTGTAGATGTTTCTAAGACCCGAGTTCATCAATTGGAAAACAGAAAAAATACAACATTATTATTTTTCGCGATAAATGTACACACTTCCACCGTGTACAGAATTCGAATCATTTGCACGAATCGATGTGACATCCATGAACATTTTTGTAGATTTATCAAAAACGGCTCAGCCGATTACGATAAAATTTAAATGGGACCAACCTATTTCGAATTAAAAAGGAATTTTTAATAACATTTTTTTTAAATTTAAGTACACAATTGGCGAAAATATCGCTGAACATATCATATACAAAAAAAATACATAGGTACAGACGAACATAGTACCTACTCCTTTTTGAAAGTCGGTAAAAAAATGACAAGTCGATGTTATCAGCGATTTCTGAAGTAAAGCAAAGTCGTCACGGTTTGTCTCTGGACGATTATTTGGGATTGTACCCCCTAAGCAAGCCGTGGTGGTCTAGAGGTAGTGAAACCTGCTTTTTACAATCGTAAGGTCGTGGGTTCAAATCGCGATTCCCACCGGACAAATGAGTTCCTTGAAATTTATGTACGGATTTTTTTCTTTTCGGTGAAGGAAAACATCGTGAGGCAACTTGCATACGTCCGTAGAAGAAATTCGATGGCGTATGTGAATCCACCAACCCGCACTGGGCCAGCGTGGTGGATTCAATCAACCTTCGTGGGTAAGCCTGCGTCCTGCAGTGGACTATTAAAAAGGCTGGTACAGTACAGTACCCACTAAAACCTATTTTTAGGGTACTGTACCCAAAGGGTAAAAACGGGACCCTATTACTAAAGACTCCGCTGTCCGTCTGTCTGTCTATTACCAGGCTGTATCTCATCAACCGTGATAGCTAAAACGTTGAAATGATGAAATGATTTCACAGATGACGTACCTATTATAAACACAATTAATAAAAATAGAAAAAATATTTGTTTCATAATAGATTTTTTTGCTCGATATTAATAACGGCAACAGAATAGCGAAGATAGATGAAATATTCACATAATATTAAGTTGCATATTTCTTTTAAAAATATATAATTAATTAAAAATATATATACGGTACATATGGTATATACGGTACCCTTCGTGTGAGAGTCCAACTCGTACTTGGCCGATTAATATTATGTTTGCTATATTCCCACTTGTAGTCTTGATAATAATCGTTTAACATCTCATGGTTCATCTAATCATCCATCCATCAAAACGAGTAACATGGCAAAGGGACAAATGGTCTTTCCATCATTATATCCCCTCGAAGAGGAAATAAAGTATGGATTGACAATGACAACTGACAATAAAAGTGGATTAAATGGTTTTCTCCCTTTGCCGTGCTACCCGTGCAGCTATGGACTTTTCTATGGATCTCCAACACTGGTTGGAAACGTCTTTCATCCAGTGTAATCCCACGGTTTTTATGAGGTCCTTGGGCCACCTTGTGGGTCAATGTCTCATTTTGCCCTGGCTGGTACGTAGTCTCCACTCGAAAAGTTTTCGATCCCATCGGTCATCAGTCCTCCATGCTAGATAAAGAACGAGATCGCTTTCAGTGAAAAGGCCGTCACTTGTATTCAGTTTTTTCATATTCATATTTTGGTTATCATAGTATAAGTTTAAACATCAAATAGTTTCTGTCTATACAAATTGCGGTCTGTTACCTCGGTGGCCTATCTTTATTCTTGACGGAGAGTGTCAGCAACTAAACAAGATCGTACCCTATACTACTATATTAATAAGGGACTTATCGCGCAAAGTAGTAGTATATAGTAGTAATAGTGTAGTATATTAATAATAGTAGTACGCGCGCAGGGGCGGCTTTGTGACTAGCCGTCGGTGAGTGGCGACACCGCGCACCCTGATTCCCTGGGGGAGTTTTGGCGGGAACGCGGAACAATCATGTCGCCTCATTGAATTATTTTGTTAAACTTGTGTTTTTATCAGTGATAATTAGTGTAAAATGGTGATATTTTGTTGATTATGAGCTGATTTACGTGCATGAGTGTAGGCAAGTGATATAATGTGACGTATCATGTTGTTCCGTGTTGTTACCAAAACTCCATAGACGCCTCTAGTAAAGTCTCCACTGCTTTACTGAGGTATGAATTGGACTATGATTGGATTTGACAGCGACTTTATTGGACTATGACGAGACTACGACTGTGACTATTTTGATAAAATATATTTGTAAATTGTTTATTATTTAAGACTTCGACTGAAGGACTCTGTATCCATGGTCATGAATAAATATAAAAAAAAAATGATTCCCTGGGGCTAAATGAGACTCCTGACTCCTCTCTTGCCTTTACCGGCCAGCTAGGAGTGGAAATCGCAAGAGCTAAGAACCTAAGCTCCAGGGTGGAAGTGTTAAAGGGCATAACACCGCGAGTAGCGTCTAGTGAAAGCGCAGCACACCTCTCGATACCTTGAGCCGTCCACACCAATGTTGCCCCTTCGACGCCAAGTTACGGTAGCCTTTATGGGGGGCCCATTTAGTGGATGGCAAGTCACCACCCGCCTAAACATTGTGAAATGAGGCATTATTTGGCGGGTGCTGCACCTCATCCTATAGCCCATCTTTGTAAGTCATCTATCATCATATCACAATAACCCGAAATACTGTAAATCATATCTAGCAATAGTTATTATCATCCTACTCTATGCACTGAACAGATAAGTTTTATAACATTTTATGTAAAAGGACCTCTCAGTGTTGGCTGCGGCTCCACTGATGCCTGCTAAAGGACCAAGCTATACTTGTGATTTATACTTGAATAGTAGTATAATGTGCTCAAATCGCGAAAGTTTGAAAATAACAAGATCGTACCCTCCAACTGCTGACACTTTGCTGTTCAAACCTCCCTGGAAGCCTTTGCTACTCCCTTGTCATATCTACTTTTTTCCTACTTCATTGTACCTACCACAATGATGTGGGCCGCTATCGTTGTCTTCCCTAGCTTATCTGTACAGAACGTTAGATCTCCAAATGTAGGGCATGTTTGTTCAGTTTGTTAGTTAGATCTCTATATGTAAGTAGCACACAAGGCCTTTTATCGTCTCTAATCTAAACTCTAATCGATAGGAAAGGCATATTGCATAAATGTGTATTCCTTTACTTCCAACTCCCAACGGTCATAGCCAAAGAACACACCTAGTAACGAAGAGTATAAGCGTCAGGTTCCCTTGTGATTCGAAAGCTCCCCAATTTATTCAACAATCGCTCGTATAATACGGACAGACAATACTGTAAACAACGGTACAGACGCTACTTTCAGCTGCCGTTCCATTTGAAAATGTTGAAGTGATTTGTTACACTTTTATACATTCCAAAAATTTCAAAACAATTGGCTAAAAGTCAAGTACGCGTTCAAATTTTCCGCCATTGACAAACTCTGGCTCATTTTCAATTGCGTGCACATCTTCTGTGACGCGTCAATACAATACAAAATGTTAACGTGGGCCATGTGTCACAACGAGATGCCAGTATATATACTTCAGTTGACGGGACGGGAGCATAGTCTCCTCTGACATCTCAACAAACCATCCCAAGCACAAAAAATGGCCTTTAAGGTAAATTATCTCTTTATTTTAATAGTTCCAATATTTCAATTTCTGAAATTTTCAGTTTTTTCATAACTCAGATATTATTTATATCTTATCTATTATATTTTGTGCTATTATTATATACTTGTACAACTACCATTTTTTTCTTAAGTTTTTTTTATGATAGATAAATTAAAATAATTTCTCATTTTAGTCAACATACTTCATATATACATAAAATGATAAGCCGCACATTTGTTAATAAATCTGAATATTCCCAAAACCCTTAATTAGAATCGTATACCTTTTCTATCATCATTGTACCGATCGTATGGTATCATTGTTCTAAAATTTATTTTCAATAACATTTTTATGATCGGTGCTCTCTTTCATCTAATTTTGACGTTCGACATTTGTCCTCATCACCGTGAAATATGGTCACAATAGCAGCGAGAGATGCAGTGTTCTCTCGACTCATTCTCATGCAGCGAACGACGCCTCGCGTCCTTGGCGGACGAGCTATCCTCGCCTAATTAGCAATTTCTCAGCACGTGCGCTTGCGTAACTTCTCTAGTAGGTACAGTCCTCGTTAAACCGTGTCACTATTTCAAGTACAGCTAACAGTGCGGCGTACATAAATTACAGATCAATAGGCTATATTTATCGTCATTTGTTTCAGTTCGTCATCATCTCTTGCCTTGTGGCGGTGGTACGCGCTGCGACCATCCCAGCGGCGGCGCTGGTCCCAGAAACCGTAGCGGTCGCGGGGCCGGCCGTGGTGCCGGCGGCGCGACTCGAAGAACTCGACCCCTCCTCCATATACAGTTTCGGTTACGATGTATACGACTCTATTACCGGAGACATAAAGAGCCAAAAGGAGGAACGCGTCGGTGACGTGGTGCGCGGCCAGTACACATTGGTGGATCCCGACAACACCCTGCGCATCGTGACCTACTACGCGGATAGTGTGAGCGGTTTCAACGCGGAAGTGCGCAAGGAGGCTTTGGTGGCTCCGGCTGTGGTGCCCGAGACGGTGGTTGAGCCCGTGGTGCCCGCCCGCGTGGCCGCACCCGCCGTGGTGCAAGAGCAGGCGGTGATCCCCGCTCGGCTCGCCGCCCCCGCCGCGTTCCAGCCGACGGCGCGCCTGGTGCCCGCCCCCGCGCAAGCCTTCGCCTCCGCTCCCGTTTTCGCCCCGCGATTCTCGAGCTTCGCCGCCGCGCCCGCGCCGCTCGCACGGTTCTCCTACCAGCCGTTCAGCCCGTTCCCCGCACCCCTCGCGTACCCCGGCGCACCCGCGCAGGTCGTAACCGTCTAACGCGCTCACACAAGGACTGATAACGAATATTAAATGGCAAATATTTTTTTACCTGGAATAGATTTCTATTTATTTCAATATTCATTCCTTTTTACGGCTTAATATTATACAAAAACACAACAACATCCTGCAAAACAAAATCATAGGCACAACTATTTTTCGGGGTTCAACTTGTAAAGGAATTGGCAAATTTTGCTATTTTTAAACAAAACAGCCCAACCCACTTCTTGACTAAATGCGATAACAATGCCTTACAAGTCAAAGGAGATACATCCGTTTTTACTGTAGTTTATACATTAAGAGAAACATCATAATCATAACAAATAGATACTATGCGCAGATTAAAAAAAAAATTATCAAACACCTTAAAAAGTTTTGCTCTCCTTGGAAAGTCGAACTATTTAAACACGCTACAATACTTTCTCTTCACGCTGTAATCAACGATACAGGTGACTAAATAGTTATTTTTTCTGTAACTTGCCGCTTAGAGAAGATACGCAGCTATACCTAACCTTTAAAGATTTAAGTAAGTAACCTAATAGTAGGTATAAGATCATTTTATGACGAAACTACGATTATACGTACGATTGGCTAAATACTATAATTTTTTTTTTAAACTATAGCCTATATTTACCGGAGATAGCGTAGCTTTCCAACAGTAAAATAATTTTTCAAATCGGTTTTGTAGTTTTGGAGCCGTAGCAAACAAACAATCAAATCTTTCCTCATAATATTGGTATAGATAATTCGCGTGTGGCTACGGTTTGACAATTCGAAACTTTTGCAGCCTGTCCATCATCAATATTTTAGCCTGAAATGGTTTAACGTATCCTGCGAGCCGCTCGTCTCGTCTCCGCTTCGGTGAGGCCGGGACTCCACCAAATCGATGTCAGCGAGCGTGTCAGAATGCGTACTGAGCACTCAACGCCTCGCTTTCGAGCTGAAAAACATCTCTTCTCGCACAGCACACATCTCCGCTTTGGTAAAGGTGCCAGCGTGGTGCCAGCCTTAAATCTGACTATTTTCTGGCAGTGTGAGTTTATTCTAACATGATGGATTAAATACGCGATGTATAAATCAACATACACACGCCCATATTCCGCTAAGATATGTAAATTACTTTTTATACCACCTGCTCGAAAATGACTCATTATAATTATGTCGTACAATCTCAACGTAAAATAAGTCATTATTGTCTTAACACAATCTAGAGGGCTATGGCAGGTTAATAATGTTGTATGAAACTCCTTAGGGAGTAAAGTGATTTAAATTTGGAACGTCAAATTCGTATGAAAATTTCTTCGAACATAAAGTAATGAAAAAGCGTTTAACTTCATTTTGCGAAAAATGCAGTTTGATTCATGATTCCCAATATGGTTTCCGCAAAAACAGATCTACTATCTTGGCTGCCTATAATTATGTTCAAGAAATTTTAAACATAATCGACAGTAAAAAGTATGCAATCGGTCTTTTATTAGATATGACGAAGGCGTATTAATAGTAGATTATAGTAGATTAGTAGCCAAGGGCTGTAAGGCATCGATTGCAGCCCGAGATATTTAGGTGCACGAGCGCAGCGAGGGCGCATATAGTTCGAAGGTGCAATTGGTGCCTTACAGCCGAGCTAACTATTTTGCTTTACATCTCGATTGTGAAGTAAGTGGAAAAAAAACTTGCATTACAGGAATAAAATATTGTTAATTGCTTCAGCTTCCATTTTCATTGAATCGGGAGCGCAGTTTATATCTTCATCACTTGAAGAACTCATGTTTTTTCCTACTTAGCACGTACTTAATTATAAAAAAATCCAACAATATTTAAATTAAAAGTTTTCTATTCCCGCCTTTCTTCATTAAAAAAGTAAAGAACTCTTTAATTTTTTTCCAAGAACAAAATTGAGCTTCGCCGTTCGATATTTAAAATTGATGACTATATACTCACACGAAGACAAGGATGAATAGCAAAGTGACCTCTTTGGTCATTGGGCTGAATGCATGATGTCTATTGCCAGTAAGCCGGAAACATACTATCGGACGCGGCTTACGGACGCGACTGACAGCCGCGACTAAAGCCGGAAACAAACTATCGGACATAAGTCGCGGACGTCTTCGGACGTCCGAGAGCGATCTGGCACACCGGATGTCTTAAGACTGTGCACATTGCTAAGTCGCGGCTGTCAGTCGCGTCCGTAAGCCGCGTCCGATAGTATGTTTCGAGCTTTATGGTGAGATGTACGCGAACTTTTTGCAAGAAAGAAATGTTTTTTCAATTACTTACCGCCCTTGGGCTTTTCTAGCTACATTATTAGCGCTAATTAGTCACCTACAAGCCCCATTTGGAGGTAATAAGAACCCACTTACCGAACATGAGAGATGTAAGTATAATATATTATTAGATACAATGCAAGACTTAGGGATACGCGGAGTCGCACATGATTAGTTTAAATCTTATATAAATAATCGTGAGCAGTACGTAGAAATTGAGAATTTTAATCATAACTCCAAAACAATAAAATAGATAAGATCTACCTGTGAAAAAATTGACCACGCAATTCCCCAAGGAAGCGTTCTTGGGTGTATTCAGTTTCTCTTTTACATTAATAAACTACCAAAAAATACCGACATTTGCATTTCATATATATGATATGATAAGTATATATATATTCTTACTTCTTGCACAAATAATATGAATTTGCATGATAATCTTAATGATATATTTGACAGGTTAACTGGTTGTATGTGTGAGCATAATCTAGCTCCTAATTTTTCAAAAACAAAAATATTACTTTTTAGACCCTATCAAAAAACCCGACTTGATATAAATTTTCACTACAAAAATAACAAAATAGATTGCGTCAACTCTGCAACATTGCTAGGCATGGAACTAGGCTCAAACGTAAATTGGAAAGCCCACATTAAAAAACTTAGGAGCAAATTAAGTAGTTTTACTTATGCCCTTAAGGAACTTAGACTAGCTACAGACTTACCGACAGCAAAAAGTGCTTATCACGCATTCGCGTCCTCGTGGCTCCTTTATACTATGGGGGAATAGTATAAACGCGCAAGAAATATTTATAATACAGAAAAAAATAATTCGTATTCTGGCAAATATTAAAACTCCCGTTAGTACCATAAAGAACTTCCATAAACCATATTTTATAAAACTTGAAATTATGTTCCTGGGCCCCAGAAGTCCCTTCAGAAGTTGCAGAACTCCCTAAGTCCACTTAGGGACTTTATCATCTGATAAAGCCAACGTTCCTATATTTTTTAGAATATTTTTTAAGTACCTGTTATGTTTAGGTAAAGTATAAAATGTAGCGTATTGGATTTTGTGTAATCTGTAAAGCTATATTTTACTGTAAATAATAATAAAAATAAATAAAGCTTGTGATATGGCTTGTGATATGGCTACCAGCTTGTGTAGGGCATGTCAAATATTTTATAATCATGTCTTAGTTTCTTTGTTAACAAGTGCGTAGGTCTCAATAATAGAAACGATATTTTATTTTTTAAATGGATTTTGAGGTCACTTGTCGCTTAATAAGTCCCTACGTCCCAACAATTTTGATTAAGAAGTCACTAAGTGACCTCTTTTAATTCGAAAGAGTTCCTAAAGCCGGAAACATAGTATCGGACGCGGCTGACGGACGCGACTGACAGCCGCGACTTAGCAATGTGCACAGTTTTAAGACGTCCGGAGTGCCAGATCGCTCGCGGACGTCCGAACGCTTAAAGTCGTCCGAAGGTGACGTCCGCGACTTATGTCCGATAGTGTGCACGGCTCAGTGTACTTTCATAGTCTAGGTCACGGCTGTCAGTCGCGTCCGTAAGCCGCGTCCGATAGTATGTTTCGAGCTTAAGTCCAGCTGATTTGTTGTACGATATAAGCCACAAGTGTGCTGGCAACATTAAAAAATAAAACATAAAGAAACCTAAGAAAGAAACATACTATAGGACCATTGAGGATGAATGTATAGGACGCGGCTGACGGACGCGACTGACAGCCGCGACTTAGCAATGTGCACAGTCTTAAAACATCCGGTGTGCCAGATCGCTCTCAGACGTTGAACGCTCAAGGTCGTCCGAAGGTGACGTCCGCAACTTATGTCCGATAGTATGCACGGGTCAGTGTACTTTCATAGTCTAGGTCGCGGCTCTCAGTCGCGTTCGTAAGTCTTAAAACATCCGGTGTGCCAGAAGGTACAATCAAGGAAGTTTCATATCGTATGAAACTTCCTTGGGTACAATATATATATTTTACATATTTTTATAAGTCGGAAGTATTTACCATGGCACATAAAATAGGTCAAGGATCTTGTGTAATACCTGTATAGGTAATCCATTATACAAGTATTTACCACGGGTAATAAACCGTATTTACGTGGTAGGTATTTACCTCTATTTCCATTCTTCATTCTTCTAAACTTCTTTCAAAATTTTGTTTCTTGTCATCCATGTCAGATATTATGTGATATTATACTTTTAGTTTGCTTTTAGTCAAGTTTTAATGCAGAAAAGTTTTACATTCATTTGAATTAAATTAACTTATTATTATTAGTTGTAATTCAATCCGCTTTTAACATAAAACAAGCATGGAAGAGAAACAGCTGTTCGGTGCACTGACTGTGTACCGTGAGCGTGGTGGATACTTGCGCCGACTCGAGCAGTTCGAGAAGTCGAAAGCTTCGTACGATGAAGCATTCAAGAGCAGTCCTGAGGACGTGCAGACGTTGACGGGCCGGAGCCGGGTGTGCGCAGACGCCGTGCAGCCGGTCCAGGCGTTCGCAGACGCGGAGCTAGCGCTCAAGCTAGAGCCTGCCAACATGATCGCGCGCAACATGCAGGCGCGAGCCATGTACACCATGTCCGACTTCGAGCGCTCCGTCGTCATGAATTACCGCGGCGCCAGGTTGCGCAAGCAGCCACCCTACTTCCGCGAGGGTATCATTCAAGGCATCGAAACTATACAAGACTGCATCGGAGAAAACGCTGGCAACGTCATGATAAACTTCCTTCCTCTCATTAAACAGATGGAAAACGCACGGATCGATGATGATGAACTACAGAAACCTGTGCACGTCTCTCGTATTCCTAAACTAGAGCACAAACGAAAGATGACCCAGATGGAAGCTCGCAAACATTTGACGTTATCAAGAGTGATGGCTATGAAATATTTGGGTCCGATGGCTTATGACAAGTTTTTTCTCCATGAACTTATGGAGGATCCACGTATAAATTCAGCAAATTCCAGTGGTAGCGCGCAGCTAAAGACCATTATTAAAGATGCTCTGCGTTCACTCAGCGATAGGCAAGACATGCTGCGATCACAACGGCCATATTATACTATAAGACTTGCAGAAAAAGCAGAATCTAATTATCAGAATAAATACAGAGAAGCCGTGCTGGTAAAAGAACGTGAAATCAATTCTAGAACAGCTGAGCGTTTGCTGAAACAAATCGAGAAGAGTTTACGTGCTAGTCGAATTATGGATGTGATGGCTCAAGCGGAACGTATGCAGCTGTTCCTCGATACCAAGGTTCCTAGGACTTTGCCTGATAAGGAAATGTACACCGACAGGTTGTATAGAGCCGTCGGGGAAGGTTATCTCTGTCAACACAGGCTGTCCTACACACTCAGCGAGCGCGGCAACAGGCGACGTATCGCCTTTTTGATGGGTCTTCCTGTAGGTCGCCCGCAATCTTTCGATTCAGTTATTGCCCATTATCCGTTTAAGTTTATCGATATCAAAGATGCTACACAGAGAGTAATCGCCACTTTGGATATGTGCGAAAATTCTACAATGAAATGTTGGCTCATGTACGAATTAGCGCGTCTACTTTGTACGCAAAAGAACTATGCCCTTGCTAAATTTTATGCCAAACGCTGTCAAAAAGAAGCTCAAGAACTTGGAAATGTAACCTGGTGGCTGAACGGGTGTTTCGTCGTGATAAGTGGAGACATGCAGCAAGGTAACGCGAACGAGGTACGCGTCGAGGTCGAAGAAGCATACGAATGGTCTAAAAAGATGCAAGACCCTGAACGAATACAAGCTTTTCTGGCAAAGTGCGCGGATATGGCATCGCAAGCCGTGACTTCGGATGATCGCAAAGCGATAGTCCAGCGCCAGAAGCAGATAGTGGGTATTTTGCCCCTGGAGCAGAAGCCGGAAACGGAGGTGTTGTTCAAGAGGATGTCGACGGTGCCGGTGGGACGGCAATTCTCGGTACTGCCGGGCAAGGCACGCGGCGACGAGCTGCGCGCGGAGCGCCGTCGCCGCCGCCAGCGCGGTCTCACTGTCATCCCGGGCACCGAGCGCGCGCTTCCACCGCCACCTCGTTCCGACGTGCTCGGTTTCCAGAAATTCGATATCTAAAGCCGCATATCGATTTGAGAGCGTGTGCGGCATGAACGGCTCAGATTGAGCTGCTTCACTGGGCTGTATTAGACAATTCTCGTCATGCGCTGTCATATTCATAATACGAGCTTTACGATAATACGATCACTATTCGTGCGCGTGCAAATCACAAATAACAGCTTATTTATTTACAATGTATCTGTTTACATCAGTTTATTAATTTACTAATTTTTATAAGTTGATTTAATTTTTTAGATTGAGAATAATCGGGACTAGTAAGTTGTCCAATACAATAAGATAGTTTAATAGATATATTTTAATTTTGTAACGATTGTTCATAAAATAATTTGAATAAAATAGCTTCTTATATTTATCATTTTGAGTAGTCTGGTAAAGTACTTATAAGAAGTACGACGGAACTTTGTTATCTGTCATATAGATTGAAATTATAAAATCCTTTACACTTATCACTAAAATGCCACATGGGGTTCGAAATTAAAAGTATTACAAGTAAATGTTTAAATAAATAATTTATTTACAGGATGGCATTCAAAGTTTGTCTTGATGTTTTGTATTTAATGGTGGTAGAGGGGAGCGGACTGGTAGACCGCGGGGGCAGAGTGGTAGACAGGGGCGGAGTAAGCCACGGGAGCGGCGATCTTGGCCACGGGAGCGGAGTGGTAGACTGCAGGAGCGGAGTAGACAGCGGGGGCGGAGTGGTAGACAGCGGGGGCGGAGTGGACGACGGGAGCGGCGGCGTAGGTGACGGGGGCGGCGACCTTAGCGACCACGGGGGCGACGGCGGCGACCTTGGCGACGTGACCGAGGGGCTCCTTGTGCACGACAGCGTTGAATCCGTTGTGGGAGTCAGCGGTGTACTCTACGGTACGCTTGGTGCCGTCGGAGTCGATCAGGGAGTAAGATCCGCGGACAACATCACCATCACGAGTCTCGTGCTGGGACTTGGAGTCGCCAGTGTGTCCGTCCTGAACGTCGTAGGAGAAGCTGTACTGGGGGTGCGCGTCGTACTCCTCAACGGTCTTGACGACGGGGGCGACGGCGACCTTGGCGACGGGCGCGGCGTACGCAGAGTAGGCCACGGGGGCGGCGTATTTGGCTACGGGGGCAGCGTACGCCACGGGAGCGGCGTGCACGGCGTGGCTGGCGTAGCTGAGGGGGGCGGAGTACGCCACAGGGGCGGCCGGGAGGAGACCAGCGCTAGCCGCAGCCACCAAGGCGCTGAATACGACAAACTGAAACAATAAACACTATTTTAGCACCATGGATTATTCAAAGCACATAAAAATACAATTTAAATAATATCACAGCAATATCATTGCATTCTTTTTATCAGTACCTTGAATGCCATTTTAGGTTGTGATAAAGTTCGATGGTGAGATTGAACTGCCGAATGTAGAGTACGATCTCGTTTTATATCTGAAGCGTGTCCACTCGTGACATTCGGATTTACGTGACGTCACACGTGGTCCGGTAATCGAACCCGCACCTACGAGGAGCTTATTGTAACTTTCGCTTTTAATTGAAGCGTTTAACGAAGGCAAGGTCGCGATCTTCGGCGGAATGTGTCAGCGCGGTCGCCGTGCCACATTGTGGGCAGCTATTCAGTTCAGTAGAAGAGCCACCATTGAATTAGCTAGACAAAGGTCAACAGCGAGCTTATAGAATTTTAGTTCCATCACTTCCCCAACCACAAAGGTGATTTGGTATTTGCCCTCGAGCTCACCGAGATAGCTTCGCTCCGCCCGCGTTTGTTCATACTCTCATTACCTTATTAAAACCAAGGTCTTCCAAACTTCCAGGTATCGGGTTCATTTGCGCGTTAGCTGTAAATCAATCAGTCTGACCTTTGGTGCTAAATGTATTTTTTGAGAAGGCTAAAAGATGTTTTTATTTTGCAATTACAATTTTACAATACTATACACAAGTGCTGGTAATTTACATTCACTTGTGATTTTTTTATTTTGTTGGTCTATTATTTACTTGTTTAAAATTGAGTCGTACATTTAGAGTTACTAAAAGCAATATTGAATAGAGCAATTTTTAAAAGTCAAAAAGCCAACCAGCCTTAACTGAGATTTAAAAAAATTGCTATTTAGAATTTACTATTTTTATCCTCACATTATTATTGCAATTTTTGCTGCTAGTTTTTTCATTAAACTGTATTAATATACGCATTGTAACTAGACAAAACACTAACAAGAAATTTAATTAAAAGATTTAGAAATATCGTTTTTTTTAACGATATTTCTAAATCTTTTAATTACGAGTTATGTAATCGTACGTTTAAGACGCACTGAGCCAGCGTGGTGCATATGGCCCAATCACCCATCATGGGTGATGGGACTATTAAAAAGTCTGGTACAGTACAGTACAGGTTTAAGAAAATACTTGGTCCAGATTACAATAATCCTTCTGATGCAGTTGGATAGTAAAAATAAGTTCATATAAGCCGGGTGGCTAGCCTTGGTGTCAGAGTTTTTAAGCCGCCTGTAGGCCTCTGACATGGCTTAATGGTTAAAACATCCGGAGCCTACAATTTGACGTGACATCCGAGCCACGTCATCCAGTTGTTAGTGCCCTCTGCCTTTGCTGCAAGGGGCGGAGATTGAGAACCCTTTCGATTTCAAGTCGGGCGGATATTTGATAAAAAAAAACCGGACATGTGCCAGTCAGGCTCGCACACCGAGGGTTTCGTACAAATCCAGAAAATTTCACAAAATTGGGAAGTACGTTGTTAAAATCTCTATACTCATCATCATTATCGACAAAAGTTTTTTTTTTCTTTTGACTTTTACCCATAGTTATAACTATGAGCCCAACACAGAAATCGCAAAGAAAACTAGCTGTTCAATACATTGAGTTGAAAGCCATTGTTGTACTCCATATCTTAATTTTCTGCGATTTCAAGATTGGTCGAGAATCAGATTATGTCCTTGGTCTAGAGATAAACCCCTTGAGATATTGTTAGGTATACATTAAGTTCCAGAGCAGTTAATTCACTGTCCTTACCCGCAGGTATTTTTTTTACTTTGCCCTAATATGAAAACTTGGACAGTGTTGCAAACATCATCATGGTTAGAAATTATGAAAAATTCGCATACATCTAAATATGGAATATTTTTAGGCTAAAATAATATAAAATAGTAAATTTCAATCATTTAATACCATAAATAACAGTCATAAAAATCCTATAAAAAGTACAAAGCAACAACAAAATTGTAATAGTTCATCTAGAAGTAGTAGGGTAGTCTGGGGGCCAGGAGGGGCGCGGCTGCCGGGGCAAAGACGGGCGCTCGGGCCACTACTGGCGCGGGGGCAAACACTGGGGCTCGTGCTACGATGGGGGCCGGGGCGGATGCGATCACTGGGGCGGGGGCTACGACTCTCGCGGGGGCAGCGACGACCAGAGGCTCACGGCGCACGACCGCGTTGAAACCGTTGACGGGATCAGCAGCGTAGTCCACAATCCTCCTCGTGCCGTCAGGATCCACCACACTGTAAGATCCGGTGACGAGGTCGCCGTTCCTGTTTTCCTGGTGGCCCTTGTAGTCTCCTGTGAGCGCGTCTTGCACGTCGTAGCCGTATGAGTATTGGGGGAAGGGGTCCACGCGGGCTACTACTGGCGCCACGACGCTGGCGGTGGCCGCGCCAACTACGCAGATGAATACTACAATCTGAAACAATGGAACATTAAATTGTTAATTAGTGGAATCAGAACAGAAAATTATATATCGACAAAATGCCTATATGAGATGACTGTTTTCGCCAATTGGCAATTAACTTCGGCAAATTGTATTTTACTCAAGGTTAAAGTAAATATAATCAAGAATGGTATTATTTAGTAGCAATTGACAGTTTGCACAGTACAGCAAATTTTAAAGAGTGGTTCCCAATTGCCTCTTGTCTATACAATACGGTATCAAGCAAAATATTCATTGAATTTATTCAACACTTTTTCTTAAACAGCTGCAACTTTGGCATCATTTTAGACCTAAGTAGTTCCTTTATCAAGACCCTAGTCACGTACTAGAATGGCCTATGTGTAGCCACCCTAACGATTATCGATTATTAAGTCACGTTCCAACATCAATTATGCAATATGTGCTTCAAACTAAAACTGAATAATCGCTTATAATCCATTGTAATAGAGACCACATCGAAGTAGAGATTTCTTCATGGAGTACCGTACATTACTGCATTTATATGCGCCAATTGTAAGCTTGCAACATGCTCCCATTTAAACCCTTCCTTTGTCTGTAACTCTATGCATCGGGAATTATAAACGAATTGCATTATAAGACAAATTAAGTAGGACAATTTTCGGAGAATTTAAATTACGATCACACAAACGTGTATCACAGAATACTCATTAGTAAATCATGCAGATATAAGGAATCCTTACTACACGTTATAAATCCATATTAATTATTATTTTGCAAAAAATGTCATGACCGACTTCAACCGTGTACCGAATTCGCGAATATTTCGTACGGATCGATGGAACATATTTCACATCATTGTTGATTTATCAAAAATGGGTCAGCTGATTTTGATAATATTTAAATGAGACCAATTTCAAAGTATATTCTTACCAATAAAAAATATAAAAATATTTTTTGGAATCGGACTACTATTTAAAAAGTAATGTTTGGTTATACATAAAAAAATATGTATAAGCGTCGAATTGAGTGCCTCCTCCGTTTTGTCGGTCAAAAATTGTATTGTCTATAAATGTAACGTATTGGATGTAAGTCTGTCAAGCTATATTTATTTTAAATAAATAAATTTGAATTTGAAAAAGTATGTGTTGTTTTGTTTGTTGTTCTTTTACGCAGCAATAGAGTAACGAATAGACTTGATTTTTGGCATGAAAATAGTTCAAAAACTGGAAAGTGTCACAGGTTACATTTTTTTTTATCCCGGAGAAATAAGATTTCTATGGGACAGCAAAGCAAAATAGTCAATATACCTATCACGCGGGCAAAAGTTATATTACTTCTTATTTCATGGTTTTACCACACAAATCATTTTAGTAAGCCTTTAAAACTAATAACAAAATACACAAACTGAGAAAACAACGTCATCCTAATCCTTAAATAAAGAAAGATATTTTGTAAAATTATTTTCGGCCCTTTATTATATTTTCCGTATTTATACAAATTGTAACATAATATCTGCCAAAATTTAAACGGCAAAAAGATATCAAATGATTGCACACTACAATGTTTAACGACACCAACATCTTTTAAAATTTAATTTTATGCGACGCTCATAAAAAAATAAGACTATTTAAAAATGTTTGTATTTAAAAATCACCCTTTATGGGTGATGGGACTATTAAAAAGGCTGGTACAGTACAGTACAGGTTTAAGAAAATACTTGGTCCAGATTACAATAATCCTTCTGATGCAGTTGGATAGTAAAAATAAGTTCAAATAAGCCGGGTGGCTAGCCCTGGTTGTCAGAGTTTTTAAGCCGCCTGTAGGCCTCTGACATGGCTTAATGGTTAAAACATCCGGAGCCTACAATTTGACGTAACATCCGAGCCACGTCATCCAGTTGTTAGTGCCCTCTGCCTTTGCTGCAAGAGGCGGAGATTGAGAACCCTTTCGATTTCAAGCCGGGCGGATATTTGATAAAAAAAAACCGGACATGTGCCAGTCAGGCTCGCACACCGAGGGTTCCGTACAAATCCAGAAAATTTCACAAAATTGGGAAGTACGTTGTTAAAATCTCTATACTCATCATCATCATCGACAAAAGTTTTTTTTTTCTTTTGACTTTTACCCATAGTTATAACTATGAGCCCAACACAGAAATCGCAAAGAAAACTAGCTGTTCAATACATTGAGTTGAAAGCCATTGTTGTACTCCATATCTTATTTTTCTGCGATTTCAAGATTGGTCGAGAATCAGATTAAGTCCTTGGTCTAGAGGTAAATCCCTATTATTGAGATATTGTTAGTTAAATTCAAGAGCAGTTAATTCACTGTCCTTACCCGCGGGTATTTTATTTACTATTCCCTAATATGAAAACTTGGACAGTGTTGCAAACATCATCATGATTAAAAATTGTGCAAAATCCGCATACATGTAAATATAGAATATTTTTAGCCTAAAATAATATTAAATAGTAAATTTCAATCATTTAATACCATAAATAACAGTCATAAAAATCCTATAAAAAGTACAAAGCAACAACAAAATTGTAATAGTTCATCTAGAAGTAGTAGGGTAGTCTGGGGGCCAAGAGGGGCGCGGCTGCCGGGGCAAAGACGGGCGCTCGGGCCACTACTGGCGCGGGGGCAAACACTGGGGCTCGTGCTACGATGGGGGCCGGGGCGGGTGCGATCACTGGGGCGGGGGCTACGACTCTCGCGGGGGCAGCGACGACCAGAGGCTCACGGCGCACGACCGCGTTGAAACCGTTGACGGGATCAGCAGCGTAGTCCACAATCCTCCTCGTGCCGTCAGGGTCCACCACACTGTAAGATCCGGTGACGAGGTCGCCGTTCCTGTTTTCCTGGTGGCCCTTGTAGTCTCCTGTGAGCGCGTCTTGCACGTCGTAGCCGTATGAGTATTGGGGGAAGGGGTCCACGCGGGCTACTACTGGCGCCACGACGCTGGCGGTGGCCGCGCCAACTACGCAGATGAATACTACAATCTGAAACAATGGAACATTAAATTGTTAATTAGTGGAATCAGAACAGAAAATTATATATCGACAAAATGCCTATATGAGATGACTATTTTCGCCAGTTGGCAATTAACTTCGGCAAATTGTATTTTACTCAAGGTTAAAGGAAATGTAATCAAGAATGGTATTATTTAGTAGCAATTGACAGTTTGCACAGTACAACAAATTTCAAAGAGTGGTTCCCAATTGCCTCTTGTCTATACAATACGGTATCAAGCAAAATAATCATTGAATTTAGTCAACACTTTTTCTTAAACAGCTGCAACTTTGGCATCATTTTAGACCTAGTTCCTTTATCAAGACCCTAGTCACGTACTAGAATGGCCCATGTGTAGCCACCCTAACGATTATCGATTATTAAGTCACGTTCCAACATCAATTATGCAATATGTGTTTCAAACTAAAACTGAATAATCGCTTATAATCCATTGTAATAGAGACCACATCGAAGTAGAGATTTCTTCATGGCGTACCGTACATTACTGCATTTATATGCGCCAATTGTAAGCTTGCAACATGCTCCCATTTAAACCCTTCCTTTGTCTGTAACTCTATGCATCGGGAATTATAAACGAATTGCATTATAAGACAAATTAAGTAGGACAATTTTCGGAGAATTTAAATTACGATCACACAAAAGTGTATCACAGAATACTCACTAGTAAATCTTTCAGATATAAGGAATCCTTACTACACGTTATAAATCCATAATTATTTTTTTGCAAAAAATGTCATGACCGACTTCAACCGTATACCGAATTCGCGAATATTTCGTACGGATCGATGGAACATATTTCACATTATTGTTGATTTATCAAAAATGGGTCAGCTGATTTTGATAATATTTAAATGAGACCAATTTCAAAGTATATTCTTACCAATAAAATAATAAAAAATATTTTTTGGAATCTATTTAAAAAGTAATGTTTGGTTATACATAAAAAAATATGTATAAGCGTCGAATTGAGTGCCTCCTCTGTTTTGTCGGTCAAAAATTGTATTATCTATAAATGTTAGAAAGAAAGAAAGAAAGAAAGAAATTTATTTATTTGCAACAAAAATAATAGGTACAACAACAACAAAATACAACAAAACAAATCATAAAACACAAACAAAAACAACAGTATTATACCTAAAATCCCTGTCACAAAAACTGGTCCCAACTCAGCGTAATGCTGTTACGTGTTGGATGTAAGTCTGTCAAGCTATATTTATTTTAAATAAATAAATTTGAATTTGAAAAAGTATTTGTTGTTTTGTTTGTTGTTCTTTTAGCAATAGAGTTACGAATAGACTTGATTTTTGGCATGAAAATAGTTTAAAACTGGAAAGTGTCACAGGTTACATTTTTTTTATTCCCAAGAAATAAGATTTCTATGGGACAGCAAAGCAAAATAGTCAATATACCTATCACGCGGGCAAAAGTTATATTACTTCTTATTTCATGGTTTTACCACACAAATCATTTTAGTAAGCCTTTAAAACTAATAACAAAATACACAAACTGAGAAAACAATGTCATTGTAATCCTTAAATAAAGAAAGATATTTTGTAAAATTATTTTCGGCCCTTTATTATATTTTCCGTATTTATACAAATTGTAACATAATATCTGCCAAAATTTAAACGGCAAAAAGATATCAAATGATTGCACACTACAATGTTTAACGACACCGACATCTTTTAAAATTTAATTTTATGCGACGCTTATAAAAAAATAAGACTATTTAAAAATGTAGTTATTTTGTAGTAGTTAACCTGTTTTTTACTAGTGTCAAAGAAAAAAAAACAAAATACGAATAATTAATATGGCGGAGAGAGCTCCCCACTTTTACCGCGCGTATGCAATGTAAGAAAAATAGTGATTATTTATTATTACTAACGTTCAGATTGTAATTTTTTCATAATTTATCATTAAAGTTAATTTTCTGCTAATTTTTTTTTATTGCTAATATATTCGAAGACATAACTATGTATTTCAAAGAGAGCGCGTTGATGTCTTTTCTAGGACCACTTTACGGCCTACCTGTGAATTATTGAAACGTTGAAAACATGTACGATGTACATTTTACAGACTAACAAAAAGGAGGAGGACTTTAAAAAAATCTTATTATTTAGTTTGAAAGAGTACACTTTCATTTAAATTTCATCGAAATCAGCTGAGCCGTTTTTGCACAGCGTTTTTGGTAAATAAAAAAAAATGTACATGGATGTCACATCGATTCGTGAAAATTATTCGAATTGTGTACACGGTGGATTTCGGTGTTGCAATTTTTGGCGAAAAATAATTATTCTTTATTATGCATACTATAAATGATTTTATAACCATCTTAGTACCGAAAATTAATCTTAGTAAAGAGTTACGTATAAATAGAAACAAAGGTGAAACTAAAACATCCCTTACTAATTAATCATGTAAGTGATTATCAAGGAATACCAATCAATAAGTAGAAAGTGATATGATATTAACTCAACAACAGTATTCGAAGGAGCAACTGTAGACATTTTGGGGAGTGTGGGCGCCATATTAACATACAATGAGTTCTTTGGTCCTAACGTTACAGGGAATGTTGCGAATATATCGACCTATAAAGGACCTTTGTTAGGTATGTCACTCGTGCAATATGAAAGTTGTTACTGTACAAGAGGAGTTTGGTGTACTAGTGACCTCTAGTAAGAAGCTTGCGACTATCTTGCTTGCAGCCATCGTCATGGTAAATCAATTGTTATTGTTATACACGGTCAGTTTTGGGATGGGCGGGTGGCATTAACAAATAGACTCTGTGAGTCGGATGCAACGTCAAATAGTAGCTCTCTGTTGTTTTAGCCGTTTAGCAATTTCAAAGCCTTTCCGGCCTAAAAGCTTTAACACACACTATGGGTAGCCATCCAGATAATACGAACTTATTTAATGATCATATTATACTCTATAAAATTTAACTTGATCTCTGCGACAGTTATATATTGACATATTTAGAGTTGAGATAGTGGTGGAAAAAATCGATTTTCAAACAATGTTGTAATGAAATCGAATGAATAGTTGAAGGTGAAAAATTTGATTTTATTTACTTACTATTATTTAAGACCAAGTAGGTATGTACACATGTAAATAATGTTATGATATTAATTAAATACTCATAATAATGTAACGATAGTATTTATCGACGTTTTTCACTGTTATCGATGCTAGTGTAACATATTATTGGGTTTAATTTAATTATACAAAAATTGTAAAAAATAAAATGTAAATAATGTTATGATATTCAAATATACAATAAAATTAATGATAAATTAAGTTTTATTTAAAATATCGTCAGTATAAACTATCGATATTTTAATTAAAACTCTGTGGTCACGATCATTCGTCGCCCATCACTAATCGACATGCCCATAAAGTATGACATTGACAGGTTCTTTCTGTACTATTAAGAAATTCAGGACTTCATAGGCGTGATTTTTCTGACAGCTGTCGCAGAGATCAAGTTAAATTTTATAGAGTATAGGTAATTAGTTAATTACACTAATGAGTTTGTATTTCCTCTGCTTACATCCTTTCTATCAGGTTTTTTTTAAATCTACGTATGTATTTTAATGGTAAATAAATATATTGTTCGCATTATCGGGATATAATTTTATACAACCAAATTTACTTTGTTTCGCCGAAAACACCGAGAGATTACGTTGATATGTTTCGAATGATGCAATTTTAATATAAAGGATATCATTGATACGTGCACAGTTCATGGTTAACGTTACTGATTTTAGTATCGGAACCTTTGTCTCATTTCATATTTCAATGTCTCTATCCTTTTCCTTTTTTTCTAATAAATAGAAATATCATTTTTTTTTTGGTAAAGATAACTTGGAATAATTATCATGGCGGTCTGCAAAACGATGTTAAAATTATACGACACTTTTAAAACTTTTCAAATTTTTCCGTAAGCTTATGGCAATTTAAAAAAAAACTGCACGGAGTTCGTAGGTTTTAAACTTTTAGGTGGTACCTAATCGTAATAACTAACATCAAATACTGCGCTGAAGTATAGAACGCAGCACTATTGCCTACCTCAGCGATCAATAATTTTGCATGAAAAATGTCCGCAGTGGACAAGAGCGATGGACGGTCGTGAGCATTGTCGGGGAGAGTCGAAAGCACGGCCGCTGTCGCAAGCGGTCCGATACGGATCAGTTGGTCAACACTTGCGCACGCGCTGCGATTCAAAACGATGCCTCCGTACTCGGTTGTGTACAGTAACGTAACTTGTGCATCCCGGATCTTGTACTATAATACTACTTGTACTAAAATAAAATCTTTGTTCTCAGAAAAACACATCGTTTATTAGTTACAATCTCTCATTAGTATAGAAGAATAGAACCTAGGAAACCTAGGAACCTTTTATGTATTTAGATCAAATGTATATTTTGTTGTAATTCGAATTGATCAATCCGCACGGGGACGGCGTGGTAATTATGGCCTAATCATCTTTTTTGGTAGGCCTAGCAATTGACTATTAAAATTATGGTTAAATTGTGCAAACGTGTTAACGTTTGAGTCCTAAATCTGGAACTTTTTAAGTGAATGTATTTTTATTTGAGTTTTGACTCTAGGTACTTGTCTATACCAATAAAAAATAAAAATGTAATTGTTTGTTTGTTTGCATCGAATAGGCTCCGAAACAACTAAACCGATTTGAAAAAAAAGTTTGGAAAGCTACGCTATTTTCGGATTATATTGTCGAAAAAATAGGGATCTTTACTATTTTGTCTTCTTTAGCAAATCATACCTGGGCAAAGCCGGGACGAGTGGCTAGTTGTTAATTAGCTTGTGCATCTAAATTTAAAACTATTTGGAGCAAATGTATTGTTTATAATCACCTGCTCTACACTTTATTATAAAATGCCCAAGCATATAAATAAACATGCTAATAAATAACAACTTTTCTCTAACTCTACGGTAACTCATTTGCCAGGAAATGATAATTAATACGATGAACAATGAATGGCGACAATAATTAAATAATTCTTTAACAATTTGTACACTATTATTTTTTTACTTTTGACAAAAGTCGTAGAACAAAAGTTGTTAGTTTTGATGCACAGAATAAGCCCCTAAAAGGATGCTAATTGATTAGGAATAACCCTGTATAATTGGTAGTTCTTATATATTTTTGTTACGATTTAAAGGTTTTTTTTCCATTTAAAACATACTTATCTTAAAATAGCAAAGAGAGGAAGGGCACACGATGTTATCAACGAGACTAACATTGAGATCTACAGACGGTACCACTTTTCACATCTATCGTAAACGTACCGAGTGTAACTGTGATAGAGTGATCATTCTTTCACTTTCTCGCATACATTCTAAACCTGCAGGTATTATTGCACGTAAAATTTGATTGCTAATTAGTTTAATTGGAACGCGGTCTATTGCCGTTTATTTTTGGCTGATCATAAAGAGATTGGTTCATAATTATAAGGTTCTTGTACCAGTGTATCAAGTGCAAAGCATTGCCGCGGGGTTTTGACCAACTTATAAGTGTTGTTTTTAATAGTTCACTCCTGTTTACATTATGCGGCATGTTTACTAAAAAAAATATTAGTCCGTCAAATAGATTGTCAAAAAATATTAGGCACGTGTTTTATCTTTTCTCAATTTAACAAAAAATGATTAAGATATAGCGCGTTAAATTTCCGCGAGACCGCACTCTCAAACTTTGGCAAGGTTTATCTTTGTCAGTAATTGTTGGATTGACAAAAGATCGTATCCGATATTTTCTAACTATAATAATGATTTTTATACCCAGTAAAGTCATTGTATTCATCATTCGAACAATTTTTACAATGGAATTGAGCTGTTTTTGCGTCTACGAGCTTAATCCTGTAGTAAAAGTTGTTAGTAATGAAGACTTGCTGCAATGTCACCCTCCAACATCAATTGTTAGTAACCAAACACAATAATATATGTTACACTTTACATATCCAAGACTTTGGATTCACTTAAAAAAATCTATATCTTAGGTACTACTAATATTATAAACGTATACTACTTATACTCATCCCAAGTGCTCAAATACATTTCAAAAATAACTTTAAAGCCATATTGGGTCTGAAATCTGTCCGAAGACTTTTCAGTACGGTTTAAGGGTAATAAATTTGAATTTATCGCATTGTTAAGGCAAATACGGGTACGGTTCGGCCCCGATTCGGCAATGACATTGAATTTTATACTACAAAAGGATTCTTTGCATGTTTAGAGCAGCAAAAATAGAATGTGCACCGTTTTTACACTTTTCATGAAAAATACACGCTAATTACTACTTTTACTAATAAAAACGAAATTGATGTTTTAATAATTGTCTAATTTTACTCGTAATAATGTTGTTGATGACTTTGAAAGTTGTCATTTTAGGAAGTTGTCGTTATCACCCTGAGGGTTTGTTTTTTAATTTTGTCATATTTTATGATTTGAACATGATCTTCGATAAAATTGTTATAATTTATTTATTCCAATGGCACAATGTCTTTCTACGTGCCATTTTCCAATTTTTATCATTATTATCTGAATAATTTAAAGTGAGTTGAATTTTATGGTATAGAATTAATTTATCTGAAATAAACAATTTTTATTACATTTTAAACTCTCGGGCGTAATGGTTTTAAGCATGGGGTATGACTTAGTTTATCATTTTTACCACAAAATCCTTATCAAAGGATAATCCTTATCAATAAAACTAGTTAGCATCACTTTTCACTCTTCTTTCTTTACTTTAAAAGCAACTTCATAGTATTGGTTGATAGTGATTAAAATGATTTATTATATTTATAGTTCTGCTCTACCAAACTCTAATCACTGTTTAATTCACTTTCCACTTATTGTTATACATTTATGATAATATAAATATGATGTTGTAATTAAAACTACGGGCTCACCTTGGAGTCCATGTTTGTTTGCTTGGGATAGGATGGTCACAGTCCTGAAGTTGGAATGTGCCTGCCAGAGGTCTCCATCGCGTTATATATCCTACAATACTCATCAATACGTAACAAAGGACGTGAGTGCAATACAATGTGCTTCATTGAAGAAAGTGCGCGAATTACGCGACGCGTCTTGCGATACATGTTGCGTTTCACGAATATGCTTTCTTTGATTGCGGTCGATATATCATGCGGGCTTTTTGGTATTCTGTGAGCGGAGCGGTCTAGGTCAGTCGTGGAAGCTGACTAATGGTCGGGAAATCCTGGAATAGACAACGTACATATTTCATCATCATCGACATCATCATTCTTAGCCATAGAACGTTCACTGCTATAATTATTTTTTTGCAAAAAATGGCATGACCGACTTCAACCGTGTACAGAATTCGCGAATACTTCGCACGGATCGATGTAGCATTTCTCAAACGGCTCAGCCGATTTCGATAAAATTTAAATGGGACCAATTTAGAAGTATATTATTTCCCATATAAAAAGAATAATAAAATCGAACCACTACGTAAACAGTTATATATAATATTAAGGTTATAAAAATATGCGTTGAATTGAGTACCGTCGATCAAAAAATAAGCCTTCATTATAGATTTCGGAGGAGGAAGCGGCTTGCATCTAGCTAGTGTGTTCTCATGGTCTTAATTACATCGTCAGTCTAGGTACCTTATCGGTAGACGTCTTACGCTGCTCTTTATGATACGTGGTCTCCATTTCGCGGCCCTATCGGTAATCCATTCTTCAAACTTTGTGCCTTGTCCACTGCCATTTTATCTTGCTAATACGCTGGGCTTTGCCGGTGACTTTGGTTTTTCAGGGGAACTCTGCATTCCTAATTTATCGCAAAGAGAAACTCCGAGCAAAGCCCTCTCTGTAGTACCCACGTCGGGCTATTTTCGTGCCTACAGTGCACCCAAAACCACGTTTCAGACAACGTAGGTATTTACAAACGGAAATACTAACACATCAGATATTTCATTATGAACAACTTTTACTATGGGACCAACCTTAAAATTGGCGAAAAAAATACAAAATGTTTAAAAACCCTGAATGAGGAAAAGAGTGACAGTGGGCTTTATGAGAGAGTGAGAGTCCCAAGGACGCTAGTCCGGGCGAAAGTCTTCTTCAGCAACCTCTCAGCTGTTAAGTTTTTTAAAATATTTTTAAGAGTTCATTTCGAAGACTACGAAGCACTTTACACTATTATGGGGCACAAGCTACGGGAGAGATCGAGTTTGGAACCAATACGAAAACATAGAATAAATTACCATAAAAAAATTGCAAAATTGGAAAAAATAGCTTCTAGCGATAAGGCCGCCGTTTGTTTTAACTTGGTTAAGTGAAAATTGTTTTGTTTTTCTATTTTCTGTTTCTGGTGTGTGCATAAAGAATAATATTATTATATTTTATTCAAGTAATAATCACAAGCATAGCTTGGTCCTTTGGCAGTCATCAGTGGAGCCGGTGGTGACTTGCCATCCACTAAATGGGCCCCCATAAAGGCTAGCGTAAGTTGGCGCCGGAGGGGCAACATCGGTGTGGTGTGGTTTATGTCGTCGAGAGGTGTGCTGCGCGTTCACTAAGAGCTACTAGCTACTACTTATTATTATTATTATTAAATTGGTATTATTTCCTTAAAACATTGTGTTATAATGACCTTTTATTTGATGAAGTTATTCGAAATAACGGTAGGTATTATTTAGTTTTTTATGACTAAGTTAAATGAAAAAAGAGTTCTGCCATTTTTACTTTATTTAGGTATATCGTTTAGTTATTTCATAAAATTATCCTCCAAGGCAATAATACACACATAGCTTTACACGCCTTTGAACAATTATTATTTTGCATATCATGAATCGAATACTCAAAATCTGGTAATCAATGGCGCCACTGCAAATTTCATTTTTGAGGGAAAATAAAATCCCCCATCCCAATCCTCATCACAACTTGACAGCAAAATTTAAAATATTTAAACTTACTTGCCAACTGTAGTCCAGATTCGTTGCAAAATGCAACCTGAACGTGAGATGCAACATCCAAACAAACAAAGCCACATCCGAACAGATGAAAGAAAATAATAAGAAATACTATTTGACTATTGCCACCCAAAGTAGACACAATTTTCTCACTCAGTCAATTAAGTAGTTATAAATATAGCTTTAAAATTTATTTATTTGTCATTATTATGTATCACTGTAGTCCAATTTAATTTATTTGTTACCAAACACAATCTATAACAAAATATCATACATTAAAATTTGTTACAGACCGTAATTAGTATTATTTTACGCTATATTTACTAATTATAATAAAACCTTAACAGAAACGGAAATTGGCAATGTGATCACTCACCGGAAGCATTCGTATAATAAATGTACTAACCTAACTTAAATCATTATTTCAGTAAGTGCAACCAGGCGCTTAATCGCATAATATAAAACAGTGCAATATTTTTTTACGAGGGGAAATCTTCGATAGTTACCCGACTGCTTTAGGGTGCAGGCGGGTTATGTGGAGTTGTACCCACTAAGACCCCTTCGGTGGCCAGCGTTTATGCAATTCTTGGGAGCTCCGGCATCTCCAGGCTCCACCAGTGCTCCCAGCACTTTATTTGACGATTCGAGCCCTCCCAGGCTTGCACGGTCCTCTACGACAACGGTGCCATACACGTTGTCGTCCTCCCTGGGCCCTTTTGAGTGTATGGCATGAGCCCCATCTCTATCCATTCACGAGCATAGAAGTCCCCTTTTAAGGCTCTTACTACACGCAGGAGATACCGATACCGGATTATATTGTCCCGGCATCAGGGCCAAGGCAGTTCAGTACATAGAGCCCAATTTTTGAAACGTTGGAACCATTTATAGCTTTCGTAGATGATTGATTGCTATGTTCAGCCGTTTACACAAGTATAGATTTTCAATGCTTTCATTCTCTTACTCGGTCGTATGTTCATTCACGCAAACGCTCAGCCGTTCTAAGGATTCAATTAAGAGCCCCTGTGTATAATATTCAAATATTATTAAACAAGCAATCGTAATATTTCACAGCTATAATAATCATACTATACACAACAGTATACAATACTAGTCAATTGCATCAATTGCACCATCTCAAGGTTTGTACCTTCTTGACGACTGCTGCAGTGCAGCCGATGCAATAATGCTATTCTGGGGCTCTATTGTTGAACCGATAGCTGGCTAGGACGCATGCGTAAATAGTCACGAAACCAAGTAAGATCAGGAGCAAGGTAAATCTATCTTGCTATGAACGGATACATAGCACGCGACCATTGGCGCCGGCAGAATTATTTTCAGGGGGTGTATCTGCATCTCAAAGACCACAATCCATTGATCCCAGCGCGGAGGGAGTACCGGGAGACCGTAATAATTCGGTATAAACGTATATTGTTTTTTGACATTCATAAGAGTGCATTGCTGTATTTATGTGAGAAATAAATAAACTAAACCGAACTATCACAATAGAAATAGTTACTATACAAGGTTATTTCTAATTAATTAGCATCCTTATACAGACTTATTCTTATTCTAACTAACAACTTTTGTACTGCGATTTTTGTCAAAACTCAAAAAAATATCAGCTGTTCCATACACTTTGTCGCGGGCGAACGATATTTTTCTATGGAACAACGAATTTTTTTTTGAGTTTTGACTAAATTCGCAGAACAAACGTTGTTAGTTTTGATGTACAGAATAAGCCCCTAGAAGGATGCTAATTGATTAGAAATTACCCTGTAGTTACTAGTTTAGAGGGTACGCATACTGCTAGGTATTTCCACCAAGGAGGTAGCGGGTGGATAGGTATTTCCATCTAACCTAATGAGGTTCCTCTACCAGAAGATTCATAAGATGACGACATAACTCAGAAGATTAGCAGGTCAAAGTGGCAATAAGCAGAGCACATACATTATAGATGGGGCTGTAAAGTGTTCGAATACTAGTTCAAGTGCAGGCAACCGCAGCGCAGGAAATCCACCGATATGATGGACTGATGCAATAACGATTCCAATCGGTTTTATTGCGATAGGGAAGGCCTTTATTGCCCTTTATCCAACAGTTGACGTTCTAGAGCTAGATAATAATGATGATTTACATATTTTTAATATTCTCTAATAGAATTCATAACTAAAAAAAAGATATAATCATCATAATGTCGCACAAGTAATTATTATCATCAGCATGTTTTGGGCCGCTACAGGACATAGGCCTCATCCCTCTAAGTAATTATACTTCAATTACATTTAAAATCAAACACGTTTCCCTTATTACTCAATCAATACGTGACTTTCATTACAGAAGTGCCAAAAAAGATGACCTATCATTTAAAAATGTAAGTATTTATCTTGTTTTTCTAGATGTTTTCTAGGGTCAAGAGTGTGAAAACATTATAAGTATTGTACGTGAAATTAACTTTGTAATAATTCTAGAAGACTAGATCTATCATATATTTCACGCTACTTTTCTTAATTATTAAATGATGTAGGTACCTACAGTAAGTTGAGTCATCCAAGAATGGACTGGAAGAGTCTACTTCTTATTTTGTTAAAACCGCTGTTCGTGCCTTTCTTCTGTCTTAGTCATGGTCTTAGTACTTCTAAGTTCTAATATCTGATAATAATCTTTATTATGGTATTTATAAAGTGTTCTAATATTGTACTGTATCGATCTAATAATTATGAATGATTTGTTCATAATAAAAAAATGTTGTTTATGCATAGCTAACCTAGGTATTCATACTTAGATGTTGGTCCCATATCAATTTTATCGAAATTGGTTCATTGTTATTTTTTTCAATTTGTGGCTACAATGGTTGAAGTGAATCCTTTTTGCGAAAAATAATTATTTGTATTTTTTATGATTATGTTTGTTGATTGTTTTATATGGTTTTATAGAGGTTTTTATCATATTATGTGACTTTATCTTAATCAATATGAATACCGTGGAAAACAACTACTTTTAAATAAAATGAACTCAACTAAAACTTCATTTCTTTATTTTCATTTTGTTTCAAGTAAAAAATAAGAAAACAATAAAACTATGTACAATTCAAGTCTTTAGGGGTAAAAATGAGCGATCAAGTTGGGGGTGTTCTTCAAGGGTAGACGGCGGCGGCGGGGGCGACGATCTTAGCGGGCGCGGGGGCCACGGGGGCTACGGGGGCCACCGCAGCAGAAGTGTAGTACGCCGCGGGACTTGCGTACTGGGTGTAGGCGACCGGCCCAGAGGCCGTGTACTGGGTCACAGCCGCGCTGGAGAACGGGGCGCCGAATGCCGTGTAAGGAGAGGAGTAGGCGAAACCAGGAGCAGCGTAGCGGGCGTCTACCACAGCGGCGGCGGGGGCGACGGGAGCGACAGGGGCGACGGCCGGGGCCACGGCAGCGTACCGAGCGGAGGTCACCAGCGGAGCCGGGGCAGCGGGGGTCACGTAGCGGGCTGCAGGAGCGGCAGCTACGGCGTAGCGAGCCGGGGCAACAGCGTAGCGGGCAGGAGCCACGGCAGCGACCGGAGCAGCAGAGTAGCTGTATACGGGAGCGGGCACGGGAGAGGCGATGACACGAGCGGGAGCAACGGGAGCGGCGGGAATGACGGCTTCGGCGAACGCGTCCTTGGTGACAACAGCATTGAAACCGTTGATGGAATCGGCGGTGTAGCTGACGGTACGACGGCTGCCGTCGGGTTCCACCAGGCTGTATTTGCCGATCACGATGTCTCCGTTGCGCTCCTCATCCTGGGATTTGTAGTCACCGGTCAATGTGTCGGCTACCCGGTAACCGAATCGGTACTGCGGCGCGGGATCCGAGAACTCTTCAAGACGAGCTGAAGCCGCCGCCAGCGCCACGGGAGCCACGGCCACGCTGCCGCAAGCCGCCGCCACCAGGCAGGAGAAGACCACCAACTGCAGAGACAGAAGAACAAACATTTATTAATCTTACGGTATATAAACTAATTAAAATGCAAGGCACGCGTTCTTGCTATCCATAACAGCTGTTAATACTTCAGAGTACATAGGTACTGTATCGTTATCATGTCGCTCTAATCGATTAGATTTTGCAATCTATGACCCTTGCAGGTGTAACGTATTAAGAGCATTTCATCGAGAAAATTGAAGCACATTAGAAAATCCTTTATCAAATAGTTTTTGCGAACACTTCACTTAGCACGATCACTGTCACTTTTCCACTGAATCCCTCGGTTCCGTACCTTGAAAGCCATTTCTAATTGTTTGAGGTGTGTGTTCGGGGATGCTCGAAGCAGCGAACTGTAACCCCTGTCAGGCACTATCTGCATTTATAGCAGTTGTGGTGAAGCGCTTGCTTCATCCTGTAGCATCTCCAAATTTAAATATATTCAAGTACGCACGTACGGAGGCGGCCGATGGGACGGTGGACAATGCCGCGCCAACAAAGCGGCTACTTGCAACATAGCTGGCCTATGAAACTTGGCGGTCACTCTGATTCTTTTCCATATTCATGAATAAACATGTTTTCAGGACTGTTTGAACGGTTTTCACGGTTTTAATACCGTTCAAAAACTCATTCAGGATATACAATTATAAACCTGCGCAATTCATGAAATATGATATACCTATTCAAGTACATATTTTGCTAATTTATAGTAAGTAGTGAGTGATATTACAACCATGCTATTAAATACCTGATACCTGGAGGATAAAATGTCTAAAAGAAACGAATGATTAGATATTTCGCGGTTTCAATAAACCTTCAATTTATTCCTACATATTAGTGTACTTACCTACTTATAGTAGTAGCAGGTCATCATAGTGTCTGTCGTAGATCCTCCAGAAATCTAAGTGTAGGACATAAACCTCCCCAATTCTATAATTACATCTAGCGACAGTCTATCTATCTATTAGCAGTAAAACGCCCACTGCTAGACATAGGCCTCCCCATGACTTGACCAGTGTCCCTACTCAGTGGTTCAAAAGAAATCGTGATAAACAAACTCACGTGACATACAGAAGATATTCATATTCATATTCTTTATTTGTCAGAACATGGTACAAGTACACATAATAGGTACAAGTTGGAAGTCATAAATGGTGCTCATGTCCTTGCCTGATTAGGAGTACAAATATAATAAATCATTTTAATCGTTATATAAATGCAAGAAATGTCAAATAAAGTCCAAAAATATTATGTCAAATAATCGGTATGTCAAAAATATAACTATAAGAAAAAACATGTCAAATATAAAAATTAAAAAAGAAATCGCACATTACTTCATTGAGGAAGGAATCAGACACATTACATGTAGATATTATTAATGTCAGACAGAATATTTTTATCATTGAGAAATTCCCCGTAAAAGATATTTCACCGTAGGCCCAGACTTTGTACCATGCTTCAAAATAAGCGTGAAAATGTGGTGTGTGTGTGGTTTCTAATCAATTTTTGTTTGTATGGTTGCCATATTTTTCGAACAATATTTGAGAATATTTTCCTATCTAAACTGTAGGCTACTATTAAAAAAAGAAAAAGTGTAATCATTTTACAAAATAAAATAAAGTTAATTTTTCTTTTACTGGGAGTGGGCTTGAGCATTTGGATTATTACCTTTAGCCCTTCAAGGATCTTTGGTTGTTCCAATATCTTTGTATATGTAGTAGTATTGTATTTTATTGTAGTAAATAAAGGCTTATGCCAGTAAAAAAAAATGAAAAATATAAAAAAAAAAAACAAACAAAATTCAGGTACTGTACTATATGCACAGAGATACTACAAGGTCATGGTCTAAAATCTAGGTAAACATTTTTGCAAATTCTCTTTTGTAGTTCGTATACTTATTACATTCAACGATTTTCAATGTCCTAATAATTTATTTAATTCCGATCATCTATGAAAACTCGGTACATTTCGATGGAGAATACAAATTATTTCGATTACGAGAAGCATTGCGTATAAACCTATAGAAGTAGAGTTGGCTCGGACATTGAGTATGAATATGTGACCGACATTTTAACTAGCTAGAGGAATAACATGTTTTTTACTAGGCGCATTGTGAAAGGAAACTTTAAATCTGTTTCGAGGCAATTTAAAGTCTATGATCGTTAAATATTTCACTAACAAAAAGCCGCCATATATGTAGTATTTTAAAAATCTAGCTACACATAAGCTTCTAATAGTCTAAACATAGGTCCAGCAATGGTCATTTTACTTGATATCTTCTTCTTTCACTTCTGGACATTAGCCTACTCTATCTGGATAATCAGAGAGACCAGTTAAGCAAAACAGAGTAAATTAATTGATTATTTAATGTTAATTTCAGACCCAAAGCCTCTATGCTGTTTTGGCGACTGTTTTGACTTCTAAGTTTTCTTTCAGCTGCATTGACATAGCTAATTGAGTTGCCATTATTGAAGATAGAATGAGAGAGGAAGTGCGTCAAAAATGCATCTAGACGCACGGAAGTGCGTCCAGCCGAAATTCAAGGAACATTTACATTACACGAACCGTTTCGAGCTACTTTTGACCCCTTCACAACTCAAAAACTATTAAACCTACATGTTTGAAATTTGGCACATTTACACTCTTAGCTTTTTGAAGAAACCAGGATATCATAAACTTAGCTCCAACAGTTATATCAACTTTTAACAATCGGGGTTTTGTCGATTGCTTCACTGACTCACTCACTCACTGACTTATAGATAGAGAACCTAACCCACTTCTCAATCAATCTTGATATTTGGCACCATACCGGGCAAGTATTGAGATTAAATTACATCTCAAGTGAAATAATTGCGTGCTTTTCTGCATCGAACTTTGCACCCATGTAGATCTAATTCTTTTTGCTGGCAAAGTCGACAACGAAGCATATTTTTAGTAATAAGTAAGACTTTGGCTCTTATTTACATTTATTTTTTTCAGATATTAACTACTACAATGACTACCAAATACTTCTATGTAATCAACGATATAACTTGACAATAAGTGAAATTTGAACTACTGATCAAATGCCATACATAGGCACATAGACGTTTTCGCAAATGGCAGATAAACTTTCAATGCAGTGCTTATTTTTTATGATGAATTACTAAACACCGGATCTGCTTTTATTTATTGTATCTATGGTTACCATCGATGTATGCATACTTTCAATGGATCCGTACTTGACCGGTAATTTATTGGTACGATTATGATTCCAGTCACAGGTGGACTATCGTAATTGTTCACTTTTACGTCGATGCTTACCAAAATTCCGCACTGACTCATTTAGGTTTCCTAGACTTTTTGCATTTCAATAGATATGTCTGACGCGGCAGAAAACAGGCGTAAATATTGAAATTACAGTTATTTATGAGGCCGTTTCCTCTTCATTACTCGTATGTTTTCAACCGAAAATAAGAAAATAGAGAGTTGGAAACCTCTATGTCTCCAGAATAGAGGTTTTCATTTCGTATCTGTTTTTTTTTGTGGTGAGCTTCTGGGTGTTATACAAAACTGGATTATGGAATGAGGTACAGCACCCACCAAATAACGCCTCATTTTAAATTTTCAGGCGGGTGGTGACTAAAGGCATCTACTAAATGGGCCCCTCATAATAGCTACCGTATATTGGCGCCGGAGGGCAACATTGGTGTGGACGGCTTAGGGTGTCGAGAGGTGTGCTGCGCGTTCACTAAGAGCTACTAGCGGCGTTATGCCCATTAACACTTCCACCCTGGAGCTTAGGTTCTTAGCTCTTGCGGTTTCCACTCCAAACCGACCAGTTAAGGCAAGAGAGGAGTCAGGGGTCTCATTTAGCCCCAGGGAATCAGGGTTTGCGGTGTCGCCACTCACCGACGGCTCGCCACAAAGCCGCCCCTGCGATTTTATTATTATTATTATTTATTTATCTATTTACAATAAATATAGCTTGACAGACTTACATCCAATACGCTACATTTATAGAGTTGAAATACTATTTTGTCCCAATATTACTTAATTTTATTGTTGTTGTGGCCCGATTTGCGAGTTCATTTTAGTTACCTGATGAAAAACCTTATGAGATAACCATAACAAAATTATTCACTTTGGTTCAGTATTTCTAAGCAATTACAGGAAACTGATGAAAATTGTAGTATCTACAGAACTGCTTTCGGCTTCAAGTCATTTACAGTTGTTTTTTTTTTGTCAAAAAAAAATGATTATTCAGAATCATCAAACTTGATTCGTTATTGCCGGAATGATCGCTCACATATACGAAAAAATAGGGTTGAATTGAGAACCTCTTCTTTTTTTGATGCAGATTAAAAATAATGTGAGATTCAGTAGAAAAATACTGAATAACTTTGAATAATCGGCCAAGTACGAGTCGGACTCGCGTACGAAGGGTTCCGTTCTGTAAATATTTATATTATTTTAATTATTTATTGTTGAAGTGAATATGCAGTGAAGCATCTACCTAACGAAAAAAGGCTAAAAATTCTATTTTGTTGTATAGGTGCCCTCTTAAATATTTATTTTATTCTATTTTCAATATTTGTTGTTATAGCGTCAACAGAAATACATAATCTGTGAAAATTTCAGCTTTCTAGCTATAATGGTTCATGAGATATACAAACCTGGTGACGGACAGACTGACAGCGAAGTCTTAGTAATAGGGTCCCGTTTTTACCCTTTCGGTACGGAACCCTAAAAAGACATCCGCACGAGCGCTGTCGGTTCTCATTTGCGACGTTATAGTTTTTGCATACAAATATGCACACAGATATTATGTGTTGCTTTCATTCTGTAGTGTTTTCTCGTGTATTGTTTCTTTTATTTCTTTTCGCAGACCATAAAATTGACTGCTAATACAATTGTAATATCTTTGTACCTAGTCGTAGTAAGATTTTGTCTAACACGGAGTAATAATATTGTTATTGGATTACACTCATCATATGTATCACTATTACCTATACTCTATAAAATTTAACTTGATCTCTGCGACAGCTGTCAGAAAAATCACGCCTATGAAGTCCTGAATGTCTTAATAGTACAGACAGTACCTGTCAATGTCATACTTTATGGGCATGCCGATTAGTGATGGGCGACGAATGATCGTGACCACAGAGTTTTAGATAGAGTTTTATTTAAAATATCGATAGTTTTATACTAACGACATTTTAAATAAAACTTAATTTACCATTAATTTTATTGTACATTTTAATATCATAACATTTTTTACATGTGTAATTAAATTAAAGCCAATTATATGTTATTAACATCGATAATAGTGAAAAACGTCGATAAATACTATCGTTACATTATTATGAGTATTTAATTAATATCATAACATTATTTACATGTGTACATACTGGATCTTAAATAATAGTAAGTAAATAAAATCCAATTTCTCACCTTCAACTACTCATTCGATTTCATTACAACATTGTTTGAAAATCGATTTTTTCCACTACTATCTCAACTCTAAAAATGTCAATCTCCTATGTCAATGTCACTGTCGCAGAGATCACGTTAAATTTTATAGAGTATAAGTAGTTATCTCTGAACCGTATCTTAGCAGATCGGGATATTATGGGATTTGTACGGAAGTCTCGGTGGGCGAGCACTTGTCGGGTTTTAATTTTAACACGCTTCTATTAGGTCGACCTGTATATAACTATGTTATGGATCTAAGGTAACTAATTTAACCATCATCCAAGGGTCGTAGCGTAATGAAAATTGGCAGCTGTATGTAGTTTTGATGACAATACAATAATATGGTACTGTCGAACGATCTGATGAGGGAGCCGGAAGATATGAACTGGAACTTCATGATGGAAAATCGTATCATAACAGTTTTTGATTTCTTAAAAAAGTCTTGTAATGAACTTTGACCACGATTAGGGGTCAAGGTCTGATGATGAAGCCGGAAGATAGGCACTGGCATTCCATGATAGAATATCGTATCATAGTCGTGTTTGCACTTGTGAAAAAGGCCACGTAATGGACTAAGCGTGTTTTTCTAGTGTTTTTAAACTATTAATTTATTTGTTATGATTTTATTTTGAGTGCTTTCCACACTAGATTTTATCTCAAAGAGTTATCTTTGTGATAAGCATTAATATTGATATTCATATATTACACAATAGAGCCATTATTTTTAAATAAATAAATAAATATTTTGGGACATCTTATACACGGCCCCTGACCCCAAACTAAGCAAAGCTCGTGATATGGCTGCCAGAGACTGATATACTACATATACTTATTTATATGTAGTCTTTCTTATAAATACATACTTATATAGTAACTAAATAACACCCAGACACAGAGCAAACACTTATGTTCATCACATAAATATTTGCCCTGTGTGGGGATCGAACCCACGCCTCTTTGATCCAGAAGTTAGGGTCACTAACCACTGAGCCACCGAGGCTGTCGAATTTTTTTCGGCCATCAAAATTACAGTCACGCGTTTATTTATCAAAAAAAGATTTTAAAAACAATATAAATGTAGAGCGAGATGGATATTATGCATAAATTCCGACACTGGCCTCGTATGCGCTATGCGGATGCGGTTGCGGTTCGGCTGCGGTTCGGCTGCCGTCCGACTGCCGCAACTTTAGCTGGTGAGCTCGTTTAGCGTGTGAAAAATATATCAGTTTAGAAACCGCTGTTCTTAATGTTCCATCATTTTAGAGGCGAGAAGAAAATTGTAATACGATCCAATTTAATTTATTTAAAAAAAAAATATCGGTGAAACTTTTACCTACTATATACAAGAAAAACCTACAGTTTTAGGATTCCGTACTGTTAAAATACCTACTCCTTACACGCGCCACACTGGGTAAAGTGCTTAGACTGCAAACCGCATCTAGGACATTATACAGTTGTTTGGTTATTTGCGTGATTCAAATATTTCTTAATAAATCAGATACCATTTCTCGGACATATTACAATCAGATTTCCTTGTGGGCATTAGGCTTTTGTTATTACTATTTCTACTAAAATAAAAGGGTTTAGTTTTAAAATTGTTTTTTAAATCCTCTTCTGAACCCACTCTGTAACAGTCCCTCAAACGGAAAAACGGAACCCTTATAGGATCACTTTGATGTGACTCTTTATCTCGGGAACGCGTAAAGATATCGAGTTGAAATTTAAACTGTATACGTATATCTATGGTCTCTTGCGGTTGTGTAAAAGAAAAACTTTTCAGTTAACGTTTAAAAAAGTTAGAGCCGTGTATGTCGTAAAAAATGCATATTTCGACACTCACAAAAATCAAAACCTACAGGGCCTCACAATTCACAAAATATGGGTTCACAATTCAATGTAAGTAAATCGTATCATGTAAGGTATCATATAAAAGAACTTTATTAGCACATGCTAAAACAGGTTTTTAATTATTTTAACAATGTGTTATTTTCGGTACACGACGAGAAAAGTGAAAAAAAAAACTTTTTTGTCGATGGTGACAACTTACTCCCCCGATTTTGTGAAATTTTCTGGATTTGTACGGAACCCTCGATGTGCGAGCCTGACTCACACATTTCCGGTTTTTTTTAAACCACAGGACTGATAACGTTATTAAGATGTGTAATATATAATTATTTTTCGCAATAAATGGCAAAACTGCTTTCCATCATGTATAAAATTCAAATATTTCGCTCGAATTGTTTACATTATTGTTGATTTTGGCTTAGCCAATTTCTGTAAAACATAAATGGGACCACCTCGGAAGTATACCCTTTCGAACCAAATAAGATTTTTTTTGATTCGGTTCACAATTGGCGAAATTATTATCGATGAACATACACAAAAAAAAATACATACAGACGAACATAATACCTTATTTTTGGAAGTCAGTTAAAAATAGCAGAAAATTTAAAAACATCCTATCGACAGCGTAGTTATGAGAACTATCGTACTTAATCCCAAGGTCCGTATGAAAATGCGTGAAGCGCGCGGTGAGCGGCAGACGCGGACGCGCGGGGTGTTTTCCTCGAACCTAGGGTTGCCATCATTATAACCAAGTAAATTTTAGAGTGGCCGTATGTCAACCACAAAAAAACCGTATTTTAGTGAAAATGTGTGGAAAAATTTGATAATGCCTTTTTTTAAATAACGTAATTTTTTTAAAAGAAGAGATACTGCTTATGATAGGTAGCCGAGCCGTATTTGCCTTTTTCAGGATTTTAAAGAGCCTGAAAGCCGTATCAGGAACATCACTGGTTGCCATATCGATACCTCTGGCTCAAAGAACGAAAAATTTAAAACGTGAAGCCATAGTTTGTTCTAAACGACAATTATTGCGTACTATACCATAGACAGCATCTCTGCTTAACACCAGGGAGGATATAAACGCAAATCTTTATGCTAGTAGGATAGGTTTGCGTTTCTTTCCATCCAGCAGTTCTAGAACACCCACTGCTGGACATAGGCCTCCCTTATGGGTTTGGGTTTCCAATAAAGCCGATTGGAACTGGCTGACGTCCAACATGCATTTAACGCACAGTTTTGCGTTTGACATTTTATAAAAAAATCATTTACGGTTATATTCTAAAATATAATCGTCAATTGTTCTTTACTCTTTTTGAGTGATAAGGTATCAAAATCTCAGGATTCGTCTGTAGTCCTTAAACTCGGAATTGTCGGGCTCTTTACAAGATTTCAAGATTCCGGTCATCGTTTGAAAATTTTATAAAATGTCGGAATGTTCAAAGTTGGCGATTTGTCTCAACATGCAACTTTCACATAATTTCTCATATGATATAGGGCTTTATCTCTCCCAGTTGTATGCCTACTTTTGTATCATCTTTAAATATTAAGCATTTTTCTCGGGTCTTTTTTATATTCCATATGACAACCCTACGCATGCGTACCTCGAGCACGCGCGTCCTTCGCAAGGTTGCCAAGTGTTGCGCAACAGTACGACGCTGCTGTGGATGTACATGACTAGCCACTGCTCAACATTAGGCCCTGTCGGTGACTCACTTTCATTACATTTTACTGAAATTAAGTACTTACGTCGTAACACCCATATCCTTGTTTGTTATAAATGAAAAACAAACATAATTATAAAAGTCAAATATATATTACTTTTGCTGTACTAAGCCATAGTGGTGTAGCTGTAGTAATACTCGCCTTACTATCGTGAAGTCGTGGATTCAAGTCCCAGCACTTTGCCTGTAACTCTATTGAAACATTCCAATTTTATTTTATTCTTAAACCTAATTCGCTAACCTAATTTTTTACAGTATAGTTACATAGGTACAATATTGTATACATATATAAGTAAACTTTTATTGAAATTGTTACTCATGTTTCTGGTTGTCATGTTTTTTCTATCTTTTTTTCTTCTTTCTTCACATATACATAATCACACACTCCACATTTAATTTAATTTTTGTATTCTTCTAGTAATTAAAAGTCAGAGAAAATTTGGAGATTTGAGATAAATTTTACTGGTGATTTATTTGAATTAATTAAAATATAACGGAGATGTATAAGTTTCTTAGTTAAATCGGGGAAATCGTGACCCGGGAGCGCGTTGAAGTCTTATCAAGGAAGTATGTTCCGTAGCAACTCAATATGCACGTGCGAAGGCTATCATTATCTTATAATATCTTCACTAATTAATATTAAGATATCAATAAAATTTAAGTCATTTAATACTTGTAATATCAACGTATTAAATATCAAGAGCAGCGAACGATAGATCTGTATCGAACAAACACAGCAATAGGTAAGTCGGTAAGTGTTTTGAAACTGGATACCAATATTTAGCAAACCAATTGCAATGAAAGTATTTTAACCGACTTCCAAAAAGGACCAGGTTTTATGTTCATCTGTGTGTATTTTTAGGGTTCCGTACCTCAAAAGGAAAAAAATGGAACCTTTATAGGATCACTTTGTTGTCCGTCTGTCCGTATGTCGAGACTATTTATCTCGGGAACGCGTTAAGATGTCGAGTTGAAATTTAAACTACATATATACGTATAATCCATGGTCTCTAGCAGTTGTGTAAAACTTCTCAGTTATGGTATAAATCGATAAAACGAGATCTACATTTCGGATGACAGCTGTCAAACTTAAAAGTGATTTATCTCGGTTATAATCGATTCTAGACTACTGCTCTCTTCAAAAAAGTGATAGAGCTCGACAAGATCTACATTTAGGATGACAGCTGTTAAAATGTATATATATCTTGTCAAGCTGGCATCTGAAATGTATAACTCGTCGAGCTCTATCACTTATGTGAAGAGATCAGTAGTCTAGAATCGATAATTACCGAGATAAACCACGTTGAAGTTTAACAGCTGTCGTCCGAAATGTAGATCTCGTTGAGCTCTATCACTTTTTTCAAGACAGCAGTAGTCTAGAATCGATAATAACCGATATAAATCACTTTGAAGTTTGACAGCTGCCATCTGAAATGTAGATCTTGTCGAATCCTATCACTTTTGGCAAGACTGCAGTCTAGGATCGACAATGACCGAGATAAATCACGTTGAAGTTTGACAGGTGTCATCCGGAATACAGATCTCGTTGCGCTCTATCAGTTTTGTGAAGACAGCAGTAGTCTAGAATCGAAAATAATCGAGATAAATCAAGTTGAAATTTGACAGCTATCACCCAAAATGTAGATCTCGTTGAGTTCTATCACTTTTGTCAAGACATCAGTAGTCTAGAATCAATAATAACCGAGATAAGTCACGTTGTAGTTTGACAACTGTCATCCGAAATGTAGATCTCGTTGAGCTATGTCACTTTTGTGAAGACAGCAGCAGTCTAGAATCGACAATGACCAAAATAAATCACTTTGAAGTTTGACAGCTGTCACTTGGACAGCTATTACTGTGACACTCGTCGTGACAAATCACACGAGTCCATACTCGATGGGGTTATGAGTAATTTTTCAGGTCTTTTTTCAGGACTTTCTAACGCGTGTCATATAAATCAATGCATCTCTAACTATTAGCACCATTAAAAACTATTAGACCCATCGACATGACGAACAAGAAAATCGCATCTCTTTCAGATTTTATTGATCGACCACATTATTCCTCTAGTATATCTGTGATCAAACGAAAAACAAAAAATACACTTTCTGATTTTATATACCTAATATTAGAAAAAGTTGGACCGCTGACGCTACACACGATCCGATTTCGCGGTTGGGTCACACAAAATCAGAATGTATATGAGAGATTTTACTCATCTTCAGCTTAAGGTTGAACGGTTATCCCTAAAACCCTTTTTTCCACTAACTGTCTAGATGTTATCAGTGTCTAAGGCAACACTGGTCGCCGCGAAGTCGCCGCGGTGCAGCGGCGGCGCCGCTGCGGAAAATCTGTACGTACGCCATCGATTTGGCATTTTTTTCTGTGTACGCATAGTTCAAACTTCTGGAATTTGAATCCACGACCTCACGATTATAAGGCGGGTGTCACTACCACTAGACTACGACTCATACTCCGCAGTAAGGTAAAATAATGTTATCACTCTTATCACGCGCCTCGCTTGGCATTACTGACCCTGTTTTAGAGAATGCGTACTTACGTCAGCTGAGCTGTCTGATTATTATTCCGCGCTAGCCTCGGGGCTGCCTAAACGCTTTCCTCGCCAATATTTCTTAGAACGCCTGCGGTTAAACGCTCAAAACTGGAACGAAATTATAAGTACCTACTAGGATGCAGTCAAACGCGAACTTATCTAGAACAAACTAGTAGTACTGCGAACAGTAGATCTCGCAACACATCTCTTTAACTGAATTTTCATAAGCTTCTCGACTCGTTCTTGACCGATCTAATTTATACTTGCAAATGTATTCGATTTCCACCCAGGCAGGGCAAGCATTTATGTGGTGGACATATGTGTTTGCTCTGTATCTGGGTGTTATTTAGGTATTATCTATATAAGTATTGTGGTGAATCAAACTAATAAGTCCATTTTCATGGTGTATTTGGTCACTGTAAAATATGATACATTAGTTTCTTAAAATAATTATCACAGTTCGTGTTGACAAAGAATATGTGCTTTCGCCACGAGGCGCAAATCGAGAATGATCTCACCGAAAGATTAATATTTTTACATCTCTTCAGTTTCTTTTCTCGTTTCATGAATGGCTGTTTTAAAACTACGCCGGAAGCAGTTCTTATTGGATAAAATGCGGCTGGTTGTTAGATCGCGGCCAATCATAAACCAGAGAAATGTTACCCTTACAAGTACTAGAAAATATCATTTGACATATTATATTAAAAAACCAGATCTAAATTTGGTGCAACGATTAAAAATCATGACAGTATGTATTTAAAAATATGTATATGTAGTATATCAGTCTCTAGCAGCAATATGACAAGATTTGCTTAGTTTGGTGTCAGAGACCGTGGTAAAATGTCCCCTTATATACATAATTATTGAAGCCTCTGATTCCCGAACTAGCCAGGGGCTGTACTACGGGAACCAGCGTCTTCTCCTATAATAACGACAAATTATGTCAATTTACTTACTTATGTTACTTATCTAAATTTTATTTTTACTACAATAGGTCTAATTTAAATTTTAAAGTTATCATAAACAATTACAATACTACACAAACAAATCTAATTTTATTTTTTTTATTTAATAAATCTTGTTAGGATTTAGATACTAAGCAATCTTGCCAAACATTATCGAAATCGGCTGATGAATAGTAAATCTCCCCTCATGTTGAGGGAAATACCCACCTATCAAAAATCGCCGACGACAAAAAATCTGTTTATATAGAACCAGCGCACCAAATTTTGTCGCGATTCGTTGAAAAATGAGACCTGTAGACGAAAACCAACATCTGGACAGACGAAAGCAAAATCGCCATGTCTAAAACGGAGATCTTCGCTTACGCTCAATCAATAAAAAAAAAAACATATAGGTGACGTTACAATGTTTGTTGGAAATCATAGCTAAAGATGTGCACAGTTAGCACACGCACCATGATAAAATTTTATAGACGCGACATATCAAAACGAGACAACATTATAGCGAGATAAAAATTATGTGAATTATATGCTAGCCGTGCTTGAGAAAATCAGTTGTCATAATTTAAACTTGATCATTTCATTTTAGTGTTATATTGACAATCGTACTCGTAATTATATCCTATCCTACTAATATTATAAACGCGAAAGTTTGTGAGGATGGTAGGATGGATGTATGGATATTTGTTACTCTTTCACGCAAAAACTACTGAACGGATTGAGATGAAACTTTGCAATAATATAGCTTATATGTCAGAATAACACATAGGCTATAAATTATAATGATATTGCGTCAGAAATAAAAATATCATGCGGGCGAAGCCGCGGGTAAAAACTAGTATTTCGTAAAAGATCCTACTAATATTATAAACGCGAAAATTTCTGAGTATATATGGATGTTTGTTACTCTTTCACGAACAAACAGCTGAACCGATTTAGATGAAGTTTAGTATGTATGTAGCTTAGAACTTGAATTAACACAAAGGCTACTTTTTATCTCGAGCCAACGCGGGTAAGGTCGCGGGGCGCAGCAAATGAGGATTACTTTTACATATCAAATCCTACTAATATTATAAACGCGAAAGTTTGTGAGGATGGATGGATGCATGGATGTTTGTTACTCTTTCACGCAAAAACTACAAAACGGATTGAGATGAAACTTTGCAATAATATAGCCAAAATATCATGCGGACGAAGCCGAGGGTAAAAACTAGTGAAATATAAACGTGATTTTCAAGAGAACAAAATTAATAGACGCGTTACAGACTTGCTGTTACAATTTCATATTTAATACTTTATGATTAATTAAATTAATTTTACATTTCACAGTAAGACAAGCACAAAGTGTTAATACTCGTATAATTAGTATCTATCATTGGTACGGGACCGGGATTTAAAACCACGACCTCACGAGTTTTCTGGAATATACGTACAGCATTGGCTTTTCGGTGAAGAAAAACATCGTGAGGAATATGACCATTGAAGAAATTCGATGGCGTATGTGAATTCACCAACCCGCACTGGGCCAGCGTGGTGGATATGGCCCAAACACCCTTCGTGGGTAGGCCTAAGTCCTGCAGTAGATTATTAAAAAAAAGGCTGGTACAGTACAGTACAGTTGCCTGATTATTATTCTCTGCAAGTCTTGGACCTAAAAACACTTTCCTCCTTGTCCTGGCCATTCTTAGAACGCGTGCAGTTAAAGGCTAAAAACTGGAACAAAATGATACGTACCTACAAGGATGCGGGTGACGCTGCATGTGTAGTAGAAAACAGAGCTTAAGGTTGGGAGAAAATAGGCAGTGTAAATTTAACGTAAAATGTATCCTATTACTTTCGAAAGAATAACACAAGTGAATGATTTAAAACGTAACTCAACAGAAACGTCCGACTGACTGTCTGTCTGTCACCAGGCTGTATCTCATGAACCGTGATAGCTAGAACGTTGAAATTTTCTCAGATGATGTATTGCTGTTGCCGCTATAACAACAAATATACTAAAAACAGAAAAAAAAAAGTATTTAATTAATTAAGTAGCTCTCCCATACAATATTTTTGAATTTTTAGCCAATTTTCGCACGATTTTAATAATGGTGACAGGTTAGATGCTTAGAATATTCACAAAATATTTAATTATATTATATGAACTTTAAAAATATATAATGAAATTAAAATAAAATAAATATTTAAGGGGCTCCTATATAAAAACCGTGATTTTTTGCTCGATATTAATAACGGCAACAGGAAGATGCTTTAAATATTCACAGTATATTAAGTTGTATATTCCCTTCAAAAATAAATAATCAAATGATGTATTGCTGTGTATGTATTGATGTAATGATGTATACGCATCCCGCGTGGTGCACGTTTTTCGGTTGCGCAGTGTTTATCTGCTGCTATTCGGAATGTTATTTCTAAAAATTCTTTAGACGCCTGGGAACACCTCTTGACTTTTCCCTACGTTGTGCTTTACGTACATTCGGACCCAACAAACAAAAAATCCCTTACCACTAGGGTAAAGGAAAATTGCGTAAAGTACAGCGCATTGGAAGAGAACTCTTTAGATTTTGAAAGCATTATTCCGCCAACAAGGCAGAATAAACCAAATTCTAAAAAAACAGACGATTCGGTTACTATTAAAATAGTAGAGAGCAAAATTAGTGATGGCGATATCAAAGGCGTCGCACGAGTCCTGTTCTCCAGCGACACTATTGCCCCCCACACACCCGATACGGTCCAGTCACTCCGTGACAAGCATCCGCCGGCAGCATGTCTCCACCTGCCTGAGCCACCACACCCTGATGACGTTGTCATTGAAGTGTCAGCTCAGGAGATTGCAGCGGCCGTTTCTTCTTTTCGGAGTGGCTCAGCCGGAGGCCTAGATGGTCTCTCGCCTCAACATCTAAAAGATCTTTTATCTTTTAGCTCTGGTGAGGTGGCTGAGTCTCTCTTGAGAGAATTAACTGGTTTGGTAAATCTCATCTGGGCGGGTCAATGATGACGTTATCGAAGTCTTGTATGGCGCTAACCTATGCGCACTTGTCAAAAAAGATGGTGGCATCAGACCTATTGCTGTTGGCACCACATATCGTCGTCTCGCAGCCAAAGCCGGTTGTGGAAAAAAGGTTGCTCTTTTGAGTAGCCTTTTTCAACCAATACAGCTTGGCTTTGGTTCGCGGGGTGGATGTGAGGCTGCTGTTCATTCGCTTCGTACTTTTCTCGGTCAAAATTGTGGAGAGGTGTTGCTTAAGGTGGATGTCAAAAATGCTTTCAATTCGGTTAATCGAGACGCCTTGTTGGCACAGGTCAAAGACAAAATTCCCGATCTTTTCAATTTTCTTTGGCAATGCTACGGCAAACCCACTAAATTAATTTACAAAAATGATGTTTTGCTATCTTCCGTTGGCTGTCAACAAGGTGACCCTCTCGGACCAGCCATTTTCAGCCTGGCCATTCATCCAATTGTTCAACGTCTCCAATCTAAACTCAACGTTTGGTATCTGGATGACGGGACTTTGGGTGGCGATGCGAGCACAGTCCTACGTGATTTGGAAATTCTTATTGACGAGTTTCGTCAAATTGGTTTGGAGCTAAATTTTTCGAAATGCGAACTTTTCGTTTGCGACTCATGTCCGGATAAAGATTTGATACTTAACAAATTTAATGATTTGGCACCTAACATCAAATCGGTAGACAAGTGTTCTCTTCGCCTTCTAGGTTCGCCGATATTAGATGAGTCTTTTCCGCCTTTCGTTCAAGAAAAAATTCAAAATTTTTTGAGTGCCTCTGATAGGCTACTCAAAATTAACGCCCACATGGCTTTTACCATTATAAGATGTTGTCTGTTTGTTCCAAAATTTATGTACGCTTTACGATGTAGTCCATTGTGGAAACACAATGAGCTCCTTTTGAGCTTAGACGATGTTGTAAAGCAGTCCCTAGTATCGGTTTTGAATATTGACATGAGTGAAAGGCCGTGGCTACAAGCCTCCTTGCCTATTAGGCTTGGAGGGCTAGGGGTCCGCCAAATTTCAAGTGTTGCTTTACCAGCTTTCTTGTCCTCCATTCATAGTACTCAGAACTTGATTGAAAAAATCCTCGCACCTTCTTTAGGCCATTCTGGCGTAGATGTAGCTCATTTGAATGAGGCAACGAATGCTTGGAGGGTCGCTTGCCCAAATACCGAGCTTCCAAAGACTTTATCGTCGCAGAGACTGTGGGATCGGCCGATCTGCAAACTAGCACGGAAATCTCTTCTAGATACGTGTCCTAGCGTCGCGGATCGCGCTCGTATCCTTGCAGTCTCTGTATGGGAGTCCGGTCTTTGGTTGCAAGCATTGCCCTCTTTCAATACTGGTAACCTTTTAGACCCAACTGCATTTCGTCTAGCTGTCAGCTTACGCTTGGGTGCAAGGTGTTGTGAAGCCCATCGCTGTCAGTGTGGTACTGCAGTTGACCAGCTCGGTCACCACGGTCTCTCTTGCTCAAGAAGCGCTGGTCGGATTGGACGCCACGCCAGCCTTAACGATGGCATACGCAGGGCTTTTGTCACCGCCAATATCGCAGCCGTACTCGAACCGAGTGGGTTGGCGCCGTCACATCTTCCTGAGACTCAGAGTAGGGCTGGAGCGGCGGCCAATTCGGCTGAGCAGCACAAGCGGCGCAAATATGCTAACCTCGGTAGTGGTTACATATTTGAGCCATTTGGAGTTGAGACTTTGGGTCCGTGGGGGCCGGGAGCTCATCTCGTTTTCAAAAGTCTTTCTGAGCGTCTGGTGGACGCGACGCGTGACCAAAATGCTGGTGTTTATTTGGCTAAACGTATAAGCATTGCCATTCAGCGTGGCAATGCTGCCAGCATGCTGGGCACGCTGCCAACTGGCAGTGGGCTTGAGCACTTGAATTATCTTTAGACCTTCAAGGGTCTGTGGATGATCCAATTGCTTTCTATGTAGTAAGTAGTCAAATGAATATAAATTATACATTCATTTCCTTCCATATGGTACGGAACCCTTCGTGCACGGTTCAGCATGCAATGCAATATGTTCGAATGATGTTACGCGCTACACATGCTCATGACATGTCAACAGTACATACATATAATTTTGACATACTCTATAATTCCACGTGTTACCTACAGCAATGTGCTGCATTTCGCCGCTTGCACGTTCCGCCTGAGCCGAGCGTGGAAGCGAGTGCGCGGAACAAGCGATAGAGAGGCACGATCGGCCTTTGAGCGTTCGGCTTATATTATGACATGATCACGTAAAATTATCGTCCATAAACCGTCATGCAGTACCTAACCATTTACAGTTACAGTAACAGTTTTGTTATAAGCTAATTATAATAAAAATAATTCGAGAAGAGCAGCAAAAGAAGACGAACTATTTAGATCAATATGTATATCTTATATGTATAAAATCTATTATATAAGTACACTGAAATTATATACATAGCGGTAGGTAGGATACTGTCGAAATAAAATATATTGTGTCAAGTGGCATTATCATACGAGTAAGGTCACGTTCGTAACTGAGCTACCTTTACACGTCGTGACAAAGAAAGCATTCAGAGCAAAATAATTTAGTCATCACGTTAACTTTGAACTGCCCATATTTAGACACGTATGCTCCTTGGATTTGCTCTTTTGGATTCGATTTTTCAATTTTTGCCTCCAAAAGCCTTTATTAACAACTACAAATACAATAAATCTGTTAACAACTACTTATTTTTTAAGAACAATGAATCCATTCCAATAAAAACATAACTCTACAGAAGTAGAGTTTTTCATTTATCTCATCATCATCAGTATTTTTTCTTTGATTTCAAGCTCAAAAAGTGGGTACCAAAATGTTTATTAATTCCATGTAATTTTGCAATACAAATTACGTATTGTATAGGTAGGTATATACTATAACAGCTGTAATGAATATAGTCATGTATTCACTGAGCAACAATTGTTTATAAACTCTGTATCAGAAACAAAATCTAAGTGTTTCCGAAACAAAAAATATATGTTTCAGAAACAATTATCTTGTTTCTGTAAACAATATCGTGTGTAACACGGAAACAAAATAGTTCCTGGAAACGTCTCGTGATGTTTCAGAAACTGTTTATCCGAAACATATGCTCAGTATATGGCTGTCGCATATTAGTCAATATTACTATTGATTGTGTCTCGCTCTCTCAAAATATTTAGAAATAAAAAAGCCTTGAGTCTCGTGGCTCATTTCACTTTTCCTAAAAGGACGAGGTTCTATTTTCAACGTAGGTATGTATTTTTTTGAGTATGTTCATCGACATTTACAAAAATTGCAAATCAAACAATCATTTTTTAGTTGGAAAGGGTATACTTTCGAGAGAAGAGAAGAGAAAATTTAAATGGGATCACCCATTTGAATTTTATCTAAATCGCCTGAGCCGTTTTTGAATAATCAACAATAATGTAAAAATTGTAAACATCGTGTCGTGTAATGGAAGTCGGTTTTGCCATTTATTACGAAAAATAATTATGAAAATAGTAGATTGTATCATATGGGAGCAAAATAATATTTTTACGGCGAGAGCGCTTTTTTGAATCCAGAGCGAAGTGAGGGATTCTTTAGTAGAATCCTGAACGTAGCGAGGGATTCAAAGTACGTCGCCCGAGCCAAAAATATATTTTGCGCCCGAGTGGTACACTCTACTTTTCATCACCTCTATGTGAAAATAGAAGGCGCCACTATTTATTATTATTTAATAAAACGTAGAGCAACAACTAAATTGAAATTAAATGGTATCTAATAATAAAACAAATAAAAACTTAAGTATATTTACATTCATTTTCTTGGCGCTGAACACTAACATTACAAATACTTCCAAATTCAAAGATCATTCCGTCGCACTTATTTGTTCCAAATTCAAAAAGTGCGCGGCAAAGAACATTCCGTCGCACTTATTTGTTCCAAATTCAAAAAGTGCGCGGCAAAGAGAATTCCGGCGCACTTATAAAGTTCCTTATAGAAAACACCAACTTTGGGCGCACTTAAAGGCGAACCAAGTAGTCCTTTTCGAATCGATGTGATAAAAAAGATATTCCCATTTCCATAATCTATTACCTCCTACTTAGCTAAATACGTAAAATGCGTGTTTGTTGCACCATGCAGTCCGTGTCTAAACTTTATAAGTATTTTGTGGCAATGTAGAATTATAACAACACGGTACCGGCGCGAGTCCAAAGAGGCAAGAAATTGTGACATTTACTCGTAGCTGAGATATGTATCCACAGAGGGTATCGAGAATACAAACTTTGTGGCCAGATATTATCAGAGAATGTTAACATGGTCTACACTTACTTGTTTTATCTAGATCTTAGTCTTTAGTAGGTAGACGGTAGAACTTGTCACCTCTAGAAAATAGGTGTAGGTATGGGAACATAATAATCTCATTGTATGTTGTTTGATCAAATTATTCTATTCTATAATCCCACATTTCATGAATCATGAAATAGTATAGGCATAATTTATTATATCCGTAAAATTCCTATGTCGGTGTCGTAGCTTGGCTCATGGCCACGCACAATTTATAGGCAGACTAGCTTTTGCCCGCGGCTTCGCTCGCGTGGTATTTAAATTTTTGTGCTATCCCGTGGTAATTCTAACTGCGTGAAAGAGAAACAAACCAATGAACCAATAAACACATTTTTGGATTTATATTATCACTTTGGGATAACACAGATATCTAGATTGTATTTGGGAAAACACAGATAAGTAAAAAAGTAAGGATGTAACTATAAGGATAATTACTATAAAAAACACTTTCATCCACAGCTCTTGGATCCGGCCTGTGGAAAACTATTGAGATTGTTAAAAATATAATAAATTCGACCATTTGCTAATAACTAATTGATACTTTAGGTAAGCACTCATAAAGAACCCACAAATTGTTACAATAATATTCGAACTGGTCAAAATTAAAAATCAAAATAGTGAAGTTTATGAAAGCATTTTCTGTTTAAAAATCGATTCACTTCTTCCCTCATTTTAAATTTCACAGTCTTAACATTTCTAAAAATTCTGTGTTTTTGGAGGTCTGTCAATTTATTAACATTTTTTCAGGTCAACCGATATGGTTCTATCAAAGCGGAGGTAGAGAACGTCTCATTGGCACAAACTGGCAAAGAGAATGTTTAAACTATGCAAAATGAACTGCAACAATTATTGATGAATCATTACCAATTCTCACAATCAAACCTTTTAGCCGCGTAGACAATGCATTCAAAATTGGAATAAAAAAACATCTGACCTCAATAAGTGGCCAGTATCAAATCTCTCACGACTAGATTACTCTAGATCGGATCTTGCGCAACTTGATTTAACAACCTATGTACTAACTGTCTTATCTAGTAATGTTGTAGAGAGCTTGTCGTACTGAATGATGGATGTCACGCTCGATCGAGTGTTGAAACTTTCGTCAGCGAAATTCTTAATTTCCATCTAGAAAAGTGGAATATAGATAACAATGGCGCATGGAAAAAATGGATACATGAAAAAGAGGTTCTCTTACCTCTTTTTCATGCCTAAAAATGGAATGAGATAAACTTATACAAACTTCTTAATATATATAAATCTCGTGTCACAATGTTTGTCCTCAATGGACTCCTAAACCACTTAACCGATTATAATAAAATTCGCACACCATGTGCAGTTCGATCCAACTTGAGAGATAGGATTGTTTAAATCTCAAATTATAGTCGCAATTTTAATTTATTTAGCCACAGCAACGCGTGGCCGGGCAGCTAGTAATGAATAAAATAAAGTGCTCGTAGCGTACTTTGACTACTTAAACGTTTGTCAGCAATCTTTTACTGTATTTTTTTGGCATTATAGGGCTACATTTGGCCACCAAGTTGCCTGATGGAAAGCGAATTTGTAGCCGAAGATGGAGTATGTAGACCTAGAAGATACCTATTCACTCTTGACTTGAAGATACCCAAATTGTAATTGTCAGGAAACAATGACGGTTCACCGAAATTACCGAAATTAAGCTACGTTCCGCACGGTCAGTAATCGGATGGGTGACCGCGGGTGGCATTTTCCCACTGAGCGCTAACGTGGCTCGGATGACACGTCAAAATTTAGGTCCCGGTTGTTTTAACCATTTAACCATGTCAGAGGCCTTCAGGCCAAAAAACTATGACGCCAGGGCTAGCGACCCGCCCTATACGAACTTAAGCCATACATACTATCGGACGCGGCTGACGGACGCGACTGACAGCCGCGACTTAGGAATGTGCAGTCTTAAAACATCCGGTGTGCCAGATCGCTCTCGGACGTCCGAACGCTCAAGGTCGTCCGAAGGTGACGTCCGCGACTTATGTCCGATAGTGTGCACGGCTAAGTGCACTTTCATAGTCTAGATACCTATCAGTCGCGTCCGTAAGCCGCGTCTGATAGTATGTTTCCAGCTTTACTTAGTAAAATAAAGTGCACAATGTTGGATAAAATAATGATAATTTGTTTAGGAACTCTATACAAGCATACATAATTGTCAGCTATAAGCAATACCTACCTACACTTGAAAAATGGCTTAGGATGGGCATTCCACAAAAAATGTGATTGATTAAATCAAATCAAATGTTTATTTAATGATATCAAACAGGTGACAAAAATTGAATTGAATTTAATGATAAAACTTCGAGTTTGAACACATCAGATGAGCTTAAGTAGGACCCTAAATAAAAATAAATCAACAATAATGTGAAAAAAGCTACATCGATCCGTGCGAAATATTCGTGAATTCTGTACACGGGTGAAGCCGGTCATGCCACTTTTTATAAAAAAAATAATTATATATCTACGTCTTCTGTCTGTCGTAAACTCATAACAGAAAGCAAAATATCCCACTGACTGAATATCATATTATTGTCGATCACATCTTGTGCAATAAACTTGATCTATTAACCTATGTGCTACCTACGAGTATGTTGTTCTAGAGCCTAGACATTCATAGCTAAGTGCTACACGATGGATGTCGCTCTTTACCAAGTCAAACTAGTAGTCAAATAGTAATATACTATGAAATGTTAACTCGTGTCAATGTCTAGTCGTAACTTTTTCTTGGATCAATATGTAATTTAGGATCTACTCCGTCAAGTTCAGAAATTTAATAGAATATATTTTTTTACTAAAAATAGCATGACCGACTTCATCCGTGTACAGAATTCGCGAATATTTCGCACAGATCGATGTACCATTTTTTACATTATTGTTGATTAATTAAAAATGGCTCAGCCAATTTCGATAAAATTTAAATGAAACCAAATTCGAAGTAAGTATGTACTCTTTCCAATAAAAAAATAATTATTAAAATCGGACTACTATGAAAAAAGTTATACATAAAAATATATAAATTAGGTATACGCGTCGGATTGAGTACCTCCTCCGGTTGGTTCGTCGGTCAAAACAGACATGTGTTTGACCTACTGCTAAACTTTAAGTAAAGTATCCGTATAATAGTCAAGTCAGACAATGGGATGTTGTACAGGTTTACTCAGAAATATGTATATTAAACTGAAAGATGGTGATTCTGACCATCATTTTAAGGCAACGAAATGTATGAAACAGATGATATTTTTCTGGAGTTGCGAGTAGTTTTAATGGCTTTTTTCAGCTAAGTACTTTTTTTAAAAATAAATAAATAATCCACATAATTGGCACAAAAATTGTAAAATGAAAATGCTTACACAAAGAGAAATACACTCGTAAATACAGCTCGTAAAAGCTTCAATTTCAGTTCTACAATCTACAAATGCCAAGTTTGAGTCACGAGTACTGCCACAGCCTATAAAAGTGTCGCACTTACTTGTTGGTATTTTGGTGTTCCCACGTGTGAACTAGATGTCAACTTGTTTTGAATGTGGGCCAAGGTCGTCTATAAAGCGATTTCGCGGACTGTTTTACGGCTTCACGGACGTCCGATGGCTTTAATAAGACTTTAAAGGGATTGTATACGCAAAATTCCGTCTCGCTTGCGCAATTTCACTTGAAAATAAACTACTACATATCCAAGTAGTATTTTGTTGTTGTTTAGTTATTTTGTTCTGTAGTATTTTGACTGCCTCGGCGGCTGAGTGGTTAGTGACTCCTTGGTCAAAGAGGCGTGGGTTCGATTCGCTCCCAGGGCAAGTATTTTATGTGATGAACATAGGTAATTGCTCCGTGTCTGGGTGCTATTTAGGTTTTCATCTTTATAAGAATGTATTTGAAATATGTATAGTATATCAGTCTCTGGCAGCCATATCACAAGCTTTGCTTAGTTTGGGGTCAAATTTATTTGTGCTTTCATTTTTCTTTGGTATCGAAAGAGATATAAAAACTAAATGTTTTTCAATACATTCTGCTGGTTATATGTCATGGACATAATTTGTCACAGTACAATAAATTGCTCGATGCTCGAAGGCCTTAATCGAGTCTCTCAACAGGTGGGTCTTAAAATGAACATGGACAAGACAAAGGTCATGTGTAATTCTCATGTTGTACCCACCCCTATTTCAGTTGGGAACTCGGTTCTTGAAGTCGTTGACTCGTACGTCTACCTAGGACAAGTAGTCCAATTAGGTAGGCCCGACTTCAAGAAAGAGGCCAATCGCCGAATCCAACTCGGTTGGGCAGCGTTTGGAAAATTGCGTAACGTCTTCTCGTCCGACATACCTCAGTGCCTCAAGTCGAAAGTTTTCGACCAGTGTGTGTTGCCAGTGATGACTTATGGCACAGAAACGTGGTCTCTCACTATGGGCCTTATTAGTAAGCTCCAAGTAGCCCAACGAGCCATGGAGAGGGCTAAGCTCGGAGTTTCTCTGCGAGATCGAATCAGGAATGAGGAGATCCGTAGAAGAACCAAGGTTACCGACATAGCCCAGCGGATTGGCAAGTTGAAGTGGCAATGGGCAGGGCACATAGCGCGGAGAACTGATGACCGATGGGGTCGAAAAGTTCTCGAGTGGAGACCACGTACCGGCAAGCGCAGTGTAGGTCGTCCACCCACGAGGTGGACGGATGACCTTATTAGGACCGCAGGATCGCGCTGGATGCAAGCCGCTATCAACCGGTCTTATTGGAAATCATTAGGGGAGGCCTATGTCCAGCAGTGGACGTCCTATGGCTGAAATGATGATGATGATGATGATGACAATAAATTAACTTTATCTTTACTATTACTAATGTTATAAATCCGAAAGTGTGTTTTTTGGTTTGTTTGTTAGTCGTTCACGCAGTTACAGAGAGTTTGTGTTGATTTTTAGGGTTCCGTACCTCAAACGGAAAAAACGAAACCCTTATAGAATCACTTTGTTGTCCGTCTCTCCGTCTGTCCGTCTGTGTGTATGTCAAGACTCTTTATCTCGGGAACGCGTAAAGATATCGAGTTAAAATTTAAACTGTTTACGTATATCTATAATTTCTTGCAGTTGTGTAAAAGAAAAACTTCTCAGTTATCGTTAAAAAAAGATAGAGCCGTTTATGTCGTAAAAAACCGCTTATTTCGACACTCACAAAAATCAAAACATACAGGGTACTTCCCGTTGACATAGAACTATGAAATTTGGCGGGAAGCATTGTCTCAGAGTACATATATAGGAATCAATCTGAAAACTGTACATTTTTATTTAAATCACAAAAAATAAGCCTCACAAATCACAAAATATGGGTTCAAAATTCAAAGTGAGTAAATCGTATCATGTAAGGTATCATATAAAAGAACTTCATTAGCACATGCTAAAACAGGTTTTTAATTATTTTTAACAATGTGTAAATTTCGATGTATGACGAGAAAAGTGAAAAAAAAAAACTTACTTCCCAATTTTGTGAAATTTTCTGGATTTATACGGAACCCTCGATGTGCGAGCCTGACTTTTATTTTTTGCCTGCTCATAGCTTAAAGATCGAAGAGTGTCATAGGCTATTTTTTATTACAGAAGAAAACAAAAATCACTTGGGCAATAGCAAGATATCGCTAAATACAACATACGGTTTTTGGGAATCCAATCTCTATGTACTCAAATTTGCAAATACGCAAGTGAGAGAGAATTGTAACCGGTTGAAAGGCCGCTAATAAGACTTTAAACGTTGAATGCTACTTCTCACGGCTTAGACTTGTTAATTGCCTCATTAGAAACGTACTTTGCTTATAGTTAAAGTAATGTTTGTTTGTTAGATTTTAGTTTATTATGTTCGTAAATGTTTACGTCTTAAATAAGTTTTACCATCGTCAATTAATTTCTTGTTTTGTTTATAGCGGCATATCTAGAGGTTGGGGTCTTCGATTTTTATTAGTAGCTACAATTTTCGGTTGATTCCAACTAACTGGTATACTCGTAACATAATTAAAATTTAAAAGCGTCTGTGAACACATAGCGAGTCGTTTTTTTTTGTAAATATTTTGTGACATCTTACACACGGCCTCTGACTCCAAACTATGCAAAGCTTGTGATATGGCTGCCAAAGACTGATATACTACATACACTTATTTTTAAATACATACTTATATAGATAGTAACTAAATAACAGCACCCAGACACAGAGCAAACATCACATAAATATTTGCCCTGGTGGGGATCGAACCCACGCCTCTTTGATCCAGAAGTTAGGGTCAGTCGAGTCCGTTGCGCAGTAGCGCATTCTTATGTCAGCGGGGTTTAGGAGTGGAATTTTGTGCATCTTGTAGAAGTTGGCTACAACACAGACGCCATTAACTTTGATTCGATCTACATCAGGCTAAATTTATACAATTATGATGAAATCATATCGCAATCACGTACATTCCATTGGTAAATTTCGGACTTATTTATTTCTCTACCCCCTACGGCGCGTAAAACGCACGAAGGACACGTGTACAATATAATCATTACCTACTCTAATCTTTCTGTAGATCGACAGTCGATGAATCGTAAGTCATTATTTATTACTACCAGCTTATCGAGCGCACGCTCTTGAAACAATGGTAGGCTCCACCTTGACATTAACTTGTAAAATCCACGTAATGAATTACTAATGCATGTTAGTCGATAACCAAAACTTAAAACTAACTAGTTTTAACTACATTACATAGTTTACTATCTGATAGTAATAACTTTTCGAACAAAAACTCGGCACGTAGTAATTTTTATCCTTGTTAGTCTTGAGTACATTACAAACTACATACTTAGTTTACTACCTGATAGTATAAAAAACTATGTAATAACTTTTCGAACAAAAAATTTGCGAGTAGTTTTTACCCTTATTAGTTTAGTAAACTATCTCCACAAGAACTCTTTAGCCGATTAAAACACCTCGTATATCAAGGATACCCAGTAGGTATACCCACCCTTGACATACAAGGTGTTCTTTAATCGGCTATTATATTATTATCTATTTTATCATTGTGAGAAAACAATGAATGAAGAGCATAATGCATTTATAAGTAGTAAGTAGGTACTTACATACATGAATAGGTATTTTGGCTAACGTTTTGGTTAGGTTCTCAAATTAGGTTTTGAAGGAAATCAACCTAGACTAATAAGAGGTTGTGCTAAGCTTACAGTGTAGATAGGTTAACATAGAGCGTGCAAGATTTATTAAAATACCTTTGTACCTAATTCCTATAATTCAGTCGCAGTGTACCGACATATAATTAGTAAAGCATGCGTGTAATAAATGCCCTGGAACGCTATGCTTTGTCGCAAATTCGGTCAACTTACGAATATGTAAACAATTATACGCTTAATTTCACAGCCTCTATAAACTTCCCACAAACCTTGTCATTTAGTTTGTTTGTATGCATCAATATTAGTAGGTAATATTCACAAGATATTTTTTTCATACAATACAAAGAACTATCGATAAATTACATCACACATAAGGGCTCCCCTTATAATATTTTTGACCGACGAACCAATTCGACGCGTATTTTTTTTTATGTATAACCACGCATAACTTTTTTCATAGTAGTCCGATTTCAATAATTCTTTTTTTATTGAAAAGAGTATACTTTGAAATTGGTCCCATTTAAATTTTATTGAAATCGGCTGAGCCATTTTTGATATATCAACAATAATGTGAAAAATGCTAAATCGATCCGTGCGAAATATTCGCGAATTCTGTACACGGGTGAAGTCGGTCATGCTAATTTTTGGAAAAAATAATCTTGTATAATATTATATTTCAGTTCACTGCGAGTTGCGACTGAATTACAAAAATCAGGTATCATCACTACATAGTATAAAACAAAGTCGCTTCCCGCTGTCTGTCCCCATGTATGCTATCTTTAAAACTACGCAACGGATTTTGATGCGGTTTTTTTAATAGATAGAGTGATTCTAGGGGAAGTTTTATATGTATAATACACCTGTGCGAAGCTGGGACGGGTCGCTAGTTGTATTATAAATAAGAAGTTTAGTGACGTCACCCTTTTTTTTTACCAGGGGAAATCTTTTAAAGATACCACCGCACCTCGGGACAGGCGGGTGGTTATGTGGGAGTCTCCGCCCATTGCTGTGCGGCATACCCACTAAAACCCCTGGGTGTTCCGCCACTGCGCTTGGTGTCGGGGCTACGGGCACGCTTTCGCCCTCCTCCGCGGCACCCGACAGCGCTGGCCCAAACCGGGCCCCACCTCGGAGCTTGCGCTCCCTCCTGAATGACGATGTGCCGAACACCACACACATCGTCATCCCCCACCCGGGACCAACCAGCCGTTTACTCCCACCTGTTCTGTTGAGTAGTTCTGTTGACAGAACTACTGGGATTTTTTCCCCCATTAGTTCTGTGACTTAAAAGACTAAGCTTTACACCTGACTTATCTCTACTATTCCCACCTGTTCTGTTGAGTAATTCTGTTGACAGAACTAATGATAATTTCTCCGCATTAGTTCTGTGATTTAAAAAACTATACACCGGACATAAAACTCAACTGTATCCCCGCCTGTTCTGTTACCAATCTGTCTTTTCGACAAACAGTACATTGACGAACCGGTCATCGATGAACGGTTGCGGAATCTTTGCAAAATGGTGGAGTTATGGGGGTTAGAAATTAAAAACATACAAAAATTCAAATTCGTAATCAGAAATCGTGAAAAAAAAATTGTAATTGTGACGTTGTCATCAGGAATCATAGCTGATAAATTACCTCAAGTGCCAGTACTTGATATTTGATTGCATGGAGAAGTAAATAGTTTGAATCACAACAGAACTACTCAACAGAACAGGTGGGAATTATATTCCCATATGTTTTGTGGATAGAACTAATGGGAAAAAAAATCCCAGTAGTTCTGTCAACAGAACTACTCAACAGAACAGGTGGGAGTAAACGCAACCAGCACTGGGCGTCAGACAGTACCCGTGTCCGACAGCCCTGGTCCCGATGCAACGGGTCAATTAAAGTGGCCCCGCGCCTGCCACTACGGCTGCAGAGGATAGGGAGAGCGGCCGACGACATACCGACACTCCTCTTCCCCTGCAGCCCCACCGCGTCCGCCATCAAACAGTAGCGACCCCGTCGAGGCCACGGAAGGCAGCGAAAGTGACAACGACACACCAGCAGTCCTCTCCCGCCGCGGCCTCCAATCCTCAGCCGCAGTGCCTCCCATACGACACTGCAGCCCTCCTCAGTTGCGGTGCCCCCCATAAGGCACGCAACCTACTTTGGCCAGCTTCTACTCAGGCTTGGAGGCAAAAGCCCGGAGTAGCGGCCCCACCACGGGTTCTTCTTGGTTCACCAGGTTGGCCCTACCTGGCTACTAAGCCCCCCCCCCCACCACGACAAGGCGGGAACCCACTCGGGGGGGTTAGTGACGTCACCCGGATTTACATGTTTAAACGCGTACAAGTACTTATTCGGTGTGGGGGCAATCGGTATTACGAGTACAGTGACGTCCCGCATAGGATGTTTTTTTGTGCATTTCTTCCTTCGAATAACTTAGCGTGGCTTCTCTATGTGGATATCTTTTATGTATGAAAAATCCGGATGTTTGTTTCACAACCAAAAAACAATATTTCTGTTTCCCGATAGCAAGTAATGTTCCTGAACTTAATACCCGTGAAAATAACGTATCCACGCGGTAGATTTGGCGGTCACACCGGCTCGGATCGTGTGACTGCTACTGAAAATATTTACGAGATACTACTCTTAGGGCTGTCACTGTGATATTGAAAATCTTTGGAAATTCATTTTATTGATTTGATACTGTACTATGAACGAGAAAATCTTTAAATGTATTTTGAGGTAGCTTAGGCCTAAAAGCAATAGGAAAATGTTTGTTTTGAATCATAAAATAACAAAAAAAATTTTTTTAAAAATCAATACAAAATATTCCTTTTTTTTAATCTGTACCTAAAATAGTCGCCGCTATGTTAAGACGTCATTCGGCTATGTAAACATTGCATAGTTTGTCCCGTGTTTGCACACTAGTATTCCAGGAACAGCACACCAACGATAACTCATCATTAACCATTTATAATAACTCTTTTTCAACTTAAATCTTAAACTTACAAACAAAGACACCATCATGAAAAATATTTACACGCATGGTTTACATAGCCCAGTGACGTCATTCACGACCACAGAGTAAAATAATGACATTTTTAAAAGCACTTAACGACTGAATAACTCTTTTTTTATTTTTAGTGGTTTATTAGAACCAACAGAATCTAACTGGGATACTCTTCAAAAATGACTGTAATACCCTATTAGTCATGTTCGTGGCCCTATAGGCTTTACGGCTTTATAAATCAACAAAATACAATAGGTAAATATACATAGGTACGTACTTACTTAATACACCTATATTTTGGGGGCCACCGATAACATGATCACAAGAAGCTGAAAGATGTTATAATGAGCTCTTACGTTCACCAGATACTCGTAAGTGAAACCGCATGGACAAGCTAGTTACGGTACAATCGCCAACCCTATATTATTTCTGTACCTACTCGCAATACATCAAGCCACTCCCGTCATACCACTTTTGTTTTCATCGGCAGACCTCACGCCCGCGGTCTGTGGCCTTTACTAATTAATCACTTAATAAAGGTTAGCTACATACTCTTACTAGGCCCAATTATGACGGCGCCATCTTAGTTATATTAGCAATTTTATTAGATTATTTATATTTATTTTTCACTTTAGGCATTCGATTGAGAGAACAGTTTTTACGTGCCTAGATGGCGCTTCCATAATTGGGCCTAGTCTATCACTATGTTAGTTAACGCATGGTGATATTTTGTGCAAGATTCAAGATCATTTTAATTGTAAAAACATGGTAACGGTGTAACAACAACAAAATCGTATACAGGTCTTAATACATGTAGATGTTGAGAGCGCATGTTTTTGCCTATTGTGGCGTATAAATGTCGTTATAATTATATGATATGAAAATTTAAATTTAACGAAAAAAGAAAATTTCTCAAATTAAAAAAATAATAATAAACAATTGTTTTTTTTAAATTTTGAATAAACTTGAATATCTAAAGTTACTAATATATTTTAATGTATTCATTAGATTTGTTGTTAAGAATGAATAGGTAGGTGATGAATAATTGGTACTAAATAAAGACAGTCTTATTTTTTACCGACTTCCAAAAAGGAGGAGGTTAATGTTCGTCTGTATGTATTTTTTATGTATGTTCAACGATATTTCGATTTAAATATTTCTTTTTTAGTTCGAAAGAATATGCTTCCGAGATGGTTCCATTTAAATTTTATCGAAATCAGCTGGGCCGTTTTTGATAAATCAACAATAACGTACGTGGACGTCACATCGATTCGTGCAAACTAGGTACCTATTTGAATTTTGTACACGGTGGAAGTCTGTGTTGAGATTTTTTGGGAAAAATAAGTATTAAAAACTATGACTATTACGATTACGACTATGATTGATTTTTTTTTTTTTTTTTTTTATTTCGAATAGGTTTGCGTTTGACTACACACTGCCTGATGTTAAGCAGATGTGCGGTCTAGGATGTAGCACGCTTACCTAGAAGATACCTATTTACTCGGGATTTGAAGACACTCACGTTGTACTTTAACGGGAAGACAGACCCAGGCAAAGTATTCCACATTCCGGCTGTTCGTATGAGGAATGAGGATTCGAAACGCTTGGTTCTAACGCGCGGAATGTCCACCATAAAAGGGTGACGCTTTGGTCGCGTCCGTCTAGCCGTACGATAGAAGAAAGGGGCAGGGGGGACCAGATTGTGCAACTCCTGGGCGCACTCTCCGAAGTGTATCCGGTAATAGACCGACAAACACGCTACCTTGCGACGATGCTCAAGACTTTGCAGCTGCGTCTTAGTCAAGGTGTCGTTGTCAATCAGCCTCCTGGCTCGTCTCTCAATCGATTCCAGAGCCTCCAGTTGATATTTGGCAGAGCCATCCCAAAGGTGAGAGCAGTATTCCATGCAAGACCTGACTTGTGCTTTATAAAGACTAAGCAGTTGCTCAGGTGTGAAATACCGTCTCACCTTAGAGAGAACACCAAGTTTTTTGGAGGCTAATTGGGCTTTGGACTCTATGTAAGAGCCAAAGTTAAGAGAAGATGAGAGTGAAACGCCTAATAGTTCCAAGCTGTCAGTTACCGGAACGGAGACACCACGGAAAGCGGGAGACAATTGAGACTTTTTGGCCGAAAACAGACAGCCCTGAGTCTTTGTGGCATTAAACTTGACCAGGTTAGCATCACCCCAGTCGGATACCGCCTGCAGACTCAAGTTGAGCCGTTCAACCATAGCCTCTCTGTATAACTCGATCTGTGGCCCGCTGGTTCTTGCATCGGACGTGTAGCTCTCCACGACTGTACTGTCATCTGCGTACCCAAAGATCCCGGGCTTAAGCAGATCGTTGATATGCAGTAGGAAGAGTGTCGCAGAGAGCACAGACCCCTGAGGAACACCGGCATTGATAGCCATTTGGTCTGACGAGCAGCCATCAACGACAACCCGTATCGACCGATTCCTCAAGAAATCTGATATCCATGTGCAGAAATCAGCAGGCAGGCCGTAAGATGGAAGCTTGCCAATAAGGCTCTCGTGCCAGACCCTATCAAAAGCTTTGGAAATGTCCAAGGAGACAGCCAACGCCTCCCCGTGCTTCTCCATGACCTCACTCCAGATGTGTGTGGCGTACGCTAGAAGGTCCCCAGTAGACCGGTTTCGGCGAAAGCCGTACTGGCGGTCACTGAGTAAGTCATTCGCTTCCAGGTAGGCCAGGAGCCTGTTATTTAGAACACGTTCCATACTCTTACAGAGTATAGACGTGATCGAAATTGGCCTGTAGTTGGCAGGGTCGGCACGGCTGCCCTTCTTGGGTACAGGTTGCACGTTAGCAAGCTTCCAAGATTTGGGCACTTGACCTGTCTTCAGAGATAGGCGAAAGAGGCGAGTCAGCACAGGCGACAGCTCAGGCGCACAAGTCCTCAATACAATGGCCGGAATACCATCAGGGCCACCGGCTTTGTTCACATCTAGACTGCGGAGAACTTTGAGGACCTCCTTTTGCCGGATGTGTATTTCACTCATTACAGTGTCACAGTTTGGCAAAGTTGGAGGTCTCGCACTACCGGGGTCTAGACGCGAAGACTCAGCAAATTGAGATGCAAATAAATTTGCTTTCTCTACCGCGGTATGGGCCAGTGAACCATTGGGTTTCAGCAACGGAGGCAGTGAGGGGCGGCAGAAGTTCGCTTCAACCGATTTAGCTAGGGACCAGAATGCCTTACTACCCGCAGGGTAAGAAGCAAGCTTGTTTCCTATTCGACTAATGTGGTCAAAGCGAGCCCTCCGCATAACCTTTTTGCAGGACTTAGCAGCCCTATTGTATGCCTTCTTCCTCATACTAACGTCCCTCAACTTACGGTTTCGAGCATCGACCCAAGCCAGGTATGCCTGATGCTTTTGCGCTTCGGCGCGTCCACATTCAGGCCCAAACCAGGGCCGAGCTTTGCTAGACAGAGGCACGTCCGAAAATGGGATGAAGTATTCCATGGCGGTACGAAGCACATCTGTCACGGCATCCGCGCACGCAGAAGGATCATCGGAAGAAAAACAAACAGGCTGCCAAGGATAAGAAGCAAAGAAACACCGCATCTCATCCCAATCTGCTGACTTGTACCGCCACACGCGCCGTGACCCTTTGGGACTGGGGTCTGATGGGGAGTAGACGGATACAGATTTCACCAGACAGTGGTCAGATGTACCTAACGGTGGGGAGATCGCCACTGAATAACGGTCTGGATCGGTAGTCAGCAGAAGGTCCAAGCAGTAGGCCGTGTGCGAGTCAACATCAGGTACCCGTGTGGCGCCTTGAACCATCTGGGTGAGATCAAGTGTCAAGGCAAGCTTGCGCGTCTCAAGCCCAGCATGGTTTGTGTCCAGGTATGGGTGAAGCCACTCTTTATGGTGGCCATTAAAATCCCCCAGGATCACTAATTGGGCCGAAGGGTAGCTGAGCTGAGCAGCATCCGCCGCCTCACTAAGGTATTGGTGAGTCTGGTCGTCTCCTGGTCTCCGCTATGTGATCGGTATACACAGGCGTAGATAATTTTCTCTACGCCAGTGTCCGCCAAAGCCCAGAGCACGGAAAATGAAGAGTCTTCAAACCTACGAAGGCGCAGAAAGCAAATGTCATCCCGGGCGTACACGCATACACCCGCACGTGGTTTGAAACGGTGCTCCAGGGAGTACCCTGGGTAGGAAAGATACGACACGTCGGATGGACCAGAAATCTGCGTCTCCGTGAGAAACAATAGGTGGGGACGATCTGTCTCGAGATGATGATGGACAGGCGTGAGATTGGAGTGCAGGCCCCGAATATTGCACAGGTGCACTTTAAGTGAGAGGGAGTGCTGCCGCTGTGTACACGTTCTTTTTCTTCTAGTGTTTCTCATGGTTAATGGCGGAGTAAAGTAGGTAGAAAGTCGGAAGTGGAACGAGACGTCACTCTGCAGATTCAGTGGTACAACACAAAAATCACACACATCCACGGTAGACTAGCCTGGAGACCGCGGGGACGCCCGAGCCCCTCCAAGGATGTCCATCGGGCCCTCTCGTCCGGTCGCCAACCGGCACGATGGCGCATCCCTGGGATTTTTCGACAGATGGCGGGGCAGCCTTTCGTGAGTGGCTAGCTCACTACTTGGGCCCCCTACTATCTGCGGTCGGCCAGCGACAAACCGTGCCTCGGATCCCGCTGCCCTCCTCGACTAGTCGGCCGATGCGGAAATCAATGTGTGCACCGTATTCGAATCCCCAGAGGACGCTACTGTTCCGACCCGACTCCCAGAATGGCGTCACCAAACTTCGCGCCGGAACACGAGCTCGAGAGAGTCGCTTGGCGGCGCGGCTTAGTCTGGTGGGTGGTCTCTCGCCGTGGCTATAGCCTACCACCAGTATGGTTGCTGCCTGGTTAGCACCACCCAGGACCACGTGTGGGGGACAAAAAAAAGGGTTCCTACCCACGGACGAAGGCAGCTCGGTCCCTAAAACCAAAAAAGATTGATACCTCAGTAGTTTCACCAAGATGCAGAAACTGTCTAATCATCTTACTTAATGGGTCCCATACCTAGATCTATGAGACCCATTATCGTAGTACATAATACAGGGTTACTGATTTTTTTCTCGAATTTTTTGTTGGTCCCATAGTAAAAGTTGTTCGTAATGATGGTCGAAATCACCCCCTTTCGGCTTAGTACAGGGTAAGCCTGTATAATTGCCGGAGACCGTTGGAGACGTCGTACAGCCATTTCTGAAAAACTTTTCATCACATATCGAACAGTTTGGTCAATGTTCATACAAACTTGGAATTGGTTACAAATGAGGTGGTAAATCGTAAATTAATTTATAATACACCTGTCTTGCTCTGTCATCGCTTTGTATGCATCAGATGTCGACACAAAATGATATTCTTACTTTAAAATGTAAAAATTAGCACCATAAAGTACAATACGATACTAGTTAATTGAGTATGCTTTAATGATAAGGTTCTTTACATGAATAAGTCAAGGCGAAGCTTTGCGTCCTTCACATTCAATTTTGGGGTTACTTTGAGGTAGGTAGAAATCGTCGTATTACGCGAAATTGCCAGTGTCTTTAAATTAAGTATGGACAAATATGTAAAAAGATGTTAAGTGCAGACTCCACTAAAGCGGATGTATGCGGAGTATAGCAGAGATATGTGGGGTAAATCGTAGCGTGCGTGCGTAGTCCGTGTCGAGGTTTCGTAACTTGTGACAAGTTGTGACACTTGTGAACGAGTAAGAGACGGAGCAGGTACAGCCAGTTAGTGTGTATAGAATAGCATAATATAGGAATTCAAGTAATTTTTATCGTTTTTAAAAATTAAATAAATAAATAAATATTAGGGGAACACACGGTCTCTGACCCCAAACTAAGCAAAGCTTTTGATATGGCTGCCAAAGACTGATATACTACATATACATATTGTTAAATACATATTTAAACTGAATAATGAAAACTGATTAATTTTTCAACTCGTTTTCACTGTTGAAAATATTTTTTAGTATTATTTTATTCACAAGTGTGTTGAAAAACGTCGTATGCTACACGTGTGTATTGATGATTACCGTCCTCGGCTCTCTTAAGAATGCTGTCAATGGCGCCTCAGCGGTAATCACCAACATTACACACTTGTGCCATAATGTTCTATTATTTTTGTTTATTTAAGATTATGTTATAAATGTACAATGCACTCAATATCCCATAGCATCCACTCGCCCGTCTCTCCTTCGCTTTGGTGGAGTATATGCTTTAAAATAACAGCGGTGTTGCTGGGCATCCTTGAATGGGTGCGATCATTGCACAATATACACGGTACTATAACGAGATCACAAGTTGCGCCGATAAAATGTCTCCCCGATGATTTATGGGCACACATGAAAATTAAAACATTGGCAACTGCAATTTAAGTTTATGTTTGTAGTAATTAAAAAACTGGTTGGGTGCGAGTCGAATATGTGCACTGAGAGTTCCGATCCAAAAAATATTTAAGTAATGGCCTGACTACTGGTTGTTCAACTTTTACCTAAGCAATTTTTAGTATCTCATGGTTGTTATACAATAGATTCAATAAACTAAATACCTATTTGTAATTTCAGCTAAGTACGTAAAGGCTGGATGGCTAGCTCTGCCCCCCGACCGCCTAAGCAATAGCAATCGTTTATGACTTCATTTTAGTCATTTGGCACCGCCTATGTGACGTTAGCCATCAAAGTTGTTCATTCAACGATTGCTATCGCAATCCGCGCAAAGCAATTGATGGCTAACGTCACATAGGCGGTTCCAAATGACTAAAATGAAGTCATAAACGATTGCTATTACGATTGCTATTGCTTAGGCGGTCGGGGGGCTGGTGTTAGTAAGCCGCTTGAAGGCTTTTGATATGGCGGAATGGGTAACTAGGGCTCACAATTTAATGAGTCATCCGCACCACGGCTGCGCTCAGTTGTTAATTTACCAGCGGCCACCCATTCATAAATTAATCGGGCCAAACGTTGCTTAAGTTAGGTGATCAATAAGAAACACCTAGTCCAACTACGCTATAAGCTGCTAAAAATATACCTTTTGTGTTGAACTTCCGTCATTTCAGCTAACAAATAAATCAGCATAAAGTTGCATCCACTTTTCCATTCCAGCTTTAGAACTTCAGGGGGCATCTACTGCCTCTCGTTACGCGTGACTCCCTAGAACAAATGTTTTATATAAAAACATAGGTAGGTACTTAGTGGAATTAACTTCAATGATTTTCTCTACGTGGCCAACACCGCTGCAGTCTCCGAGGCCTCCTACCTACTGGTCAAACAGCATATAGTCAAATATAAATTTTATGATTGAATCGCTGACTCAAGAAGAAGAAGACTTCAATGACAAATCTACGGATGACCAATGAGCCGTAAAATTCTTGAATAAGGACCAAGTATTGATAAGCTTGACGATCTAATCAATATCTCTGGAACACGACGGATGCAAGCCGCACCCAACTTAGCGAAGTGTTATAACTGATATGGTGATGATGATGAATGATGGATTCGAAGCCGCGGTGGTCTAGTGGTAATGACATCCGCCTTACAATCCTGAGGTCGTGGGTTCAAATCACGGTCCCGTACCAATGAATTCCTTGGAATTTACGTATATACGGAATTTCACACCACTGGCTTTTAGGTGAAGGAAAACATCGTGAGGCAATCTGCACACGTCAGTAAGAGAAATTTGATGGCGTAGGTATGTGAATCCACCAACCCGCTCTGGGCCAGCGTAGTGGATATGGCCCAAATCACCCTTCGTGGGTAGGCCTACGTCCTGCAGAGGACTATTAAAAAGGCTGGTACAGTACAGTATGTTTTTTTTTTTTTTTTTTTTTTTTTATTTCGAATAGGTTTGCGTTTGACTACACACTGCCTGATGTTAAGCAGATGTGCGGTCTAGGATGTAGCACGCTTACCTAGAAGATACCTATTTACTCGGGATTTGAAGACACTCACGTTGTACTTTAACGGGAAGACAGACCCAGGCAAAGTATTCCACATTCCGGCTGTGCGTATGAGGAATGAGGATTCGAAACGCTTGGTTCTAACGCGCGGAATGTCCACCATAAAAGGGTGACGCTTTGGTCGCGTCCGTCTAGCCGTACGATAGAAGAAAGGGGCAGGGGGGACCAGATTGTGCAACTCCTGGGCGCACTCTCCGAAGTGTATCCGGTAAAAGACCGACAAACACGCTACCTTGCGACGATGCTCAAGACTTTGCAGCTGCGTCTTAGTCAAGGTGTCGTTGTCAATCAGCCTCCTGGCTCGTCTCTCAATCGATTCCAGAGCCTCCAGTTGATAATTTGGCAGAGCCATCCCAAAGGTGAGAGCAGTATTCCATGCAAGACCTGACTTGTGCTTTATAAAGACTAAGCAGTTGCTCAGGTGTGAAATACCGTCTCACCTTAGAGAGAACACCAAGTTTTTTGGAGGCTAATTGGGCTTTGGACTCTATGTAAGAGCCAAAGTTAAGAGAAGATGAGAGTGAAACGCCTAATAGTTCCAAGCTGTCAGTTACCGGAACGGAGACACCACGGAAAGCGGGAGACAATTGCAAGGGTCTCTTTTTGGCCGAAAACAGACAGCCCTGAGTCTTTGTGGCATTAAACTTGACCAGGTTAGCATCACCCCAGTCGGATACCGCCTGCAGACTCAAGTTGTATTTGTCAGTATTGTAAGTTGTCAGTATGTACAGAATGATGGATTTAAGTGTAATCCTTTAACATCGGCAAACCTTTGTATACTACGAGTATATCCACCGACTTGAAAAATGTATTTAGTTTTATGGTTAAGCAGAATAATATGTCAATTCAGCAGCATTTTATGAGTAGTCTGCACTCCAAATGTGTTCTCATCAATAAAATCCTTTGCAAGGAGATGTAATTATGCTTATTCGGAGCCAGCTGATAAAGTCATACGGCCGACCAACGTATTTCTCAAGGAGCTACTATCGCGTTTGATTAAAAACATGGATCATTTATACGTTTGAAATAGTTTCTTTCATTTAGCCACAGCTGAAGATAATTTGGTCACACACTATACAGTCCCATATATTTTCCACAGCCTGATAAAATTGCTTTTATGTTTCTGCTGAATACAAAGTTGAAGTAAAGTTTTGTAGGGCAAGAGCAACAGGGTTTTGTTGAAATGGATAACCACCTCATAATATATGCGTGCACATAACATTCTTAGGAATAAAGTTTCTAAACTAACAATGTTGTTTATAGATTTCTTCTAAATCGCTCTAACCTAAATTTAAGACTCATTTTGCCTGATATTTATTTTTTTATTTTTTACACAAGGACCTAAGCATGTTGCATACGCTATGGATTGTATCTGAAAAAAATCTGCGAATATTTTACCTGTTGCCGTTATTAATTTCGACCAAAAAAGGCAAAAAATAAACACGTTTGTTGTATGGAAATTAGATACTTATTTTATTATTTATGTAGTTGCTGTTAGAGTGGTAACAGAAATACATCATCTGTAAAATTTTCAACTGTCTAGCTATCACGGTTCATGAGATACCATACCATATCTTGTGACAGACACTGTAGTCTTAGTAATAGGGTCCCGTTTTTACCATTTGGGTAGGAACGGAACACTAGAAAAATAATCAGTTTTTTCTAAATTACTTACCTATCTTACAGAGTTACAAATTTGTGTGGGACAACGGTTTTTTTCTTCGGGTTGGCCCCATCATGACCTTGACCTTATCCTACTTATGCGTAATGATGGTTTGCGGCTTAGTAAACCCTTTCTGAGCAACCCTGTAGTATTCAAGATCATCGCCATCACTGCTTGTCTAAATTATCTAAGCTATCTTCATTCTTGTGTGAAAAGGACTCTGATATTATGTAGAACGAAGAATAAAAAGAAAATGAAATTACTTGTAATATTAATAGATAATTGATGAAATTTGACTTTTTTTAACTTGATTATCATGTACTGGACATTTTTATTTTTATATTATTCTGTGCAATGTTTTCATTTAAATTTGATAATCGTTTTTATTATTAATTGACACTGACATTTATTTTCTTGTCATACGTTAAACTTTTATATATTTTTTAGTACATTTTATATTTTTTAACATTGACATCATTAGTTTATATTATAAGTTTTGGGTTATATTTTCATTATAGTTTATATTATTTTTGCCAGACTGCTAAAATTTATATCATTATGATTTTCTTTTGATTGTAAATTTGACGTAGGTACCTAATGAAAGAAAGAAAAGAAAGAAAGAAAATCATTTATTGACATAATATTACATTTACACATTCTCATTTAACGAAAAGGCGTATAAATGGTTCTATTATGGCTCGTCATAACTTACAGCAGTTCTTTTGTTTTTCCAGTCTACCTACATTACAAAAAAATAAATTAACATGTCTGAAATATATAAAACATTGTTTGCATTTCGTAGAAAACGAAATATTAAAATGTCGGCAGTTGCCAAACATTCGTAACATGCTATATACCTACGTACATACATCCTATAAATTTAATCAAGTCAAGGGCATTGTCAAACATATAACTATAATCTAATCTAATGTAACACACGTAGTTATAATGTCAATAAAGTAGGTATTCTATTCTATTCTAATTAGTCTTATTCGCATCTATCAAATATAGCCATGTACGTATTGCACACTAGTTGCCACTTATCCTCACGCATGCTGCATTGTTTAAGAATTAAGCTAGATTTAATTTCCATAGCGCTTTTATAACCTAGTCACGACCTGCCCAAAATTGACATTCAGTAGCTTTGTAGCCGTTTAGCTCACATATAATGCTTTACTTTTACGGTTTATCTGCTCTACACGAATATTTTATCATTGTGTAACATCGGCTCCCTGGCTGACGATTTTGGATCATTCGATATTATTTTTTTCCGACTTCTAAAAAGGAGAAGATACAATGTTCGTCTGTACGTATTTTTTTCGAGTATGATCATCGATATTTTCGCCAATTGTGAACCGATTTAAATTTTTTGTATTAGTTCAAAAGAGTTTATTTTTAGGTAGTTCCATTTAAATGTTATCGAAATCGGTTGAGCCGTTTTTGATAAATCAACAAAAATGCACATGGATGTCACATCGATTCGTGCAAATTATTCGAATTCTGTACGCGATGGAAGTCGGTCTTGCGTTTTTATGCGAAAAATAATTATGTCCCGGTCACTCTGATGTTCAAATGAGTAAAAGCAATAACTTAATAGGTGACAGAAATAATGTAGATTGCCTAAAATGTATTTAAGTATATTCAGACTGAAAGTGACGTTGTGGTAATCTGACTAATTTTGAAGGGAGATACGTCGTGTGTAGGGGTAAATTCATAACATGAGGAGCTTTTAGTCAAACCTTTTTAAAACAATTTTTTTACAGGTCCTGGGGATAGCCGCAGTGTTAGAGTTTTTAAGCCGCCTGAAGGCATCTGACATGGTTAAACGATCAAAACGATCTGGACCTACAATTCGACGGATCATCTGAACCACGGTAGCGCTCCGTTGGAAATGCCACCAGCAATCACCCATTCTAAGACTGACCGTGGCAAACGTTGCTATGTTCTGCGATCGCTTACTATCACCTATACTCTATAAAATTTAACTTGATCTCTGCGACAGTGACATTGACATAGAAGATTGACATTTTTAGAGTTGAGATAGTGGTGGAAAAAAATCGATTTTCAAACAATGTTGTAATGAAATCGAATGAGTAGTTGAAGGTGAGAAATTGGATTTTATTTACTTACTGTTATTTAAGATCAAGTATGTACACATGTAAATAATGTTATGATATTAATTAAATACTCATAATAATGTTACGATAGTATTTTTCGACGTTTTTCACTTTTATCGATGCTAATTTAACATATAATTGGGTTTAATTTAATTACACATGTAAAAAATGTTATGATATTAAAATATACAATAAAATTAATGATAAATTAATTCGTCGCCCATCACTAATCGGCATACCCATAAAGTATGACATTGACTGGTACTGTCTGCACTATTAAGAAATTCAGGACTTCATAGGCGTGATTTTTCTGACAGCTGTCTCAGAGATCAAGTTAAATTTTATAGAGTATAGTCAAACTACGCTATGAACGCTACAAATAGATCAGTGGGTGTCATTATGGTTGACAAATTCTCTTAATATAATATTAATAACATATAAATAAATTACGGGTCACGTTGTTTGTCCGTAATGGACTCTAAACTACTCAACAAATTTTGTACACTGAGAGATAGGATATATAGTTTATATCTCAATTTATAATAGCATTTTTTGTGTTTCTTAGTGAATTTTTAATATTATTATGCCAAAACAACGTTTGGCAGGTCAGTTACAGTCCTATAAGTTTCAATTTTCAACAGCCTTCGTAGCCACATGGTAGTTATTGCAAATATGGGCTTCTCTCGTCCGTGGACCTTGATCCATGCCCCAGTTCCGGTCACCCAAGGGCTACCGGAATTCGTTACGAGAAACTAATTAAAGCATAATTATTTAATTTTATGAATCAAGATCATATAAGAACCGGTCGGTAAAGTTAACTTATACGGAACCGACCGGGACCAACGGCATGCGATGATGTAAAACTGTCATTATGAAACAAAAAAGTTTTCATGTCGGTGAAAATGGTACTCAATGGTGAGTTTGGTCTAACTTCCTGATTAAAATTGTTTCACGTCTCCCGTTTATACTCTGGTCCCTTTTAGCGATAAGGCTACCACTCGTGGGATACCACCGACGACCTGACGAACATACGACCTGTTTGAATTTTCGTTTTTGTTTAATTATTTCTTCAATGTGCACAATAAAGGGTTTCTATCTTTTTATTACCGACTTCCAAAAAGGTGGAGGTGCTATGTTCACCTCTATGTATTTTTTTTGTGTATGTTCATCGATATTTTTGCCAATTGTAGACCGATTTATAAAAAAGCTTTTTAGTTCGAAAGAGTATTCTTCTGAAGTAGTCCTAATTAAATTTTATCGAAATCGGATGAGCCATTTTAGATAAATTAACAAAAATGTACATGGATGTCACATCGATTCGTGCAATTTATTCGAATTCTGTATCACGGTGGAAGTCGGTGTTGCGATCTTGTAAGACTCTAATAGCAAAGAAGATATAATAATCTAAAAGCTAACGTACCTAGTACCTATAGACGTTGATTAATAGGGTGGCGGGTCATAAAATATCATTCATACCTATATGACTACCATACTAGCTTTTTAGCCCTCGAAGAAAAAGAGGGCAGTTGTTTGAGCATTATGTTTGAGGTAGGCAGCATCACAGCTTGCGGACGAATGCGCAAGCGTACCCGTACCCCAGTGTTAGCGAATAGTAGGAAACACTCACACACACAGGGTTTTTAGTGGGTATACCGTTCAACGGAGACTCCCACATAGCCACCATGCTTCCCCCCGGGGCGGGGTGGTATCCATAAAGGATTTTCCCTGGGCAAAAAAAAAAGGCAGCATCACAGCCGCCAACCGCCTGCGGTCTTTTTGTTTGAAAGCTAGTCTAAAAAGCACAGTAATGAAGTTGCCCCCGTACCTATGATCTTTATATGGGTGATCCTGACCGTTCAGAAGTAAAATAAAGTAAATTTTATTTAAATAACTTATCAGCACAAAGGAGAAACAAAAAGTACGTCTCAACATTCCTTGATGATTATTTAATTACGAAGTTACGATATATACAGGAATATAGGGCTTTTATTTGGTCGAAAACCTAAGCAATAAATTAAAAGGTCAGAGCGGTAAATAAGTTCCGAAGATGCGGTGAACTTTGCTATTGATATGCGAACGTGGTGACCCGACTTAATTCGCAGTTAGTTACCCGCGAAGGCAATCAATCTAAGCAAAATGTTACACAAGAATCCTGGCAGACATCGTGGTGTTTTTAGGCTATAAGTAATCCTAAGGTTGAACGCTCATCGGCCCGCGCCGCAGGAACCAAATCACCCAAGAAACGCCATGCGCCTATAGCATTCGAAAGAATATGAATCGAACGGTATGCCGTACGCGAGATAGATATTTTATATAAAAATCTCATAAAAATTGATGATTGAGCCGCGTTTATTATTCTGTGGCCGCGTGCGGCTCCTTCGGCGTGAAATATCCATATAGTAAAATGGTACCTACCTACAACTCGCACATATGGTTTATGTAGGTACTATCATTAATACCTACCGCTGAACCAAGCTTTACGAGATGAAGCACGCAATAACAAAATAGATACACGTTTCTCTCATTTAGATTCCTCTAATTTGTAAGTTAATTTAAATATACCATTAATTAATTTTGCCAAGCAACAGCGCACATCATTTTATTTCGGATAGAAACTTGCAATTAGTAGTTACGAGTTCGAATCTCCCAGTCCTAAATAGTTCAGACATATATGTGCATAGACATAAGTACATTCCTACACATGGAGTTAATTGTTATAAACTATGAGCACTTTATAAATACTAATCCCTGAAATTCTATTAAATAATTAGTATGAGTACTTTGGATAGTTAAAACAAATCTACTAGCTCTATTATATTATTTTTAAATAATAATTAAGCATAATACAACTTTTTATCTTATCTTATCACACCTAATACTTACAAAATTATAACCTAAATTATTTGACGCAGATTTTAAAAAATATCGTATTTTTACTAATAAACCTTTTAGGTATAATATAACTTCTCTCTCTCTTCTGTGAATATAACGATTAGGTATTCTTACTCTAGATATATGAATCTCCTTGACACCGGCCTAAAGCTTCCCCATAGGGAACTTCGCCGAAGCCCCGGGGCTCGCCTCACGGCCACGTGACGTCGCGACTCAAATGAGTGAAAGGGTGCGCCCCCGCGACTCGTATAAAAGCTCCGAGTGATCCCCCACCGATATCATTCAACATCCAACAACTCAATCAACACAATGGCATTCAAGGTACGATTGTGCAATGTGTGATCCAGTGACGTGATTAAAGTGCTTGTGATATAAAGTGGTGGTTTAATAATCGTAATTGTTATGTTGTTACAGTTTGTGGTTCTCGCTTGCTTGGTGGCTGCTGCCAGCGCCGGTGTGGCTCCCCTCACCTACGCCGCTGCCCCGGTGGCTTACCACTCCGCCCCAGTGGCTTACCACTCCGCCCCAGTGGCTTACCACTCCGCCCCAGTGGCTTACCACTCCGCCCCAGTGGCTTACCAATCCGCCCCCGTGGCCTACTCTGCGTACGCCGCCCCCGTCGCCAAGGTCGCCGTGGCTCCCGTCGTCAAGACCGTGGAGGCGTACGACGCGCACCCCCAGTACAGCTTCGCGTACGACGTGCAGGACGGTCTGACCGGCGACTCCAAGTCACAGCACGAGAGCCGCGACGGTGACGTCGTGCAGGGCTCCTACTCCGTCGTCGACCCCGACGGCACCAAGCGCACCGTCGACTACACCGCCGACCCCCACAACGGATTCAACGCCGTCGTCCGCAAGGAAGCCCTCGCTCACGTCGCCAAGGTCGCCGCCGTCGCCCCTGTGGTCGCTAAGAACGCCGCCCCCGTCGCGTACGCCGCCCCCATTGCCAAGTACGCCGCTCCCCTGACCTACGCCGCCGCCCCCGTGGTCCACTCCGCCCCCGTGGCCTACTCTGCTCCCTCTGTGTATCACTCCGCCCCCGCCGTGGCCTACTCTTCCCCCGTGTACCACTCTGCCCCCGCTGTGTACCACCACTAAATTGATGCCAAAGCCTAGATAACTAATTAGAGTGCAGTTAACTCATTATTTTAAATGCGTTAACTGCATTCGCACTGACCTAATGTGATGTATTGTTAAACTAGGTGGAATAATAAATTATTTTTTCTACGAAATTTATTCTTGTCTTGTATTTTTCGTCCCTAATGCAACAATTTTATAATAAATCTTCCCTTTTTATGGATGCGAGCAATAGTCGAGCAATAGTTGACCTACCTATTTATTTTTAAAAGCAGTTGAGGATTCAGTAGAGAAAATATTTTGATTAGGGTGTTTGATCGAGCTGATTATATTGGGTAAGTACCATTCTCTAGGCCAAAATAAATTTTAGTCAATATTATCAAGATAGTGAGATTAAATACTTAATATATAATTATTTTTCGCACAAAATGGCAATACCGACTTCCATTTTGTACTAAATTCGAATAGTTCGCTCTAATTGAAGTTTACAACTTTTACTTTTATTGTTAACTAGTTTTTACCCGCGGCTTCGCCCGCATACGCAATATATCGTTATAATTTATAAGCTATCTGTTATTCCTATATATATGCTATATTATTGCAAAGTTTCATCTCAATCCGTTCAGTATTTTTTGCGTGAAAGAGTAACAAACATCCATACATCCATCCATCCTCACAAACTTTCGCGTTTATAATATTAGTAGGATTTTTATGGGACTACTTCGGGAGTATACCCTTTTGAACTAAATTTTTTTTTTAAATCGGATCACAATTGGCGATAATATCGATGAACATACACAAAAAATATATACATACAGACGTACATAGAACCTCCTCCTTTTTGGAAGTCGGTTAAAAAGCGGTTGCATATAAAGTACCTAAATGTAACTCCACAAGTCACTTGGTTCTCTAAATAAGACAGTCACTGTCCCCGAAGGACTTAAGGTTATCGAGTTCATTAAAAGGTCTGAGAACGTCCTAGTGACATTTTGAAACCCCATCTTAAATATAACTGCCTCGTAAGCTTGATATGTGTTATTAATAGGTATACCCGCACCAGACAGTGGTTTTCTGGGAAATCCCGCTTATACCTACAGATAAACTTATAGATAAAGAAAAGCTCTTATCTAAATACCAATCAACATCACTAAGATCGAAAATCCTTTAAGAATTAGCTTAACAACATTACAAAACAAACAAATTACATGGACAAAAACATTACAGATTGGTTAGGTATACTAAATGGCGGCCATATCGCTTCAAGCGATTTCTTCCAATTTCATTAAGTAGAGATGTTTCCGAGATCGAAATATAAAATACAGGGTTATTCTGAAGTTCCGAACCGATGTACTAAGCCGTGTAAGCAGGTAAGTAATTCAGACAATAATTATGAACTACTTTTACTATGGGGCCAACTCTGAATTCGATAAAAAAATCTGCTGTTTCATACATTTTGTTAATTCAATTCAATTTCAATTTCAAAAAGACTATTTCACATAAAAATTACAAGAAAAATGTACAAACACTGGTGTGAATTGAATCCTAGCCTTACATTGCAATATATTGTGACTAGTTTAGCGAGCACGTAGGCTCATATCAAACTTATTAAACATATTGTTGTTGATTTCAATTTAGTATTTGGGTTCAAGTACCTATTAAAGGCTCCTTTACACACAGGCGGTACGAGCGGTATAGCAGACGGGCGGGCATCTGTATTGTACTGGTTATATAAGAAGGGCTCACACAGGTCCGGTCGCGGTACTGCCGTACCGCCCTTTAAGGCTCCTTTACACACAGGCGGTACGAGCGGTATAGCAGACGGGCGGGCATCTGTATTGTACTGGTTAAATAAGAAGGGCTCACACAGGTCCGGTCGCGGTACTGCCGTACCGCCCTTTACCGCTCGTACCGCTCGTACCGCTCTACCGCTCGTACCGCCTGTGTTTGATGGAGCCTTATAATGGCATAAAATAAACACGTACAGTTTAGAATGAGAAATACATATTATGATTGCGAATGCTGGCAGTATTGTATGGAACAGCAGATTTTTTTCTCAAATTTTGGATCAGCCCATAGTAAAAGTAGTAGATACATACATAATGATGGTCTTAATCATTTTCTTGGGGCTTAGTGCAGGTGCGTAGTATTATTATATCTTCTTTGGTGCAGGGTAAGCAGATAAACCTGTATAATTTAGTATAGACTAGCTACCCCGCCCCGGCTTCGCACAAGTGTTTTATACATAAATAATAAACCTTCCTCTTGAATCACTCTATTAATTGTACGATATCACTACCTACTGTGGCCTATATCATATATTATATCCATTGCTAAAACGAAGCCGTGGTGGCCTAGAGGTAGTAACACCCGCCTTACGGTCGTGGTCATCCCGATCCTGTTTGAACCAATAATGAGTTCTTTCGAATTTATCTACGGAATTTCACACTACTGGCTTTTGCAGGACAATATCGTGTGGCAACCTGCATACGTCCGTAGAAGAAATTGGATGGTGTATGTGAATCCACCAACCCGCACTGGGCCAGCGGGGTGGATATGGCCCAATCACCCTTCGTGGCTAGGTCCGGCAGTGGACTATTAAAAATGCTGGTAGGTACATATTTTAATAGTTATTGTGTATAAAATTTAAATGATTTAACTAAAATTAATACGCCTTTGTCAAAGCATTTGCAAAGTTCTAACGTAGCTATTGAATAAAAGACAAGGCGCTATAATACTCTATAATATTGCTGTCTTCTAGATTTCTTGCAAAATTACAATGTCTTTTGTTTTGTCTAGGTATTTTAATTTGTGTAATTTCGAAACATTTAAAAAACGTTTTTAAGAAATTACGAAGAAAATCTAATTCTGGGATAGTCCCGGGATCCCGGAATTACGTATCAAAAATCCCGTAGTCCCGGGATTGAAAAACATGCTCGGCTCATGATTGTATTCCCCAATTACAATACTCTGGCAATTACTTCAGTCTTCATGAGGAAGGTAAGAAGTTACGGCTCTACTAGAAACTAATTGCGATTCCGATCTTTAGGGTTCCGTACCCAAAGGGTAAAAACGGGACCCTATTACTAAGACTCTGCTGTCCGTCCGTCTGTCTGTCTGTCATAGGTACTAGGCTGTACCTATCTCAACAACGGTGATACCTAGAACGTTGAAATATTCACAGTATATATAGTTAAATATTCATTTTAAAATAAATAATAGATGGGGGTTCCCATACAAGAAACGTAATTTTTTAGCTCGATATTAATAAAGACAATAGAAGGATGCTTGAAATATTCACAGAATACTAAGTTGTATATTCCCTTCAAAAATAAACAATTAAAATAAAATATATTTAGGGGGGCTTCCATGCGGTACGGGACCCTTCGTGCGCGAGTCCGATTCGCACTTGGCCGATTCTTGAATTCCCGCCAAAGTCAAAATAATGGAGCTTTAAGTCAAGCGGCCAAAAAGCAGAGAATCCAAGCTGGTATAACATCAAAACAAAATTAAAAAACATGATATCGTGAAAATGAAATGTCAAAGTCACAGACCAATAAGAGAAATGTCAAAGTGTTAAGTGATCTCAAAAATGAAAATTGAAAATAGGCCAGCCCATACTATTACATTCTCTTTGGGCCAGCCAAGGCCAGCACCAGCCATAGAGGAATTAAACACGCACCAGCTAATGGTGCTGTGGACGAAATGAAATATTTTTAAAATAAACAAAATACCTAGCCAGAATTTTTCAACATACTATTAGATGGTACTGTACAGACATTAACCTAAATCAAGTACACGTAAATTAATTTTAAACGTGAAGAAGATACAAACACATTTCTGATACAGCTCTACCTCTGCGTTCCCACAGTGCGTTCCATTGTAAGTCCTTCTTGTATAATCCTAAAGTTCATGTGTTTTTTTCATAAATACTAAGCGACACAACATTTATGATGTTGTACTTACTAAAATTATAAATCCGAAAGTGTGTTGGTTTGTTCCTCTTTCACGCAGCAACGGATTGACTTGATTTTTAGCATGGACATAGTTTGGAAGACAGAAAGTGACATAGGCTACATACCTATTATCCTGAAAAAAATAAGAGGTTCCTATGGGATAGCACAAAAATTAAAATAAAACGCGGGCAAAAGCTACATAGTATTATACATATTTTATTGATATTTTAATACATTGAGCCACCTCTTGTTTTGACGGCATCATAATAATATTCTCAACAAGTCTCATTTGGCAAAGAAGATATAATAATACTACGTACATTCAGTTCAGATTCTACCATGTACCAGTAAGGTTCGAGGTGCTTCATTGGAGGTCTGTCTATAAGCAGGAGTACAACCATTGAGCTATTATTACTTTATTTAGATGAGGTAAGGTTCAAGTTCACATTGATAGAACAGTAGTAGTAGTAGTAGTCAGTACAATTAGCAAGTAAAACTTGCAGCTTTCAATCACATAGTAGGTATTACATGTAACCAAGTTTTAGCGAGGATGTATCTTCCCTTGAGAACCTTGGTATAAATTGTCTTTAATATCCTTGATTTTTCACCTCAGCTTTACCTACCTAACCTCCATAAAATATGCATCTAATAAAAAGAATTTTATAGCAACTGTAAAGGAAAGAATGCCCTCTTTCCTTTACAGTTGCTAGAAAATTCTTTTTATGTTAATAAAATTATATAAAACTAGTTTTTACCCGCGGCTTCGCCTGCATACGCAATATATCATTATAATTTATAAACTATGTGTTATTCTGATATATAAGCTATATTATTGCAAAGTTTCATCTCAATCAGTTCAGTAGTTTTTGCGTGAAAGAGTAACAAACATCCATCCATCTTCACAAACTTTCACATCTATAATATTAGTAGGATAATAACAGATTGTTAGGGACAAATTCACTTTCAACACTTTTTTCATCAATAGCTTACATAATATGCAAAAGTTTTTTAAATTATATGCAATATGTAACCTAAGTTCAGTGATTTAACATTAGTGATGATACACGGTAGGTATAAGCTGAATCAAACTTCCGCATGGCGCTTAGTATACAAGCTGCGGATAACCCAACCCTTGTTCATCTGTTAAGTGAGCTACAGTCAGGATCGGATTACCCGCAGCTTGTAGCTAACATCACAGCCACCAAGAATATTAATTTAGCTGTATGTAGCATCTCTGTCAGTCTCCTTACATGACACGGAGCCTATTTCTATTGTACTGGAAGCATCCTAGTTGTACTCATTGAGATAACTATTATCATTGTTATAACTATTATATTTTTGTTTGTGATTTTTTTCAGATGACAAATCCGTGAAACCCTGCATCTAGTCTGGCTGGCTGTTTAATAACTCAACTCCACACAGTTGGATGTCACATAGAGACTAGTTGCTAGAGGCAGCTTGCAGCTTATCCGGAACACAGAATAAGCCTGGGTATGAGTCATACTGCTGTATAGTGAATACATAATATAACTGAAAGTAATGGATACAGAAGATAGAATCACTGAAATAGAGGCAAATGATTACCACTGTCCAGATGACTCCTCAAATACAACTACCAGTATTGGGACGGGATCAAGAAAAACAAAGAAGAAATTATATAAATGTTCTATGTGTGAATATAAATCAACTAAATCAAAAAAATTAAATCAACACATTAAGAGTCATACAGGAGGTAAGCCTTATGAGTGTGATATATGTCATTATAGAGCTGGACGACCAAGTACATTGAAAGAACACATACGAATTCACACTGGCGAAAAGGCATTTAAATGTGATTTATGTGCGTATACAGCAGCAAGGGCTAGTACGTTAAAACAACACAAGTTGATTCACACTGGGGAAAAGGCATATCAATGTGATATGTGTGAGTATAAAGCAACCCGTGCATTTACATTGAAACAACACATGCTGATTCACACTGGGGTAAAGGCACATGAATGTAAGATATGCAATTATAAAGCAACACTAGCTAATCACCTGAAACAACACATGCTGACTCATACGGGGGAAAAGGCATATAAATGTAACATGTGCAGTTATAAAGCAAGATTGGCTGCTCACTTGAAACTACACATGCTAAATCACACTAAGAAAAAAACATTTAAATGTGTTAGATGTAATTATACAGCCATACTAGCAAGTACTTTGAAACAACACATGCTGACTCATACTGTGGTAAAGGCTCATGAATGTGATATGTGTGATTATAAAGCAATCCGTGCATCTTTGTTGAGACAACATAAACTGACTCACAATAGGGCAAAGGCATATCAATGTGATACATGTGATTATACAGCAACACAGGCAAGTAGGTTGAAACGACACATACTGACACACACTGGGAGAACGACATATGAATGCGACATGTGCGATTATACAGCAACACTGGCTGATCACTTCAAACAACACAAGCTGACTCACACTGAGGAAAAAGCTTATGAATGTGATATGTGTGATTATAAAGCAACATTGGCTGATCACTTGAAACAACACATACTGACTCATACTGGAGAAAAATCATTTCAATGTGATATTTGCGATTATAAAGCAACATTGGCTGATCACTTGAAACAACACATTTTGACTCATACTGGGGAAACGACATATGAATGTGATATGTGTGATTATAAAACATTAAGGGAAAGTCACTTGAAAGAACATATACTGTCTCACACTGGGGAAACATTATATGAATGTGATATGTGTGATTATAAAGTAACATGTGCGAGCACCTTAAAACAACACATACTAACCCACACTGAGGAAAAAACAAATGAATGTGATATGTGCAATTATAAAGCAATGTGTACAAGCACTTTGAAACAACATATACTCACTCACACTGTGGAAGCAAGATATGAATGTGATAAGTGCGATTATATAGCAGCATCGGCTGGTCACCTGAAACAACACATTGTGCATCCTGACACTGGGAAAAAGACATATCAATGTGATAAGTATGATTATACAGCAGCACAGGCAAATATCTTCAAACAACACAGATTGACTCACACTGGAAAAAGAGCATATGAATGTGATATGTGTGAATATAAAGCAACCCGTGCATATACATTAAAACAACACAAATTGACTCACACTAAGGAGAAGACACATCATTGTGGTATGTGTGGTTATATAGCAGCACGAGCAAGTACATTAAAACAACACATGCTGACACACACTGGATTAAAGGCATATGAATGCAATATATGCGTTTATAAAGCAACACTGCCTAGTCACTTGAAACAACACATGATGATTCACACTGGAGAAAAGGCATATGCATGTGATATGTGCGATTATAAAGCAAAACTGGCTGCTCACTTGAGACAACACATGCTGACCCATACTGGAGAAAAAGCACATCATTGTGCTATGTGTAATTATACAGCAGCACTGGCAAGTACATTGAAACAACACATGCTTACTCACACTGGCGTAAAGGCACATCAATGTGACATGTGCGATTATAAAGGAACCCGTGCATCCTTGTTGAGACGACACAAACTGACTCACACTATGGAAAGAGCATATCAATGTGACACATGTGATTATACAACCACACGCGCGAGTAGGTTGAAAGAACACAAGCTGACTCACACTGGAGTAAAGGCCTTTGAGTGTGATTTGTGTGTTTATAAAGCAACACATGCACATGACTTCAATCAGCACATTCTGTCTCACACTTAGGAAAAAAATATGAATGTAATTTTAAAGCAACATGAATATTTTTGATATTCAAATCAAGTGTGATACATAATATGATTATAATACATAGCTTTATGTTTTGAAAATAGTTATTTGCAATTTTTGGTCACAGACCCAATATCTACTACGAACAAGTGTAACACTTAATATTGTCTGAGCAACTTATTATGTCATTTATAATATTTACTTTATTTATTTGTAGGAGTTGGGAGATTGCAATATGATAAAATTATTTATTTTATTTATGTTTTGTTATTATAATTAAAATTAAGTAAGTACTCAAATGTATGCATACAATGTTATTACAGTAAACAGAATACTAATCCTGCCTAATAGTTTGTATTATCCAGACAAAGCAGCAAGTAGGTATTATTGATTAAGTAATTGTGAAGTAGTAACGAAAAGACCAAGTAGGTATTATGAAGTGGTAATGAAGAGACCGTTGTAATTATTACTATTGACTTTGAGTGGGTAGACTTTTAAAGTGACCGTAATTATGTGTTTTACTAAGGATTACTAAGTTATTCTAATAAGGGGCGATGAGTCCTGCACTGACGTCCCGCATGGGGTGTTTTGTGCATAATCACTAAGTTATGTTTATTCAACCTCAGAAGTCATGTAAAAAACATTACACACGAAATTTTAGTGGGGGCCGTTGGGACCAATTTTTTTAATAGCCCAAAGACTGCCACTGGCGGCCGTTGCACTGATGTCCTATCGGAGGACGTTGGACCGTTTTAGTAGGGGTCGTTGGGGGTAAACCAGGGGTATGACAAAGATTGATTGGACACGCCGTGACCGCGATTTGCTAATTATTGTGTGCATAATTCACAAGTGGCGTGGTGGTGAGCACGGGCGTAGGGAGCGCGCGGGAGGCATGAGGATGGCGGGCGGGTGTGCCCCCGCGTTTGTCTCTCTGGCGCATACCTATATTTTGCCTTTTGCGCAGCGTTCTGCGCGTAACTTCCCATCCGCCGACGTGTGTTGTTGATTATACCAAACAGATATTTTCAAATCCCGCCAAAGTGAAAAAGGTTTTGTATGAATTTGGCGGGAATCCTAAATTAGTTTCGCAATAAGTTTCAGGCTCATGAAATTCAAATAGAATAATATTAGTATTATTAGTACTTACGTTTTACTACTGTCGAAATATTCTTCTATATTATGTTTTTATTGCACCTAAAAAGTAGCTAAATCCTCCAAGACTTTTTGGTCTCTCGCCAAATTAATTCACAACTTTTTCTCATAACAAGGTTTATTTCTCTCATAGAAAAAGCTTACTCTACCGAGATTTCTCTCATCTGTCTGTGCTTTTAGTAGACCGTGACGTTCTCTTGGACAGGAACTACGACCGACCGAAACTTTAAAGAGATATAAACTTTAGATTTGGAAGATATATTGTTTTGCTTTTGAAGATTTCGATCAATGAATTTAGTATCCACTGTATTAAAAAAAAAAACAAGATTTAATAGTTAGGGATGTTCCTTTTAAAAGCAGATCGCAACGTCTCGATCCGATCTGATTATAGAATCGCGCTTTTCATCCATCATTCAAAAGAACGATTCATAATGGAAACTTACATTTATTTAGTACAATTTATGTACAAAAAAACAGTTTTTGAGCTTTTCTTCAAAAGCTCAAAAAACTGTTTTTTACAGTTACTTTGGAAAGTAATGTAATGAGGTCCACTGACCACACTTCTACAGCTTCCAAATAGATGATGTCCATGACTGACGATTTTTAATTTTACGAAGTTTTACCGAACAAATAACACATAAGCGACAAAAATGGTCTAGCAACTGATTAACTTGCAACCTCCATATATACAAGGTAACATATATGGAGGTTAGTGCAATATACAGGGTTATTTCTAATCAATTAGCATCCTTTTAGGGGCTTATTCTGTACATCAAATCTAACAAAAAATCAGCTGTTCCATACATTTTGTCGCGGGTGAACGATATTTTTCTATAGAACAACAAAAAATTTTTTTGAGTTTTGACAAAAGTTGCAGAACAAAAGTTGTTAGTTTTGATGTACAGAATAAGCCCCTCTGTACTGTACCAGCCTTTTTAATAGTCCACTGCAGGACGTAGGCCTACCCACGAAGAGTGATTGGGCCCTAATCCACCATGCTGGCCCAGTGCGGGTTGGTGGATTCATTCCCATACATCATCGAATTTCTTCTACGGACGGATGCGGGTTGCCTCACGATGTTTTTCTTTCACCGAAACGCCAATGATTTGAAATTCCGTACATAAATTCCAAGGAATTCATTCGTACGGAACCGGGATTTGAACCCACGACCTCGATATTGTAAGGCGGGTGTCATTGCCACTAAATCACCATCGCTTACTAACTTACTATAAGACTAGCGGGCCGTCCCGGCTTCGCACGGGTGGAAATAAGTTTATTTAGCCTATGTTACGTAGGGTGAACGTAGGTTTCCAATGGTGAAAGAATTTTTGAAATCGGCACAGTAGTTTTCGAGTTTATTAATTACAAACATACACACAAAAATACAAACTTTTCCTCGTTATAATATTAGTGTAGATATATAAAGTGCTCGCATACTGAAATGCTCTATAATTTTGATTATGAATCTTTAGGTATGTTCTCACTGAATGGTTCAAATATAGGTAGATATATGTTTGAACTGTTAAGGTATTTGCTTACTTAGCAAACTGATAACTACGTAAGTAACTACTAAAACTTACCTAGACATCTGTAAATAGGTAAAAAGTACTAAATAGTAAAATTTTCTCAAAGTTTACACTATTAAAACATATGAAATAATCATGAAAAACCTCGAGATGTTGATTGTGATTACCTCCCTCGTGCCTCGCCACCCCGTGTCGCGGTCGTGGGCTGAACGGAGTTGTGACGTAATAGCATGAGCGCGCGAAATCTCAGAAATTCAAGAAAGGACTTAAACTTCTCCTCGTTATAACTTCGGAAATACTGCATGCATTGAAGTGAAATAAAAAGTAATGTTATGTACATGATCTATGCTCCAATACTAGGTGATTTGATAGTAATATTTTGACCCTTTTGTGTTCTCCATTGTGTAAAATATGAAGCCAATAAGTACTTTAGCACACTAACTGATAAATAGGCTATTTGACAACATTGAAAATATACTATTGATTGGTAATCCATACAGATAGCAGCCTGAAAAAGACATATTTCACTTTATTTATACTAAAATATGTCTAATTTTGGCAAATCGCACTAAATAAAATACGATATTTGTTTGATATTTTATCTGTGACGTGAACGCTCTAAGACGGGCGGCAACTCTGGTGACGTCTATTATATTTTTATTTTCTAGATTTAATTTCTAAATTGACTGTTGTTTGTGTTATTTGTGTTTTCGGAGTTATATCATTGGATCTGTAAGTTACTTTTAAAGTATGTTTTGTCGATGTTTAGATGTGAACTAGCGTATTTACTAGTATCAACTAACGTTATTTACTAGTGTGTGACGTCACAGACCAGCGCCATTACAGAATGTCGTTTTGAGGGGATCTTGAATATCTATTCTTTAACACTTGATTTTCATTGTTAATACAGTAGATCTCTCAGAAAAATATACATATGGTGTGCTTATTATGTACTAACGAATAATTTAAAACGATTTCCAAAAACTAGCCAAATAGCCTATTATGTACGTCTGACTGAATCCGACGAAAAATCTAAACTATTCAATGAATGATTCTCTGAGATGCCTAAATAATTTTATACCTTATCATCAATCTAATTTTATCTTGAGACCTATTACTGTTAATCGTGTTAGTAAAATAATAAGACAACTGAAACCAAAAAAAACCAATGGTTAAAAAACTGGAGAACGTCATTTTGGACCCTATTACGTCTGTAATCAATGACTGCATAAGCGGTGGATTTTTTCCAGATGACATGAAGGTAGCTAAAGTAGTCCCAGTGTTCAAATAAGGGGAAGTTACAAATTGTAATAATTATCGCCCAGTATCTATTCTTCCCAGTGTCAGTAAGATCTTCGAGAAGTATATTGCTGATGAACTTATGTCATATTTGGTAGAAGAAAAACTCCTGAATGCGCGGCAATTTGGATTCCAAAAGTCAAAATCATGTAAATATGCAATAACTCAGCTCATTGATGTAGACATTCTTAAGGGACTTGAGGGGGGACAAAAGACTTTTGGAATCTTTTGCAATCTCTCAAAAGCGTTTGACTGCGTGTCTCATGAGATTTTGCCAGCTAAACTTAATCACTATGGCATACGCTGCAAAGAGGAAAATTTACTGAAATCTTATTTAAGCGATCGACAGCAAGTAACTGAAGTGAACGGGCGTAGGTCGGAAATGAGCATACTTAGTCTAGGTGTACCGCAGGGATCCATTTTAAGACCACTGCTCTTTATCTTATACATAAATGACTTGTCAGCAGTTACAAAAGATGTGGACGTGGTTCTATTTGCTGACGATACCAGCCTCGTAGTCAAAGATAAATCTTTTGATAAGGTTGGCATGAAAATCAAACTTTCAATTGAGAAAATCAAATACTGATTCGCCGCTAATAACATGTTATTGAATGTTGATAAAACGCACATAATTAATTTTAACCTGTCAACCAACCCAAAATCACATGTAGAACCTGGGGCAAGAGATACTCTGGACGAACTGAATCTGTCTCTTTCAAACGAAGTTAAATTTCTGGGAGTTTGACTTGATAAAAATCTAATGTGGAATACTCACGTCGCCAATTTGACCAAAAAACTTAGTCCAGCGACTTATGCTATAAAAATGATCAGGGAACTAGCAGGTTCAGCAGCGGCTAGAACTGTCTATTTTGCATACTTCCACTCACTTTTAACTTACGGTATCATGTTTTGGGGTTCCACTGCTGCACGCCATACCAATAGAATATTTATACTGCAGAAACGTGCTGTAATATACTAGGACTTAAGAGATTGGACTCATGCAGGAACGTATTTAATGAACTAGGAATTATGATGATGACGGGAGAAATTGTGTACCAAAGCGTATTACTGACAATTTAGAAAAGTTGGATTAGATTAGTGTTATTGGCCGCAGTGGCAGATATAAAAACAATATTGTACAGCCACGACGACGACTAACAAAGACATCAAATAGTTTCTATTGCTTAGGAATTTATTTCTATAACAAAATGTATCAATCAAGCTAAGTCCAAAGAATGACATCCTAAGTTTTGTGAAAAAGCACCTTTTACAGAAGAGTTATTATAAATTAGCAGATGCTATATCTGATAAAACTTTGTTTAAGAATGTTTACGAATATGTTTAAGAATACCTAGTACTATAATTTACTACTTAAGTTAGATATTATTACTGTTGACGATGCTATTGCTGATAGCTTTTGTTTTTTTTTTTGTTGTTTTGACTATAATTGCTGTATGTCCAGTTATTCTGTAACATAATTCTATAATTTTATTTTATTGTATTGACGTTTCTAAGGACATGTAATATGTCAATTGAATAAATACATGTTGAATTTGAATTTGGACGTCTTCCACTCGGATGCTTCGTCAGTGCAGCACCGCTCGCTTGTGAACATCATTTCGTTTAAATGACTAAGTTGTATAAAACTAGTCGATGTCCTCAGATAGAGTGAAACTATCATACGAAAACAAATGGATCGCAATCCGACATTTGACCAGAGTTGAATATATCCGAGGACCATACGCACGGTTTCTATCACAGACACAGAGCTATTACAAGTAACTCTGTGTATATATATGTCGAATCCATAAAAGGATCCGCATCAGTTATGGTGATTCAATGTGGTAATGATTTTAGACCATCTGACCCAACAATGCTTCAGTGTGGCGTGGCGTGGGTTAAGCGGGCGAGGAGATAAATTACGACGTCACGAACAATCACTTTATTTCACAGAAGATTACGTATGACTACAATTATAGAGAAAACTTTAAGCGAAGGACATGGCGTTCCGCAGCGTAACGCACGCTGCCAGCCACCATTTTACCAAGAATCACAACTCGAGCCGTTCTAATCACAGTTCGCCATAACCTCTCCGAACCAGCTCTCTTTTACCACTCACAAGTGACATCTGTCAAGTCATCATCGCATTTTCCCGCCCATCGGCCGATCATGCGATATCACTTGAAAACCTCCTTGGAACCAATCAGCAGCGTTTGTTACAAGCGTTACCCCAGGAATGTTGCCACTACCATTCCTAGTCCTTCGAAATTATACTAAGTGGCACTATTTAAAAATAAACTTAAAGCTATGGTCCCGTTATATTTTATTATATCCCCACCCCTTTGCGGGTTGGATAAACAAACATTCACATTGCTCTTTTGTTACAGATACTGATGATAATCGCCCGGGACGTGCGAATGTCATGATGGCCGTAACGGGACAATAGCTTTAAGTTTATTTTTAAATAGTGCCACTTAGTATAATTTCGAAGGACTAGGAATGGTAGTGGCAACATTCCTGGGGTAACGCTTGTAACAAACGCTGCTGATTGGTTCCAAGGAGGTTTTAAAGTGATATCGCATGATCGGCCGATGGGCGGTGCGAGATGAGATGTCACTTGGAGTTGGGAGTTGTGAGAAGAGCTGGTTCGGAGAGGTTATGGTGAACTGTGTTTGGAACGGCTCGGGTTGTGTTCTTGATAAAATGGTCGCAGCGTGAGTTACGCTGTGGAACGCCATGTCCTTCGCTTAAAGTTTTCTCTATAATTGTAATCATACGTAGTCTTCTGTGAAATAAACTGATTGTTCGTGACGTCGCAATTTATCTCCTCGCCCGCTTACCCCACGCCACGCCACACTGAAGTATTGTTGGGTCAGATGTTATAAAATCATTACCACATTGAATCACCATAACTGATGCGGATCCTTTTATGGATTCGACATATTTATTCCGTATACGTTCCTGTTCGAAATTTAAAAATCGACCCCCAGAGGAATAATGTGATCGATCGAGAAAATCTGAAGGAGATGCATTGATTTAATATGGCATGAGTTAGAAAGAGATGAAGAGAGAAAAATATCTCGATTCTGTGGTTATTACCAGGTTTTTTCAGGATAGTGTCAAATTCCAATTCAAATTTGATAGTTTTAACAGCTCTTGGTAAGATTTTCGATAGATTTTTGTGGTGTGGTTGAGAATAGCCTTAACCCCTTACCGCATACCGGGACAAATTTGGAACATTTTCAATTTCAAAAATCACTAATAACAAACTATGTATGCCATCTATGTATCTAGTTTCGCATTATTTGCCAAGCCAATGCACGTATGAACCCAGAAAAATACAGATCGCGTTTATAACTAGTTATGTGAGTACGAAATTTCGTCGGTAAAGCAGTGTGTTCCGCCATTTTGGTCGAGCATGAGGTTGAAAGTTTTCGATGAGATATTTTTAATTGTTTTGGGCTAAATATCATTAAAAAAAGTGTCTAGGAGTGAAGAACAATGGACCCACGACGGTTTTATGGCAAAAAACGTAAGTTTCAACTTTTAAATTATGATTAATTTGTTATTTAAACTTTGTGCTAAATTCGGAACATCATGCAGTCAAGTTTCAATTTACCCGTCAAATTTGGAACATCATGCAGTAGAAGGACAAAACAAATTTGGCACACTATGCAGTGTGGTACAAGTAGCCTATGATAAAGTACATGTTTTATTTTACAATTCTCTATATTATATTATGTATGTATGTTTGGCTAACTAACCTTGCAAACAAAATTAGACCCTCCTTCTGATTAATGTACATATAATACATCTGATGATGGCGATGAAAGGTGGCCACGGCATCTCTGTGATAAAACAACAAGCTTCCTAAGTTTGAGATCATTAGATGATGGACGGCATTGTTATTTATGAAATATAAACTTTAGATAAATCGCTGTACAAGAAGATACCTATTATTGATTATTTTTTTGTTTGTTTTAGATGCAATTTCCCCTCGAAATTGATGTACTGCAATTATACCAAACATCAGTGAAGATGAGAATATTACAGACGACGAATTTCGACATAAAAACTTAAGCTTATAAAAAATTGTGTTTTTTTATACGACTACTAAGTATTGTTGCATATTGTGACGAATTCGGAACACATGTTTTTATAAACTAGAGTGCATGTTGTGCCAAAATTGGAACTATTTATTTTTTGTTAATTTTTAAATAACTATGAATGTTTTATTTTTTTTTATTATTTTTTATGGATACCCCTGAGGCACAGGAACATCATAAATTAAAATTATTGAAATCTAAAAATCCATGCGGTAAGGGGTTAAGTGACAACATCGCTATCTCTCTGGTAAGTTTAATCTCTATGGTTTCTATGCAGTTTAAATATTGATTTAATATGGATTTAATCGTACTTTTCTGAATCGGATAGATCGGATAAATAGAATCGGAGCATCCCTACTATCCGTAGTTCCACAGAGTTTACTCTGTGGTAGTATCGTGTTGTTGAGTTTGGGAGCCAATAATGTACGACCCAGTAATTCACGACATGATAATGTACAGCCTGATATTGTACGACATGATAATTTGTGTCCCTGAACATGGAATATCAGGCTGTGCAACATTGGGTCGCAAAATACGGGCTGTACATTATTTGCACGAGGTGATAATGGCTGGCCAGTATTGTACGACACGTATTGTACAGCCTGATAATTGGTGGCATGGGATATGTAATACGGGCCGTGCTTTCCTGCCCGTACAATTTGGTGTCATCAAATACGTGCCGTACAATATAGATTAGGGACTCTTGAGTTTCATTCATTGTCAAAAATGTCAAAATAAAATAAATAAACAAAACAAGTCCAGCCAAGTGCCGACGCTATTTAGTATTTAGTTAAACAAAACATTTGCAATTTGATAATTTTGTGTTAGTACTAATTTAAAATTTCGATACCTGTTTAGAAATTATTTATATATATGTTTCCCTGTTCTTTGCAATTTTTGTTGGTATGGCGTAGATAACCATACTGTTTGGTGTTTCGCGCTTTTCTGCGTTTAAATTATTTGTGGAAATAATACCGTGATCGTCAAATATATATTCCTGAGATAATTTTGCATGTAGATAACATAGTAACATGGTTTCTACGCGGGGTGTGAGATACAAGTTTACAGAGGGTGAGAGAGTACTCTGCTATGAGCCAGATCCCACCAAGGCCAAGGTTTTGTATGATTCAAAAGTAAGTATATACTTCAATGATGTACTTACCTAATTGTGTTAATTTTCTATTATTTTACGGGCTTTTGAGCGAATTTTGATATTGATATCATAACCTATAAATGCTTAGATATTAGAAAAACTAAAATAATTTGATATGGGCGACAAGTGCGTCATTGAGTGGGATTAATGCGTGCGCATACCGCCTACCACTTTCGGTACAATCGACATTTGCTAAGTATTTAGAATGGAGTAAATTTTCCAACTAACTCCCAAAAAAGTACTTACAATCAGAATTTGCTTAACATTTAGTATGGAGTCAATTTTCCAACCAGCTTCAAAAAAAGAGAAGGTTCTTAATTTGACTATTGCTTTTTTATATGTGTTCATTAATGAATATTTTTATCTTTCACATAGTTAGTGTGATCATCATCATATTCACTATTGAACAAATGCGAATAAATCCCAATGACTAGTATTAAATTGCTTAATTCTCAAAATGGCAAATTCTAAAATATATCATAACTTGCTTTTGCTTATGCTTTTATAGGTGCTAGAAGTGATAGAAAGCAAAGACAAGCGCGGGCGTCGCACCGTGGAGTACCTCATTCACTTCCAAGGCTGGAACTCCTCCTGGGACCGCTGTGTCAGTGAAGACTTTGTTCTGAAGGACACAGAGGAAAACAGGCAGCTGCAGCGAGATCTCGCTGAGAAATCACAGCTTCAGTTGTAAGCATATTTTACTTGTTTTATTCTTGATTCACTCAATAAAATGTCTGAAAAATGTAAAAAACATGATTATTGCTTAATTATGTTTGCAACATCATAATAGCAATAATCATGCATAAACATAATGAAACATAGATACATAATGATGTAAATTAAAATGTGGTTTCCAAACATATGTTTTAATGTATAGAAAAAAATTGTCCATAGATTATCATTGCCTTAGCTTAACCATTCTTTATTTTGTTTGATATAATGCATACAGCTGCACATGGAACTGTTAGTAATCATAATTCTGGTGCGAGACTATTGTCTTTCCAAATCCTTTACAAATTATTTAAAAAAGATGATTTGATATAGGTTGAATCATACAACTTGACAGCTGTGATGTTACCTACAAGCTGCACATAACCTTATCCAGACTGAAGCTCACTTGACGTCTGCGTGAGGATTGGGTTTTGCGCAGCTTGTGGCTAACATCACAGTCGCCAAGAAGTTTGATTCGACCTATAGCAAGTAAATGTCGTAGGGGTGCATACCTGTACCGGCGCGAGCGCAAGAAGGGCAGCACATGGAGCGCGGGGGCTGCGGCTGCCAAACGCTCACGACACGGATTCAGCGATGATGGTTCCTCCAGCAGTACACAGCCTGATGGTTTGTATATCATGTTTACAGCTCAATGTAACATCTCTTATAACAAAATAAAAAAAAAAATATACACCCAGTAATTATGTGAAACTCAGTTGCACTGTGGCATTTTTGAAGTGAAAACTTCTTTATCGGCGTTGTGGACTTTTTGGGGTGGGTAAAAAATTAAAAAACTCGCTTTCGAATCGGATATTTAGAGGATAGCCTAGCTTGTTATTTTTGTAAGGCCAAGTTGGCGCCTCACTATTGCCATAACAGCTGCGCGAGGATTGGGTTATCCGTAACCTGTTGCTGACATCACAGCCGCCAAGACGTCATGATACCGCCCATGATAAAATGAATATTGCAGAGGGTGAGGGCGAGGCGGAGGGGTCAGGAGCGTCCGGCCGCGGCGCGTCCACCGCCGACACTGACTCGAGCGCGTCTGGCGCGTCGGGTCGCGTGCCGCGCACGCCGCCGCCGCACGGAGCGGGCCGTGCGCTCGTGGCGCTCCCGCCCGCGCTGCGGTCAGTATACATACTAACCATTCAGATCTGTTTTGCAATACACCATTTGCGCTATTAGATTCTCATACAAAAATCAAATGAATACAATCTAATTGGAACAAAGAAACTACGAATAAGGCAAGACGGGACGCTTATTTCAATCCTACAGCAGTTCGGCGGACTTCGGCGCTATGCGGATAACTAAGGCTGACCATATACAAATACATATAGGCCGCGCCACACTAGTTGGCGAATATGAAGTTAGCTACAAGCTGCGCAATAGCCAATTACCGTGCAGCTTTATGTGAGATTTAGTCAGGATTGGATATTGCGCAGCTTGAAGCTAACTTCACATCCGCCAACTTGTATGGCGTGACCCGCGCGACCTATACAAGCGTTCAACCACGGCCACAAATCTCCTGACTGACGCTCTTGCATTAAATTATTATCAGTGGCTGGAAGCGGCTTCTGTGTAGGGCATCGGAACCGGTTTTTCCCGGTTCCAAAAAAACCGGGAATTCCCGGTTCTGAGGGTCACACAAAAAACCGGTTCTCAAATTAAAAAACCCGGTTCTTTCGGTTCTTGTCACAAACTTTAAAGGTTGCACTTGCAAGTGTGGACTGTGGGTGTGACACATTATCGTCATTCATGGTGTCACAACGCAAGTCGTAACTTGCATTTATCAAAGCAAAAACCCTGACATAAAAACATCAATTTTTAATTTAAGAACTTTTTAAAAAAAAGTTAAGAAAGTATAAATAGTAGGCAGGTAAAAATTATCGATAATCCAGATGGCTGTCAAGATGCCTTTTGATAAGCTTGTTCTTTTTTTTTGCAAAATAACAAAATCATATTAAATTAGGTTTTAAACCTGGCAACACTTAGCTTGCTGACTTGAAACATTTTATTGAAGAATGCAGAACTTTTTCAATAGTAAGACTTATAATGATAACTGACATTTTGAAACGAATCGTCAAATCCGTAGGTACAGACACGCAAATTCGTCAACGGACGACATAGGTCATAATCAAATATACCCCGCCGCACTGAAGATTTACTGGGACATCCAAAATGTTTTATGCCTGTGTACAAATATGTTTTAAATACAGTAAAGAAGTGATAACAAATCTTTGTGAAAGTGATAACTTAAGACTGGCTGTAAGGACTTGCATCCCAAGCCGTAAAAACAATTGAAAAAAAAAAACGAAATGCTTGTTTACTATTAGTCTAAAAAAAATCCGAAAGAACCGGGTACCCAGTTCTGAATAAAATTGGAACCGAAAGAACCGGTTCTCAGAATAACACCCGGTTCTCGATGCCCTACTTCTGTGGGTCGTGCGAGATGATACTAACAAGTCGTTTTGTTCCCCAGCGACCGGCTGACGTTCGACTACCATCTGGTGGTGAAGCGCGGGCGCGTGTCGCGGCTGCCGGCGAGCCCGTGCGCCGCGCAGATCCTCGAGTCTTTCGTCAAGTGGTTCGCGCGCGCCGGCGCCTGGCACACACCGCGCGCGCGCGCCGACCCCCCTGCGCGCCCCGACCTGCTCGACGTCTCCTGCAGGTATATACTGCCGCGAATGACATGGCTCGCCCGGCACAAGCCGCGCGCGCCGACCCCCCCGCGCACCTTGACATGCTCGACGTCTCCTGCAGGTATATACTGCCGCGAGTGACGTGGCTCGCCCGGCACAAGCCGCGCGCGCCGACCCCCCCGCGCACCCCGACCTTCTCGACGTCTCCTGCAGGTATATACTGCCGCGAGTGACGTGGCTCGCCTGGCACAAGCCGCGCGCGCCGACCCCCCCCCCGCGCACCCCGACCTGCTCGACGTCTCCTGCAGGTATATACTGCCGCGAGTGACGTGGCTTGCCCCGCACAAGCCGCGCGCGCCGACCCCCTCGCGCGCCCGACGTCTCCTGCAGGTATATACTGCCGCGAGTGACGTGGCTCGCCCGGCACAAGCCGCGCGCGCCGACCCCCCCGCGCACCCCGACCTGCTCGACGTCTCCTGCAGGTATATACTGCCGCGAGTGACGTGGCTCGCCCGGCACAAGCCGCGCGCGCAGACCCCCCCGCGCACCCCGACCTGCTCGACGTCTCCTGCAGGTATATACTGCCGCGAGTGACGTGGCTCGCCCGGCACAAGCCGCGCGCGCCGACCCCCCCGCGCACCCCGACCTGCTCGACGTCTCCTGCAGGTATATACTGCCGCGAGTGACGTGGCTCGCCCGGCACAAGCCGCGCGCGCAGACCCCCCCGCGCACCCCGACCTGCTCGACGTCTCCTGCAGGTATATACTGCCGCGAGTGACGTGGCTCGCCCGGCACAAGCCGCGCGCGCCGACCCCCCCCCCCGCGCACCCCGACCTGCTCGACGTCTCCTGCAGGTATATACTGCCGCGAGTGACGTGGCTCGCCCGGCACAAGCCGCGCGCGCCGACCCCCCCCCCCATAGTCTACCTTGATGCCAAATATCAAGTTACTAGGTCATCTGGAAGTGGTTTAGGTTTTTGATCTATAAGTCAACTTTGTTATTTAAGCTGTTTTTCTGGTGTACAATAAAGTTATATTGTATTGTAATTGTCAGTGAGTCAGGGAATCAGTCAATGAAACCTCGGTTTATTAACGTTTAAAACCTCGGTTTTTAAACGTTAATATATCAATAACTGTTGAAACAAAATTAACGAAATTTTGTATTATAGGCTAGCTAAACAACTTTAATAAATAGGCTAAATTTCGTATATTTAGGTCAAATCGTTTTGGAAGGGGTCAAAAGTGGCTCCGAAAGGTTCGTTTAATATTACACACGTTGCGTCGCCAGCTTTTTCTTTGTCTTGGCTGGAGAGGCTTCCGCGTGTCTAGATTTTAATCATTATAATCTAAAATCATAGTACACACTTTGTGTCGTTGTTTAACAGGTTAAACCTAGTCCGCGAGGTAGCAGACGGCCTGCGCGTGTATTTTGATTTCATCCTCCGCGGCCATTTGCTGTACAAACAAGAACTCCACCAGTACCACGAGATCTGCGGACAGTATATCGACGAGTGAGTAATGTTTCGGCATTTGTTGTATTTTTTTTAATGGTTCACAAATCGGGCTTACACACTAAAACTAACATTAAACAAAAAACATTAATAAAACGACATGCATAATGTGTATGCCCTTCTAGAAGTGAACACAGCATGCATAACAGAATTAGTACTGAATAACTGAAACTATAAAACAATGACAATTTAAATTTTTATAAATTTAGCTTAAAATAAATGTTAAACGTCGCTTAAAATATGACACGGAGGGATTAAAAATATCTAAATCTTGGCAGATATTGTTGTACAATGAACACATGCGATACAAAGAAGAGTGTTGGCCGTAGTTTGTACGAGCATGTGGCAAGCTAAACGTTCTTCTATTGTCAAAACGGCTAGAAGAACGAGGAACGGAAAAATATATTTTTCCAAGCAAATGAGAACTGTCCAAAATACCATTCACTAATTTGTGCAGAAATACTCGTACCATGTCAGCTATGTTCCTTCTGAGTGACAGTGGCGATATTTTAAAATATAAAAGCCTAGATTCGTAAGAGTCCAACTGCCTACACAGATTACTCGAATATGAGAGATGGTACAGGAACTTCTTTTGCAATCTTTCAATTCGATCTATGTGGACCTGGTAGGATGGGCTCCAGACAGGACTGCAGTACTCCAGTAAGCTACGCACGAATGAATTAAACAGGATAATAGAAACAGTGGGATCTTTGAAGAATTTTGACTGCCTAGATACTAAACCTCCCAGACGAGATGCTTTTTTAACGACACAGTCTATTATGCTCTCGAAAATCTAGTTTGGTGTCAACCATTACTCCCAAGTCACGCATACTAAAAACCTCCTTAAGTGGAGTACCGCCAATTGTATCATAAAAAATCATTGACCGAAGCGAAGAGAAGATCGTTGCTTCAACTTGACGATTTTGCCGATGATTTGTCAACATCCGGACAGACGAAATGACCGAATGTTGATTTTCCTTTACAGGTCGCATTTTTCATCATCTTGACGAAACTTGGTACACAGATTCTCTATATTATTGATTTTTTTGTCCTCGATTTTTGGGGACATTTCCATATTGGCTGTCGCGCTATTTATCAGCTGATTTCAATAATATTAGGCAAGATTGCCGAGTATCTTTTATCATGATTTGTGAGTATGAGCCAAATTGGTCAAGATCGAATCGAGATGTCTACTGTTCGGAGAACTAGGTACTTGTTGTAATGTTTGTAACTAATGTCGGTGATACCGACTGTGCCACAGAGCTATTACAAGTAGAGAGATAGCGCTGTTGTCGCTTGAGGCAATTCTCAACCACTTCAACTTAAACTTCAATTCTTGTTTGTAGCTTCTGTGAGGGTGTTTCACAATTTCGCCAATGTCTTGTGTAGTACCTACTGCCATCAAACGTAGAGAATTGGTACGGAGTCTAATGAATTACTGTATTTAATTAGTTTACAGTTTTTAGGATTTTAACCCTTTGAAACATTCACACACACACACATTCACCTCTGAAACAAACACAGTATAATCTATAATTCTCAACCACACAAATGTAAGGGAAAATCTTGCTGTCAAAGCTGTCAAAACTGTCAAACATATATTGGAATTTGACACTACTGAGAGAAAATCACTGCAACTAGCCACTAAATCGAGATATTTTTCATGTCTCTTTCTAACTCATACCATATTAAATCATTGCATCTCTTTCTTTCTTTGACGACCACGTTATCCCTCTGGTATCTCTGTAGACTGTGTTATAATATTTTATCAAAATAGTTACGTCATAGTCTAACAAAGTCGCGGTCAAGTCCAAACATAGTCCAAGTTATACCTCAATAAAGCAGTGGAGACTTTAGGCGTCTATGGAGTTTTGGTACACGGAACAACATGGTACTTCACATTATATCACTTGCCTACACTCATGCACGTAAATAAATAAATAAATATTGGGGGACATCTCACACACGGTCTCTGATCCCAAACTAAGCAAAGCTTGTGATATGACTGCCAGAGACTCTGATATACTACAAATACATATTTTAAATACATACATATATAGATAGTACCTAAATAACACCCAGACACAGAGCAAACACCTATATTCATCACAAAAATGCTTGCCCTGGGTGGGGATCGAACCCACGCCTCTTTGATCCAGAAGTCAGGTTCACTAACCACTGAGCCACCGGGGCAGTCAAATCAGTTCATAATCAACGAAATACCACAATTTTTCACTAATTATCAATGATAAAAACACAAGTTTAACAAAATAATACAATGCGGCGACATGATTTTCCCGCGTTCCCGCCAAAGCTATGTGTTATTAAATTATATTAAAATGACGTAACTTTTCAGACAAGAGCCGCATATAAAAGAGGAGCTAGATGACTCCGAGCGCATGTCGCAAGAGGAGGGCGAGGACGGATCCGAGGACGAAGTGACCAGTCCTCGGATGCCGGAGTACTCGCACCTGCCGCCGGACCCGGTCGGGGAAGGAGGTAAGTTCGTATAGGCCGGGTGGCTAGCCCTGATGTCACATTTTTTAAGCCGCTTGAACGCCTCTGACTTGGTTGAACGGTTAAAACAACCGGGACTTACAATTTGACGTGTCATCTGAGTCACGGCAGCGCTCAGTTGTAAATGCTACCCGCGGTCACCCATCCAAAGACTGACCGCGCTAAACGTTGCTTAATAAGCTATTTTACTATGAACTAGAAAAAAACTGTAAATGTATTTTTGAGATAGCTTAGGCAAACAGCAATGGGAAAATGTTAAAACTGACATTTTCCCATTGCTGTTTGCCTAAGATCATTTTTTTTTTTTTTTTTTTTAATTTATTTAAAGGGCTTTGTCGCTTAGCGACCACATCGCCCTGTACAAGATACATAACTTAAAACTAAACTTATCTTTTTAAACCCATATCTACGACACAACATTTGTACAACATTTTTGCACTTTCAGAGTCTGGCATAGACAAAATGGAGTTGTAAAAGCCAACGTCTTTAATATTTTGTATAGAACATAGTCTTCTAAATGACTCGTTCCGCACACATTCCAACAATATGTGGAGAGTATCTTCATAAACGCCACACTCATTACAATTGGGGGTTGGCGTTTTTTTCATCAGATATCTAAACTTATTAGTTAGAATATGTGCAAAACGGAGTCTGAGGGCTGTCACGAGCTCGCTGCGATTAAGAAGACTATGACTAATCCATGGGTACTTTAAAATTTCCGGTTGTATAGTCTTGTACCAGATTCCTTTCTCTTTGGATCGCTCGTCAAAATGTTCCTGCCACATTGATCTACATTGCATTTTAATCCTTCGAGTGTAGTCCGAGGCCAGAGGGGTCGTCACCAGTGGAACACCGTCAGTAATCGCTTGCCTAGCTAAAAGGTCGACAGCCTCATTTTCCTGCAGATTTATATGTGATGGAATCCATTGAATGAAGGCCTCCCTGTTCTCTGATTGAAGGCTTAGAATTGATTCTAGAATGCGATAGGCTATCGGAACGCCTCTCGCCGCGTGCGAGGTGCACCGAGCCAAGTGTTGAATGGAGCTTTTCGAGTCTGTTAAGATGACCAACTTACAGACATTGATTGACAGTAATTAAGTAAGCTACAAATAAGTGACCGCGAACAGGAAAGCTACAGCAACGATATAGAGATTAGCGGGATTCCGGAAGAGCCTGGTGAAAATGTGGCGCATCTAGTGGGCCTCATAGCGGATAAACTTGGTGTGTCCTACGACGAGCGAGATGTGGTTTTGGTGGAGCGAACGGGTGTGCGCCGCGCGCCCTCTGGCGGCGAGCTGGCGACGCCCCCGCGACCGCGGCCACTAGTGATTCGCCTAGCGCGTCGACAGCAGCGTGACACATTCTTAAAGGCTGCACGCGTACGGCGCGGCGCAACCACAGCGGGTCTGGGACTCAATGCGGCGCCTTCGAGATTCTACGTAAATGAGCGTCTCTCTAAGTACAATAAAGCGCTCCTTTTCAAGACGCGCGAGATGGCCCTCTCCCATGGGTGGAAGTTCGCATGGACGCAGAATGGGCGCATCCTCATACGTCGGGAGACAGGAAGGGCTTCCTTTCGGGTGCGGTTGGAACAAGATCTTAATAAGTTTTTTGTTGATAAGCCCGTTGTCGCGTAAGAAATTAATTACTTATAAGATTGAGCTAGAAACTAAGTTAGTTGAATTCAAGAATTTGAGGCATGTACATAAATCTAAAAGTTTTTTGATATCAATACCATATTTATGTAACAGTAAGTTAAATTTTAGTAACGTCCGTCATTTTTTATTTGGTGGCCTAGTGCTGATGTATCTGATTCTTAAGAATGAAATAATATGATAATGACTTCCAAAAATTTTAAAGTTGGTTTATACAATGCAGGTTCCCTCGGCACTAACCATGACAACATCATAGCGGCAGTGACTCGGAGTGGGTTAGACATTTTAGCGATTAATGAGACATGGATTCATGCTGGTGAGGAAGGGCGTGCTCCAGCAATTCCAGGATACCGATTGAGACACACACCTAGGCCGCGTAATCTCCGAGCGCGTGGTGGAGGTATTGGTTTCTACGTCAAGCGGGGAATCACAGTCCGCACCTGGCGCCATCCTGTGGATCCAATGCATACGGCAGTCGAACAAATGTGGATTACTTTAACTCTAAACGGTAAAAAGCATTTAATTGGTACAGCGTATAGGCCACATTGGTTAAGTGTAGATCTATTTTTAAATGCAATTACAGATAGTATAACTACGTGCTCTCAGTACGATAACTTAATCCTTTTGGGGGATTTTAACGTAAATTTATTAAAATCAAACGACTGTTTCACTGTTAAATTAAATTCATTTCTATCTTGTCTTAATTTAAATCAAGTGGTCTCGGAACCCACACATTTTACAAATACTAGTCAGTCTCTGATTGATGTTATCTGTACTGACTTAAGTCCAAAAAAAGTAACTCTAGAGCTAGTGGGTACTCTTATCGGTCACTGTCTTGTAATATGTGAATTTAATATCAAGCGAGCAAAAATAAGTCCACGCACTATAACGTACAGACCCACAAAAAAGATATGCGTTGATAAGTTTAATGCGGATTTACTAGATATAGACTGGGTTTCTATCACACAACTTTCTGATGTGAACCAGATGGTGGCAGTTTTTAATCATAGTGTTTTGAGTGTTTTTGATCGGCATGCGCCAGTAAAAACAATTGTCGTCAAAGATCGTTCCTACCCTTGGATCACGGAGACTATAAAAACAATGATGAAGTTACGTGATAAAGCTGCAACCGATTATCACAGTTCAAAATCAGAGTCTAAACAAAAATATTATAAAAGTCTTAAATCTACAGTAAATATAGCTCTATTTCATGAGAAGTCAGCTTATTTCAAACAAAACATAGATAAAAATTTACGAAGCCCTAAATTAATGTGGAAAAACCTTAAAAATAATATATTGCCAATCAAAAATAGTGAATTACCATCTTATTTTAATGATCCTAATGTTATCAATAGTCATTTTTTGAATGTTCCTGGCAGCCCAAATACTTCAATCTCAAATCTCACCTACTTTGAACATCATAAGTTTAGCGATGCAATATTTCACATAGATCAAATAAATTTAGACCAGCTATTTAAAATAATTAGGAGTTTGAAATCCAATGCTGAAGGTTGTGATGGTATCAGTCTAGACATGTTGATAATGACGTTCCCATATACTGTTGATTGCATATTAGCGATTATAAATACCTCCATTGCCACACATACATTTCCTGACGTATGGAAGCACGCAATAGTACGCCCACTCCCGAAAATTAGTAATCCTGTGGATTTCAGGGATCTGAGACCTATTAGTATTCTGCCTTGTATGTCTAAGATCCTGGAAAAAGCAGTGTGTATGCAGCTAACTAAATATCTGGAAGATAATAGTATTCTACCAGACGTGCAATCGGGCTTTCGAAAAGGTCGCAGCACAGCAACGGCTCTACTTGACGTGACTGATAACATTATTTGTGCTCAAGATAATGGTATGTGTACAATTTTAGTTTTACTTGATTTTTCACGCGCTTTTGACTCGTTAAGTTTAGACCTCTTAATCTCTAAACTCAGCTATTACGGTTTCGACTCTGATGCTAAATTGTGGTTTGATAGTTGCCTATCTAATCGTGGTCAGTCCGTGAAGATTACCTGTGGCGCAGGTGGTTCTACTCTGCTATCGGATAAGTTGCCTGTAAGCAGAGGAGTTCCGCAGGGCTCAATCGGAGGTCCTATTCTTTTCACTCTTTATTCAGCTGACGTTGTAAGACATATCCATCACTGCAAGGTTCATATATACGCTGATGATATCCAGGTATATATTTCGTGTAAACCGCAAGATATTGATATAGCTATCAGTAAGATGAACGAGGATCTTGCGAGAATAGGTGCGTGGTCCAGAGATAATTGTCTTTTACTAAACCCTCTGAAAACAAAATACCTAATCTTCGGCACTAGGCATCAGTTAGAAAAAGTCAATCCAACTTCGAGTGTCATACTATTGGGGGAACCTGTGGAGCGAGTGTTTGAAGCGCGTAACCTGGGCTTGAAAATTGACTCTGAGCTGAGATACGAAAAACACGTAGCGGAGTGTGTCAGAAATTGCTTTTACAAACTCAAACTTTTGTACAACATCAGGCCATATTTAAAGGAAGAAATCCGGATCCAGCTGGTAGAGTCATTAATTCTTTCTAAATTTAATTTTATGGATACTGTCTTTGGCCCTCGTTTATTGGCAAAAACGAAAAAGCTCGTACAACGTGTACAGAATGCTTGTGCTCGTTTTTGCTTTCAAATTCCGTTAAGGTCACATGTGACCCCATTTTTAAATAAACATTCATTGTTAAAAATGATGCATAGGCGCAAATTACACTTGGCGTGTGTTATGTTTGGTGTCATTAAACTCAAAACTCCGAGTTATCTGTACGGGAAGTTGTCATGGAAATCGAACCGTAACCCAGCCCGCAAATGTACAACGCAGCTAGTGACGCAACGGCACAGCTCTGCTGCTTTTAGAGGTAGTTTCCGCTATGCTGCTTCAAAATGCTGGAACAATATTCCTCCGCCTATTAGGAACCTGCAAAGTATACATAGTTTTCGACTAAAACTTAAGAAATTTATCCTTGATCATCAGAAGGGCGAAGAGTCACTTATAGCAGATACTAGTGCCATTTAATCTGTCAATTCTCTATCTCATTTATTTACCTCAAAACCTATATATTAAAAAAAAAAAGCATGTCTCTACATGTGATAATTTTGTAAAAATATTTTCTTGTTTTCACTTATTTATCATTTATTTTCATTTATTATTCATTTATTTTAAATTGCCTCTGCGCTGAATACGTTGTTAAGTTTATGTATGCATATATGTATAAAATCATGGTATGTAACTGAGCGTGACGCGTGTGTGACGTCACCTGTCGGCGCCATCGGAAGATCAGCGCCGGTTGTTCGCAGCCGGCATTATGCTGAGATGGAGCCGAGTTGTCACAAAAGTAAAATAATGTTTAGTTAGTGTTTTAGTGTAGCGTAGTGTTAAGTTTATTTTTATTGTTTATAAACATTTATTTTATTTTTGTTTCATAAATAAATTACTTACTTACTTACTTACTTTACTTACTTACTTACTAATTTAAAGCTTCGGAAATTGCCAGTAATTCAATATGCATGATTGAAATATCAGAATCAATTTTAAGTTTCACATAACTATCTTGATGAGGATCCAAAAAGGCAGCGCCACCATTACTTCTATCTTTCGAGCCATAGGTAAAAAATTTACAGCTATCTCCATATTGTTGGTTAATATAGGTGATGCAGGTAGATTTTAAAGTTTGATCGTGATAAGTTCGTTTAACGCGGTCAATGGAGGGAATTGAATCGAATAACACCTGCGTTAGGTTAATGTTGCTCATCCAGGTGTCTAACGAAAACATCTCAGGTAAGGGGCTACTATAAATTGGTATTGAATTTAATTCATGATGAATAGATACGAGTAAAGGAATTTTCTTATTACGCCAATAACGTGCTCGAGTAGTATTGGATAGGTCTTGTAAAATTTCGATTGTTTTATTACGTGAAAATGATTTAGCTTTCAAAAAAAATTTTGCAGCCAGAAATCTTCTACGGAATTGAAGCGGAGGGAGATGCAGGTCACTTTCCATGACATGGATAGGCGTGCTTCTAATGTATCCTTCAAAGACGCGTAAAACTTGATTTTTTAATTTGTCTAATTTATACAGATGAGATTTACAACTATTATCAAGAAACTTGCGTAGTCAATGCGGCTTCTAACTACAGATATACGAGGTGCATTCAATAAGTACCTAGCCTCATCGCCAAAGGGCGCTGTAGTTTCAAAAGAGTTTTACCACAGTGTAGCACATTCTTTTTTAATTCTTTTTTCAAATTTTCATTCCAATCCCTTCATTTGTTTTAATTTGACAACTTATGGAAGCGAACGTATCGATCGGTTTTACAAAAATGGAAAAAGAGCAATATCGTTCGGTGATTAGATTCCTATTTTTGGAAGGGAAAACGCGCATCGAAATCAAAGAGCGCTTGGATGCTGTGTACGGTGACTCTTCTCCATCGATGGCCACCGTCAAGAATTGGTTCAACGAGTTTGCACGTGGCCGTACGTCGGTTTGTTGAAAGAGGTTAAATGTTCTGCTAGTTATTAGACTCTTTATTAGATAGATGTTCTTATTTCAAATTATAAAATGTGTAGTCTTTTGTTATTTTTCACATTGCGTGTGTTGTCTTAAACCTGAAAATATACTATCTATATTTTCTACTTAAATTTATTGAATTCTTATTTATCCTTGCGTCTACAAGATCCACATATGGGCCCAACCTGGATACTGCGCGCTACTGCCAACATGGTAGCATGAGCGCTGGGCTGCGTTCTAATATTGTCGAGAACATAGAACGCGCGTGGTAGACGTGACGTGACGCGATTTTTTCTTCAAGATGGAAGAAATACGAGGTGGTGTTGGAGATGGTGGTGCTGGCTCTAATATGCAGCACAAATCAGTGGTCCCAGGCGGAATTCTTCAAGGTATGGAAAAATTGGACGGAGCCACCAATTATGCTACCTGGAAGACACAAATGGAGTTGTATCTTGTTATGGAAGAATTGTGGGACTACATCGAGGCTACACCAACAGATGTCGCAGGTCTTAAAATGGATAAGAAGGTTCGTGCAAAAATTTTATTGATGGTCAAGCCACATTGCTTGGTACATGTGAGAAAGAGTATCACAGCAAAAGAGAGCTGGCTTGCACTACAAACGGCTTTTGAGGATCGAGGAGTGAACAATAGGTGTCGCCTGCTGGGAAGACTCGTCAGTCAGAGACTTTCTATGTATAACAGTACTAGAACTTATGTAACTGAAATACTTTCTTTGGCGAATCAATTAGCTGATATGGGCAAAGAAGTCGATGACGAAATGTTAGCTGCACTTATGTTGCAAGGCCTCGGTGAGGAATATGAGCCGATGAGGATGGCTATTGAGAATAGCAATATAACATTAACTACAGATTATGTCAAAGCCAAGCTGATGCAAATAGACATTAAACAGTCTACGGAAGATTTGCCGCAGAATGCTTTGAGTGCTAATCGGACGAAGAACTATGCTAAAGAGAAGGAAAAGCATAAAGAGAAGACAGTTCAGAAGAAGATTGAATGCTATGTGTGTGGGGAGAATCACAGAGCACGTGTTTGCCCAAAGAAGCATGGCAGTCAAGCTCACAGTACACATACGGCACTTCATGCCTACACAAATTCATCGCAAGAGTGGATTTTGGACTCTGGAGCGTCATTTCACATGACTAACAGAAGAGATTGGCTAGATAATTATACCGAGTTACAAGAGCCAGTCCAAATATCCTGCGCGAATGGGAATAAGGTGGAAGGTGAAGGCCGAGGAGATGTCTGTTCAGAGGAACTGAATGTGAGTGTGAAAGGAGCTGTTTATGTGCCGAAGTTAGCTACGAATCTGTTGAGCGTAAGTACGTTAGTAGAACGTAACTTAGTAGTAGTATTTTCGAAAAGAGGTTGTGAGTTGTATAAGGCAGAGGAATGTCAGGTGAGAGGAAAGGTGGAATTGAAATGCAAAGAAGATAAGGGGATTTATGTTGTAAAACCTGACTTTAATCCCGCTATGTTTTCAGCTGTGAAAAATGATAGTGTAGATCAATTTCATCTATGGCACCAGAGAATCGGACATTTAGGTCTTCACAACATGAAGATGCTACGTGACAAGCTGGCTAGAGGTGTAAGTTTCAAGGACCCGGATAAAGTACAGTGCGAGCCGTGCTTAAGAGGTAAGCAAACTACTCTACCTTTTCCAAAACAGAAGAGGACACGTGCTAGTGCTATCCTTGAATTGATACACAGCGATGTTTGTGGCCCAATGGAAGAAAAATCATTCACAGGGTGTAGGTATTTCGTGACGTTCATTGACGACAAGACCAGAAAAACTTTAGTTTATTTTATGAGAAACAAAAGTGAGGTTTTTGCGAAGTTTCTTGAATTTAAGGCTCTTGTTGAAAACCAGACAGGGCAGAAGATCAAGAAAATACGCACCGACAATGGGACTGAGTACGTCAATAAGCAGATGGACACTTACTTGCGGGAGAATGGGATAATCCATCAGTTGACGGTCGATTATACTCCGCAGCAAAATGGTGTGAGTGAAAGGGCCAACAGATCGATCGTAGAAAGAGCCAGGAGCATGCTCGAGGAGGCTAAACTCGATAAAAAATATTGGGCTGAAGCAGTGAATACCTCGGTTTATTTGAAGAACAGGTGTCCAACACGAGCAGTAAAAAAGATGACCCCTGAAGAAGCTTGGAGCAAGAGAAAAGTAGACCTTGCTCATCTGAAGGTTTTCGGCTGCAGGGCTTTCATGCATGTCCCAAAACAAAAACGGAGGAAATTTGATTCGAAGACGAATGAACTACTCTTTGTCGGCTACTGTGAAACAACGAAAGGCTATAGACTTATAGACCCAGTAACAAAGAAGCTGTACAAAGCAAGAGATGTGGTATTTTTCGAAAATCAAATTAAGAGGCATGAAAAAGGCACCGAAGAAGTATCAGAAGTGATACCTACAGATTACAGCAGCTTGGAAAGGTCCATAGGCAGAACAGTTCCTCGTGAAATTCATCAAGAAGGGCAGGTGAGAATGCCAAGAAGAAGTGATGAATTTTTTGACTGTCAAGAAGATATAATCGAAGAACCTTTGACGATTGAAGAGGCTTTATCTGGAAACGATAGAGATAAATGGGAGCAAGCTATTCAAGAAGAGCTCAATGCTATGAAGAAAAACCAAACGTGGGAACTAGTAGAACAGGCTGATGGCTACTTCGTGGATTCTAAATGGATTTTTAGAATCAAAAAGGAGCTGGGGAAGAAAAGGTACAAGGCGAGACTCGTAGCCAGAGGATTTACGCAAAGAAAAGGATTAAACTACAATGAAACATTTGCGCCTGTTGTACGATTTAGTACCTTAAGACTGCTACTAGCTTTAGCTGTAGAAAACAATCTTAAAATGGACCAAATGGACGTTATAACCGCATTTTTGAACGGGGACTTAAAAGAAAAAGTTTTTATGAGACAGCCAAAAGGGTTTGAAGAGCGAGGAAAAGAAGGCTATGTTTGTCTGTTGAAAAAAGCTATTTACGGACTGAAACAAGCTCCCAGAGCTTGGTATGAAAAGCTCAATCAGGTGTTGTTAGACATTGGATTCCAGAGATGTGAAACTGAACCCTGTGTCTACACACGGAAGACTAAAGACACGATGATGATCATTGCTGTCTATGTGGACGATATTCTGATATTCTGGAATGATGAAAAAGAGAGAATATCATTAAAGAAAGAACTCCACACCAAGTTCCAGATGAAAGACTTAGGAGAAGTAGATGTTTTTCTGGGACTAAAAATTCAGTGTGAAAAGAACTGTACACGGGTGAATCAAACCGAGTATCTTGAGAAGATACTAAATAGATTCGGGATGACCGACTGCAAGAGTGTGAAGACTCCTGTGGAAAGTGGAATTAAACTTGAGAAGCCACAAGATGAAAACTATATTCCACCAAGCGAAATACCATACAGGGAGCTGATAGGGTCGCTCATGTATCTATCGGTTTGCTCGAGACCCGATATAGCATACGCAGTTAGTTATTTGAGCCAATTTAACAGCTGTTTCAATCAAACTCATTGGAAAGCTGCAAAACGAGTTCTTAGATATTTGAAGGGAACCAAGGAGGTCGGTTTGATATATAGAAAGACTGGCAAGAAACTTGTTGGGTATGTGGATGCAGATCACGCAGGGGATATTTGTGATCGGAAATCGTATACTGGTTTTGTATTCACATATGCAGGAGGCCCTATTTCTTGGGAGAGCCGGAAACAATCGACAGTATCACTTTCAAGTGCAGAAGCGGAATACGTAGCTTTATCTGAGGGATGTAGAGAATCCGTATTCTTGACTGCACTTCTAGCAGAGCTGTATGGGTCAACTTTAACTGGAGCCATAGACCTATTTAGTGATAGTCAGTCTGCAATTCAAATCGCCGAGAACCCAATGCATCATCGCAGGACGAAACACATTGATGTAAGGCATCACTATATCAGAGAGATGGTACGAATGGGACGAGTGAAGCTGAAGTATTTGTGCACTAGTGAGATGCCTGCTGATATCTTGACAAAAGGTCTTAGTCGTGAGAAGCATGAGAGATGTTTGAAAGAGATGCAGCATTAAGGAGGAGTTTGGACTGGTTCTAGTAGTTCATTTAAGGAGGAGTGTTGAAAGAGGTTAAATGTTCTGCTAGTTATTAGACTCTTTATTAGATAGATGTTCTTATTTCAAATTATAAAATGTGTAGTCTTTTGTTATTTTTCACATTGCGTGTGTTGTCTTAAACCTGAAAATATACTATCTATATTTTCTACTTAAATTTATTGAATTCTTATTTATCCTTGCGTCTACAAGATCCACATATGGGCCCAACCTGGATACTGCGCGCTACTGCCAACACGGTTTTTGATGAACCACGTCCAGGTGCACCGAAAACAGCTGCTACGGAGGAAAACATTAAAAAAATCCATGATCTCGTATTGGCAGATCGCCGATTGAAGGTTCGGGAGCTAGCTGAGACTGTAGGCATTCCAGAAGGAACAGTGTATCATGTTCTTTACGAGGAACTCGGCATGAGAAAGCTGTCGGCGCGATGGGTGCCGCGTTTACTCACACCGGAAAACAAGTGCAACCGTGAGACCACATCGGAGACGTGTTTGGCGCTGTTTAAACGGAATCCAGCGGAGTTTTTGCGTCGTTTTGTGACCGTCGATGAAACCTGGATCCACTGGTACACACCAGAGACCAAGGAGCAATCAAAACAATGGATCCAGACCGGGGAACGTGCTCCAAAGAAGGCGAAAACTGTAAAATCGGCCGGAAAAGTTATGGCCACCGTTTTCTGGGATTCACAAGGTGTGATCTACATCGATTACCTCGAGAAGGGTAAAACAATTACAGGCCTTTACTATGCCGATTTATTGGGCCGATTCGACGCCGAATTAAAGAAAAAAGACCCCATCTGGCGAAGAAAAAAGTGCTGTTTCACCACGACAACGCACCGATTCACACGTCTGCCGTTGCCATGGCCAAATTGGTCGAATTACGCTACGAATTGCTGCCCCATCCACCGTATTCTCCAGATTTGGCCCCTTGTGACTTCTTTCTGTTTCCTAATCTGAAAAAATCTCTCGCCGGGAATAGATATGGATCAAATGAGGAGGTCATCGCCGCCACGGAGGCCTATTTTGCAGAGTTTGACAAAAACTATTTTTCGGACGGGTTAAAAAAGTTGGAGCATCGCTGGGCTGAGTGTATCGAACTAAAAGGAGACTATGTTGAAAAATAAATTGCCACTTTTCCAAAATTTTCGTTTACTTTTTGTAGGCTAAGTATTTATTGAATGACCTTCGTATATATACGTCTGAGATGTTTCTGATGGACTCATCATCCTGAACCAGCTAATACTTTTAAAATATACATTAACCTTGTAACCTTTTCTACAGTTTCTTCGATGTGCTTACGCCATCTTAGTCGACTATCTAACCAGAGACACAAATATTTGAAAGACTGAACCATTGGAAGCGACGCATTATTAATTCTTAAGTCTATCGTTTTTTTTGCATCCAGTTTTAGATCATGAAATAACAAATTAAATTTTAAAAATCAATACAAAATATTCCGTATTTTTAATCTGTATACAAAATAGTCGCCGCTATGTCATGACGTAATACGGCTATGTGAACATTGAAAAGTTTGCCCGGTGTTTGTGCACTTGTATTCCAGGAACAGCACACCAACGATAACTCATTAATAACCATTTATAATAACCCAATCCTCGCGCAGATGATAAGTGAGTTTGTGGCTAGCGTCATAGCCGCCTAGTTGTATGATTCGACCTACAATCATATTGTGGATCCAAACGTGTGTTTATTGATTTGTTTCGATCCGTTGCTCTTTCACGCCCAACAGAGCAACTGTTCCATTTGATTTTTATCATGGATATGGTTCGCAGAGTGTCATAGGCTACTTTTATTTAGAAAAAAATTGAGAATTCTGTGGGAAGTCGCGAGTAAAGCTAGTACACCATAAAGATTGAGCGTTATCATTTCAGATTTAGAATTAGGATTCTCAATAGGGTCGTCTGAAAGTGATTTGCATTCAATACTATTGATTTGAGCTATTTTACTACTACTTTTAGTAATAAACTAGCTGACCCGGCGAACTTCGTTTCACCATCGCAAAAACCTTCTTTGGCTCATGCACACTCATCATCACATGGTCAAATGCATAGTTTACGATTATATAAAGAACATACAGACTAACATAAAATTTTATATGTATAGAAGATTAAAGCAAAATCAGTAAAATATAAAATAAACTAATCATGCTCATACAATTGCAGATTATGAAAACCACACACCAGACGATAACAATGAAATAGTAATAAAACAAGAGATTAAAGAAGAACCAGAAGACGAACTGCTAGAAGAAGAATTTCAAGAAGAATTGCATATTCACGTGGATATAAAAGAAGAACTGCGGTATCAGGATGAAAATGAGTACCAGGAATATTACGATCAAGATGACGATTACCAAGAATACGACGATCATGAAAATGATAATCAGGAAGACGAAATGGATATGGAAGCAGATGAAAACCAAGAAGAAATGGAAATTGACGAAACACCAAATGATGAAAGGCATGACGTCTTTGATCAAGACGATGAGCGACCAAAAGACGAAGACGATAAACACAAGGAAGAAAAAAGTGGAAAGCATATAGCGACGAAAAAAATTAGTGAAAAACAACTAGACTCCCAGCCAGATGATGAAAAAGAAACTGTTATGAAACAAGAAAGCGAACATAAAGATGTGGAACGGAGTGACAAACATAAAGGTAGTGGGAAGCAGCCAGATTTAAAGGAACCAGACAACGAAAAAGAAATAGATGTCAAAAAAGAAAGTAGAAAACAAATAAATGTAGAACAAGGTGAAAAACATACAGAATCAAAGCAGGCTAGTGGAAAACATATGGAATTGAGAAGGAGTGGAAAACACGCTGTAGTCAAACAAGGAGGGAAACAGACTGATGTCAAACAAAAAGAAATTAAAGAGATAGAAGAGGAGAAATCGACAGGGGAAAACCAGAATAGTCCAAAACCCGTCGAAATGAAACATGAAAGTGGAAAACACTTAGATGTGAAACAACTAGGTGGAAAACAGATCGGTGGAAAACAACTAGAAGTGAAACAGGGAAGTGGGAAACAAATTGATGTAAAACAAGGAAGCGTAAAACAGTTAGAAGCGAAACAAGGGAGTGGAAAACAAATAGATGCCAAACAAAGTAGCGGAAAACAAATTCATCATTCGAAACGGAAAAGCGGTAAACAAATAGATGCAGGACAAGAATGTGAAAAAGAGATAGAAGGTAACGAAAAACAGGATATAAAAGTACAACCAGATAAGCCGGTTGATGCACTTGACGAAAATAAAAAACCAGAAGGTGAAAAGCAAACAAATGAAAAACAAAGAACTGGAAAAGTAACTGATACAAAACAAGAAACTGAGAAACGGAGTGATGCCAAAAATACAGATGGAAAACAAGCCAGTGGTAAACAAATAGATGTAAAACAAGGCAGTGGTAAACAAGTAGATGTAAAACAAAGCAGTGGTAAACAAATAGATGTAAAACAAGGCAGTGGTAAACAAATAGATGTAAAACAAGGCAGTGGTAAACAAATAGATGTAAAACAAGGCAGTGGTAAACAAATAGATGTAAAACAAGGTGGAAAACAAATAGATCAAAAACAGAGCGGAGGGAAACAGCTAGACGCAAAACAAAGCGGAGGAAAAACGATTGAAGTGAAACTGGCTAGTGGCAAACAAATGGAACTCAGGCAGGGAAGTAGTAAACAAATAGATTTAAATCAAAGTAGTGAAAAAGATGCAGAAGTAAAACAAGGAGTAAAGCAGCAACGAAGTGGTAAACAAATGGAATTGAGACACGGGAGTGGAAAGCAAACGGATACAAGTCAAAGCAGTGAAAAACAAATCGATGTAAAACAACTAGAAGTTAAACAACCGGGTTCAGGGAAGCAAATAGAATCAAAACAAGGAGGCGGCAAACACGTAGATCAGGGACAAAGCATTGAAAAAGCGATAGAGACAAAACAAGGCGGAAAACATGTTGGAAAAAAGATAGAAGATACTCAAGAAATGCAGGAAAGTGGAAAACGGATTGAAGTGAAAAAAATAAGTGGTAAACAAATGGGTGGGAAGCAAATAGATTTTAAACATAGCGGAGGTAAACATATTGATGCAAAACAGGGAAGCGGAAAGCAAATTGATGTGAAACAAGGAAGTGAAACACAAATTATTCCAAAAGCAAGTGATGAAGACGACAAACAAGATACAGGAAAACAAATAACACATCGGGGTGGAAAAGAGATGAATTTGCGACCGAAAGGGGGTAAAGATTTAAAACAAGCAAGTAGTAAACATATTGAATTAAAGCAAACAAGTGATAATCAAATAGAAGCCAAGCAATCCGGAGGTAAACAAATCGAAAGCAAAGAAGCTGGCGGTAAACAAATCGATAGCAAACAATCAAGCGAAAAGCAAATCGACACCAAACAAAGTATTGGGAAACAAATCAAACAAGATCACGATACACAAGACGACGACATGGAAGATGAAACATACACAGAACAGGAAAGTGAGAAATCGCAAGGGGCTTTGAGAAAACGAAACGAGAAGCATATAGATGAGAAACAAGGCACCGAAAAGCGCGGAAAGAAAAGGCTGCGAAGTGAGAAGAAGTGCGACGAAAAGAAAGAAGATAAAGTAGCCATGCCAGAGGAAATGTGTGAAGAAGTTAAAGCTAATATAAAGGTAAGACCATGATCAGAAACGACCTCTTTTAGTTAACTTTCAATGGATGTACCTATGTATGTATGTAAGTTGGGGTGGAATCTTGCAAGTAAAATTTAACCAACTTTCCGGTTTCCGATTGAGCTGAAATTTTGCACGCTTATGTACATCACGTTACAATGCAATAATATGGTACCATGGAGCTGATCTGATGATGGAGTCGGAAGGTGGCCATAGGAACTCCTGTATTAATCAACATAGACCCATCGTGTTTGGGCTCGTTTTAGTTGTCTTGGCTAGTACTCTGCTGCTACATGATAACCTGGAACTCAAAAGCTTGTATTTAAAAGTTATATTTCATAATAATTTATATCTAATCAATAATGCTGATAGCCCTTGTAAGTAACACTTCTGAGTGAAATTAAAACTATTGTCAGAGTCAATTAATTAAACTAACCTAATACTATCTCTGTCATTTACTAATAGAAGTAAAACAGTGTGAAATAGCAAGAAATGGATAATGATAGTGCTATCAAAATGTAGTAAAACTTCAGTCGTGGAGAAAACATTGTGGAGAAGTGACATTGTAACTAAAAATTGGCTTCAAGTCAGCAGCACCATTTCGATCGAATAACTATCACTTATTTAAAGTAACAGTTCACTAAAATACTACATCTTGTATAACTGTACCAGCCTTTTTTTAATAGTCCACTGCAGGACGTAGGCCTACCCACGAAGGGGTGATTGGGCCATATTCACCACGCTGGCCCAGTGCGAGTTGGTGGATTCACATTACGCCATCGAATTTCTTCTACGGACGCATGCAGGTTGCATCACGATGTTTTCCTTCACCGAAAAGCCAGTGGTGTTAAATTCCGTACATAAATTCCAAAGAACTCATTGGTACGGGACCAGGATTTGAACCCACGACCTCACGATTGTAAGGCGATACCTCTAGGTGGTGGCCTATATCGGCTATCATTATCAGGCTCTTGTATGACTATCATTAAAAAATGTTAATAGAACTAATAATTATCGCTCACAGAAATTACGCGAAATCTAACTCATTTATAAGCCGAATCCTACAAGTCTGCGCATGTAAAGTTAGCTACAAGCTGCGCAATATCCAATCCTGACTGAAGCTCACATAAAGCCTTGATTGGATTTCGCGCAGTTTGTAGCTAACTTCACATTCGCTGCCTTGTATGATTCGGATAATATAGGCCGCGCCACACAAGTTGGCGGATGTGAAGTTAGCTACAAGTAGCGCAATATCCAATCCTGACTGAAGCTCACATAAATCCGCACGTTGATTGGCTATTGCGCAGCTTGTAGCTAACTTCACCTTCGCTTTTTATGATTCGAGTTAAACTATAACACATGAACGAAATTACGAATATGTAGCCTTTACGATCTGTATCGATTTGCCAGTTGGAGATAAAAGAAGAGAAAGAGGACTCGAACGAAAGGACCGAACGCCTTTCGCCACTAGAGGACAATTTGGAGTTTTCCAGTGATGTTAGAACCAAGATACATGCGCGGCGCGGGACCCTCGCTAGAAGGTAATTTTACCTCATTTTTATAAGATTTACAGGTTGTATTTCTGGACGACAATCATAATCTGGGATATCATTGTACTAATCATTATAACCAAGTTTTGTTGTAGCATTAAGCCTGAAATAGAATCGGAAAAAATTGTTACAACAAAAGGACCTTTATCAACTAAAACCACAACAAATCTACTACTACAACTACTACCGGTTGTGGCTACTGTTCGATCGGGAAGGAGATAACTTTGGTATAAGTCGAATCATACAACTTGGCGGTTGTGATGTTAACTACAAGCAGTGGCGTGCACACAGTTTTAAGACAGGGTGGGTAGGCAGAAAATTTTACTCACCAAAAACACGTTGGTTTTTGGTTCGTCGTCTTGTCGATTGATAATGTAGGTAATTGCCAAATGCCAGCTCAAATATCCATAGATTGACTGATTTTATAGACATATCAATTTACGGATATTCGAAGTGGCCTTTCGGCGCGTTTATTTGATGTTTTGTAATGTTTGTGCAATTTGCAAAATTTAAATGAAAGCAGTGAAAAGATGGTGGTGTGAGTATACTATATAGGATTGTTTTATTTGTATATTAAATCTACACGCCTATCTTTCTGTATGAATGTCTGCAATATGGAATCGTAAAAGTTGGGAAGGCGTTTTATTTCATAAAATTCAATGAAACAATGTTACTTCCTAAAATATTTGCATTGCATAGCACACTTTCTTTCGGAAATGTTCGGTACGAGTCGTAATTGTTCGTGTTAGCTAAGCAAAAAGACACTGGCATTTCATGCAGTTGTGTGCGTGATTTTTGTCATTGTGTGTCAGCAAAGCCCACGTAGCTATAGGAACGCCCACACATTGAATCCGCATGACCACGACTTACCACGAGAGCACACATACAAAACATTAAGATATCCATAGTTTGTGTCTTTGCCGTGGCAAGGGCGGGTGGCGCTCGTGCAACGCGAATCGGTGATGCGAAATTACCTGGCGATCTTATCTTAATGATACCACCGGCACTCGATAGGTGGAGCTGATTTATGATTTAAGTTTTTTTTATGTTATTTTATTTATTGATAAAATATTATTAGATCTATTATCAGAACTAGGGTAGGCAGTGTCTTTCTGTCTTTATGAAGCGTCCGCCACTGACTACAAGCTGCTTATAACCCAATCCTCGCGCAGCTGCTAAGTGAGCTTCACTCAGGATTAGGCTATCCGCAGATTGTAGCTAACATCACAGCCGCCAAGTTGCAAGATTCAACTTATACATAAAAATCAATTGGATTATCCACAGACCCCTAATAGCGCTTTCACATATACAGCGAATCCATTCACATTACAGCAGCTAAGTCGCGACGCCATCGCTAGTGAGGTATCTCGGTATCCGAAAGATTCGGATATTCGAAATTTTGCAATCAATTTTATCCGGATAGTAAATTTGAACGGATAATGCAAGTAATGGATACGAGTCGCGCTACAGTCGCGTGTTTTGCTCTTCGTAATCTGAGTGCAAAAGCCGTTTTTATCCGACAACCTTTTTTAATTTGTTCAAAACTCAGACACGGAACCTTCTTGCTGTACTTTTTTAATTTGCTTTGCGCGCGCCTTTTTCTTAACATGCATGTCGTATTGTTAAAAGTTTTAAAAATAAGAAACAAGTGAAAAACCTAAAATTTGTGATAGCGACGAGGAAGTTTATTTGATGCCAACAGAATTGACTGAAACTGTTAATAGTGCGCAAATGAGTTTTCTCCCTGTAACAATCACGCGAGAAGTATTTGAAACAGTGCGGTATGTAGACGACTTTAGTCATTTCCTCGCTGAGGTGGGATGAAAAGTTACGTGTTGCACTCGAGTGCAAAGATTTTTTACCTTGTGCTCTTTTGATTCCCTCGTTAACGCTCAGGATTCTAATTGGTGAATCTTTTAGAATCCTTCGCTTGCTCGGTCATCAAAATTGAGCACGCGGTTAAAAATCAACTTTGCACTCTTGTATAACAAATAACTATTGTTGATGGCTTATCGCGATAAAATTTCCGTCTAATGTGGCAAAATCTTCTAGTTTGATGATGTTTGTCCCAGACTCCGATCCCACAAGTCCGCGGTGTCGCAGTCGGAAAGCGACGAGCCCATGCCGTCGACATCAGCCATCGAGCCGCGCGCTTTTGAAGCTGTTTCTTCCAGGTACATAAATTATTACTCAGTTAAAATTTAAAATGTTTCATTATTATCACATTCATCAATTACTCAGTTAAACTTTAAAATGTTTCATCTTTAATTTCATTATTTTCACATTCATTAATTACTCAGTTAAACTTTAAAATGTTTCATCTTTAATTTCATTATTTTCACATTCATCAATTACTCAGTCAAACTTTAAAATGTTTCATCTTTAATTTCATTATTTTCACATTCATCATCAGTTAAACTTTAAAATGTTTCATCTTTAATTTCATTATTTTCACATTCATCAATTACTCAGTTAAACTTTAAAATGTTTCATCTTTAATTTCATTATTTTCACATTCATCACCATCATTATCAATCGTAGGACCTGCGCTGCTGGTTATAGGCCTCCCCTATGGATTTCCAATATTTCTGCGGTCTTGATTAGATCATCAGTACGGCGAACGTTAAATAAAAGCTTGAAAAAAATGTGTGATGCCCGAAAGTCGTACTTATGTAGTCGCTACGAAAAAGAAGTCAAGAAACGTTTCATGGAATCGAAGCCTAAAAACAAGAATCGAATTGAAGGAAGTCAAGATCTCTTCGATTTTATGAAGATATTATATTTATGCCATTCTACATATGAAGTTAGCTATTTATTCTAAATTGTAACTGTTTTTTTCTTTTTGTTTACGCTATACCAAGATTGTAAGTATGGACAAGTCAGAGGTTTGGAAATATTTTCCGGGCCCCTACGCACTTCAGTATCGACCTCCTAGCCGCGCGTTGTACACTTTAATCACTACTCACGGCAAGCTAACTGTGTAGTTTTCCCCATACTAGCGGGTCATGAGAAAAATCAACCAAAATAAATGCGGCGCAAGTAAAACTTTTTAATGAAATAACATGCTATTCATGAACACGTTTACAGGGTTGACAGGGTCGATAAAGGGTGATTCAAACCATCATTATGTACTACTTTTATACAATAAGTACTTAGGTACTTATAACTATGGGGCCATCTCGGAATTAGAGAATGTTCCGTAAAAATTGCAACTCGAGAAAATGTAACAAACAGCTGATTTTTTTTTATAGAATTCCGGGTTTGGCCTTTTATTAAAAGTTGTTCATAATGATGGTGTGATTCACCTCTTTTACAGCCTAGTTCTAGATAACCTTGTATTGTTGTTTTTGTATTTTTATGTGGTTGAGTTAGATGTTTAAAAATGTGGTTTTCGTAACCAGTAAATGTCTGTATTGTCACACAGGCCGTGTTTAATGTAGGTCTCGTATAATGGTTCGCACAAGGCACAGCCGCAGCCTGAAAGTAGCCTTTCTCTAGATTTATTCAGGCTTGCAGCTGCCAGCTGCTTTATTTCTTCTCGCTTCACCTTCATCCTTTGGCCAATAGTACATTACTGCAGCGGCCAGCAAGAGCCATTGATGGACGAGCGTGAGTTGTGGGCCGTCTGTCCGTGTGGCGGCTGTGAGGAACGCATCCATGAGTCCATCAATGCCTAGTTGTGGCCAAGGCTTGTATAGTACTTTTCTCAAATAATTCGCTAAAATTACTTACCAATTTTTTTTTTAATTTTATTAGTTAACTCATTGGTTGCCATGTTACGGACTAAAAAGTTGTCCATTTCAAATTACACGACAGATATGAGTTTCCATAGAATTTATCATACATTTTTGACGGCCGCAAAACACGACAGATATGCGTTTTCATACACCTTTTGCCGCCCGCTGCTCGCATGTATTTGGCCAGTACAACAATTTCGATTTATCTCGAAGAAGATTGTTAATATAATATAATGCTTAAGTCAAGCATGTTTGACAAAACTGTATGATTGATGTGTGTATGGCAGTGTTTGCAGCAGTGGATCATCAGTGAGCGAGGCGGGGCGCGCGCCGCCTGCGCCCACGCCGCCTACTAGGACTCCGCTCTCGCTGCTATTAGAAAAGGTAGGTATCTCTACATAATCTTGCTGTAAGTGTGGCGAGCATCTATAACATTAAATAAAATAAATATGAACTTTATGAGCCGTGGTGTGACACCAGCCTTACAATCGTGGGGTCGTAGGTTCGAATCTCGCTCCAGCACCAATGAGTTCTTAGGAATGTATGTACGGAATTTCACACCACTGCCTTTTCGGTGAAGGAAAACATCGTGAGGCAACCTGCATACGTCCGTAAAAGAAATTTGATGGCGTATGTGAATCCAACCAAACGCACTGGGCCAGCGTGGTGGATATGGCCCAATCACTCTTCTTGGGTAGGTCTACCCCCTGCAAAATGCTGGTGAAGTACATTAATATGTTACCGACACCTGAAGGATTGGTAGTCACGACACCCTCCTACCGAGTCACGGCAGCGCTCAATTATAAATGCTATGTACAAACTAGGTAGGTATAATATTAGGGTGACTGATAAACATTTAGCATCCTTTTAGGGGCTTATTCTGTACATCAAAACTAAATAAAATAAAATAAATATTTTGGGACATCTTACACACGGCCTCTGACCCCAAACTAAGCAAAGCTTGTGATATGGCTACCAGAGACTGATATACTACGTATACTTATTTTTAAATACATACTTATATAGATAGTAACTAAATAACACCCAGACACAGAGCAAACACTTATGTCTACTAACAACTTTTGTTCTGCGACTTTTGTCAAAACTCGAAAGAAAATCAGCCGTTCCATATATTTGATCGCGGGTGAACGATATTTTTCTATGGAACACCATTTGTTTTTTTTTTAGTTTTGATATAAGTCGCAGAACAAAAGTTGTTAGTTTTGATGTACAGAATAAGCCCCTAAAAGGAAGCTAATTGATTAGAAAAACCCTGTTTAATGTCGATGTGCAGGTGGCGAAATGGCAGATAATCCCGCGCGAAGGCACCGAGCACCTGCCGAGCCGCGTCTACGGCGCTATACACCTCGCCAGACTCTTCGGTAAATCTCTACTTTAAAAACACTCACTTGTCGTCTCATCTGTACGCTGAGATCCTTTAAATAAAGTGACGAATTTCTATGTAGTTTTTGCAAATTTTAAGAAAAAGTGTGGATTACATAACAAAATGTTGATGGGCATTTTGGTTTGATAGGTTACCATCACTCATAAACAGGCACCTTGTTGTATTTAGATTATTTATTTATTGTGTAATGTAGATGTAAATTATGTTTATATTTGACTGAAATTAATTTGATAAGATATGAATGTGATTTAACGTTGTTAATTTATATAGATGTGAGCAATTAGTTTCCATTTAGGTGTATAATGTATTTTTCATCACATCTATTCGAAAAGGACTACTTGGTTCGCCTTTAAGTGCGCCCAAAGGATGTGTTTTCTGTAAGGAACTTTATAAGTGCGTCGGAATTATCTTTGCCGCGCACTTTTTGAATTTGGAAGTATTTGTAATGGTAGTGTACAGCGCCAAGAAAATGAATGAAAAGAATGTAAATATAAGTTTTCATTTGTTTTATTATTAGATACCATTTAATTTCAATTTAGTTGTAGCGTAACGTAGAGTACGTTTTATTCAATAATAATATTATAGTAAAATATGAGGCGCCTTTTGTTTTCTTATAGAGGTGATGAAAAGTAGAGTGTACTACTCGGGCTCGGGCGACGTACTTTGAATCCCTCACTTCGCTCTGGATTAAAAAAAGCGCCCTCGCCGTAAAAATATTATTTTGCTCCCTTATGATACAATCTACTATTAGATTGTTTTTGACTATTCAAAAGTGTGTATGTGACATCTATTTGTCGAAATAAATAAACTGAGACTGAAGAGGAATCGCTCTAAAACTCTTTGTGCATTATTTATCAAATAGAACCCAGCGTGTCAGGATCAACGATATAGTAAGCAGTGATGAGACAATCACGTACGGGGAACCACAAGGCTCCATACTAGGCCCAACTCTCTTTTTAATTATTATTAATGTTTTATCTATGACTCACCTTATGGCAAAATATTAACTTTTGCTGACGATACAGTAACGGTGTTCATAAAAAAAAATGTTATGTTTGCAGTAAAGCTGCCGGACTTCTTGAATGCGACCCAGATGCCAGATTTGAAGTTAAAACTGATCGTTAAACACATCGACATGTTTGTTCAGTAAGTTTATAATTATAATTATCTATAGTAAGTATATCTTGTAGAAATAAAAGGACATACAAAATTAACATATTCTATTCTTATAGGAAAAAGTAGTCAAAATGAAAAAAGAGAACTAAAATATGAGTACCTATCAAAGTTTTCACAGCAAGTTTTAGATTTGTTGAAACGTACCGCTCGACTCTTTTCCCTATGGTTTTTGTATGTATTTGTTTACGAGTCCTGTTTGAAGCCGGAAACATACTATCGGACGCGAATGACAGCCGCGACTTAGCAATGTGCACAATCTTAAAACATCCGGTGTGCCAGGTCGGTCTCGGACGTCCGAACGCTCAAGGTCGTCCGAAGGTGACGTCCGCGACTGATGTCCGATAGTGTGCACGGCTCAGTGTACTTTCATAGTCTAGGTACCTATCAGTCGTGGCTGTCAGTCTCGTCCGTAAGCCGCGTCCGATAGTATGTTTCCAGCTTTAAACTCGTTTTAGACTTTTTTACAGGGGCATGATTTTTGAACTTCGCACAACTTGGTCGTATACGGAACTTGTATGGAGTATTCGCAACTTCCATAGACAACATAGAGTGTTGTCATACAATCTGTCAAAATTCCATATACGTTCCCAGGCGTTCGAAGTCCAAAAATGATGCTCTTGGGCCTTATTTTTTAACTTCGAACGCCTGGGAACGTAGACGGAACTTTGACAGATTGTATGAAAAAACTCTATATTGCCTCTATGGAAGTTGCGAATGCTCCATACAAGTTCCGTGTACGACCAAGTTGTGCGAAGTTGAAAAATAAAGCCCCAGACCGAATCAAACTGAATGGCGTCTATTAACACGTGCCGAGTGTTGCGCAATAGCAAATTCATACGTCAACGTCGGTAGCAGTGGGGATTTGCACAGCTTGTAGCAAACTTCACAGACGCCATTAAGTTTGATTCACTCTATACTAGGCACGAAACAAGATGTGGATCAAAAGTCTAAATTACTCTTCTAATCCTACTAATAATATTATAGACGCGAAAGTTTTTGAGTGTGTATGGATGTATGTTACTCTTTCACGCAAAAACTACTGAACGGATATTGAGATGAAACTTTGCAATAATATAATGCTTTATATTACATCAGAATAACACAAGCTATAATTTAAAAAGATATTGTGTGAAACGAAGTTCGCCGGATCAGCTAGTATTACTTAATATTGAGTTGAATTAAACTTTACTATTTCAGATATTTGGACGAGCACAGCGAGTGGTTTGGTGAGAATTACTACTACGCCGATAACTTCTCTCGCTCTAATTAGCCAGAAAAATACACGCGGGAATTACTACACCATCCAACAGTGAGGCCGGCAAAACTACGCCTCGTAGTACAGACACAATTCCATACACGTACAACGAAACTAGGCCTTGGCTTGTACTCGTAAGTCGAACTAAGGCAGCGCAACACCGACGCACTCACCACATGTGTAAAAAACCGGCCTCATTTGACTGTTCAACGATATTCTGTCTTGTTTTTTTTATTTGGTCTGAGACCATCAATAGGATAGTAACCTAAATGAATAAATGTATATTGTACGCCAAATCAACTTCTTGACTACTGTGACTTCTTTGAAAACTTTGACTACTGTGAAATCAACTTCTTGCTAGCTACAAGCTGCGGATAACCCAATCCTGACTGAAGCTCGCTTAACAGCTGCGTGAGGATTGGGTTTCGCGCAGCTTTGGGGCCGTTCAAGTATTACGTAAGCAGTTTTATTACAGTTATTTACCGCCCGCTCCCCATTGACAGCAAAAGTAAGCAAAGCTCTTACCCCTCCCCGGGCCATTCTTACGTAAGCATTGGTACATGTATGCCTTTTATTTATTTTTATTGATTCATGCGCAGCAGATTTAATACTAGAAATAAGAAAATAGATTTTATATTACACCTGCTCGGAAAGTACCTTGATACTTTATCAAATTTACGGTAGAAAGTACGTCATTGCATATCGAACAAATATGCGGCGAGAAAACGCATCTGAGCGGGAGAGAAAAGTGTATGAAAATCCATTTCTTACGTGGTTTTTCTTTTTTAATTTTGGGTAAGACTATGCGCTGGTAACCTAAATATCAAAAGCCAAAAAGTTTTTACAGTGAGTTTTTATCTCCAAGTTTGCAAAATGACACTGGCCACTAGCTGTGTGTTGGATGGTGTCAAACAATTTGAAAAAAGAACATGTGAAAATTGCAGACGCCATTGGCGCCATTTTCAATTTGTGTGTTGTTTGAGGATTCAGTTTTCGTAGAAAAGTAAAATAAAACTATCATAATGATAAGTAGTGATAGTGATGATGAAGATTTTTTAACTCCGCCGCAGTTGAAGGAAACAGCAAAAATACTGATTAGTGTTACATTAAGCTTCACTAACTGCAACAATTTCAATATAAATTTCAATTAGTAAAGATTTAGTTTTTTATTTTCCTCGTAGGTGTAGTATAAAGCACTATGTATCACTCGAGAGAAAGTGCGATTCCCGATCTCGGGTGTTTTAAAGCCCTCGCCTACGGCTCGGGCTTCAAACGACACCCTGGACGGTAATCGGTCACTTTCTCCTCTTGGTGAAAAATGTACTATAGGATAGAGGACTTTAACACACATATACGTAAAGAAACAAATAACTATGGCTGACGTAATCACTATCTAGACTCCCAGCCCCCCATGTCATCAAAAATAAGCAAAGGATAATCCCCTCCGCCCCTATAGTGCTTACGTAATACTTGAACGGCCCCTCGTAGCTAACTTCATAGCCGCCAAGATGTTTGATTCGACCTATAATACGAAATCATAGCGCATCTCGGTCACGAAAAGTGTTATGAGCCTGAGTTTTAATAGCACTAGTTAAAATGATGTCTCTCTATTAAATAAGTACTATATTGTACATAATTATACAATTATATAGGGTTATTCTTTTAGGGGCTTATTCTGTACATTAAAACTAACAACTTTTGTTCTGCGACTTTTGGCAAAACTAAAAAAAAAAACCGGACAAGTGCAAGTCAGGCTCGCACACCGAGGGTTCCGTACGAATCCAGAAAATTTCACAAAATTAGGAAGTACCTTGTTAAAATCTCTATACTCATCATCATCGTCCACAAAAGTTTTTTTTTTACGTTTCTCGCCATTCATCGAAAATTGTTAAAATAATTAAAAACCTGTTTTAGCATGTCCTAATAAAGCTCTTTTATATGATACCTTACATGAAACGATTTACGCACTTTGAATTTTAAACCCATATTTTGTGAATTTTGAAGCCCTATTGTGATTTAAATAAAAATGTACAGTTTTCAGATTTATTCCTATATGTGTACTTTGAGACGATGCTTCTCGCCAAATTTCATAGTTCTATGACAATGGGAAGTACCCTGTAGGTTTTGATTTTTGTGAGTGCGAAATATGCGGTTTTTTACGATATAAACGGCTCTAACTTTTTTAAACGATAACTGAGAAGTTTTTCTTTTATACAACTGCAAGAATTCATTGATATACGTATACAGTTTAAATTTCAGCTCGATATCTTTACGCGTTCCCGAGATAAAGAGTCTTGACAGACACACAGACGGACAACAAAGTGATCCTATAAGGGTTCCGTTTTTTCCTTTTGAGGTACGGAACCCTAAAAACAGCTGTCGCGGGTGAACGATATTTTTCAATGGAACAACATTTTAATCAAAGTATAGCACAGGTGTTACTCACGCTTTGTTTTAGTAGATAACTGCTAGTAAGTATAGAACATTTTTTTTTCGAGATTTGATAAAAGTCGTGGAACAAAAGTTGTTAGTTTTGATGTACAGAATAAGCCCCTAAAAGGATGCTAATTGATTAGAAATAACTCTGTATAGTGAGGAAGTTAACATTCCATTCCGCACTATTTTAACTGTAATGATAATTATTTCTTTGATCATGATAATAATTCAAGTTTTTTGAGATTTTATTGTAATTTTTAATTTTATAATGCCATGTGTACTTATTTTTCGTTGGCAAAACTAGAGGTTAATTTTTAATTTCGATATCTTTATCGTGGACTATAATGTCGATATTTTAAACTATTTTAGTTCTTTTATCTAAAACCTGAATCGGCGTAATTGCCCACTATAGTACTAAGTATACTAAGCGCCACACAAATCGGCGGATGGCAAGTTATGCGCAGAGCGCTGCGCAAAAGCCGAAATATAGGTATGCGCGGGAGCCAGAGAAACGAGACGCCGGGGCACGCCTCCCGCGCACTCCCTACACCAGTGCTCAACACTTAGCCACTTGTGTCGGTATTGTGTACACATGCGCAGTAATAAGCGAATCACGGTTAAGTGTCATCTACGGCTAACTTCTCATCCGCCGACTTATGTGGCGCTTAGTATACATATTTGTTGTTACTTGTAAATCGTCCAATTGACTTCACGAAACCTCAATTGTCATCTAGTTTTTAAGAAAATGTGAAGTATTATTTTTGTGTTGAAGTTGTAATTTACCTTAGGTATAGCTGTGTAGATTAATGCTCGTAGTATGTAATCATATCAGTATTAGGCAAGGTCTTTATATCCACAGACTCCATGATAAGACCTTGCCCTTCTAGGTATAATGGTGCGGTTCCACCAAAAATCATGTTCGCTACATTTGTTTACATAATGGTGCGTCCACACACTCCGCGAGGCGAGCACCGCATCTGTAGCTAACTTCACATCGTAAACGAGTATAAAAATCGGCGATGTGAAGTTAGCTATAGAAGTTTCTGTAGCTAACTTCACATCGTAAACAAGTATAAAAGTCGGCGATGTGAAGTTAGCTATAGAAGTTTCTGTAGCTAACTTCACATCGTAAACAAGTATAAAAGTCGGCGATGTGAAGTTAGCTATAGAAGTTTCTGTAGCTAACTTCACATCGTAAACAAGTATAAAAGTCGGCGATGTGAAGTTAGCTATAGAAGTTTCTGTAGCTAACTTCACATCGTAAACAAGTATAAAAGTCGGCGATGTGAAGTTAGCTATAGAAGTTTCTGTAGCTAACTTCACATCGTAAACAAGTATAAAAGTCGGCGATGTGAAGTTAGCTATAGAAGTTTCTGTAGCTAACTTCACATCGTAAACAAGTATAAAAGTCGGCGATGTGAAGTTAGCTATAGAAGTTTCTGTAGCTAACTTCACATCATAAACAAGTATAAAAGTCGGCGATGTGAAGTTAGCTATAGAAGTTTCTGTAGCTAACTTCACATCGTAAACAAGTATAAAAGTCGGCGATGTGAAGTTAGCTATAGAAGCTTCTGTAGCTAACTTCACATCGCTGCGCTGCCTTGTATACGATGTGAAGTTGCTACAGCTGCGGTGCTCGTGTAGCTTCGCGGAGTGTGTGGATGCACCATAATGTTTGCAGATATTCCAAAACGGCGAAATTGAAATGTATTAGGTATAGTTTTATGTCAGTCTCCACCGAAAGAAAAAATTGTGAAGTGTGCTACAGTTGGCAACTCCGGCGGAACCAAGCCTTAATAATTATATTGATATTTGGACGCGGTTCGCTTGTAAAAGTTTAGTTGCCTTTAGTCTAAAAATAGGGATGTATTTCGGGTGTGTAAATAGTTGTTTTTTGATGTTGCTAGACTAGATTCAACTAGATATACATAATATATTGGTTGAATGCTACAATGGTGTAGGTTACATTAAACTATTTATAATTATAATTGATTTACGCTTATTTTTTATCACACAATTTGTACATAGATCTGATTGTAGAATTTTATTATTGAGAACTCGTGTTTGTTAATCGTGCATTTTATTTGGATGTGCCTAGTAACTAAGAATTTTATTATAATTATGTGTCCATCAAAGAGAATGTATGTCCATGTCAATCATTTGACAAGCGTTGAATACTGAATTGATACGAAATAAAATAAGAATTCAAATTGGAATTGTTTTATTACTAAATGACATTCAACCCACAGCCATAACATCAACAAATCGTTTTCTTAAAGCCCCACGCCTCGGTCAGCGCGTGAAATTCAACTAAAAACTGGTGAAAATCACTTGATATATAGGCCGCGCCACACAAGTTGGCGGATGTCAAGTTATCTACAAGCTGTGCAATAGCCAATCAACGTGCGGCTTTATGTGATCATCAGTCAGGATTGGATATTGCGCAGCTTGTAGCTAATTTCACATCCGCCAACTTGTGTGGCGCGGCCTATACTTTTGTGTATAGACAGACCCTATTCTGTAATTTCGTGCGCTGACCCAGGGTACGCACCTTAACAGACTCACATCACGCAAACTCACACAATTTATTATTATATCATTTAACCGTAGAGTTTTATTAATAAGACATGGCTTTGCATACGGCATGATCAGACTCCAGAATCAGAATATCAAATCACCACAGTTATCAACTTGCGGTGGAGATGACCACTTGGGATAGACTTCAAATTTTTATTATTAAACGGAAAGTATAGGTATGAAATTCGTCATACAACTTAAGGCGAGGCATTTCGCGCGAACTAGGATTTTAGGAGTTGGGGTGTGGCGAAATTTGGCAAAGGTCTAGCGTTGGCAAGCGCCCGATTGCAACTGACGGGGTAGCGGGCGGCGCGGCGTCTTGTCAAACCGTTTTCCAGCGGTTTGACAAGACTTTTCTTTCGTAATTCGTAACTTTAGTGCGCGATTAGTATCGTAGTATATAATAATAATGTTTACGACAGTATCCTCATTCTACGAACTTCTTATTAGATCCCGGCTTGTTTCTCAGGAGCCAGATATGCCATATGCAAACCCATTACAAAATTCACAATTTTAATAATACCTACACAGACTTCACAAATATGACAATAGTAACGATTCTGCTATAACGCTCTCTATGGACAACTCAAATTATTGCTTTTAACTTGACTTAACAATTTAAATTGAAAAAGATAAACGTTATATCAGACTCTACATCATTTTATACTCCGAATTCATATTCATATTCTTGGACTGTCACTAACAGCAAAAAGTGCAGAGAATGACTCTCTGCACTGGGATTGCTTTTACTCTATACAGGGTTATTTTTATGTATCAAAAACATTTTAATATAATAGAACCACATCGCGGACGCAATTTGGCCTTAGGCCTTAACGTCATCCTTACTATACATTATTTTACAACATTTTTTTGACGCGTAATTTAACGCGATATACATCACTTTTGGTGCATATAAAATAACCCGGTATAGAGTATATACAAATAAAGTGAGCCTTTCTTTTGAATCTTTTGCAAAAAAAACATATAAAAATAGAAAAGAAGTCGCTGAAAGAATTAATCGAAAATTATAATTTCCAATGAATCTTGTGTGCTATTTCGCCCGCGAAATGCGAATAAACTCATGTGGTTTTACAAACTTAGGTATTCTTCGTGAATTACCATTTTCTGAATGAAATAAAAATCGCTAAATCTCTCTAAAATTGACGATGGTGCAATCAATCAACATATCAATAAGAAAAATACAATTTCAGTTCACTGTTAGATTGCTTCAATTTTTAATGGTACAAAAACTGTAGTAAGTATTTTGTATCTCTTTTTATTTTAAAGGAAGCAATGAATAAGAGGCGGGCAATTTGGTTTAGAAAATGGTAAATCAGCGTTACACTGGGCAATTTTTATAACATTAGAAAAACTATTTTAACAGATTCAGTTTTTGTTGAGTGTATCTAACATGCACTGCACTCGAGACGAATTGAGAAATAGATTTTGACGTATTACATATGCTAAAAACATCACAATATTTGTAGTACTTATGGCAGATTGATGTTTAATTGGCAAAACAAATTGAATGGGAATTCAGAATAGTGTTGTAATAAAGATAAATACCTCGTATTTAGGCTTTAATTAGCAAAAATGCACTCTACATATTGACATCTTACGATCTTACTGACAATCGTTCATAGAGTACGAAAACTATATAGAAACGAAGAAGGATAATCATAGAGCTTTCAAGCTAATAACAGACCAAAAATCGGTTGCCTTTATGTTTAATCAGAGACATACTTCAAGGATAAAAAATGACAAGATTCAACGTTGGCGGTTAGAGCTCTCTGCATATAATTTTGATATTGTGTACCGCCCTGGAAGAGAAAATGTAGCAGCCGATGCATTATCAAGGGCTGTAACGCCACTCGTAGCCTCTACAACTGGATCGTCGCATGAAAACGCATTGAAAGAGTTACACAACACTTTATGTCACCCCGGTATAACAAGGATGCTACATTGGGTTCGAAGCAAAAATTTGCCTTTCTTTATCTCGTCTTTAATGAATTGTTTGTCGCTATCTGAAAATCTTCGTGATTTAGCAGCTATTGGCTTACATTTTTATTCGCTGTTATACCGGGGTGACATAAAGTGTTGTGTAACTCTTTCAATGCGTTTTCATGCGACGATCCAGTTGTAGAGGCTACGAGTGGCGTTACAGCCCTTGATAATGCATCGGCTGCTACATTTTCTCTTCCAGGGCGGTACACAATATCAAAATTATATGCAGAGAGCTCTAACCGCCAACGTTGAATCTTGTCATTTTTTATCCTTGAAGTATGTCTCTGATTAAACATAAAGGCAACCGATTTTTGGTCTGTTATTAGCTTGAATGCCTCCGGAAATGGAGACAATTCCTAATCGGAAGAGCTTTCAAGCTAATAACAGACCAAAAATCGGTTGCCTTTATGTTTAATCAGAGACATACTTCAAGGATAAAAAATGACAAGATTCAACGTTGGCGGTTAGAGCTCTCTGCATATAATTTTGATATTGTGTACCGCCCTGGAAGAGAAAATGTAGCAGCCGATGCATTATCAAGGGCTGTAACGCCACTCGTAGCCTCTACAACTGGATCGTCGCATGAAAACGCATTGAAAGAGTTACACAACACTTTATGTCACCCCGGTATAACAAGGATGCTACATTGGGTTCGAAGCAAAAATTTGCCTTTCTCCATTGACGAAATTAAACGAATAACTTCGAATTGTTCTATATGTGCTGAAGTAAAACCTCGCTTTCATCAAAATGTCGGAAAACTCATCAAAGCGACGGCTCCTTTTGAACGAATCTCTATAGATTTTAAAGGACCGCTTCCTTCAGACGGAACTCGGAGAAACCGATACATTTTGACTATCGTGGATGAATACTCCCGTTTTCCTTTCGCATACCCATGCCCAGACTTGAGTACCAATACGGTAATTGAAAAATTAGTGGACTTGTTCTCTGTATTCGGTATGCCGACCTACGTTCATTCTGATAGAGGCACATCTTTTCTGTCGAAAGAAATGAAGGAGTTTCTACACAACAAGGGCATTGCCACAAGCTACACAACGCCATATAATCCACAAGGGAATGGACAAACAGAAAGATACAATGGCATAATTTGGCGAACAATTCAATTGGCTATGAAAAGCCGTAACCTACCTATAACACGATGGGAAACAGTTTTGACTGAGGCTCTGCACTCTGTGCGATCGCTGTTATGTACAGCCACTAACGCCACTCCTCACGAACGTATGTTCTCCCACCCGAGAAGGTCCTCAAATGGTCAATCGATGCCCACCTGGCTTATTGCTCCAGGTAAAGCTTTAATGCGAAAGCATGTCAGAAGTAATAAATATGATTCGATGGTCGAGGAAGTAGAAACCCTTGAAACAAACCCGCAGCACTCACGAGTCCGACTGAGCACTGGGAGAGAAGTGGTGGTTTCAAATAGACATCTGGCTCCAGCTGGGGAGACAAACGATACTATCGAGTCAAACGATGAGGAGGACTTTGTAGATGCGTCTGATAATCAAACTGTAATAGAAGACGACACAGAGCCGG